>CM069134.1:48604008-50101508 GCA_035221665.1 Okamejei kenojei | reverse complement strand
GATAAGAGAAACTATAAGCTAATAGAAAGGAAAGGAGAGCAAGAAAGAAAGGAGATTACAAATATAAAAATTGTGGAGATAGATCCGGGAGATGTTGAGTATAGATGTTCATCCAACCCAGACTCAAGATTTGACATTAATTTTGTGTTAAACCGATTTAATCTAATTTTACAACGCAAAAATGTTATTTAGTCCCCATACGAACCGACAGTGTCTTTCCTGCCGATAGGGGATTTAAATTCACGGCAACGGCAACATTCCAATCGATCGCATTCCAGAAACACCCACTCGCAAGTTGATTTAAATCCTCTTTTATTTTGGACAATCATGTCATAAGAGCATCTAAATCGTCTATAATTTGTGCAATTGTCTTATAAAAATTAAAAAAAAATTAAAATTCATGTGATATTGTGAATTCTTGTGTGCATGGGATTAGTTTGTTATTTGGATACTTAGGCTAATAAAAATATATATCCTTTTCTTAAGAAATGGATAGATATTTAGATCTGGTAAATTAATATATCTGAATTTAATTGATTAGATGAATTGATTTGATGAAATTGATGTATTTTAATTTTTTGTTGGGTATTTACTATTTGTTTTAGCCTTTAACTTTAAGTGAAGACAGAAACAAAGTACCTTTTCTGCCATTTCCTTATTTCCCATAATATGTTCACCTGTTTCTGCCTTCAAGGGACCCACATTTGTCTTTACCAATCTATTTCTCTTACCATACCTAAAAAAGCTTTTATTACCTTTCTTTAAATTCATGGCCAGCTGCTCTTCGTACTTCACCTTTTCACCCCGTATTACCATTTTTGTTACCAGATGATGTTCTTTAAAAGTTTCCCAATCCACTGGCTTCCCTCAACTCTTTGCTATTTTATACATCTTTTCTTTTAGTTTTATTACATCCCTAACATCCCTTGTCAGCCACGGTTGCCTCTTACTCCCCTTAGAAACTTTCTTCCCCTTTGGAATGAAATGATCCTGCATCTTATGGATTATGCCCAGAAATTCCTGCCTTTGTTGTTCCACCGTTATTCCCGTTGGGATCCTTTTCCAGTCGACCTGGCCAGCTCTGCTCTCATGCCTTCATAGTCCTCTTTGTTCAACTGCAACACTGACACTTCTGATTTAACCTTCTCTCTCATAAATTGCAGATTAAAACAAACGTCGTGTATTCCTTCTCTCCATAGATGCTGCCTCACCCGCTGAGTTCCTCCGACATTTTTGTCTACCTTCGATTTTTCCAGCATCTGCAGCTCTTTCTTAAACAGTGGAGAAAAAGGGATCACTTCCTGCAGGAAACACTGCAGGACAATCATCAACACTGAAACTTGCAATTTGGCCTGCATTGTGGAAAGATCCCAGTGAGAGAAGTGTGATAAATAACATTTAGACACTAATTTGTCGATTGCCACTTCAGTTTTAGGTGTCTCCTGCTGCAGTTAGCAAAATGTTTGTAGTCAGAAAACCTTGGTGAATGACGAGATTGTTTTAACATTTATTTTAATATAATTCCACAAATTTGTTCTAGTTATGCTCTGTGCAATGCCCACTCTGTTATCAATATCACCTGACTCTCTTGAGATGGCGTTTCCCATAATCCATTATTCAACCACTGACTATCCTATTGATACATGCACGTACTGTGTTTCACTGTTAAAAAAATGATTCCAGCTCCAGTGCTTGCCATTATTAATAAATCATACTTTGATCCTGTATTCATTTTGAATGATCTGATTTATTTTTTTGTAGATTTGAGGGGGTTCAAGTTGCTTAGTGTCAAGAAAGACATATCTAATTCCTCCTTTTGAAACATCATAAACGAAAGAGGAACATCCATATATTATCAAAACTTTTAAATCCCCGAGGCGAATCACTCAAGGAGTATGAGAAGCTCTTTGATATCTGCTGGACACCCGACAATTGAAGCTTTCAGTTAGTTTCTGACTATGCCGAAACCAACACAGTTCCAGTTGTTTGACCTACTTGTGACCCACACCAAAGATGGTTGCAATCATATGACATTAACGTGATTGGATTCAGTGGCATCAAAGTAATAAGCTACACAACTTTCTTGTTCAGCTTCAGAAAGAAAAGAGCACATGAGATGACTTCATCTCATCTCTGTTTTGTCAAAAATAAGTTAATGGGGCTAAGTAGGATCATTTCAGAAAACGGTAGCAGGGATCACTGCGTGCAATGAATTGGATCCTATTGGATCCAGCAAAGTCATCAAAATAAGCTTCAAGCACCTGCTAATTGTCATCATTTTAGGATCCAGCCAGCATTCCTTGCCCTAAAGCGTCAGCGATGATCCAGTTTTGGAAATGATTGGTACCAATTCAAAGCAGCTTGCATGCCTTCAAGCCAGCATGTACCTCTTGCAGAGAAGGTGTTCTGATTGGAGATGGTGGAAATCATTGTAGAAATGACACAGCATAGGGCAATGTAGGCTCAGCAATCTTCAGAGGTAGTACAGAAAACTTTGGAGGAACAGATAGATAAAAAACCCTCTTCCTATAAGGGAACCAGGAGGTACTTTTTACAGGTGTCCACAGTTTTGAACTGAACCAAAGAAATGGGCTGTTTGCTATGATACAAGATGTATTACACATTTCCTGAGACAAAATCCCAACCCACAAAGTTCCAATCCACAAGCCAGAAAATACCCAGAGGACAGAGTTTAGCAGTGAGCAGTCAGCTACGTCAGCTCCATCATTGACTGCAATAAAGAACCAATTTATCTTGCTCTCCCAACAAGGAGTTATGGGAGCCACGGAGAGGTGACAAACTGCTGGGTCTAGTTGCTGTAGGAGGGGATGGGAAAGAGAGAAATTGGAATGTGGAGGATGGGAGAAAGGAAAGGGAGGGAAGGGATAAAGAGAGGAAAGAGCAGGCGGGCTAGAGGGCTAGAGGGTCTGAGCTACAGGGAGAGGTTGAGTAGGCCGGGACTCTATTCCTTGGAGCACAGGAGGATGAGGGGTGATCTTATTGAGGTGTATAAAATCATGAGAAAACTAGATCGGATAGATGCGCAGAGTCTCTTGCCCAGTAGGTGAATCAAGGACCAGGGGGCATTGGTTTAAGGTGAAGGGGAAAAGATTTAATAGGAATCTGAGGGTAACGTTTTCACACATAGGGTGGTGGGTGTATGGAACGAGCTGCCAAAGGAGGTAGTTGAGGTACAGACTTTCCCAACATTTAAGAAACAGTTAGAGAGGTACATCGCTAGGACAGGTTTGGAGGGATATGGACCAAACACGGGCAGGTGGGATTAGTGTAGCTGGGACATGTTGGCCAGTGTGGACAAGTTGGGCCTAACGGCCTGTTTCCACACGGTATCACACTATGAAACTGACTCTATGAAAGGGGGAAAGAAAAAGAGGGAGAGAGGTAGGGCAAGATGACATCCCGCAAATATTGAATTCTAAACTGCATCAACGACACTGCACATCATTACAATACGATATGATACGATATAACTATTTTTTTCAGGAGGAAAATTGATCTGCAAGAGGTCATAAAACAAAAGATACAGGAAACATGAAATTAAAGTGATGAATGGAAAGGATTGGGGATGTGCAATCTTTGAATTAATTTGCCTTTAATGTTTGGGCTATTTATCTTATGGAAAAACCTGCAGGTTAAAATATAACCAGAACTATTATTATCTGAGTGAAAATTATAATTAACAGTTTTTTTAACTTTGGTTCATAAGTTTATTCTTTCCAAAGATTTGTTTATGACAAATGCATTTGTGAGAGTGGTTTGGGAATTTCCGAAGTAAAGGGTTTGATCCCGACTACAAGTGCTATCTGTATGGAGTTTGCACGTTCTCCCCATGACCGCATGGGTTTTCTCCGAAATCTTCAATTTCCTCCCGCACTCCAAATACGTACAGGTTTGTAGGTTAAATGGCTTGGTGTATGTATAAATTGTCCCTAGTGTGTGTAGGATAGTGTTAATGTGCGGGGATCGCCGGTTGGCGCAGACTCAGTATCCCAAAGCAAAACTAAACTAAAAGTTTAGGGGTGACAAAAAAAAATGTAGTGCACCTTAGTAGATGGTACCAAATCCACACTTGTGGATTTCATCTCGCCCTACTTCTAGCCCCTCTCTTCCTTTCCCCCTTTGCCCACTTTATCCCTTCCATCCCCTTCCATTCTCTCCTCCTCCTCTTTTCACTTTTCTAAAGCTTTGTTTGAGAATGCTATCAGTAAAGATAGTTTTAATTTACAAACCCACGGTCACTACCATGGAATCCCATGGATAGCCTGTGGTTGAATAATGGATTATGGGAATCACCATCTCATGAGAGTCGGATGATGTTGATGCTAGAGTGGGCAATGCACACAGCATAACTAGAACACATTTGCTGAATTATATTAAAATAAATTCTAAAACAATCTCTTCATCATACATTTTGATAGTTATAAAGAGAAGGAAAAATAAATTAAAATACTCTATGATGGGGACAGCATATGAATAAGAGTACAATGGAAAAACAAGTACAAAAGTACAATTTTGAAAAACGTCTTGTGAAATTGCTTAATATTCCACGACATTTTGCCCATTGCATGAGAATTCAGGATGCATAAATATTGAACAAACAACAGTATTAGTTATCCTATAATTATGTATCCAGACGTCTCATAAACTGTCAAAATTAATTCTGAGAATATTAAACAATTTCATAAAACTTTTTCAAAATCGTAAATTTGAATTTGGAGCATGAACCTGGTGCTCCAAATTCAAATTTCCTGTGAACAGAAATCTGCATGAAATTCTCATACAACTGGCATATTCATGCAACCTGCAAATTCTCCATGGATGCTGGATGGCTAGGAGTATACTCTACACGTAGGATAGTAACTGAAATATTTGAGAAAAAAGATTACATGGAACTATAAATGTATCCTGGGGGAAGATTTTATGTCAGTTATACCATTTCTGTCATTATTTTAATTGAAATTTTGCAGCATTAATTGAATTTAATGTCTACGCTACAGTCGATCACTAGATACTGACTATTAAAACCCTTTGTCCTTTATCTCTGAAGATAGCTCTTTGAAACTATAGCCAACCTGTATTGAGATGGGCGCAAGAATACAACATCAGTAGAATCTTCTCCTCAATGAATATTTCTCCTGTGATTCCACCGTGGAGAAAGACATGAAGACTAGGGAACACAGGAAAATTAATGGGGATGCCCTAAGGATAGTCAGAAGAAGTGTCTTAAAACATATGAAGGTAGATGAGTCCCAGAGGCCTGATCAGGTATATCCAAGACACTGGGGGCAGCTAGAGAAGAAATTGCAGAAGCCCCTGGCTGCAATATATGCATTCTTGTTAGCCATGGATAAGCTCCCAGATGATTTGAGGGTGGCTACAGTTGTGTTTTTTATTTAAGAAAGGCAGTATTGAAAAACCCTGGAACTATAGAACCTGTGGTGGATAGGTTACAGGAGGGGTTTCTGAGGGATAATGTATAGATGCATTTGGAAATACACGGGTTGACTAGAAATACATAGCTTTGTGCATGGAAGATTATTTCATGTGAATTTGTTAGAATTTGTTTAAATATGTAACCAAGAAGGTCGGTGAGGGCAGTTTGATAGAAATAGTGTTTATGGACTTCAACAAAGTCTTTCATAAGGTTCTGCATGGTAGGTTAACCTGAAAGGTTACGGGATCTAGGAATCTAGGCAGAGCAAGCTAATTGGAGGCAGAATTGGCTTGATGTTAGGAAGCAGAGGGAGAAGGTTGCGTTTCAGTCTGGAACCCTATGACTAGTGGTATGCCTTAGGGTGTGGTGTGATGTACAGCACTAGAATGGGGTTCCAACCCGAAACACAGTATTTCAAACTGTAAGGGAGTCTGAAGAAGGGTCCCAAACCAAATCATCACCTATCCATGTTCTCCAGAGATGCTGCTTGACATATTCACAAGTTCTGGAGTAACTCAGCGGGACAGGCAACATCTCTGGAGAGAAGGAATGGGTGACATTTCAGGTCGAGAACCTTCTTCAGACTGATGTACAATATGTGTAGGAAAGATCTGCAGATGCTGGTTAAAATGAAGAAGGGTCTCGACCCGAAACGTCACCCATTCCTTCTCTCCAGAGATGCTGCCTGCCCTGCTGAGTTACTCCAGCATTTTGTGTCTACCTTTGATTTAAACCAGCATCTGCAGTTCTTTCCAGCACCTGTTCACAGGTTCACAGGTTATAGTAGAATTAGGCCATTCGGCCATTCAATCATGGGTGATCTCTGCCTCCTTTTCCTGCCTTCTCCCCATAAACCTTGACACCTGTTCTAATCAAGAATTTGTCTATCTCTGCCTTAAAAATATCCACTGACTTGGCCTCCACAGCCCTCTGTGGCAATGAGTTCCACAGATTAACTACCATCTGACTAAAGATGTTCCTCCTCACCTCCTTTCTAAAAGAGCGCCCTTTAATTCTGAGGCTATGACTTCTGGTCCTTGACTCTCCCACCAGTGGAAACATCCTTTCCACATCCACTCTATCTATGCCTTTCATTATTCTGTAATTTTCAGTGAGGCACCCCCCTTAACCTTCAAAACTCTAACGAGTAGCAGCCCAGTGCTGTCAAACGCTCATCATATGGTAAACCTATCCAGACCCAGCACATCCTTCCTCAGATATGAGGCCCAAATTTGCTCACAGTACTCCAAATATGACCCGACCAGTGCTTTAAAGATCCTCAGACAGTCCAGCTGAGCATTTCCAGCACTTCCGGCATCTTCACTTCACACACTCCATTTTAGAGCATGAGCCGTCTGGTCAGCACATAAAATATGGGCAGAACACCACTGAATTCCTAAACCATTGTACAAACAGTCCTGCTGACATCAAATGGTTGAACACTTTCTGCAGTTGTTTCACTGCTGAGGGACTTCAATTGAAAATTTTAGAGAATTTAGCATCTGTAGTTTGAAGTGTTGCACCTTGTGACATCGAATATGGGTGGAAATGTCCAGGACTAGAGGGAACTGCTTTAAGGTGAAAGGTCAAAGATTAATGATGTACGGGGCAGGTTTTCTGCAAGGAGTGGTAGGTGTCTGGAACTTGCTGACTGGGGTGGTAGTGGAGATAGACACAATAGTGGTATTTAAAAGGCTTTTGGGTAGGTACATGGATCAGCAGGGAATGCAGAGATACGGATCATGAGCAGCAGAGGTTAGTTTACCATGACATCATCTTCAGCATGGAGATAATGGGCCAAAGGGCCTGTTCCTGTGCTCTACTGTTCAATGTTCTATGTAGGGTAGATAAAGAAACAGGAAACGCAACTCTTCAATCTGTCTGACTCACACCTTTTGCTCTGATTTCCAGCATTTGTTCCAATCAACATGATGATAAAAAAGTTAATGGTTTTGCAGATAGCGAAAATGGCTGTGAACGATTGCAGCAGGATCTGGATCGATCGGCCAAGTAGGCAGAGAAATGGTTGATGGAATTCAATACAGAAAAATGTGAGGTGTTGCATTTTGTGATGTTGAAGAAGAGCAGGGCCCACACAGTAAATGGTAGGCTTCTGTGTAGTGTTGTAGAGCACAGGGATCTAGGAGTATAGGTGCATGGTTCCTTGAATGTCGAGTCACAAGTCGATAAGGTGGTCAAAACAGTTTTTGGCACTTCGGTCTTCATCAGTCAGAGTATTCAGAATAGAAGTTGGGAGGTCATGTTGCAGTTGTATAAGATTTTGGTGAGACCACATTTAGAATATTGTGTTCAGTCCTGGACACCATGTTATAGGAAAGATATTGTCAAGCTTGAAAGGGTTCAGAAAATATTTACAAGGATGTTACCAGGACTAGAGGATGTGAGCTATAGGGAGAGATTGAGTAGGCTGGGTCTCTATTCCATGGAGTGCAGGAGGATGAGGGGAGATCTTATAGAGATATACAAAATCATGAGAGGAATAGATCGTGTAGATGCAGTCTTTTACCCAAAATGGGGGAATCGAGAACCAGAGGACATAGGTTCAAGGTGAAGGGGAAAAGATTTAATAGGAATACGAGAGGTAACTTTTTCACGCAAAGGGTGGTGGGTGTATGGAACAAGCTGCGAGAGGAGGTAGTTGAGGCTGGGACATTGTTTAAGAAACAGCTAGACAGGTACATGGATAGGTTTGGAGGGACATGGACCAAACGCACGCAAGTAGGACTTATGTAGCTGGGACATTGTTGGTGGTGTGGGCGAATTGGGCCAAAGGGCCTGTTTCCACATTCTATCACTCTATGACTATGACTCTATACCTACACATCATGTTCACAGAACATGATTTGATCTCATTTCATCGTGCATTGTTAAACAGAAAGTGCGTCAGTCCGCATTCCGTCCCTGAACCATTATCCAATGTTTAAATTGCAGCAAGAGGAAAGCAGAAACATTCCAAAAATTACATCTTCAGTGGCATAAGCATCAGTCTGCATGACAAAACATGCAGCTGGTCAACAGTGCAAACAACAAGATGCAATAAATACTTCCCAGGAGCTGCGAATAAGACTTCCTTTTTTCTCCAAATTCATGTCAAATGAAATAATCAATGAGATATTTACTGATACAATTGGGCTACTGGCAAATTAATTTTAACTAACTGCTTATGACTGAGCATTTTGGTTGGAAACTTCTTAACATCCCCAAACAAAGCGGTGAAAGTATGGAATATTTGTTGTAAAGAACGCCTTTGTCTGGACATGATTCTTCATACCTGTTTCTCATATAATTCAGGTCATCTATTGCTATTGCAATTCTTTGGATGCAGTGTTTTCTGATTGGGCAGACTGCAGAAAACAAAGCATTCTCAGAAAGACAGAAGCCCTTGGGCAATCAGCCTTAAGAGTGTAAGAAGTTAACTCAGCTGACATGCCTAAACACAGCCAAGACCTTCAACTGAACTGTGGTACAAATCTGGGATATCACATGATTTCAAAGCAGCTGTTGATTTTGACTGCAAATAAAGCAAAGTGAAGAAAAAAAAGTAACTGAGCTGCATTCTATTCCTGAATTTTGGTGCATTTGAGTTGTTTAGATGGTTGCTGCAGAAAGAAGAGAGGGAAAAAAATTGCCAAGCTATTTACACAATTATTAACTGGGAATAAAAATTAATAACTTTTTCTCACAATAGTTTTGACTTCCTTGTTTATTGAAAGATTTTGAGCACTTTCAAAGGATTGAAATGTTTATTTTATCTGCAGACTTTCGGAATACAATGAACCTGTCCTGCATGTCATGCACACAAAATGTTCTCAGCATGAAGCGTGAAGTGGGGTGTTGGCAGCGGTGAGGCCTCGGGGCGATGGTGATGCCTCGCTGGTCGACCCGCGATTGACGGTCGATGAGAGCGTGGAAGGACAATGGAGGACCGGGCCAGGGGGGGGCCATGTGGGGGGGGGGCACACATAATTTTGTCAGCGTCGTAGGTGGCCGCTATATGTATACATTGGGCATGCATGCAAAGAATTTCACGATGCCTTGTCGCATGTGACAATAAAGATTTCCATTCCATATACAGGCCTTCCTGAGGTGTCACAGCCGTGATTCCTACCCAGAAGACCCGAAGGATTGGCAGACTGTGCAACCGGGAGGGTGCCGCTGGGGACGTCAGATGAAAGGAGTGAGCCGGTAGAAGGGTGAACCGAGGTCTTGCCTCCAGCGCCTTCAAGGTCAGCTGCAGGAGGCGCCCCTGGGACAAAAATGACCAGGCCTGGAGAGGGACATTGCTTCGCAGGCCGATCCAGTCGAAGGTGACAGAGGAAGGACCTGCAGGGGCCTGAGGCTCCCAGGATCGCGAACTGCTCCGGTAGACCAAGCACGCAGGCGGACTGGATTTCAGACTTTGGGAATGGCGCCAAAACATGGCGGCACCAGCATATGTATATATGCAAAAAATATTTCACTGTGGAGACCAACAAGCGCCTTTGAACCTTCGTGTATATGTTGAGAACTCTGCTTTTGAACCTCATTTCATACTAAAATTTAACTTTGAAACTACTACATTTAATTTAATCAGCAAATAATTCCTGCAGTTAGTTCATATGACAAGATGAATATTTATCTACCCAACTCTGATATGCGGTGAAGCTCACCTTCATCTCCAATGAACCAATCTATATTTCCAGGTTCAGCTCGTTTAATTAGCATGTGAAAGTTTAGGTTAGTTTAGAGATACAGCGCGAAAACAGGCCCTTCGGCCCACCAAGTCCGTACCAACAAGCGATCCCTGCATATTAACACTATTCTATACACACAAGGGTCAATTTACATTTACAAACCTGTATGTCTTTGGAGTGTGGGAGGAAACCAAAGATCTCGGAGAAAACTACGTGGTCACGAGGAGAATGCACACACTCCATACAGACAGCACCCGTAGTTGTGATTGAACCAGGGTCTCCAGCGCTGCAAGTGCTGTAAGGCAGCAACTCTGCCGCTGCACTACCGTAGACAGGACTTTTATCTGGAATTTTTTGCTTTTACCAAGCTGGACTCTAAGATGGACACAAAAAGCTGAAGTAACTCAGCAGGTCAGACAGAATCTCTGGAGAAAAGGAATAGTTGGTTTTGGGTTAAGACCCTTCTTCAGGCTGAAAGACAATTCTTTCAGGGGAAAGACAATTACTCCAGCTGTACAAATTCCTTGTGGAATTTGGCCTTCGGACTGCTGTAGGAAACAGCATCCAGATAATCTAGTCACATCATGCAGTCTTGCTGCTTCCTGGACAAGGAAGAAAAATCTTTCTTTACTCCCAAGAGTTTGATGGCTGTCCCCGTAAAGAATCTCTGACCTGTAAGGAAAATCCTGCTCCAAACCTCAACTTTACTGACTGGTCTCTACCACTTGTTCCTGCCAGGCAGATTTTGTAAACGTGATGGTGACATTTCTGTCTCATCATGATGGAGATGGTTCATGGAATGTATTCCAGAGACAAGTATTCCTACCTTATCCCCTTCCTGCCTAACCATTTTCTTCTTTCCCAATCCCCTCATCCCGGAAAGCATAAATTGAGGATTGCAGTTTAGAGATACAGCATGGAAACTGGCCCTTCGGCCCATTGTCCACACCGACCAGTGATCCCCGCACATTAACACTTACTCACACTAGGGACATTTTTTTATTTATACCAAGCCAACAACCTACAAATCTGTACAACTTTGGAGTGTGGGAGAAAACCGAAGATCTTGGAGAAAATCCATGCGGGTCACGGGGAGAACGTACAAGCTCCAGTTGTAAATGGACAGGATATCATATTTACTTTAGCCTTCTGAACACTGCTCAGATGCTAACCTGCCATTGACTATCACGCTTTTTAACTGCAGAACAGACCAACATGAGTTAACTCAGTCCTATTTTTACACAACCCCATGCTGCACAAATAGTTGAATATATTCCTAGTTTTGACTCCTCCCTATCCTGAGGAATATGTGAAAGGTTACCAATCCTCATGCACTGGCGACAAGGAGACAGACTAATTTAGCTACAGTTAAATAAAAGGTTCACCAAAAAGCAATGCAAAAGTGTTATATGATGAAGTACGACCAAGCATTTCAGGCACATTGGATGGTTTACCCCTGACTTGCATTTTCTTTGTTGATGCATCTCACACATATTGTGGGCATAGGCCGTATCTACTACAGCACTGGAGACCCACACAATGAGGATCCGTGCACATCAAATAATATGTCTTGTGAGATCTTGTGATCCGTGCACATCATATGTCTTGTGAGATATTTTTAGTTAAAGGACTGGTAGTTTTCATTGAATTGTATTGACAAGAATTTAATATCTCCACCAATGGCGCAAATCCAATTGTTTTATTTATGCAAATAATCCTTTGAAACGCTTCCTGTGAGTTTGGCATTCAAACTCCATCAGGATATGGGTACAAGGAACTGCAGGTGCAGGAAACATGTGCAGAACACAATGTGCTGGTGTAACTCAGCAGGTCAGGCAGCATCTCAGGACGACATGGATAAAGAAGGATTAAGACCCAAAACATTGCTTATCCATATCCTCCAGAGATGCTGCCTGACCCATTAAGTTATTCCAGCACTTTGTGTTCTCCATCAAGATAGTATTGCCAGGTATAGCTGCCTATTGAGTCAATGATGGAGCATGGCAAAAGAGAGTTGTGAATCTGTGGAATTCGCTGCGTCGCCTAAAAGCAAACTTACCGAATGGCTGCTCTAACGCCACCTACCCGAAAGGCGGCATCGCCTACAAGCCAAAGGACCGACTGCCGCTCAACAGAAAAGCCCAATAATGGACATGACGTTGCTGGGGGATGGGACTTGTCAGCGATTGGTCCAGACCCCCGCGTCCATCACATCACTGTGAAGGCATGAACATTGTCCCACACCTCCGCTCCCGGAGAGAGGAGAGAGAGAGAAGAGGGGAGAGAGAGGAGGAGAGAGAAGAGGGGAGAGAGAGGGGAGAGAGAGGGGGAGAAAGAGAAGAGGGGAGAGAGAAGGGGGAGACGGGAGCGTGGGGTTCATTTTCCCACACAAGCCACAGGTGACTGGACAATCTGAACCCAAGCACTAAGTTGAAAGGGGCCGAAGGTGTGCATTCCTCGGGACAGCCCCAATCTCCCACAGCCACCCATGGGACAATGTTCATGCCTTCAGCGGCAGTCGGTCCTTTGGCCTGTTGGCGACGCCTCCTTTCGGGTATGTGGCGTTTCAGCAGAGCGGCCATTCAGTAAGTTTGCTTTTCGGCGATGCAGTTTTTCGATTTGTTGTCTTGTTGGCGTTTCAGCCTCGTTTCCTTTCGGTTCTTTGGCTTCGTCTTCTTTGCTTCGGCTTCTTGTCTGTCGACGCCGCGCCCGGGTACCGTTTTCAAGAGCGTGTCAGATATAGATCTTAGGGCTAAAGGAATGAAGGGATATGGGGAGAAAGCAGGAGCGTGGTACTGATTTAGGATGATCGGACATGACCATATTGTCATGCTGGCTCGAAGGACCAAATGGCCTACTCCTGCACCTATTTTCTATGTTTCTATGAAACAAAGCATTTCACTGCACCTTGATACCCCCGTTACATGTGACAATAAAGTATCATTCATTCATTCATTCATTCATTCATTCAGTTTAGGGTTTTCCTTGAAATTATTGCTTCAAGGGAAGAGCCTGCCCGTGTCTAGCATTAGGTAATAGATCAGGAGGAAGGTCATGGCTGTTAGCAGCAACTATGACAGCTCAAAAGACAATGTTGCTGGAGTTCTACAGAAAAAAGATCTGACGATAAATGTCTTTGACTGCTCATAGAATAACGTGTCATCATGCATGCTGTCGATTCAATAGCATTCAACTCTAATCACAACTCTGTTGAACATGATTAGACTAGAGATACAGCATGGAGACAGGCCCTTCAACCAGCGATCACTCCATACACTAGCACTATTCTACACACTAGGGACAATTTACAATTAACAGAAGCCAATTCATCTACAAACCTGTATATATTTGGAGCGTGGGAGGAAACCGGAGCACCCGAAGAAAACCCACGCGGTCACAGGGAGAACGTGCAAATTCAATTCAGACAGCACCCGTAGTCAGGGTTGAACATGGGTCCCTGGCGCTGTAAGGCAGCAACTCTACTGCTGCGCCACTGTGCCAGCCTATGTTGCGCTTCATAAGCACAAAACAACCTTCTTTTTAGCCTGGCAAATGACAGGTTAAATTTGAGCCCTTGTCTTAAATTCAATGACCATATTGTTGAAGATAAAACTCAGCTCCCTTCAGCTGACCTTCAATAGTTTTGACATTACTAAGCATCCATCAATCTTCTGGATACCATTAGCAATAAATTTAGTTGAGCAATCAGAGTTGTAAGAGTTGTATGGATCCCAAGCAATAGCCAACGACTAGTTCATCTTCGGTATCTCATAATTCAGCTTAAAGTCAGCGGCATGATAAAACACTCACCACACCACAGCAGTTTTGCATTCCTTAACATTTAGGGCAAAGTAAAGTTCAATTGATTGCTGGAATTTTTGTCTAGCCAAAGCAGCACAGTGATGTCGATAGTGGAGCTGCTGCCTTGCAGTTCTGGTGACCCGCTCCAATCCTGACAATAGTTGTCATGTGCTGAGAATATCATCACCTCCACATTCTTCTCCAGGCTAACAATTATATTGGCAAAGTGGATGTGAGTGGTCTCTAGGGTACAGATCTGCAAGTCACCGCAAGTAGCAGGTAATCGGTCTAATTTCCGTTGATAAAATTGAAAAGCAGAATTGTCATATTCACCGCATAAAGCATTATGATTAGTCTGCACTTAACGTGATGCAAGGATTTACGAGGATTATGTTGGAACTGAGTGGTTATGCTTGTCAGAAAAGATTAAACAGAATCTAGAAAGGCAAGAGCTGTGTGATAGCATGATCTCTTGAGACTTTGGGAAAAAAATTATCCCAAGAAATTTGAGTGTGAACTAATAGAGTACATGAGATGAAGGCTGCAGCCGGGTGTTCATGATTGGCTCTTCACTAAAAACAACGTTTTGGTAGGAAAATATACTGCCTGGCACTCCCTCTGAATTAGCACAATGAGCTCGGGCTGGTAGGGACGGGAGAACTGCAGGTTGGGTGGGGAGGCGGAAGGGGGCGAGGAGTTTTGGAAATAGGGAAGGTGGTGCAGAGTTGTGATGGAAATTGGGATCAGACTGATTGAAGGAACTGAGGTTGGGGAGGAATGGACCAGCATTATTAAACGGGCGAGGATGGAGGATCAGCCCGGAATTCTTGGAAGGATTGCAGAAAATGAAGGGCACATTGGCTGGGTTGAATGGGGAGGAGAGGGGGGGATTGGTTTGGGTTTGTTGAAAGAAGGGAGAACGAAATTCAGGGTAACATTGTTTGAGGTGGAATGGGGATTGGAAACAGTATAAAGCCAGTTGAATCCAATGGAAAGGTATTGGAGAGGGTTAAAATTAATTTTCAATTAGGGCATTGCAGAATGAAGAGTGCGTAAGACATTTGTATGGTGATGGGAGGGGTGTGTTCCAAAGACAAAGGTACATAATATACGTATCTAATGGGTGCCTTAAGTCAATGGATATCTATGTAGTGCCCTGAGTGTTCAACAATGAGTCCTCCATTGATTATCAAGTTTTCTGCAGTTCCAAAAGGAGTGTGGCCTGGTGTGGAAATCATGTTGAAATGCAAGGGTGACTGGTTCAGAAAGTTCTAGCTTCACTTCCAGATCGCCCTAGCACAACACCTAACTACATTTATGCCAGAAAAATTAACTAAATTTCCAGCTGCATAATGCTAAAAATGTCCCGTACAATTGAATTTATAGCCATTGACAGAAACAGGTCAATGGTTATTTCTGTTTAGAAATTAATTGGCAATAGAATGGAGACCAATATTAAGGACTAAAAGTATAAAACGATGATTAATAAAACCAAAAGAGAATTCAACAGAAGCTTCCCTTTCCAGGGATTACCATGAAGAGAAGTTCAGGTGAGTAAGCTAAGTTGAGATGAGTAAGTGATTAAGTGGAAACAAAATCAATACATGTAGAATGAAGTTATAGGTTGTGCTGATAAGTTTGGAAAGGGTTTGCATGGATCTTAAGCAGTAGTAGGGGCCAGCTGAGTCAAATGAAAAACACATGTTGATTCCTGATAGCATTCTGTCCCACACGTGTTGAATCATTAGCTCAAAGTGCTTACCCACTATAGGAGGTTTGCCATAGTCCAATTAATGGATAAAGCTCAGAAGTGAGTGGTGAAATAGCCCACTGAGTCCTCATTCCCTAATTCAGAAATGCTAATGCCATGCCAAACATTGATTAACTCAGCACAGAACAGGAACCCTGTGTGAGATCTTGTTGGTCCTGATGCTTCAGCTAATCACAAGGTTAACCCACTGAGCGCTTAAGAAACTTCCAAATCTTTTTCAATGTTCAAATCGTTTTCAATCTTCTTTCTTTCCTTTCCTCCTTTTCCTGATCTTTACTTCTTCTTCTTCTTCTTCCTTCGTGTGGCGTGCACAGCCTAAAGTTGTTGGACAACTTGTTCTATTCGATCTTCCGTTTGTGCATGTCGAGTTGATTGCATTAGTCGAAACAGGGCGGACCACATGAAGGTTGCAATCTTCCACCCCATCTTCACTTCGCTAAGCCATGACATTTAATGAAACATGATTTTCCATTATTATGAACCAGTCTAGTACCTAGTGACGGAAGGAACTGCAGATGCTGCTTCACACTGAACATAGATACAAAATGCTGGAGTAACTTCACGGGTCAGACAGCATCCCTGAAGAAAGAGAATAGGTGATGTTTTGGGTCAGGACCCTTCTTCAGACTGTTGAAGTCTGGTAACTAGCCACATTATCTTCTTTGTCCCTTAGCCTACTGCCCAAAGTATATCATTTATAATCTACATAGACAATGAGTGTACCACTATAAACTGTATTGATAGTGAAACTAGTGAATTCACTGACAGTGTGCAAACCACATATAAACAGTGGCATGCTGCCATATTGAATATGCATATACAGTGGATAATCTATCACACTAGTTAATATATTATATCCCTTTTATTTCTTGTTTTTTGATAAAACTGGCCTGAATACATGCCTGCCCAAAATAAATGTGATGACATGAATATTATTCTATGGCTTGCCCAGACAGTGTTGCTGGTTTGTCTAGACGATCTTTACCTCATAGTTGACCTAAAACAGAGCAGCAAGGGGTTTTGTGGTTTTTGTATTTTAACTGCAATTCTGAAATTAAATCATATTCCTTTTTAACTTGAGCAAAAAAGTGAAATTGAGTACATTCATTAATAGTCAAATTGTAAAGTAATTCCAATACACTGTCGGTTTTTAGTTAACATTGACTTTTTCCAAAGTAAGGAGGCGTGGGAAGGCTGAGTTGTATTTTACAATATTAGTGGATGTGGTTAAAACTGATATTTTTTTTAAATGTAATTACAAAATCAAATTACCAATGATGAAGACTCTCTCAAAAGCGTCAATACAAATCAATGAAGTGAATTATCCTGTGACAACAGATAATGGGTAAATTAAACCACTCAGGCATTCATGTAAGTTCTTTCTGACCATAATGAACACCACAAAGTCAACACTATGATCTTCAGTGACTCCAATCCAGTTATGCATTGGGCATCACCTTCTCTCTATCTGCAGATTGAAGGTAAAAACTGCCCAGCATCATTTGCACATATACTGTGGGGATAGAATTTGTAGTATCATAGAGCATGGAAACAGGCCCTTCGGTCCAACTTGCTCATGTAGAGCAACATGCCCCATTTTTGTGTCCCACCTGCCTGTATTTGGCCCATATCCTTCTAAATCTTTCCTGTACATGTGGCTGTCCAAATGTCAGATAATTAGTATGAAAAGCCATTGCACCAATTGTATGCGAGGTTATCTAATGGCAAAAAAAATGTTGGTTCATTCTACATTTTGTACCATGGCTGGAAAGCAAATGTGCTCCAAATTTGACTCACAGTGGATCACAGTCTTGAGAGGGCTAATACAAATGATGGTCTTTCACTTTTCATAGAATCACAGAATCATAGCATCATACAGTGTGGAAACAGGCCCTTCAGTCCCACTTGGCCACACCAACCAACATATTCCATCTACATTTGTCCCACCTGCCTGCATTTGGCCCATATCCTTCTAAACCTGTTCTACCCATGTACCTGTCTAAATGTTTCTTAAACGTTGCGATAGTACCTGCCTCATCTACCTCCTCTGGCAGCTTCTTCACACCCATTGTGTGAAAACGTTACCCCCTTAGGTTCATTTAAATCTTTCCCCCCGCATCTTAAACATGTGTCCTCTGGTTCTCAGTTCCCCTACTCTGTGCAAGAGAATCTCTGCATCCACCAGATCTATTTCTCTCATGATTTTATGCACATGATTTTGATAGGTATTTGCTTTAAATGCTTTCTGAATTTAGTGGATTAGTTGCAGGTACTCACCATTTACTTCATACTGTTTCTGAGTTTTTCCTTTCCACTCACCAAGGAGCTCAAGCTGCTTTTTCCAGGAACACCTCATTATATGATGATTGTCCCCTTACACGTATAGAATCCCAAGGCAAAGATGCGTGTCCTTGTGTTTCAGGTGCATAATTATGACTGCCCTGTGCCACCACCCTTCAGTATAGGGCTGACTGAAATCATATCCGAATGAACCTGAGAATCCATGCAGAGGTAATACAAGTGATTTTCTGCTTCACTGCTTGGCTTGTAATGAGCTAGATATAGCTAATCACACACCTGTTATAGAACATGCCCAATTCACAACTAGTTGCGACAAGAAACAGTGAGGAACATTGGCTAAACCTGTAGGAAGGAACTGCAGATGCTGGTTTAAACCAAAGATAGTCATAAAAAGCAGGAGTAACTCAGCGGGACAGGCAGCATCTCTGGAGAGAATGAAAGGGTGACATTTCGGGTCGAATCGTGTCTCGTCCTGAAACATCACCCATTCATTCGTTCCAGAGATGCTGCCTGTCTTGCTGAGTTACTCCAGCTTTTTGTGTCTGTCTGCTAAACCTGTCAACGTACAAAACCCAAAGAGCCCCACGTCCAAGAGAGAGTCTGACAGTAGAGGGGGCTTCTGATCTCATCCCTGTCTTCACAAAACAAAGGATGCCAGTGTGGTGGCTTTTAGCCCATTTATTCAAAGCATGGAAAAAGTAAAATCACCATTTTCCCCATATTTCTGCTCGTGCATTGAAGTTCATTGAGGGAAGAATAGGGAGAACAGTTAAACACGGTTGAACTATCCAATAGTGCGCTCTCTGCACTTTTTAAGGCATTCTCAGTCCATCATATAAAGTGGCAAGTACAGGAATGCCAGGCAAGTGACCTCAATGTGTTCCTTGTCTGTACCACCCGGGTTTACAATTAATGCAGACATTTTTTCAGACTGGTGTCTGGAATATTCTCTCTAAGTACAAAGTTTAGAAAAAAAGAGCAGCATTTATTTATTTTTTTATTGCACATACTTTCCTTTTATTCTTTAAAGCCATAAATAATTCAGGAATTTTATATTGAATAGGAGATGCATTCCACCACCATTGCAGTTGTGAAGTGCAACACCAACAAAATATACTTTGACAACTTCAGCGGTACCAGTACAGTTGCGCAGCTGGTACAGCTATTGCCTCACAGCGCCAGAGACCTGGGTTCGATCCTGATCTCGGGTGCTGTATCAGTGGAGTTTGCACGACCCTCTATGACCATGTGAATTTCCTCCGGATGCTCTGGCTTCCTCCCACATCCCAAAGACGTGTGGGTTTGTTGGCTAATTGACCTCTGTAAATTGTCCCGAGTGTGTATGGAGTGGATGAGAAAGCGGGATAACATAGAACTACGTGAACAGGTGATCCATGGTCAGTGTGGACTCCGTGGGCTGAAGGCCCTGTTTCCATGTTGTTCCTTTCAATGAGAAACTTGTCAAAACTTTTCCAACAGCAGCTCCCAAATATGTGCCTTGTAGCACCTAGAAAGTCCTGGTCCATTGCAACAAAAGCATTGACACACCAGCACCAACAAAAGTTCCTCCAAGTCGCACAATTCTGACTTGGATATACATTACTATTCCTTCATTATCACCACACCAGAATCATGGAACCTCTGACCCAACATCTATGTAGAAGTACCTTCACCATATTACATACCACATTACTATGGTGGCGCAGTGGTGGTGTTGCTACCTTACATTGCCAGAGACCCGGGTTTGATCCTCATCACAGGTGCTGCCTGAACGGAGTTTGCACGTTCTCCCCGTGACCACGTTGGTTTTCTCTGGATGCTCCGGTTTCCTCCCACATTCCAAAGACGTATAGGTTCGTAGGTTAATTGGCTTCAGTAAAGATTGTAAATTGTCCCTAGTGTGCAGGATAGTGATAGCGTATGGGATGATTGCTGGTTGACACGGACTCGGTGGGACAAAGGGCCTGTTTCCGCACTGTATCTCTAAACTGTAACTAAACTATAATAAATTAGCTGGGGGTATTCAAGAATGCTGCCCGTCATCGTTTTCTCAAGGGCAATTAAAAATGAGCATTAAACGCTGACCTTGGAAAAAATAAAAGAAAATGACAGGCAATTCTAGGTTTTGCAGAGATGAGTAATGCCACTTATCTCCTTCTTCCCTGATGAAAACTGCTTTGTTTCCACATGGCATCCCTTCAGTTTTCAAGAATCTGACCAGCAACCACTGATTCCTTTCATACTCAAGTAACTTGTAGGTGAGTCAAACCCCTGAGAGCTGAATGTAAACTAACACACCTGTCCTCACTTCAGACAATGGTTGTTTCAGTTAATCATGACAGAGAGAGAACTTAATTAAATATCGTGCTTTTTATTATAGAAAATACAGTAGGTGCAGGAGTAGGTTATTTGGCCCTTCGAGTCAGCACCACCTTTCAATATGATCATGGCTGTTCATCCAAAATCAGTACCTTGTTCCTGCTTTTTCCCCATATCCCTTGATTATGTTAGCCTTAAGAGCTAAATCTAACTCTTGAAAACATCCACTGTATTGACCTTCACTGCTTTCTGTGGCAGAGAATTCCACAGATTCACAACTCTCTGGGTGAAAACGTTTTTCCTCATCTCAGTCCTAAATGGCCTACCCTTATTCTTAAACTTCTGAACTCCCCCATTATATTCATTCAATTCAAAACAAGTCCTTTAAAATTTATGAAGAAGTCTGGACAAGGGTCCCGACCTGAAACGTCACCTGTCCATTCCCTCCACAGATGCTGCCTGACCTGCTGAGTGGTTCCAGCACTTTGTGTTTTTCTCCTTTATAAATGGACTACAGATCCATCCCTTTGTGGGAGCACAGATTGAACTTGAAAATACACCTTTAAGTCAACCAACACTTTTAAATATACACACCTACATTATTGTCTCTATTAAATGATACCAAGAGATCAATCTGCCCTTTGTGTGCATATCACTACTGCCTACCCATGCTGCATTTCATGAAGATGCCCAAGTACAGTATGGTAACGTGCCAGAATATGGACCACCACTTACTCCACATAATGATGTGCTTCCAGAGGGTAGTCACCAACAAATCAATTCCTGCCTCAGGAATGTGGAGCGGCACAGTGGAGTAGCCGGTGGAGCTGCTGTCTCACAATGCTGGAGACCTGGGTTTGATCCTGACCTCGGGTGCCGCCTGAGTGTAAAGAACAGTTCAAAAACTCTTCCCACATTCTCAGTGTTATGTTCGGTAGTGTTCATAAACTATCCTTATACCAAGCACCCTTGCTACTCATGTGACCCTCCTGGAGGTGATATCCCTTCCCTTGTTTGAGGGGCATCTCCACCAGACCGTGGCCCCAATGTCCCTCCACGGAAGGACACACGACAGTGGTCCTCCCCCACAATACTTTACTTAAGACCAAGGAACAGTTCAGTCTGTAGAAGGGTCTCGACCCAAAATGTCACCCATTCCTTCTATCCAGAGATGCTGCCTGTCCTGCTGAGTTACTCTAGCATTTTGTGTCTATCTTACTTAAGACATTGATCTCTTTAAACATTTCTGTCCCACGATTCTAACAGAAATTTTGAAGATAGTTATATTGCAAAGTCATGTTGTGAAGATGATTCTAAACATCATAGCACATCTGTGCTCCAACAACAGGTGCTCGAATCTTAAACTAGTCACAATTGGCAAAAGAACAATCCAGGGTTGTACTTACAAATCCTGCTTAGCAAACTGCACCTGCATGTGTGTAATCAACCACTGACAGATTGAAATGCATGGATTTACACTCACTATTCACCTATATTTTACAAATGATAGAAATGAACATGTAGATTTTACATCTGTTTAAAATGTGATATGCTAATTGATCGAAACGAAAGGTATGTACACCCGGCTCCTTTTGTTTTGGATAGCTCTGGTATTTATCGACACCCCATATGTGGCGCTGCTGCTTATCACATCTTTGCTACTTGTTTAACAGACCAAATGGCCTGACCAGATGACTAACACGATCAGAATCCAGCAGGTGGTTCCCAATGGAAGAGCTGTTTGCACCTTCTTTCTAATCCAACTCGCGAATAGTTACCAGCTCTTCAGCTTTGATGTTTGTTTTGCAGTGTCTGGTTTTGTTTATTTGCAAGGTCTCCAATTAGTGTCACTCCTAGTATGAACTAATTCATTGAGCATCAGCAGATTGGGCTAAATTAAGGTGAAGGGAATGGGAGGGAGCTCGCCATCTGATTCCACACTTAATCATTAGGATGTGGTGCAGACTAAAGGAATGTAGAATTTACAGCCACTGACAATCACTCCCAAACAGGAAGTGGAGAGACTAAGCAACTTAACCCTGTCTTGCAGACAATGTCTACGCACTGCAATGTCTTCAGTTCACTCAAAACCTTGTTAACATTGGTAACTTGTTTGCTTAAGCATGATATTTAGAATTTGCAGCACATAATCCGGAAGACGCAGGATCATTTCATTCAAAAAAGGAAGAAAGATTCTAATGGGTTAAAGAAGGAACTGCAGATGTTGGAAAATCAAGGGTACACAAAAGGCTGGAGAAACTCAATGGGTGCAGCAGCATCTAAGGAGCGAAGAAGACAGGCAACGTTTCAGGCCGAAACCCTTCTTCAGACTGATGGGAGGGGGGGGGGGGGGGGGGGGGGGGGGGAGAAGAAAGGAAAAAGGAGGAGGAGGAGCCCGAGGGCTGGGAGAGAGGTGGGAAGGGGAGGAGACAGCAAAACAGAATCAAGCCTCCGCTTGGTCTCACCGATATAGCGGAATCGTTTCTCATGTTAACCCTTGCTGTCTCCTCCCCTTCCCACCTCTTCCTCAGCCCTCGGTCCTCCTCCTCCTTTTTTCCTCTTCTCCCCCCCCCCCCCCCCCCCCCCCCCCACCTCCCTGAAGGGGAGCCAGTGGATGTAGTGTATCTAGACTGGTGACTAAAATTAGAACACATGTATTGGGGGTAGGGGGTTGACATGGATAGAAAATTGGTTGGCAGACAGGAAGCAAAGAGTAGGTGTGAACGGGTCCTTTTCAGAATGACAGGCAGTGGCGAGTGGAGTACCGCAAGGCTCGGTGTTGGGGCCGCAACTGTTTACCATATATATTAATGGTTTGGAAGAGGGAATTAGGAGCAACGCTAGCAAGTTTGCGGATGACACAAAGCTGGGTGGCAGTGTGAACTGTGAAGAGGATGTTAGGAGGTTGCAGGGTGACCTGGACAGGTTGGGGACGATCAGCCATGATCACATTGAATGGCGGTGTTGGTTCGAAGCGCCGATTGGCCTCCTCCTGCACCTATTTTCTATGTTCTATGTTTCTATGTCTACTTCACAGATGCCCAACTGCATCACATGCATGTCTGCCTGAGTCCATTTTAAATCCTTTCTATGAGAGGGAGCAGCAACTCCTTTGGCAATATTCCTTTCTCGACTGCATCACCATGCAGCACTTTGGCACAGCAGTAGATTTACTGTCTTTCAGTGCCAGATGCACTGGTTCGATCCTGACTACGGGAACTATCTATATAGTGTTTGTAGGTAATCCCTGTGACCTGCATGGGTTTTCTCTGGGAGCTCCAGTTTCCTCCCACACTCCAAAGACATACAAGTTGGTAAGCTAATTGGTAAAGTTGTAAATTGTCCCTTGTGTGTGTAGGATAGTGGTATTATATGGCTCGTCGGTGTGGACTCGGTGGGCTGAAGGGCCTGTTTCCGTGCTGTATCTCTAAATTAAACTAAACATAGTGCATTTGACACTGACCTGAAATCTGAACAAAGTTGCAGGTTTTGCAGATCAAAGGAAATAAAGGAACTACATCAAGTGCTTCAAGTATAGTTCTGGGTTCCTCAACCCTAAACATCCATTAATCCAAATTTACTCCCAGTACTCTGAGCCTACAAATATAATTATCTCTAATTTGTCACCGAATGGAAACACATCTCTTCAATGGATCGTGGAACAAAATGTAGAAACAAGAAATTGCAGATGGTGGCTTACAAGAAAAAGCACAAAGTGCTGGAGTAACGCAGCAGGTCAGACAGCAATTGTGGAGAACATGGATAAGTGACGTTTCAGAGTCAGAAGAAGGGTTCTGACCCGAAAGACACCTATCCATATCCTCCAGAGATGCTGCCTGACCTGCTGAGTTACTCCAGCATCTTTTTAATGAATAAATGTAAATTCTTGGTGGGCATAGCTTAACCATCAATACATTATTTATGCTTTGAAGATTGGCTCTATGAATGTTGTTAATGTTGATGTATTTCAGTACTAATGTAATACCAATTTCAGTTTACAACAGCAGTATTTTTCAGATTCAAATTTTCACCTTGTTCTAATGTAAAGATTATTTCAAGGTAAAGGAAAGAACCATGAAACACATATTTTCACAAACATTTTCACGCATAAACATACACACATCCATACACATGCACACTCCAAACTCACTGTTAAAATATTTTGTGTCTTTTCGAACTACTACTACACCCTCACCCCCTTCCACACATAGATACACACACACGCTTACGCAATCCCACACATACTCACGCACACATGCGTGCACAGAAACACATTTACACATACACTCACACGCACACTCCAAACTCACATTTAAAACATTTAGTGTCTTTTAGCTCTATTTCCCAATCTTCCCACCCTCACACCCTTCCGCACACATACACGCACGCACGCACACATAAATGTAAACACACATACTCATGCACACATATGTACACACCACACACGCACCACACACACACACACGTATGTATACACACATTCACACGCACATACTCCCCATGCCCAGGTTCCTTGCCTGTGTGCTCTGCAGTGTGCTTTATCAGTGTGCTGGATCAGTGTGCCTGTGCACTCGATCAGTGTTCAAAGTGTGCGAAGTCTGGCGGTGTTGGTCAGTTGTGGATCTGTCTCACAGACATCCAACTGTTCGTGGCCTGGAGCCTTTGATAGGTCTTTGAAAGATGACCTATTAACACAGGAAATCAGTGCCCTAATTACACTTTCTCCTCGTGACTGCATGGATATTTTAACATGCAGCCCTGCCTGAGGGTACCATTGGTAGGTCATTAGGCAGACAGTGTGGGATTTGCCATTCCAATCCCATGTTACAGTGATTACACTCCATCCTTCATTTTCATACCCAATTGACCCGGTGATAAATAACAAGGAAAATGCTGTCTACATTTCCCACAGATGCTATCTGATTTGTTGTGTGCTCAGGTTTGTTCCACTGCACTTGGGTTTGTGAAGAATGGAATCACTTGTGTTATTCATTCCATATTTTGCTGGACTTTAATTAAGTATGATGAGAAGCACCAGTTTGCTTGTGTTTGATTAGGCAATCGCTCCTCTGCTTACAATTTGCTTTAAACCTCTTGACAAATGCAAAGCGGCAAACTTGGAGGACGAGGGGTGATCTTATAGAGGTGTACAAAATCATGAGAGGAATAGATCGGGTAAGTGCACAGAGTCTCTTGCCCAGAGCAAGGGAATGGAGAACCAGAGGTCATAGGTTTAAGGTGAGGGGGGAAAGATTTAATTGGAACCTAATGGATAGTAACTTTTTTACCCAAACGGTGGTGGGTGTATGGAACGAGCTGCTGGAAGAGGTCGTTAAGGCAGGAACTATCACAACATTTAAGAAACATTTAGACAGGTACATGGATAGGATTGGTTTAGAGGGATATGGGCCAAAACCAGGCAAGTGGGGCGTCTAGACTGGACATGTTGGTCGGCATGGGCAAGTTGGGCCTAAGGGCCTGCTTTCACGCTGTATGACTCTATGACTCATAGAGAAAAGAAAATACGTGTTCTTACAAATGCTGACGTATTATCAAAATCACCTATCTTCTTCGGTAGAAGTTACTGATTGAAGATGATTTGCCTCTGCAGCGGTATTGTAGGTTCTGGGGTGACTGACAAAGTCAAGATAGGATTTTGCAGACATGGCCATGCAGTGAAGATCACGACCAATGTGCATTTAGATGGATGGAGTGATGCGAGGGACCGCTCTGATAGGAGATTGTGCTCTAATGGTGTCTTCCTTGTTAAAGACATCAGGGAAACTCTTCTGTAGTTACCACAATTGGATTTGTGTTCTTTTGATTTCAATTACACTACACAGGAGATCTGTGCACTCTTTCCACTCACAGTTACTGCATAGTTCATTTTCATTGACAAGCTTTTTCACTGTACCACAGTACTCATGACAATAATAAATTAATACTGAGGTCCTCACGTAAGTGCTGCACCGGAAGTCCAAATTCAGAGTCCTGCCATCATGGTTTTAGATTCCTCTGTTGGCTGGGAGTTAGATGAGGTGATGACTTTTCTCCTTCCTCTTTGGTACACCTTTGGGACTGAGGATGACACTTTATGGTTCTGAGGTGACTGATGAGGCCAATCTGGAAACTCCAGACTATGTGACAGGTAGGACAACCTGACAGGGTGGTTGAGAGGAAAGCTGAGGATGTCATTGGTGTAAATAAAATGTGTTTGTTCAATAAGCTTGGAATTTGTACTGAGAGCTGAAGGATGATACGAGTGGCTAAGAGATAGAAACATAGAAACATAGAAAATAGGTGCAGGCGTAGGACATTCGGCCCTTCGAGCCTGCACCGCCATTCAATATGATCATGGCTGATCATCCAACTCAGTATCCTGTACCTGCCTTCTCTCCATACCCCCTGATCCCTTTAGCCACAAGGGCCACATCTAACTCCCTCTTAAATATAGCCAATGAAGTGGCCTCAACTACCTTCTGTGACAGAGAATTTCACAGATTCACCACTCTCTGTATCCAATGATATGTGTTTTTAAATCACACCATTCCAGTTGGGTACTTCAATTAAAGTAATTCTATGAAGCTGAGTTTAAAATAAAAGCTAATGTCCATAATTGTAGATTATTGTAAAAATCTATTCAGTCAACTATTAAGGGAAATAAATCAAATGTCCTTGTATGTTCCAGCCTATATGTGACTCTAGTCCTAGCAATGTGATTGACCTATCCAGTGTCAGGGGCTGATTAAGAATGGTGATTAAACTGCAGCAAAGTCCATATTCTGTCAACAAAATGTAATCCGGTGGTCAGGGAAAATAATGGGGTCTATGGCACTGCCACAATGTTTGTGGTGGGGTTGATGCAAATCGGTCTGGGTTTTGCAGAATTGAATGACAGAAGAAGATTATGGCTCCTTTAAGAATGGCTGCTCGAAAAATGTACTGACAGCACTTTAGAGAGTCAATGATCGGAGGAGGGATAGTTGGCTACCATCAATGTGCATGTGGTAATTGATCACACATCACGTCAAGGTGCAATATTTTCATTTACTTAAGTTTACTTTAGCGATACAGCATGGAAACAGGCCATTCGGCCCACCGAGTCCACGCCGGCCAGCAATTTGGATGATTTGCAATTTTTACCAAAGCTAATTAACCTACAAACCTGTACGCCTTTGGAATGTGGGAATTAACTAGAGCACCCGGAGAAAACCCACACGGTCACAGGGAGAAAGTATACATTACATACAGACAGCACCCGTAGTCAGGATCAAACCCGGGTCTCTGGCGCTGAAAGGCAGCAGCAACTCTGCCTATGCGACACTGTGCCGCCCCACGAGGAAGAAAAATCAGTCCTGTGAGTTCTCTGGAGGTGATGGTAAAGGGTATGGAGGGGAAAACACTTAAGACATTTCTGAGAATGCTTGTCAGAGTGTTATCATAATCAACTGACCGAAGTCCCACTGAGCTGAACAGCAGAGAAAAGATATTGGTGGAAGATAGTGTGCTCAAGGCTGCTGTGAGGTTGGCAAGGGTTAATCTACCATTATATATATCATTTGCTTGCAGAGGGAAGGGTAGAAAACCTACTGAATAGAATTGAGCTGAAATCCGTGGAAGAGGTGAACACCATTTGAAGATGCCACAACAGAGAGCAAATTTGGAATTGGACAAAAACATAATAAGGACAAAAAGTTACTGATTGATTACGTAAGGAGATTGAATGAACAGTGATTTAGAAAGTTTGGGGGAACAGCAATTTATAACATTAGCTAAACTAGATTCAATTATTTCCTTAGGGTTCTGTAAACTCACTTAGAAAATGTAAAGTGTATTAAAGTACAATCCTTAATACAAATCTAGAAAGCTTAGGCACAATTTATAAACAGCCAAGTGAATGTGGACAGAAGTATCATTGGGTTTTAATCAGCTGGGATCACGCAGTTAGTCTGCACTAATATTGGTTAGCTTCCTATCTGTCTAGGTATACTGGCATTAGATCATTGGTTTGCATAGTTATCTGAAGCTGCATGACAGCTCAGCCCCTTCACCTTACTCTAGTGCATGTGGTTGGTCAACCATCTTAAGTGCCCTGGAGTATTTCAGATCTATTTAGCGTCAGGAATTAGTATACGGCATGTCATTTTATCTCCAATACTTGCATGCTGAAGCTGAATTTCGTAAGTTGTTTGTGAAGGAGCATCGCAATGATTTCCAATGTGAAAGTTTACACAAAACGAATAAAGATTAGCCAAATTTCAATGACAACAGTTTACTTAAGTGCAGGGGTTACGCCCGTTCTATTTCAGTCTCAATGATATCAACAATAACATTACTGTGGATGCTGAACCAGATTTTTATTTTACATGGTTTGAAAAATTTGAACCATTTCATACAGTGATGTCCACAAAATTGTCTGCGAAAGTGCAGAATAGAAATACAAGGACTAGATTTTACTTAGTGACAATTAGTCTGCTAAGCTACCCTTATCCCCCATTAGTAGAATACCTCCACTGAGAACCAGCTTGATCTTTCCTTTGCCCTCTCATTACATAGTTGTGGCAGACACCCGGCCTATCATTAACAACCTTGGTAAGTCATTTGTTTCGGGGGAAGAGAAAACACAGTGCTAAATCAGCTAAAACAATCTTTAAGTCTCTCTGTTACTGGCGGTACCTGGAATGCTCTTATTCAATGATTCAATGATTCAATTATATCTTAGTATCATTGAATTGAATATATACTCTCAGGTGTGTATGAAGGAATGCAGATACTGGTTTAATCCAAAGATAGACCCAAAATGCTGGAGTAACTCAGCGAGATAGGCAGCATCTCTGGAGTGAAGGAATTGGTAACGTTTCGGGTTGACCCATCTCGACCCGAAAATCTACCCATTCCTTCTCTCCAGAGATGATGCCTGTCCTGCCGAGTTACTCCAGCATTTTGGGCCTATCTTATATTAATCTCTGGGTAGTTGTGTTTCGTAAGATTTTTACACAGAGATTACAGTTTGTCAATTTGAAACAATCAAGCATTGAATCACACAATTAGAGTTTAAAATAAATAATCAGGTCAATTAGAGAAGAACTGAAGGTTGACTGAAATATTTTAGTCCAGAACATAGACCAGTATTGAGTAGAAGCAGGTTTCTCTGCCAACAATGTCCATGACGAGCATGATGGCAAGTTCAACTAATCTCATCTGCCTGCACGTAATCCGCATCCTTCCAAACCCTGTAAATACACCTGTCTATCTGAAAGCCACTTAAAAGCCATAATCATACCTGCCTGCAGACCACTTTTGACAGTGCATTCCAGACACCTACCTCTCTCTGGGTAAAAAAATTGTCCTGCATATCTTTTACTTTTGTCCCTCTCATCCTAAACCTATACCTTCTAGTTCTCCAGTTCATTATGAACCGGCAGACAGTGAAGACAGCTAATGGCATGTTGGCCTTCATAACAAGAGGAATTGAGTAGAGCAGCAAAGAGGTCCTTCTGCAGTTGCACAGGGCCCCAGTGAGACCACACCTGGGGTATTGTGTGCAGTTTTGGTCTCCAAATTTGAGGAAGGACATTCTTGCCATTGAGGGAGTGCACATTAGGTTCACAAGATGAATTACTGGGATGGAGGAACTGTCATATGTTGATAGAATGGAGCAGCTGGGCTTGCATACTTGGGGGGATGTTGGGGGAAATCCAGAACCAGGGGCCACAGTTTAAGAATTGGGAGTAGGCCATTTAGAACGGAGATGAGGGAAAACGTTTTCACCCAGAGAGTTGTGAATCTGTGGAATTCTCTGCCTCAGAAGACAGAGGCCAATTATCTGGATGCTTTCAAGAGAGAGTTAGATAATGCTCTTCAAAATAGTGGAGTCGGGTGATATGGCGAGACGGCAGTAATGGTGTACTGATTGTGGATGATCAGCCATGATCACAGTGAATGGCGGTGCTGGCTCGAAGGGCCGAATCCTACTCCTGCCTCTAATATCTATTGTCTATTGTGTATTGTCTATTGTCTATTGCCTTCTCCAGCACCTTTAATTCTATGTTTTTATCAGCAGAGAAGGTTATTGGCTGCAACCTTCCCTCCATTGATGAACTGTGCACTGCAAGGGCCAGGAAGCGAGCTGGCAAGATCATGTCTGACCCCTCTCACCCTGGCCACAAACTCTTAGAATCACTTCCCTCTGGAAGGCGACTCCGGACTGTCAAAGCTGCCACAGCCAGACATAAAAACAGATTTTATCCACGATTAGTTGCTCTACTCAACAGCCAAAAATCTGTAGCCTCCGTTTGATCTGGTATTTTGTTGGTTCACATTCTTGATCAATAGTGTTTTATCATTAATGTTTTATTATTAGAAATGTTTAGTGTTTTCTGAGTCATTTGTAACTGTCACTGTATGTCATGTTGTTACTTGTGGGCGGAGCACCAAGGCAAATTCCTTGTATGTGAATGCTTGGCCAATAAACGAACTTACTTATTCCGATCTATTCCTCTCATGATTTCATACTTCTCTATAAGATCACCTCTCATCCACCTTTGCAGCAAGGAATAGAGTCCCAGCCTACTAAACCTCTCCCTGTACCTCAGACCCTCTAGTCCTGGCAACATCCTCGTAAATCTTCTCTGTACCCTTTCCTGCATGACAACATATTTCCTATAACATGGTGCCCAGAACTGAACACAATACTCTAAATGCGGTCTCACCAACGTCTTATACAACATCAACATGACCTCCCAACATCTATACTCAAATGGTTAATGGTTACTGCTTTCATTTGACCGTTCATTGCTTATTACTTTAACAGATGGTTCATCAATTATTTTCAAGAATCTTCAACTACTTTTTATTTCTATTTCAAGTATATACAACACTGCTATGAGAATCTATTTTGCTTCAAAATATCGGAAAGTAAAAACAGCAGTCACAAGGATATTTTGTTTTCTGGGGGTATACTTCCAGATCTTTGTCACTCAGCCCTCTTCAGTAAATATCTAAGACTCACCATTTTTGCAAGATGCCCTTCCAACTGATGATGTGTTGTTGCATTAGTAATTCTGCTCAGAATGAGAGGTTTAGATATTTTGTGTATGTGCTTGTGATGCAGGTCACGATGCAAACTTACTATCTTACCATCCATGGGATTATAACTGAATGCCTCCAGAGTCAAGAGTCAAGTGTCAAGAGTCAAAAGTATTTAACTGTCATATGTATCAACAACAGACAAATGAAATTCTTACTCCATCAGAATCCCACCTAAATGATGTACATCAAGATTTTTCTACAATAAATGTTCTAAATTAATGCTGATTGAGCCGCCTAATTTATGACCCTGCCCATGTGTGCTCGCGATGCACTCCCAATTTTCACGCATCATAAGAACAGTTATTCAAGGGGTACATTTTTATTTTTGCATGGTCCACAGCGACTGTGACAGCTGTGGCCATTAATCCAGGTAAGCACATACTTATTTATTCAGTTTTCAGCTTTTGAGCAGATCGTCATTTATTGCCCACATGTAATTGACTTTGAACTGAATGTCCACCAACGGACCATTTAGGAGGCAATTACGTAGGTGAGTCTGGGGCCACATAAAGACCAGACTGGGTGAAGACATTTCCTCCCCAAAGGACATTAATGAAACAACTGGATTTTTACAACATTCTTGGAGTTTTGTGATCAAGATTCTGAGTTTGCAAATCCATAAATTCTCCATTTGAGGTACGTCTTGTGGTTGAAGAAGGAACATGACATATACTAGCATGTCAGGCTCTTGTGAAAAAGCAGAACACAGAGTGGTCGAGACACTCAGTGGGTTAGGCAGCAGTTATTGGCAGGAAATTGACAGACAACAAGTGTTCTTCTGACTGGTTTTGTTGCTAGTGTTACCTCAATTTGTTAAGGTGACCTCCCCCCACACCCCCTCCACATTGCTCTCAATCTGGCGCATTTGGGGATAATAACATGGACAAGGGATTTGACAGATGTGGAGCAAGTGGGAGGAATCCTGGAAGTTCAAACATGTAAAGGAAACACATTTTAGACATGAAAAGAATGTGGAGTGAAATCTTAGGGATGCAACAATAATGGATGAACTTTAGATGTGAAGATAATGGTGGGGAATCCAAGACGCGAAGTAAGCAGCAGAAAGCTTGAACCTGCATACGGCAGGCATGATCACCGAAAGATAGGAATGACAAGAATCTGAAAAACACAGATGACAGTAGAAAGTCTGTCTCCAGAAGATACAGAGTGGGGAAAATGAGCTTAAAAATATGAAGGCCAGCAAACAAGATAAAAAGGGAAGTTCTATCATTTACATTTTACTATTTTATTGTTCTTCTTTAGACAGAGATGCTATTCAGACATCTAGGAAAGACAGGAAAGTGTAAACAAAGAACTACTGTAGACAATTCGGCCATCAGGTCTACTCCACCATTCAATCATGCCTGATCTATCTCTCCCTCCTAACCCCATTCTCCTGCCTTCTCCCCATAACCCCTGACACCCGTACTAATCAGGAATCTATCTACCTCTGCTTTAAAAATATCCATTAACGGCCTCCACAACCTTCTGTGGCAAAGAATTCCACAGATTCACCACCCTCTGACTAAAGAAATTCCTTATCTTCTTCCTAAAGGAACGTCCTTTAATTCTGAGGCTATGTCCTCTAGTCCTAGACTCTCCCACCAGTGGAAACATCCTCTCCACATACACTCCATCCAAGCCTTTCACTATTCGGTACATTTCAATGAAGTTCCCTCTCATTCATCTAAACTCTAGCAAGTACAGGCCCAATGTCGGCAACTCACTCATTCCTGGGATCATTCTTGTAAACCTCCTCTGGACCCTCTCCAGGGCCAGCACATCCTTCCTCAGATATGGTGCCCAAAATTGCTCACAATATTCCAAATGCGGCCAGACCAGGGCCTTATAAAGCTTTAGCATTGCATCCCTGTCTTTATATTCTAGCCTTCTTGAATTAATTGCTCACATTGCATTTGCCTTCTTTACGACCAATTCAACTTGCAGATTAACTTTTTGGGAATCCTGCATCAGCACTTCCCTTTGCACCTCAGATTGCTGGATCCTCATTTAGAAAATAGTCTACACCTTTATTCCTACTACTAAAATGCATGACTCCTCACTTTGCAACACTATATTCCATCTGCCACTTCTCAGCCCACTCTCCCAACCTATCCAAGTCCTTCTGCAGTCCCTGCTTTCTCTGCACCACCTGCCCTTCCACCTATTTTTGTATCACGTTCATGAATCTATTTTCATGTTCATGAATCTATATTGCACAGAAAGAGAGGGAAAAAGATGCTTAGTAAAACATTCCTGCATTGAACTAATTAGAAACAGTTGTTCTTTTCTAGGAGACCTGGAATTTTTAAAATCAATAGAAATTAAAAAATAAAAACAAAAGCATAATGTCTAGTGGATTTTAACAGAGATAGATTTCTGAGTTTGCTTTAATTGTAAAATATGACGGAGGTTCGTTTTATTTGCTTTCTTATTAAATAATTAAAATATCCCGCAGCATTTCATAACATTGAAGTACTGCTGAAATGTAGCAAAAATGCTGCAACCAATATTCAAGAAATGAAATCCCACAAGAATAGAAGGAGACAGATTTGTTCTGACTATATTCAGGCTGAGGTATCAAATGTGACTAAGGCTTGGAAGTACTTCCGATTCCTACCTATAGTGCCAATGAATATTATACCTTCCCTGGACCCACTCACAAGCTTGGCCATACTCTCGACCTGGTGCTATCGTCCAGTCTCCCAATTTGTAATATAGAAATTATTGACGCTTGTCTGTCAGATCATAGCACAATCATTGATGTATCTCTGCCTTTCTCTCCCTCAAAATCTCCCTGTTCGTTACTCCCGCTACATAAGCTCATTGATTCCAGTTAGTTCTCTGAGGCTCTCATAGCTGCTCCCGACATCTGCACCATCAAGGCTTCTTCCCCCCATCTCAGCACTGACGATCGCATTTTCTATTCAATACCACTTGCTCTTCCATCCTGGATTCTGTTGCTCCTCTTAAAATGAGAAAGCCTAAGCCTAAATGATGGCCTTGGCTCAATGACACCACCAGAGCCTTAAGAAGAGAGTGCAGAAAATCAGAACAAAAGTATAAATGTGATAAGCTTCAAATTTTCTTCGAATTTCTGTGAAACAATCTTCTCAAATACCAGGAAGCAGTAAAGTCTGCGAGAACACAATACGTTTCCGACCTTATTTCCAAAAACGCTCATAATTCTAAGGTCCTTTTTAGTACCATTACCCCTGTCATATGTCCTGCACCCAGTACCAGTTTAGCTGGGTCCCCTGCTAAGTGCAAATAATTCTGTACATTTTTCACCAGCAAAGTTGAGAATATTAGAACGAATATTTCCCCGCCCACCCGTGACCTAGCTCTCTCATTGGTCTGTTCTTCTAAGTTAGACTGTTTCCAACCCGTTATTCTATCCTTCCTTGTAAAGCTTGTCTCCACTCTGAAACCTGAAACCTGCCCCCTTGACATTGTTCCCATTGCCCTTCTGACGGATGTCATTGCAATAGCTGGTCCCAGCATCCTCTCTATCATCAACAGTTCTCTGGCCACTGGCACTGTTCGAACCTGTTTCAAGCATGCGGTGGTCCAGCCCCTCCTGAAAAAACCTAACCTAGACCCCACCTTGCCGAGTAACTACAGACCTATTTCCAAACTGCCTTTCCTCTCAAAAGTCCTTGAAAAGGTAATTCTAAATCAACTAATGCCTTACCTACACCAAAATACCACCCTGGAAAGTTTCCAATCAGGTTTCAGGGCCCACCACAGCACAGAGTTTGCCTTGTTGAAGGTACATAACGACCTGCTTCTCACCATTGACTCCGGCGACTGTGCAATCCTGCTCCTTCTCGACCTCAGCACAGCGTTTGATAAAGAGGACCACACCACCACACCGGTACGGGGTTGGTGTTGATGGCACTGCCCCGAGCTGGTTCATTTCCTACCTCAAAAATAGGGGTTTCTCTACCAACATAGGCAACTCTTTCTCTTCCCCAGCTAGCCTTTTCTGCGGGGTGCCACAAGGCTCAATCCTAGGCCCCATTCTCTTCTCACTGTACGTGCTTTCCCTCAGCCAAGTCATTCAAAGGCACGGCATTTATTTCCACTGTTATGCAGATGACACACAGCTCTATCTCCCCCTGAAACCCAACAATCGGTCAAATTTAATCAGCCTCATGTGTTGCCTCGAGGACATAAAATGTTAGCAGGCACAGAACTTCCTCCAACTAAACGAGAGCAAGTCTGAGGTCATCCTACTCGGCCCATCCGAGTCCATCAAAACAATAACAGGCAGCCTTGGAAGCCTAACCTCCTTAGTCAAACCGCACGTCAAAAACCTTGCCGTGATATTTGACTCAGAATTAAAGTTTGACAAGCAAGTCAACTCTGTGGTAAAATAGACAATAGACAATAGACAATAAGTACAGGAGTAGGCCATTTGGTCCTTCGAGCCAGCACTGCCATTCAATGTGATCATGGCTGATCATCCCCAATCAGTACCCCATTCCTGCCTTCTCCCCATATCCCCTGATTCTGCAATTTTTAATTTAGCTCTCTCCTGAAAGCATCCGGAGATCCTGCCTCCACTGCCCTCTGAGGCAGAGAATTCCACAGACTCACCACTCTCTGTGAGAAAAAGTGTTTCCTCGTCTCCGTTCTAAATGGCTTACTCCTTATTCTTAAACTGTGGCCCCTGGTTCTGGGTCTCCCAACATCGGGAACATGTTTCCTGCCTCTAGCGTGTCCAAGCCCTTAACAAACTTATATGTTTCAATGAGATCCCCTCTCATCCTTCTAAACTCCAGAGTATACAAGCCAAGTTGCTCCATTCTCTCAGCATATGACAGTCCCGCCATCCCGGGAATTAACCTTGTAAACCTACGCTGCACTCCCTCTATAGCAAGAACGTCCTTCCTCAAATTAGGGGACCAAAACTGCACACAATACTCCAGGTGTGGCCTCACCGCGGCTCTGTACAACTGCAGAAGGGCCTCTTTGCTCCTATATTCGATTCCTCTTGTTATAAAGGACAACATGCCCTTCGCTTTCTTCACTGCCTGCTGTACCTGCATGCTTACTTTCATAGACTGATGTACAAGGACGCCAGATCCCGTTGTACTTCCCCTTTTCCCAACTTGACGCCATTTAGATAGTAATCTGCCTTCCTGTTTTTGCTACCAAAGTGGATAACCTCACATTTATCCGCATTAAACTTAATCTGCCATGCATCCGTCCACTCCCCCAAACTGTCCAAGTCACCCTGCATTCTCATAGCATCCTCCGTACAGTTCACACTGCCACCCAGCTTTGTGTCATCTGCAAATTTAAGAGATAAGATAAGATGCATTTATTTGTCACATGTGCCAATTGGCACAGCGAAATTAAATCACCATACAGCCATACAGTAAAAATAAAGAACACAACATGGAGTAGAGAGGATTCAACATAAAACATCCCCCCACAGCAGGATCAAAATTTCCTGTTGTGAGGGAAGGCACCAAAGTCAGTCTCTTCCCCTGATGTTCCCCACTGTTCCCCCGTGGTCGGGGCCTCCCCGAGCCCCCTGCAGTCGCCGCTACAGGCGGCCCGATGTTCAGGCCCGCTCCCCGGGGTGATGTAAGTCCGACGTCGGGGCTGGGGGACCTCCTCAGCGGCCTGGACCCCGAGTCGGCCCCCTCCTACCGGAGTCCGCGGCCCCCAAAGTCCGCTGGCCGCGCCGGGTGGAGATGCAACACTGGAGGCCCTCGGCAAAGGGCCCCAGGACTCCACGATGACGGTCAGAGCCGCCCGCGCTGGGAGCTCTCTAGACCAGAGCTACACGATGTTGGAGCAGCGGCCCAACGCTGCGGAGCTCCAACGGCGACCCAGGTAGGCATCGCCAGCTCCGTGGTGACTCCAGTGCCGCCACTGTTGCAGCTCTGGTCCGGTTCCCGGTCCCCTGCAGGAAAGGCAGCTCCGATCCAGGAGGTATGCCGCGAGGTGGGGGGTGAGGACGCGACTCGGAGAAATTGTTGCGTCCCCGCCAGGAAACGACTGGGAGTTAGTTTCCCCCTTACCCTGCCCCCTCCCCCACAAAGATAAGTTAAAGTTTCCCACAAAAACAAACTTTAAACTGACTAAAAATAAAAATAAAGATGGAAAGTTTGCTAATGTTACTTTGAATCCCTTCATCCAAATCATTGATGTATATTGTAAATAGCTGCGGTCCCAGCACCGAGCCTTGCGGTACCCCACTAGTCACTGCCTGCCATTCTGAAAGGGACTCGTTAATCCCTACTCTTTGTTTCCTGTCTGCCAACCACTTCTCTATCCATGTCAGCACTCTAGCCCCAATACCATGTGCCTTAATTTTGCCCACTAATCTCCTATGTGGGACGTTATGAAATGCTTTCTGAATGTCCAGGTACACTACATCCACTGGCTCTCCCTTGTCCATTTTCCTAGTTACATCTTCAAAAAATTCCAGAAGATTAGTCAAGCATGATTTCCCCTTCGTGAATCCAAGCTGACTCGGTCCGATCCTGTTACTGCATCCAAATATGCGGCTATCTCATCTTTTATAATTGACTCCAGCATCTTCCCCACCATCGATGTCAGGCTAACTGGTCTATAATTCCCTGTTTTACTCTCTCCCACCTTTCTTAAAAAGTGGGATAACATTAGCTACCGTCCAATCCACAGGAACTGATCCTGAGTCTATAGAACATTGGAAAATTATCACCAATGCATCCACGATTCCTAAAGCCACTTCCTTAAGTACCCTGGGATGCAGACCATCAGGCCCTGGGGATTTATCAGCCTTCAGTCCCATCAGTCTATCCAACACTATTTCCTGCCTAATGTGGATTTCCTTCAGTTCCTCTGTCACCCCAGATCCTCTGGCCACTACTACATCAGGAAGATTGTTTGTGTCCTCCTTAGTGAAGACAGATCCAAAGTACCTGTTCAACTCATCTGCCATTTCCTTGTTCCCCATAATAAATTCACCTTTTTCGGACATCAAGGGTCCAACTTTGGTCTTTACTAATTTTTTCCTCTTCACATACCTAAAGAAGCTTTTACTATCCTGCTTTATATTCTTGGCTAGCTTACCTTCGTACCTCATCTTTTCTTCCCGTATTGTCTTTTTGGTTATCTTCTGCTGTTCTTTAAACATTACCCAATCCTCTTGCTTCCCGCTCATCTTTGCTACATTGTACTTCTTCGCTTTAATTTTTATACTGTCCCTGACGTCCCTTGTCAGCCATGGTCGTCCCTTTCTCCCCTTGGAATCTTTCTTCCTCCTAGGAATGAACTGATCCTGCACCTTCTGTATTATTCCTAGAAACACCTGCCATTTTTGTTCCACTTTCATCCCTGCTAGTGTATCTTTCCAGTCAACTTTAAGCTAGTGTATCTTTCCAGTCAAAAAAAGCTAGTTTCTTCCAGCTTTGTACCATAGCTAAAATCAAACCATTCCTCCAATTCGACGACCTTGAAAAAAATCATCCACGCATTCATCTCCTCCATCCTTGACTACTGCAACTCCCTATACACTGGCATCAGCCTATCATCCCTGTCCTGCCTGCAATTGGTTCAAATCGCCGCCGCAAAACTTCTGATGGGTGCCCGTAAAAGGGACCACATCACCACGATTCTGGCCTCTCTCCACTGGCTCCCAGTACGGTAGAGAATCAACTTCAAGCTCCTCTTATCGTATACAAAGCCCTTAACGGGCTTGCCCCCCTCCCATATCAAAAATCTTCTAACCCACCATTCTACCTCCAGGTCCCTCAGGTCGGCCGACTTGGGGCTACTGACTATCCCATGGTCTAGGTTTACGCTCAGGGGTGACCGCGCTTTTGCGGTTGCAGCACCTAGACTGTGGAACAGCATCCTTCTCCTCATCAGAACTCCATCGACTCCTTTAAGTCGAGGCTCAAAACCTACTTCTTCTCCCTAGAGTTTTTGAGGCCCTCTGAGGGGGCGCTGTAAACAGTTTATGCATGTATTGTTAGGTCTGTGTACCATTGTATGTAGCACATTAGTACCTGCACAGATGTACAGCACTTTGGTCAATGTGAGTTTTTTTAAATGTGCTATACAAATAAAATTGACTGACTGACTGATTTAGCATGGTACTCCTTTTGTACTTCAAATGACACACTCCTAATTTATATAATTTTCCAGATCTATTGCGAGGATAATCTAAGGGAAGATGAAGGTTATTGTGAATTTACACCAAAATAGAGCTTGGACATAAGAAGACATTCACTTATCAGTCACCTATTCAGACATCAGTCTGAAGAAGGGTCTCGACCCGAAACGTCGTCCATGCCTTCTCTCCAGAGATGCTGCCTGTCCCGCTGAGTTACCGTACTCCAGCATTTTGGATCTATCTTTGGTTTCAACTAGCATCTGCAGTTCCTTCCTACACAAGACATTCATATATCTGATATATGGACATAACACAGTCACCACACTTGACTAGAATAACTTTTGAGAGAAAGTTGAACAAATCCTGGCCACTGCTCCCAAGATAACACATTGGGGAACTACATCAGACATCAGGCACCTAGAGGTTTCCAAAAGATGGTAATCACCATTAGAAATAGGCTCAATGGAGCTTTATTTGTCACATGTGCAACTGTACCGTGAAATGCTTTTTGCAAATTTACACGTGGGCGCTGCCATGTTTTGGCGCAATGTGTGAATGCAAGTTAGGATAGGTAACAGAACTTCAGGTGACTACACGCTCACTGAAATTCGATTGAAAGAGATTGGCCAGAATAGTCAAGTCCAGAGTAATTAAAGGCTAGGATGAAAATTTCAGTTGGAACTCCGCTGAGGTAAAGGCAGAATCAGGTGTATCATGCGTTTGGGAGCAAGTAATCTTAGAGCTCATCTCATGGATCAGTCTGGGGGTAAATTGATTGTTGCATTTAATGCACCTACAAAGTTGCAGCAAATAAGAATTTAAGTGTTCCGACGTTAGTGCATATGACAATTAAACACTCTTGGCTCTGGAAAGAAATTTTCTAACTCAAAGACTACTTGATTTACTGAATTTATTTTCATATCCTGGTATTATGGAAATACAAACTTGTGACCAATGAGTTGATAGTCCAAGAACATTATATCACCATGTCCATTAGTTCAGCAGTGACTAGAAGTGGAAATAATTTTGCTCCATATCTATGTTGCTAGGAGCCAAATGAGATATTGTCACTGATCACAAGTGTCACAAATATCCTCTTTCAGCATCAAATCTTTATCCAAATTGCCAGGAGTCATCAACAAGATCATGAAAGATGTTCTCAATATAATACTCATGGTCTTTCCCAGAGGGCAAGGCAGAATAAACCCAACACATGGTGGCCATCCAGGCTTCAAGATGTTGGGTAATGTCTTGCCTCAATACAATGGAATTCCATCGCATGACTGAAGAAATGCCTGAAACCCTTGTCTCAACAGAGTCTATACTACCTGCACCATGATGCAAATGAGTATATCCCAATGTATCCCAATCCAAAAAAAGAGTACTTTCGGTCCCTTGCACATTGAAATATCACCAGTGTGAGTTTCCTCCGGGTGCTCAGTTTCCTCCACATCACAAAGACATGCTGGTTTGTAGATTAATTGGCCTTGTAAATTGCCCTTAGTGTTTACGGAGTGGATGAGAAGTGGGATAACATAGAACTGTTGTGAGTGGGCGATCGATACTCCATGTGCACTCAGTGGGTCGAAAGGCCTGTTTCTATCTCCAAAATAGAAAACAAAATGAGGACTGGAAGTTAGCTATAGGGATTGTTAATAATACCTTGATTACTTATGACATGGTGTTTAAGAAAGAACTGCAGATGCTGGAAAAAAAAGGTAGACAAAAAAGCTGGAGAAACTAGTATTTTCCACATCCAAAATTATCCAATTCCCAGCCCATTTAAAATCAAGGGACCAACATTGTTTAGTTGGTGTTTCGGCTCGACCAGAAACATTGCCTGTTTCATAGAAACATAGAAACATAGAAACATAGAAAATAGGTGCAGGAGTAGGCCATTCGGCCCTTCGAGCCTGCACCGCCATTCAATATGATCATGGCTGATCATCCAACTCAGTACCCTGTACCTGCCTTCTCTCCATACCCCCTGATCCCTTTAGCCACAAGGGCCACATCTAATGGCCCTGTCTCACTGTGCGAGTTGACCCACGAGGTACCCCGAGTGACAGACTCGTGGCTGTGCACGAGACTGCAAGTTTATGATCAAGTGTGTAACCGAGTTCCCACGGGTATGTCATTGCTGCGATGTTCCTAGTTCCTCTCCCGAGTTAGCAAGTTCCTCTCCCGTTACTCTTGAGCCAACCGTGAATGAAGGTATGTTTTAATAAAGCAACAATGTTAAAATACATCTCCATCCTGTGGTTTTGAGTTATTTCAGCGCGGCGGCATCTATTGATATGACCTACAATGGGAAAATGCGCATCCTCCAGTAACCAAGCATTTCTTGTTGTTTTATGTTTTTAAATACTTTTTTGCAATGGATCTCTATTTTAAATAATTTTAAAAAAGGAAGCAGCCCGGGTGACTGACATTGAGCGGCCGCCGGGACCCGACAGCAGACACACACACACACACACACACACACACACACACACACACACACACACACACACACACACACACACACAGAGAGAGATACACACAGACAGCAGGACTGGCCGCCACTTCAGAGGAAGGAAGCAGCTCGGGTGACTTTGAGCAGCCGCCGGGACCCGACATCAGACACACACACAGATACAAACAGATAGACAGAGAGGGAGAGAGAGACACACACACACACACACACACACACACACACACACACACACACACACACACACACACACACACACACACACACACACACACACACACACACACACACATACACACAGACAGCAGGACTGGCCACCACTTCAGAGGAAGGAAGCAGCTCGGGTGACTTTGAGCGGCCGCCGGGACCCGACAGCACACACACACACAGATACACACAGATAGACAGAGAGGGAGAGAGAGAGAGACACACACACACACACACACACACACACACACACACACACACACACACAGATACACACAGACAGACAGAGACACACACACACACACACACACACACACACACACAGATACACACAGACAGCAGGACTGGCCGCCACTTCAGAGGAAGGAAGCAGCTCGTGTGACTGACATTGAGCGGCCGCCGGGACCCGACAAGGCTCTTGGGTGCTGGGATCATTCTCTGCGGGATGGTTAGCGCGGGAGACATGTGTAGGAGAGGAGTGCTGACTGCAGGCAGACACTTTGGTAGTGATTGCCCACCAGCCTCAAAAGCCGCTGTGTTTCCCTGTCCCTATGATAGCAGGGGGCATTCAAGCAGCACAATAGCCCCCTCCCCCTCCACGCCAACACAAAGGGCAACGATCCCAAGGCTTTAGGGGCAGAAACGGAAGGCAGACGCAACAAGCTGGCGTAACGCGGGCCAGGTAACATCTCTGGAGAAGGTGACGTTTGGATAAGGGCTCGTCTTCTGAAGAAGGATCTCGACCCGAAAAGTCACCTATTCCTTCTCTCCAGAGTTGCTGCCTGACCCGCTGAGTTACTCCAGCTTTTTCGTTGAATGGGTGACGTTTCGGGTCGAGACCCTTCTTCGGACTGAAAATAAAACTTGCCTCGCTTGAAGCAGCTTGTAAATTAAAACATAAAATCAAAAAAATATTAAAGGTCGATTCATTTATGTGCTGTATTCATTCACCTGGCCTATTGCTGTCCTCCCTCGTCCACCGTGAGCGCTGGACAACTCACCGGATGGAAACCTCCGCTGCAAGGGCGATGATCACCGGACTGACCGGCAAGTAGAGGCGGCGGGTCGGCCAAGCCGGCTCCCCGCCACCGGGATAGACACCAACTACTGGACTAAGCTCAGCGGATCTCTGGAGAAGTCTGAAGTAAGGTCTCGACCCGAAATCTCACCCATCCCATCTCTCCAGAGATGCTGCCTGTCCCTCGGAGTTACTCCAGCATTGTGTGTGTCTATCTCCGGTGTGAACCAGCATCTGCAGTTCCTTCCCAATCCCACACTCTCGGCCCCGGGGGGGTGGATGGAGCATCACACGTGGACACATCCCACCCACCACCCCAGACTTGCCCCTTCGGCAGGTCTTTAAGCCGTTCATTGAGACAGAGTGAAGCCACGGGGCAGGCGCCTCAGTAATAAAGGACAAGTGGCAGAAAGGCCGAAGATAGACACAAAATGCTGGAGTAACTCGGCGGGACAGGCTGCATCTCTGGAGCGAAGGAATGGGTGGCATTTCGGGTAAGTCTGAAGAAGGGTCTCGACTCTATTCCTTCTCTCCAGAGATGCTGCCTGGTCCGCTGAGTTACTCCAGCATTTTGTGTCTATCTTTGGTTCAGTCTTTACTCGAGCAAAAGAACAGATTATTAAAGTTCCCACGGTAGACTCACGAGACACTAAGATAAACGCACGGGCCACTACGTTATTACAACGAGTTTAAATGTTTCCATTTTTAACTTGAACAGTTAATTTGACTCGTGGAAAAAATCAAACATGTTTGATTTTTTTCACGAGTTAACAAGTTTCCCGAGTACCTGCCGTTAGCGCCACGAGTCGATAAGTTGCTCGTACGAGTTCCGACGTTCCCGCTACGTGATCACCACGAGTGAAAACTCGGGGTCACTCGTGGGCCAACTCGCACAGTGAGACAGGGGTTTAACTCCCTCTTAAATATAGCCAATAAACTGGCCTCAACTACCTTCTGTGGCAGAGAATTCCACAGATTCACCACTCTCTGTGTGAAAAATGTTTTTCTCATCTCGGTCCTAAAAGACTTCCCCCTTATCCTTAAACTGTGACCCCTTGTTCTGGACTTCTAAAACATCGGGAACAATCTTCCTGCATCTAGCCTGTCCAACCCCTTAAGAATTTTGTAAGTTTCTATAAGATCCCCCCTCAATCTTCTAAATTCTAGCGAGTACATCCAGTCTTTCTTCATATGAAAGTCCTGCCATCCCAGTAATCAGTCTGGTGAACCTTCTCTGTACTCCCTCAATGGCAAGAATGTCTTTCCTCAGATTAGGAGACCAAAACTGTACACAATACTCCAGATGTGGTCTCACCAAGGTCCTGTACAACTGCAGTAGAACCTACCTGCTCCTATACTCAAATCCTTTTGTTATGAATGCTAACATACCATTCACTTTCTTCACTGCCTGCTGCACCTGCATGCCTACTTTGAATGACTGGTGTACCATGACACCCAGGTCTCGTTGCATCTCCCCTTTTCCTAATCGGCCACCATTCTACTTTCCTGTTCTTGCCACCAAAGTGGATAACCTCACATTTATCCACATTATACTGCATCTGCCATGCATTTGCCCACTCACCCTACCTATCCAAGTCACCTTGCAGCCTCCTAGCATCCTCCTCACAGCTAACATTGCCCCCCAGCTCCATATCATCCGCAAACTTGGAGATGTTGCATTCAATTCCCTCGTCCAAATCATTAATATATATTGTAAATAGCTGGGGTCCCAGCACTGAGCCTTGCAGTACCCCACTAGTCATTGCCTGCCATTCTGAAAAGGACCCGTTTACTCCTACTCTTTGCTTCCTGTCTGCCAGCCAGTTCTCTATCCACATCAATACTGAACCCCCAATACCGTGTGCTTTAAGCGTGCATACTAATCTCTTATGTGGGACCTTGTGGAAAGCCTTGTGAAAGTCCAGATATAACACATCCACTGGTTCTCCCTTATCCACTCTACTAGTTACATCCTCGAAAAATTCTATAAGATTCGTCAGACATGATTTACCTTTCATAAATCCATGCTGACTTTGTCCAATGATTTCACCACTTTCCAAATGTGCTGCTATCCCATCTTTAATAACTGACTCTAGCATTTTCCCCACTACCGATGTTAGACTAACTGGTCTGTAATTCCCCGTTTTCTCTCTCCCTCCCTTTTTAAAAAGTGGGGTTACATTAGCTACCCTCCAATCCCTAGGAACTACTCAGGAACTTCGCTCCATAGATGCTGTCTCACCCGCTGAGTTTCTCCAGCATTTTTGTCTACCTTTCCAGCATCTGCAGTTCCTTCTTCAACATTGTTTAGATCCTAAGTTTTCAAATTCCATGTGTGGTCGGGTTAGAGGGAGAAACAAATTGCCAAAGTAATTGGGGGGTTTTTGTAAAGTGTGGCAATGGGCAGAATCAACACATCTTTCTGAAATGGGTGCCACAAACAGTTTGCTTTATGAAGATGGGAAGATGAAAGTTGACATAGGTATGCACAGATGAAAATCAAATCAATGCCTGGGCCTGTTTTTGTTCACAAAGAATACTGGCTCATAAAGAAGATACTTAGTTTTCAATAAATATTGTCTTCTCAAGATAAAGCTTTCTTTTTGATTGAATATTCATGTTTTTGGTCTAAACTATAATCAACAGGTTCCTAAGCCATTTGCATTAATTTAAAGTCTAAATGATCTGCTTATCTGCATTGACAATGCAGCATGAAGAGAGCGTATCCGATTTGTCTGTTGTGTTTATCAGAAACACCACATTGTTGCCAATTTGATTTCAATCTACACAGATAGCAATATTACTTTCCTGTAGTCTGTGGCAGTATAATGTGTTCCCAGTGTTATAGTTCTTGTTCACATCTGAAGGATTTTCTGTTCTAATCATTGGACTGAGGCAAATTTTTAAGCTATTGAATTCGGCCTAGCAAATGAAAGTATTTTTGACGATGCATTGGATGGATGTGAACAAATTCATTGTTCCTAAGACTTGAGACATGACTTATAAGGAAGGGGTGAAGGAGTGGGAACAGAACATGATGAGTGAGGATCATGAAACATAGCTGCTATCATTGGGGTCAGAAAAATGAACAGACGCAACTTGGTAGGTTAATTGTTCATTGTAAATTGTCCCTTTGTGTAAGTGAATTAGAGTGTTGGGGGGGGGGGGGGGGGTTAATGGGAACATGGGGAGAATATAATGAGATTAGTGGAAAATCAGTGAAAATGGATGCTTGTTAGTTTGTGTGGATTTGGTAAGCTGGCCTATGACATTTAGCGAGAGAATGTAGAAATGAAGAACCACAGATGCTGGCTAATACATAAATGGACACAAAGTGCTTGAGTAACTCAGCTGGTCAGGCAGCATCTCTGGAGAAAATGGGTAGGTGACGTTTCGGAAGAAGGGTCTCGACTCAAAATGATACCTATCCATGTTATCCAAAGATGCTGCCTGACCTGCTGAGTTATTTCAACACTCTATATCCTTTAGTGGGGAGAGAAGTTTAGTGAGAACAAGAATGAAGATCAAGAGAAGGACCTTAAGGACGAGATGAGTTCAGGGAAACCATGAGATGAGAAAAAATACAGAGTTAAGGCAATGGAGGATGGGTCCATTGTTATGTTTACAACATGGATCGAAAGAGGCATTTGAAACATTGACACAAACAATCTTCCTGAATTTCCCTGATGTACTAGTGGCCAGAGGATCTGGGCTGACGGAGGAACTGAAGGAAATCCACATTAGGCAGGAAATGGTGCTGGGTAGATTGATGGGACTGAATGCTGATAAATCCTCAGGGCCTGATGGTCTGCATCCCAGGGTACTTAAGGAAGTGGCTCTAGAAATCGTGGACGCATTGGTGATAATTTTCCAATGTTCTATAGATTCAGGATCAGTTCCTGTGGATTGGAGGGTATCTAATGTTATCCTACTTTTTAAGAAAGGCGGGAGAGAGAAAACAGGATATTATAGACCAGTTAGCCTGACCTTTGGTGGTGGGGAAGATGTTGGAGTCAATTATAAAACATGAAATAGCGGCACATTTGGATAGCAGTAACAGGATTGGTCCGTGTCAGCATGGATTTACGAAGGGGAAATAATGCTTGACTAATCTTCTGGAATTTTTTGAGGATGTAACTAGGAAAATGGACAAGGGAGAGGCAGTGGATGTGATGGACCTGGACTTTCAGAAAGCGTTTGATAAGATCCCACATAGGCGATTAGTGGGCAAAATTAGGACACATGGTATCGGTGGTATAGTGCTGACATGGAAAATTGGTTGGCAGACAGGAAACAGAGTAGGGATTAATGGGTCCCTTTCAGAGTGGCAGGCAGTGACTAGTGGGGTACCGCAAGGCTCGGTGCTGGGACAGCAGCTATTTACAATATACATCAATGATTTAGATGAATGGATTCAGTTACGTTAGCAAATTTGCAGATGACACAAAGCTGGGTGGCAGTGTGAACTGTGAGGAGGATGCTATGAGAATGCAGGGTGATTTGGACAGATTGGGTGAGTGGGCAGATGCATGGCAGATGCCGTTTAATGTGGATAAATGTAAAGTTATCCACTTTGCTAGCAAAAACAGGAAGGCAGATTACTATCTAAATGATGTCAAGTTGGGAAAAGGGGATGTACAACGGGATCTGGGGGGTCCTTGTTCCACAGTCAATGAAAATAAGCATGCGGGTAGAGCAGGCAGTGAAAAAAGCAAATGGCATGTTAGCCTTCATAACAAGAGGAGTTGAGTATAGGAGCAAAGAGGTCCTTCTGCAGTTGTATACTCCTGGTGTGAGACCACACCGGGGGGTATTGTTTGCAGTTTTGGTCCCCTAATTTGAGGAAGGACATTTTTGCTATTGAGGGAGTGCAGCGTAGGTTTACAAGGTTAATTCCTGGGATGGCGGGACTGTCAAAGGCTGAGAGAATGGAGTGGCTGTGCTTGTATATGCTGGAATTTAGAAGGATGAGAGGGGATCTTATTGAAATATATAAGATTAATAAGGGTTTGGACATGATAGAGGCAGGAAACATGTTCCTGATGTTGGGGGAGTCCAGAACCAGGGGGCACAGTTTAAGAATAAGGGGTAAGCCATTTAGAACGGAGATGAGGAAACTCTTTTTCTCACAGAAAGTTGTGAGTCTGTGGAATTCTCTGCCTCAGAGGGCGGTGGAGGCAGGTTCTCTGGATACTTTCAAGAGAGAGCAAGATAGGGCTCTTAAAGATAGCGGAGTCAGGGGATATGGGGAGAAGGCAGGAACGGGGTACTTACTGGGGATGATCAGCCATGATCACATTGAATGGTGGTGCTGGCTCGAAGAGCCACATGGCCTACTCTTGCACCTATTGTCTACTGTCTATTGTTACTTCAATCTGATTGTTAAGAAATTAGATGAGTTCATCAATCGTATTGTTGATTGAGGCCAGAAAATTCAAGGTAGAAGGGCATATGATAATACAGCTAGATCTATTGGTGAAATGCAGAGCCAATTGCCTATATTTCTTATATGTTCAAGTCCATGTTTCTTGCAGAATGAGCAGGAGTCAAAGGTCATATTGTGAGACAAACAGCTACAGTTTTAACAAAAGGCAGTGGATCAAGTTTGGAAGCAACAATATTGCTCCCAGATAGGTAGCTGTAGAAATGACCATGTGGAATAGAGACCCAAATTGGGATTTTGAAATGTTAATAGTAAGATTAAACGAGAACTTACCAAGTTCGAAGGTTGATCTTTATTTTATGAGGAGTTGCGGTGAGGGATTTCGTGAAGACCCCGCCAGCACGCATGCCCAACATTCTTCAAAGCAGCGGTGTGGAATCACAGAACGCACCATGACTGGAAATAGTAAGATTAAGAACATAGAACATACCAGCTGACCTTGTGATAGAGGGTGGGAGCGGAGGGCACGAATTCCCTCACCGCAGCTCCTCATAAAATAAAGATCAACCTTCGAACTTGGTAAGTTCTCGTTTAATCTTACTATTTTATTTCGGAGTCACGTGAGGGACTTCATGAAGATTTCAAAGCTCTGTGATTTCACGCCCTGGACAACGTCCATGCTATCACACTGCCGCAATACTGATGGAGGAAGGCTGTTAATGCAGTCCAGTCTGAACAGGCTGAAAAATAATGCATATTTATTGCACAAATAATAACAAACAAATAACCCCGAACTCGGGGACAAGCATTCACTGAGCGGCTCCCAGCACGGCTTCTGCGAACGTTGCAGGTGCGACCAGTGGTTTGTTGTAGAACCTTTGGAAGGTTGCTTCAGTAGCCCAGCCCATGGTGGTGAGGATGTGGTCCATGGGCACCTCCATGGCCCTCGCCTTTGATGTGGATGCAGCCCTGGTAGAGTGAGATTTAAAAATATTAGTAGCTACTCCTGCTGCACCCAACACCGCCCTGAGCCACCTGGCGATAGTCTGCACAGTCACCCGGTGATGCGGATTTGTGGCTGATGAGGAGTCCCTGCTCCATCTTCCGGATGGTTCGTGTAGTGCGGATGGAGAGGCGGAGATGGGTGACTATGCAGAGGGTGGCATCAGTGGGGTACGCCCAAAACTCCAACTGCAGCCCATGAGCCCCAGGTCTGTGCTACTTCAATAGGTCCAGAACAAAGAAAGTCACCTGTGCAGGGGTGGAGACCATGCTGTCCAGCCGCAGCTTCTGTAATGCCTGGACTCATTGAGCTGTAGTCAGTACCATCAGCATCACCACTTTGAGGGTGAGCTGTTTGAGTGGTAACTCAGTCATAGGAGACCAGCTCCTCAGTAGGGTCAGAACGATCCCTACGTCCCAGGTGAAGTTGTATCTGGGCCGTGGAGGGTTGGTGTTAAACACTCCCCTCATAAATTTAGACACCAGGTGGTTGGAGCCTATACCTATGTCCAGGTATGAGGACACAGTTGCGTCAGTCTGTAGCACGACGGATGGGTTGCTAACAATGATGGGTCTGTGACACTCACTAATATTGTCAATCCACCATTGTAGCTCAGCTCTAGCCTGATGTGGCAACCGTATTGGTCGATCAAAGTGCCCAGCATTTGCTTTTAATGCTGCGATCTTTGCTCTTTGTACATTTTGGTAATGTAACGGTCCAAATTGCGCAGCTGAGAATGTAGCTACCAATTTCGCAATTACCTTTGCCGTTTGTCGGATAGTCGGAACCCTGGCGCAAGCAAGGCTGTGGCACGCTTCCTTTATGGCTAAAGCTTTGTTGGTCGGGATAGTGATCATCATTAAGGTTGTGTCAAGGGTGAAACCCAGGTAATCCATAGCTTGAGAGGGGTGCAGTTTGGATTTGTCTGGATGGGTTACAAAACCTAACGTCTCAAATGAAGATTTGGTCGCTGTAACTGCCAGCGTAGCCAATTGGAGGGTCTGACCCACGATAAGGATATCGTCTAAATATGCCATGACATTATAATTTTGTTGTCGGAGGAGTGCCAATATGGGTTTTACTAATTTGGTAAATAGTCTGGGGGCTGTGGTTAACCCATTGGGTAATGCTTTGTATTGCCACAACTGTCCCTTCCAGACAAATTTCAGGAGCTTCCTGTGCGATTCTGTGATGGGAACTGTATAGTATGCATCTTTTAAATCGATGCAAGCCATAAAGTACCCCGGGTAAAGCATCTGCTTGGCTGTTTCGAAGGTATCCATTTTAAAATGGGTATATTGTACAAAAGTGTTCAACTCGGTTAGGTCCATGATAATCCGACACCCACCATCTTTTTTAGTTTTTGTGAAGATGTTGGACACAAACTCAAGGGGTTCATGCGTCGTTTTGCCAATCACCCCCTTTGGCTGCTAGCCGTAAGATTTCAGCATGTCCCACCTTTATCTCATTCGGAGAGAGCGTAAAAAGTCGCTGAGGTGCATGCTGTGTAGGGGGAAGGTGACCATCAATAAATTATATGACATAACCGTGAACACTTTGTAGAATAAACATGTCTATGGTGATTGCATCCCAAGCACCTCTACAAGCCAGCAACCGTCCCCCGACTTGTGCGGGGAGAAGTGCTACTGCCTTAGAGGAACCAGACCCCCTTACCTCCATGGTTAACGGCGGGTCTTGGCGTATGCCGTTTTGGGTGGACGTTGCGGTGGTTGTCGTGACGGTGGCCGCATCTTCGGTTGGGGAAGTGGAGGGGGATAGGTCCTTGGTGTCCTATCCGGCTGGCGCGGTTTCCAAGTAGTGTGTGGTTGTTGACGGTGATATGGGTGAACTTTAGCCGGGGGAGGTTTCATAAGGCCCACGGTCTTGGCCTCCTCGTCGAGTTCTTTGACTTGCTTGGAGAGGTCTTCCCCAAACAGCTGATGAGGTGGTGGAGTGGTGGAGGGACGGCACAACCCTGCAAATTTTGGGTTGAGGGTGGGCCGGATGGAGCTCTTGCGCAGGCAGTTGATTTCAAACTGGGCGTTGCAGAGAAGTGCCAGGGCATCCTGCTGTTTGCTGGTCACATTATCACCATCGAGGGAGCTTCAGGATCCGCTGGAGACGGACATCCTGCATCTTGGTGGTCATGCTCAAGTTTTCCCAGATCTGGGCATTAACCGTTGGCACACTGAGATTGATGCTGTTCTCAGGCGGTTTACATTTGTCCATGGAGTACCTGACCCTGAGGCTGGTGAGTGGTCAGGTAATTAATGGTGCCCGGCAGTTTGTGATGCAGTGGCTCCCCAGTGTGTGTAGCCTTGGCAAATTTCCCCACCACGTCCAGCAGGTCCACATCGTGCTCTGGCTCTGTGGTCTCCGGCATTCCTGGGTCATCATCGAAGGCAGTGGCCTGACAACTGCTGGCACTCCTGGCTGGAGAAGACGAGATGCTGAGCGGGCTCCTGGCGTGGCTAGTGGAGGCCCGATCCATGTCCGGCTGAACATGGATCGGGCAACTGCTGGAGGCTGGAGGCTTGCTCTCCACCAAGAGCTCCAATCGCGCAATGCGACCGTCCCCGCTACTCGCGGCGGACAAGCCGACTTCCCCAGGCTCTGCAAATTCTCTGAGGCTCCCACCAGCGGACCACGCCTCCATAAGATGCAGACTAGGGTCCGAAGGTAGGTTGTCGCGAGCTAATGCCCCTGTAGGCCCATACGACTCCCACACGGACTCTCCGCTAGTCGGCCTTCAAGCGGACTGTGGCGGTCCACCTGCCTGGTAGGAAGGCAGAGGAGATGAATCGGCGCCGGTCCCCGGTACCTGGCTCCCTGAAGTCCGTGCAGGCTTACCTCCACTGTCGCCCAATGTTCTGCGAGGAGGTGCATAGTCGGCAGCTGCCAGAGTTAAGCTAGCCGACCGTCTACTGCTGCCACCGGCGCCCTTGACTGCAGCCTGACGTGGCATTATGTCGGCACCCCCCGCTCCTGCAGGGCTGCTCGACGCAACAGTAGCTCTGCCAGACTGCCCTACGGCAGATATCCCCGGCAGCTGTACATGGCGTGCTGCGGCTGCGATGCTCCCCTGTAGCGCAGCCGTTTCCCGGCCCGGTCCCCGTGGATCCACTGCAACACGGGGTGATGTCGCTGTTGCTGAGCGAGACACCTGTCCACGTACCTGTTTGCCCCCCCGCTTCCTGGGGGATGGGGCACAAAGTCTGGGTCGATAGTTTCCAGCTCCAGTGCGGACATCCATTCAAGAGATAAGTTGGGCACTGAGGTAACGGAAGGGTCCGACTTCCGCACCCTTACCCACGACCGTCGGGATGCTGCCAGTGGATCCACTGACAGCTCCGGAGAAAGAGGCCGCTGGCTTGTCGGCGCCCCGCGACTCCTGGAAAGTTTTGCCTTCCCTTTTCCTTTGACGTCCATCCTGTAACCAAGTAAAGGTTAGTGGACTTACCTGAACGGTCTTTTGAAGGAGCTGGTGGAGAGAGCGCACTCCCCCCCCATCTTGTCGAAGCAAATGCGAGCGACGATATGTCGGGCATGCGTGCTGGCGGGGTCTTCACGAAGTCACTCACGTGACTCCGAAATAAAATTAATTATTAGAACATAATGTTTTCTATGGGCAAATGTAGAAGAAAGTGCAGTTGAGTAACTAAACAGATATTTTGGAGGGAGATGTCGTAGGAGTCAATGTTAGCTGATCCAACAAAAATAGTTTGCAGGATCCTCACCAGGAAATTTGAGTTTTATAGGGTGGAAATTGGCAAATATTAACTCCTGTCCAATGCATTGATCAAGAGTAGAGAGTGGATGGAGCAGTGAAGGTTGCTGGCTGGTGTTTTTGTTAGGAAAAATAATATAACTTGAGTATGTCTGTAATATGTTGGATATGAGACAAAATATGATTAAAATATGGTTTGTGATGATCAAGAAGAAAGAGAAGCAAATTGTATTGACTGCTCTGTGCAGCAACATATCCAGACTTCTTCGGCAATTCTTAATCTGCCACACTCTTCCACCAAATGAGTATAAGGGCAACAGGCACATGAGCAAACTAACTGACCAAGCTTTATTCAAGTCATACATCGTAATGGGAGAAAGTCAATCGTTCAGAATCAAATCATTCTGTGGCTTACAACACTATTGAAGTGTCTTCATCAACATAGTCTGCAGTGATTCCATAGAATGTCTCACCCCCATCAATGGATAAAAAATGTCGGTGACTCTAATATACCAGTATTATTTTTAAAATAACATTGCAATATACAAACAGGAAAGATTGAAGATTAAAAATCTATCTTCAGGATATGCAAATTACCACCATATACCTTCCAACCTTATAATTCCATGCTCTCAAAAACAAAAATAACATCAAGAATATGTTAAATTTAAGAATAAAAAAAATACCACAAATAAATGTGTGCAACTTTTTGTGAAGCCTTTGAGTGGATACCACGCAGAAAATCTGAAGGCAATAGATTTTAATAATTTAGTCAGCTACACTAAAAACTATAGAAACAAAGAAATGCTGGTGTAACTCAGCGGGTCAGGCAGCGGGAAGGAAGGAAAGAGAGAGCTGGGGATAAGTAATGGTATTGGTATTAGCTGGTTACTATTGTTTTATTACTGCCACGTGCATGGAGATACACTGAAAAACTTTGTTTTGCATACGATCCAAGTAAATCATCCATACATTAATATAATCAAACCATGCAAAATATAGAGCTAAAGATAAAGTGCAAATAAAAGAAAGAGTGCAAAGGCTACATCGAGGTACATTGAAGAATCAAGAATGCATCCTCATTTTATAAGAGCTCCGATCCAGAGTGATTACAATGGAGAAGAAGCTGGTAGTACATGCTTTCAAGCATTTAACTCTTCTGAATGATAGGATTCAAATTCAGATTCAGATTCCTTTATTGTCATTCAGACCTTTCGGTCTGAACGAAATTTTGTTACCTTGCAGTCATAACATGTAATAAATTAAAACAAAACACACAATAAACACATATTTAACATCCACCACAGTGAGTTCACCAGGCACCTCCTCACTGTGGTGGAAGGCAAAAGTCTTAAAGTCTTTGTCTTTTTCCCCTACTTGTTCCCTCTCTGTACTGAGGCAATCCAGGCCTTCGATGTCATCGTCCACTAGGCCCGCGGCCGAGCCTCCGAAGCCAGGCCGGCACCGCCGCCGTTGCCGGAATGCCGGAACACCACCACAGCTCCCAATCAGGATCGACCACGGGAACGCTGGAGCGCCGGAGCTCTGAAGCCGGGCCGCCGCTGGAGCACCGCTGGAGAGCCGCCGGAGCGCCGGAGCTCCGAAGCCGGGCCGCCGCTGGAGCACCGCTGCAGCAAATGCTGGAGCGGGTAAAAGAAGGAATGAGCATGGTGTGAGTGGCCCTTTATTGTGTTGGCCGCTTTCCTTAGGCAGCGTGAAGTGCAGTCTACGTGTAAATAGGGTGGGGGGAGGGGTGGGGTGCAAGACTGGTTTGCATGATGTACTGGGCTGCGTCCAAAACTCTGCGATGTGATGCATTCTGGAAGGTTTTTAGAGTTATTGAAAATGTATAGTGGTAAACTAAAGATATCTTTTCAGGGAAAGCTTCTGATCTCTGTGTTCATATTAGTGCAAACATATTATAGGGCAATGATCTATTGTCTGATAATATTTCTGTTATTCTGTGATGACACAAGTCCATCTTTCATTTGTAGTCAACGTCCAGAGATACTCAGTATAATAATTAGCAATATCTCCTAGCAACTGTTTCTTCTCATGGCATTCAATGTTGGACTTGTACCTGGCCAATGTGTAGGAAGGAACTGCAGATTCTGGTTTAAACCGAAGATAGGCACAAAAAGCCGGAGAAACTCAGCGGGCAGGCAACATCTCTGGAGAGGAATGGGTGATGTTTTGGGTCGAGACCCTTCTGAAGAAGGGTCTTCCGTCCGCTGAAGGGTCTCGACCCGATATGTCACCCATTCCTTCTCAGCAGAAATGCTGCCTGTCCCGCTGAGTTACTCCAGCTACTGTAAATCTGCTGGGTTTTATGCATTGGCTTCCCCATTCATTTCAGTACATATTAGTGTTTTTATTTTGCTCTCCATGCTTTGAATAGCATTAGTAACATTCTTTATGGTTCCTGGATTGACAGCCCATGGCTGACTTCTTCTCCATTGCAACTTTACACCTGTGGAAAAAAACCTCTCTCATAAGCCATGAACAGCATGATTTACAGTGGCTTGCAAAAGTTTTCATACCCCTTGAACTTTTCCACATTTTGTCACGTTACAATCACAAGCGTAAATGTATTTTATTGGGATTTTATGTGATAGACCAACACAAAGTGAAGTGGAAGTAATTGTGAAGTGGAATGAAAATGATACATGGTTTTCATATTTTTTAACAAATAGAAAACTGAAAAGTGTGGCGTGCAAAAGTATTCAGCCCCCTTTACTCTGATACGCCTAAATAAAATCCAGTGCAACCAATTGCCTTCAGAAGTCACCTAATTAGTAAATAGTCCACTTGTGTGTAATCTAATCTCAGCATAAATACAGCTGTTCTGTGAAGGCCTCAGAGGTTTGTTAAAGAACATTAGTGAATAAACAGCATCATGAAGCCCAAGGAACACATCAGACAGGTCAGGGATAATGTTGTGGAGATGTTTAAAGCAGGGTTAGGTTATAAAAAATATCCCAAGCTTTGAACATCTCATGGAGCACTGTTCAATCCATCATCCGAAAATGGAAAGAGTATGGCACAACAGCAAACCTACCAAGACATGGCCGTCCACCTAAACTGACAGGCTGGGCAAGGAGAGCATTGATCAGAGAAGCAGCCAAGAGGCCCATGGTAACTCTGGAGGAGCTGCAGAGATCCACAGCTCAGGTGGGAGAATCTGTCCACAGGACAACTATTAGTCGTGCACTCCACAAATCGGGCCTTTATGGAAGAGTGGTAAGAAGAAAGCCATTGTTGAAACAGAGCCATAAGAAGTCCCATTTGCAGTTTGCCACAAGCCATGTGGGGGACACAGCAAACATGTGGAAGACGTGGTCTGATGAGACCAAAATTGAAGTTTTTGGCCTAAATGCAAAACGCTATGTGTGGCGGAAAACTAACACTGCACATCACCCTGAACACACCATCCCCATTGTGAAACATGGTGGTGGCAGCATCATGCTGTGGGGATGCTTTTCTTCAGCAGGGACAGGGAAGCTGGTCAGAGTTGATGGGAAGATGGATGGAGCCAAATACAGGGCAATCTTGGAAGAAAACCTGTTAGAGTCTGCAAAAGACTTGAGACTGGGGCGGAGGTTCACCTTCCAGCAGGACAACGACCCTAAACATACAGCCAGAGCTACAATGGAATGGTTTAGATCAAAGCATATTCATGTGTTAGAATGGCCCAGTGAAAGTCCAAACCTAAATCCAATTGAGAATCTCTGGCAAGACTTGAAAATTGCTGTTCACAGACGCTCTCCATCCAATCTGGCTGAGCTTGAGCTATTTTGCAAAGCAGAATGGGCAAACATTTCAGTCTCTATATGTGCAAAGCTGGGAGAGACATACCCCAAAAGACTTGCAGCTTTAATTGCAGCGAAAGATAGTTCTACCAAGTATTGACTCAGGGGGACTGAATACTTTTGCACGCCACACTTTTCAGTTTTTTATTTGTAATAAAATTTGGAAACCATGTATCATTTTCCTTCCACTTCACAATTATGCACCACTTTGTGTTGGTCTATCACATAAAATCCCAATAAAATACATTTACGTTTGTGGTTGTAACGTGACAAAATGTGGCAAGGGGTATGAAAACTTTTGCAAGCCACTGTAGGTCCTCATCTTGCAGCAACATCTTACAGTGATATACAGTGCTTTGTTTATTTACACCCTTTGGTTCTTCATACCCACCCTACTCTCTGTTCTCTCCAATGGTCTGGTAGCAACTTCTATATTATTACACGCCCATTACATTTCCTGGGGAATTTTCCATTGTTAAAAGTGCTTATTAAATGCAAATCATTGATGTTGAGGTTTCATTTTTCTTTTAAATCTCAATTTTTTGTTTGGGTTTAGCAACCCACCTGGATGTATAGTGTTCTCTTTTTTTCAAAAATAGAGCTAATGAGTAACCTATAACCCAACAAATCCAGTCATTCTGGTTTAATTTTATTTGTTGAGGAAACCCACCTGTGGTCTTTAAAATGCTGCTGACATTTCTTGACACTTCACAATGATTGCAGTGCAAAATTCATGGAACTCCCTGCTTCAAGTTCTGAACAAATTTCTTTGGTTTAGGTAGAAATGTTGCACTTTTCATTGCAGTTAGAAATGCCAATATTTCACACTCGCACAATTATTCTCAGGAATCCTTTCCATTTGTTTTCTACATTGGCATCACAGGAGCACTTGGAATTATTATAAGGCTTTTGTCAGATGTCTTTGGAAATTGTGATGAGATTGTAATAATGCTTTGATTCTATAGCAATAATTATCTAGATTGTGTAAACCCTAATTCTTTGGCACCGATACCACAGATTTTAGAAACAGGACCTGTTGTGAATTTTGCCTACATCATTGACCGTGAACATTATATGATAAATACAAAGATGAGAAAAATGACATCAATTGATTTTATTCTCTTCAGAATAGAATATTAAATGATGCTACTACCAATTTTCATGGGATGAAACCTGTGGGTCAGGATTGTTAGCGGGCAGGAGAAGGGGTCTGAAGAAGGGTCTGGACTGAAATAGTCGACTATCCATGCTCTCCAGAGATGCTGATGACCTGCTGAGTTACTCTAGCACTTTATGTCCTTTTGTGTATTAACCTGCATCTGCTGCTCTTTGTTTCTGCAGGATACATGGGCTGTCTGTGTGGATTCTGGATTGAAAGTAATTGGTAGCCCACACTAGTGCCATGCTGGTAGAAGCATGATGTCCTTGGAGAATCCGACATACAATATTGGTCTCCTTATTTAAGTAAATTAATATTATTATTAAACTTTATTTCAAAGGTCCAGACAAGAGACAACATTACATAAAATACATTAGAAACATAGAAACATTGAAAATAGGTGCAGGAGAAGGCCATTCGGCCCTTCGAGCCAGCACCGCTATTCATTGTGATCATGGCTGATCGTCCGCGATCAATAACCCGTGCCTGCCTTCTTCCCATATCCCTTGACTCCACTAGCCCCTAGAGCCCTATCCAACTCTCTATTAAATCCATCCAGTGATTTGGCCTCCACTGCCCTCTGTGGCAGGGAATTCCATAAATTCACAACTCTCTGGGTAAAAAGGTTTTTTCTCACGTCAGTCTTAAATGACCTCCCCTTTATTCTAAGACTGTGGCCCCTGGTTCTGGACTCACCCAACATTGGGAACATTTTTCCTGCATCTAGCTTGTCCAGTGCTTTTATAATTTTATATGTTTCTATAAGATCCCCCTCATCCTTCTAAACTCCAGTGAATACAAGCCTAGTCTTTTAAATTTTTCCTCATATCACAGTCCCGCCATCCCAGGGATCAATCTCGTGAACCTACGCTGCACTGCCTCAATCACAAGGATGTCCTTCCTCAAATTAGGACACCAAAACTGTACACAATACTCCAGATGTGGTCTCACCAGAGCCTTATACAACTGCACAAGAACCTCTTTATTCCTATACTGAAATCCTCTTGTTATGAAGGCCAACATTCCATTAGCTTTCTTCACTGCCTGCTGTACCTGCACGCCAACATTCAGTGACCGGTGTACAAGGACACCCAGGTCTCACTGTACCTCCCCCTTACCTAACCTAACCCCATTGAGATAAAAATCTGCCCCCTTGTTTTGCCGCCAAAGTGGATAACCTCACATTTATCTGTATTATACTGCACCTGCCATGTATCTGCCCACTCACTCAACCTGTCCAGGTCACCCTGCAATCTCCTAACATCCTCTTCACAGTTCACACTGCCACCCAGCTTTGTGTCATCTGCAAACTTGCTAGTGTTGCTCCTAATTCCCTCTTCCAAATCATTAATATATATGGTAAACAGTTGCGGCCCCAACACCGACCTTTGCGGCACTCCACTCGCTACTGCTTGCCATTCTGAAAAGGACCCGTTCATTGCTGCTCTTTGCTTCCGGTCTGCCAACTAATTTTCTATCCATGTCAACACCCTACCCCCAATACCAAGTGCTCTAATTTTAGTCATCAGTCTCCCGCGCGGGACTTTATCAAAGACTTTCTGAAAGTCTAGATACACTACATCCACTGGCACCCCTTCATCCATTTTACTTGTCACATCCTCAAAATATTCCAGAAGATTAGTCAAGCATGATTTCCCTTTCATAAATCCGCGTTGACTTGGACTAATCCTTTTACTGCTATCCAAATCCTATTATTACCTCTTTAATAATTGACTCCAGCATCTTTCCCACCACTGAACTCAGGCTAACTAGTCTGTAATTCCCCGTTTTCTCTCTTGCTCCTTTCTTGAAAAGTGGGATAGCATTAGCTATCCTCCAATCCACAGGAACTGATCCTGAATCTATTGAACATTGGAAAATGATCACCAATGCGTCCACTAAATCTAGAGCCACCTCCCTGAGGACCCTGGGATGCAGACCATCAGGCCCAGGGGATTTATCATCCTTCAGTCCCATTACCCTACCCAATACTATTTCTGTTACATTGCATTTAAAAACACTATAAAATTCATATACAAGCTTAGTATATTACATAAAAACATCATAAATTATATACAAAAAAAACACAATACATGATTTAAAGTCCAGAAAGATCAGTGTCTGACAACGAGACAGCGATACCAGTGGCTCCACAACTGGGATTTGGAGCGTGTAGTGCTAAACCTTATATTTGACAAGGCTACGATAATTACATTTTTAGAGTCATTTATCCTGCAATGAATTTATACATATGATTTCTTAGAATAGCTTCTAAAGTACTGACTCCTGCAGCCACAAACATTTTACTGGCACCACACCATCTAGGTTTTCTTATCAGTGTTCTCATGGCATCATTAAAGGCAGCCTTTAGTCTCTGCAAACTTGTCTTTCCATAGTTGGACCACAGGTGTGCAGTATAGAGTGGTGTGCAATATGCTCTAAACAGAGACATCTTCGCCACATCTGTACACGCACCAAAGTTACGCAAGAGAATATTCGCCTGTACATACAGCATGCGTTGTTGCCTATAAATATCCTCATCATCTGTCATTTGTTCTGTAATAAAATCCCTAAGATATTTGACCTTATTGCAGACACTAAGATTATTTTCAGACAATTTTAGACATTTATCCTCTTTGGTTCTACAGATCATAACAGAATGAAGATAAAAATATGTTAATGCATTACGACTAGTTCAGAGAAGGGGTAAACACCTGAAATGGATGGTTTATTTTGTATATTACAGACCTCTTTATCACGCTTAGGTTAGGTCCAGGAGGAAATCAGGGCAGTGGTGTAGGAGGTGAGGTCTACCAGAACAGTTGGATTTAGGCAGCAGGGGGCCTGGACAAGGTGGGAGCAAGCCATGGACCGAAAAGTCACATGGACTGAGCTCTGGCAGGCTGAACCATAGCACATCAAGTTCCTGGTCCAGGCAGTGTATGATGTCCTGCCCAGCCCATCGAACCTCTTCATCTGGGGCAAAGTGGAATCTCCGGATTGCCCGCAATGCTCGGGCAAGGGGACGTTGGAAATACATCCTGAGCTGCTGCCCAAAGGCTCTTGGGCAGGGCCGGTACACCTGGCGTCACGACCAGGTTCTTAAACCCATTGCAGAAGCCATCAGCATGGGAATCAGTAGCTGCAGATGAGCACGGCCCACCACCCAGATAATCACCTTCGTGAAGGCCGGAGTGCAGCTGTCAAGAACCACAGCAGCCAGGAATCAGTCAGGAATCCTGGCGACTGCACAGGATTGGCAGCTTTCTGTAAACCTGGTGAAACAGCTGAAGTTCCCACGGCACATTGCCACAACCACCCTGAGACCAGACATCCTCCTGGTCTCAGAGGCAACCAAAAACATCATCTTGTTGGAACTGACAGTGCCGTGGTAGGACCGTCTGGAGGAGGTCCACGAGAGGAAGATGACCAAGTATGAAGAGCTGGTCATAGACTGCTGTAAGCAGGGCTGGAAGGCAAGGTGTATGCCCATCGAGGTTGGCTGCAGAGGTTTTGCAGGGCAATCGCTCTACAAAGCTTTGAGTGCACTGGGCATCAACGGAGTGGCGAGGAGAAGAGCCATCAAGAACACCACAGAGGCAGCTGAGAAGGCCTCAAGATGGCTCTGGATCAGGAGAGAAGGTCCATGGGGAGGAGTGAATGCCACCTGAACACAAGTCGTGGTCTGATCAACCATGGCTGGGTCGCCTGGGTGAGGGTGTCTGGTGTTGAAAGACGCGAAACACCCAATGACCCCAGGTTACATCACTGATGATGTGTTCAGAAGCATCAATACATGGAATTTTACAGGCTGTTAATTACACTGCTGGAGGCTATTGAAATTGACCCGCAATTGCTTTGATCGACAGTTGTGCAATGATTCTCTATTAAACAATGAAACAAACGGCCTTAAGTATTTTTAGCGCAGTAACAGAAATGCATTATTAGCTGTCTAAAAGAATTGGTAGATAGACACAAAATGCTGGAGTAACTCAGCGGGACAGATAGCCTCTCTGGAGAGAAGGAATAGGTGATGTTTCAGGTCGAGACCGTTCTTTAGACCTACTCTCCAGAGATGCTGCCTGTTCCGCTGAGTTACTCCAACATTTTGTGTCTATCTTTGATTTAAACTAGCATCTGCAGTTCTTTCCTACACATAAAAGAACTTTGTATTTGAAAACAATTTGTTGTTCCACGGAATGACCTCTAGGTGGTTGGAGTGAATCCCTTACTCGGTTATAGCAGACAATCGGCAATAAGGAACACCATTCCCCACCAAGCAGACTGACTTGTGCATCATAGGAGATCAGAAGTGAAATGTAGCAAAATATCACCTGAAAATTGCTGTCATGAATAGTGTGAAAATCATATAGGCAAACCATACACAATGCACATTAAAATGCACGTGACTCCTTGTCTATCCATTGGCTTACATAGAACGTAGAACATAGAACATAGTTCGTACAGCATAGAAAGAGGCTCTTCGGCCCACTATGTCCATGCAGAACATGATGCCAAACCACTTTAATCTGCCTGCACATGATTTATATCTCTTCATTCCCTATATAGCCATGTGCCCATCTAAACACCTCTTAAACGCCACTATTGTATCTACCACCACCACCACCCCTGGCAGCACAGCCCAGGCACACACTGTGTAAAAAAAGCTTGCCCTACACATCTCCTTTGGATTTTGCTCCTCTCACCTTAAAGCTATGCCCTCTAATCTTTGCCCTTTTCACCCTGCGAAAAAGGTTATGTCGGCCTCTCATAATTTTATATGCTTCTATCAAGTCTCCCTGCATCCTCTGGCATTCCAGATAAAATAATCCAAGTTTGTCTAAATTCTCTCCTTTTAGCTAACACCCCCTAATCCAGACACCATTCTGGTAAACCTCTTCTAGGGTCGCACAGTGGTACAGTGGTAGAGTTGCTGCCTTACAGCGCCAGAAACAGGGGTGGAAGATTGCAACCTTCACGTGATCCGCCCTGTTTTGACTAATGCAATCAACTCGACGTGCACAAACGGAAGATCAAATAGAACAAGTTGTCCAACAACTTTAGGCTGTGCACGCCGCACAAAAGAAGAAAAAGAAGCGCCAGAAACCCAGGTTTGATCCCGACTATAGGTGCTGCCTGTACAGAGTTTTGTACGTTCTCCCTGTGACCTGCATGGGTTTTCTCCGGGAAACTCGTTTTCTCCCACACTCCAGAGACACAAGTTTGTAGGCTAATTAGCTTGGGCGTAAAATGGAAATTGTCCCTACTATTAATGTGCGGGGATCACTGGTCGGCGCGGACTCGGTGGGCCAAAGGGCCTGTTTCTGAGCTGTATCTCTAAACTAAAACTAAACTAAACTCTTCTGCTTCCTTTCAAAAGCCTCCACATCCTGAACTTAGCTGTAATGATGACGGAAGACTAGGAGAAGTTATATGAATAAGGAGGGCAGTGACACAGAAGATGTCATGAAAGTACAGGGTGAAGAAAGTTCAGAAAGAAGGAGTGGCATATTCAAAACTAAATTAAATCCCATCTAATTAAAACCCTTTAAGAGAAGGCAGTTTTCCTTGTTGATGTATTTGGAGCTGTTGCTTATACATATTTTTTATATTGAGTAATAGATATTTTTTTAATCATCTGACTAGAAAAAAGGTTCTTGGCCTCACATGCTTGCATGTGACTGCATGATCACTTGAATGTCCTCTTGTTCATCTACAATTCCTTTCTGCATAACATACAGAAAGTTCAATAAGCTATTTTTTTAACTTAAAATTATTAAATTAAACTTTTAATGAACTAGACATAGCACAAAATATTATTCAAAGGTTCAACTGCACACAAAATCAAACAATTCATTCAGTGATATGCAATAAAAATGAGGTTTAAATGTTGATATGTCAAAAATAAATAATCATTGCTTGGATTCTACTTTTATATTCCCAGTATCTGTCTAGGTTGCTGCTCCATTTGCTAATAATTTACTGTACTTTAAGTTCACAAATAGTCAAGAAAGAGTTCCTACAAAAAGAAGAAAAATGTTTCCAAAAAAGATTTTCTTCAAACAGTATGTTTTAGAAGAACTATTATATTACAAAAAGACAGGGGCATAATATTACAGTTTTATCTGAGTTTGCTTTGTTTCTCTAATTTCTCAACTCTTCAGCAGTTACAAACATTTAGAGCTGAAATTAGCAGTTTCCATATCGAATAATGCTCAGATTTTAATGTTATGCTTCCCTTCTCTCAAAAAAAGTTGTTATTGTATTGTTGATTTGCTGTACTGCTCAATATATTCTTATATATTTTATCCTGCATGAGGTCATAAGTGATGCTAGCAGAATTAGACCAATCGGCCCATCAAGTCTACTCCGCCATTCAATCATGGCTGATCTCTTCCTTCTAACCCCATTCTCCTACCTTCTCCCCATAACCCCCGGCACCCAAAATTATCAAGAATCTATCTTTCTCTGCCTTTAAAATATCCATTGGCCTCCACAGCCTACTGTGGCAAAAGAAAATCCTTTAATTCTGAGGCTATGACCTCCAGTCCTAGACTCTCCCACTAATGGAAACATCCTCTCCACATCCACTCCATCCAGGCCTTTCACTAGTTTGTACGTTTCAATGAGGTCCCCCCTCATTCTTCGAAACTCCATTGAGTACAGGCCCGGTGCCGTCAAACGCTGAAGTATAGATGTTGATATAGATGTAGACTTCATTAGTTTCGTGTTCGGCTTCTACATCTGCACAAGTACTTGTGAGTCTTCAAGGTACATCAGAAAGCTTTAGTACATTACTTCAATGCTGGCAGCTCAAAATGGCTGCAACTCACTGTGCACAGATAGGATAAACTATATACAAGACATTTCCCTTTGTCCTGTGCAGCGCCACCTGCTGCACGGGAGGAGCAACGGGTCCTCCCACCACACACAGTCCACCAAACAACGCATTCCCCCTTTCCAGTTTTGACGTCTCCATTTAGCTGGACCTCGCTTCACTCTTTTTTTTCCAGCCTTTTTTGCATTTCACAACTCTTCCTAAAGGCTCAGAATGAAATGAGTTTTCCTCAGTGTTCTCTTTTGAAGAGATATCAGTATTTGCTTTATCTGTATGCTGTTCATTCTGCACTTGGCTGTAGTTTTTCACGGCGGTCGTCAGCGTTTTGGATGCTAACATGATTGGTTCTTCCTTGCCGTTCAGCGACGTTTGTGAGATCACAGCTCCATGACCATATGGCGATGCATCGGCATCCAGTGAGATCGGCTTTGATGGGTCATAGTGGACCAAACGCGTCTTCTGGATGAGCATCTCCTTCAACCTGGTGAATGCTTGGTCATACTCTTTGGACCAGTGCCATTCGACGTCCTGTTTTCACAGGTTATTCTCGCATTTGCTGACCATGTTGCAATCCGTGGTCGATGACAATGCCACAGTAGATCCATTGTAGATCAAGGTGTTCATGTCAAGCCTGAAAGCATGGATCCTGTCAATGGCGCACAGGGATGTACCTTCTTTACCGACAACGATCAGCGGCAACATCTGTGTCGTACCATTACAGGAAACGGCGACAGTGCATTTGCCTTTCGTGGGAATGGGCTGTCATCCAAAAGTCAGTGATCCGATCCTCTCCCAGATGCCCTGACCCACTAGCGACACAGCCACACCAGTGTCCACCTGGAACTGTAGATCGACGTTCGAGACCTGCAGCGAAATCCTCGGCTTGTCGGTGCTCGTGGCCACACCGAACACTTCATTAGAAATGGTCTCCGCGATTTGGTCGACTGTGTTTTGCGCTTTCTTGCCCTTTCTCCGCTGTCCTACGGATTGACACACTGCCTGGCAACAGGCATAACAGGGCTTGATATATGGCCACTCACGGTGATGATGAGCAGTCGAGCTGCACTGGTAGCAGGGTTTCGATCCTCCCCCCACAAGGGGACGGCTCTTCTGAAACTGTCCCACCTTCTCCGGATTTGCTCTGGGACGATCAATTGGTTTCTGGCGTTGCGGACGAGTCTGACTAACTGTATGCACTTCCTGAGGGAGCTTCGACACTGTTTCACGGGCCATTTTGTGCAGTTCTTTACTCAGCAGCTTGGCCATCTTAGCACACTGCAGCACATTCTTCAATGAGACGTCCGATTCCTTGAGAATCGCCTGCTGGATGAATGCGTGCCAGCAGCCCATGACCAGTCTATCCCGCAACACATTGTCTTGGCACTTTTCGCAGCATTGAGTTTTAAAATCAACAGTTCAAGAGTTCGAGAGAGTTCAAGAGAGTTTATTGTCATGTGTCCCTGATAGGACAATGAAATTCTTGCTTTGCTTTAGCACACCAGAACATAGTAGGCACGAATACAGAAAAAGATCAGCATGTCCATATACCATTGTATAAATATATACACACATGAATAAATAAACTGATAAAGTGCAAATAAACAGATTATAGGTTATTCATGTTCAGAGTTTTGTCCGAGTTTAATAGCCTGATGGCTGTGGGGAAGTTGCTATTCCTGAACCTGGTCATTGTAGTATTCAAGCTCCTGTACCTTCTACCTGAAGGTAGCAGGGTGATGAGTGTATGGCCCGGATGGTGTGGGTACTTGATGATGCTGCCAGCCTTTTTGAGGCAGCGACTGTGATAGATCCCCTCGATGGACGGGAGGTCAGAGCCGATGATGGACTGGGCAGTGTTTACTACTTTTTGTAATCTTTTCCGCTCCACAGCTCTCAAGTTTCTGAACCAAGTCACGATGCAACCAGTCAGCATGCTCTCTACTGTGCTCCTGGATAAGTTAGAGAGAGTCCTCCTTGACATACCGACTCTCCGTAATCTTCTCAGGAAGTAGAGGCACTGATGTGCTTTCTTTATGATTGCATCAGTGTTCTCGGACCAGGAAAGATCTTCTGAGAAATGCACACCCAGGAATTTGAAGCTCTTGACCCTTTCCACCATTGACCCATTGATATAAACAGGACTGTGGGTCCCCATCCTCCCCCTTCCAAAGTCCACAATCAGTTCCTTGGTTTTGCTGGTGTTGAGGGCCAGGTTATTGTGCTGGCACCATTTGGTCAGTCGGTCGATCTCACTTCTGTACTGTGACTCGTCCCCATCAGTGATACGTCCCACAACAGTGGTATCGTCAGCGAACTTGATGATGGAGTTCGCACTATGACCGGCTACACAGTCATGAGTATAGAGTGAGTACAGCAGGGGGCTAAGCATGCAGCCTTGAGGTGCTCCTGTGCTGATTGTCATCGAGGCTGACACATTTCCACCAATACGAACTGACTGTGGTCTGTGAATGAGGAAGTCGAGGATCCAATTGCAGAGGGATGCACAGAGACCCAGTTCTGCGAGTTTGGTAACCAGTTGGAGGAGATGATTGTATTAAATGCCGAGATGTAATCAATGAATAACAGTCTGACATATGAGTTTTTGTTGTCCAAGTGGTACTGAGCGGAGTGGACAGCCAGCGAGATCTCATCCACCGTTGATCTGTTGTGGCGGTAAGCGAACTGCAGAGGGTCCAGGTTTTTGTCAAGGTAGGAGTTAATTTGTGCCATGATCAACCTCTCAAAGCACGTCATCACCACAGACATTAGTGCCACTGGTCGATAGTCATTGAGGCATGTCACCTTGCTCTTCTTGGGCACCGGTATAATTGATTCCTTTTTAAAGCAGGTGGGAACCTCAGACCTCAGAAGTGAGAGGTTGAATATGTCCGTAAAAACGCCAGCCGGTTGGTCCTCACAGGTTTTTAGAACATGACCGGCTATACCATCTGGTTCAGGCGCTTTTCGAGGGTTAACCCCTCTGAAGGATTTTATGACGTCGGCCTCTGTGACTGTGACTGAAATACCATCACAGAGAATGGGGGCTCGAGAAGGCATATCAGTGTTCTCCCTATCAAAGCATGCGTAAAACGCATTGAGCTCATCAGGGAGTGATGTTTCGTCAACATTCGAGCAGCCTCCTGATCTCGCCTTGTAGGAGATGATTGCATTCAACCCCCGCCACTGCTGCCAAACGTCTGTCTCATCCTCCAGTTTGGAGCAGAAGTCCCTTTTGGCCTTTTTGATGGCCTTACCAAGGTCGTATCTGGACTTCTTGTAGACCACTGTATCATCAGACATGAATGCCCGGTGTCTGGTCTTCAGAAGAGTATGTATCTCATATTTCATCCAAGGCTTCTGATTGGGAAACATTTGGAAGGTTTTTGTTGGGATGCAGTCCTCCACACATTTCTTTATGAAGTCTGTTACGACTGTAGCATATTCGGTCAGGTCCGTTGCCGAGTCCCTGAACATTGCCCAGTCTACAGACTCCAAACAGTCCTGTAGTTGTTCCTCTGCCCCCCCCCCCCCCCGACCTGCTCTGTGCAGTCCTTACCTCGGGGGTGCACTCTACAATTGCAAAAGGAAGAAGCAGCACCGTGGCATAGTCGGATTTACCGAAGTGAGAGCGAGAGATAGAGCAGTAGGCATTCTTGATGGTGGTGTAGCAGTGATCGAGGGTGTTTGGTCCTCTGGTGCAGCAGGAGACATGTTGGTGGAGGTTTGGGAGCGATTTCTTCAGGTTGGCTTTATTGAAGTCCCCAGCTATGGTGGTGAACACCTCGGGGTAAGACGTCTGGTGTTTGTTGACAACAGTGTGCAGCTCCTCCAGTGCCAGATGGACGTCTGCCTGGGGTGGGATGTAGACCGTGGTCAGGATGATGGAGGTGAATTCCCTTGGGAGGTAGAAGGCACTGCCAGATGTTCGAGGTGTGGAGAGCAGGAGTTGGATAGGACTGCCACGTCTTAGCACTACGCAGAGTTGACCATGAGGCAGACGCCCCCTCCTCTCCCTTTCCCAGATGCCAGTGTACGGTCCATATGGTGGATGGAGAATCCTTCAGGCTGGACCGCTGAGTCTGGGGAGCTGGGGGTGAGCCATGTCTCCGTGAAACAGAACACAGAGATTCCCTCAGCTCCCTTTGGTAAAACAGCCTTGCCCTTAAGTCCTCCACTTTATTTTCACGGGACTGTACATTGGCCAGTTGGATAGTAGGGAGAGGGGGCCGAAGTCCCCTGTGCTTCAGTCTGACCTGAAGTCCTGCCCGTCGGCCACGCTTCCAGACACAATGGAGGCCTCCCCTTTGTTTCCAGGTACTGTGTTTACAGTACCTGCTGTTTCTGTGAACCTGCGCTGGAACGGGGATTCCTTCACAGACGGCAGCTCCAGCCCCGTAATGAACGGGGGTTCCCTCAAAGTCGGCAGCTCCAGCTCCGTAGTTCCTGGAAGATCCAGCTCGTCGGCTCAGGAGGTCATCCCAGAGTTTCCAGTTACCGTACCTGCGTTTCTCCATCGGGTCGGGTGTTTTACTGCAAGCGTGGGAAAATTTAAAGTCCGGTGTACCCACAGCAGTGGGAGATCACGAAATCACAAGCGCCTTCACGTGCCCTAGCAGCTTGTCCGAAACTGCACCGATTTCTGCTGTTTTCCAGATCCCGGTGAGTTCATGGGAGTTGTAGATAATCCTTTTCTGTTCTTGTGCTTTGCAAAAGTCGCCGCAGGCAGGCGCCACCTTGGATTGGATTCACATGCCTTTGCCTTGGTGCGAAGTTCACCAAGGAATTCGGTGATTGATTGCCCTTCCTGTTGCACCGTCCGGTAGAAATCAAGGTGAGCTGCGAGGAAATTTCAACTTTCTTCGAAATGCAACTGCAAAGCCGTCGTGATTTCAGCATCTGAAACTTCAGTTACTTCTTCTGTAAGTAAATTTTGAAGCAGTGCAAATGTTTCTGGAGACGTCGACGAACACAAGAGAGCCTTCTTCCTCTGGTCAGTCATGATTGCCATACTTTCAAAATAAAACTCAGCTTGCGACCACCATTCTCGCTCAGGATCCAAATGATCGAATTGCAAAGACATGTTAGTTTGAGTTCACAACAGAACTCAAAAAATATTTTTTTTTTTTAATTAATTTAAAAAATAGGCTATTATCTGGGTCTTTGGACGCAATCCGAAGAATCCCACTCCTGACACCATTTTCGTGTTCGGCTTCTAAGTCTGCACAAGTACTTGAGAGTCTTCAAGGTGCAACAGAAAGCTTTAGTACATTCCTTCAATGCTGGCAGCAAGACAACTCAAAATGGCCGCAACTCACTGTTCACAGAGAGGATAAACTATATACAAGGCATCTCCCTTTGTGCTGTGCAGCGCCACCTGCTGCACGGGAGGAGCAACGGGTCCTCCCACCACACACAGTCCACCAAACATCACAATTAGATAGCTGCCACTGTCCATAGACTAATCAGTAGTTGAGAGCGATTAACTAGAATATTCCACTTGTACCGTCCAAGGGTGATTGCAGGCCTAATGACTTTACATGTATTTTAGACCCTGAAATATTGTTAATAATCATAAACTCTATTTTTTTTTGTTATACAGATGATTTCAAGCTTTTTTTAAAATGTGCTCCATTAAAAGGGTTGAATGGCAGGGAGGAACCTTTGATGTTAATTCCACGTGATTTTGACACATGCAACTTGAGGATAACACTGAATGTATTTCTCAAAAATACACTTACATTGGTGTGGCCACATTATGTTGGAGTATTGTGTAGAATTTTGGTCACCTTGCTGCAGGAAAGATGTTGGGGAGAATGAACTCCTCAACAAATGACAGCCCATGCCTGCAAACAGCAAGTAGTCCATATGGCAAGAGCTGGATAACTTTCGGGTATGGATTTGTAAGTGGCAGATAACATCCCTGCTACTAAATTGAAAGGCCACAACATCCCAATCTTTCCAGCCACAGAACCAATTTTGAATGTAAGCTTTAAGAATTCCAGTCCACTGCAGGACATTGCACGATGCACGCAGTTCCTAGAATTATCAATGGATCACATGCCTCACTGTGCAAAAATCCTGCAAATTACATCAGTGATACAGGCAACAATGTGAAAGCACAGCACCAATGTGAATCCAACAAGTGAAAATCTAACCACCCATCCTTGATATTCATTGTCATTACCATTGTCCAGTTTCCCTACCATTAACATTGTGATGGAGTCACCATTGAATAGAAACTCCAGCCATGTAAATAGACATCTACCAGCCATGTAAATATCATATACAAGAGAAGTACTGGAAACCTTCACATAGTGATTACTGCACTGGCGTTATTTGGTATTTAGTACAATTCCAGAGACTTGCTTTCTGCAACAGCAAGAAAACCTCTACACGATCAAGGACAGAACAACCCATTTTATAAGCACCCCTTCAGTCAATAAAATGCTTTACAATTACTCACCCAAGCTATTCTGACAGCACCTCCCAAACCCACACCTTCTACCATCAAACACCTTCACCAGCAGGTTACCTTCCGACTTGTAAATTAATATCTTGCTGTTCGTTCATCATCACTGCATCTAAATCCTGGTACTCCCCCCCCCCCCCCCCACCCCCCCTCCATTGGCTATTCATTCACCAGAAGGGCCATAGCAGATCAAGAAGGTATCTCACCACCTTATCTCACAATGGCAATTCGGAATGGGTGATAAATATTGACCTAGCAGGAACCGGAGATGCTGAAATTAATATATTAAAAAACAGCATTTGAGTTTCATTATAAGAGAAAAATCATTTGTTGCTACTCATTGGACAGATTTAAAGAAGGGAGTGGGGTGAAATGATATCTGAACCTTACTTAATGACTACCATGGGTTTTCTCTAACTGAGACCATGCAATTAGAAATTAGAAATGTCTAGTCACTAAATTTAAGTAAAAATAGAAATTGTTAGTAATATATTCGATATATCTTACAATCCGTCTTTTCCTGTCATGAATATTATCTGATTGGGTGTGCAGTTGTAGTGCTTTTTTTTCATTTCACATTTCCAGCACTTGCCTTTTTCCCTCACTCTTTTTACATTTCCAGGGCTAATCTGTTTCCTTTTTCATCAATTATCCAGAGTACAAATTTAGGATAAAGTATTGTCAATTGTGTTCTTGAAATCCTTGAAGTCTGCACTGGCTGTGCAGTAGAAAGGCTGGCTTGTGAGACAGGAATCTGTAGGTGGTGACTGGGAGCCTTGGCAGGATAAATAAAGAAGATAGAAGTAAGAAATTGCAGTGTGATGTAGTGAATTCTGTTTGGAGACATTCTTACCTCAGTAATTAAGCACAAATGTAGGAGTTTCTTAAACACTGTTTTCTCTGCAGACTCTACTACTAAGACTTTACTTGATAGTAAACTAGTGTGAGATAGCACCACAGTAATGTGGTTAAAGAGCTTCACACACGGATTGGGACTTTTTGAAATGTTATTAGATGATAGAAGTATAGGGAGATACGCTGTTTGCAATTTTCAGTAGTTCTTTGGAATTGCACTAAACACCAAATAACCCAGTGCTGTAATCACTATGTGTAGGTTTCCAGCACTAATGACACCCTGAGGAAAAGAAGCAAACAAGGATTGATTCAAATGTAAATAAACCACAGTCACCCCGAATTCATAACGCAAAAGAAAATTGCGTGATCATGCGGCAGAAAATTTAGACGTTTGCTTTACAGATGTTATTTTTCCTGAAAAAATAAAACGCTTTTTATTTTTATTTGTTTCACGAAGCCCTGGTTTGGAGTTGTCTGCTTGTGATGTGAAAGTGCCCCTTTATGTACTCGCACATTCCACCAGAGCAGAGCGAAGTGGGCTCCAGTGGGAAGCAGAGAAAGCAATGGATGACCTTGTCCTTCGTTGCTGAGGGTCTGTGGGTTTGGGCCAGGGACAGGAACTCCCTGTACAGACACTGTGTCTACCAGCATACAACCTACTCCACAGTGGAACACTTTGTTCACTGCCACCAAGGAAAACTCGCACAAAAACACAGCCTGTAGCAAGCTGAACCGTTGAGAGCTGCCCAATTTTTCCCTCTCTTAAATATGCTTTGAGAATATTTCTGGCATATGAAAATGATATAGGTAGTTAGAGTGTTTGAGCTGCTGTGTAAAATAGAATAACACTAAAATCCAAGCAGCAGATAGTCAAGGTTACAAAAAAAATCCCACTCAGTGTGTAACTTGTGAAGAAAGGAATCCATGGAAAATATTATCATTTGTGCCTTGACACTGTATCTTTGAAGAGGTATTTGACTTCAATGTTTCCTGTAAAAAAATATGGGATTTCTCTAAGTGCATGTGACTATGTGCACTTTTACCCTTTTATGTTGATTATGGGTATTAACTTTGGGGCAATTTTTAATTTGAAAATAGGCAGTACAGAGCAAGGAATTTATTTTATTCTGCCGGTATGATTTATTGTTTTACTAAAAGATTCCACAGATTTGATCTTATAGTTACTCTGTAAATCAGTGAAAACCAAGTTAGATTTATAGACATTCATATAATGTGCACATGATTAATATTTATTAAGCACATTCAGAAAATGAATAATAAAGTTCAAAGTGGCAATTTTAGAGCTGTCTGGAACTTCTTCATGAGTTAATGCAGTGTATTGGGTTTAAAAAATGTTGAATTGAATTTGTATGGTTTCTTGTGTAGGAAGGAACTGCAGATGCTGGTTTAAACTGAAAATTGACACAAAATGCTGGAGTAAATCAGCAGGACAGACAGCATATCTGGAGAGAAGGAATGGGTGACGTCCCTCTGAAGAAGGGTCTCAATCCGAAATGTCACCCATTCCTTCTCTCCAGAGTCCTGCTGAGTTACTCCAGCATTTTGTGTCTATCTATTGTAAGGTTTCTTAGCAGAACCAAACCAATCATTGTAGATGCAACAGATCTTAAATACTCAGATCGATGTCATTCTCACAGCCACCACAGATGGCAAAACCAGAAATCAGGTAGGTTTTCATTGATTTAATCAAATCGATACAAAGATGGGAGCAAAAGGAGGGAGCCTGGTAACTCTTCAGCAAGTGCTAGAATCTTGAGCAAAACACAAAGTGCTGGAAGAATTCAATGCTTCAGGCAGCACAATGGACAGATGAAGATTTGGGTCGGGACCCTTCTTCAGACTGAGGTTGGGTCCCGATTTGAAACGTCGTCTGTCCATTCCCTCCACAGATGCTGCCTGACACATTGAGTTCCTTCAGCACTTGGTATTTTACACTTAATGCTTTTCCTCTTGCGTCCTACTCTGGGCAGCAAGGTCAATGTCAAAGCATCAGAGTTGTTGAGCTGTGATAGCAGAGCGGTGTTCAGGTCTGTTGGGCCTGCTGTGAGGCATCCAAACTTCGGGTGATGGGCATTGCCTGGGCACGGTTTCTTCAAACCTGGAGGAGACATTACACACTTGCTACAACACATACTTCATAGAAGAAGGTTGTGCAAGAAGTGGCTGAAAAAAAGGCTTTGACAACCAGTCTCTATCACATCTTGCCACTAACACATTTAAATACATTTCTAAAAATCTAGAATTAAGAGCAGATATAATTATTTGTAATAAACACTTAAATATAATTAATGTAAAATAAATTAAAGAATTTTGATATACTACACAATTTCAAAAATGTAAGATACTGAAATTTTACATTTGTCACCTTCAGCAATTCCTCAACATTCAAATGAAGCTAATTTGTGTTCATTCTAACAGAGAAACTACCACAAATGATTCCTCTGTGACTGAACTCCATGATAAAACCAACATTCTTGCAAAACACCACAGCAGAGTTCCAAATTTACATGAAAAACCTTAATGTCATGATTTTTAATCTATTCTATGTTCTTTAATCTCCATCCCCTTGTCCTGTTTTCACACCTTAACTTCCATATCTATGTATCTCCCTCTCCCCTGACATCTATCTGAAGAAGGGGCTCGACCTCAAACTACCCATTCCTTCTCTCCAGAGATGCTGCATGTCCTGCTGTTATTCCAGCATTTTGTCTATCATGTATATAATATATATATATATATATATATATATAAATTATATCTATATATATGCACATCTATATATATATATATCTATATATATATATATATATATATATATTATATATAATGTGTGTGTGTGTGTGTGTGTGTGTGTGTGTGTGTGTGTGTTACTTCCTCTACCCCCCACCCCCACGGCCCGGCTCTATCACGCTGCCACAAGCCAAAGATCAGCTGATCCCGTGGACGGCGTAAAGCAGCGGGCGAACTGCCGATCTTTGCCTTCAGCCAGCGTGAAAGAGCAGGCGTGTCAACGGCCTGTCGCCCCGCAGCCGCATTGACAGCGTACGCAGCGTCTCGATGACCGTACACAATGTCTCAATGTTGTACGCCGTCAAGACGCTGCGTACGCCGTCGAAACGTTGCGTACGCCCTCAAGACCCTGCGTACGACGTTGAGACGCTGCGTACGCCCATCTTGACGGCGGACGCCTGGCCCGCAGCATCACTCGGCATCACGTCCACCCACTCCACCCTCCCCCCTCCCCCCTCCCTCCCTTCCCCCCCTCCCCCCTCCCTCCCTCCCCCCCCCCCCCCTCCATCCCTCCCACTCACCCCCCCCTCCCTCCCTCTCCCTCCCCTCAACCTCACGTTCAGGGATCAGACCCAATGGGTCTGCACTTGGTCTAGGAAACATTAAGAGTGCAATAATAGTACAATAAAAATGCAAAAAATTGAACATATCAGGGAATCAAAGTGACTGCTGTTGAATATGTTTTAATTCTGTAATAAGGTGTACTACTTGGCCTCATTATTTCCTCAGACTTTCTTTAAAATTTGTTTTAATTGACTGAAATTCTAGATGGAGGAATTGAGAATTGAGAAAATTATTTTGAGCAGTAAATTAGGAAATTAAGTAAAGCAGTAAAACATAATTCAGTGTCAGCCTTTTCAAACTGAATTGATATGAATTGTGTGGACTTTCAAAAAAAGTATGTTTGCATGACGGAACCATTATGTAATGTTTTATAATGTCATTTATAAATTATGTCTTGCTGCAAAAATATAAATCCACAAATCAGGAAGATGGCTGGTATCCTTGAAATTACACAAAACAAAGGGTAGCTACTTGGGGGGGGAGTGGAAAAAATTGTCAAAAATAGAGTGAATATATAAGACCAGACAATGGTTTGTAAGTTAACATTTTACCAGCAAACTTGTTATTTATAAATCATATTGTAAATTGTAACGGAATGGTTTTGGAATTCAAATAAATAATGTTTTCAAAAGACCAAATGTCAATTCAGTATGAGCTGTCTGATGCTGTATCATGTTTTTAATGTTTTACTTAATTTTTTTCATTCCTACTCAACATTAATTTGTTAACTTTCAATTTCTTCATCCAGACTTTGCAGACATTGCAGCAAACTAAAACAGTCAAAACGAGGTGAAAAACATGAGGAAAAGTTAAAGTTGCAACTTGGTCGTTCATCATTACCCTTTGAAAGACAGCTGGTGTGATTTTGTAATGAACTCAGCCCAATGCGTTGTGAAATTACACTGTTCTATGTCTTGAACGTAGAAGAGTAGAACTCTGACTATGCAGCAGCTTCGGGACTTTGATAGTGCAGGACAGGAATATTTCCTGGATTCATTGAATACCTAGTAATAAACCAACACACTTTAACTTCACATAATTTTAGATGTTACAGTACTATGCTAACTGAATATCTCTCTGTACAGGTACAAGACAGTTACTTGGAACAGGGACAATGTAAAAGGCCTGACTAAAGATGTAGAAGTACGACTGCAATGTCGGCCTATAAGTACAATAGCAGCCTCTCCACTATGAAGGATTGTTCACCAATATATATTTTTTTAAGTCACAGGGAACCAAGAGCTGGTGTTTTATTGCTGATGCATGTGTGTGAAGAAAGAACCTTGGGAATATAGGTCTGAGCTGGTGATTACACAGAGCTATACATGTGTGTTAGCCCAATAACAGGGTTCATTTCCAATTTTGGTCAGGGCAAATTGGTGGTAGCAGATTTTGTTCTACTTTCACCCCAGTGGTGGCTTCTCAAATCCATGTTATGATCTGCTAAATCAAAGTAGATAGCTACTTTCTTAACTTGTAGGGTTCTTTCTGCAATAGGAATATCAACAGCAATCATTGATGCTTCCTGTTTAGCTTCTGTCAGGTCCAAACCGACTTCCAAATCTATGAGAAGAGAGCTGGAACTTATGCTTAATACTATACCAGGGTAACCTGACCATTTCTCAGTCTCTCCCTGCACAACAGCTGGCTTCTCTTCCTGTAGAGCACAGTTGCGCTTTGGACCTGGCTGTCTGGGAAGTCATAAGCGCAAAGACATTTTTTTGTTATTTTTGTAAATTGCTTTTGGCCCTTTGTCAATGCAAAATGGGAATCAAGTGATGCAAGATATTCAGGAACCACATTTATATTCTTGGCAAATCTAGACACAATAACAGTGTCATCTAAGGAGGTGCGTGGAGATGTTTGCATCATTAGAACTTCCATCCTTTTCAGAAATATAAAATTATATATTTTTTCTCAGAGAGAAGCAAGTGTACATTTTCTTCATTATGAGCCATAAATTCATACATTCATCTCTAGAAGCAGAATTAGGTCATTCGACCCATCAGCTCTACTCCACCATGGCTGATCTATCTTTCCCTCTCAACCCCATTCTCCTGCCTTCCCCCCAAGCTCTTTGAGGTTGCTTGTCCTTGGATATTTAAGTCAAGTGTTATTGTTTAATTTATTTAATTCTATAGCTATAATTTAATTAAAACATTTTGGCCAACATCTGTAAATTATCTGTAAAATATCTGGAAAGGTCTGAAGGAAGGTCTCGACCTGGAATATCACCTATTCCTTTTCTCCAGAGATGATGCCTGACCCGCTGTTACTCCAGCATTTTTTGTCTATCTTCAAAGTAAACCAGCATCTGCGGTTCCTTCCCTCACATCTGTAAAGCATCTGTGGGTACTGTGTGTGGAGTGACTCACTAGAAAACACAGAGAACTGCTGAAACCTATGCACATTTTTGTTCCATGATCTCCAAACACTCCGCACCTCAGCACACTTGCGATACCTACTTCACACATTTACGTCTATATAACTAAAAGTCTCATCTTGACCACATCCTGTCTGCGCTGTATATTGATTTTAGAAAAATGCTATGATACATCGCTATGATTTTTGGCTATCTTACTCACAGTCCTCCTCCGCTGAGCCAGCCCCGAGGATTTTTCCAATCAATGAAAAATATAAAAATTATGAGTGTTTAAAAAAATCTTGAGATCAGCTGATTGGTCCCCTCGCCTGTCAATCACCATGATTAAGGCAACGGCCCTTCCGGGGGTGGCAGGACTATAAAACCCCAGGTGGCTGGACGTGAGTCAGTCACTCAGGAAGATCGCAAGGGAGAGTCCACAACTGTGATTCTAAGCTGTGAATCAACTGAACAGTGAGTCTGCAATGTATTTGCAATAAATGATTTGTTAGCCCTTAATGACAATGCAATTAGTTGTTTGGCAATTTGGTGGCCTGCCCTCTGCTTGAAATGCTATGAAATTGAATTTGGTGGCTTGCACTCTGCTTGAAATGCTATGAAATTGACTTTGGCCTTCACTCTGCCTGAAATGCTATGAAATTGAATTTGGTGGCCTGCACTCTGTTTGAAATGGAATTTCAAGGAATAGCCGTGAGTGAACTGCCAGCCCACCAGCCCTGAGTGACTAAGCTGCCAGCCCACCAGCCCTGAGTGACTAAGCTGCCAGCCTACCAGCCCTGAGTGACTGACCTGCCAGCCCACCAGGCCTGAGTGACTGAGCTGCCAGACCAAGAATCCATTCGGCCCACAATGTCCATACTAGCCCTCTGGAAACCAGTCCCTTTGGCCCACAACACCCATCACCCATTCTAGCGCTCCAGAAAGCCCCCCCCCCACTGGCTACCAATATTGGAATTGGTGGAGAGGTGGAATATTGCATTGGGAGACCAGCCCTCCCTTGTGAACAATGGCTCCCACTTAGTCTAGTATACTATAAAGTTAATTTATGTTTGTATTTATTTATTAATTATAAGTAGTGAATAATGCTGGCAAGATGGCTTTAATTCCACGTTTCCAAGCATTAAAAAGATTGTGATGTTTCAATTTCTGCACTGTTGCAGTCATTCTGCTGGTTGTATTTCTACGTTTGTACATAGGGGAGTAGAAATCTGACATGTCGCGAGGTGACGCCTGTTAGGTGCTGAGTACTCGCCCAAATTGTCGTACCATTTCTGGTTGCCGCTGGATTTTCAGCATGTTGAACATTTTCGGCAACCTGCTGCGACTATGACAGGTGCCGGCAAGTTGCCAAAAAAATTGCGTAAGTGGGACAGGCTCTTTATTGTCACTTGTACCAATTAAGGTACAGTGATCTGTGAATTAGCACACAGCCATACAAAAAAAAGCAACAAGACACACAACTACATAAAAGTTGACATAAACATCAAACACAGCGGATTCCCCAGATTCCTCACTGTGATGGAAGGCAATAAAGTCCAATCTTCTTCCTTTTTATTCTCCCGTGGTCAGGGCAGTCAAAACATTCGTCGGCGCAATGGAAGCTCCCGCAGCCGTTGATCGAAGCTTCCCCGTCGGGGCAACCGAAACTCCCTCGTTGGGCCAGTTGAAGCTCCTGTGGCTTGGAGCTCCCGAAGTCGGTCTCTAACCAAGGGACAGCGAGCTCCACAATATTGAAGTCTGCAGGCTCCCGTAGTTGGAGCTCCGAGGTCGATCCCTGGCAAAGGGATCGTGAGCTCCGCGATGATAAGTCTGCAGGTTCCCGAAGTCAGTCTCCAGCAGAACCCGCCAAGTCCTCGATGTTGGGCCGCAGTGTGGACAGAGATACAATACGGGGAAAAAATTGCATCTCCGTCGAGGTAAGAGATTAAAATAAGTTTTCCCAACCTCCTCCCCCACATCCCACATAAAACAAGCTAAAGAACACTAAAAACATACATTTAACACATACTATTAAAACAAAATAAAGGAAGTGACAGACAGACTGTTGTCGAGGCAGCCATTGCTGGCGCCACCTGGTGGCCCACAGGGAATGAAGATAGGTCTCGACCCGAAACGTCATCAACCTACATTGTCCACAGATGTTAGACATAAAATGCTTGCGTAACTCAGCGGGGCAGGCAGCATCTCTGAACAGAAGGAATGGGTGACGTTTTGGGTCGAGATAGTTCTCCATTTTGTCCACAGCTGCTTGACAAAATGTAAAAATTAAGATATTAAGATAAATAATTTAAGGAAAGTTTTCATATTTGTTACATTGTATATACTTCATTGTTATTACATTAATTATCTCACTACTGTTGGGAAATGTTAAAGTATTCACCCTTTTTTTTCAAACTTTTGTAATAGTAATCAAATAATTAATTAATCCTGCTGCTTTTTGAATTATACCATTTGAAGTGTTATTGTAATATGCTGTGCATTCAGGAGCAGAATGAGGTTTCCAAGAGGAATTTAGTAGTTTGAAAGAGGGTGCTAGTTGAGTAGTTATTAATAACATGAATATGAGCATTATTAATAACATGAGCATTAGGCTATTTCAACACTCTGGTTAAGTGGAAACTTGCCCTGTTGCAGGTTTTCTGCATTGGTCAAACAATAAAATGGCTCAAGGTTATGAGAAAAAATCAGTGCAATTGGGAAAATTTCCTGGAATAAATCCCAGAGTAAAATACTATTGGGAATTCTTCAGTGATTAGATGGAAGTTTGTAAAATTTCTTCAATTGATGTTGGAGCCTAAGTCGAATTTCATAAATGATGGCTGATGTTTTTGGCTTGAGAATGTGCCAGGATGAAAGCTGTTGCACATAAATATACAAAATATTTATATGTATTTAAACATCCCAAAATTCTCAGTTGAATGCAGTGAATCCCCCAGTCCCCAGTTGCCCTCCTCTCTGGTGTGTTAAATGTGAGAGAATTTAATTACAAAACACAATTTAGGCAGGGCATGGGATTATTTCAGCTTTTTAACATGAAGCAACCCTGCCAACATTTGTTAAAAATGATCACATGTGTGCAGGTTTCCATCAAAATGAAATAACATAGAGTGAATGATAATTATGTTTTAAAACTCTTGTTCTATATCCAGATTTCTTTATTATTTTTCCCATGCTTTTTTTACTTCAAAGTTTGCAATTTGATAAAAGGATATTAGTGAGCAACTTTGGATGTTATAGACCAAAAATGTACTGATTCCTATTAATGTACCAACAGAGGAGACATAAAAGATTATATCACCATATAATAGTGGCGATAATTAATGCAGTGCACTACAATTCTTTTTTTGCAACAGCACAACATCATGCATCAATTGTGATAGAGAAGACACCATCATGCACCACTAATTAAGCTGCAAGGACCTAATATCATAAGTTGGCTACATACATTATGTTAGCAAAAATGCAACAGAAATGTTACTGTCAACGTCATGTCATTATCATGCCCTGAATAAAACAAAAAGTGCTGGAGTAACTCAGAAAATCAGGTAGCATCTTTGGAGGACACGGATAGGTGACGTTTCAGGTCTGGATCTTTCTTCAGACTCATCTTGAATTCCAGTTTACCTAAGTGGAAATAGGGTTTCGAGGTAATTTAGCGTTAATACTTATGCTGGTCAGATTTTGGATTTTGTGCATTTCACACCATGATCCAGAGCAATTATTCCAATTGGAATACTCCAACCCTGTATATTTTAAGTGGACATTCTTACATTGGAGCCAAATGACATGAAACCAGTGGAAATGGTGATAGATTAAGTTTTCTATCCAGTCTTTTCAGTAAGGACAGATAACCAAGGTAAGCAGTATTCATGCCAAATTCTGCTTTATTCGCCCAGATAATAACAATAATTAATAGCAAAGGGATGAAGTATGTGTGCTCTTGGATCGGGCAATCATCACTTCAGTCTTGACAAGGGATAGGCCAACTGAAATGGAACATCGACTTTGTTTTTTTAGTGCGGAAACAGGAGCTACGGCCCACCGAGTTGGCGACGACCAGTAACCCCCGCACAGTAACACTATCCTACACATACTAGGGACAATTTATAATTATACCAAGCCAATTAGCCTACAAACTTGAATGTCTTTGGAATGTGGGAAGAAACCGGATCACCCAGAGAAATATGCAGGTCACAGGGAGAACATACAAATTCTGTACAAACAGCACCCGTAGTCAGGATTAAACCAGAGTCTCTGGCGCTGTAAGGCAGCAACTATACCGCTACACCACTGTGCTAACATAATGTATATAGCCAACTTCAGTAGGTATCCTTCCTCTAATGAACAATTATGTCAGGCAGTGTTGATTAAACTATCAATAGTCACTAGTTCTACATTTTACACACATCAGTCTCTTCACCACAAGAACAGGTAAAGAACAAGTGAAAAGGGGTTGTGAAATATATCCCACTCTGGGAAAGCACATGAGATTCACAGAGAGCAGCACTAGGATTACTGCCAAAAGGAATTTCAAGGCTCATATGATTGCACTTTAGTTACAGTATATGGTTTTATGTGCCTCAGATGGGCTTCTTTCATAATGATGTTTCCAGCACTCATTTCCTTTTAGATGAATGAATGAATGAATGAATACGTTTAATGGCCAAGTATTCACATACAAGGAATTTGCCTTGGTGCTCTGCCCGCAAGTGACAACATGACATACAGAGACAGTTAGGAATGATACTTAAAACATTAAACATGAAGAATAAAACATTATTGATTAAACATGTTAATTAAATAAAATACCAGAGCAAAAGGAGGCTACAGATTTTTGGTTATTGAGTAGAGCTACTACTCATGGAAAACAATTGTTTTATGTCTGGCTGTGGCAGCTCTGACAGTCCGGAATCGCCTTCCAGCGGGAAGTGATTCAAAGAGTTTGTGGCCAGGGTGAGAGGGGTCAGAGATGATCTTACCCGCTCGCTTCCTGACCCTTGCAGTGTACATTTTGTCAATGGAGGGAAGGTTGCAGCTGATCAGACGATTCGCTGCAGGCTCCAGATGTCGTGCTTGGTGGCTGAGCCAAACCAGACCATGATGGAGAAGGTGAGGACAGACTCTACGATGGCTGTATAGAATTGGACCATCATTGCCTGTGGCAGATTGTGCTTCCTCAGCTGCCGCAGGAAGTACATGCTCTGTTGTGCCTTTTTGACTGTGGAGTCAATGGTGGCCCCCCAATTAAGATCCTTGGAGATGATGGTTCCCAGGAACTTAAAATATGCAACAGATGTGACTGTGGTGTTGTTGATGGTCAGTGGGGTGAGGGGAGGGAGGAGCTCTCCTAAAGTCTACTATCAATTCCACTGTCTTAGGAGCATTAAGCTCCATGTTGTTGTGATGATACCAGGACTCCAGCTGTGTCACTTCATGTCTGTAGGCAGATTCCTCCCCATCATGGATCAGTCCAATCAGGGTTGTGACGTCCGCAAACTTCAGAAGCTTTATAGAGGGGTCGGTGGAGGTGCAGTCATTGGTGTAGATCAGTGGTTCTCAACCTTGTTTGCCCCATGCACCCCTTTCACCATATATCAGAATGTCATTCCCCCCCTCCTTTCCAAGATTGTCTGCCTCAAAAAGTGCATTCCAAATAATATGCAAAGGCAATACAAAGATCAACATTCTAACAGTTTGAGTTTGCTAATCTGTGGTCCCAATTCCCCCCCTGAAATCCTGAAATCCCCCCCTGGGGGGAATTCCCCCCTGGTTGAGAGCCCCTGGTGTAGAGAGAATAGAGGAGAAGGGAGAGTACGCAGCATTGTGGTGCTCCTCTGCTGAGGGGTTGCGGGTCCCAGTTGTGCTATCCCAGCCTCACATACTGCTTTCTGTCTGTCAGGAAATTGGTGATGCACCGACAGAAGGGTCCAGGCACAGTCAACTTCGAAAGTTTGGAGTGTAGTAGCTCTGGCACAATGGTGTTGAATGCAGAGCTAAAATCAACAAACAAATTCCTCACATAGGTCCCCTGGTGGTCTAGGTGCTGGAGGATGGAGTGCAGGCCCAGGTTGATTGCGTCATCCATTTCTGTTTAGAGATTTTGAATATTAAAGGAAATGAACCGGCCAAAAAAAAACATTAATTTGTTTCTGTGGGCAAATTTACTATTTTGCTTTCTTTCTTGCTACCTTTGCCTTGTAATATTATTCCTTTTCAAATGCCTTCCCAATTTATCTTCACAGGATTCATGAATTTTGAAGCTCAGTTCCTACCAAGGACATATACATTTTGACCACCCTCTATAACAATTAAGTTTTGTTCAGATATATTTCAGAACTGGCCAAATCTATCAATGATCAGAGCATGGGGATATTTAGATTATTGCCCAATATTGAATTGCACACAAACAAAATTCGAATGGATGAGAAAGAAGCCCTTATGATTTAAATTGAGTATTGTGGTTGTTCCAAATCTGCTACTGTAACTGAGGAAGAGCTTTGACGAAAGTTCCAAAGAAATAACATAAATGCCATAGACCTTTGAATGGGCTTTCTGCCAATCTTCCATAAATCAGGGCAACCTCTATGAATCAGCCATTTCGTTAGCAGGTTACTCATTCTTGTTATCGTATTCCCCACAGGTAACAATAAGGCCCAACTTTGGGCCTTCCCCTTTCAGGTTCTTCGACATATTTCTCCAAAACGTGGTTCTTTTTTACCCCCCACACTGAATCCAGAGACCAAGATGGAGAAAAGCAGATTTGTTAACAGAATTGTTAACCAAACCAAGTATATATTTGTTATCACCAAGAATATATTTTCTGCTGCCACTCCTTACTCGCATGCCCATGTAAATGGAGCCTTCCTCTTCTTCCTGATGAGAAAATTGATTTTACTTCGGAGTCACGTGAGTGACTACGTGAAGAAGCCCCGCCTGGCGCTGGAACGGCATTACGTCGACGCTGACGGCAGATGGAAGAGCTGCAGAGGCTAGCTCGTCGACAGCGGTAGGTACGGAACCGGCAGGTAAGTGCAGTTGAAAAACTTTTAGGTTCTGGAAAACTCCGTGCCTGGTGTATTGAACCAGGATTTAAAATGAATTTAAAAACAAAAATAAAATAAAAGATTAAAATAGAACAAAAATACTCTGTATAATACAACGGAGTTTAAAAAAAAAAAAAAAAAAAAAGAATGTCCCGGGGGAATACCCAGCGATCGGGACGGGAGATTAATTACGGAGCCGGTTCCGATACTGGTGACCGTTTAAATTACGTTAGGGAGTTAGATGCTCCACAAACTTTTGGCAGGGGGGGAAATTTTAAATAAGTCAGAAAGGCCATAATTTAAAAAGTTAATAAAGGCCTTCAGACGGAAAATAATGGAAATATTCCCGAACCTACCCTAAGGGGGTTTCACATATAAAGGGAAAAAAAAAAAAAAAAAAAAATGATGAAATATGGTGGGAATATCTACCTCAGATATTTCTGAAGGTAGTCTCCTTGTGGGGAAAAAACTCAGGAGAAACAAGGGCAGTGAAAAATAAAATAGAAAAACTGACCCTAAAAATGCACTGATAGTGGTGGCTGGTCATGAAGTACCCACCACAGCACCAAAATATATATATATATATATATATATATATATATATATATATATATATATATATATATATATATATATATATATATACACAGGTGTATGCACAACACCTGAATAAGAAGTGAGGCCATGGAAAATTACCATGGAAACCAAAATTAGTTGGTCTCTCACTAAAAGCTGTTATGGTTAAAACAGCAGAACAAATAATGATTGAGGCCATGAAAAGTAAACATGGAAACTAAAAACTCACCAAAGCTGTAATGATTAAAACAGCAGAATATGATAAAACTTTTATGTGTTATAAAGATATCAACGGTGAATCTGTTTATGATATCCATGTCTCAAATTATATGAGATATAAGGAAATACAATTTCAAAGTATTTCAAACTGGTGCATGGCACTACTATTCAAAAAGAAAAATAAAATAAAATAAAACGTTGTGCAAATAACTAATACTTTTAAAATAAAATAAATTGCCATCAGTTTGTGGAGCTCAATGGGAAGAAATATATAATATTAATTTACCAAATCTGCACTCTAGATTCGCAGATCAATACTAATCAGGTTATGTTAAACTCCTGATTATTATGGAAATAAACCTGCCTTATGATAAATCAAAGATATTGATTACAAAAGAACAGACTACTGATCTTTAAACTTTGGGGGAAAAACTATGATCCAATGAAAGATTTAATAATGGATCAAAACAAAGGCAAAGATCTTTAAACTTTGGGGGAAAAACTATGATCCAATGAAAGATTTGATAATGGATCAAAACAAAGGCAGAAGTGATATAATCCAACATAGCCTTATCCAAACCCATATAATTGGGAAAAGGCGGCTTGAAGTACGTTGAAGAGGTGCAAACAACTTGTTACAAAATAAGTTCATGAAATCTCCAATTGTGGGGGATTACAGGTGTATTATGATCATTAATTTAATATAACTAAGAAAGGAATGGTTCACCTGTATAAGAAAACCTTAAAAATTGATTTTAGGTTTGCACTAAAAAGTAACTCCAATAAAGAAGGGGTACGTACATATATATTATAAAATTACCTCAGTGTAAAGATTTGATGGTATAAACCATACAAAACATCATTTTATAAACACTTTCACAGTGTAAGAACATTTTATTAAAATGGAAACATCTTGAACATTGAAATACAGTTGCTATTAACAAATTGTTAATCAATATTACAGGTGCTTGAAATTAATTAAAATGGGTCAAGCTGTGCAAGTTAAAACATTGTCCAAAGGATTAAACCAGTTCAAGGCTGTTAAACAGAATACTGGGAGAACAATTATGCTGATAAAAGATCAGCACTTGCACTAATGAGGTCATGGTCATGGGTTATCTTGATTACATTTAAATTGGAAGGTTATAAGAGTCAGCTGCAAATTAGTGCTGCAATTACAAACCTGTTGGAAGGCAAGGACCTGACCCATTACATAAAGCGTATGCTTAGGCATTAATAAAATATTCATAAATTACTATTCTGAATTTAGGAGTAATTCAGCACCATAAGAGGAGGAAAATTGTTCCATGATACAAATATCATTGTTGTTGAAGTACTTTGTCCCTCCATTAAGTTAGGTAAAGAGTAAAGCTCCAAAAGAAGGAATACAGAAGCTTATAAGAATACGTATGCCTTTGTGAGAGGCTTATGCAAATATCAAATGATACGTTATCATTATTAAAGTAATGTAAAAAAAAAATTAAAAAAATAAAATAAAATAAAAGGTTCACAAACTGCTTCAACTATAAAGCTTAACAGCTGTTGCAAACTGAAGCAAGTGTTACAGATGATGTACAGCTTCTGTGAATGTTTGGGTAAAGATAAGAATATTATCTATTCTTATAAGAATAATTGATACGTCTCTTGTTGGGACTGCGGACAATATACCAGGTGAGCATAAATGGATTGTCCTAAGAAATTCTCCAAACATTTGTATTAATTATTGAAGTATAAGGAGTTATGGATTAAATATCGATTGTTTTATTATGGAAGTGTCCATGTCATATCAAGGTGAACAATACCACGGCTGTGGCATATGTTAAAATACACAAGATAAGTCAAATAATAATCATGGGATTATCTGAGTAAACAGATGTGGCATATTCTAAAAAGTTTTAGTCCAGCTGTTTATCGCTAAGGAAGAGACAATGGTATTGGAGACAACTAATTTAGGGGGAAAAACACATTTTTCCCCCTAAATCCACATAATATGGATTACTTACGATTAATCTGGTTGCATACAGATTAAATCACCGATCTTTCAAATGGTTCTTGTGGGTAAACCAAGAACAGGAAAGGTGGATGTTTTTCTCTCAATTACATGAGGAAAAGATGTTATTTTGTGTTCCTCATTTTGTTTGATAGGGCAGTGTCTGATGAAAATGTAGCAGGACACTGCCAGAGGCATTTTGGTGGCCCAATACGGATCCTTCATGGTTTCATAAATATTGAGTGATGTTGAACCACTTGTGATGATTCATAGTTGCAGTAATTTATTGAAGTCTGAGGAAGGGTCTCGACCCGAGGCGTTGCCTGTCTCCTTTTCGCTCCTTGGATGCTGCTGCACCCGCTGGGTTCTCCAGTTTGTGTACCCTGCAGTAATTTATTGTCGTACAAAGGCATCCATGACATGAAAATATGAATTTGACTATCTGCAGGTTGACCAGACCATTACAACAGTTTGATGGTCAAAGAAATCTAGGAATGTTTAATTAATATAACAACATAACAATAAAATAATTATGTATAAAAGAAGTGTTATACCTGCAATTTGCAGAAATAAGTTTAAAAAACAATATTTTGTTATAAGAAATTGGAAATCTGTGTATACAGTAAAGTTAGTTTATCATATTAGATATATGTGAGTTCCTTGTGGATTGCATTTCTGAGTATCTAATTGATAGAGCCAATAATAGGGCTCAGAGTGTTACCGTCCTATTAACGGACAATATACTAACCAAGAAGTTATCAGGTGCATTCATAATATCCCGATATGGAAAGGGATATATATGTGGATATTAATATAAATATATATATGTGTATATATATATATATATAATCTGTCCAAAATTGTAATATATACGTTGGGAGATAAATAGTCCTGAATTGCCTTAGGCAATGGACTCTAATTCTATCAATGATTCAAAAAAGTTAACATTGAAAATAATAACGCTGATGACTTTAGTATCAATATAAGAGTGCAAACATTGCAAATATTACGTTATAATTGCATGTGGATACAGATTACATTATCATATATGTTTATGAATTTACCAAACAAAGCACACCAAGAGGAGCTGAAACCAAGGTAAACCTATAAGCATATCCTGTCGGCCTTAAGTTGTGTGTGTGTGTGAACATTGATGAAATATGTTGACGTAGGTAAGAGTCTCTATGGTAATGAGACAGCACTACTTATTACACACAATAACCACATTAGGTTCAGTAAAAACTGATGGTTCTAGAGGAAGGTATTCTAGATGGTTAGAAATTGGATACACTCAGTGGAACTAGACACTGAAAGGTGGAAAATCACTCTGTTAATGAGGTAGATACATTCACAGGAATGGCACGGGATGAGCCGCTCGAGCAAAGATGCAAGGCCGCAGGAGGGTGTAAATTAATGTTAAAGTAAAAGGAACCAGTCATGGTGTCAGGTTTGGACACGGAGTGTTGGGTTCTCTATAATTGTTGCTTTGTCATATCATCAAAATATATATATCAATTGATATTTTGTGATAAACTTGCTTTTCAATGGAAAGTGCATTACTTTTATTCTTTATAATGTGAAATAATTTATCACATAACTTGAGGCAATGTTTAGGGAAAAATGTGTTATTCGCTCATTACTGTGTTGAATGAGCCGGACTGTCGTATGGAATAAATTCTACGACATGAAAAACACAGAAAGCTTTAAACTCTTCACGTAGTCACTCACGTGATTCCGAAGTAAAATAGTAAGATTAAACGAGAATTTACCAGTTCGAAGTTTGATCGTTATTTTATGAGGAGTAACGATGAGGGATTACGTGAAGAAGTCCCGCATGCCGCTGCTTTGAAGTATGCCGTTCCAGCGCCAGGCGGGACTTCTTCACGTAATCCCTCATCGTTACTCCTCATAAAATAACGATCAAACTTCGAACTGGTAAATTCTCATTTAATCTTACTATTCTGGTTGTATAATTAATTATAAATCAAACTGTGAGTTGTATTGCTGTCCAAATAGCTCTTCTAATTTTAATGCGTGATTTATCTGCCGTGTTGCAGCAAAATGATTTTTTTCATGTCATTAAAGATTTTCTGAGATGGCGATGTAATGCTATTAATTTTGTTTTTAATATATGTTTTTCATAATTATACTTTTCATCTCTAAATTTGAAAACTTAATGACTGCCAATGCATAGAATCCATGTTGATATGACAGACAGGAAAGCACACCAATGCCTCCACTTCCTGAGGAGACTGAGGGAATTCAGCATGTCTACATTAGCTCTTACATACTTGACAAGATGCACTATAGAACCCATACTGTCAGATTAGTTTGGGAACAGCTCTGCCCAAGACCAAAGGAAATTGCAGAATGTTGTGGATGTAGCCCAGTCAACACCAAAGATCCTATAGATAGTCCACTCGACAAAAAAGCCATAATTAGAAATGTAGAAACATAGAAATTAGGCCCCATCCAACTCCCTCTTAAATATGGCCAACGAACTGGCCTCAACTACCTTCTGTGGCAGAGAATTCCACAGATTCACCACTCTCTGTGTGAAAAACGATTTTCTCATCTCGGTCCTAAAAGACTTCCCCCTTATCCTTAAACTGTAACCCCTTGTTCTGGACTTCCCCAACATCGGGAACAATCTTCCTGCATCTAGCCTGTCCAACCCCTTAAGAATTTTGTAAGTCTCTATGAGATCACCCCTCAATCTTCTAAATTCCAGCGAGTACAAACCGAGTCTATCCAGCCATTCTTCATATGGAAGTCGTGCCATCCCAAGAATCAGTCTGGTGAACCTTCTCTGTACTCCCTCTATGGCAAGAATGTCTTTCCTCAGATTAGGAGACCAAAACTGTACGCAATACTCCAGGTGTGGCCTCACCAAGACCCTGTACAACTGCAGTAGAACCTCCCTGCTCTTGTACTCAAATCCTTTTGATATGAATGCCAACATACCATTTGCTTTCTTCACAGCCTGCTGCGCCTGCATGCCTACTTTCAATGACTGGTGTACCATGACACCACGGGTCTCGCTGCATCTCCCTTTTTCCTAATCGGTCACCATTCAAATAATAGTCTACCTTCCTGTTTTTGCCACCAAAGTGGATAACCTCACATTTATCCACATTATACTGCATCTGCAATGCATTTGCCCACTCACCCAGTCTATCCAAGTCATCCTGCAGCCTCCTAGCATCCTCCTCACAGCTAACACTGCCCCACAGCTTCATCCGCAAACTTCGAGATGTTGCATTTAATTCCCTCGTCCAAATCATTAATGTATATTGTAAATAGCTGGGGTCCCAGCACTGAGCCTTGCGGCACCCCACTAGTCACTGCCTGCCATCCTGAAAAGGACCCGTTCACTCCTACTCTTTGCTTCCTGATTGCCAGCCAGTTCTCTATCCATATCAATACTGAACCACCAATACCGTGTGCTTTAAGTTTGTATACCAATCTCTTGTGTGGGACCTTGTCAAAAGTCTTCTGAAAGTCCAGATTTAACACATCCACTGCTTCTCCCTTATCCACTCTACTAGTTACATCCTCAAAAAATTCAATGAGATTCGTCAGACATGATTTACCCTTCGTAAATCCATGCTGACTTTGTCCAATGATTTCACCACTTTCCAAATGCGCTGCTATCCCATCTTTAATAATTGACTCTAGCAGTTTCCCCACTACCGATATTAGACTAACTGGTCTGTAATTCCCCGTTTTCTCTCTCCCTCCCTTTTTAAAAAGTGGGATTACATTAGCTACCGTCCAATCCTCAGGAACTACTCCAGAATCTAAAGAGTTTTGAAAAATTATCACTAAGGCATCTGCTATTTCTGGGGCTACTTCATTAAGCACCCTGGGATGCAGCCTATCTGGCCCTGGGGATTTATCAGCCTTTAATCCATTCAATTTACCCAACACCACTTTCCGGCTAACCTGGATTTCACTCAGTTCCTCCATCTCATTTGACCCGCGATCCCCTGCTATTTCCGGCAAATTATTTATGTCTTCCTTAGTGAAGACAGAACCAAAGTAGTTATTCAATTGGTCTGCCATGTCCTTGTTCCCCATGATCAATTCACCCGTTTCTGACTGCAAGGGACCTACATTTGTTTTAACTAATCTTTTGCGCTTCACATATCGATAAAAACTTTTGCAGTCAGTTTTTATGTTTCCTGCCAGTTTTCTTTCATACCCCATTTTCCCTTTCCTAATTAAGCCCTTTGTCCTCCTCTGTTGGTCTCTGAATTTCTCCCAGTCCCCTGGTAGGCTGCTTTTTCTGGCTAATTTGTACGCTTCATCTTTTTCTTTGATACTATCCCTGATTTCCCTTGTTATCCACGGATGCGCCACCTTCCCTGATTTATTCTTTTGCCATACTGGGATGAACAATTGTTGTAGTTCATCCATGCAGTCTTTAAATGACTTCCATTGCATATCCACCATCAACCCTTCAAGAATCAATTGCCATTCGATCTTGGCCAATTCACGTCTCATACCCTCAAAGTTACCTTTCTTTAAGTTCAGGACCCGTGTTTCTGAATTAACAATGTCACTCTCCATCCTAATGAAGAACTCAACCATATTATGGTCACTCTTGCCCAAGGGGCCACGTACAACAAGGCTGCTAACTAACCCTTCCTCATTACTCAAGCCTGCTCTCTCGTTGGTTCCTCCACATGTTGGTTTAGAAAACTATTCCGCATACATTCCAAGAAATCCTCTTCCTCAGCAGCCCTGCCAATTTGATTCACCCAATCTATATGTAGATTGAAGTCACCCATTATAACGGTTTTACCTTCGTTGCACGCATTTCTAATTTCCTGTTTGATGCCATCCCCAACTCCACTACTACTGTTAGGTGGCCTGTACACAACACCCACTAGCGTTTTCTGCCCCTTAGTGTTTCGCAGCTCCACCCATATCGATTCCACATCCTCCAAGCTAATGTTATTCCTTTCTATTGCGTTAATCTCCTCTCTAACCAGCAACGCTACCCCACCTCCTTTTCCTCTCTGTCTATCCCTCCTGAATATTGAATATCCCTGGATGTTCAGCTCCCAGCCTTGGTCACCCTGGAGCCATGTCTCCGTGATCCCAACTATATAATTATTAATAGCTATCTGCACATTCAACTCATCCACCTTATTACGAATGCTCCTCGCATTGAGACACAAAGCCTTCAGGCTTGTTTTTACAACACTCCCGGCCCTTTTACAATTATGTTGAAAAGTGGCCCTTTTATATTTTTGCCCTGGATTTGTCTGCCTGCCGCTTTTCACCTTGCTACCTTTTGCTCCTATCCTCATTCTACACCCCTCTGTCTCTCTGCTCACACATTTAAAAAACCCTCCACTTTTTATTCTCCGTTTGTTATTTTTTTCTTCTTTCCTCCCTACGTGTTGAGTCTGACTGCTTCTCTTCTCTGCCTCCTGCCTCACAAACGGACTACTTGCCTTCTCTATTTGAGTCCCTCCCCCCAACCGATCTAGTTTAAAGTCTCCCCAGTAGCCTTTGCAAATCTCCCCGCCAGGATATTGGTTCCCCTCGGATTCAAGTGCAACCCGTCCTTTTTGTACAGGTCACACCTTCCCCGAAAGAGGTCCCAATGATCCAGAAACTTGAATCTCTGCGCTCTGCACCAGTCCTTTAGCCACGCATTTATCCTCCACCTTGCTCCATTCCTACTCTCACTGTCGCGTGGCACAGGCAGTAAACATAGAAACATAGAAACGTAGAAATTAGGTGCAGGAGAAGGCCATTCGGCCCTTCGAGCCTGCACCGCCATTCAATATGATCACGAGTAATCCTAAGATTGTTACCTTTGCGGTCCTTCTTAACACTCTTCCTAACTCCCTAAATTCTCCTTTCAGGACCTCCTCTCTTTTTCTACCTATGTCATTGGTACCTATATGTACCACGACCTCTGGCTCCTCTCCCTCCCATTTCAAGAAATCTTGGACACGTTCAGTCACATCCCGGACCCTGGCACCAGGGAGACAAACTACCATCCGGGTCTCCTGACTGCGTCCACAGAATCGCCTATCTGACCCCCTAGCTATAGAGTCCCATATTACTGCTGCCCTCCTCTTCTTTTCCTTACCCTTCTGAGCAACAGGGCCAGTCTTTGTACCGGAGGCCCGGTCGCTGTTGCTACCCCTAGGTAAGCCGTGCCCCCCAACAGTACTCAAACAGGAGTACTTACTGCCAAGGTGTACAGCCACAGGGCTACTCTCTAGTCCCTGCCTCTGCCCCTTGCCTCTCCTAACCGTGACCCACTTTTCTGCCTCCTGTGGTTTTGGAGTGACCACCTGTCTGTAGCTCCTCTCTATGGCCTCCTCACTCTCCCTGACCAGACGGAGGTCATCGAGCTGCTGCTCCAGGTACCGATTACGGTCCATTTGGAGCGCCATCTTGACGCACCTGGCGCAGATTTGGACGTCTGGAGAGCTATGACCTCCCACATCTGACATCCAGAACAGTAAACTGCCCTGGCACTCATCCTCCCCCTTACCCTGGATACAATACAATATACAATACAATGCAAGGATTTTAGCTGAAGGAAATCAGCAGGGATCTGACTGCCAATCAGCTGCTCCCTCGAGTCGTCTTCCACCAATCAGCGGCTTCCTCAAGCCCACTTGTTTTGAACTGCGGGCTGCGAATAGAACGTTACGGATTTAGGCTCCTCCCACTGCAACCGCTCCTGGGCCTCTGTGAAAACAAGCCCCGCGATATAGTTTTTAAACTTACAGGTCGGACGTCGTTCCTCCTACTGCAACCGCTCCTGGGCCTCTGTCATGGGTAATCTTCAGCACCATTTCCGTAACCGGCTTCCGTCTCCACACCAAAGATCCTATAGCGGAGCAAAAAACATCCTCGTAAAAGTCTTCTCTTCAAGAGCATTTTCTTTCTGCCTCTTTGCCTCACAATAAAAAGCAAAAAGATGCCTATGTTCCTTCCACAGCGTGTGGGGAGTCTGGCCCGGATCAGCATGGCTGGGACGTTGGGGTAAAGTTGTAGGGAGGTTTGCAATATATTTTTTATGTAATGTTGTCTTTTGTCTAAAAGATCTTGACCACTTCCTGTTTCCTGTTTCATGATTTTTGAAAAAAATGCTGCGACTTACAGCTGAGATGTTTTGCCATCTTACTCAGAGTCCCCCTCCGCTGTGCAGGACAAGAGGATTTTTCCCATCGATGAAAAATAAAAGAGTTATTAATGTTTAAAACCTAACATTCTCCCTGCTGCCCCTGCTGGTGGGAGGGGGGAGGGACTATAAAACCCGGAAGTGTTGTGCCTCATTCAGTCTCTGTAAGATGAAGGAAGTGAGAGGGTCACGTCTCTTTGAGCTGTGAATAACACTGAACACTGGTTGTTGTTGGTGGTGGTAACTGCTTTTGAAATGCTGCACTGCAAAAATGGTTGTTGTTGGTAGTGGTAACTGCTTTTGAAATGCTGCACTGCAAAAATGGTTGTTGTTGGTGGTGGTAACTGCTTTTGAAATCTTGCACTGCAAAAATGGTTGTTGTTGGTGGTGGTAAATGCTATTGAAATGCTGCACTTGATAACTTCCTGTATGCACCGTATATTGATTTTAGATAAAATGCTACCACTTACGGCTGTGGTTTTTGGACATCTTACTCAGTCCCCTGCCGCTCATCAGGTGCAGAGTATTCTTCCCATCAATGAAAACTAAAAATGTTATTAGTGTTTAAAAAAATGTTGAGAATCTCTCTCCTATCAATCACGTCTTGAAGGCCACGCCCCTTCTGGTTGGAGGGGGGAGGGATTACAAAACCCAGAAGTGTGGATGTGGCTCAGAATCTGCAAGATGGGGGAGGGAGAGGTCACGACTGGTGGGCTAGCAGTTGAGTGAAGAGGTCTGAGCTGTGAATCAACTGAACACACTGAATGTCTACTGAACTGTGAGTGTGATGTTTATGTGGTGTGATGTTTGTGTGGTTTTACAGTGGTTTTATGGTGGTTTCACCCTGTCTGAAATGGTATGAAACTGCATTTGAATGTGGTGGCCTGGCACCCTGCATGAAATGGTATGAAACTGCATTTGAATTTGGTGGCCTTGCATGCTGCTTGATGTGGTCGGAAACTGCACTTGAATTTATCTGTCTTGCACCCTGCTTGAAGTGGTATTAAACTGCACTTGAATTTGGTGGCCTTGCACCCTGCTTGAAGTGGTAGGAAACTGCACTTGAGTTTGGTGGCCCTGCACCCTGATTGAAGTGGTAGGAAACTGCACTTGAATTCGGTGGCCTTGCACGCTGCTTGATGTGGTCGGAAACTGCACTTGAATTTGGTGGCCTTGCACCCTGCTTGAAGTGGTAGGAAGCTGCACCTGAATTTGGTGGCCTTGCACCCTGCTTGAAATGGTAAGAAACTGCACTTGAATTTGGTGGCCTATCACCCTGCTTGAAATGGTAGGAAACTGCATTTGAATTTGGTGGCCTTGCACCCTGCATGAAATGGTATGAAACTGCACTTGAATTTGGTGGCCTTGCACCCTGTTTGAAATGGTATGAAACTGCACTTCAATTTGGTTGTCTTGCACCCTGCTTGAAGTGGTATTAACCTGCACTTGAATTTGGTGGCCTTGCACCCTGCTTGAAGTGGTAGGAAACTGCACTTGAGTTTGGTGGCCCTGCACCCTGATTGAAGTGGTATGAAACTGCACTTGAATTTGGTGGCCTTGCACGCTGCTTGATGTGGTCCGAAACTGCACTTGAATTTGGTAGCCTTGTACCCGGCTTGAAGTGGTAGGAAACTGCACTTGAATTTGGTGGCCTTGCACCCTGCTTGAAGTGGTAGGAAACTGCACCTGAATTTGGTGGCCTTGCACCCTGCTTGAAATGGTAAGAAACTGTATTTGAATTTGGTTGCCTTGCACCCTGCTTGAAATGGAATTTCAAGGAATAGCCGTGAGTCAACTGCTAGCCCACCAGCCGTGAGTGAGCTGCCAGCACATCAGGCTTCAGTGACTGAGCTGCAACCCCAAGAATCCATTTGGCCCACAATGTCCATACTAGCCCTCTGGAAACAAGTCCCTTCAGCCCACAATACCCATTCTAGTTCTCCAGAATCCCCCCTCCCCCCCGCACTGGCCAACGATATTGGAATTGGTGGAAAGGTGGAATATTGCATAGCGGTACCAGCCCTTCCGTGTGAACATGGGACCCAACGGGTCCCACTTAGTCTAGTTATATATAAAAATCTGGAGAAATATATATGTGTGTGTTATGTGATTATATACATCTATATCACATTCATATATGTGTGTATGTGTGTTCTTTCCTACACAATCTACTCAGTTGTATGGTCGTTGAATAAAATCATCCTTAACTTATACATCATTTGTTAACCTTGCTCAAAACAAATTTTATTTTGTTTAATACTTCATTTAGATAACCCCACCATTGCAGACAGATCTCATTCCACTCTCAGGCTTTTGGGAAGCCAAGACCCATTTTATTGTTGAAAAACAATTCCATAGACACAAAAAAACATTAAGGAACTTTCCAAGAGTATAGCAACTGGAATTTTCATATTGCTATTATTTTACCAAATACCACAGTTGTGAACAGTGTGATTAGATGAATTACAGAGTGCAAGTTTAACACAAAAATCAACTCAAACACAGCACATGAGCCATTTAAAAAGAAATGTTTTAAAAAACATTAAAAAAAGAAAATCAACAGAATTATAATTTATTAACATATTAATCATTAACCAAAAATAACAGAATTATGAATTAACTGAATTATGAATTATGAATCTAACCCTATATCACACACACAGACTGTTTCCCCACAACGCTGATTTACACTGCGAGAGGGATAACCAAAGTCGGGTCGAGTTTACTGAACTGGCCGAAGAAATGACCAACGTTCCGCTTCGTTGCATACTACATGTCAGCCCATTGGATTTTGCAGGAGTGGACTATCTTGCTCCACTATAGGATCTTTGGTCAACACACCGACCAGACCAGACTTCCCACCATTGACTCCAACTGCAATTTGCACTGTCATCGAAAAACAGCCAGCATAATCAAAGACGTCCCACCCTGGTCATTGCTCCTTCTCTCTGCTTCAGAAGCTTATCTTTTCATAAGCTTGGGTACTCTCCGATTCACCTCTTCCCCATTGCGAACATTGGACTTTATATATGGAACTTATGCCCTACAATGCTGAGGACTATATTTTTCACGCTGTATCTTCTCCTTTGCTATATCAATTGTATTTGAATTTGACTTGATTGCATTGATGCACAGTAACGTTTGATATTTTTAGATAGCATGTAAAACAAAGCTTTTCTCTGTACCTTGATACATGTGACAATAATAAACGCAAACCTAAACCCTAAATCTAAGCCTTTTTGTCTACCCATCTGTGCAATGCAATCTCTACATTAGTCCCACAAGACCAAGTTGGCCCATATCCATTTAAAATGTTCCTATCCACTCAGGGAGATTAATCTTTAAAATTCTTCACCCCTTTCAGCAGTGGAAACTCAGACGTTATTTTCATTCAGGAGAGAGATTGATAGATTTCTGCGCATTAGGGAAATTACTGGAAATAGTGAAAGCTGGAAAATGGTGCAGAGGTGTGAAATCTGCCATGATCTCAATCTGTGGTGAGTCAGACAGGCTTACATGGATCAGATGGCTTACTCTTACTCCTACATCTAATATCAGGAACAAAATTCCTAAAATATCAATTTCAATATAATAAAACGTTCTTATTTAACCAAGTTCTTAAAGAACTTTGTTTTAATATTTTATACACTAAGATTTCATTGTTTGCTGTTTTTTCTCCGCTACTACATACTTGAAATAGCTGGTCAGTGAAAATTGTGGCTTACTGAGTTCCCATAAACTACAAACTCGCTTCTGATTATCAAAGTAATGCGAGAATGGTTTTCAGCATAGATGTTATTGCAAACCACACAGTAAAAGAATGTATCTGAAGTGAACACAAATAATGTATTCAATAAAGAAAATACAGTATGAAAAATCTATATAATTAAAAGTCTCATCTTGACCACTTCCTGTCTGCGCTGTATATTGATTTTAGAAAAATACGCTACCATGTATCGCTATGATTTTTGGCCATCTTACTCACAGTCCTCCTTCAATGGACAGGCCCCGAGGATTTTTCCCATCGATAGAAAATAAAACAGTTATGAGTGTATAAAAAAACCTTGAGATGCTCTCGCCTGTCAATCACTGCGATAAAGGTAACGCCCCTTCCGGAGGGGGGGGGGGGCAGGACTATAAAACGTCCTCAGAATGAGAGGCCACGACTCTCATTCTGAGATGTGAATCAACTGAACTGTGAATTTGCAATGTACTTGCAATAAATGATTTGTTAGCCCTTAATGACAATCCCATGAGTTGTTTGGCCTGCTGCCCTGCCTGTGCTTGAAACTTCAATGCTTTATTAGGTCCGACTGTGTTGGAATGAATAAATTCTTTATTAGGTCCGACTGTGTTTGGTTCCCACTCATTTTGTGACTTCCGCTTCGTGGACAGGTTACGCTGATTGCGTAATTTCCGGTAAGTGCATAGGTCCCGCTGGTTGTGTAATTTCCGGTAAGTGCAGAGGTCGCGCTGATTGCGGGAGTGCTGCTCACTGCGGAAGCCCCAAAGTGAAGAGGCCGCGCTCAGCCATGTGAGTATTCAAGAAAGTTTACTGCCATATATATGGTGTGTGAGTCCGCGTGTGTGTGTATGTATTTGTGATTGTATGTGTGTGTGTGTGTTGTGAGTGTATGTGAGTGTGTGTGTGAGCGGGAGTGTGTGTGTGTGTGTGTGTGGGTGTGAGAGTGGGTGTATGTGTGAGTGTATGTGTGTCCGTGAGAGGGTGTGCGTGCGTGCGTGTGTGTGTGTGTGTGTGTGTGTGTGTGTGTGTGTGTGCACGCATGCGTGCATGTGCGTGTGAGTCCGTGTGTGTGTGTGTGTGTGTGTGTGTGTGTGCGTGTGTGTGTGCCCACAATGTCCAAATAGCCCTCTGGAAACCAGTCCCTTCTGCCCACAACACCCATGCTAGCGCTCCAGAAAGTCCCCCCCCCCCCCCCCCCCCCCCACCCCCACTGGCCAGCAATATTGGAATTGGTGGAGATGTGGAATATTGTGTTGGGGGACTAGCCCTCCCATGTGAAGCTGGGACCCAACGGGTCACACTTAGTCTAGTAAGTCCTTAAAAGTTATGAGGAGTGGCACAGTGGTGCAGCTAGTAGTGCTGCTGCCTCACAGCGGCAGAGATCCAGATTCGATCCAGAGTCTGGTGTAGGTTGTACGTTTTCCATGTCAACTTTCCTCCCACATCCCAAAAACATGCAAGTTTGTTAGATAATTGGCCTCCCTAATGTGTAGAAAGTAATGGGCCTGTCCCACTTACGTGATTTTTCAGGTGACTGCCGACGACTGTCAAGTCGTAGCAGGTTGCTGAAAAATCAGCAACTGGAACGGCGACTGTCAGAGTGGAACTCAGACACACATTGTTTTCTTCACCAGCCAGTTATGCAGGCGGGGGACAGGGCAAGCAGGGGGAGCATTGTCTGAGTGAAATCCACATGGTGCAAAGTCACTGAGATACAGACATACACCGCGATGAACAGGAAGGTTGGTGCTGTAATTAAGATGGTGAAAGCAGTGTACAGGAACGGTCACTTGAGTCCTTTAAAAGAGGGGGGGAGAGGGAAAAATGGGGAGAAGGGGGAGACGGGGTGGGGAGAAGGAGTGGAGCCAACTTTTAAGAAGCCAGAGATATACGTCTGTGAAGGTCGGTGGACATTAACATTACTGGTCGGTTATCCTTGGTTCAGAAAACTACTGTTTACGTTTATTTTGACCAATGAGCCAATGAAATTCACCGGTCAGCAGCGGCAACACCCTACAACAACCTATGACAACCTTTGACCTCCTGGCAACCCACTACCAATGCACCTATGGCATGAGAATTCTCGCTACTCTCCATGCGACTTCATTCTGGTCGCCGCTAACTTTTAAAATTAGCGGCAACCAGAATGAAGCCTCGACTAGTTCCCAGAATGCGGAAACTACTCATGACCACGAAGGCGACTCCCCGCCAACTACCTGCAAACATGTGGCGACCACGTGGCAACCACATAGTCTCCTGTAGTGACCTAAAAAGTCGCCTAAGTTGGACAGGCTACTAAATGAGTAAATGGGATAACATAGAGCTGGCATGGCAGGTAATCGGTGGTCGATGTGGACTCGATGGACCGAATGGCCTGTTTCTATTTTGTATCTCTAAAACAAAACTAAGTAAATTAGCTTTAAATATTTTTTACATCCATTAAAATTAACCACATGATGAATGAGGTAGTTTTTTCTATAAGAATATGAAGTCTCAAAATTGATGGCAAAATGTGAATGCTGATTCCACGTTTACCACCAAAGCATTGCTGGCCTATTTTTATCTGGGGCAAATGAATCAGCTAAGTGACGATTGCGAAATTATATATAATGACTAGACTAAGTGGGACCCGTTGGGTCCCATGTTCACAAAGGAGGGCTGGTCCCCAAACGCAATATTCCACCTCCCCACCAATTCCAATATTGGTGGCCAGTGGGGGAGGGGGGGGCTTTCTGGAGCGCTAGTATGGGTATTGTGGGCTGAAGGGACTGGTTTCCAGAGAGCCAGTATGGACATGGTGGGCCAAATGGATTCTTGGGATGGCAGCTCAGTTACTCAAGCCTGATTTGCTGGCAGCTCACTCATCGCTGGTGGGCTGGCAGTTGACTCACAGCTATCCCTTGAAATTCCATTTCAAGCATGGTGCAAGGCAACCAAGTTCAAATGCAGTTTCCTACCATTTCAAGCAGGGTGCAAGGCCACCAAATTCAATTGCAGTTTAATACCACTTCAAGCAGTTTGCAAGGCCACCAAATTCAGGTGCAGTTTCCTACCACTTCAAGCAGTGTGCAAGGCCACCAAATTCAAGTGCATTTTCCTACCACTTCAAGCAGGGTGCAAGGCCACCGAATTCAAGTGCAGTTTCAGACCACTTCAAGCAGGGTTCAAGGTCACCGAATTCAAGTGCAGTTTCCTACAACTTCAAGCAGGGTGCAAGGCCACCAAATTCAAGTGCAGTTTCATGCCAACAAGCAGGGTGCAAGGCCACCAAATTCAAGTGCGGTTTCATGCTACTTTAAGCAGGGTGCAAGGCCACCAAATTCAAGTGCAGTCTCATACCACTTCAAGCAGGGTGCAAGACAACCAAATTGAAGTGCAGTTTCATACCATTTCATGCAGGGTGCAAGGCCACCAAATTCAAATGCAGTTTCATACCATTTCATGCAGGGTGCCCGGCCACCACATTCAAATGCAGTTTCATACCATTTCAAGCAGGGTGAAACCACCTAAAAACCACTATAAAACAACACAAAACACCACATAAACACCACACTCACAGTTCAGTAGACATTCAGTGTGTTCAGTTGATTCACAGCTCAGACAGAGTTGTGACCTCTCCCTCCCCCATCTTGCAGAGACTGAGCCACACTCACACTTCCGGGTTTTATAATCCCTCCCCTCTCCAACTGTAAGGGGCGTGGCCTTCATGGCGTGATTGATAGGAGAGAGATCCTCAACATTTTTTTAAACAATAATAACACTTTTATTTTTCATTGATGGGAAGAATCCTCTGCACCTGATGAGCAGCGGGGGACTGAGTAAGATGGCCAAAATACACAGCCGTAAGTGGTAGTGTTTTATCTAAAATCAATATACAGTGCAAACAGGAAGTTGTCAAGATTCCAACAACAACCATTTTTGCAGTGCAACATTTCAAAGCAGTTACCACCACCAACAACAACCATTTTTGCAGTGCAGCATTTCAAAAGCAGTTACCACCACCTACAACAACCATTGTTGCAGTGCAACATTTCAAAGCAGTTACCACCACCAACAACAACCATTGTTGCAGTGCAGCATTTCAAAAGCAGTTACCACCACCAACAACAACCAGTGTTCAGTGTTATTCACAGCTCAAAGAGATGTGACCCTCTCACTTCCTCCATCTTGCACAGACTGAGTGAGGCACAACACTTCCGGGTTTTATAGTCCCTCCCCCCTCCCACCAGCAAGGGCAGCAGATATTATGTCAACGTTTTTAAAACATTAATAACTCTTATTTTTCTTCGATGGGAAAAATTATCTTACCCTGCGCAGCGGAGGGGGACTGAGTAAGATGGCCAAAGATCACAGCCGTAAGTGGCAGCATTTTTTCAAAAATCATGAAACAGGAAACTGGAAGTGGTCAATATCTTACATTTAGTAATGTAGATGAACATGATTTTTGGTTTATCAGGAAGAGAAAAGATCACCAGCCATTTTGTACTGAGCTTCTTTTGGGAGATAGTGTCCTTCATGCATACCTCCTATCTTTTAATAGACTATTAGTGAACTTAGTTTTTTTTCCAGTAGTACAAAAGAAACAGTAACAATTAAACAGATCTATTTAAACTGTTTATGGTTTTCTTTTTCACCGAACTAAAATAAAACAAATATTAATGCAAAACATTAGGCTACTTACTCAACAAGTCTCAATTTTATGCTACAGATTCATCCTTTCTATTTTTGGTTATAACGAGAAGAACTGCTCCACTGCAAAATCTCCTTAAGGTTTGTTGACTTTGAAGAATTTCTCCTTATCTCTCCAAATGGTGTTCAGTGAGACCCTCTCTCACTGCTCCCCTGTGATTCTCTTTCTGAATTCTATCCCGCCCCCCCCCTCCTGCCCCCCCCCCCTGCCCCCCTCCCCACACAATCTTTCTGAAGAAGGATGCTGACCCAAAACGTCACCTATCCATTTTCTCCAAAGACTACCAAAGACTTGACTACTGAGTTACTCTAGCACTTTATTAGTGACATTAAGACAAGAATGTGTGTTGCCTGCAACTGAATAAAATAAAGATAAAGGAAGACGTAATGACTGACTTCTGAAGCATTGATTGATCGTGTCTTTTTGGTAGCACACAATTTGTGGCATTTTGGTTTCAGGCATGTACGAAGCATTTCAAAAAGTGGGGTGTCATGACAGGATTACAAACATTTTATGTGAAATAATGTGCGTGCAGTGCACATCACGAGTGCGAAGCTCGAAGTCCCTCATTGCCAAGGTCCAGGGCCCTTATTCAGGCCCTGGAAGTTCTGGGGTTTTAGATGCTCTCTGGTGCATTCTGAGCCTCATTTTGGAGCATTTTTGCACCAAATTTATGACCAATATTTCAGAAACAATTTTGGTTGAGCCAAGGGTAATGTGTGGGTGGAATGAGATCATTGGGATCATTGTTGTATACATTTTTTGACATCAAGAATTGAAGTTGTCCTTCTTTTAATAATCAAGTTGTACTGTTGTAAAATGTCATGTAAAATGTTATAACGGATCATTGCAAAAACTGCAAGTAAAATACTGTAATTATTTGCAGTAAAGAAAACCTTTTTTTTTTAATATTTTGTGTGTTGATTTGATTGCCTGTTACTGTTAGACTATGTTAGTGTGCAGTGCACCTTTAATGGCCCTCCTGACCTAACAACTTCACATCACATCAATTTCAACATGGAATAGTGATGTGAATACAACATTTAGTTTGACTTCAATTTCCATCATGAAAATTGAAGTCTAACTAAATGGTGCATTTACATTTACTATGATCGCTTTCAAACTAACCTATTTTACTGTCATACTATTATAACAAATTCTAGCTCTATGATGAGTCATAAACAAGATCACAAATCACATTTTGAATTCTCAAATACAATGTGATTGCGAATAATTTCAGAGCTGCCAAGTTTCACCGAGCATTTCCGTATTTTGATGGCTGAAAATCAATATTTTGTTGGGGAAATCGGCATTTCGCACATAAATGCAATAGAACGTACTACACAGAAACTGAATTTTTGAAAATCAGTGTTTTGCATGCAACCTCATGTATTCTCAAATATCAGTATGGAATACTGAAAATCAGTACTATTGATTTGTGAAACCATTTTTTAAATGAGAATTTATAATTCTTGATTTTGATTCAATAACATATAAAAATATATAATAACATAACATATAAAATTCATAATTCATCATATAGCTTACCAAACAATCAAACATGCTGGCATGATGCTGCATAACCATTCAAGTGCTCCTGGTAAATGTCACATAAAGATGATTAGCATGGTAAGTACAATTTTTTAAAACAATCACTCAGTGTTACTATTGTTGAGTCATGCTGACTAGCATGACTGGAATGAGTTCTTAGTTCACTGTCACTCAGAACTCAGCATGCTGGCATGATGCTGCAAAACCATTCAGGTGCTCCTGAATGTATATTGCCATTTACCACTACTTCTATTGATGCAAGGGGTGGCCCTACTTCTACCTCTTCTTGCAGTGCCCCAATTGGTCTCCCAAAGTGTGACTTTATCTTTAATGGCAGTCCTTAGTTCATTAACGCTGTCCAAGGCCTGTGTCATTCCGCAGCTAGTTCACTGATGTAGGTGGCCCGACTTCTACCTCTTCTTGCAGTGCCCAGTTTGGGCTCCCAAAGTGTGAGGGGATTAGCAGACAGTTCAGGGTTCCTCTCACAGACTTGGACAACACTCAAGGCAGGCCGGCATATATTACCATTTAGCCATAAATCATATTTTCCACTAATGATTACTGTGTGGTTAACACAGTTCCAATGTCATCTATTGTTTTCCCAGTGACATCACTTTTGTTGGCTGAATCACAGGTGGTGGGGAGTCTGCTTAAAGGAGAGAGATGGAACACCAGGTTGTGTGGTGTCACTACAGCAACCTCTCCAACATCAACAAAACCAAGTAACTAATCAATGACTTCAGAAAGGGTAAGTCGGGAGGCCACGCTCCAATTTGCGTTGGGGAGTTGGTGGTGGAGAGTTAGCAGCTTCAAGTTCCTGTGCACTAACATCGAGATAACTTGTCCTTGGGCCCAGCACGTAGGTGTGATCGCAAAGAAGGAGCACCAGCGCCTCTACTTAGACGTTTAAAGAGATTCAGCATGTCAATGAGTAAGAAGTATCCTGGCTGTGCATCATGGGCTGGTACAGCAATTCCAACTCACTGGAACAAAAGACAGAAACATAGAAACCTAGAAAATAGGTGCAGGAGTAGGCCATTCGGCCCTTCGAGCCTGCACCGCCATTCAATATGATCATGGCTGATCATCCAACTCAGTATCCTGTACCTGCCTCCTCTCCATACCCCCTGATCCCTTTAGCCACAAGGGCCACATCTAACTCCCTCTTAAATATAGCCAATAAACTGGCCTCAACTACCTTCTGTGGCAGAGAATTCCACAGATTCACCACTCTCTGTGTGAAAAATGTTTTTCTCATCTCGGTCCTAAAAGACGTCCCCCTTATCCTTAAACTGTGACCCCTTGTTCTGGACTTCCCCAACATCGGGAACAATCTTCCTGCATCTAGCCTGTCCAACCCCTTAAGAATTTTGTAAGTTTCTATAAGATCCCCCCTCAATCTTCTAAATTCTAGCGAGTACAAGCCGAGTCTATCCAGTCTTTCTTCATATGAAAGTCCTGCCATCCCAGGAATCAGTCTGGTGAACCTTCTCTGTACTCCCTCGATGGCAAGAATGTCTTTCCTCAGATTAGGAGACCAAAACTGTACACAATACTCCAGATGTGGTCTCACCAAGGTCCTGTACAACTGCAGTAGAACCTCCCTGCTCCTATACTCAAATCCTTTTGTTATGAATGCTAACATACCATTCGCTTTCTTCACTGCCTGCTGCACCTGCATGCCTACTTTGAATGACTGGTGTACCATGACACCCATGTCTCGTTGCATCTCCCCTTTTCCTAATCGGCCACCATTCTACTTTCCTGTTCTTGCCACCAAAGTGGATAACCTCACATTTATCCACATTATACTGCATCTGCCATGCATTTGCCCACTCACTCTACCTATCCAAGTCACCTTGCAGCCTCCTAACATCCTCCTCACAGCTAACACTGCCCCCCAGCTTCATATCATCCGCAAACTTGGAGATGTTGCATTCAATTCCCTCGCCCAAATCATTAATATATATTGTAAATAGCTGGGGTCCCAGCACTGAGCCTTGCGGTACCCCACTAGTCATTGCATCTTCCTGCATCTAGCCTGTCCAACCCCTTAAGAATTTTGTAAGTTTCTATAAGATCCCCCCTCAATCTTCTAAATTCTAGCGAGTACAAGCCGAGTCTATCCAGTCTTTCCTCATATGAAAGTCCTGACATACCCAGTCTGGTAACAATCAGATGTTGCAGAGAGTGACGGACTCAGCCCAGCCCATCATAAAATGCATTTACTTGAGGCTCTGTGCAAATAGATGGCATCTATCATCAAGGGTCCACATTGTCAGGGCCAAGCCCTCCTCACGTTTCTACCGTTAGGCTGGAGGTACATAAGCCTGAAGTTCCACACCACTGTGTTCAGGAACAGCCATTTTCCTACAACTGTCAAGTTCTTGATCTAACCTACACAACACTAATCCTGCCTCGGTATGGAAACAGTACACCATGGACCACCACTTTCATTACTATGGACTATTTTCTGATTGTGATTTTGCATTAAAGTCTTGTATTTTATTGCCAGCTTTTTTCTTCTTTTCATCGTCTTCACACAGAGAGTGGTGAATTTCACACAGAGAGTGGTGAATCTGTGGAATTTTACTTCGGAGTCACGTGAGTGACTACGTGAATAGAAGCCCGTACAGCCGTTGGTGCGTCATGACGTCAGACGTTGGTGCAGTCGGCCGGTTGGAGCAGCAGCGCTCCTCCAAGCGGTAAGTTTAAACGGAGGTAAGGTTTTTAAAAATTTTACCACAGGTCAATTTTCTGCGACGGTTTGGAGTTCTTGGAGATATGATGCAGAAAGTGAAGAAGGTGTCGGCGAGGCGCTCCGGTGGTAGAAAGGAAAGTGGCCAGGAGAGTGTTGAGCATGGAGGCCCGTCTGGTACACCTCGACCGGTGCTGGCTACACAGCCAGTGGTTGCGGACCCACGGCCGGGGGGCAGTGGAGGCTTGCCAGTAGGGCGGAAGGCCACTGGCAAGTCTCTGTGGCCCGTAGATGAGTCGGGCCTGGATGTTATACCCTCCATAGGAGAGTCCGTTTGCTCACGGCTCTCCCACGTCGAGATTTTATTACAAAGGAATGCTCGACAGGGACCAGTTCCGTGAGGAGGAGTGGTGCCCAAGCCAGGCTGATGGAGAGCTTGTGCTAGCAGCACCTGTTTCAGGGCTTCAGAACTATCCTGCCTGTGAGGAGGATGTTCTATCAGTGCAGTTTGCTGACACTGATTCTATGCTGGGGGAGAGCAGTAAAGAAGTTCGGTTGGAGGTAATTCCGAACATTGCTGGGAAGTTTGCTCAGCCTAGAGAGGCAGGAGAGGCGATTGATGGGGAATTGGCTGAAGCCATTCAGTATATGCTCTCCCACCAGTTACAGGAGCTAGCTATGGATGAAGCAGCAAAAAAACTATAAAGCTCCTGTTAATTGTGATCTCCTGAAGGTACCGGTGGTTAATCACCAAATTTAGTCATAGATGGGTATGCCTGCTAGGGCTCAGGAGATGAAGTTCCAAAAAGTGCTTAAACTGTTGTCAGCAGGTATTACAGCTGTGGGGAAAGTGATTGATCCAAGCAATGTGGTTGAAGCACACCAGGACGGACTGGGATTCCTTTGTAATGCGTTTTTTGAAATCAATAACATCAGGAGGGCCGCTATTAGGCCAGTGCTTAATCCGAATTTGGCAAGTTTGTGCAAACCAACCAGTGTAACCACCACAAAATCTGTTGTTTGGAGGTAACCTTGCGAAAAGGGTCAAAGAATGTCATGAAGATGTTAAAACTATGGCCCTCATTAAGTCGGCTGGTAAGCAGGGCAAAAGGTTTTCTCCGTATTGGAAAGGAACTAATGTGGATGCAGGAGAAGGAACGAGCCGTTCAGGTCTTCAATTTCGGAACTGGCAGGCTGCCAGCATGAAGGGGAAGGTGCCTTTCTCCACAAGAGGTCGAGGACAACAAGGTCCGCAAGGAAAGATGCAGGTAATGAATATAACATTGACAGACGATGAATTAACTGATGTTCCTGTTCAAATTGGGGAAGGTTAAAATTGCTTTTCAAACAATGGCAGCAGTTGACATCAGATTTGTTCATACTTAGTAGTATTGAAGGGGTGAAAATTGAATTTTACTCTATGGACAGTCTACCTAATCAACATTTTCCTAGTCGTAAACTTATTTTTTCAGATGAGGAAAATGTGCTTATTCAAGCAGAGATTCAGTCGTTACATAAGAAAGGGGTAATTGAGCCTTCTATCAAAGTCAACAATTTCTGTCAAGTATATTTCCCAGATCTAAAAAGACTGGGGGATGTAGAATTATTCTGGATTTATCGAGTTTGAACAAATTTGTTTGTTATAGGCATTTCAAAATGGAGACCTTTACCACGGGCAAACATCTAGTGTCCAAAGGGTATTATATGGCAACCATTGATTTAAAGAATGCATATTACTCAGTGTCTATTCATGGTGATGATAGAAGATATTTGAAATTTATTTGGATGACTGAGCTGTGGCAATTCAGGGCATTGCCGAATGGATTAACTTCAGCTCCTAGATTATTTACTAAATTGGTAAAACCTGTGTTAGCATTACTTAGAGCTCAGGGGCATGTGGTAATGGCCTATTTAGATGATATTCTGATTGTTGGAAAGACTCATGCTGAAACTCAATCATCAGTTTCAGTTGTTAAAATCACTTTTGAACAAATGGGATTTGTTATTCACCCAGATAAATCTAAATTATCACCAGTCCAAATTATTGATTATCTGGGATTTACCATTAATTCCAATCACATGTTGTTAACTTTGCCCAGGGATAAATTGAATCAGTTAATTGAGGACTATGTTAATCTCGTTGGAGAACAACGGCCTTCGATTAGACAAGTAGCCAGTTTAATTGGGAAGTTTGTTGCAGCATTTCCAGCTGTGCAGTATGGTCCTCTGCATTATCAACAATTACAACGATCAAAGGAACAGGCACTGAGAATACAAAGGGGCCATTTTGATAGGCCTATGCAGTTGTCAGCTGGGGCGATTGCTGACATACAATGGTGGATAGTACATGTTTCAAAAAGTTTAGGAAGGTTTTGGTGGATCCACCGTCACTGATATTACAGACTGATGTAAGTGCACTGGGTTGGGGTGCAACAGATATGTCTTCTAGTTGTGGAGGCAGATGGAATGTGGATGAGACATCGCTTCTTCAATTAAGAGGGATTAATTATTTAGAGTTGTTGGGCACCTGGTATGGGCTCAAAGCTTATTGTTCTACAAGCAGTGACTTGCATGTGCAGGTCCAGATTGACAACACCACAGCAGTGGCATATGTAAACCACATGGGTGGAGTTAAGTCACAGTCTTGTGATAGACTGGCTAACCAGATTTGGAGCTGGTGTATTGACCAAAATATCTGGCTTTCAGCACTTTGTTTGCCAGGAAGATTCAACACTGTAGCTGACACTAGGTCACGTCAGTTTAATAACAACATTGAATGGATGTTAAATCAGGATGTATTTAACCAAATGATTGTTCAGTATGGAATGCCAGATATTGACTTGTTTGCATCTCGATTAAATCATCAGTTACCTAGATATGTTTCATGGGAACCAGATCCTGGGGCAGTAGCAGTGGATGCGTTTTCGCTGCATTGGGGAGGAATGTTTGTGTATGTATTTCCTCCATTCTGTCTCATCAGCAGATGTTTGCAAAAGATCAAGGAGGACTCCACTTCAGGGGTATTGGTAGTGCCAGATTGGCCTACACAAGCATGGTTTCCTGTTGTATTACAAATGGCCAGGGAGCCTTAAATGATTATTCCCAAGAATAAAAAATCTACTGGTAAATCCAGTCACTGGGGATCAACATCCTTTACATGATCGTATTGATCTGTTAATTTGCAGATTTTAAGGAGGCCATACCTGGGGAGAGGACTGTCTCATCGGACTGTGGATGTTCTCACGTTGTCCTGCAGGGATAGTACACAGCAGCAATATATCACCTATATAAGGAAGTGGGAGCAATTCTGCCTACAGCAGAATAATGTATATCACACTGCAGGGATCACGGACGTATTGGAGTTTTGTCAACTCTTTATTTCGGCCAAAAATTAAGTTACAGTGCGATTAATTCAGCCAGAAGTGCTCTGTCTTCTTATTTACCTATGAATGCAGAATTGCATACAGTAGGGACACATCCGTTAGTTTCACGATTCATGAAGGGAGTTTTCAATTCTAATCCTCCTAAACACAGGTATGCCGGTATTTGGAATGTGGGTGAGGTTCTTATGGTTCTTCGCCAGTGGGCTCCGGTTACAAGCCTATCTATAGCCAAATTAACTATGAAGGTGGTCATGCTTATGGCGTTGGTTTCAGCTCAACGTGTACAAACGTTGCAAAAGCTACGGCTAGATATAGTGCATGTGTCGGCAGATGCCATTATATTTTATGTCTATGATTTGCTTAAACATAATAGAAGAGGCATGACAGGATGTCAGATTGTGTTTTCAGCATACCCCGCAGATGATCGCTTGTGTGTAGTCTCACATTTATCTCGTTACATTGAGATTACTAAACCTCTGAGAGGAACAGAGTTGGCTTTGTTTATTAGTCACAAAAAACCACACAGTAAGGTGTCGGTGCAAACGATTTCAAGGTGACTAAAGCAGGTCCTGGCAAGTGCAGGAATTGATACTGATAAATTCAAATCTCATTCCACCAGGGCGGCATCAACTTCCGCAGCAAGGGCGATGGACTTGCCAATAGACCATATCCTCGCGGCCGCAGGATGGTCAAGTGAGCTAACTTTTCAGAGGTTTTATCACAAGCCGATTTCAAGGCTCGGGGTGTTTGCTGATTCTGGTTTCAGTACTGTTATAGTTTCCCTGAGTTAGAGGGGTTTCTTATGATTTTGTTTGTAAATAAACTGTTATTCGTTTAACAAATGTTATTATTGATGCATGATTGATTGCTAATGACTTTGAATCAATCCAGGCAGTGTGAACGTCGGATTTGGGTCTGCGGCGTGAATTCACAGTGCTTTGAAGTCTTCACGTAGTCACTCACGTGACTCCGAAGTAAAATAGTAAGATTAAACGAGAACTTACCAGTTTGAAGTTTGATCTTTATTTTATGAGGAGTCGAGTTGAGGGACTACGTGCCCTCCGCTCCCACCCTCATAGATCTCATCTGGTAGTTCCAGTTTTATCATCTTACCATTATACTTCAGTCATTGTTAGCTGTGAATTCATTCCGCTGCTTTGAAGATTGACGCACCAACGGCTGTACGGGCTTCTATTCACGTAGTCCCTCAACTCGACTCCTCATAAAATAAAGATCAAACTTCAAACTGGTAAGTTCTCGTTTAATCTTACTATTCTCTGCCACAGAAGGTAGTTGAGGCCAGTTTGTTGGCTATATTTAAGAGGGAGTTAGATGTGGCCCTTGTGGCTAAAGGGATCAAGGGGTATGGAGAGAAGGCAGGTACAGGATACTGAGTTGGATGATCAACCATGATCATATTGAATGGCGGTGCAGGCTCGAAGGGCCAAATGGCCTACTCCTGCACCTATTTTCTATGTTTCTATGTCTTGTGAAATTTATGTGACTAGACCGTGCAGACTCCCCCAACGCAAGATTCCACCACTCACTCATTCCCCCAATGTAACCCGTTCCCCCAACGCAGTATAGCACCACTAACGCACTAGCCCTCAACTGCGCAGGCATGGATCATTTCTCCCCATCCCCCAGCACACCCTCATCCTCCCTCTTCAATCCCTAGAGATTGAGGGGGGTAGAGAGTGAGGGGGGTAGAGAGGGAGGGGGGTAGAGAAGGAGCTGGGTAGAGAGGGAGGGGTGGTAAAGAGGAAGGGGGGTGGAGAGGGAGGGGGGTAAAGAAGGAGGGAGGGCAGAGCGGGTGTGGGGTAGAGAGGAGGGGGGGAGGGATGTAGAGAGGGAGAAGGAGGGGTTAGAGGGAGAGGGAAGGGAGGGCAGTAGATAGGGAGGGTGGAGGGAAGGGAGGGGGGTAGAGAGGGAGAGGGGCAGAGACGGAGGTGGATAGAGAGAGAGAGAGAGAGAGAGAGAGGGAGGTATAGGGAGAGGGCTAGAGTGGTGGGAGGGTAGAGAGTGAGAGGGCGTGGGAGGGAGAGGGATGGGGTAGAGAGGGAGGAGGTAGAGAGGGTGGGAGTTAGGGTAGTTAGGAATGGGGTAGAGATGGGGAGGGGGCGAGAGAAGGAGTGGAGACATGGCAACTACCCTCCCCACCCCGTCCTCTCCCTCAATCTCCCTCAGTCCCTCCTCCCCAAGATATTTCCCCTCTCCACCCCACTCTCCACCCATCTCCCTCCTACACCACATCTCCCTCCTCCACCCCTCTCCATCTCCCTCCTCCCCCCCCCCCCCCATCTCCCTCTACCACCCCACTCCTCATCCCATCTCCCTCCTCCTCATTTCCCTCATCCTCCTACCCTCACTCCCATTCCCTGGCCCAGCACCTACCCAGGTCCTATAGCAGTGCCAGGGCCTGGAACTCGGCCTGGTTCTCGTACTCGGGCCGGCCCTGGCTGTAGACTCCATCCGTCAGCTCGGCCGCCGCCTGGGCTCCAGTCCAGGTCCATCTTCGGACTCGACCCTGACCCAGGATCGTCCTTGGTTCCAGCTGCGGCTTCTTCCGTGGCCCCGGTCATGGCCCCATCCCAAGCCCCAGTCTCGCAACTCGCAGCTCCAGCACCAGGTTCGGCTCCAGCCCAGGCCCAGTCCCCGTGCTCAGCCCGTGGCAACACCCTCCCCACCAGGTAATGGGCAGTCGTCGGTCGTCGGCCGCTGGTAGCCGCCGCCACTCCCCGTTCACCGCTCTGGATTTTTTTTTACTCTGGAAAAAAAGGGGGGTGCAACAGCACCCATTGCACCACCCCCGTTGGACGGCCATGGATGAAGTAGATCTTCATTTCCACATGAATGTCAGGACAAAGTGAACGCATTTCTATGGGTCTTAGGGAAATCGGAGGGAATACATTTTGAATTTTGTACAATAATTGATCAAGCAGAATAGCTTTCATTTATCTCTTCAAACAATCTAGTGTCATGCAGTTTTCATAGATTAGTGGCAATGTTATCCTTTGTTATAAAGCTTCTGAAAATGGATCTACCAGGTAAGCAAAATGTTGGAAAACATCTCCTTTTTGGAATTTATTGAATTTGATGCTAAGTTGAGAATTAAATTCTCCTGATTTATAACTTCTAGAGTGAATATTTTTCAGTACTTAATAATGAGGTGAGTTAGCAGGACTGTTACATAGGACACATTTGTTGCAACAATAAATTTTAGAGCGTTCCTCTGTAGTAGGACTTTCTATTGTAACATTCAGCTTGAACATTCATGCCATAACCTGCTCGAAGTCTAACAGCAAGAAGGTGCCCAAAATTAAAATTAGGGCCAAACACTTATTTTCTAAACTAACAAGCTTTATGGATTGAGATAGAAATAAAAGCGTATGGGAAGAGTAGAATAACCAAGAGTCAAAGCAGGTATAACCATATAACCATATAACAATTACAGCACGGAAAGTATCATTACAGTATGTGAAATGATATAAAAGAAAGGGAAGAAAGATCATTTTGAGAGAAATAAAATGGAAAGCAAAACAAAATGTTTTTTATTAATACTTTTTTTTTAAACGAGAGATAATTTTATTACGGAAATGAAACAATTCTTCCTATTCCATGGAGACATGGAATATTCACCCAGAGTGGGTGAATCAAGGACCAGATTTTAAAGTGAAGGGGAAAGAAATTAATAGGAATCTGAGGGGAACGTTTCACATGAAGGGTGGTGGATGTATAGAACGAGCTGCCAGAGGAGGTAGTTGAGGCAGGAACTATCCCAACATTTAAGAAACAGTTAGACAGGTACATGGCTAGGACCGGTTTAGAGGTATATGGGCCAAACGCGGGCAGGTGGGGTTAGTGTAGATGGGATATGTTGGCCATTGTGGGCAAGTTGGGCCGAAGGGCCTGTTTTCACACTGTATGACTATGACTATGACTGATTGGATTTCAATTGCAATTATTATATTATTTAGAACTTTTTATGCTCTGAATTATATCCTCTAACTTTACACATTAAGGTTTCTTGGTTCTTGGTTTCTTGGTCCTCCAAAATATTCCAAATGGAATTTAAACTGGAGTTAAGGGACAATTAAATTCAGCAAATTCTTAAAACTAGGAGAAATACTAGAAACACAGTGCTGATTGTACCTTAGATAGTGCAAATCAATCAGCCATTTCTGAAAATTACATATGATGCTGTATTCCCCCGAACTTGCTGATCTAATGAGTGCATCAACAGCCACGCACCCCATTATTTGTTTAGGATGTTTTGGTTCATTGTCCTGGAGCACGACAAACTTTTTTTGACAATGCTCTGCAATGAAAGGGTCAACTGAAGTGTTGGCTGAGGAAATTATGCTGAAGTAACAATTTAGAGTCAATCAAAACCATATGCTGTCTTCCTGGAATTCACAAATTTCTGTCAAAATTTGCCCATTGCCAGCCACTAGTAAGTTTTTTGATTATCTTTGTCTGTGCTCTTTCAGTTGAAATAATTTACTTTGCGACCAAATTATGAGCAGGACTCAAAATTTGTAGGTTTGAGGAGAAAATACATACCCGTCTTTAAATTAGTGGGGTATGAACATTGCATACGTCCACAATAACATATTTTAAATGTTCTTTGGCTTGTCCCCCAGCTCCTCCCACCTTGCTGCATCCCTTACACTGAGTATGCTTTTGCTTTGACAAAATATCTTGCGGTTTATCTTTAAGGGTAAAATGTTTGGTCTTCAGGCAGCATTTTGTGTTACCTTGAGGAAGAAGTTCAGCACGACACTGATTAGCAGCTATTATTGCCCTATAACTCTTATGGGCCAATGTCGCAAATATTATTTTAATTGAGACTGAAGTTTACATGGCTTCTTTAAATTGACCTAACTTCTTTACGTAGTTTCTCCCCCATCAGCCAAATGGTACAGAAGTGCGAGAAAGCACAGCTCCAGATTCAGGGACAGCTTCTTCCCAACTGTTATCAGGCATCTGAATCATCCTACAACAACCAGGGAGCAGTGCTGAACTACTATCTACCTCTTTGGTGACTCTTGGACTGTTCTTGATAGGACTTTGCTGGCTTTACCTTGCATTAAACGTTATTCCCTTATCATGTGTCTATACACTGTAAATGGCTCGATTGCAATCATGGATGCAATCCACAGATTGGATAGCACGCAACAAAAGCTTTTCACTGTACCTCGGTACATGTGGCAATAATAAACTAAAATATAATGAAATTCACATGAATTAAATTTGGGTGCACTTGCTTTAATTATGCAATGTCGCATCAGCATCCCTCCTTCTCAGACAATCTGACTTCTTTACAGCCATAATATCCTGTTCACCCACTCCAGTTTGGCAATTGCGGAGCAATCAAAGAAACATTTTCCAGATTCGTTTTCTGAAGTGGTCTTATGTCTTTAATCCTTTTTTCGTCTCTCCTGTGGAGAAAGCTTGGCATTGAGAATTGTGACATGACACACTAGACACCACATGATAGGATCAATTAATCAATGTCCGCTTTGTCTTTTTTTATGTTGGGAATTATCACATTGGGTTACCTTTTGCAAAATTGCTTTGCTGATAAGGATAGATTTAAACAATGACACGTGGAATTTGAACATGCAGTATGTGTTGGTTTTATTCAGTGGTTGAGTTCTGCTGCTTTCAGCAGCATTTCCTGTTCTTCCAAAAGAAGCAAATATTTTATTTAATACAAATTCAAAAATCTGATTCAGCCAAATCCTGCTTGTCTCACTATTACTGTCACAATGAACTCTGGGGCTTGGGACATCTCCATAGACTATTGCTCGCCATTCTTGTGAAATATGTGGCACATTATGGAATCCATGAAAATAATTAAATTCATATTTTACTGGTTCAATCCCAAGATGTATGTGGTGTATTTGCAGTTTACATGAATTAAGTCTAAAGATTATTGTAAGTATTTCTATCATACCTATTGGCCTTTCATCTGGCATGATTAAGAGCAGATATATTTCTATAACATTTGAAAGGTAAGTCAACATTTTACATATGTACATGCAAGGAACTGCAGATGCAGGTTTACAAAAAAAGACACAAAGCACTGGAGTTATTCAGCATCCCTAAGGAACATGGATAGGTGGCATTTTGGGTCGGGATCATTCTTCAGACTGCTTGAATCTGAGTCCAGACCCAAAATGTCACCCATCCATGATCTCCAGGGTTTGGCCTGACCCATTGAGTTACTCCAGCACTTTGTGTCTTTTTTTCACAACATTTTACTTATTCTTTAGGTGTAATAGCACATTTGTGAAAGAGGTGATAATCTCTTGTGTAAATGTACCCTTTGATTTACAGATGATTTTAAGAAGTTCAGCTATTGTGATTTATTTTGCCTAGGCAACAGCCTGGGCCTGGCACTCCAGAAGATCAAGCACGTGGACCGGACCGGATCTTGAAAATAGTGCCAAACCTGGTGATTCTTGCATGCGGTCTCAGCGGACAATACTATGCACTTTATACTAATTGGGGATTGGACTAGGTATGGCAATACTTTACTGAAATGTACGCCAAAAAAAATAATTTTACTGTACATCTGTACATGTGATAACAAACGATTGAACCATTGAATTGGTCTGTTTCCCTTTACAACAAAAATCTTGAAATTTCATGAGGCATATCATAAATATACCTAGACAACAATCCCCAATCAATATAAAGAGAGCCAGGGTCAAGTGATGAGTATAAAGATAACAGTTCAGAGAATGGAATAAATTGCAAAATATTTAATTACCATCACTCACTTTTTCCCTAACCTTACAAAGGGTTTGCTTATATTTTAAGCTACCATTCTTGGAGATCTTCAGCTAAAATATTAACTTATCTGGTTTCTCCACAGTGCTACCATATTTCCATTTCTTGTTCTAACATTACAATTCCTGTTAAATGTTTTATTCACTTCATTAAAACTATGCTTAAATCTATAAAAACTATTACTTCAAGAAATATCGTTAAATAAGAACTCTTTTTTCATTTGTGTCACCTTTTATGTCACCCTGAAGCACTTTACAATCAATTAAGTTTTGATTGCATGGACGGCCTGGTGGCATGACGGTAGAGTTGTTTAGACACAAGTTCGATCCTGACTACGGGTGCTGTCTGTACAGAGTTTGTACATTCTCCCTTTGACTGCCTGAGTTTTCTCCAGTCGCACCGGTTTCCTCCATACTCCAATGATGTACATTTGTGGGTTAATTGGCTTGGTATAATTGATAAATTGTCCCTCGTGTGTAGGATAGTGTTAGTGCGCGGGGATCACTGGTCGGTGTGGACTCGGTGGGCCGAACGTTGTATCTCTAAACAACTAAACTAAACTAAAAATATTTTTACAGTTTTGCAATGCAGGAAATTTGGTAGCCAATTTACACAAAATAAAATCCACAAGAAACAATGTGATAATGATGCGATAACCTAGTTCTATAGTGTTGAGTGAGAGGTGAATATTTACAAATAGACAAATAATAATTCCCTGTTCTTTTTTTAAATAACATGATGCGATGTTTTGCACCCACCAGTGAGTCTGATGTGATATAAATTGTGTATAAACTAATCTTATTTTTTTTATCTTGGTATTCAAAAATGTAGCATTGACTGTAATTTGACATTTTTCTAAATGGCAATGAACTGAGGAAAACAAGTGTGAGAACCAGACTGAAAATAAAATGCAAATTACATCATAGACTTAACATAGTGTAATGTTTCTCAACACATTACCTCCCCATCTGGATTACAAAGGGTTTTCATCCAGAGGTTCACATTCACAATTCTTTGTTTTTCTGACTATGTATATTTTCTAAGCAATTCCGTACCCATACTATCAGGGAGGCTGAGAATTTGATGATAATAATAATAATAATAATAATAATAATAATAATAATAATAATAATAATAATATAATAATAAATATTAGTTATTTTCTTATCATAGGAATCCTGCATTCTAGGGTTGAAAGAGCGAAAAATGTAATGTTTTTCTAACATTCACAACATTATCAAGTTTCAAATCAACTCAACCATTGATTTTTTTAGTACAATATGTTTTCCTTTAATGTGGATCAGTATAGGGTTGAATATTTTATACCATTAATGTTCATTACATTATTTGTTTAGGCATTTATATCAAAGGCTTTTGTCAGCACTTCATTTTGTTTAGTTAAAAACGGTAGGAACATGAATGTTTGCTTTAACATCTTAATGATGTTCTTTACTTTCTGTAGCCTGGTTTATTACTAAGATGTGTGTCACTTTTTTCTCAGCTCACAGGACAGTCACCAGAAACCACAAGGTTGTCTTGGTATAGATATCTGAGCACAACAAACTGGATGATGCTCTGTGGGAGGGCAAAAACAAATGAAGGAAATATTTTGTGAATGAGAAGTTTGAACTGTAATCCTATTTGCCCTCAGGTGGACTTCAAAGACATAATTTTACAGTTCAGAAATGCAGAGAAATTCTTTGTCTCTCAATCATTATCTGATCATTAGCAGCTCACAGTTCATAGGATTTCACTTTACATACATTGACAGCTGTGTTTCCTACAAATACATCTGTTGCTACATTTAGGGAATAATGCAATAGCTATGATGTGCTATCATAGTTACAAACCCAACAAAAACGCAAAGTGCAGCTTTCCACCTCCGGAACCGGGATGCAAAACGTCAACTGCAGGTGCGATGGAATGATGTCCTGTTGGAACACTACAAAGCCCCACAGTACCTAGGTGTGGTCTTCGATCGCACGTTATCGTATCGCCCACATGTTGAGAAAACCAAGGCAAAGGTCAACACCCGGAACAATGTAATCGAAAAATTGGGAAAGAGCCCATTTGGAAGTGACCCAACACCAATCCGCACTGCAGCCCTGGCGCTCTGTTTCTCAGTGGCAGCATATGCAAGCCCCGTCTGGAGCTGCTCTAAACATGCACTGCAGGAAAACCACAGGATGCCTGAAGCCGACAAAGGTTGAACATCTGTACGAGCTGGCTGGCATCGACCAACCATCTCGAAGACGTGATCGGGCAGCTGTAGTAGAACGCTTCAATGCGGACACAGACCCTCGTCACCCCTTGCACAATCACCAACATGCCAAGAAACGCCTGAAGAGTCGGAACAGCTTCATGGAACTGGAGCCAACTGTACCAGGCACCAAAACGAAACAACAGATGGCACCAGGACACCACCTGCCTTATACTACCTGGAAAGCCCTAAACCACCTCCGCACTGGAGTGGGACGTTGCAGGCTCAACCTGAGGAAGGGGGGCTTCTCGGACTCTTGACAAGTGCAACTGTGGAGAGGTACAGACAATGGCCCATCTACTGACTTGCGGCGGAGAGGCATGCACTGCGGACGATCTCCGCAGAGGCACTGATGTGGCACTGGCTTTGGCAAAGTGATGGCAGAACGTCGTCTGACACACGAGCGAATGATCGGTACATAGATACATAAACAATAGGTGCAGGAGTACGCCATTCAGCCCTTCGAGCCAGCACCACCATTCAATGTGATCATGGCTGATCATTCACAATCCGTACCCTGTCCCTACCTTCTCCCCATACCCCTTGATTCCGCTATCTCTGAGAGCTCTATCTAACTCATTTGAATGCTTCCAATGAATCAGCCTCCAATCCTTCTGAGGCAGAGAATTCCACAAATTCACAACTATCTGTGTGAAAAAGTTTTTCCACATCTCAGTTCTAAATGGTCTACCCCTTATTCTTAAACTGTGGCCCCTGGTTCTGGACTCCCACACCATCGGGAACATGTTTCCTGCATCTAGCGTGTCCAATCCCTTAATAATTTTTTTATATGTTTCTATTAGATCCCCTCTTATAAATTCCAGTGAATACAAGCCCAGTCACTCCATTCTTTCATTATATGACAGTCCCGCCATCCTGGGAATTAACCTCGTGAGTCTACGCTGGAATCCCTCAAGAGCAAGAATGTCCCTCCTCAAATTAGGAGACCAAGACTGCACACAATACTCCAGGTGTGGTCTCACCAGGGCCATGTAAAACTGCAGAAGGACTCTTTGCTCCTATACTCAACTCCACTCGTTTTAAAGGCCAACATGCCATTAGCTTTCTTCACTGCCTGCTGTACGTGCAAGCTTACTTTCAGTGACTGATGTACAAGGATACCCAGGTTTCATTGTACTTCCCCTTTTCCTAACCTGACACCATTCAGATGATAGACAAAAGCGCTGGTGAAACTCAGCGGGTGCAGCAGCATCTATGGAGCGAAGGAAATAGGCCAGAACCCTTCTTCAGACTGATGTAGGGTGGGGTGGGGGCGGGGAGAAGAAAGAAAAAAGGAAAAGGAGGATCCCAAGGGCTGAGGGTGAGCTGAGAAGGGGAGGAAACAGCAAGGGCTACCGGAAACCATGTTTATGCCACTAGCGTGCAGACTGCCCAAGCGGAATATGAGGTGCTGCTCCTCCAATTTCCGGTGGTGCTCACTCTGGCCATGGAGGAGGCCCAGGACAGAGAGGTCGGATTTGGAATGGGAGGGGGAGTTGAAGTGCTGAGCCACCGTGAGATCAGGTTGATTAATGCAAAGCGGAGATGTATGGCGAAATGATCGCCAAGCCTATGCTTGGTCTCACCGATGTAGACCAACTGACATCTAGAGCAGAGGATGCTCCACTGCCACTCCACTGCCCTCCAGCAGCCCGCAGCCATCGCCTTAGCTGCAGCCTGGACTCAGCACCAGGCCTGGAGTTTCCACGCTGCAGATTCCCACTCCCCTGGGTTTGACTGCACGGGGTCCTAGTGCTAGTCACCCTAACCCTGGTAACCTCACTGGGTTCCACTGGGTCTTCCCCATCCCCCTAAAACTATGTGACCCCTGCTCTTCCCCACCCACACTACAGTCTTCATGCCCCCCCTCCTCCCTGACCACCCACCACCCCTCCACCAGACATCGCCTCGTCCTCAGTCCACTCACCTGCCTTCCCCAACCCCCATCCCTGCCATGCGTTCACCATCCCCCCTGACCTCCCCCTCTCCGACACCGAACGGTCGGTCCTCACACCGTTATGTCTTTACAAAAAAGAGAAACACACTTATTATAGTCCCTTATGACTTGTTCGCCCCTTGTGAACCAGGGTGATTTGGACCCCACCTCCCCCCTCCGTCCCCACCTCATGAGTTCCACGCCCACCAAGACTTGGAGCTCTTCTACCGTCGCCTCTGCCTCGCAGCATTCTTCCATGTGAAGGAGTCCCCGCCCCCTATTGATGATCCCTTTTCCCGTCTCCAACGAACCCCCTCCTCGTGGACCCCCCCTCATGGCCTTCCAGCTTTAGACCGTTTTATCTAAAACTGCGGGCAGGACATCAACCGCCTCAACTTCTCCACTCCCCTGTCTCACTCCAATCTCTCCCCCCCCTGAACGTGCAGCCATCGACTCACTCCACAACATCCCAGACTGGGTTATCAAACCCGCCGACAAGGGAGGTGCCGTGTTAGTCTGGCGCGTCGATCTCTACAAAGCTGAGGCCACGCGCCAACTCTCGGACACCACCTCCTACTTACCCCTGGACCATGACCCCACAGACGAGCACCAGGCCACTATCTCTAGCACCATCGCTGACTTCATTCACTCCGGCTCCCTGCCCCTCCCCCCCCCCACCCCCCGAGCATCCAACCTCATCGTTCCCCAGCCCTGCATGGCACAATTTTACCTTCTCCCCAAAATCCACAAACCTGACTGTCCTGGTAGACCCTTTGTCTCCGCCTGATCGTGCCCTACTGAACTTATTTCCACATACCTTGAATCCATCCTATCCCCCCTGGTTAAACCCCTCCCCATCTATGTCCAAGACACCTCAGATGCTCTCCGTCGTCTCCGGGCATTCCATTCTCTAGGCCCCCATCCCCTCATCTTCACCATGTCCAGTCACTCTACACCTCCATCCCCCACCAGGATGGTCTCAAAGCCCTCCGGTTCTTCCTCGACCAGAGAATCAACCTATACCCGTCCACTGATACTCTCCTCCACCTAGCGGAGTTGGTCCTTACCCTCAATAACTTCTCGTTTGACTCCTCCCATTTCCTCCAAATACAAGGCGTAGCTTTGGGCACGCGCATGGGCCCCAGCTATGCCTGCCTATTTGTCGGGTACGTTGAACAATCCTTGTTCGAGGCGTACCAGGGCCCCATCCCCAACTTCCGCTACATCAACAATTGCTTTGCTGCTACCTCCTGCATCCACACACAACTGACTGACTTCATCCGCTTCACCACTAACTTCCATTCGGCACTCAAATATACCTGGACCATTTCCGACACTTCCCCACCATTTCTTGACCTCACTATCTCCATCGCAGGTGATAGACTTCTGACCGACATCCACTATCCAACTGACTCCCAGGGCTATCTAGACTACTCTTCTTCCCACCCTGCTTCCTGTAAGGACTCCATCCCCTACTCCCAATTCCTCCGTGAACGCCGCATCTGCTCCCAGGATGAGGTGATCCACACCAGGGCATCGGAAATGTCCTCATTCTTCAGGGAACGGGGGTTCCCCTCCCCCACTATAGATGAGGGTTTCACCAGGGTCTCTTCAATACCCTGTAACACTGCTCTCTCTCCCCATCCCCCCACTCGTAACTAGGGCAGAGTCCCCCTAGTCCTCACCTTTCACCCCACTAGCCGTCACATACATAAATAGTCCTCCATAATTTTCGCCACCTCCAACGTGAACCCACCATTCGCCACATCTTCCCATCCCCCCCCCCCCCCCCCCCCTTCTGCTTTCTGCAAAGACTGCTCCTTCCGTAACTCCCTGGTCAATTCTTCCCTTCCCTCCCGCACCACCACCTCCCCGGGCACTTTCCCTTGCAATTGCAAGAGATGCTATACTTGTCGCTTTACCTCCCCCCTCCACTCCATTCAAGGACCCAAGCAGTCATTCCAGGTGCGACAGAGGTTCACCTGCATCTCTTCCAACCTCATCTATTGCATCCGCTGCTCTAGATGTCAGCTGACCTACATCGGTGAGACCAAGCGTAGGCTTGGCGATCGTTTCACCGAACACCTCCGCTCAGTCCGCATTAATCAACCTGGTCTCCCGGTGGCTCAGCACTTCAACTCCCCCTCCCATTCCGAATCCGACTTCTCTGTCCTGGGCCTCCTCCGTGGCCAGAGTGAGCACCACCGGAAAATGGAGGAGCAGCACCTCATATTCCGCTTGGGCAGTCTGCACCCTAGCGGCATAAACATTGAATTCTCCAATTTCCGGTAGCCCTTGCTGTCTCTCCCTTTCTCAGCTCTCCCTCAGCCCTCGGGCTCTTCCTCTTCCTTTTTCCTTTCTTCTCCCCCCCCCCTCCCCCCACATCAGTCTGAAGAAGGGTTTCGGCCAGAAAGGTTGCCTATTTCCTTTGCTCCATAGATGCTGCTGCACCCGATGAGTTTCTACAGCGCTTCTGTCTACCTTCGATTTTCCAGCATCTGCAGTTCCTTCTTAAACACCATTCAGATGATAATCTGCCATCCCGTTCTTGCCACCAAAGTGGACAACCTCACATTTATCCACATTATACTGCATCTACCATGCATCTGCCCACTCACCCAACCTGTCCAAATCACCCTGCATCTTCATAGCATCCTCCTCACAGTTCACAATGCCCCCCAGCTTGTATCATTTGCAAATTTGCTAATGCTACTTTTCGAACATCCTGATGTCATACAAGGGACTATATAAGTGTGTTTCTCTTTTTTGTAAAGACATACGATATGATACGATACGATACGATGTGATAGAACTTTATTTATCCCAGGAGGGAAATTGATCTGCCAACAGTCATAAAACACAAAATATATTAAACATGAAATCAAAGTGACGAGTGGAAAGGATCGGGGAAAGACTTTCTTTCTTACATTGAAGTCTAGCAATGAGTGATGTTTTACATCTACAATGTTAAGCAAGTTTATTGCACCAGTGATGAAGTCGTCTGCCCTATTCTGGATGGCAAGTAACATATTGGAGAATTTTTAGTTTTCTATTTGTTCATTGAGTATCTGCATCTGCTCTAGATAGGGAGGATATTGTTTGAGGTTGTTCGGGAGCCATGGATTTACTCCATTTTCTTGAGGTGGTTTTCTGAGACTTCTTATGAAGACCATTTAGGTTTCCAGGATTCATCTAGATAGAAGCTTCATCACCGAAGTTTAAGCATGCTGGTCCAAATCATGCTTTTGCCACTTGAGGTAATGTTGAGAAATATTATTGACATTGTCGTAGATGGAGAACCAGTCAATTTTTGAGCATTCTTTTGACTTCTTGGGAGGCTATGCCATGCAACAAATGCATGGACCTTTGGAGTTTAGAAGGATGAGGGAGCACCTCATTGAAACCGAGTAGGAAAGGCTTGGATAGTGCAGATGTGGAGAGGATGTTTCCACTAGTGGGAGAGTCTAAGACTAGAGGTCGTAGCCTCAGAATTAAAGCACGTTTCTTTAGGTTAGAGATGAGGAGGAATTTATTTAGTTAGAGGGTGGTGAACCCGTGGAATTCTTTCCTGGAAGGTTGTGGAGGCCGTCAATGGATATTTTTAAGGCAGAGATAGATAAATCCTTGATTGGTACACGTGTCAGGGGTTATGGGGAGAAGGCAGGAGAATGGGGTTAAGAGGGAGAGATAGGTCAGCCATGATTGAATAGCGGAGTGGGCCGAATGACTACCTGATGTTATCTGCATTGGTCTGGAAGTATCCTGTGATGCAAACCTTAGCAGCTGCAGGAAATACTGTAGCATTCTCAGAGGTGATCTGAAGTTCAGCCTGCAGTGTGTCGCCCCTGCTTCTCTGCTGAAACTCGACCACTGAATGAGCCGAATGGGCCGAATGGCCTAATTCTGCTCCTATCGCATATGACCTTATGAACTTTTGGGCAGAAATTGGGGTGTAACTGTGCAGGTATACAACATAATTAAGCTAACTTGAGGATTCCATCATGCAACACGTTGCATTGTTTATTTAGACATTGAACTAGTTCTGATCCACGCCAGTGCACTATACTCAATGCAATGTACTTAACCTTTGAACATTAAGGAAACTCATACATCCAACTGTTGAATACAGTTCTAACTTCCAAAGTTAGTTATAGCAATAGCAGCCAGATAAAGATTTCCCAAAGGATTACCTTGAAAGTTATTTCTAAATTTGGCTTGTATGAGGGGGTAGGTACTAAGGATGCACCTTGAGGAAGGAGATGAGGATGAATTTCTTTGGTCAGCAGTTAGTGATTCTGTAGTGAATTTGTGGAATGGGTATTTTTAAAGCGGAGATTGACAGATCCTTGATTAGTAAGGGTGTCAAAGGTTAGGTGAAGGCAGGAGAATGGAGTTAAGAGGGAAAGATAGATCAGCCAATGGGCCAAATAGCCTAATTCTGCTCCTATGTCATGCATATGATCGAATTACTGAATTGCTTGGTGCATGGCTTTGTTGGCAACTTGTGGCCTTTAGCCATCCAAGCCACCCTACCCAATTTACCAAAAACTTTCTGCCAATTCCATATTAAAATTAAAATAGCAAAAACTTAATATCCTGTTTTATTTAAATTGATTTTTCAATTTATGGTATTTATTAAAGAAGGACAGTTGACGTTAGCCTCTGCATGGAGACATGAAGACTGCAGATGCTGGAATCTTGTATAGAGCACAGTGCTGGAGAAACTCACCAGATCAGGCAACATTTCTGGAGGAAGTAGACAGGTGATGTTTTAGGTCAAGACCCGTCTTCAGACATATATCGATGTGTATATATATATATATATATATGAATAGCTGTACAACATCCTTTTGATTTGGCCTGGTCTGTTTTTGTGCAATTTTAAAGCTGTTTTTCTTAGTCTGTTTGCTGTCTTATCTAAAAGGTAAATGTCTTACTAAATATTTTATGTATGAATGCTCCATGTTATTGTGTATTTTATGTGAATTTGTAATATCTGCAAGATTCAATTGACTGTACTATAGCGTGTTTTCACTAAGTCATCCTGTGGAAAGTAGAACATTTGAAACTCATTGTTATTTCATTCTTGGTTCTCAGCCTTAGTCAAAAGGATAAGTTCATGAGGGCACACGGTCACAAAATCAGATGCACCTCAGAGCTTGTGTGTTCCCACAGTGATGAACCGACTGAATAAACTGTCATGTTTGGGGATGCAAGGGGAGACTCATTCAGTGGTCGTGTTTCAGCAGAGAAGCAGGGGTGACACACTGCAGGCTGAACTTCAGATCACCTCTGAGAATTCTACAGTATTTCCTGCAGCTGCTAAGGTTTGCATCACAGGATACTTCCAGACCAATGCAGATAACATCAGGTAGTCATTTGCACTCATGTGAAGGAAGCAAGAGAGTCATGGCAGTTTGCCAGGGGTTGAAAACTTTCTACGTTAAAAGAACCGAGGAGCTAAAATCTGTAAGATATCTACAACCAAAAAAATGTGATTAAAAAAAAGTAAACGTCATAGCTCCGCATAGAATCCTCAAGGAGCAATTCTGATAAGACCCTTCACTTCAAGCAAGACTTTCTATATTATGACATGTATCTCCAAGGTTAATAAGTTTAGTTGGTGCAAGGACCTACAATGCTACTTGGATGACCTAATTAATGTTCAGCATGCAATACCCATACATGGTCAATAAAATTAATTAACAGCAGCTCTAATTAATTGATAATTGATAAATTAATTGAGAATTGAGAATTAATTAATTATTTGATGCCAGTCTACTTATGTAAGCCTGGCTGGAGAAGGAATTTTTTTTGGTACACCAGGGATTCTTCACTGTTACGTTCTTGAACAAAAATGCAACAGCCACAAGAGCAGCCAGTGATGAGTTTTGCCAAATGCCTTCCAAGTAATCAACCATTATCAAATATGGTGATGATATCATGAGAGAATAGATCGGGTAGACGCACAGAATCTCTTGCTCATAATAGGGGAATCGAGAACCAGAGGACAGGTTTAAGGTGAAGGGGGAAAGAAATTTGAGGAGTAGCTTTTTCGCACAAAAGGTGGTGGGTGTATGGAACGAGTTGCCTGAGGAGGTAGTTGAGGCAGGAACTATTGCAATGTTTAAAAATCAGTTGGACAGGTGCATGGATAGGACAAGTTAGGAAGGATATGGGCCAAAAGCAGGCAGGCGGGACTAGTGTCGATGGGACATGTTGGTCGGTGTGGGCAAGTTGGGTTGAAGGGCCTGTTCCCACACTGTATGACTCTATGAGTCTATGGCTATAACTGATTATCCCAAATCACAACATCAGATTTTGAATATGCCCTTTGCTCCCTTCATTGCTTTCGATAACGCCATGAGATCTCAACTTCCCAAATCCAACCATTATGGTAAATGATCCTAAATCTAGCCCAAAAGTGCCAATGAGATTTCATGTCTTCTATCACCTTCAGGTCTGTGATCAACTCTTTTCAGATGTGTCAACGGGCACAATTATCGCTCCAAGAAATTACAGCCACACCATGGCAAAACGCTGCTGATCCTCTCTCTCTCAATTTAAAGCACCCACCGTCTATTCACTTTCCCAGTCAAAATGCTACCTCCATTTTAAATATCTGAAGCTTAGTTTAGTTTTTAGCTTGGAGATATAGCGTGGAAATATGCCCATCATTCCATCAAGTCCATGCTGACCAGTGATCCCTGTATACTAACACTAATCTACACAAAAAGGACAAGTTGCAATCTTTACCAAAGCCAATTAACGTACAACCCTGTACATCTTTGGAGTGTGGAAGGAAACTGGAACACCCAGAAAAAACCCACCCATGGGGAGAATGTACAAACTCCGTACAGACAGCAGGTTGAACACGGGTCTCTGGCGCTGTAAGGCAGCAACTCTACTGCTGCGCCACCATGCCACTGCTGCTATGGTTGTCTAGCTGCCTGAGAAGACAATCACTTACAGGTTACCGTTGTTGGAGGTATTGTCATTTTAAAGTGTTTTGTGAGTGTTTTATGATTGATACAATTAGTGCAAAATTTGTCATACTGGTAATGGAATGTCTTAACCTAACTCAATGCACTCGTATAGAACACTGAATTGATACAATTTGGGGAAATTGAACAACCAGGTTATAAACACATGAAATCCCTCAAATTTAGAATAGATGAGCCAGCCATTTAAAGTCATAAATCCTGCAAAAGACTGCTGAGGTAGGATTCTTCCCATAACAGGAGCTAGTAAAAATATCAGCACTGGCAGTAATCCTAAGCAATGGAGAGATGGTTGAGTTTGGAATAAGTTCACACAAACAGTCAATACAGACCCAATGAACCAGTGGATGTGTTATATCTGGACTTTCAGAAGGGTTTCGACAAGGTCCCACATAAGAGATTAGTATACAAACTTAAAGCACACGGTATTGGAGGTTCAGTATTGATATGGTTAGAGAACTGGCTGGCAGACAGAAAGCAAAGAGTAGGAGTAAACGGGTCCTTTTCAGAATGGCAGGCAATGACTAGTGGGGTGCCGCAAGGCTCAGTGCTGGGACTCCAGCTATTTACAATATATATTAATGATCTGGATGAGGGAATTGAATGCAACATCTCCAAGTTTGCGGATGACACAAAGCTGGGGGGCAGTGTTAGCTGTGAGGAGGATGCTAGGAGGCTGCAAGGTGACTTGGATAGGTTGGGTGAGTGGGAAAATGCATGGAAGATGCAGTATAATGTGGATAAATGTGAGGTTATCCACTTTGGTGACAAAAACAGGAAAGTAGACTATTATCTGAAAGGTGGCCGCTTAGGAAAAGGGGAGATGCAACAATACCTGGGTGTCATGGTACACCAGTCATTGAAAGTAGGCATGCAGATGCAGCAGGCAGTGAAGAAAGCGAATGGTATGTTGCCATTCATAGCAAAAGGATTTGAGTACAAGAGCAGGGTGGTTCTACTGCAGTTGTACAGGGTCTTGGTGAGGCCACACCTGGAGTATTGCGTACAGTTTTGGTCTCCTAATCTGAGGAAAGACATTCTTGCCATAGAGGGAGTACAGAGAAGGTTCACCAGACAGATTCCTGGGATGGCAGGACTTCCATATGAAGAAAGACTGGATAGACTCGGCTTGTAATCGTTGGAATTTAGAAGATTGAGGGGGGATCTTATAGAGACTTACAAAATTCTTAAGGGTTGGACAGGCTAGATGCAGGTAGATTGTTCCCGATGTTGGGGAAGTCCAGAACAAGTGGTCACAGTTTAAGGATAAGTGGGAAGTCTTTTAGGACCGAGATGAGAAAAACATTTTTCACACAGAGAGTGGTGAATATGTGAAATTCTCTGCCATAGAAGGTAGTTGAGGCCAGTTCATTGGCTATATTTAAGAGGGAGTTAGATGTGGCCTTTGTGGCTAAAGGGATCAGGGGGTATGGAGAGAAGGCAGGTACAGGATACTGAGTTGGATGATCAGCCATGATCATATTGAATGGGGGTGCAGGCTCGAAGGGCCGAATGGCCTACTCCTGCACCTATTTTTTATGTTTCTATGTATCTATGAAATGAGTGGCTGTTTATTTTTTTTCCATGAATTCGCTCATCGCAGTGAATGGAAAATAAATCAAAATATAGCAAATGTTGGAAATCTAAAATAAAACAAATAAAGCTGAAAATGCACAACTGCTGCAACAGTATCTGTGAAGAGAGGAATCAACAATTTGGGCTGGGTTCTTCTCTGGAAGTGAGAAATGGATAAGCAATGATTCCTGGGAAATGTAGCCATTCATTAGCCAGACAAAGGAAAGGAGCTGTGAAAACAAGAAGCGAGCAAGAAAAACAGGTTGGAAATATAGTAAACTGAATACGCTGGAACCATGAGCAAATTATAAAGCACTGGAGTTAATCAGCAGGTCAGGCAGTTCCTGTAGAGGGAATGGATAGGTGATGTTTCAGGTTGGGAAGGGTCCCGACCCAAAACATTGCCTGTCCTTTGCTTCGACAGATGCTGCCTGACCTGCTGAGTTACTCCAGGATTTTGTGTTTGTCTGACTTGCTAAGACAATGTAATGCAGAAGGAAAAGTAAGTGAGTGACAAAGACATAAAGCCTATGCATCAAATCTGAAATTAATATTTGTACATAAGCTAAAATTGTCAATACTGACTACTCACTTCTACCTTCTGGTGTCAGATCCATGTATAGTGTGGAACTGTAGTTAGAAATGTAATGGAGACAAATGGGCTTCTCTGAAGAAGGGCCTCGACCCGAAACATCAGCCATTCCTTTTCTCCAGAGGCTACCTGTCCCACTGAGTTACTCCAGTACTTTGTGTCTATCTTGGGCTTCTCTTACAATTATATTGAACGTTAAAATGTCAGAGATTCACGATGTGGTGGTGAAAACAAAGACTCTCCAACACTATCACTTTTAAAAGCCTCCCATTTGCCAAATGTCCTTTCCCGATCAACCTTTGAAAGTTCTTATCTAACGCCATCAAAATTAGCCTTGCCCCTCTTTAGAACTTTAACCTGTGGACAACTTTAAAACTAATAGAATTGATAGAATTGTAAGGTTTTAGATGAACAATCAGTTGCCACGGGTAGTACAATGTTTTCAGTATTATTCATATTTGAAAACATTGGTAGAGTGCCAAAAATCAACTGAGAAACTATGAGTAATGGACGCTCTTCTTCATATCGAGTGCACACACAAGATTAGAAGTTGTTCAGCCAGAGCTGAACACACATCTCGGCATCTGCGTACAATGGTGTCTGTCTTGCGCTTCTTGTGCTTCTTGTGTGGTGGTAGAAAGATTGGTGAAAACAGGGTTGCGACGTGAACGCTCTTTCCTTGACCCCAATGGACGCTGAGAACGTGAGAAACATTTGTGTTTTTAATGTAACAGTCACTCATTTCTTGTCATTACATTTCCCAATGAGCAATCCACCTAGGTCATTGTAACACTGATTGTATTTTTCATGTAAATTTCTTGCAGAGTTTTTTTTTGCTAATGTCTATTATTATTCTCTCCAGCAGATTTCTCTTAACCACAATAGCTGGGAGGCAATTCAGTTGTCCCTGTCACTAGAAAACTTTCACAAGGGAACTTAATGAAATTGCTGATTCACAAATGACGTTGCTGGCTACAATTCAACATCATAACAGGTTCTTCTTCAGTGCTTCACCCCTTTTCTATAGGAGTTTATGGGACCTTCTGGAAACCTTCCAGTTTTACTGGGGTTGGCCTAACTCACCAAATCTGCTCACTTGCACCTGCTACAAAGCATCTGCCAATATCGTTTCTTGATTTCAAATTAATCTAGAAAAATAATGAAAAAGGGGTGAGGCTCTACCCTGAGATTGTACGTTTTAAGCATTTTGTGAGGATTCTACATTATTATTTTTGTACCTCAGTTTATATATTACCAACTTGAATGTAGGTAGAAAGATTTGGAAAACTCGCAACAGAAAATTCCTTAGCTTCTCCATTATCTCACAGATATTTTGCATTATATCTGAGTACTCAGTGAGAAATGAAATTGCACTGTACATTGCTGAAAATGTTGACAGCAAATACAGAATCAATTTTCTAAACTGTTATCTCATACCTTCCAATAGAACAGAGATAGAGTTCCCTTAGTCCTTACGGGTGCCAAGCGTTATGGGGAGAAGGCAGGAGAATGGGATTAGGAGGGAGAGATAGATCAGCCATGATCGAATGGGCTGATCTATCGTAGACTTAATGGGCCAAATTGCCTAATTCTGCTCCTATCACTTATGACTTTCCTTTCACCCTACGAATCCCCTTAGTCATTATCTTTACCCTATCAATCCCCAGATGCAGCACACACTCCTTTGTCATTTCAGTTGACTGCAATGGAATCCCACCACATTTTTCACTCCCCACACTTGTCTGTTTTCCACAAGGACTGTTCTCTCTGCGTGATTCCCAGTATCACTCATCCCTCCCCATCCATCCTTTCTCACCCCTTGGGACATTCCTCTGCAACTCTAGGAGGTGCAACACCTGCCCCTACACCTCCTCCTTCAGCACCAATCCTTACTTATCAGATTCTGAAGAAGGGGCTCAACCTGAAATGTCACCCATTGAGTTTGAAGAAGGGTCTTGACACAAAACGTCACCCATTCCTTCTATCCAGAGATGCTGCCTGTTGTGCTGAGTTACCACCAGCATTTTATGTCTATCTCCATCTCAAGTAAATTAGCTGGCTACTGAACATCATTGATGGACTGACAAAGCCCATTACATCTTCCACAGGGCCTGTAAAAGTCTGGAAGTGTAGAGTTTAGAGTTAGTCTAAGCAAGCATCACCTTATGCTGCCTGGTCTTCCCTACCCTATTGAAAGAACAACTCAGTGACATAAATGAAAAGATGCCTTGAAAGTTCCTTCTATGCATCCTTCTATGCATTCTATGCTCCCACATGCCACTATTCACTGGCCACATCCTTTATAATCTTAGAGAAGGGTCCCAACCTGAAAAGTCACCTGTCCATGTTCTCCAGGGATGCTGCCTGACCCGTTGAGTTACCCGTTCTCCAGGGATGCTGCCTGACCCGTCCAGCACTTTGTGTCCCTTTAAAGTCTTCTTGCCCACATAGTTTAATGGTCTGACCACGTGTGTGGTCCTGGCAGCCCTATAGTATGGTGTATGTCAGAATGACCACAGAAAGATTGGGGCTTACAGCCTACAATTAAATTTAAAGGCCTTCCCAAGTAAAGGCCAAGTAAAGACCCTGGATCTATGTCAGGATATTGTTTAAGGAAAGTTTTCCCAATCATGTTACTGGAGGTGAGACACACCCAAAGGTAGCATCGGTTCTGACATGAGGCTAAAGGGGATTACAGATGTGATCGGTGGAAGCTCCACCCCAGCCAATGTTATGCTTTGCCTTTTGTGCGCATTCTCAAAGACTCTGTGATTTCACAGAAAATCTGGGATTCAACAGCAAATCTGTGGGAATTCACAGCATGAGCATAGTCTGAATTTTGCTAGGGATGAACTGCAGATAGTGGTTTATACTGAAGATAGACACAAAATGCTCAAGTAACTCAATATGAAGAAAGGGTCTGATCAGAAATGTCACCTATTCTTCTTCTCCAGATATGCTGCCTAACCCGTTGAGTATACTCCAGCATTTTGTGTCAATTTCATAGCTTGAATTAACTTTTCAACACATTTCAGAACGCTCTACTGTGCATGAACTTCACTTGGACCTAGCTGTTCAAATTATAACAATATTTAATGCGTATATCATACTCGATGCTTATGACGTTAAAACATGCAGTGGAGTCTAGCTTTCCAAGAGTGTTTTAATGTTCCAATCAATGGCATATTGTTTTGATAGGACTTTAAATATTCCCCTGTGACAGTCTTCCTTGTCTCACACAGAAGAAGACAGACTGTTGCAGAACTCTTCCAAAACTTGGCAAATGGCAGGTTTTTATAGCTTCCTTGGACGCCGGATGTGTAGTTCTTAATGAGGCTGCCAACTAAGTAAAGGCAGGAATCTTAATTGCTGGAATAAAAGGGTTCAGTTATAGAGTCATAGTCATATAATCATACAGCATGGAAACAGGCCCTTTGACCCAACCCCAAGACCAGTTAAACAAGTATTTTGGTTCCGTCTTCACTGAGGAAGACACAAACAATCTCCTATAAATACTAGCAGACCGTGGATCTAGCGTGAGGGAGGAACTGATGGAAATTCCCATTAGGCAGGAAATGGTGTTTCATGATGTATCCCATACATGATCCATATCCCTCCATTACCTGCATATTCATCTGCCTATCTTAAAGCCTCTTAAATGCGACTATCGTGTTTGCCTCCACCACCTCCCCTAGCAGTGCATTCCAGGCACCCACCACTCTCTGCTCAAAAAAAAACTTGTCCATGCATCTTCGTTAAACTTTGCCCTTCTGACCTTAAAGTTATGGCTTCTAGTCTTTGTCATTTCCACCCAGGGAAAAAGGTTCCAACTGTCTATCCTATATGCCTTTCACGATTTTATATACATCCATCAGGTCGCCCCTTCATCTCCAGCATTCCAGGTCCAACAATCTGAGTTTGTTCAATCATTCCTTCCAGCTATTACCTGCCTAATCCACCCCCTAATCTGGCTTTCACCAACCAAACTCAATGTTTAATTGTGTACCCTATTGAATGGTCTTTTATTGGTTAGAAATAAGGCTCTGCTCCAGTGTATTAATGATGTGATGGAAGGAATTAAAAGCACTATTATAGAACTACCAATTAATTGTTTTCCAAATGTCATCAAGCAATTAAACTTGTTGCTACTTTATGCCTTTGAGCCACCTTAATATTTCCCAGTATCTATATTTCAAAATCTTTATAAAGATTGAGTGAGCTTCTCCATAAATTCGTGGGCTGGTATAACTACAACTGCTAACAACGTCCTTCGCAATAAACACTGATAAAAGGAAGTTTTGGAAGAAGATTTAAAAAAAAGACTATGACTGAACTTGCCCCTGGCATCAACCAGTAAAGTTATTATTCATCTTCACAAAAAGTGCCACGCGCCTTGTACACCTGATTGTCTATCTGCAGCTGGCTGAACAAAGCTGGGCGAGCTCAGACAAGAGACCGAGGCAACATACACTTGTTCCATTGCCGCAGGTGTACGCTATAAGCTTCATGTTTTGTCAAATGATGGGCGGAGGCTCCCAAGAGCTGCATTTTTTCCCCACATTACCTGTGCGGTAGGCCCGTTGCTTTAAACAACTTACTTTCAACAAACAAAGCTGGGGAATGATTGCAAACAGGGCCTTAAAGTGGATCAGTTTTCATCCCCTGGTGTTCTTTGACAGCGGGCATGAACCCGGTCCCGTTCTAACCTACCTACAGTGAACTGCTGATCTGAAAAAAGGGCAGATGATATAATCATCTGGGTAAAACTGCTGCAGGTCAGGGCCTGCCATAGCATTGTTATTTTTCTCAATGACGGAGGCACTTGCCTGTGGCAGGTGCAGGAGAAGGCAGGGCCGCAAATTTTCCGAAAAGCTGCCTACCTGCAGGAGTTGTCAAGACAAGTTTTAAGTCTGAGAATCTTGTTTGTTTTCCAGCCTATCTTTAGAAGAAGCTAAATACCTATCTACCATTATTCAGTCTAAAATGATAACATATTTTCTCTCATTCTTGTGCAACTTTTCCAAAAGTACAACAGGTTTAAATAAATAAAACATACCCTGCACATTTCTCACAATCTGTAATTTAAATCATAACTTTAAAAATATATTTCTGAGACAAAATAAGTGAATGAAAATATTCTCAATACAAACCTCGGGTTCTCAGTTAATAAATCTGCAGAAAGAATTAACATAAAAATAACTACCATAAAATATAAATGGAAAATTAATTCTAAATCGTTGCTAGTTGAGGTTTACATCTGTTGGTGCCTTCATCACTAAACACTGAAAACCTACAAGGCACCTGTAAATGGAGGTTGTTTCCCGCCTGCCCCAGTAGCTATGTAAACAAACAAGTCAGTTTGTGTCAAAAATTCTAAGCCTTAACTCAAATCAAAAAGAAAGGTTCATTGTGAGCAAGCTGCACTGATACATAAAACAAAGAAGATAAAATGTCACATTCAATGGCTGCAGTTCTTAAATCAAAGTATTTTTCCCATACGTTTAACCAGAAACTGCCCGTCGTCATAAGTTATTGAATATTTAATATGTCAATGGTACCTTAAGATAGCATATATAAGAGAGGTTAACTGATGCTGTAGAGCAGTATTGTTGATGGTAAGCCCTTTACCCAGTTTTCAGCTGGTGTGGAGATGAGAAGAGTCATTTGTTTCTTCAGCGGAAGTATTTTTCCTTTCATTAATCCCCCCGTGAACTGTTCATTTTAAACATAACCGCCTTTATGGTGCTGGAGGAACACAACGGGTCAGGCAGCATCTGTGGAGGGAATGGACAGGCAGCATTTCAGGTGGGGACCCTTCATCAGACCGATGGTTGGCTTTCTGATGAACTGTAGTCATTTTGAAATATTCTTCATTTTTCATTTCCATCCTGACCTGCCCGATTAAAATTTACAACTGAGGGGGAAAGAGGACGCACATCTCAACCAGAGGGGTCTTAATTATTGAAGTTCTGGTAGAACGGCTGCCTCACAGATCCCTTAACCTGGGTTTGATTCCAACCTCCATCGCTGTCTGTGTAGAGTGTGTATGTTCTCCCTGTTAGGTTTCTTCCGGTACTCCAGCATCCTACCACATCCCAAGGATATCCAAATTGTCAAGTTAATTGATCACTGTAATTTATCCCAAGTGTGTAGGTGAGTTGTAGGATGTAGAGAAGTTTCATTGATGTTTAGGTTAGAGCTGCAGCATCGAAACATGCCCTTCATCCCACCAAGTCCAGGCCGATCATCGATCATCTGAACACTAGTTCTATGTTATCTCACTTTTACATTCTATACACTAGAGGCAATTTACAGAAGCCAATTAACCTACAAACCTGCACCTCTTTGGAATGTGGGAGGAAACCAGAGGACCCCGAGAAAATCCACTCTGTCACAGCGAGGATGTACAAACTCCGCACAGACAGCACCCCTACATAGTCAGGATCAAACTTGGGTCTCTGGCGCTGTTAGGCAGCAACACAATCTCTGCAGCTAAAGCTAATAGGAATCTGGGGGGGGGGGGGGGGGGGGGGGGGTAATAGATCATGTATCTATAATCCCTCCATTCCCTACATATCCATGTGCTTATCTAAAAGTCCCTTAAATCCCAGCAGAGGAAGATTTGCCTAAATGCCCCCCATTTAAACTCATACTCATTTTTAAGAGTGAGCGTATTCATTATGCTTACTCTCTTTTAAGAAAACTATTGATGAACAGTCAGTCGGGCCACATGCAATGTTCCAACATATTTATTTTAAGGAACAAATGATAATAAAACGTGGATGAATGAAAATCCATTCACACCATTCATACGCAGTTTACCTACGACAGTGGCGTCTAAAGCTGAGCGAAGGCAAAACAGTGTCAACAGCACTCCATCTAAACACCAAGGAAGCTAAGCGAGAGCTAGCTGTTTTCGTTAACAACAGGCGCTTGGACTTCCAACAAACACCCACTTAGTTCGGCATAAAGCTGGACAGGTCGCTTACATTTTATCAACATCTGGCTGGTCTCCGCAACAAGGTCATGGCATGTAGAGGCCTCACCGACGCCTGGCAGGAACAAGTTGGGGAGACAGTCCATCAACTCTTCGCACCTCTGCCTTAGGTCTTGTGTATGCCCCAGCTGAGTACTGCACTCCCGTATGGACTAGAAGTGGACATACTAGCCTGGTAGACACGAGCCTGAACAGCACCTTATGAACCATCTCTGGGTGCCTTCAACTTACTCCAGTAGAGCAGCTCCCTATACTTGCAGGCATTCCGCCTGCAGGGATTCGAAGGGAAGCAGAAACTCTGGCACTATTTCATCATGCCATGGACCCAGATCACCTCCTCTATCAGGCTATCAGCAGAAGCAGAGGCCACCCCGACTGAAGTCCCGTCACCCCTTTGCTTCACATGGAAAACAACTCCTAGCATCCATCCAGCCAACTGAGACAAAACCACACTGGATAGCCACCAAGTGGTCACAGGAGTGGAAGGCAGCCTCATCTCCATTACACAGCTACATCTCTTCACCAGATAAAAGCTGTCCAGGGTCTGACCTCCCCAGAGAAGTATGGGTGAAGCTCAACAGACTTCGTACTGGAGTTGGGCGTTTCAATGCCAGCATTTGGCGATGGGGACTCCGCCAGAGCCCAGCCTGTGAATGCGGAGCAGAACGACAGACAGCCAACCATGTCATCTCTGGGTGCCCGCTATACCACCCACCAAAAGGAGCTCAGGACCTGGCAGACATTGACGCAGAGACAACAACCTGGCAGCTCAACACCCGGCTTGAGGTCTAACTATTCCTTTGGTTTATGTTTCATTCGCAAGAAGAATGAAAATCTAACATAATTATAAGTGACACTGCTTTTCAGGGGGAGCAAGCTATTATAATAAACCTTCAAATGTTTTTGGCAAAGGTTAACAGAGAAATAAAGTAAAAGTGACAGAAATTTAAACACTGGAGTAGGCAATTGCCAGCTATAATTTCCTTTCTTTTGCGTGTTGTGATGTTCCCAGTGAACTAGCGTGATATTATAATGGTGCAAATTCCTTAGTAAAATCTGTGTCAATATTATACTAAGTTAAAAAAATTAATAAGATGTGAAAATAATTCACATATTACCTCTTTGCTCACTATGTAAAAATGGTGGGTTAAATTAAACAATATGTTAATTGCATCTTAATTATTATTTACTTCCCTGTGGCCATGTTAAATGCTTGTTGCAGGTTGTAACTTGGGATTACACTTACTGACGTCAACATTATTCCGTTGTGTGTCTGGACAGGTGAGGAAATGTGAGGGACACAAAAAGCTGGAGTAGCTAATATGTGCGCTTGTCCTTGGGGTATAAATAATAGGAACCCACAATCTATACCAGGCTGGGTACTTTGGATAATTCTATGCTGCCTTTCCCACAATAAGTTGAACAAAAAACAACTAAATTAAGAGGAACAAACTGCATCCAACTTGTTTGGAGCACTTTTGTGCAATGTCAAGTGGATAAGAAGACGTTAATGTCTAAACAAAACATAAATTTGAGGTAAAGATGATTTAGTGTGTAGGGTTCGTAACAGAGTTCACATTCAGAGGAGCAAAATGGATGAAGAGATAGAAAGCAGGTTGAGAAGATGCTTCCAGCAAGAAAATTACAGAAAATCTGATTGAATGCCAAAGCAAATGTAATAAATAACTTAAGGAAGTCAAAACTTTCAGAAATCAAGAAGCGAAAACGTACCTCAGCTTACAAGGTTGGAAGAGTGAGTTGGAGCCTGTTACTAATTAGAACCTTGAAACTGATTCTGGGCAGAGGGAGGAGAATACTTTACTGATGCTTATAAATTGTTAAGGACAGAAAGTGGGGGAAAAAAGGATGAGAGGTGGAGTCAGTAAGCTTATAAGAATCACTGAAGAAGCACTAACAGTGAGCAGCTGGTTGAAGGTCGATGGGGGCGCTGCGAGCCGGCAGCCCTGCCAGCAGCGTGTTAGTTGTTTCTACTTTTTTTGTTTTTTTAGTGTGTCTTAATGTGTGTTTTTCCATGATCATGATCAAATGGCCTACTCCTGCACTTATTGTCTATTGTCTATTGTTTTTAATGTTTCTCTGTGTGTCTTGTGTGGGGGGTGTTGTGGGGGGGTAAGGGGGAAACTGCTTTGGTTGCCTCCTCCATGGAGAGGCAACTATTTCCATGTCGCCTCCCCCGTGGCCTAACATCGAGGATCGGTGCGGCCTTTCCCGGAGAAACGGCCGGGGCTTTAGCAGCGGGCGCAGCGAGGATTCTTTTGTCACGGAGTGGCTGAGCCCTCGCCGGGGATCACCGAAGGGGAGCGCTCCGTTCGCTGGCCCGCGGCAGCCTGAAGCCGCGGTCTGCGGAGCTCCAGTTGGCACGGCGTCCCCTCTATCGGCAGAGGAGATCAGTTTAACTTGGATCATGTTCAGCATAGATATTGTGGGACAAAAAGTCCTCTTCCTGTGCTGTACTGATCTATGTTGTACATGGAAGGGAAACAAATCCATTATTGTGCAATAGGTAGTCCATAGTGTTCCATTGCTGAGGTAGGATTCGGGCTCAGTAGAAACCTGATGGTTGTAACTGTTCCTGAACCTGGTGGGATGGGACTTCAAGCATCTGTATCTCCTGCCAGGTGATGGCAGCAAGAAGACGGCATGACCCAGATGAGGGGCATCCTTGATGGTAGATACCAATTTTGTTATGAGATAGCGCTTTTGATGATAGGGAGGGCTCTGACTGTGATGACCTAGGCCGAGTCCACCACTCTCTGCAGCCTCTTGCCTTCCTGTGCATTGGAATTACCGTACCAGGCCGTGATGTAACCAGCCAGGTTATTTTTTATAGTGCATGTTTAGAACTTCCATATTAATTCATTTTCAGACAGCATTTATTGCCATTTATTGGCCATCCCATACAGCAGTGAGCAACCTTCCTGAACTGCTGCAGTCCTATGACAATGTTCAAAGCCATCAGAACTTGTTCTATCCATATTAGACACAGCACACTTTAAAAATGTTTGTGCAACTCTCTCGTTATATAATTCAATACATGCTGATGTTACTAAAACACAGAAAATAAAATTTAGATCTGAATTTATAATTTATATTGAAAGTAGTTATCACATTACAATACCTGGTTTCTTGTAGGAAGTAAAATTCACAAAACACATTGATTATTGTAGTCCTATTCTCTAAAGCTCACATAATGAGGATCTTGCCAAGACCCGAAGCCCTGAGTTAAAGGGAGAGATTGGGCAGGTTATGCTTTTATTCTCTGTAGTGCAGGAGGCTAAGGAGGAATCTTATAGAGGTGTATAAAACATGAGAGGAATAGCTAGGGTGAATGCAACACGTCTTTCACCAAGAATAGGGGAATCAGGAAAGAGAGGATTAAGGTGAGTGGGGAAATATTCAATATGAACCTGAGGGGCAACTTTTCCACACAGTGTTGATGGGTAATTGGAATGAGCTGCCAGAGGAAGTAGTTCAGGCAGAACTACAACAGCATTTTGAAAACATTTGGATAGGTACATGGAGGGGAAGGGTTAAGAGGCATGTAGAGTCATAGAGTCATAGATTGATACAGCATGGAAACAGGTCCTTCAGCCCAACTTACCCACATTGGCCAACAATGTCCCATCTACACTAGTTCCACTTGCCAGCGATTGGTCCATATCCCTCCAAACCGTCCTATTCATGTACCTATCTAACTGTTTCTTAAATGATGGGATAGTCCCAGCCTCAACTATCTTCTCTGGCAGCTTGTTTAATACACCCACCACCTTTTGTGTGAAAATGTTACCCCTCGGATTCCTATTAAATCTTTTCCCCTTCACCTTGAACCTATGTTTTCTGGTCCTCGATTCCCCTACTCTGGGCAACAGACTCTGTGCATCTATCTACCTGATCTATTCCTCTCATGATTTTGTACAGCTCCTCTATAAGATCACCCCACATGCTCCTCCGCCCCATGGAATCGAGACCCAGCCTACTCAACCTCTCCCTATAACTCACACCATCACCGTCCCGTCAACATCCTCCTAAATCTTTTCTGAACCCTTTCAAGTTTGACAATATATTTCCTATAACATGGTGCCCAGAACTGAACACAATATTCTAAATGCGATCTCATCAACGTCTTATACAACTGCAACATGACCTCCCAACTGACTGACTGATACACTGACTGATGAAGGCCAAAGTGCCAAAAGCCTTTTTGACCACCTTATCCACCTGTGATTTGACTTTCAAGGAACCATGCACCTGTACTCCTAGATCCCTCTGTACTACAACACTACCCAGAGGCCTATGTTTTACTGTGTAGGTCCTGCCCTTGTTCGACATCCCAAAATGCAACACCTCACACTTCTCTGTATTAATTTCCATCAAACATCCCTCCGCCCACCCGGCCAATCGATCCAGATCCTGCTGCAATATTTCACAACCATCTTCACAATCTGCAAAACCACTCACTTTTGTATCATCAACAAACTTGTTATTCTTGCCCTGTATGGTCTCATCCAAATCAACAGGCTCAGCACCAAACCTTCTGGCACACCACTAGCCACAGGCTTCCATTCTGAGAAGCTTCCACCATCACCCCTCTGCTTCCTTCAATGGAGCTATTTTGTTATCCATTCAGCTATTGCTCCTTGGATCCCATGCGTTCTAACGATCCAGAGCAGCCTACCATGTAGACCCTTGTCGAATGCCTCACTGAAATCCATGTACACAACATCTACAGCTCTGCCCTCATCAACCTTTTTGGTCACGTCTTCAAAAAAATCAATCAGATTTGTGAGACACGACCTCCCACATGCAAAACCATGCTGACTATCCCTAATCAGCCCTTGCCCATCCAAATGCCTGTATAACATATCCCTCAGAATACTATCCAGTAACTTACCAACTTCAAATGTTAAGCTCACCGACCTATAGTTCCCAGCATTTTCCCTGCAGCCCTTCTTGTAAAGAGGTACAACATTTGCCACCCTCCAGTCTTCCGGCACCTCTTCTGAAGGACAACCCTAAAGCAGTCAATTTCAGCCAGGGCTCCCGCAATTTCCTTTCTAGTTTCCCGCAATGTCCTCGGATATATCTGATCAGGCCCTGGAAACCTTCAAACCTTCTACTTTCAAACATGACAGTATCTTCAGTACTTCTTCGACGGTAACCCTCACTGCTCTCAAGACACTTCCAGTAACTGCTCCGATTTCCTCCGTCCTACTGTCTTTCTCCTCGGTAAATACAGAGGAGAAATACTCATTTAGGGCCTTGCCCCTGTGGCTCCACACAGAGGTGACTGTTTTGATACCTGAGGGGTTCCACTCTCTTTCTTGTTACTCTTTTCCCCCTTATGTATTTATAAAATCTTTTGGGATTGTCCTTAATGCTACCCGCCAGAGCTATCTCCTGGCCCCTTTTTGCCCTGCTAATTTCCTTTTTTATTATACTCCTTAGTTCCCAAAACTTCTCCAGGGATGCACTTGATCCTAGCTGCCCATGCATCCTTTGTGTTTTTGACGAACGTCTCAGTTTCCCTCGTCAGCCAAGTTTCCTTACGTGTGCCTGCTTTGCCCTTCACTTTAACGGGGACGTACACATCCTGAGCTTTCTTCAGTACACATAAAACATCCCACTTGGCCAATGTTCCTTTTCCCTCAAATAACCTGCTACAATCAACTTGAGCGAGACCTTCTCTCGTACCCTCAAAGTTGGCCTTACCTCAGTTGAGCATTTTAACACATGGACCCTCTCCATTCTGATCCATAACTATCTTAAACTTAATCGAACTGTGGTCACTGGTCCCAAAAGACTCCTCCCCTTCATTAACTTGCCCCTTCCCAATTTCCCAATACTAGATCCAGTGTTTCCCTCTCACATGCGAGGGCCTCTACATAGTGCTTAAGAAAACTCTCCTGAACACTTTTGAGGAATTGCACCCCATCTAAACCCTTCATGCTTTGATTTTCCCAGTCTATATTGGGAAAGTTAAAATCCCCTACTACAACAACCTTATTTGACCTGCAGCTGTCTGCAATCTCCCGGCACATTTGTTCTTCTAATTCCTGTTGACTCTTTGGGGTTCTGTAGTACACCCCGAACAAGGTGATCATCCCTTTCTTGGTCCTCAGTGTAGATTGGTTACTTCCTACTAACCAATTGTAGTGCTTGTTAGTAGTTGCTCTGCCTAATATGCAATTTATATTGCCAAGAGCTTGCTTACATAATTCAGTCTGAGTGGCTGCTAGGTACTGTAATGTTCTGCAGACCAATGCTGTAAGTGGACTTTAATAAATAGGTGTTGTATGACTCCACTCATTACATGGTGTCAAGATGTGTGTACGACTCCACTCATTACATGGTGTCAAGAAGTGAGTCTTACCTACTCCTTTCATGTTTATCGGGTTTTGTTTTTTTTACATTTGTTTTATGTGCCTGTTATCTCTATCATGGCAAACCCGTCTCACCGTCCTAGTCCTCTGATCTTTGACTACAACATTGCTGAATGCTGGCGCCTTTTCGAGCGCGACTACATTCACTACATTTGCATCGTTCATCGCACGATCCTCCAGATGTACGTGCTTCCATGCTACTAAACCTTGCTGGTCCTGGGGCTATGAAACGTGACGGCCATTTTACTTTTGAGCCTGCTGTTTTAGACACAAACGGAGATATCCTTGTGCCTGCGGAAACGATTGTTGACCCTGCTGTCCTACTTCCAAAGTTTGGACAGCTGTGTGACCTACCCTTGAACTCTGTTATCGAACGTACCAAGCTTTTTGCTCGTACGCAACAAGTTGGCGAGCCATTAGAATGTTTTATTAGCGGCTTGAAACACATGGCTGCATGCTGTCATTTTCGAGATTTATGCGATGAACTTATCCGCGACAAACTAATTGGAAGTATGCTTAATGACAAGGTGAGAGATGAATTGCTTCGTAATACTGAACTGACTCTTAATCAAGCTGATCATGCCTGTCCGATTGCTGAGATAACGGCTTCTCGCACTAAGTCTGTGACCTCTGGGCAACGCTCCCAGTATAGTGTTAACCTTACAGACATCTCCTGTCGTAACAAGCATCCGCAGCTTTCCTCTGCCTGACTGCAGCAAAGGTTTGCTGCTCGATGTCCTAATTGTACCTATTCTCATGTTCCAGGTCGGGATTTCTGTATATGGTAACATTATGGTAATATTTGTCATTTCTGCAAGAAATTCAACCACTTTGCAAAATGTTGCCATTCCCGTGCGACTCAATCCATCTCATGGCCGAGTTTGCACCTGTTACAACATGAGTCTGCTGATAACGAAAGCCGAGAGCTTGAGGTGCCATCCTCCGCTCATCTCTCTGTAAGTGAAGATAACAGTTCAGCCATCTGCTCTCTCCTCCCTTCCTCTAACGAGCAACTGGACCCTGAGGTAACCATGTTTATGAATAGCAGGCCTGTGATTGCAAAGATTGATACTGGTGCGAAATGCAACGTCATCTCGTTACCAGATTTTTAAAAAAAACCTAACGCTGAACAACTTGAAAAGTCCTCGGCCACGCTTCGAGCCTACGGGGGTGTTGTTCTACACCCGCTTGGACAAACTGATTTAAACTGCATCATAGACTCACAGACTCGTACCCCAAAGTTTTATATCGTCAAGGGGGATTCTGAAACTCTGCTTGGTATTAATGCATGCCACGATCTAGGCCTAGTATACTTTGGCCACGCTGTCCATCAACTCTTTCTCGCTGAGGGCCCCACTCAGCAAATACTCTCGCAATACAGAGAATTATTTAACGGTGAGCTGAGCAAGCTGCCCCTCAAGTACAACATCGCCGTTGATCCCAATGTCACTTATTTGGTTCGAGCACCACATCGTGTTCCCCATGCCATGAACACAATGAACTCAAGCGGATGGTCTCCCTAGGTGTCATTGATGAAGTTACTGACCCATCTGGCTGGGTTTCCACCATGTTGGTTGCAACGAAAAAAAACAAAGAGGAAATCCGTATCTGCATAAACCCCAGGGATCTCAACACAGCTATCAAACCCCTGCACTACCCAATGCATCTGCAGGTTTTCACCTGCACGAAATTCAAAGACTTTATTTTTGGGAAGTCTGTGATTATAGAAAGAGACCACCAGCCGCTGGTCACCATCTTGAATAAACCCATTCACGCTGCTCCGGCTCGCCTGCAATGGATGATGATGCAGCTGCAGTGTTTTGATTTCAACATTGTCTATAAAAAAGGCAAGGACATGCACATAGCTGACACGCTATCAAGGGCCCAACACAAAACCAGCGAACAACAACTCTCTGAACAGGACCAGTTCTCAGTAATGAAGGTATCATATGTTCCTACTGATTGCCTAAGCAGCCTGGCAGAGCATACAGCTGCTGACGAGACTTTACAATTGCTGTCCGCAGTCATCCGACGTGGCTGGCCTGATAAACAACAGAGCACCCCACTCGCGATCTGCCCGTACTTCCTGGTTCGCGACGAACTGTGTTGCAGGATGGGATTATAGTCAAGGGCCACAAGGCAGTTGTCCCAGCTGTTCTCCAGGACAAGTACTTCAACACCATCCACAGGGGCCACTCCGTCGTGGAGGCAACCTTACAACAGGCACAGAGCATGTTTTACTGGCCTGGTATGACCAAGTACATACGTGACAAAACTGAAGTCTGCGCCATCTGCAAAGGCAGAAGCAGCCCTTACTGCCGCACCCAGTCCCTCCTCTACTGTGGTCCACAGTAGCCACCAACATACTCGAATGGCATGGAAAACAATATCTGGTTCTTGTCGACTCTTATTTGGGCTGGTTTGATCTACTCCAAACCATCACATCTGAAGCAGTTATCCAGAAGTTGTAAAGGTATTTCTCTGTGCACGACTCCCCCACACGCCTTCTATCCTACAACGGCAGTCAGTTCACCAGACAGCTTTTCAAAAACTTTGCACAACAAAGGGACTTTTGTCATATCACCAGCAGCCCTGAGTTTCCGCAGTCCAACGGACTCGCCGAACGAGCTGTCCGAAGCGCAAAACAACTAATGGAGCGTTCTTACGTCTACTGGACCTGCTCAATTTAAGGAGCATTGCAAGGGATCCCATACTGGGTTCCCCAGCCCAACGACTGATGTCTCGGCAAACCCGTGCTCCCCTGCCTGTACCCCAGCAGCTTTTGCAGCCACAAGTTTGTTCTCCGTCTGTGGTCCAGCAACAATTACAATTCTAGCGCGATGCACAAAAACGTTTTTGCGACAAATCCAGTAAGCCACTTAAACCTCTCTCCAGCGGACAGGTTGTTCGCCTCCAGACCAACAAGGGCTATGGCCATCCACAGCCCTGCCAAAAAACCACGCTCCTACCTGGTTAACGCAGTCTGGGCCATTTACAGACGCAACCGTCAACATAGCCTTCCAGTGAAGGATCCGTGTCCTGCGACTCCGCATCCAGAGGTTTCGCATTTTGTATACCCTCCCACTACCGGGCCGGCCGCTCCACTATCAGAGACTGTGCCCCCCGCGGCCTCCCACCTCCATCTAGCGAGTCCCCGGTCATTTCCCCGGGTCACTCCCCAGTCACTTCACTGGTGAAAGGAGGAGATGCAGATTTGTACCGCACACGTGCTGGACGGGTCAGCAGGCCATCCATTAGATACAGTGATTTATTGTAATTATCTATACTGCCCCATATGCGTTATTAGCATTCTGGCTACTATATTGTTTGGCCATTATGTTTTCACGTATCAATGCTTTATTTGTTTCTACAAGGAAAGATGTAGATTGGTTATTTCATACTAACCAATTGCAGTGCTTGTTAGTAGTTGCTCCGCCTAATATGCGATTTCTATTACCCAGAGCTTGCTTACGTAATTCAGTCTGAGTAGCTGTTAGGTACTGTAATGTTCTGGAGACCAATGCTGTAAGTGGACTTTAATAAATATGTGTTGTATTTTGAAGTGTGTACGACTCCACTCATTACACTCAGCTTCACCCATGTACTGTAGCCTCGCTAGACGAGCCGTCCATAATGTTACCTCTGAGCACAGCCGTGACATCCTCCTTAACCAGCAATCCAAGGCCCCCTCCTCTTTTTCCTTCATCCATCTCTCCTGAAGCTCCTGTACCCTGGAACATTGAGCTGCCTTTCCTGCCCCTCCCTTAACCAGGTGTTAGTCATGGCTACAACATCCCAGTCGCTCATACCTACGCGTCAGGCCCCTTGCATTAAAATACGTGCAGTTTAAACCAACCCTCCTTCCTTGCTCTCCACCTTTCATCTGCCTATTCTGTCCAATAACCTTTCCCACACCACCCTCCACACCATCTACTACCCTTTCACATGTCTCTGTCCTGTACGAGATCCCACCCCCCTGCCAATCTAGTTTAAACCTACCGTGTAACATTAGCAATTTTGCCTGCTAGGATGTTGGTCGCCCTCCAGTTAATGTGCAACCCATCCCTTTTGTACAGGTCAACCCTGCCCCAGAAGAAATCCCAATGATCCAGAAATGAAAATCCCTGCCCCCTGCACCAAATCCTCAGCCACACATTCTTATGCCCTATCTTCCTGTTCTTACCTTCACTAGCACAAGGTACTAGAATCAATCCTGAGATCACTCCTCTGCAGGTCCTGCTTTTCAGTCTTCTACCCAATTCCGTAAATTTGTGTTGTAGAACCTCCTTTCTCTTCCAACCTATATCATTCGTGCCAACATGCACAACAACCTCCTGCTGCACCCCCTCACTCTTGAGGATGCCGTGCAGCTGCTCCAAGATGTCCTGCATCCTGGCACCAGTGAGGCAACACGCCATCCCGGAGTCTCGCCTGCTGCCGCTGAATCTCCTGTCCACACCTCTGACTATCGAGTCCCCCACGACTACTGTTCTGTCTGATGTCACTCTTCCCCATTGAGCCTCAGCACCAGGTTTGGAGTCACAGCCCTGGCTACCACTCAATCTTGTCGTGTCATCCGTTCCAACAGCTCCCAAGAGGTGCAGCCACCAGGGGCTCCTGCACTCCATGTTTACTCCTCTTCCTCCTTGTCACCCACCTTCACTCTTCCTGTATCGTCGGTGTGACAACCTCACTGTAGGTCTTGTCCAGGAAACTCTCGATTTCCTGGATGGTCCTGAGATCATGCAGCTGCTGCTCCAGTCCTTAACACGTTCATTCAGCAGCCGCACTTGGACACAATTTCTGCAGGTGTAGTCGTCAGAAACATCAGCAGTGTCCCTGACTTCCCACACCCTGTAACAACTTGCCTGCCATTACTTCAGTGAACAAAATTACGAATTACAAATGAGACATACTCAGAGTTGAGTGAAACCTGTTCCCTTCTCATGTGTATATGGGCCAAATGCAGGCAAATGGGATTAGCTTGGATGCAGCATCTTGGTTGGCATGGACAAATTGGGTCGAAGGACATTTTTCCATGCTGTATGACTATGACTATAATCAGTGACGTCTGCTTCTTCATCTATACACATGAAACACAGAACTGACCATATTTACGCTGGAGCAATGTGCCATCATTCCTAGAGAAAACAGGATACCACTCCAGCATGGTCCAGTGCATATAACATAAGTTGGTTCTTTTTAGCATTGTCACAGTATCTATTATGGATACAGGAATCAAAATACTGCATTTGTACACCCTCATTTCATCACTTATCTACACAGCCAGTAAAGGAAATGTAATATTTTGTCCTGTGTATTTAGAGGATTTTTATTAACAATGACAGTTTCATATTTGTTGAGATACTGCTCTTTCCTTTTAAAAGCTTTTCACATCTGCCAGCAATTAAAACATTTATCAGTGGCCAGATGCCAAATTTTGGTTTCTGTAAATGCAGAGAACATCTGTTCGAGAGGCTGGAAATTTGGAAAATAAACTTTCACAATGAAGGAAAGAACCTCCGGTGCAGTATTTGGGAACGGACATTGCCTGTGAATTAAGGCACCAGCATGTAAGAAGGTCAGTCTGTTCCACAAAACCAATTCAATTGGTTTATCCAACCAAATACCACAGCTGGATGTCTTCTCCTTTTCAGTAAAGATGCGGTAAGATTACAATGTGCTGAGTGTGCTTGCAAAGGGACAAATATTATTCACATTGTGTAATCTGGAGATTTACTGCACAGAGTTTGTACAAGGGCATGAGAATTGTCTCTTGAGAGTTTCCGGAGACTTCTCAGTCCAAAAACACAATCATTGAGTCATAAAAATAGAATTCTGTTAGTAACATACTTCAGTGTCATTTGTTTCTTTGTGTTTACTTAGTATATATTTTAATAGAGAGCTGAACCTTTGTGGGCTAAGCGAAAGTCAATCAGCAGAGAGCTGTAGATATAAAATGAAGAAAAAAATATTCCTTTTATATGGCACCTCTCCTTGTAAGCTTTATATCCAATTAAGTATTTTTGGCATGTGCAGACCATTGTGAAAATAACCAAATCATCTTTTTTTAGTTATGTTGATTAAGGGGCAGCAACAGCCAAGTCACCAAGGACAACATCCCCTGCTCTCTACAATAGAGTATCATGGGAACTGTGCCATTCCCTTAAGAGAGGAAGTCGTGCCTCAGTTTCTTGGCCCATCAAAAACACATCGTTTCCAACAACGCAGTCCTCCCACCAAACTTCCTTGGATGTCTGCCTGCATTTAACTTTTTTGCACAAATTTTCAAAGTTAAATCCAAAACCCTTCGAGCCCAGAGGAAAGGGTATTATCCAATGGTTAGCAGCAAGAGACAACGAGTAATTAAGCAGTTGTTCGTTACGTTCAGCTATTAATCAGGATGCTAATACTATGTTGTGGATTGGGAGAAAGGGTTAATGAATGTGGTGGATGGAGCATTTCCAAACAAACTAACTTCACTGATGGGTGATGCAGTCCAACATTTGATTCTTTTTGGATTGCAGACAATCACTTTAGCTGTACTTGTTTGCGAACCTGAAGTACATGGATGAGTGCATAACACAGCTTCCTGGGGTTTTGGCTAAAAGTTAAATTATGTTTGAAATTTCACATTTAAACATATATAACATTTTTAAATAAATTTCTTACTATGTGCTTGGGGAAATAACAGGAAGGGTTGCTGAAAGCTTACTTTCTACTGTATCTCTACAGGACCAAATTGCAGCCAAGGTTTTCCTTGCCTGGCTGTGTCTTACCATGCCTTCTCCCTGTGTTATGCTGATGATGGAATTCATTACTTTCCTTGTGAGAGATACACTCTTATCTGGGCAAAGCTTTGATCATTTCTACAAAGGGTACACTGGTGGAAAAGCACTGTGCAAAATTAATTTACTGCAGGTGCTGAAAATCTGAAGTACAAACAGAAAACGTTGAAAACATTCAATGGCCATTGAGGATTAACATTCTGATTCAATGTAAAGTTATTGACAAGAATGTTTACATCAATTTTTTTCTGGATAGATAAATATTTCCTCCATTTTCTATTAATTTTAAAAAAAGTTCTCCTTTACAGTCTGAAACGTTGATATACGACAGATAAAGTGGTCAACAAAAAGATTCTTCAAAGTAATGTATTAGGAGACAGCATAGAACAAAGAACATTACAGAAGGTAGACACAAAATACGGGAGAAACTCAGGATACTGGACAGGCAGCATCTCTGGAGAGAACGAATGGGTGTCACTTTGGGTTGAGACCTGTCACCCATTCCTTCTCTCCAGAGATGCTGCCCCGCTCGCTGAGTTACTCCTGCATTTTGTGGCTACCTTTGATTTAAACCAGCATCTGCAGTTCCTTCCTACACATAGAACAGTTGGTGCGAGACGGCTGCCCTGCCAGCAGCGTGTTCGTAATTTCTACTTTTTTGTTTTTTTTTAGTATGTCCAAATGTGTGTTGGTGTGTCTTGTGTTGGGGGTGGTGAGGGGGCTTAAGGGGGGATTCACTTTTGGTCGCCTCCTCCACGGAGAGGCGACTTTTTCCATGTAGTCTCCCTCGCAGCCTAACACCATGGATTGGTGCGGCCTTTCCCGGAGTCCGGCCCAGAGCTTCAGCAGCGGTGCACAGCGTGGACTTTTTTCACTATGGAGCGGGGAGAACCCATGTCGGGGTCGCCAGAAGGGAGTGCTCTGATTGCTGGCCCACGGACTGTTACAGCCTGAAGCTGCGGTCTGTGGAGCTTCCAACCGCGAGCGCGGCGTCCAGAGCCTGGGATCCCTGGAGGGGAAGAGTTCAAACCACCAGCCTGGGGCCTACAACATCTTGAAGCCACGGTCTGCGGAGCTTCTAGCCGCGGGCGTGGCGTGGACTTACCATCCGGAGTGGGATCCCTCGCCGGGGATCCCTGAAGAAGAGCTCCGACCACCGGCCTGCAGCCCACAACATCCTGAAGCCACGGTCTCCGTTAGGGAAGCACCAATTCGGCACTACTTTCCAGATGAGTGGGCCTGTAAATCTGGCCGCCCACAGCGGCGACTGCGGAGGTTCACGGCCTGACCACGGGAGACAATAGAGGAGGACTGACTGTACTTCGTGCCTTCCACCATAGTGAAGAATGCTGTGTTACATTTTTATTGTGCATTGTGTATTCTTTTTTAGTGTACTGCTGCTGGCAAGTTGGTTAATTGATTGATTGATTGATTGATTGATTGATTGATTGATTGATTGATTGAGAACAATACAGCACAAGTACAGGCCCTTTTGCCCACAATATCAGCAACAAATAAGATGCCAAGCTAAATTAATCTCATCTGCCTAGACATGATCCATGTCCCTCCATTCCTTGCATATCCATGTATCTATCTAAATGCCGGTAAATGTCAGCAATGGAAGATTTACTCAAATGTTACCCATTTTAACCATATGACCATATAACCATATATTGTTTTAACTTGTTGCTGCTGTTTGCAACACAGGAACGAGACTGGAACCAGGTTTTACTTGCCATTGGACAACGTTATCAAAATAAGTCAATCTTCCAGCACTTAACTTATGACACTGTGCGCATCCTACATTTTTCCTCAGCACCTTGGTTATTGGCTGAAGTTGGTATGATGTTGATAGTCAAATCACACTTAATGTCAGGGAACTTGCATTGAGTGAAAATAATTACACTACATTGTAGGCGGGTTAGTTTGTGTACTAACTAGATGAAATCCACCATCAGAAACGGTCACATTTAACAGTTACTGAAGGTGACAAGTAAATAGAAGTTAAAAAACATCCATGTCCCTTTTCTATTAATGTAATATAAGATATCAATTTTATCTAACAGATTTTGTATTCAGCTGGGTGAACAAATTCCCCATTGCTCCAACAGTTCATAAATAAAGATGTGTCTTATTTAAGGTTTGATTGTCTACAATCTAGGAGATTCCCAGCTTCAGGACTGGCAATATTCTGCTATTGGCCTTACTTCCAGAGGACATCATAAAATAATAAGTAGTAGTGTATTTTCTAGACCACTGACCGAATGCGATCATCAAGAAAGAATTTGTCATGCATGCAATGAATTCCCTCCACACCCACAACGTGTTGACACGTAATGAATGGTAACCCGACAGCGATTGTGCTCATACCCAAGAATGAGTCACTATCTTCAAGAAGAAAGAAATCTGTTTCTGGAACTCCTTATCAGCAAAGAACCCTCTCAGATCAAACACAGAAGAACAAAGTGAAAAGCAAAGCTCTGTGTGCTTCCAAACAATGTTGTAAGGATGAGTGATTCAAGGAACAGGGTCTTTAGGAGAGAAATATTTTCCATTGCAAAGATGTTACATGTGAAATATTCTAACATCAAATATAACCTGGTTTTGAATTAGTTTGTCAACTAGAAAAGCAAAGAACAAGTAACTATTTTTCGTGAATCCAAGCTAATTGCTTTTTCAACTGACCAATATCGTTTTTCACACAATCACTCTGGGCGGCACAGTGGCACAGCTGGTAGAGCTGCTGCCTCCCGGCGTCAGAGTTTGTCTCACATCTCAAAGTGCTTTTGTAGGTTAATCGACTTCTGTAATTTGCCACTTGAGTGTCGGGAATGGATGAGCATGTGGGATAACATAGAACTAGTGCGAACAGGTGATCGATGAGTCCACAGGCGTGGACTCGGTGTGGCCGAAGGGCTTGTTTCCAACATAAACTTTGGATAGTATATTATTAGGAATTATTAAGGAATTATCTTAATATTATTAAGATAAAAGGGGAGCTATTTACCTCTGTACCACTCAAATATCTTGAGACCGGAAATGCAGTAAATGTTGATGTACTTGAGATCCTGTTCCTTGAACCATTCATTCTTCTACCAGACATATCGCAGCACTGTGGTGGATGTTGTTATTAACTTTTATTTTATGTGGTTGTGTCTTGTTGCTTTTCACTTAGTATAGCTGCATGGTAATTCAAATTTCACTGTACCTTATTTGGTACATGTGACAATAAACTGACATTGAAACCTTGAAATTCAGTTCACTACTGTGAGATAACACTTGTTATTTCCATTTCCATTTCTTCATGGTTAATATTTTCTGTCTCCTCCGTTGCCAATCATGATGTTATCATCCCTAACTTTTATTCAGCCTCTATTGAATTTTTTTACATCTTTTCACACACCTTCTCTCATCCAGTCCCCGCTTTCACTGCATCGGAAAATTTGCCCTTTGTGATAATGGGAGGACTTGCCATGTTGCATTGGTGAAATACCACCTACCATCAGGTAGGCAGCGCCCTTACAGTTAGGTGCTCAGCTGCTACAATCTGTTTGGTGCACAACCTATGTCAAATAATATGATGGAATTCTGCACATGACAAAAACAACAAATTAAGTATGTTAAAGCTTAGCATTTGTTATGTATATTAATTTCACTTGCCCTGGTTTTGAAAGTATTTTATCTTTAAATGTTTTCAGTTCCGAAGAAAGATTATTAACCTGAATCTAGATTTCATTTCACCCTCCATAGGTTCTGTGTATCCTACTGAAAATTTGCAGTACTTTCTGCTTTTATCAGAGATTTCTGGCAATAACAGAATTTTGCTTTGCTGTTACCCTCTCAGGACTAATCAAAATCATTCATCTAGATTATGTTGTGGGAGCTCCGAAAAAGCGGTCTCGGAAAAAGCGAGTCATGTCAGTAGATACGTTGATAGTATTTTGGTAGCAGGCTCTTGAGATTGGCCTGAATGAAGTCCCTGGCTATTCTAAACAAGGTCTCAGGGTACTTCATTTCAAGACTGTTGGTGACAGGGTGTAGGTCTTCAACTGTAAGCTTATCATCAGCCTGGGGTAGGATGTAGACTGGTGTCAGGATAGCCAAAGTGAATTCCCTCAGTAGGTATTCCACTCCCTCCCCCCCCTCCCCCGGCACTGTCACCTCTCCTCTTTCTCACCACGTATATCCCACTGGTCTCATCTTGCTCCTCTCACCCCTCCCTTCTCTCAACGTTTCTCTTTCTCACTTCTAACTCTGTCACTTATCCCCCTTGCTTCTGCACTCCCTCCTCACCCCTCATCCCCGCCCCTCCACTTTCACCCATATCCTCTCTCATTCCTCCGCTTTCTCACCTCCACTCCCACTCTTTTCTCCTCTCACCCCTCACATCCTCTCTCTCACCCTTTCTTCACTCCCCCTTTTGCTCTCTCACTCATTTTTATTACATCTTCTCCCTTCCGTCACTCACCACTTTCTCACCTCTCCCTCGTTTCACTCCTCATTCTCACTCTCCACTCTCTCAGCTTCCCCTCCCTCAACCCCCTCTCCCCAAATCCCCCACCACCCTATATGTGTGTCTCTACCACCCCTCCACACCGCTCCACTGTCATCTCTCCTCCCACCACCTATCCATTCTGGGGTCAAGGAAAGAGCGCTTGTATGTTTCCGGCTTGGAGTGCTATCAGTGAGTCATCGCCAAAATTAATTCTATACGCAAGGTTTTAACTAGGTTAATGATATTGAACTTTTATTGAAATTATTCTGAATTCAGATCCTCAAATTGCCTAATAGGCACAAACAAAATATTAAGCGTACTTACTAGAAATTAAAGATTTATTTTAAGGAGTCATTGAGTTATACAGTGTGGAAACAGGCCCTTTGGCCCAACTTGCCCACACAGACCAACATGTAACCGACCTACATTGGTCCCACTTGCCCTGTGCTTGGCCCACATCCATCTAAACCTGTCCTATCCATGTACCCGCCTAATCGCTTCTGAAACATTCAGTCATTTACTTGCATTGTTACTTGAGCAGAATTCATCTAAATAACAACTTAAGAAAGTGTTATGGCAACAATTTGATACTTTCCCTGTGTTGGGTGCAAACAATTTCAAGAACTGAATAAAAGATAGAAGTATCCTAAATCTTTTATAACATATTATATACGTAGGATGAGCAGTAAAATAGTTTATATGCTTTTATTTTGTTCGTCCTTTTAAAAAATATAGGAGTAGCCCTTTTTCAGTAAAGATAATAAACTGCTTTGAATTTGGAGGAAAGAAGGTGTAGCAGGCTTTATCACAAATGATAAGCATGGAAATTTGTCAGTGAATCAACTGTTAACAATAAAATAATGCTTTGCAAAGACAAGGGAGTGCAGATACTGAAATCCTGAGCAAAGAACAAAGTACTGAAGGAACTCAGCAGGTCAGGCAACATCTGTTTAGTTTAGTTTAGTTTATTATTGTCGTGTGCATCGAGGTACAGTGAAAACCCTTTGTTTGCTATCTGGTCAGAGAAAAGACAATGCATGAATACAATCAACGTCCACAGTGAACAAACAAATGTTAAAGGGTACACCCTTCAGTGCAAGATGTAACATTGATCATCGATTAAAGAGAGTTCAAAGGTCTCCAGTGAGGTAGATGGGAGGTCAGGACTGCACTCTGGCTGATGAGAGGGCTGTTCAGTTGCTTGTTAAAAGCTGGGAAGCGTCTGTTCCCGAATCTGGAGGGAAATGTACAGACAATGCTTCGGGTCAGGACTCTTCTACACGCTGTCCAGATCCCTTCACACATGCTGCCTGACTCACTGAGTTCCGTCAGCACTTTGTTTATTTGCAACAGTGTTTTATTACTTTTTTTCCTTGAGACAGCAGCTCATTCTGGAATTTTTTTTTAACAGCAATATCAGTGACAATTTATTGTGAGGTGAGAAAGCAGCCACTGTCTTCAGTAGCCAATTCTAGTTGATGCTTTCCTCTGGTATTTTACAATAACCACAGGCAAGAAGAAAAAACAACCTAATCATAACATAACCATATGAAAGAATGATTCGGCATGTTCCCAGATGTAACCAAATACCTGGGAGTTTAACTAATTTCGCAAGCTGCCCACTCTTCCCTTGCATGGCTTATAACATTGTCTGGATTAGTTGTGTTATGCTGCCTGGAACAAGCGCAAAGTTATTACCATTAGTTGGGGCGGCCAGTCTAAACAGCCTTATACATGAATCACTGCCCTTGATTATTGTACTGCACATCTCATGTTACCATCCTTCCTCTTACATGCTGACAGTAAGTTCAGATGTATAACGATGCACCTAAACTGTGACTCTAGTCTTGGACTGAGGCAGTTTTCAAATTGTGCAGAACCAAATGTCACAGCAGGGGGCTGCAATGTGACATTCTGACCCTTAGGGAGATGAGCAGGGTTCCACGATCACTCACGAGATTCAGAGACAGCATTGGAAAGAACATAAGAGCGTAGGAAATGGAAGTAAGCTTTTGTTGTTGAACCTCTTGAGCCTAAAACCGTGTCGACGGACGAGAAGCTGAAGCAAAGAAGTGGAAGCCAAATAGCCGAATGGAAACGAAGCCGAAAGACCAACTACCCGAAAGGGTGGGACACCTAAATGCAAACTAACCGAATGGCCGCGCTGCCGAAATGCCACCGACCCGAAAGGCGGCATCGCCTAGAAGCCAACGAAACGAATGCCGCTCAACAGAAAAGTCAAATAACAGACATGACGTTGCTGGGGGTGGGACTTGTCAACGATTGATCCAGACCCCCGCGTCCATCACATCACTGTGGAGGGGTGAACAATGTCCCATACCTCCGCTACACCCGACCCACAGCCTGCGGAGAGTGGGGGCTGTCCCGAGGGATGCGCACCTTCGGCCGCTTACAACTTGGTGCTTCGGTTCTGATTGGCCAATCACCGATGGCGTGTGGGAAATGACCCCCCACCCTCCCGTCTCCACCAGTGGGAGGGTGGGGGTCATTTTCCCACACAAGCCATAGGTGACTGGGCAATCTGAACCCAAGCACCAAGTTGTAAGCGGCTGAAGGAGCGCAACCCTTGGGACAGCCCCCACTCTCCCACTGCCACTCTCCACGGGCTGTGGGTCGGGTGGAGCAGAGGTATGGGACAATGTTCATCCCTCCACAGTGATGTGATGGACGTGGGGGTCTGGACCAATCGCTGACAAGTCCCGCCCCCCCCCGGCAACGTCATGTCCGTTATTTGACTTTTCTGTTGAACGACATGTGGTTCGTTGGCTTGTAGGCGATGCCACCTTTCAGGTCGGTGGCGTTTTAGCAGAGCGGCCGTTCGGTGAGTTTGCTTTTAGGCGACGCCGCCTTTCGTGAAGGTGGCGTTTCAGCAGAGCAGCCATTGGGTTAGTTTGCATTTAGGTGTCTCACCCTTTCGGTTAGTTGGCTTTTTGGCTTTGTTTCCATTCGGTTATTTGGCTTCCACATCTTTGCTTCGACTTCCCGTCCACCGGCGCCACGTCCGGGTACCCCTAAAACACCCTTCAGTCAGACAAGAACTGACTTTTGCCATAGAACCATTTTCTGCGCAATCCACATCTTGTAATTTCCTCCAAAATCTATCAATCTGTGTCTTAAAATTTTCAGTGACCGAACCTCAATAGCCCCTTATGGACTGAGAATTTAGATGATTTCCTGAATAAATTTCTTCTCATCTCAGTATCGGATGCCTAGTCCCTTAGCTTAAACTGCGACCCCTTGTCCAAGGCACCCCATTCAGAAAAAGCATCATCCCTGTGCTCGTCCTGTCAAGTCCCGTATGAAATATGTATGTTTCTATGAGATTGCCTCACAGTTTTAATGTTGGTTTAGGTTTAGGTTTATGATTGTCACGTGTACCAAGGTACAGTGAAAAGCTTTGTTTTTCATGCAATCCAATCAGGTCAGATAATACTATACAACCAAGTCAAACTCAAATAAAAGGGTAGAGCAAAGGGAATGGCACGGAGTGCAGAATTTAGTTCTCAGCACTGTAGTGCACCAAGGGTCAAGAGACTAGAGTGTTTTATTGTCAGTTCCATTCGACAAAATCCAATATCCACAATAGGTAGTCATGAATTTATGGTAGTACCATTCTAGAAGCCTGAGAACAGAAAGGAAGAACTGCCCTTTTTCAGGGGTCAGGACATCACTGACAGTCGCCAAGTTGTCATTAATGCCCATCTCTTAAATCAGGAAGTCAGGAAATCCCTTCCATCTCTGGATGTGCAGAGAGCTTATAAACAACAATTCAAAAATATACCCAATAATAAACATTTTCTGAAGAATTTACATAATTTTGCAAAAGTCCAATGTGACCAAACTGTTTCAATCAAAAAGAAGCTTGGACACAATGGCATGATAGGAAAAGCACAATGGATTCACATAACTGTGATTGGTTTTGTCTTCATATTTGTCTTTTCCAGGCATAATAACTTCAGATCAGTCTGATTGCAATCATGTTACTAGCCCCTTATCTTTCATAACAAGTCAGCATTATACTTTCCATATACTCCACTTGTGATGTTTTCATCTGCTGTGTCCTAAACAGATTTATCCATCAAAAGGCTTTGGAATGGATATTTTGTAGAAAAGTCCCTGAATGCTTTCAAGGCAGATATACATGTACAGCCACATCTCATGATTTTCTCCTGCAGGTTTCTCAGGCTTTTTTAGAAGCAAATTTATGTAGCACATACCAGGTTAATATTTTTTTCAGGAACCCACACGTCTTGGACCTTTTTGGAGAGCCTCTCCTAAATTGTGGTGCCTCCACAGAGCTCCAATTGTATCATTAGTTAAGAAAAATATTCTCACCTCTTTAACCAAATCAATTTTTATCAGCAATCATGCATACAATTTGTAGTAATACAGAAAAACTTTAGGAAGAATGGTAAATTAATGGTCTAGCAATGGAAGGATTCTAGAAATTAATATGCTACTCTGATCCTTATCAGAATTTGGAGGGCACTGGAAACATTTGTTTTAAGGTGACTATTAAGATTTACCTGTCGGAGTTAAGTCCAAGCAGAGCACCCTCTGCCGACTCCCCATTCTACACTTATGTTAATGCTAGACAGAAAATGCTGGAGTAACTCAGCAGGACAGGCAGCATTTCTGGAGAGAAGGAATGGGTGATGTTTCGGCTTGAGACTCTTCTTCAGACTCTCGACCCAAAATATCACCCATGCCTTCTGTCCAGAGATGCTGCCCGTCCAGCTGAGTTCCTCCAGCATTTTCTGTCTATCTTTAGTTTAAACCAGTTTCTGCAGTTCCTTCCTACTTATTTTAATGCTGTTGATTTCTTCAGTTGACTGAACACAAGAAATTCAAAGCTTTGTCCTTGATTGTCAAGGGGAGGCAAAAAGATGCCTGCAATGTTCATTGACAAGCTTTTCTGAGGCATAAGTTGTATTCGCCACTTGTCCACTCATGCCTGAATGGTCTCATTGGAAGGTGGGACAGACAATTGCATTATCCAAAGAGCAGCCATCAGATTTGTGCTTCTCTTTATTGAAAGCTTAATGCCATCAGTCTCTCCCTCACTGACCAGTTTCATCACCTCCCCCGCCTCCCACTCTACCTCTCCTCGTCCCACCATCTCTTGTTCTACAGCTACTGAGGTGGCTTTGTTACAGAGCTCTGGAAGTGCAGCAGGCTACAATAGATTTTGACACCCAGATCCTTTTCCAGGTTATTTTGCAAGATATGCCCAGGGTGGAAATTCCAATATTGCAGAGGAATTCTGATTCTCTACTTTGTAAGTTTTTGGGTGATAACATTCATTGTCTTCGCAAGTGCATTGGCTTTGGTCAGAGTTGTAAGCCATTATTGAGCAAATATCTCAATTTTTCAAGTCGATTAATTAAGTTTGATTAAATATGTGGTTCCATGGACTTTGGCATCATAAACAAACCATTGCTGATCCAATTTCCATCCTCTGGTCATGATCACAAAACAGCTGGATCTTGGGGAAGGGACACATCTTTTAGTTCCAGTGTGTCCTGGAATATTTGCGGAAACCCTACAGGTTGATACAGATGCAGTCGATAGCTGCTTCCATCCATTGGATGCTGCTGCCCTCAAATGTACCCACTCTTACTTTGCCTCTTGATCTCTACCACAAATGGTGATGATGAATTCATTCTGCGTGAGAGAATAGCAGCCATTCCGTCTTGGAGACCTTTGAACTATCTTTTATCGGACTTTATCTTGCTTTAAATGTTGTACCCTTTACCCTTTATGTGCACAATGTGGATGGTGTGACTGGAATCAGGTATAGTCTTTTCTTTGACTGGATAGCAAGCAACCAAGCCTTTTCACTTTAACTCAGTACACGTGACAAAAATAAACTGAACTAAACTAATGCCTCCTCCTCCCTATCATTCTGAGAGACTAGAGGTGCAGCTAACAAAGCTCCCATACTAAGCTGCATGATTTGGGTTTAGGTTAATCCTATCCTGTGTAACAGTATTCTCTCTTGACCACTCAACTCCAAAGGTGTCTAGCAATCAGACAACACCGTTTCACTGCAAACATCTCTTCTTCCGAACAGTCACCAACAGGCATGTAATTGCCGATCTCTTTCATTAGAACATGTCAGGAAGATCTTCCTGGACAGGCTCCAAATGAACACCTAAAAAATGTCATTACTTGAGTTGCTGCTGCTCTATTTGCAGCACTAGCATAAAATCTGTGTTACATGAGAATTTGCATCATGATTCCAGTGTATGCAACCACCCCATTCCCCCACCCCCCACCCCCCACCCCGCCACCCCACCCCTTACTAATCTGGTGATCGGCACAAGGTCATAATTCAGAGGGTCATAAGGAATAGGAGCAGAATTAGGCCCATCAAGTCTATTAGGCCCATTGAATGATTGCCCATTCAATCATGGCTGATCTGTCTCTCCCTCCGAACCCCATTCTCCTGCCTTCTCCCCATAATCTCTGACACCTGAACTAAGCAAGAATCCATCTACCTCTGCCTTAAAAATATCCACTGACTTGGCCTCCACAGCCTTCTGTGACAAAGAAATCCAGAGATTCACCACCCTCTGACTAAAGAAATTCCTCCTCATCTACCCCCTAAAAGAAGGTCCTTTGATTCTGAGGTAGGCATAAAATGCTGGAGTAACTCAGTGGGAGAGGCAGCATCTCTGGAGAGAAGGATTGGGTGGCGTTTCGGGTCGCGACCCTTCTTCAGACTGCTATCAGCGGAGGGGGGTGGGACAAAGATAGAGAATGTAGGCGAAGGCAGTAAGACTAGTGGGAGAACTGGGAATGGGAAGGGGATGGAGATAGAAAGCAAGGGCTATCTGAAGTTAGAGAAGTCAATGTTCATACCGCTGGGGTGTAAACTACCCAAGTGAAATATGAGATGCTGTTCCTCCTATTTGCGCTGGGCCTCACTCTGACAATGGAGGAGGCCCAGGACAGAAAGGTCAGATTGGGAATGGGAGGTGGAGTTGAAGTACTGAGCCACAGGGAGATCAGGTCGGTTAACACCATGAGCAGAAGTTTTCAGTGAAACACATCGCTGAGCCTGTGCTTGGTCTCGCCGATGTAGAGGTTAACACCTGGAACAGCGGATATAGTAGAGGAGGTGCAAGTGAACCTCTGCCTCACCTGGAAAGACTGTTGTATCCTTGGATGGAGTCGAAGGGGGAGGTAAAGGGACAGGTGTTGCATCTCCTGCGGTTACAGGGGAAGTTCCTGGGGAGGGGTTGGTTTGGGTGGGAAGGGATGAGATGACCAGGGAGTTTTGAAGGGAACGGTCTCTGCAGAAAGCAGAAAGGGGTGGAGATGGGAAGATGTGGCCAGTAGTGGGATCCCGTTGGAGGTGGCGAAACCTCTGGTCCTAGACTCTCCCATTAGTGGAAACATCCTCTCTACTTCTACTCTATCCAGGCCTTTCTCTATTCAAAAAGTTTCAATGAGATCCCCCCTCATTCTTCTGAACTGCAAGTGCAGGTCCAGTGCCGTCAAACGCTCATCATGTGTTGACCCGCTCATTCCTGAGATCGTTCTTGTAAATCTCCACTGGACCCTCTCCAGAGCCAGCATATCCTTCCTCAGATATTGTACGAGTTGTATTATGATTCAGGCAAAAAAAGTAGACACATTTTGGCAGATTTGGAACCAAAACAATGAGTGCCATGCTCCCCAATTTCATGCCAGTGCTTGCATTTTTTGAGTAGTATCCTCGGGATCTGCATGAATCACTTTGTGCAACTTTTCATTCACACCTACTTCTTCACTAAACTAATGTGAACAAAAACAGGAATGATGGCCACCCAAAATGAGCCACTTCATTCCCACGCTGTCTCTAATTGTTTTGTACATCTACCCCGTGTTCTATCTCGTTATTCTCAAACAGGTCAGGTTAGAATCTTCAAGCCAGCCTCATTCCGCTCGGAAATGACAAGGACGCACCTTGTGTTTCCTCTCCACATTGAAAAAAAAACACCCTATAGGCAAAATAGGCTTCATTGAGTAAAACCTCTGCTGGATGTGACAGATTACAAAAGCCTATTGACACAAAAGTAGTTTAAGCTGACAGACAAGAATAACCAAGAACATTTATGAGTAATTGGTGCTTTCTTAGTTCTGACTGGAGCTGGTTCCCACAGCATTTGCGGTTTAACTACCATGTGATTCAAGAGGCTGGAGTTATCAGATGGCATGGAGGGGAAGTTGTTATTTGTGGTAGTCACTAGCTTCAGAATCCTTGCTCTGTGAAGCATTATTAAAAACCCACAGGTGAGAAGATGTCAGATGGTCCCAACGTGACATGCCTCAAATCATCTTAAAGGGCCTGTCCCACTTAGGCAACTTTTTAGGCACATGTAGGGGACTCTGGGCTCGCCACATGTTCGCTGGTGGTCTCTGGTGAGTCTCCTTCATGGTCGCGAGGAGTTCCCGCATTCTGGGAACTAGCTGTGACCTCAGTAAGGTCACCGCACAATTTTCAACATGTTGAAAAATTTTCTGCGACCAAGAATTGGTCGCCATGGAGAAAATCGATAATCCTGTAGTCGTGGGTGCAGTTGTAGTGGAGTCGCCATGTAGTTATAGGTAGTCAAGGTAGTCGTAGGTAGTTTTAGTTAATCGCCTTTGCTGACCGGACATTTTCATTGGCTCTTTGGTGGAAAAAAACGTAGGCACGAGTTTTCAGAACCAAGGATAACCAACCGGTAATGTTAAATGCTCGTCAAACTTCACACCTGTGTATCTCTGGCTTATTAAAAGTGGTCTGGCTTCTTAAAATGTCTCCACTCCTTCTCACTCCCTTCGCCCACTTTTTAAGGACTTACTGTACACTGTGCTAGCCATCTTAACCTTCCTGTTCATCGCTGTGTGTCTGTATCACCTTGGCTTTGCACTGTGTGAATTTCAGACTGTGTGTGTGTGTGTGTGTGTGTGTGTGTGTGTGTGTGTGTGTGTGTGTGTGTGTGTGTGTGTGTGTGTGTGTGTGTGTGTGTGTGTGTGTGTGTGTGTCTCTCTCTCTCTCTCTCTCTCTCTCTCTCTCTCTCTCTCTCTCTCTGACAGTCACCGGTCCAGTTCCCGGTTTTTCAGGCGAGTGCCGCGAACTTGGCAGTCGCTGGCAGTCCACTAAAAAATCGCCTAAATGGAACAGGCCCTTTAGGGTGGCACAACAGTAGAGTTGCTGCCTTACATCAGCAGAGGCCCGGGTGTGATCCTAACCTCGAGTGCTATCTATACGGAGTTTGTACATTCACTCTGTGACTGTGTGGGTTTTCTCTAGGTGCTCCGGTTTCTTTCGGTTTCCTCCCACATTCCAAAAATGTGTAGAATGTGTAGAATTGTAACTTGTAAATTGTTCCTGGTGCGTAGGATAATGTTAGTGCACGGGGTGATCGTTGGTTGGCGCAGAGTCGGTGGGCCACTGTTTCTCTAAAGTAAAGTTAAAATGGCTCGATTGCAACACAGGTCAATAATTTGAACACATAACAAGGAGAATGAGCTGAGTTTTTGAATTCTTTGTCACTGAGGAAACATCATAATGCTCTTCAGTAAACCTGTACCTGATCACTTAATCTCCTATTTAACCACAGGTATTTAGTTGTGGGCATTTACCACTGATATTTTCACATATGTGGTCTTAAAGACTGGTGTTTTGCAAGTGAACTGAGAAGCAGGACTGTGTAGGAAGGAACTGCAGATGCTGGTTTAAACCAAAGATAGACACCAAAAGCTGGATTAACTCAGTAGGACTGCCAGTATCTCTGGAGTGAAGAAATGGGTGACATTTCGGGCCAAGCCCCTTCTACAGACAGAAGAAGCAAGACCGTTTCAGCTTTGGCTGATATAACCAAGTCTCAGTTTATGTTTGTGAAAGAATTAGGCCAAATTCTTTTAGCTTTCAACTACGACCCACTCGTTTAATATCAGCTGTGGCTTAGTGGTGGAAATCTGGTTGTTGATTTAAGGCCTCTTCCAGTTACTGAAACATATTCAAAACATGAGTTGGGCTGAACTTAGATCATATGTCTTTAGAATGAGATGATAAAGTAAACCGGATCCTATGGCACTGATCAAAGAAAGGCGTGCATTATTGGTGTGCTAAACCATTTTTGCGCTCAATCAGATATTGCAATCATTGAAATTACACCAGGAAATGATTGCTGGCACAAACTATTCTGACTAAAGTGTACTTCAGTGGTTTAAAATGCCTTTTAAATGGATGTTAATTGATCAAATTTCTAGGATACTATGTTTCACTGAAACAAATTATCTGTCTGTTATTGCATTGTTGATATGAGAGCTACTGTACACACCTTGTCAGTTGTATTTACCTTGGTCAAAAGAAAGACTGCACATAAAAACATGATACATGGATTAAAGTCATAGTCAGGGAGGCATACATCGGTCCAACTTGCCCCATCCACACTAGTTCCACCTGCTTGCATGTGGCCCATATCCTTCTAAATCTTTCCTATCCATGCACCAGTTCAAATGTCTTTTAAATGCTGTGGTAATACCAGCCTCAACAACCTCCTCTGGCAGGTAGTTCCATATACCCTTAATATTTAGTATAAACAAGTTGCCCCTCAGGTTCCTATTAAATGTTATCCCACTTTTTAAGAGAGGTAGGAGAGAGAAAACAGGGAATTATAGACCAGTTAGCCTGACACCTCTGGTCGGAAAGATGCTGGAGTCAATCATAAAAGATGAAATAGCGGCACATTTGGATAGCAGTAACAGGGTTGGTCCGAGAGCATGGATTTACGAAGGGGAAATCATGCTTGACTAATTTTCTGGAATTTTTTTAGGATGTAACTAGGAAAATAGACAAGGGAAAGCCAGTGGATGTAGTGTACCTGGACTTTCAGAAACCATTTGATAAGGTCCCACATAGGAGATTAGTGGGCAAAATTAGGGCACATGTTATTGGGGGTAGAGTGCTGACATGGATAGAAAATTGGTTGGCAGACAGGAAACAAAGAGGAGGGATTAATGGGTCCCTTTCAGAATGGCAGGCAGTGACTAGTGGGGTACGCAAGGCACGGTGCTGAGATCGCAGCTATTTGCAATATACATCAATGATTTAGATGAAGGAATTCAAAGTAACATTAGCAAATTTGCAGATAACACAAAACTAGGTGGCAGTGTGAACTGTGAGGAGGATGCTGTGAGAATGCAGGGTGACATGGACAGGTTGGATAAGTGGGCAGATGCATGGCAGATGCATTTTTATGTGGATAAATGTGAGGTTATCCACATTGATAGCAAAAACAAGAAGGCAGATTATTATCTGAATGGTGTCAAGTTGGGAAAAGGGGAAGTACAACGGGTGGTCCTTGTTCATCAGTTAATGAAACTAAGCATGCAGGTAAGCAGGCAGTGAAGAAAGCGAATGGCATGTTGGCCTTCATAACGAGAGGAGTTGGGTATAGGAGCAAGGAGGTCCTTCTGCAGTTGTCTAGGGCCCCTGTGAGACCACACCTGGAGTATTGTGTGCAGTTTTGGTCCCCTAATATGAGGAAAGACATTCTTGCTATTGAGGGAGTGCAGTGTAGGTTTACAAGGTTAATTCCCGGGATGGCGGGACTGTCATATGCTGAGAGAATGGAGCAGCTGGGCTTGTACACTCTGGAGTTTAGAAGGATGAGAGGAAATCTCATTGAAACATATAAGATTGTTAAGAGCTTGGACGCACTAGAGGCAGGAAACATGTTCCCGATGTTGGGGGAGTCCAGAACCAGGGGCCACAGTTTAAGAATAAGGGGCAATCCATTTAGAATGGAGACAAGGAAACACTTTTTCACACAGAAAGTTGTGAGTCTGTGGAATTCTCTGCCTCGGACGATGGTGGAGGTCGGTTCTCTGTATACTTTCAGGAGAGAGCTAGATAGGGCTCTTAAAGATTGTGGTTCCAGGGAATATGGGGAAAAGGCAGGAACCAGGTACTGATTGTGGATGATCAACCATGATCACATTGAACGGCGGTGCTGACTCGAAGGGCCGAATGACCTACTCCTGTACCTATTGTCTATTGTCTATTGTCTAAATTGTTCCTCCCTCACCAGTGTCCTCTGGTGTAGAACTGCAGATGCTGGTTTTCACCGATGAGAGACACAAAATGCAGGAGTAACTCAGGAGGACAGGCAGCATCTCTGGATAGAAAGAATGGGTGACGTTTCAGAAGAAGGATCTCGACCTGAAACGTCACACATTATTTCTATCCAGAGATGTTGCCTGTGCCGCTAAGTTACTCCAGCATTTTGTTTCTATCTTCTGTTTTCTATCTTCCCGGTCCTCCATGGAATAAAGTACTGACCTGGTCAACCACTTCCCAAAGCTCAGACCCTCAGGTCCTGGCATCATCCTCATAAATCTTCTCTGCACCCTTTTCAGCTTTACAACATAACTATAAGGCAAATTGATACACCCTAAGACTGTGAAAGACACTATGCAAATGCAGGTACTTTCTTTAGTTCCAAAGTAAAAAATTTTCATTTTATCATGCAGTGTTTAACATTTAGCTGACAATAGGTTTACAAGATTTATGAAATACCTTGTGGATATCAGAAGTAACAATTTGTTGTTAGCACTTGAATTTTGGGAAGACTCTTTCTTTTGTCTGCAATGTTTCATGTCTTTTCCTGAACATGGTATGTCCTTTGTTCCTAAGCCATCGGCATTTTGCGAGAGAGAATGATATCAATGATGTTTGACCTATGAATGTAGTCATGGGTCTCACCTCTTGGGTTACTGCCAAGGAAAACCAGAGTTCAGAAGTATGGGGTGCAAACCATGATGATATAAGTCACGTGTTGATATCAAGCTCCACGCCACAATATTAGATATCTTCAAAACACATCGACAGACGGAAATAAAGCTTTCAAGTATCATATGCATTCAAAAGCAATAATTTCTGACAGTGAATTTTACAAATGAGTGTTAACACCACTTAACATTAACAAACTTAAATCCTGTGCACTGGTATTAGTAACTTGATTTATATGGGTTGACGTCTACTTAGAAATAAGTATTGTTAACTGAATTAAGTATTGTTGCATGAACAGTAGTATTAAAGGTTCTTTAGTGATAGAGAGTGACCTGGACACTTACAAATTACAGGAACAGAATTCCCAATGCTTGAAAGAACCACGTTGGTTCAAGTAATTGACATTTGCCCTTCCTTTGGGAAAATGTTATACACATTATTTTAAATAATTATCTCAGTGCAGGTTATTGCTTAATTACCCAAGAAAAGTGTTTTGATAACAATTTAGCAGCACCTGATGTGTAAACTCCCAGAGCTATAAAACACGGTCCAAGTGTTTAACGCATTCAGACATATAATCCATTTCATTAACACAGTGTGTTCAGGCAGTGAGCAATGTGGAAAGCAAATGATCCAGCACTGAACCCCAATCTATGCTGAGTTAATTCATTTAAGTATGTCATAAAAACTGAGGTGTTAAAATTGGCTTGCCATAACTCAAGGCTCAGGAGGAAAAATTCAGACAAAGTTACTATTGCTGACTGATATTCAAGGACACTTTTGGAAACTGTGTTGGAGATAGGAGTGAGCTGCATAGAGTACTGACGTCATTTAATTTCCATAACCTGCTGATACTTGCACTATATTCTGGTAAATGACTGCCTGTTGATTACACGATAATCACAGAACAGCAGCCTAGCAAAGAACAAAATCTTCAAGAAAGAAAAAGCAAACTGAGGGATGTTAAATAAAGAAATTCAGTTATTTATTCATTGGTTATTGACGTTTATGTATCTCAATTTTTGCAAAGTGCTTTTATAGAATGATAAAGTCAAAAGCATAAAGCATTATGAATCAAGAGATTAAAGCTTACTCTTAACTGTGGGCAATATATTTGATAGTATTTTCAATGTAGTGTTTTCAACATTGAATCAGGCCATTCAGCTCTACTAGTCCATGAGAGTATTTCCACTCCAGATAAACATCCATTCATTTCACTTCCAAATAACTCAATCAGTATACAATTCTACTCCTTTTTCTTTCATTCCTTTACCTACCTTCCTTCCACAGACATCATAAATCTCAACCACGTCATGAGGCACCAAGTTCTACCTATTCACTACTTTTATACTTGAGAGTTTAACATGCAGCCCTCATTGATTGACTATTTGACTTCTGTGGTCCCTTGTTTTGGACTTTCCCACAAATAGTAACACTTCTTTACATCTATAAAAAAATGTCTCGTGTGTAACATTTTTTTTTGAAAAGTCAGTATATTATTCTTTAATCCTTCTCATGCTGGCTCCTAATAAAAATGTGTAGGTTGTTGAAGCTTTTCCCCTGGATCCAATAAAATCCAATAACACTGTAAAAACAATCAATGACATTATTGTGGCACCTCCTTAATACATATTTACATTCGTATGAAATATGCTATGTCCCCATCCCATTTTTATTTTCCTTTTAAGCATTCATCATTTCCTTAATAAACAATTTATAATGATATTCAATGATATTTATCACAATGTCAATGAGAAATTCCTGGATGCAGCAGCAAAATCTGTTTATCTCCAGGTCTAGAATCTGTAACTCTCATGTGGAAATGAGTTAGTGATTCACAGATCGTACAAAAAGCAAGCTTATGGACCTGTCCCACTTAGGCGATTTTTCAGCGGACTGCCAGCGGTTGTCAAGTTGCCGGCAGTCGCCTGAAAAACCGGGAACTGGAATGACGAGTATCAGAGTGGAACACACACACACAAACACATCGCAAAGGTGGGAGCCAGGGCAAGCGGGGGAAGCACTATCTAAAATTCACACGGTGCAAAGCCAAGGTGATACAGGCACACACAGCAATGAACAGCAAGGTTGGCGCTGTAATTAAGACGGCTAGTACAATGTATGGTAATTCCTTTAAAAGAGGGGGGGAGAGAGGAGAGAAGGGGGGAGAGAAGGGGGGGGGGGGGAGAAGGAGTGGAGGCAACTTTTAGGAAGCCAGACAACTCTTAAAAAGCCAGAGATACACAGCAGTGAAGTTCGGCGGACATTACCGGTCTGTTATCCTTGGTTCTGAAAACCCCTGCTTACGGTTTTTTTCCTCAATGAGCCAATGCAAATGACTGGTCAGCAAAGGCGATTAACTAAAGCTACCTATGACTACCTCAACTACCTCGACTACATACAACTATATGGCGACCCCACTACAACTGCACCTATGACTACAGGATTATTGATTATCTCCATTTTCAATATGTTGAAACGTTTGCGGTGACCATACTGAGGCCGCGACTAGTTCCCAGAATGTGGGAACTCCTCGCGACCATGAAGGAGACTTACCAGAGACCACCAGCGAAGATGTGGCAACCATGTGGCGAGCGCAGAGTTTCCTGCACTCGCCAAAAAACTAACTTAAATGGGACAGACCCATAACAATTTAGGCTACACTTCTTCAAAATTAGAGGGTGGTGTTAAATATGACAACTTGTGGGTTTGAACTATCGGGAGAGGTTGAGCAGGCTGGAACTCTATTCCTTGGAGCGTATGTGGATGAGGGGTGATCTTATAGAGGTGTATAAAAGCATGAGGTTGGGGGGAGAGGGGGGAGTGTGGTGGGGGGTGTGGGGGGGGTGGTGTGGGAGTAGTGTGGAGGGAAGGGGAAGTGTGGGGGGATGGGTGTGGGGGAGGGGTGTGGGGGGATGAGTGTGGGGGGAGGGATGTGGGGTGAGCGGTGTCGGGGAGGGGTGTGGGGGAGGGGTGTGAGGGGAGGGGTGTGAGGGGAGGGGTGTGAGGGGTGTTGGGGATGTGTGGGGGGAGGGGTGTGCGGTGAGGGGTGTCGGGGAGGGCTGTGGGGGAGGGGGGAGCGGGGAGCAGAGGGGGTGAGAGGGTTGTGCAGGGGGGCAACGAGCGTTATGGAGCTGGAGAAGGGGGATGTGTGAACAGGTGGGGGGAGGGGGTGTGGAGGAGGGGTGGAGGCGGGGGAGGGGGTGGGCGGGGGGAGGGTGTGAGGAGAGAGCTCGGAGAATAGATGGGGTTTGTGGGGGATAGGGGGCGTATCACGGGGGAGGGGGGCAAGAGCCAGAAAGGGGGACCAGGAGTGAAGGAGCTGGAGGACTCACATCGGGCACTGGTCGCTGGACGTTCTCCTCCGCCGGGATCAGAGTTTCCGTTTTCCGTTTGGCGACATCAGCAACATCTCTGACTCCGTGCCGGGCCGGGCTGGGCCGCTTCCAGTCCCTCCGAAAATTGTGTGTGGTTGGAGACGTCCATTGCCATCCAGAGCCTCCCTCAGCTCCAGTAAAGATGCAATGGCGCAAGTAGGGGTGGACCATCCCATGGAGTGACCGGAGAAAAGACCAGTCAACGTGGCTCCGACTGGCAGAAGAGTAGATCGATCTGTGCATGCACGATTTTTAAACCTCGCTAACTTTTACATTAGACCACCGATCGGAACGCAACATGGTGCAATCGCAGCAGAGAACGGTGAGTGAGCTGGCGAAAGTAAGACCACCAGGGGCGTTGGGGAGATGGCAGCCTGCCGGCAGTCTGTTAGTTTTTACTTTCTTTTTGTTATTTTTTAGTGCGTTAAAAGTTTGTTTTAATGTTCTTCGGTATGTTTTATGTGGAGCGAGGGGGGAGGGGATCGCGGGAAACTTTTTTTCAAATCCCTACCTTCATGGAGATGTGATCAATTTTCGGATCACATTCTCCGGGCTCTGCGGCCTATCATCGCTGGAGCTGGATGCCTCCTTGGACTGACGTGAGCCCCATCGCGGGGTGCGGGCTTAGCATCTGAGCGGATCCCTTGCCTGGGATCGCTCCCACCCAATCACCGTGGACTTACCATCAAGGTTCTCGCAGTCTCGGGAGAGGCTAGTCAGGAGCTCCAACGCTGTGGAAGGCTCGAGCAGCTCCGACGCGAGGTTCGATCGCCCGGCTTGGGGGAGCTGGCATTGTCCTGCTGCGGGAGCGGATCGCCTCGATGCGGAGGGCCCGAACGCCGCCGGCTACGGGAGTCAAGATCGCCCAGTCAACGGAAGGCCCGAACGTCGCTGGCTACGGGAGTCAAGATCGTCCAGTCAACGGAGGGCTCGAGGCCCCCGACCGAGGAAGAACAAAAGGAAGGACTTGAACTTTATTTCGCCTTTCATCACAGTGAGGAATGTGTTGGAGTCACTGTGGTGGATGTTCATGTTAAAATGTGTTTTTGAGTGATTTGTTGCTTTTAATTGTATGACTGACCTGGCCATTTAAATTCCTCATATGTTGCAAAACATACTTGGCAAATAGAATGACTATGCAAACCGGAAGATAAGATCAGAGTTTTAGTTATGTAAGTTCAAGTTCAAGTGAGTTTATTGTCATGCGTCCCTGATAGGACAATGAAAATATTGCTTTGCTTCAGCACAACAGAACATAGTAGGCATTGACTACAAAACAGATCAGTGTGTCCATATACCATCTATATTACTAGGTCTGATCTTGACCGCTTTTGGCTCGCTGTGCTGTGATTTCCGAGAGAACGCTGCCACCTACGGCCGTCATATTTGGCCACCTCGCTCAGAGTCCTCCTGCTCCTTCCTGGACCGGAGGAGTTTTCCCGTCGATGAAAAATCAGAGCGATGTTGCTGTTTTTAAAATATTCCCCATTCTCTCTGCTGCCCCTGCTGGACGGAGGGGGAGGGACTATAAAACCAGGAAGTGGTGTGCCTCACTCAGTCTCTGCAAGATGGAGGAAGCCAGTGGTGTGCCTCACTCAGTCTCTCTGAGCTCTGAACACATGTCTACTCAACTGTGAGTGCCCTTAATGTGGTTCTGAAAAGGTTGCAAAAAATGTCTATTGGTTCTAAAATGGTTGCAAAAAGTGTATTTTTTGGTTCTAAAATGGTTGCAAAAGGGTCTATTGGTTCTAAATTGCTTGCCAAAAGTGTCTCTTTTGGTTCTAAATTGCTTGCAAAAAGTGTCTCTTGGTTCTAAAATGCTTGCAAAAAAGTGTCTCTATTGGTTCTAAATTGCTTGCAATAAGTGTCTATTGGTTATAAAATGCTTGCAAAAAGTATCTGTTGGTTCAAGAATGCTTGCAAAAAGTGTCTCTCTTGGTTCTAAAATGCCTGCAAAAAGTGTTGCTTGGTTCTAAAATGGTTGCACAAAGTGTCTATTGGTTCTAAAATGGTTGCAAAAAGTGTCTATTGGTTCTAAAATGGTTGCAAATAGTGTCTATTGGTTCTAAAATGGTTGCAGAAAGTGTCTATTGGTTCTAAAATGCTTGCAGAAAGTGTCTCCATTGGGTCTAAAATGCTTGCAGAAAGTGTCTCTATTGGTTCCAAATTGCTTGCAGAAAGTGTCTCTATTGGTTCTAAATTGCTTGCAAAAAGTGTCTCTTGGTTCTAAAATGCTTGCAAAAAGTGTCTCTATTGGTACTAAATTGTTTGCAATAAGTGTCTATTGGTTATAAAATGCCTGCAAAAAGTATCTGTTGGTTCAAGAATGCTTGCAAAAAGTGTCTCTCTTGGTTCTAAAATGCCTGCAAAAAGTGTCTCTTGGTTCTAAAATGGTTGCAAAAAGTGTCTATTGGTTCAAAAATGCTTGCAGAAAGTGTCTCTATTGGGTCTAAAATGCATGCAGAAAGAGTCTCTATTGGTTCCAAATTGCTTGCAGAAAGTGTCTCTATTGGTTCTAAATTGCTTGCAAAAAGTGTCTCTATTGGTTCTAAAATACTTGCAAAAAGTGTCTCTATTGGTTCTAAAATGTTTGCAAAAGGTGTCTATTGGCTCTAAAATGCTTGCAAAAAGTGTCTCTATTGGCTCTAAAATGCTTGCAAAAAGGGTCTCTATTGGTTCTAAAATGCTTGCAAAAAGTGTGTCTATTGGTTCTAAAATGCTTGCTAAAAGTGTCACTATTGGTTCTAAAATGCTTGCAAAAAGTGTCTCTATTGGTTCTAAAAAGCTGCCTGGCCAGAGTGACTTAGCTGCCAGCCCAAGAATCCATTCGGCCCACAATGTCCATACTAGCCCTCTGGAAACCAGTCCCGTTGACCCACAGCACACGTATAATGCTCCAGAAAGCCCCCCCCCCCGCACTGGCCAGCAATATTGGAATTGGTGGAGAGGTGGAATATTGCATTGGGGGACCAGCCCTCCCGTGTGAAGCTGGGACCCGATGGGTCCCACTTAGTCTAGTTATATAAATATATACACACATGAATAAATAAACTGATATTAATGTTCTGAGTTTTGTCCGAGCCAGATTTAATAGCCTGATGACTGTGGGGAAGTAGCTATTCCTGAACCTGGTCATTGCAGTCTTCAGGCTCCTTTACCTTCTACCTGAAGGTAGCAGGAAGATGAGTGTGTGGCCAGGATGGTGTGGGTCTTTGATGATACTGCCAGCCTTTTTGAGGAAGCGACTGCGATAAATCCCCTCGATGGAAGGAAGGTCAGAGCCAGTGATGGACTGAGCAGTGCTTACTACTTTTTGTAGTTGTTTCCTCTCCAGGGCGCTCAAATTGCCGAACCATGCCACGATGCAACTGGTCACCACGCTCTCTACTGTGCACCTGTAGAGGTTAGAGAGAGTCCTCCTTGACAAACCGACTCTCCGTAATCTTCTCAGGAAGTAGCGGCGCTGATGTGCTTTCTTGATAATTGCATCAGTGTTCTCAGACCAGGAAAGATCTTCAGAGATGTGCATGCCCATGAATTTGAAGCTCTTGACCTTTTCAACCATCGACCCGTTGATATAAACAGGACTGTGGGTCCCTATCCTGCTCCTTCCACAATCAGTTCCTTGGTTTTGCTGGTGTTGAGGGCCAGGTTATTGTGCTGGCACCATATGGACAGTTGCTCGATCTCTCTTCTATACTCTGACTCATCCCCATCAGTGATACGTCCCACAACAGTGGTGTTGTCAGCGATGAGTCATGAGTATAGAGTGAGTACAGCAGGGGGCTGAGCACGCAGCCTTGAGGTGCACCCGTGCTGATTGTTATCGAGGCTGACACATTTCCACCAATATGAACAGACTGTGGTCTGTGAATGAGGAAGTCGAGGATCCAATTGCAGAGGGATGCGCAGAGACCCAGTTCTGCGAGTTTGGTAACTAGCTTGAAGGGGATGATAGTATTAAATGCCGAGCTGTAATCAGTGAATAACAGCCTGACATATGAGTTTTTATAGATAAAATAGACAGATTAGGCAGGTACATGGATAGGACAGTTTAGAGTAATATGGGCCAAATACAGGCACATGGGAGTAGTGGGACATGTTGGTCAGTGTGTGAAAGTTGGCCGAAGAGCCCATCTTCACGCTTTATGACTCTATGACTCTACTGCAGAAAACCTTTGACAAAAGTAATCACAGGTTCACTTGAATAATACCATCCATGTCTAGGTTCGCGAGTCATTTCATGCCACAAATCGAGAGGAGGGTAGCCTGATTATTGTATTTGCAAATGCAAAATGAGTAATATATGAAATAAAAACAGAAAGTGTTTGAAGCACTTGTCAGGTCAGGTAGCATATGTTGAAAGAGAAACAGCATTTTTTTTCAGAAATGGGACCCTTCTTCAAACTAGGAAAGAAAAAGCCTAGTTTTTGATCAGCGAGGAGGCGGGAGCAGGGGAGGGGATCAATAGAACAAAAGTAATATGCCTGAGAGTGCAAGTCCAAATGAGTTAATGTAGCAGTAGGAGAAGCAGTTAAGGTCAGATTATTATGGTCATAAGGAATAGTAGGATTAGGTTATTCGGCCCATCAATTCTACTCCGCCATTCAATCATGGCTGATCTATCTCTACCTCCTAACCCCATTCCCCTGCCTTCTTCCTATAACCTCTGACACCTGTACTAATCAAGAATCTATCGATCTCTGCCTTTAAATTATTCACTGACTTGGCCTCCACAGCCTTCTGTTCCAAAGCATTCCACAAATTCACCACCCTCTGCTGAAAAACACTCTCCTCATCTTCCTAAAGGAATGTCCTTCAATGCTATTCATCCTCTTCCTCTTTATGCAGTGCTTTATTTGTGACAGTACATCCCAGTACAGTGTACCAGAATGTCAAATTTTAAAACTACATTTCAAAATGTTTTGAAATGTTAATACTTCAAAAAGAATATCAGAGGTTAAAAAAATAAAATGTATTAATTAAATTAGATGGTTGGTTCCTTAAACAGGAGCTTTTAGACGCCCTGGGTAGAGGGGATGTTGAGAGGATGTTTCCAGCAGTGGGAGAGTCTAGGACCAGGTGGCATAGCCTCAGAAGAAAAGGACGCACCTTTAGAAAGGAGATGAGGAGGAATTTCTTTAGTCAGAAGGTGGTGAATTCACTCTCACAGAAGAACGTGGAGGCCAAGCCATTGGGTGTTTTTAAGGTGGAGATTGGCAGATTCTTAATGCCAAGGGTTATGGGGCGAAGGTAGGAGAATCGGGTTGAGAGGGAATACGAGATCAGCCATGATTGAAAGACGGAGTAGACTTGATGGGCCAGATGGCCAAATTCTGCTCCTATGATATATGAACTTATGAACTTAGAACAATGATCGACCATAGACACCAACTGCAAGGAATAATATGAGAGCTGGCACCTTTTGGTCAACAAAAAAAAAGCTTTGTGTAATGTAGCAAAGCCGTGGGGAAAAATTGCGACGCCATTGGATAGGTGGATTATTACATTTATTACATTTCCACAAATGTACTCCTCACCAACTTCTCCAGACTTTAATGGAAGTTTCACTCACACATTAAAATGAGTATCCATAGATAACTTTAGCACAAATGCATACAAACAATCTTCTATAAGATAGACACAAAAAGGTGGAGTAACTCAACGGGACAGGCAGCATCTCTGGAGAGAAGGAATGGGTGATGTTTCAGATCAAGACCCTACTTCTGTTTTCTACCTTTGGCATCTCACATTAAATACCTGAAATGCTACCCATTCCTTCTCTCCAAAGATGTTGCCTGTCTCGCTGATTTCTCCAGCTTTTTGTGTCTATCTTTGGTTTAAACCAGCATCTGCAGTTCATTCCTACAAACATTCTAAACGGGATTCAAAGATCCTATTGTAATCCACTGTTCCATTTTGTGCTTGATTATTGCACTTCCTGAGGAAGTGCATGGAAAGCTCAGAAATGGGTGATTGCCAATGACGTCAGGATCAGTTTTGGACACCACATCATGTCACAAATCACCTCAGAAAACATTAATCCATTCTGTGCACCATTGCAGATACATCAATGGCAGTCACACAGGCCTGAAGAATCCAATCCAGCTGACCTTTTGACCAAGACGTTAACCACAGTTATGATCTCCTGTACTGAGGGAACATTTGCAATAGAATAATTTTGACAAATCGTGCATATATAATCCACAAGGAATAAAGACCTCATAATTGCAGAAAATAGACTTATTCCAACTTCTAAACACTTCATACACTCAATTACTCAGTACAATTATGTTTATGGAATAATATGGTTTGCCAACTGATCTTACCAGTTTAAAGTTATTGACTCAAGGTAAAGTATTTTGAGACATTTATTATATTGTATTCCAAGGCACCCATTTGCAGCTCTTACTTTTAATTCCATACGTTTTCTATAACCAGATCACTTTATGAATTACATTCATTTTCCTGTTACGTTTGACCTAGTCCCCAAGATTTCTACCAGAAAAAGTATCCTGGCAGCCCATTCACAGGCCAGGCAAATGGTTTTCTTAAAAATTGATCCCATTATTTATTTGTTCTGTGGATACAGTATCACTGTAGGTCGGTGAAATGTTAAGGGCCTGTCCCACTTGGGCGACCTAATCCGCGAGTTCTGGCGAGTTTGCCCTCGACATACTCACAGCATGGTCGACACGAGGTTGTAGGAGGTCTTCGTAACTCTGCTTCATGCTTGAGAGCAGTCCCCTTGTACTCGAGGCCTCAGCTAGGTTGCGCTGTTTTTTCAATATGTTAAAAAGTGCCCACGAGTAAAATAAGGTCACCATGGAAAAAATCTGTACTGTTTTTACTCATAGGTTTAGTCGTAGTAGGTTAGCATGTTAATCGAGGGTAGTCGAAGATAGTCATAGATAGTCTTCATAGTCGAAGGGAGGTCGAAGGAGATCGTCTTCACTCTCCACTATTCGGTGACCAATTGTCCCGAAGTTAGTCGTAGTTAGTTGTAGCTAGCCGAAGCTGGTCTTCTACATAGTCGAAGGAGGTCTTCTACATAGTCGAAGGAAGTCTTCAACATGTCATTTTTTCAAACTCTTTGAAGCTCACCAATAGGTCGCCCAAGTGGGACAGCCCCTTTAGTCATAGAGTCATAGAGTCTTACAGTGTGGAAAGAGGCCCTTCGGCCCAACATGCCCACACCGGCCAAAATGTCCCATTTACACATGTCCTACCTGCCTTTTTTTGTCCCAAATCCCTCTAAACCTGTCCTATTCACAAACCTGTCTAAATGTTTCTTAAACATGGCAAGAGTTCCTGCCTCAACTACCTCCTCAGGCAGCTTGTTTAATATACCTAGCATCCTTTGTGTGAAAAAAAAGTTGACCCTCAGGTTTCTATTAAATCTATCCCCCCTCACTTTAAACCTCTGGTTCCCAATTCCCCTATTCTGGGAGAGAGACTTTGTGCATTTACCTGAGTGTTAAGAATAAGGGGTAGGTCATTTAGGAATTTAGGACTAAGATGAGTAAAAACCTTTTCACGCAGAGTTGTGAATCTGTGGAACTCTCTGCCACAGAAGGCAGTGGTGGTCAATTCACTGGATGTTTTCAAGAGAGTTAGATATAGCTCTTAGGGTAAACGGAATCAAGGGATATGGGGAGAAAGCAGGAAAGGGGTACTGACTGTCAGCCATGATCATGTTGAATTTTACTCTCCTACTTTAATATTTCTCAACGCTAGATCAGAATTACAATAGCCAACGGAATAAAATGTGTAGGAAAGAACTGCAGATGCTGGTTTAAATCGAAGGTAAAGGTCTCAACCCGAAATGTCACCCATTCAAATGTCACCAAAATGCCAGCCAATGAATTAATGCAGATTGGAGTTTTATTTGACCCATACATCACTCAAGTTTCAATAAGTAAACATCTTGAGAAGTTCCCATTATTTTAATGCAGGTTTTTGAATTTGGTAGTTACTGCAGAGTCATTGTGCTTTTTATTTGGGCCTTCAAAAGGTTAACAAATCTTACTTACTCAGAGCATCATTTACCACACTTCTGAATTTAGCTTTCAGTTTTAATATTAATGATAGCGAACTACTGTGTTTTTTTATTTTATATGACAGAAAGCAGCTGATGCACTTTAAAGTGAAAAAATTGTCAGTGAAAAAGTACCTTTACAGAAGCCATAAATCAGTTCTTGTCATTCTTACAGCATGTCGAGACACATCGAGCAGAACAATATGTGTTTTTTTGGAATTCTATGAGTGATCTGAAGATGCAATATCATAAGCCTAGCGTCTGCTGGAGGCTTTTGATTGCCAGACATGTATCACACCTATGTGTAGGTCAGGCCCACCCGAAGTATGGAGCCATGACGTGTTTTGGCAGGTTGGTGTCTCGGAGAGAAACATGCACCTGTTTACAATTAGCTGCCACAGATTCTTCTCAAAATTCCTTTCTGCACCAAAAAGATCCCCTTTCATAAGAGTGCCTCCAGTTTGTTTTTGATTGGCAACTGATTTAAAGCTGTTAGCACCCTCTATTAGATTATCTTCCAGATTTTACCCTTTGTGAACTGTGCTTCCATGCCTAAATATAACAAAACATTTTGGAAATTGATTTTATTCACCCGAAATGTTCTTTAGTTCATAAGGAGGCAGATTTTTTTCTTTTTGATTTGCAGATGAACTGTTGTGCCCCATTCAGAAATCTTCTTCCTGTGGAGCTGCTCAGAAAGAGCCAGTAGGGGGCATCACAGCTGAACATCCTCCTACTCTCATCCTACCTTTATACAAATACATGTTTACCTGAGCCAGCATATAGTGGCCAAAATGTAACTCATCCCTGATGGCTGAAATCAGGTGGCCTGGCAGTTCTCAGGAATTCACCGTCGAGATGTCATGGACTATGTTACTCAATGACTCTGATCTGCATTGGTGGAGGTCAAGATATGTGAGGGGCAGTAAAGGGTGATTAGGGAAACATAAGGATTGGAAATAGGCTGTTATGATTTATGATGTTAAGCAACATAACATTTTTAATAGTATCATGGCAGCACGATGGTGCAGCTGGTAGAGCTGCTGCCTCACAGCATCAGGGACAATTATAAACCAAAACCAATACCAATACGTATATACATAGAAACATAGAAAATAGGTGCAGAAGTAGACCATTCGGCCCTTCGAGCCTGCACCACCATTCAATATGATCATGGCTGATCATCCAAATCAGTATCTTGTACCTGCCTTCTCTCCATACCCCCTGATCCCCTTAGCCACAGGGGCCACATCTAACATCACAGGGGCTTAAATATAGCCAATGAACTGGCCTCAACTACCTTCTGCGACAGAGAATTCCAGAGATTCACCACTCTCTGTGTGAAAAATGTTTTTCTCATCTCGGTCCTAAAAGACTTCCCCCTTATCCTTAAACTGTGACCCCTTATTCAGGACTTCCCCAACATCGGGAACAATCTTCCTGCATCTAGCCTGTCCAACCCCTTAAGAGTTTTGTAGGTTTCTATGAGATCCCCCCTCAATCATCTAAATTCTAGCAAGTACAAGCCAAGTCTATCCAGTCTTTCTTCATATGAAAGTCCTGACATCCCAGGAATCAGTCTGGTGAACCTTCTCTGTACTCCCTCTATGGCAAGAATGTCTTTCCTCAGATTAGGAGACCAAAATATACAATATATACATACTGTAGGAGGCATAGTGGAAGAAAACAAAAAAATCGATTACCTTTCAGGTGCAGAGGGATAGGTGGGTAGAAAGCAAAATAAGAAAGACTGGCATGCAAAGCAGAATCCTGCAAAAAGTAGTTTCATTTCAAACCTGAAGACCACCTCCCCAGCGCAGATTTCCAATGGGGAGCCCCTGTTTCAAACACTAATGCACATTTCTCCCAAGCCTCTCTGTAAACTGGGAAATATTTCCAACAGTAGCTGCAACTCATTCCATCAGAATGCTATCCCTAATCTCAGGGAGGGGTTGGAAATGATCGTGGTAGGTAAATGCACCTGTAAATTGCCTATTAGTGGTTTGCTCCAATTTATACTCTGAGGCTCTGGGAGAGATAGAAGGAGAGAGAGAGGGGAGAGAAAGAGTGAGCAAATGAGAGAGAGAAGGAGAGAGAAAGATAGAGAATGAGAAAGAGAGAGAAGGAGAGAAAGAAGGAGAGAGAAGGGAGGAAAGAGATGTAAGGTCAGGTTAAAGAACAAGGAGGGCAAAAGGGTTTCTAATTTCCTAATATAGGATATCAAATGGGATGATAATCAAGAGTCATCAGATTAACTAAATAGATGTTAAAAAAATTGCATTAGGAAGCACCTTTTACAAGCTTAGAAACTTGCAGAACATTTTTCAACCACTGAAGTCCTTTTGAAGTACCGTCACTATTGCAGTGTGGTAAACTTGGCAGCCAGTCGCCACCTACCAAGGTGCCAAACAACTAGGGCCACGGTTCAAAATGGTTTTAAAGAAACAAGAATGAATATTGATCAGAAGACCAGGGAAACTGCACTATTCTTTCTCATATTGTTGAGTTGGATCTAACGGAAAACTTCTGATGATCCTCATCCTGAAACGTCAGCTTTCTTTCTCCGATGCTGAATGACCTATTGAGTGTTTCAAGCATTTTCAGTTTTTATTTTAGAAAAGCTCTTTTTTCAGACTTGTTAATGGAAACACATTACGCATTGCAGAATACCAGTGGAACAGGCAGAAAAAGCCTCATGCATGATGACTTGTTCCTGGCACCTATAGCAAATGTAGATCTGTTTGTTTTCTGTACATGTAAACAGAGGCACTATGCCTGTGAGAGTCTTGAAACCACCATTGTTTGTCTGTAGTCAAATATAAATCTCATCGAAATATTTTAATATGTTGCCACATTAGGGTGAAGAGAACAGAAATCTATCAAAACCTCAGGTACAAGAGACTGCAGATGCTGGCATCTTGAACAATAAAAAAAAACAATGGGAAGAACTCAGCAAGTCAGACGGCATCTGTGGAGGGAATGGATAGATCATATTTTAGATCAGCGGCCTTCTTCAGACAGGAGAAGGGTCTTGACCCAAACCATTGTCTGTCCATTCCTTCCACAGATGCTGCTGATCCGCTGAGTTTCTCCAGCAATTTGTGTTAATAAAGGAAGGCTAATGAAATGAAATGATTTGTCCCAGTATTCTTATGACGAACGTGCTCTGAAGAGCAGTCAGAGACTGGGGTTCTTCATGTTTATACTTATGCATTCCAAAAGCTTAAAATTCACAAGCTGAATACTTCATCAATTATTTTTCAGAGTGTTTATAATCCAAGGATTTTTCAGATTACGTAAGTATTTTTCTATGATTCAGATATAAAGTGGAATTGGTCAGTTCTCAAACCTATACATCTTTTATTAGACATAACTGTCATTTCATTGACCATTAATCTTTTCCATGTCATCCATAAAGCGGAAGGCATGCCTCTTGGAGATCCTTTGGTATTACGAGTCTACTACAGCTTTCTTTTATTCTGTGGGAATGCCTTCATTTGCCGATTGATCTGTGGGATACCTTGCAGCGTACCGGCTTAAACTGAGCAAACATTTCGGGCATTGTGATGAATGGCAGCAAACACCTGTTCACCCACTGAAGATCACACCTTCAAAGTTCTGAATGCTCGACCGTAGAGCCAGAGCATTCTTCTCTCTGCTGCAAAGAAAAAGAAAAGTTTTATAAAGGCTCATATCAGAAATGTAAGACCATATTTTTCCATTCTGCCTTTCAGGCCAGTGAGTGATTCAGATGCAGAGGAATTCAACCAAAACCAGATTTCCGTTTAAAATGTAATTTATCCTCTGGCAGAAAATAGACTGAGAATTTAGCAATGTTTCAGTGGTTGCTCCCATTATCTCACTGTCATTAGGTGTAGGAGTAGTGTGGAATGGGACTTTTTTCGGTACACAGGTAGGTCTGGTATTATTAGCCCTGTCAGCATATAAAGTAAAATTACATTTTACATCTACATTTTGCAATTATATTTTAACATTTTAAAAATTATTGTCTTTAGTACATTCAAAACTAAAGAGATTTTCCTAACTTTTTTCGGGATTGAATTATTTTAATGTGCTACTCAAACAAAAATAAGAGCAAAACATTAGCAATGTAGTAAGAAGAATTTAAACAAAGATTTATTGTATTTAATTCCAAAGTTTGATTTGAAAAGAAAAATTACAAAACTACACGTGTTAAAAAACTTCTTGACAGATATTCTGAGTAATTCCTAGTGCGGAAGAATTTTACATCAATGCAAATACAATCACAAAGTGTTTTGTTTAGTTTATTCAGAGCCGTATTTACCTATAGGCTTCATAGGCTGAAGCCTAGGGCCTCAAAATCTAGGGGGCTTCCGGCCAAGGTGTTTTTTTCCCAGAGTTAAAAAAATCCAGAGAAAAAAATGCGACCATCTGCGCCTGTGCAGTTGGGGGAAGCCGATCATGCAGTAGCGACACATAATTACGCTGTCTCTCCGTGCAGTGGGCCCGGGCGGGTTCAGATCTCCATTTGCACTCCACACAATCACCTTGATGCCTCGTGTCTACTCTAGGTAAGTAGTGGATATTGCATTGCGGGAGTGCCCGTTTCTCCGGGCCGGGGGGGGGGGGGGGGGGGCTGTGGTGTCTGCGGTGCGGAGTCGGAGCATAGCTGCATGGGAGGGAGAGAGAGGGCGAGGGGGGGAGAGAGAGGGGGGGATGTGAGAGGGAGAGGGGGGGGTAGACAGAGGGGGGAGAGACAGAGGGGGGAGAGATATGGAGGGGAGGGGAGGGCGAGAGAGAGAGATGGGGAGGGAGAGAGAGGTGGAGGGAGGGAGGGAGAAGGGGGATGGGAGAGGGAAAGGGGGATTATCTTTCGTGAGATTGCAAATTTAAGGTAGGTTTTAGAGCAATTATATTTTCTCCTCCATATGAATAATATCAAACAATTGGAACTGCTTTCTTTTCCTTGATAACAATACTGAAAAATATGAATTCCATAGTTTGCGACTTTTTTTTGCATCATATTTTTAATGTGCACACACTAACATAGTTGAATAGTAACAGGCAATCAAATCAATACACAAAACATTTTCTATAAAAAGGTTTTATTTACTGCAAAAACGTACAGTATTTAATTTGCAGTGTTTGCATGCTCCTTTATAACATGTTACATAACATTTTACAGTACAACTTGTAAAATGTTATTAAAACAAGGACAACTTCAATTCTTAATTTAAAAAAATATATACAACAATGAACCCAATCATCCCATTTCAACCACTCATTACTCTTGACTTAACCAAAATTATTTCTGAAATATTGGTCATAAACTTTGTGCAAAAATGCTCCAAAATAAGGCTCAGAATGCACCAGAGAGCCTCTAATACCCCTTAAGCGGACCCTAGACCCCGGCCGCAAGGGACTTTGAGCTTCGCGCTTGCGATATGCGTTCCATGCACTTATTTAACATAAAATGTTTGTAATCCTGCCATGCCACCCCACTTTTTGAAAAGCTTCATATGGGCCTGGTGTATAATATTTCTGACACTGTCATAGGCCTTTCTTATATATGCTGTCACAACGCTCTGTAGTCTCTAAACAACACTTTAATTTTACTTCAGAGTCACTTGAGTGATTACGTGAAGAAGCCCGCCAGCCCGAATGCGCGTCAATACGTCTAACGCATGGCGCATGACTGGCTGGGAGGAGTGTCGCTCCTCCAGCGGTAAGTTTCAAAAGCCTGCAGGTAAGTTTTAAACTTATTCTCAGGTTGTTCTTTGGTTGGGGGAAAATCTCTTTTACAGAGTTTTCTGCAGATAAGGATATCCAGGGCAAAATCCCGATGGGTCGCGGGGAAACCGGCTATGGAGGACCACGGGAGTGCGGGTAGCCGGCGGCCGTCGGGTTCGCCACTCGAGTCGAATGGATGGAGCACCTTATGGAAAGGATGCCCCATCATGATATGCTTCGTGAAACTGAAACATATCAACGCAGGTCTCCTCGGGGGCCTGCGGCAGCGGCTGGTCCAGGGCTGCATAATGTCTCCCACTTTGAGGAGGGGAGAGTACGGGGTCAGTATTGGAATGAGTCCAAATTCGGAGGTATGTCTGGGGAACATACCGGGATGCACGACATACGTGAGGTTCAGGATGCCTGCCATGGCATCAAGGTACGCGATACCCTCACAAACAGGGGAGCTGTTGCAGGAAGAGTTTGCTGCCAGCATAAACTACCTCATGTCACACCAATTGCAGGATAGGTGATGGTGGAAACAACTACAAAGAACCATACACCAATAAATTGTGCATCCCTGAAAGTGCCGGCAGCTCTATCTGGAGATACATTGAAGGGGGCATTAATGCCCAAGAAATGGAACTCCAAAGAATTGCAGGATGCCCTGCTGTTGATGTGTATGCACACTTCGAAATGAAGGCCAGCAATGTCCAACCGCTGAATCTTCTGTTCGGGGAAGATCTACCCAAACAGGTAAAAAACCTGGATGCGGAAACATAGAAACATAGAAACATAGGAACATTGAAAATAGGTGCAGGAGGAGGCAATTTGGCCCTTCAAGCCAGCATTCATTGTGATCATGGCTGATCGTCCACTATCAATAACCCGTGCCTGCCTTCTCCCCATATCTCTTGACTCCACTAGCCCCTAGAGCTCTATCCAACTCTCTCTTAAATCCATCCAGTGATTTGGCCTCCACTGCCCTCTGTGGCAGGGAATTCCATAAATTCACAACTCTCTGGGTAAAAAGTTTTTTCTCACCTGTCTTAAATGACCTCCTCTTTATTCTAAGACTGTGGTCCCTGGTTTTGGACTCACCCAACATTGGGAACATTTTTTCCTGCATCTAGCTTGTCCAGTCCTTTTATAATTGTATATGTTTCTATAAGTTTCCCCCTCATCCTTCTATACACCAGTGAATACAAGCCTAGTCTTTTCAATCTTTCCTCATATGACAGTCCCGCCATCCCAGGGATCAACCTCGTGAACCTACATTGCTTCAATCACAAGGATGTCCTTCCTCAAATTAGGAGACCAAAACTGTACACAATACTCCAGATGTGGTCTCACCAGAGCCCTACACAACTGCAGAAGAACCTCTTTACTCCTATACTGAAATCCTCTTGTTATGAAGCAAAAGCTGTCGGGCTAATTAAGGCACCAACGACGAGCACAGCTTCACCGTTTCGGCGATAACCCCAACGCCTCCATCAGCAGTAAGCGGTTCGCTGAAGCTGGTGGCAGCTCAAAAGCTGTTTTCTCTGGGCAGAGGTCTTTTAGGCCAAGGCCCAAGCCGCCCTCATGGAAAATGCACAATCCACGCACCCCAGTCTGCCCTCCAAACCTCGAGGGCAGAAATAAAACCTGCATCAGGGGCCTTTGGGCCTACCATAAGACCACCAGTAACCATGGAGGTAGGTGGGTCTGGTTCTTTCCTGAACATGGGGTGTGTGGACCAGTTACAAGTTGGTGGTAGATTACACTTGTTTTTGCATGAATGGCAATGGGCGACATCAGATCCGTTTATACTGCACAGTATACAAGGGTTCCAAATTGAATTTCTTCCCAATTCATTGACACCCACACAACATACCCCAAACCAGGCATTTGTTAATTCCAAACAAGAAGGTTTGGATATACAAGCTGTAAATCATAAAAGAAAGATGGAGGATGTTGGATCATCCTTGATTTAACACAACTAACTCTTATGTGCAGTATAGACGTTTCAAAATTGAAACCTTCGTTGCTGCCAAACAACTGATTTCCAAAGGATGCTTTATGGCATGCATCGATCTCAAAGATGCGTACTATTCGGTGCCCATTCACAGGGATCACCGGAGATATTTGAAATTTAGCTGGATGGTGCAACTGTGGCAGTTTAAATCATTGGCTAATGGGTCAACTTCAGCCCAGGTTATTCACAGAATTATTAAAGCCGGTGCTTGGGTCGCTTAGAGGTCAAAAACACATTGTTATGACATATTTGGATGTTTTTCTCATCATAAGAAAAATGCTGAAACTGGCTAAATTAGCTGTTTTCAACCACAAAACTCATATTTGAGAAGTTGGGGTTTCTCATCCATCCAGTTAAATCCAAGTTGATACCAACTAGAGTTATTAATTATTTGGGGTCTACCATTAACTCTATTAAAAATGTCTGTGACTCTGCCCTGGGGCAAGAGATTAGAATCAATTGAAGCCTGTAACAACCTTGTTGTTATGAAACAGCCATCTATTCGACAGGTGACTAATGTAATTGGCAAATTAGTGGCTGTTTTTCCAGCTGCACAATTTGGTCCTTTGCATTATCAGAGTTTACAACGTGCAAGGAGCAAGCACTCAAATACAATTTAGGTCATTTTTAACAGACCTATGCTATTACCAGCTGAAGCTATATCAGAATTATAATGGTGGATGACCAATATTCGGCATTTCTCCAGTAACATTTTGGTCGGTAAAACTCCAGTTATATTACAAACTGATGCTAGTGCTCAAGGATGAGGAGCTACTTATACCATCCCTAGTTGTGGTGGCAGATGGGATGTGCATGAATTATCAAATTCTTCAGTTACATGGTATCAGCTAACTGGAGATGCTGGGGGCATTTTATGGGTTAAACTCTTATTGTGGGAATATGCATACTCTGCATGTTTTAACTACAGATTGATGACACTACAGTGGTGGCATATATTAATCACATGGGTGGAATCAAGTCAATATCCTGTGATAATTTAGCTAACCTCATTTGGCACTGGTGTATGGTAAAAAGCATTTGGATTTCAGCTACCTCCTTGCCGAGTTGGTTTAAAATGGTGGCGGACAACCAGGTCACGCAAACTCAATGACAACACAGAATGGATGTTGGATCATAAAGTCTTTAACGACATTGTTCCTTGGTATGGAACACCGGAGGGGCAGTGGCGATGGATGCATTCTCACTACACTGGGGAGGAATATGCTTTTATGCCTTTCCTCTAATTTGCGTCATCAGTTGGGTCTTGCAAAAAATCCAGCAAGATTCCGCTTCAGCCATTTTTATAGTGCCTAACTGGCCTACGCAGCCATGGTTCCCGCTGATGTTGGGAATGATAATAGAACCTTATATGGTTATTTCTAAAACACAGAAATGTGCTGGTTCATCCCGTGACTCGGGAAGCCCACCCTCTGCATAATAGAATCAATTTATTGATTTGCAGACTCTAAAAACACCTGTCCTGAGGCTCCGGTTGTCAGACCGAACCATGGACGTGATCACTGCAGCTTGCAGAGATAGCACCAAGAAGCAGTACATTTCCTACATCAGGAGATGGGAAGTGTTTTGTTTAAATTCTAATATAACGTATAATACGGCACGGATAACTGACGTTTTGGAGTTACTTTCAAAATTATTCTTTGACAAAGATTAAGTTATAGTGCCATTGACTGTGCCAAAAGTGCCTTGTCAGCATATTTGCTGCTGGGATAAGGACACCACTCTGTCGGGTCTCACCCTCTGATATCCAGATTCATGGAGGGTATCTTTAATACAAACCTTCCCAGGACCAGGTACATGGAAGTATGGGATGTTAACATTGTGTTAACATTACTTCACCAGTGGGCTCCAGCTACATCCTTATCGTTGGCCTGGCTCACGTATAAGGTAGTTATGCTCATGGTGCTAGTTTCAGTGCAACGCGTCCAGTCATTGCATAAGCTACGGCTGGACAGAACGGTTAAATCTAACAACAAAATAACGTTCTATGTAATGAGTTAATTAAACATAGCAGACCGGGGGTGTTAGGTCTAAAGCTGGAATTCTGGCATATTCTATGGACGATAGATTGTGTATTGTCACACATATTCATCAATATTTTAAGGCTACAAAGAACCTTAGAGGCACTGAGCTGGCAATGTTCATTAGCCAGACAAAAGCACACAAGAGGGTTTCAGTGCAGACCATCTCCAGATGGTTAAGACATGTATTGGCTTGTGCAGGAGTGAACTCTGATATTTTTAAATCTCATTCCATCAGGGCTGCAACAACATCAGCAGCGAGGTTCATGGGGGTTCTGCTGGACCGCATCCAAGCGACTGCAGGATGGTCGAATGAGCGGGCTTTCCAAATGAACCGATTGCCAGGCCGGGTTCGTTTGCCAACTCAATTTTAAGTTCTGTTCAATAATTTGCTTTTCCGGATGTAGGGATCGCTATATTTATTATTATCATTTGCATCAGCATGTTTAAAATCTATGTCATGCCTGAATGCGTTATCTTTTCAATCATTTTTGGTCAACTAATGCATTGTGTGGCATGGACTCGTGTTCGCGGCATGAAATCACAGAGCTTTGAAATCTCCACGTAGTCACTCACATGACTCCGAAGTAAAATAGGAAGATTAAACGAGAACTTACCAATTTGAAGTCTGATCTTTATTTTATGAGGAGTTACGATGAGGGATTACGTGCCCCCCACTCCCAACCCTTCTCATAAAAGTCAGCTGGTAGTTCTAGTTTTCTCGATCTTTCTATAATCAGTCCAGCAACTGGGTTTCTGTGATTTTACACCGCTGCTTTGAAGGTTGATCCGCATGCGGGCTGGCAGGCTTCTTCATGTAATCCCTCATCGTAACTCCTCATAAAATAAAGATCAAACCTCAAACTGGTAAGTTCTCATTTAATCTTCCTATTTTCCTTGCCCTCCATTTCAGGATAATAGTGTTTTAAGCTAATAAGTCAACACTAGCACTGGCAATAAATAAATAAATAAAAAGCACAGCTTTCCAGCCCTTATCTCTTGGCCACGCTCGACTGCACTTCGGTGTCAATCTGGTGGACTCTTCCATCTTCCTCTCGTCGAGGGGGTGGGGGATTGGTAGGGGCCTCACGTGGAATAGCCATACAGACAGCACTCATAGTCAGGATCGAACCCGGATCTCCAGCGCTGAAAGGCAATAATTCTACCGCTGCGCCACCGTGTCCACCATGTCTTTAGGAATGAAATCAGATACTTTAATCTCATTAAAACAAATACTAGGCTCTGTAAGATTCATAGAGAAGTATATAATACACAGATCTTCGTGCATAGAATGGAAATTTATCTCTCTTCTTTCGCAGTAGCCTGCTTCATGCACCTTATAGTAGCTGGTGAGAAAGCAACGTTGCAGTGACCTAATGCCAATTTTTGCTTACATTAAAGGAGGGAGAGGCAATATAAGAAGGGCATGTGGGTAAGAGAGTCTAAAAAATAAATGATAAAGTAAATTAGCACTGAAGAACAACAGAAAAGTAAAATAATGTATTTGATCAATTTTACTTCATGTGAGTAAACTGCACAAAAAAAAGTTCAATGCTGAATCTGAAATTGCCACTGTCATAAGGCAAGGCAGAAAAGTGGGTGCTCGTGAATCAATGATGATATTTTGTTTCTTCGTTGATTTCTAATGAGCACAATGGAAATAAAATTATAAGATTATCAACAGCCACCAATATCAAGAGTCAAGGGTAAATAATTGTCAAATGTACCGACAATGGATCAATGAAATTCATACTTGCAGCAGCCTATGTTTAAGAAGGAACTGCAGATGTTGGAAAATCGAAGGTAGACATAATTGCTGGAGAAACTCAGCGGGTGAGGCAGCATCTATGGAGCAAAGGAAATAGGCAACGTTCAGGTCGAAACCTGACCCTATGTGAAGAATGGTTTCGACCCGAAACATTGCCTATTTCCTTCGCTCCATAGATGCTGCCTCACCCGCTGAGTTTCTCCAGCATTTTTGTCTACCAGTATAAAGGGTATATCATTTAGTGCAAGATAAAGTCCAATAAAATCTGATTAAAGATAGTTTAAAGGTCTCCAATGGGAGGTCACTACTGCACTCTACCTACTGAGAGGATGGTTCAGTTACCTGATAATAGTTGGGAAGAAGCTGTCCCTGAATCTTGAGGTATGCATTTTCAAACTTGTATATATCTTGCTCAATGGGAGAGGGGAGAAGAGGGAGTGATTGGGGTGAGTCTGGTCCTTGATTATGTTGGTGGCTTTGCCAAGGCTGCGTAAAGTATACATGGACTCAATGGAAGGGAGGTTAGTTTGCGTGATGGTCTGTTATCATATGGTTATGTTATCTTGAGTGGTGTTTACAGGCGAGTTATACTGTATTTGTATACTGTGGATGGCATGATTGTAATCATGTATAGTCTTTTCGTTGACTGCATAGCATGCAACAAAAAAGCTTTTCACTAAACCTCGGTACACTTGGCATTAATAAACAAAACAAACAAACTAGACTATATTAACATAATAAATAAAATACATCAATAAATTAGTTTTAGTGATACAGCACAGAAACAGGCCCTTTGGCCCACTGAAACCGCGCTGACCAGCGATCCCATTACACCAGCACACGAGGGACAATTAACCTACAAACCTGTGCGTCTTTGGTGTGGGAGGAAACCAGAGCGCCCGGGGATAACCCACGCAGTCACGGGGAGAATGTACAAACTCCTTACAGATAGCATCCGCAGTCAGGATCAAACCTAGGTCTCTGGTGCACTAAGGCAGCAACTCTACCAAATTAAAAAACTCCAAAATTAGTGTAAAAAGCTTGAAGTTCTTATTGCAACCAAGAGTGTTCATAGTTTTTAGCTGCAAATAATCTTTCTTTAAGCAAACAACGATGATATATTCCCATAAATCCTACAGCATTTTAAAAAATAAAGACATCTCCCATCTACTGTCACTGTGGAAGAGACTGCCACATCCCCAGCCCTCATTTAACAGGATGACAAGTCAACTTTCCAGTTGCACAGTTTATAAAAATAAATTAACTTTGTGAAGTTGTCTCATGGATGAAAGGCAAATTGCCCTTTACATAATAGGCACATAGCACCTGTCTGTAGAAATCAAACCACCTGCTTCCTTAAGAGATGCCTCACACATCTGATGCTGCATTCCCCATGTAAAGGAATCTTCCACAACTCAAATTCTTTATCCAATTATCTGTCTAATACCAATGTTTATGTGACAAGTAAATATTAGTGTGGGTTACTAATATCCCCTTTGAAAGGAAAGGATGCGTACGAACTCAAAGCTGAGCGAGAGATTCTATGAATCTTTATTCCATAAAAATGATGCATTTGAAACTCCTCAAACAAGATCAGAAAATGATGAATTATTTCACTTTTACGGTTTAAATTCTTAAAATAAAATCCTGCAACTCCTTTCAGAATGTTTTTACTGTTCCAAGGGAAAGTAGATTTTACCAGATAAAAGATTTTAGTGCTTCTTTTTAAAATTTTGAATCACTAGTTGGAGAGGTGGCTTGTTATAATAGAATATTCGTCCCAAAATTCATCCCCTCATTCACCTCACTCCCTTTCTCAAATGATCATCTGGGGACAGACCTAGTGTGTTGGCATCTCATGAAATCATTCTCTCAAGTGAGACAAAAGAGCAATGCAATCTCTCAAGTGCATTTCATCCAGTTACTTTCAAATGTAAATATAGATTTCGTATTGCATATGGTTCTTAAGTTGCATTTGCAAATGCATACTTTCATTGGACTGTTGCATGTGTAATTTCCATTCCCATGGATATTTCCTTTTCCCATTTATATTATGATAGTAATGGAGAAATTTTATATACAGCGTGTAACATTTTACGATTTTGCACTCTGTACTTGGAGAATTGCGCAAGGGACATCGACTGAGAATTTGTGCACACATTTCCCACAAATTTTCCATCAATCAACATGAATATGCCGGTTACATGAACTCGTGAAACTTACCAGAATACTAAAATACAAACAGAAAGTCTATCATTTTAAGATTAACGAGTCACAAGTTTTGAAAAAAACATGCTGTTTAGTACTTGTGGAAGAAATCCTCCAATAATAAAAAATGATGGATAGGGTGATGTTTTTCATCATTATACGACATCAAACTCAAATTTTATTTATTTTACTGTTCTAAAAATCACCTTTTTGTATTTTTTTAAATGCTGGCTTGATTAACTAACAAATGTAAATTAATAAAAATTAAAACAGCAAAAAATACCAGTTACAGCAAATTACAGATATTAATGAGGGATCAATTTAAAATCACCCAATTGAGGAACACATCAGAGCAATTTAACATTCCAAGATTTTATCTTCAGGAAATATCACTGAGGAAAATAACACTGCTTTATTTTGCCTGTATTCCTTTCTCCATCTTGGCTTTATGGTGGAAGTCTCATTGACTTTGTCCCACACAAACCCCATCTCAAATAATAATTCTGTTTTTGCTCCTCGCTATAGTGAGCAAGCCATTTTATGTCAAAATGGCCATGGATTGACCAAATAACTTTAATCACAATGTTATTCCAACGCACTAAAATAAAAATAAAATAAATTGCTGGAAATACTGAAAGGGTCAGGCCACTTCTGTGGGAAGAGAAACAGGGTTGACATTTCAGGTCGAAGACCCTTCATCAGAATTGGGAAAGAGACAAAAAGTATCCAACCTGAAATATTAAATCAGTTTCTCTTCCCGCCAATGTGATGTGACCTGTTGATATTTCCAGCATTTTAAAATTTTATTTTAAATTACTATGAGAGCGTCACAATGGCGGAGGAGGGCATCACAGTGGCGCAGTGGTAGAGCTGATGCGTTACAGCGTCAGAGTCCTGGGTTCAATCCTGACTATAGGGACTGTCTGAGTGGAGTTTGTACATTCTCCCTGTGACCTGCGTGGGTTTTCTCCGGAAGCTCCGGTTTCTCCTTCACACCAAAGACATATAAGATTATACGTAAATTGTAAAGTTGTGCCTAGTGTGTGCAGGATAGTGTTAGTGTGCGAGGATCACTGGTCGGTATGGACTCAGTCGGCCAAAGGGTTTGTTTCCACGCTGTTTCTCTAAACTAAACTAAACTAAACTACCATCCGTTAACCATTTCTTGCAGGAAATTGGTGGCCCACAAAAGAAAATTGGAATAGGCACTCAGTATCTGAACTATTAATGCCCAGGCATGCTGACGCAACTTTCTGGGGTATATGTGGAGCAATCTCCTCATCCAGAACAGATGATGGTGGCTAATTGAGGCTTGTCTACCTATTGTGGATGCCATTTAAATACTTTCACCCATATGTAGTTGCTTAGATCCTTTCATCCCACCACTCACAATGAAAATGTATTTTGTTACCCTAACTTTCCCTTCACTAATTTGTACAACTCAAAATGTCACAATTCTTCTTCACATTGTAAAGGACGTTTCAGATGTCAAAGCACGGTAATTTTGGACTTTAACAAATACGTTGTTGCTATAGCCGGACACATTTCACTAAATAGTGTGTTTAGAATCAATTTCAGACATATTAGAAGTACTGCTGTCATAAGATATGTCCTTAATCTAAAACGGTTTCTTGAATGTACCCATTGTTCCTCATGTGCCAAATGCGGACTTTGATCTCCTCCGTGTGTTTACACTACAGATGTGAATTTGCAGCTGCTTCACATTCGTAGTGGACTTGTTAATGTAAACCGTGTGGCAACATTCACTCCCACCCTGTTTGAAGTTGCAAAAACTCCCACCTCCGAGTACCGGATTTGGGGTTAGCTGTGAAATTGTAGATTCACATCAAACTGGTTACAATTCCTAATGGGAATCTCCTGTTGTTTTCAAACATTCAGAGGACATGCATCTTTCTGAGCTCATTCCCATCCCAATCCTTTGCTGTTTTGCAACGATGACATGGCTTTTGCTCACCAGAGTCCAAAACCCCTCTTCACCGCCAATCCCCATCCATATCATAACATTTGTATTTTGCTGCCGAATGCATGGAACATGTCATTTTCTACCATTCCTTTGCCAAACCTACAACTCTGCTGGTTTATGGATTTTGGGATGTTATGTTACAGTTGGACAAGACAATGATGAGGCCACACAGAGCATCGTGTTCAATTTTGGTCACCCTGCTATATGAAGGATGTCGCGAAGCAGGAAAGAATGAAGAGAAGATTTACGAGGATGTTGCCAGGACAGGGGCCTGAGCTACAAGGAGAGGTTGGGCAGCCCAGGACATTATTTTTTGGAGCGCAAGAGGCTGAGAGATGATCTTAAAGAAGGGGAATAGAAAGGCTGAATGCACAGAATCTTTTACCTAGATCAGGGGAATCAAAAACTAGAGGACATAGAAACATAGAAACATAGAAAATAGGTGCAGGAGTAGGCCATTTGGCCCTTCGAGCCCGCACCGCCATTCACTATGATCATGGCTGATCATCCAACTCAGTATCCCGTACCTGCCTTCTTTCCATACCCCCTGATCCCTTTAGCCACATGGGCCACATCTAACTCCCTCTTAAATATAGCCAATGAACAGGCCTCAACTATCTTCTGTGGAAGAGAATTCCAGAGATTCACCACACTCTGTGTGAAAAATGTTTTTCTCATCTGGGTCCTAAAAGATTTCGTTATCCTTAAACTGTGACCCCTTGTCCTGGACTTCCTCAACATCGGGAACAATCTTCCTGCATCTAGCCGATCCAACCCTTTAAGAATTTTGTAAGTTTCTATAAGATCCCCCTCAATCTTCTAAATTCTAGCGAGTACAAGCCAAGTCTATCCAGTGTTTCTTCATATGAAAGTCTTGACATCCCAGGAATCAGTCTGGTGAACCTTCTCTGTACTCCCTCTATGGCAAGAATGTCTTTCCTCAGATTTGGAGACCAAAACTGTACGCAATACTCCAGGTGTGGTTTCACCAAGACCCTGTACAACTGCAGTAGAACCTCCCTGCTCCTATACTCAAATCCTTTTGCTATGAATGCCAACATACCATTCGCTTTCTTCACTGCCTGCTGCACCTGCATGCCTACTTTCAATGATTGGTGTACCATGACACCCAGGTCTCGTTGCATCTCCCATTTTCCTAATCGGCCACCATTCAGATAATAATCTACTTTCCTGTTTTTGCCACCAGTGGATAGCCTCACATTTATCCACATTAGACTGCATCTGCCATGCATTTGCCCACTCGCCCAGCCTATCCAAGTCACCTTGCAGCCTCCTAGCATCCTCCTCACAGCTAACACTGCCCCCCAGCTTCGTGTCATCCACAAACTTGGCGATGTTTCATTCAATTCCCTCGTCCAAATCATTAATATATATTGTAAATAGCTGGGATCCCAGCACTGAGCCTTGCGGTACCCCACTAGTCACTGCCTGCCATTCTGTAAAGGACCCGTTTACTCCTACTCTTTGCTTCCTGTTTGCCAGCCAGTTCTCTATTCACATCAATACTGAACCCCCAATACCGTGTGCTTTATGTTTGTATACTAATCTCTCATGTGGGACCTTGTCGAAAGCCTTCTGAAAGTTCAGATATGACACATCCACTGGTTCTCCCTTACCTACTCTACTAGTTACATCCTCGAAAAATTCTATAAGATTCACATTTTGATTTACCTTTTGTAAATCCATGCTGACATTGTACAATGATTTCACCACTTTCCAAATGTGCTGCTATCCCATCTTTAATTATTGAGCAGTTTCCCCACTACTGATGTTAGACTAACTGGTCTGTAATTCCCCGTTTATTTCTCTCCCTCCCTTTTTAAAAAGTGGGGTTACATTAGCTACCTTCCAATCCTCAGGAACTACTCCAGAATCTAAAGGGTTTTGAAAAATTATCACTAAGGCATCCACTATTTCTGGGGCATCAACTAAAGTACTCTGGGATGCAGCCTATCTGGCCCTGGGGATTTATTGGCCTTTAATCCATTCAATTTACATAACACCACTTCCCGGCTAACCTGGATTTCACTCAGTTCCTCCATCTCATTTGACCCGCGGTCCCCTGCTATTTCCGGCAGATTATTTATGTCTTCCTTAGTGAAGAGAGAACCAAAGTAGTTGTTCAATTGGTCTGCCATGTCCTTGTTCCGGTCTGCCATGTCCTTGTTCCTTGACATTAGGTTAAGCTGAGAAAGGAAAGATGTAATGTGAAACTGAGGGGCAATTTTTTCACAGAGGATGGTGGGTTTGTAGAACGGGCTGCCTGGTAGTTAAGACAGGAACAATAACAACATTCAAAAAATAATTGAACAGGTACATGGATAGAAACAGTTTAAAGGGATATGGGCCAAATGTGAGGAGGTGGGATTGGCGTAAATGGGGCATCTTGTTTGGCATGGGCAAGTTGGGCTTGTTTCCATGCTGTATGAGTCTATAACTTGGAACCATACTGTCTTTCAGTCCACCTCTTAAAAAGTTCAATTTTAGTTGAACTCATATGGAAGACAACTGATCTAGTCATTCACTCTCAGTTTTAGTTGAGACTATAAAAAGTACAATTGTGGGCATCGCTAGCATCTGCCTGAATAGTTCATTATTTCTAAATCACTCTTGATTGTGGAGCTAATCCCTGGCTTCTCTTGTCAAATGCAAATTGTCTTTGTAAATCTTTCTTCTTAACATACTTCATATATTGAAACAAAGATTTATTTGATGACTCTAAGGGGATCGATTTAATGTTCTCAGAGACTGATATGAGCATTGGGATACAGAACAAGTCCATATCAAGTCCAGGGTGGCACAGTGGTAGAGTTTAAGAAGGAACTGCAGATGCTGGAAAATCGAAGGTAGACAAAAGTGCTGGAAACACTCAGCGGGTGCAGTAGCATCTATGGAGCGAAGGAAATAGGCAACGTTTAGGCCCAAAACGTCGAGGCTCCATAGATGCTGCTGCACCCGCTGAGTTTCTCCAGCACTTTTGTCTACAGTGGTAGAGTTGCTGCTTTACAGCGCAAGCCACCCGGGTTCAATCCTGACTATGAGTGATGCCTATACGGAGTTTGTACGTTCTCCCTGTGTTTCCAGGTGCTCCGGTTTCCTCCCACATTCCAAAGACATACAGGATTGTAGGTTAATTGGCTTCAGTAAAATTGTAAATTGTCCCAAGTTTAGAATGGTGCCAGTGTGTGGGGTGATCGATGGTCGGTGCGAATTTGGTGGGGTAAGCTAATATTTTTGCACTAATGTACCAATATTAATTTTTTAATTTTTTTTATGATCTAATTTTTCTGTGTGTATTGCATTTACTGGTCTGTTCAGTTGCTGCATGTAAGAATTTAATTGTTTAATTGTCAGTGCATCTGTTGATTAAACACTCTTGAATCTTGACTTTTAAGTATTAGAATTGGCCGTTAGAATTGGCCATCCAACTGGTTACCACTTAGCACGTCCATGGATTATGCCTGCCCTAGCCTTACATTCATCTCGAGAACACCTGGATAGGAGAGACGCCTACAGTATGTCAGACTCCTAATCATAGACTACAGCTCTGCCTTTAATACAATTATACCAACCAAGCTTATCACCAAACACGTGGGACTTGGTTTCAGAACGCAAATTCTGATGACTGATTAGCACACAACAAAAGATTTTCACTCTACCTAGGTATACGTGACAATAAACTAAACTGACCTGAACCAAACTGAATTTCATTTACATAGAAAGAATGACGGAATAAGTAATATCATGAAAAAATTGAATAAACTTACGGTCAGGAAGATGAAAGGTGAAATGTTGGAATATAATTTGTCAAATTCTGTTAGAGGAAACAAAGTGGTACATAAGTGAGAGCACGTACCCAATGTGATTAATTTGCAGCTTGAGGGGAAGGTTGATGGGTGTGTTGAAGGCAAGCCTTTGCAGGCACTGTTACAAAATAACTTCAGTACTCACTAAACTATTTCAGGGGTAGAATTTCTTCTTCATAAGAGCGGGTGAGCTGTTTACCACAGATGTGTTTTGACTCGCTCTCTCAGTTCTAAGGCAGCCCTGATTGCAGCAAGAACAGCATTTACCCTCGAGAAAAGTGTATCTTCTTGCCATCACCTACCTTGGCTGGACCTGAAGACACAAGCGGACACTGATTTACAAAAAAAAAGTAACGGCACAGAGTGAAGTGACAGAGTGGCGCAGCAGTTGCTGCCTTACATCATATACCTGTTACGGAGTTTGAATGTCCTCCGAAACATGGATAGGTGATGTTTCGGGTCAGGATCCTTTTTCAGACAGGGGGAGACAAGTGAATGTTAGGTGGGGTGGGTCCTGAATGATGTTCTCAAACCTGTATGGGTTTTCTTCGGGTGTTCCGGTTTCCTCCGACATTCCAAAGAAGTACAGGTTTGTAAGATAATTGGCTTTGGTAAGTTGTAAAATTAACCTTACTTTTCAGGATAGTGCTAGTGTTCAGGGTAATCGCTGGTCAGTGGGCCGAATGACCTGTTATCAAGCTGGATCTCGAAAGACTAAAACTCTAAATTTCTAAAGACACAAATCGCTGGAGTAACTCAGCAAATTAGGCAGCATCTCTGAAGAACATGGATAAGGTTGTTTCGGGTCGGGACCATTCTTCACATTGACTGCAGAAGGGGAGGGGAAGAAAAGCGAAAGAGAGATGGGAGCATGATCTGAAGGATGTTCTCATTACAGAAAAGAGCTGCTTCCTTTCGCAAAATGAACCGGCGTATACCTGGCTCTTCTCAAGACAATGCAGACATGAAAAATCAGCATTAAACCATGACAAAGGACAGGTGCTAATTTATTGAACCACTCCTGTTTCTTCATGGCCTCGCCCAGGAAACCTTGCTCCACCACCCACTCAACCAGCTGCTGTGAATAACAGTGGGAGCACATGCCTCACATGTGAATGAAACCGCTGCAAGGCCACTCTGTGCATTGGAAACACTCAATGTCAAAGATAAAATTAACTTGTACCACCAAAAGGGACACAACAAAATTGCAGGTCTTTCATGGATAAAGAATGATCGCAGCTGTTGAAGGTTCAGCAGCACAAACTTTGCAAGTCATTCAGAAATCAGTGACTAAACTACTGGCCATTACTGTGCGAGCAGCCGTCCTGTCTAAAAGCACATGTAATCCACATAGAAACATAGAAAATAGGTGCAGGAGCAGGCCATTCGGCCCTTCGAGCCTGCACCGCCATTCAATATGATCATGGCTGATCATCCAACTCAGTATCCTGTACCTGCCTTCTCTCCATACCCCCTGATCCCTTCAGCCACAAGGGCCACATCCAACTCCCTCTTAAATATGGCCAACGAACTGGCCTCAACTACCTTCTGTGGCAGAGAATTCCACAGATTCACCACTCTGTGTGAAAATGATACTAGCTCCTTATAAACCACGCTTTATTAATCCGGTAACACATTTGGGTGGCACAGTGGCGCAAACTGTATGGAGTCTGTACGTTCTCCCCGTGACCATGACGGTTTTCCCCAGATGCACCGCTTTCTTCCCACATTCCAAAGACATACAGGTTTGGAGGTTAATTAGCTTTGGTAAAGATGGTAAATTGTTTCTAGTGTGTAGGATATTGCTGGTGTACGAGGTGATCACTGGTCGACTTGGACTCGTGGATCGAAGGGTCTGTTTCTGTGCTGTATATCTAAACTAAATATTTAATGAAGTGTTGGAGGAACTCAACGCCATGCAGCACCTAGAGAACGAAATGCATTGACAACGTTTCAGGTCAGGACCCTACTTCAGACAAACATTTTATGACCGTATATGATTGACCACAAAGATACAGGTAACTCTTTTTGCCATAAGCTCCAGAGTTTTCTCTGCTTCTCTGAAACATAGAAATAAAGGTGCAGGAGCAGGCCATTCAGTACTTCGAGCCAGCACCGTCATTCAATATGATCATGGCTGAATATCTAAAATCAGTACCCCATTCCTGCTTTTTCTCCATATCCCTTGATTCTTTTAGCCCTAAAAGCTAAATCAAACTCTCTCTTGAAAACATCCAGTGAATTGGTCTCCACTGCCTTCTGTGACAGAGAATTTCACAAATTCACAACTCTCTGGGTGGAAAAGTTTTTCCTCATCTCAGTCTTAAATAGCCTACCCCTTATTCTTCAACTGTGACCCCTGGTTCTGGACTCCCCCAACGTGGGGAACATTTTCCCTGCATCTAGCCTGTCCAATCCTTAAAAAATTGTATGTTTCTATAAGATATCCTCTCATCCTTCTAAATTCCAGTGAATACAAGCCGTCGACCCATTGTTTCATCATATGTTAGTCCCACCATCCTGGGAATTAACCTGTTGAACCTGCGCTGCACCCCCAATAGCAACAATGTCCTTCCTCAAATTAGGAGACCAAACTTGCACACAATACCCCAGGTACGGTCTATTTTCATTTAAGATACCCAATTAAACGTATCATTCTTTGCATTAGCTAGACTAATTCCTCCATTTATAGATCATGGTGGAATTTTGTTTGATAACTGTCCTGTGTAGTGCCTTGGGACAAAGTTTACCATTAAAGCTGTTGTTATACTAAAGTGGGGTGATTGCATGTTCCATTTAGCATTATATTTCCCTAAATGCTGGCTATAAAGAAAGGTGGGACAAACATTGTTTTCTCTGGAGCATCGAAGGTTGTGGGAAGACCTAATAGAAGTATATCAAAGATTGAAAGGCATAGATAGGACAGACTGTCAGAAACTTTTTTCTCAGAGTGGAAGTGTCAAAGACTAGAAGGCATAGCTCTATGGTGGGGGGGGGCAAATTTTCAAGATGTGTGGGGAACGTTTTCTTCACAGAGAGTGGAGGATGTCCGGAACAAAGATAGACACAAAAACTCAGCAGGTCAGGCAGCATCTCCAGAGAAAAGGAGCAAGTGACGTTTCGGGTTGAGACCCTTTTTCAGACTTTGTCAGGGAACGCTTTACCAGGGGTGGTTGTGGCGGCAGATAGTGGTATTTAAGATATTCTTGGATAAGCACTTGGAAATATAGGGAATGGAGGGAATATGGATCACATGCAAGCAGAGAAGATGGTTTAACTTGACATTAGGTTTGGTACAGCTAGTGCGGGCTGAAGGGCCTATTTGTGTGCTGTACTGTTCTATGTATGTTCTATGCTAACATTTATAGAAAGATATTCTGCTTAGACATTATCTCCATCTTTTCTGTTTTGTATGCGTGTTCATTCATCAGCTCTAATTGGGGAAGCTAACTTCTTGACTCAGGTGCACCTTTTTAAAATCCACCTAAATGTCACCAAAATAAAATGAACAGAATGTGTCTCTCTTTAGTATAAACCAACATCTGCAGTTCCTTCCTATACATGATTTTCCACATAATCTGCAGCATAAGTGTGCACAAATCCAAAATAGAAAAAGAACAGGTGACATAAGGTGACGTTGAATCTGAAGAAGGGTTCTGACCCAAAAAAGACACCTGTTCCTTTTCTCCAGCATGGCACAGTGGCACACCGGTAGTGTTTCAAGTTTCAAGTTTACATTTATTGCCAAATGCACCAATTAGTACAGTGAGATTTGAGTTACCGTACAGCCATACGAATAAAAAGAACACAACACACGATAGAATTTAACATGAATATCCCCACACAGCGGAATCAACGTTTCCCACTGTGAGGGAAGGCAATAAGGTTCAGTCATCTTCCTCTTTCTTCACCCGTGGTCGGGGCCTTGACCCCTCTGCAGTCGCTGCTACGGCGGCCCGATGTTCAGGCCCTATCGCCAGGATGATCAGAACTCCAATGTCGGAACGGTTGAAGATACATACTCAGCGGCTTGGAGTTTCCGAATCGGCCACTTCTTACCGGAGACCGCGGCTCCCAAAGTCTACAGGAAGAGCTGGGCGGTGATTCAAAACTGGCGGCCCGCGGCAAAGGGATCCCAGGACTCCACGATGTTAAAGTCAGCACCACCCGCGGCTAGAAGCTCCGCAACCACAGCTCCATGATGTTAAAGTCACAGGCCCAACACTCAGGAGCTTCAACATGGCGATCCCCGGTAAGGCATCGCCCGCTCAGTGATAGTAATCAGTGCTGCGCCGCTGCTGAAGCTCTGGTCGGTCTCCGGCAGGAAAGGCCACGCCAATTCAGATGGTAGGCCGCGGGGGGGGTACGAAGACGTTACTCAAAGAATAGACACATCCTCGACCAGGAAGTGACTGAGAAACGGTTTCCCCCATACCCTCGCCACCTCCCCCACATAAAAATGACTAAGAAACCTCCAAAAACATACTTTTAAACAGACTAAAAATACCAAAAAGACGAAAATACAGAGACTGTTGGCAAGGCTGCCAATCGTACAGCGCCCCTGGTGGCCAAAGAGTTGCTGCCTTACAGTGCTTACAGTGCCAGAGATCTGTGTTTGATCCCGGGTGCTTGTATGTACGGAGTTTGTATGTTCTTCCCGTGACCTCGTGGGTTTTCTCCGCGATCTTCAGTTTCCTCCCACACTCCAAAGATCAGTTTGTAGGTAAATTGGCTTGGTATAAATGTAAATTGTCCCTTGTGTTTGCAGGATAGTGTTAATGTGCGGGGAACGCTGGTCGGTGCAGACTCGGTGGGCCGATGAGCCTGTTTCTTCACAGCGTCTCTAAACTAAATTAAACTAAGATTCTGCCTGATCCGCTGAGTTGCTGCAGCACTTTGTGTCTTTGTGGAAAATCATGTTCACTAAGGGATATATCTGCTATAGTTTCAATATAAATTTGTTATTTTTTACGTATAATAAAATCTAGACCAATCTTTATTTGTTGCGCTACATTAAAACCAACATATTTCTCAATATTTGAACACTTCTTACATGCCAGTAAAGAGAAGTCAAATAAACTCCTAAATATTTACCACCTTTTCTAAATAAATCTTTGTGGGAACATAACAAAAAATCTCCCCTGGATCACTTTGTGCGAAGGGGAGCGAAAAATTGCAAAAAGCCTAGGTTGCGCAGTTCTTTTCAAAGTTTGAATGCTTAATGTACATAATTTTGATTTAATTATTGATCATATTTTCATTTCTATTCCAATCCTTCACTGTGATCTCATCTATTCTTATATCCATTTTCAATGTCCTTTGAGGACACTGCAGCTGGTTCTAATGCTTACAAAGCACCTCCACAAGATTTGGAGCCATGCAACCAAACAATTCATTCTGTGTGGTTTATTGTATTTTATCCCAGGAGTCCAGGCTCTGTTTCATTCCTTACCTCATCTCTACAGGTGCAGAACACAAAGTAAGTCTTCGAGAGTACAATGTACAACCAATTGTTAACTTCTGAACTCTTCACATTGTTCAGAGTTGGGAGTTACTTCCCTAATGGAGTTGTTGCTGATTGCTGGCTCCGAATAATGATCCAGCTCACTGTAAGAATAGCTGTCCTTGGCCAGCTAAAACTCTGCAAAGTCTATAAAATTGTCATGCTCTCACACTTGAGAAAAACAAACTGATAAGAGAGCAAACCCATCAATATCATTTTTCTATTCCTAGGCTAATATAAACCTTATGGAGTATTCAACCCTGTAAGATATTTAACATATTTAGCTAGAAATCTAAGGACAACTGAAGCGATCATACAGAGTATAAAACTATTTGCTTCAAAGGGAGGATTGCAGTGTTCTGAGTTACAAAGAGTTACAAAGGTACACTGCACCCTGTATCTTCCTCTTTGCTCTATCTATTGTACTTGATTTTGAACTGACTGTATATATAAACGATATCTGATATCAGTTTGGATAGCATGCTAAACAAAGCTTTTCACTGTACCTCGTTATATGTGACAATAACAAAACCTGAGCCTAAGCCTGCCTAAACTAGGGTGTCTCTCTGCATGATACATTTAAAAACACTTAACATGTAGGTGCAGCAAGTAATAAGGAAAACTAATAGAATGTCATCATTTGTTTTTCGACTAATATCTTGAATGGACCAGTTGTTCCATGAAGAAACACTGGACAGTCTTGGTGTGTATCTGCTGGAGTTCAGAAGAGTCAGAAGAGACTACTTTGCTCCTAATTTATATGTTCATATGTTCTGTGCTTGTTTTTCATGGTTAACAATTTTCTTCAAATAACAAAATAAATTGCTCTCATGTTCAAAATGACGGAACCATTCAGTTGAACAGTCTAGTCAAATAATTCTAATGATGTAACTGGAAAAGATATTACTACATAAATTGAAATATTCAGCACAAGAAATATTTGTTGTTAAATAGGTTAAGTTGATCCTTATGTAGCATAAAGTGAATGGAAGAGGGATTGTTAGTGGGGGAAATGAAAACCACAACTGAGATAATCTGTGGTTTATTTTTTGCTAAGTAAGTATATTATAATGCTCTGGCTCCAGTTGTGGTTATTTCAATATCATATGCCATTACCATCATGTCTGGGAAGAGGCTTGGTTTAATCTGGCTCAGCATGTGCAATACCAGACTGCCAACCCATTGATAAAGCAGCCCAACACATGGACTAGAATTAAAGCCAGTACTCTGATAATGTGGTTATATTTTGAAAGCTTATATGAAAATGGCTTTCTTCAGAGTTATTTCCACTTGAGAAACACTTCCATCTTGATGACCATCAGCGCAGGACCACCTCAAAGCTGAGTAGCCTGAGTGATGGAGTAGACTCGATGGGCCGAATAGCCTAATTCTACTCCTATAGCTTGGCAAAGCTCTGTCCTCAGTACCTGCTCATTCTCTCTATACTGATGACTGTGTAGCCAGAAACAGTTCCAAAGCCATGTTTAGATTTGCTGAAAATACCATTGATATTGGATGAATAACAGGCATGGTGGAGCAGCAGTAGGATTCCATCCTGACTACAGGTGTTATCTGTACAGAGTTTTATGGTCTCCCTGTGATCATGTTGGTTTGCTCTAGGTTGTCCATTTTCCTCCCACATTCCAAAGATGTACAGGTTGGTAGGTTAAGTGGCTTTGGTAAAATTATAAATTAACCCTAGTGTGTGGGATAGTACTAGTGTACTGGATGAGCATTGGTTAGCGCAGACTCAGTGGGCTGATGGGCCTGTTTCCATGGTGGATCTCTAAACAGGTAAGGATGAGACAGACTGCAGAAGGCTGATTGATAATCTGATTGAATAATACCAGTTCAATATGATTAGTGATTAATATGTCTAAATATGCTAAGGTTACAGTAAAACTGCTAATGTGCCATTTGCACCCTTTTTATTATTGATAAATATGATTAGTTTTAATCTGCAATTTGAGAAGGAGAAGGTTAAATCGGAAGTGTCAGTGATGCAGGTGAACAAACGGGACTACGAAGGCATGAGAGGGGAGCTGGCCAAAGTAGTCTGGAAAGGAATCCTAGCAGGAATGACAGTGGAACAGCAATGGCAGGAATTTCTGGGCATAATCCGGAAGACGCAGGATCATTTCATCCCAAAAAGGAAGAAAGATTCTAAGGGGAGTAGGAGGCAACCGTGGCTGTCAAGAGAAGTTAGGGATAGAATAAAACTAAAAGAAGAGACGTATAACACAGCAAAGAGTAGCCAGAAGCCAGAGGATTGGAAAACTTTCATAGGACAACAGAAGGAAACAAAATGGGCAATACGGTCTGAAAAGATAAAGGACGAGGGGAAGCTGGCCACAATATCAAGAAGGACAGTAAAAGCTTCTTTAGATATGTTAAGGGAAAAAAAATATGTTAAGTGGGTCCCTTGAAGGCAGACACGGGTGAAATTATTATGGGTAACAAGGAAATGGCAGAAGAGTTCAACGGGTACTATGGATCTGTCTTCACTAAGGAAGACACAAACAATCTCCTAGATGTTCGGAGGACAGAGGATCTAAAGGGGTAGAGGAACTGAAAGAAAATTTCATAAGGCGAGAAATAGTATTGGGTAGGCTATTGGGACTGAAGGATGATAAATCTGCTGGGCCTGATGGTCTGCATCCCAGGGTCCTCAGGGAGGTGGCTCTAGAAATAGTGGACGCATTTGTGATCATTTTCCAATGTTCAATAGATTCAGGATCAGTTCCTGTGGATTGGAGGATAGCTAATGTTATCCCACTTGTCAACAAAGGAGCGAGAGAGAAAACGGGGAATTATAGACCAGTTAGCCTGACCGGTGGTGGGAAAGATGCTGGAGTCAATTATTAAAGAGGTAATAATGGGGCATTTGGATAGCAGTAAAATGATTAGTCCGTCAGCATGGATTTATGAAAGGGAAATCATGCTTGACTAATCTTCTGGAATTTTTTGAGGATGTTACAAGTAAAATGGATGAAGGGGAGCCAGCGGATGTAGTATCTAGACTTTCAGAAAGCCTTTGATAAAGTCCGGGAGACTGGTGACTAAAATTAGAGCACATGGTATTGGGGGTAAGGTGTTGACATGGATAGAAAATTGGTTGGCAAACAGGAAGCAAAGAGTAAGAGTGAAAGGTCCTTTTCAGAATGGCAGGCAGTGGCGAGTGGAGTGCTGCAAGACTCGGTGTTGGGGCCGTAACTGTTTACCATATATATTAATGATTTGGAAGAGGGAATTAGGAACAACACTAGCAAGTTTGCAGATGACACAAAGCTGGGTGGCAGTTTGAACTGTGAAGAGGATGTTAGGAGGTTGCAGGGTGACCTAGACAGGTTGAGTGAGTGTGCAGATGTGTTGCAGATGCAGTATAATAGAGATAAATGTGAGGTTATCCACTTTGGCGGCAAAAACAAGGGGGCAGATTATTATCTCAATGGGATTAGGTTAGGTAAGGGGGAGGTGCAGCGAGACCTGGGCGTCCTTGTACACTGAAAGTTGGCGTGCAGGTACAGCAGGCAGTGAAGAAAGCTAACGGAATGTTGGCCTTCATAACAAGAGGATTTCAGTATAGGAGTAAAGAGGTTCTTCTGCAGTTGTATAGGGCTCTGGTGAGAACACATCTGGAGTATTGTGTACAGTTTTGGTCTCCTAATTTGAGGAAGGACATCCTAGTGATTGAGGCAGTGCAGCGTAGGTTCACGAGATTGATCCGTGGGATGGTGGGACTGTCTTATGACGAAAGATTGAAAAGACTAGGCTTATATTCATTGGAGTTTAGAAAGATGAGGGGGGATCTTATAGAAACAAATACAATTATAATAGGACTGGACAAGCTAGATGCAAGAAAAATGTTCCCAATTTTGGGCGAGTCCAGAACCAGGGGGCACAGCCTTAGAATAAAGGGGAGGCCATTCAAGACTGAGGTGAGAAAAAACTTTTTCACCCAGAGAGTTGTGAATTTGTGGAATTCCCTGCCACAGTGGAGGCCAGATCACTGGATGGATTTAAGAGAGAGTAAGATAGAGCTCTAGGGGTTAGTGGAATCAAGGGATTTGGGGAGAAAGCAGGCACGGGTTATTGATTGGGGACGATCAGCCATGATTACAATGAATGGCGGTGCTGGCTCGAAGGGCCGAATCGCCTCCTCCTGCACCTATTTTCTATGTTTCTATGTTTCTATAACCATCTTGCTCTAAACGTTAGTATGACCAAGGAACAAATTGTTGACTTCAAGAACAGAAAGCCAAGGATCTGTGAATCTGTCTTCATTGACAGGATGGTGTTGAAGAAAGCCAAAAGCTTCAAGTTTTGGGTGAGCATATATCTTAAGATCACTCCTGCACAATGATGTCATCACAAAGAAAACATCAATGCCTCTACTTGCTTCGAAAATTGAAGAGATTTAGTATGTCACCTGATATACGAACAAACGTATAAAGATTGTACCTGCCATTATTTAACTGAAAAAAAATTCTACTCATCCAATTTTGGGTATCTAAACAGGTTAACAATTTGGAGAAAGTAGAAGAATCAAGAGAGGTGCTGAGGCAAATTCGGAGAATTGTGACGCCTTTTCCTCGCTTTTGATCCCGATCCCACCTGAAGATCTCTGGCCATCATGTGGGACGACCTCCTCTCCATCTTCCCCGCCCAATCATATGTCACGCGGTGGGTGGGCTTCCCCTCGCAGAAGCCACGATCGGTCGGCCCTCTGCTGCTTTTGACCGTCCTCAGATCGCGCCTGCCCACGGCCTCCCTCGAGTCTCCACCATCCGCTCGCCATAGGCCCCGCAGCCCACTCGCTCACAGCCCGCTCGCCCACAGCCTGCTCGCCTGCAAGGCTCCCCTCCACCTCTCCCCCCACTCCTCCTCTCCCCCCACTCCTCCTCTCCCCCCTACTACTCTACCCCCTCCCCTCCTTCTCTCCACCCCCTCTCGTCTCCTCCCCCTCTCTCCCCCCCTCCTCTTTCCCCCTCCTCTCTCCCCCCTCCTCTCTCCCCAATACTCTCTCCACCCTCCCTCCCTCCCTACCTCCTCCTTCCCTCCCTTCCACCTCCCCTGCCCCCTCTACCCCCTTCTCTCCCCCACTCTCTCTCCCCTCCTACCTCCCTCCCCCACTCTCTCTCTCCTCCTCCCCCCTCTCCCCCCCCTCCCCCTCTCTCCCCTCCCCTCTCCCCCTCTCTCCCCCTTACCCCCTCTCTCTTCCCCTTCTCCCTCTCCCCCTCCCCCTCTCCCCCCCCATCCCACCCACCCTCCTTTTACCCTCCTATCCCCTCTCTCCCCGCCTCTCCCCCGCCTCTCCCCCCAATCCCCCTCCCTACCCCTCTCAGCCCCCCTCCCCCCCATGTGTGTGGGGGGTGGTTAGGGTGTGTGTGTGATGCCGCAGGCCATCCTCCCGCATCCGTGCGTTGTGGGGACAGGACCCAACTGGTCCCACTTGGTCTTGTATACTTATTAAACTCTGATCTTGGATGTGTATGTATTTGCGTGTGTGTGTGTGATGTTCGTGTGAGTTTCACATCTCCTCGAAAACACGATGCGCTAATGGTGAAATTTTTACATATTTCTTATAGAGATTTACGCCATGGTCAAAAATCACCTTATCTGAAAATCGCATGCATTATTTCTCGAGATTTATCAACGTTCAAAAATCTCTAAAACTTGTAAAAAAAAACATATTTTGGTTATTCCCTGTGCGTAGCCCTGCTTGCAACATTGTTGCTATCCAAGTACACTGAGTTCAGTTAGCTAGCAAGTGCAAATGCATTTTTTAAAAAGTCACAGTACACTGAGTTCTGCTAGCTAGCAAGTGCCAATGCAATATTTTTTTTAAGTTTAAAAATGAGGGAGGCTGAATAAGGCGAAATGAGCAGCCCCTGCGTAGTTGTCGGCTATTGGTGAGTGCTGGAATATTGCGTTGGGGGAACGGGTTGTATTGGAGAAAGGGGAACGGGTTGCATTGGGGGACTAGGCCTCCCATGGGAGCTATGAGTGAGTGGTGAAATATTGCGTTGGGGAACGGGTTGCATTGGGGGACCAGGCCTCCCGTGTGACAGGGACCCACCGGGTCCCACTTGGTCTAGTATCCTTATAAAGTGGAGAACAAATAATCTATACTATTACACAAATCACACAGCTGGAGGAGATCAGCAGGTTGAGCAGTATTTTGTGTGGGGAAAGGAACTGGCAATGTTACAGGTCAAGACCTTGCATCAGGACTGCAGGGTCTCAACCCCAAATGTGAACAATGCCTAACTCCCATAGATGCTGCTCTACATTTTGCATTCCTCCAGAAGATGTTTTTTGCTCCAGTTTCAAGCATCTGCAGTCTCTTCTGTCTCAGTCTTCACTACTGTCTCCATTTCCAAATAATGTCTACCACGGCCAATGTTCCATTTGAATTAAGCACAGTAGGAGCAGTTTATGAGGATCAGGCTGATTTAATTAAATATACCTCAATTAGATTAGATGTGGAGGCACGGTGGCACAACAGTAGTGTTGCTGCCTTACAACAAATGCAGCGCCAGAGATCAGGATTCGATCCTGGCTACGGGTGCTGTTTGTATGGTGTTGGTACGTTCACCCCGTGATCTGCGTGGGTTTTCTCCGAGGTTTTCGGTTTCCTCCCTCACTCCAAAGATGTACAGGTTTGTAGGTTAATTGGCTTGGTAAATGTAATTTAAAAAAATGTAAAAAAATTGTCCCCAGTGTGTGTAGGATCGTGTTAATATGCTGGTCAGTGCAGACTTGGAGGGCTGAATGGCCTGTTTCCGCACTGTATCTCTAAACTAAAAAACTAAAGAAAGAGAAGGTGTTTCTCCCTCGATCATTGGATATTATTCATTTCCATTCATTCAAACAGTCCTGTCCAGTCCAAACAAGAGATAGTCACAAAATGCTGGAGTAGCTCAGCGCGACGGGCAGCATCTCTGGATAGAAGAAATGGTTGACATTTCGGGTCGAGACCCTTCTTCAGACTCAGCCCGTCTCGCTAATTTTGCTAATATGACTGCACAACCTTAGCTGGAAATGCTGACTTCCAAATGTTTTAATGAGAGTAGCTCATTCTTTGCATTACTTCTTGCGTACAAACATTGCAACATATCCTCTGACTTATGGGTTATTCTTGATTAAAAGTTCTAAAGATAAAGTTGGTTATAGCAAACAAGCTTCAAGTTCTAACCCACCCCTTCTGTTCTGGCACTGTCCGTGAAATTGATATGCTGTTTCACTTTACACCCATAGATCCCCATAGATCAGTACATATCCCTCTAAACCTTTCCTACTCATGTGGCTGTCAATGTGTCTTTAAAATGATGTTATAATATCTATTGCAACTCATCTGGCAGCTCATTCCATATACCCATCATCCTCTGAGTGAAAATGTGGCCCGTTAGGTTCTTATCAAATTTTGCTCCTCTCACCTTCAACATATGTCCTCTTGTTTTGGAATTCCCAACCCTGGGTAAAAGACTGCATGTACCCTATCTAGTCCCCTCATGATTTTACACATCTCTGTAAGATCACCCCTCGGCCACCTACGCTCCTATGAATAAAGTCCTAGCCTGACCAACTTCTCCCTATCGCTCAGCCTCTCAAATCCATGAAGATCTCTGAGTTCATGTGTAGAGCGTGGATGCAGTCTAGCATTCTGAACGAGTCAATCCTCATGCCCGTGATGACTCCTGCTCTCTGCCAGAGGGGAGGGAGATAAATTCCCCTCTCTTTCAGTAGAGTCCATTCACATATGGACTTTATGTGTCAGTCTATATAGAGGCCATATACTAAGACTCTTGTATATGATGTCGAATCCACAGACCATATGGACTATTCTATATGCTGGAATAGTCCATAATTCTCTGACCTCCCTACCATCGTGGGGATCTATCGCAGTCGCTGCCTCATAAAGGTTATGAGGCAGCGACTGCGATCTCTCCGCTACCATCAGGTAGAAGGTACAGGAAATCTGAAATCTGCAACATCCAGGTTCAGGAACAGCTTCTTCCCCACAGCCATCAGACTATTAAACACAACTTCAAACAAACTCTGAACTATAACAGCCTGTTGCACTTTATCTGTTTATTTATGTGTGTGTGTGTATATATATATATATTTTTTTTTTCGATGGTGTATGGACACACTGATCGGATCTGCATTTATGCCTACAATATTCTGTTGTGCTGTAGCAAGCAAGAATGTAATTGTCCAATCTGGGACACATGACAATAAACTCTCTTGGCTTGACTTGACTTGACTATTAGTATGTAATTCATACATGCTTTAGACATATAGTATGTGTCCATTACCCCAGAAACTATCATACCATCAGCCCATTTTATGTATTTACAGGGAGGAAAAAGTTTTAGATCCAAATCAGCCACATTCAGTTGAAAAATATCTTGCCACTGCAAGATGTGATATGGTGTTGACGTGCATGCTAATTATGTGCTAGATTAAGGCAGGAACGAATATAACTGACTGTCTCCTGGTTCACTGAGGTCCAGGCCTTCATGGCATCATCTAGGGATCATTCCATAACCACTGAGTCACAGGGAGCTGGATGAGAGGTGCCAGATACCTAAAGTAAATCTGTCCATGGGCATTATTGCCAAAAAAAAATGCAAGAGCATCCAATAACATTAAAACAGAGCCTTTGAAAGCTCCATGGAAATCAGCCACAACAAAGCTTGAGGTAATCCTAGGAGCGGGACAATCCTGGTACTGGGGCAGTATGGATGGAGGGACACAAGAAGTTGTTCAGTGGGTCCAGGAAGGGTGAACCTGCTCCTGCTAACTTCACAGTTTGCAGAATTATTTTAAGAACCCTCTGCCCTCTGTCATTGGTTCAACTGATGCCACCCATGAACTCATAATCTGTGCTCAGACCAGGCTAGAAATGAGTGTAGAAACTCATCTCAATACTGAGGCCTGCACTTGTCTTGGCCGTTAGCTAGAGTTGACTAAAAATAAGGCTAATATGTATAAGGCTAAAATTCCTGCTTAGTTTAGAATGTAGAAACAAGGAACTGCAGATGTTGGTTAATAAGCAAAAAGACACAAATGCTGGAGTAACTCAGCAGGTCAGGCAGCATCTCTGGAGAACATGGACAGGTGACGTTTCCGGTCTGAAAAAGGGCCTCAACGGAAACATCACCTATTCATGTTCTCCAGAAATGCTGCATGACCCGCTGAGTAACACCAGCACTTTGTGTCGTTTTTGTCTGCTTAGTTTATTCAGTTCGGTAATAATATTGCCAATGACCTCTTTACACTTACACACTCAAAATCAAACTTAAAGGCTTAAAGGCTTGTAACAAATAAAAAGGATAAGTGAATAAAACATCGTTGCAATTGCCCGTTAATATGATATTTAGTTAATCACATAAATGCCATATTGATGAATACATTATGTTGTTCGGTTATTCAGTATATAGCCTGAAGGTGACAAATCGTGCTCAATTTCTTTTGTCTTCTGCTCAGGCAGGCTTTTTATGAGTGAAGCACATTTAAACTCCTCATGTTTTGTTATCAGTTCAAAGGAATCAAAACATTGGTTCAAATGAGAGAACAATGGCTGTTTAATAAAAAGAATTACGTTCATATTTATTTTCAATTTTGTCCAGGAATTTAAACGTGGAGGTTGTGAGGAGTCTGAGCTCAGGGGTAGGGGGAGGTGATTTTAATGTTTGCATGTTCATAATCAAATCCATTAATTCACTAATTTCAAAATTATTCACATTCTGATGCTTGGTTTGTAGACTGGCATGCAATGTTTGAACAACCTAAACCACAGCCATTCTAAAAAGCAGACTAAGTTTCAAAATTAATTTTGGCTCCACATTGGCATGAACTTGCACATGAAAAATTGCAATACATCATCATTTTTCAGCTGCTTTTAAAACGTTCTTTGTTCCTGGTTTCCATTGATTTTGAGGCAATAAACCTCAAGTTCTTGGGCTTAAAGCTACATGTACAAATCTTTGAAAATCTACAATATTGGATAATTTAAAAAAAATATATATAAATAGAATATCATTAGCTATGCTGAAGTATATTTAAAAAGACGAACAACTCAACATAAGAGCCTTATGTAAAATGAGGCTAATGATTTGGAAACCTGGAACCCAAAGGTTTGAATGAAACATATTTATATGAAAAGAGAATTCAATACAAGTTTACAATCACATTAGGCATAACTCCAGTGAGTCCCCTAACAGTAACCAAACTAGAACAAACTAACTAGATGTTTCAGACGAGGGTAACATTGATTGGCAATTTTTTAGGCATTTCAGACAAACATCTGTTTGCAACATCTAGCACGAGTCTCATAGAAACATAGAAATATAAAAAATAGGTGCAGGAGTAGGCCATTCGGCCCTTCGAGCCAGCACACCATTCAAAATGGTCATGGCTGATCATCCAAAATCAGTACCCTGTTCCTTTCTCACCATATCCCTTGATTCATTTGGCCCAAAGACCTATATCTAATTCTCTCTTGAAAACATCCAGTGAATTGGCCTCCACTGCCCACTGTGGCAGAGAATTCCATAGATTCACAACTCTCTGGGTGAAAACGGATTTCCTCATCCCAGTCCTCAATCAATCAATCAATCAATCAGATGTATTCATCACATACACAATAAAGTGCAGCGAAATGACCTTGCCAGCAGTAGTACGATCAAATAGGAACACACAATACACAATAAAAATTTAACACAAACGCCACCACAGCATTCTTCACTGTGGTGGAAGGCACAAAGGTACAGTCAGGCCTCCTCCATTTTCCCCCTGTGGTCAGGGCCATCCTGCCTGTCCAACACCTTAGGAATTTTGAAACTTACAAAATTCTTAAGGGGCTGGACAGGCTAGATGCAGGAAGATTGTTCCCGATGTTGGGGAAGTCCAGAACATGGGGTCACAGTTTAAGGATAAGGAGGAAATCTTTTAGGACCGAGATGAGAAAAACATTTTTCACACAGAGAGTGGTGAATCTCTGGAATTCTCTGCCACAGAAGGTAGTTGAGGCCACTTCATTGGCTATATTTAAGAGGGAGTTAGATGTAGCCCTTGTGGCTAAAGGGATCAGGGGGTATGGAGAGAAGGCAGGTTCAGGATATTGAGTTGGATGATCAGCCATGATCATATTGAATGGCGGTGCAGGCTCGAAGGGCCCAATTGGCCCACTCCTGCACCTATTTTTCTATGTTTCTATGTTTCTATAAAACTCCGCAGTCGCCGCTGTGGGTGGTCAGATGTACTGGCCCTCTACACTCCCATTTAAATGAATCTATGGGTCTTCAATTTGATATTTATCCTGGCTGCTCCATCCTTTCTGAGTGTGTTCATCAACTTGCTTGAGGGTACATTTTACTGAAGCAACTGATTAATCACTTGTTGTTTTGCTTATTAAATCCTTATCTTTCAGTAACGGTGTGAACATTATGCTCTATTTCCCAATCTCTGACAATTTATGTGGTAATCTGAACAAACTGTCAGCAACTGCATTTTGCTTAGATGACTAATATTCAATTGATGTTAATCTTGTGACTGTAAAATGGCCTTCGTTGCATGCTGGCAGCAATAGTTACGATCAAACCCGGGTTTCTGGTGCTGTAAGGTAGCAATCTCCATGGATTGTCACCTTGTCGTGGTGGAGAAGCTTGTGTGGACCTGAGATCCTGAGAGCGATGCCATCTGGAGCTATGCTCCTGGCTGGACCACCCATGGCAGTAAGGTCGAGGGGAAGGTCTCTGACAAAGAGCAATAGAACCAAGACCTCAACGGTGGAACAGGCGGATAACAATGGCTGACCTTAGTGGAACGTCACAACGGCTGGGAAGGCGGATAAAGGCTGCAGGAGAAAAGGGTTCCCAGTCATCTTGGACTCCATGCCACTGGATCCTGACCCAGATCTGTCAAGGACCGTGGGGTGGCTCACTGTGCACCGGTCTCCCCACGATAAACAAAATCATGCACAGGCTTCCTCCATATAGGGATTAGCACTCTGGAGACACCTAGGTCAGCCATGACCAAAGGGGGCCTAAGAAAGAAGGTGGCAACTTTATCGCTGGGCCACTGCTAATGAGAAAAATGACTGACTGCTAATGAGAAAACTCTCCTTTGTGAGCCAATCCTGTATCAGAAACCATTTTCTTATTTGTTCTGGCACGAAAAGCATTTTCATTAAACTGATTGATTGATTGATTGATTTAGACCTCAATTAACGGAACGATTTTTTGGAGATTGAATACCAGTAGGATGGTAATGCTGATTTGTGTCATTCCTGGTCATATGATGCTGTCCCACTTTCAGAACCAAACGTTTAAGAGTTGTCCTTTGCCTGTAAACTACCATCATATGTGTTCCTGCAGAAGGGACATAATTCAGCAGCATTTTTAACAGCCATTGGATTTGTGGAAGGGTGAATTTGTGGATTTGTGAAGGGTGGTGCTGCGGTAGAGTTACTGCCTTACAGCGATAACAGACCCGGGTTCAATCTCGACTACAGGTGTTATCTGTACGGAGTTTGTATGTTCCCCTCGTGACAATGTGAGATCTGCGGTTTTCTCCCACACTCCAAGGTTTGTAGGTTAATTGACTTGGTGTATGAGTAAATTGTCCCCAGTGTGTGTAGGATAGTGTTAATGTGCAGGGATCGCTGGTCAGTGCAGACTCAGTGGGCTGAAGGGCCTGTTTCTGCGCTGTATCAGTAAACTAAACTAAAATGATGGTCAGTGCAGACTTGGTGGGACAAAGAGCCCACAAATGAATCAAGGTTTTTATGCCTTACAGCTTAAAATTAATTCTATTGAATTCCTTTATAAAAACCTGTCCCTCAGTTCACAATCTAAAACTCTCCAAGGTTGCAGTGCCTGGGGTGGCAGAGTAATGCAGCCGGTGAAACCACTGCATCACTGCCTTGGGTTTAATCCTGACCTTGGGTGCTGGCTGTGGGGAGAACTCTGTGGGTTTCCTCAGGGTCTTCCGATTTTCTTCCACATCCCAAAGATGTGAAGGTTGGTAAATTAATTGCCCACTATACCTTGCTGCGCATACATAGATGAAAATCAAATAAGATAGGTGCAAAAAGCTGGAGTAAGTAACTTAGCAGGTCAGACAGCATATCTGGAGAAAAGGAATAGGTGACGTTTCAGGTCGAGACCCTTCTTCAGGCTGAATAAAATAATCTGAAAGCAGTTAATTAGCATGTGGGAAGAATTATTAAAAATGTATGATTCGTGTAAATGATGGTTGATGGTCAGCATGGACTTGTTGCACTGAAGGACCTGTTACTATGCTGTACTTCCCAACAATTATCCATAAATCTATAAAACGTCTTTCAGCACCAATTTGTAGCACTTTGTATCTCAAAAAGGCTCTCGGTTCAAGGACTCTTCAAACTTCTGAAATGTAGAAGCACCAAACCATAAATAGGATAGAAATACAACCATTTCAGAGTGCATATTTTGGTGTCATTTGGCTAGATGATCAAACAATCAAAAGTGTAGTTAACAGTAAGACAGTGTGTATGTTGCAAAACAGTTGGATAAGGTGGATTACATTTGAAACCGAGCCATAGTAAAGAAGTGCTTCTGACCTGTACTATAATAAATATTAACTGTGCTACATACTTTTCCCACACTCAGACCTCCCACACATCTGCAATATATTCCCTCTTCTAATCTTAAAATACCAAATTCCAATATTAATTAGGTTTTTGTGAGTCATTCTATGCATACAGAATTGTATCAACATGTAGATGGACTTACTGAGATGGAAACCAATGTCCAAATAGGACCTTGTAAAACTTGCCTAATAAACTTTAACCTAACCTTTTAAACATGGTATATGTTTCAGAATATCCCCGCACCACTATCTGTTCAGAACATTCTTTAGACCTTCCTGATGGAGTAAAGTTTATACTTGACACTCCATTTTAGTTTACTCCCTCTCAAACTGGTAATGTTTTCCATGTTGACAGAACTACATCTTTATGGGGGATACACAAAATGCTGGAGAAACTCAGCAGGTGCAGCAGCATCTATGGGGTCTGGCGCATACAATACTACTAGATATTTAGTGTTAATGCAGCTTCTGCCGAAAATGTGAAAAAAGGGTCAGAAAAGACCAAGAGTGATGTCGAATGGAGGAGGTCACATGCAGCAAGTTTTTGTTGAAAGGTAGACACAAAGTGCAGGAGTAACTCAACAGGTCAGGCAGCATCTCTGAAGAAAAAGGAGGGTGATGTTTCGTGTCTGGACCTTTCTTCAGACAGTCTCTTAGCTCAGGTACTCAAGTCCTGATAACATCCTCGTATGTCTTCTCTGCACTCTTTCAGTTTAATGGCATCTTTCCTACAGCAGAGTGATCAAAAACTGAACACAATATTCCAAGTGAGCCCTCACCAATGTCTTCTACAACTGTAACAATATGTCCCAATTTCTATAATCAATTACCTGACTGTGTGCCAAAAGGTGGAACATAAGAACATTGGTTGGGGCAAGTGGCCCATTTCTCTGATGTGAAATTTACGTGAAAATATTTTTGCTTTCAGCTCTGGGATCTGGAATTGAATTTACCCTTTCCAATGAAATGAAAAATGTTCCCTCAATTTCTGGTTTAGGAAACCCCAAAGTGAAATGACAAGCATTTCATAGCAGAAATTACCTTCAATCTGTCTCGAATATGGCAATAAATTGAGATTATTATTTAGAATTTGAGATTCTCATTTAACATCAAAGGCTCGCAGTCTCGGGAGAGGCCGAGTTGGGAGCTCCAACGACGCAGAAGGTTCGACAAGCTTCGACCCGCGGTCCGATTGCTCGGAACGGGGCGCTGAGTTCCCCCCGATGCAGGAGTATGATCGCCCCGACAAGGAGGCCTGCCACCGGCTACTGGAATCAAGATCGTACCGTCAATGGAAGGCTCGAGGACCCCGACCGTGGGAGAACAAAGATGGGAAGAGATTGAACTTTTTTTCATCTTCCATCACAGTGAGGAATGTGGAGGATCTTCATGATAAAATGTTTTTTGTGTGTTTTGTTGCTTTTTATTAGTATGACTCTATGGCGAACCAAATTCTCCATATGTTGCAAAACATACTTGGCTAATAAAGTATGATTATGATTTTGATTATGATTGGAAACACATTTGGGGAGGAGATGGAGCTCTCATAGCGTCACAGAGTGAAACAGTGTGGAAACAGGTCCGTCGTCCCAACATGCCCACACCGGCCAACATGTCCCAGCTACATTACTCCCACCTGCCTGTGCTTGGTCCATATCCTTTCATGCTGCTAGAGTAGCAAGATGTTCTACATTGAGAGGTTATAGGAGAGGTTATAATCGGTATCTGATCATGATATACCTACATTGCAAGTATTTACTGTGAGATGCTGAAGGTAGAAAACAGAAGAAGGGTCACGATCTGAAACGTCACCTATCCCTTTTCTCCAGAGGTGCTGTCTGACCGCTGAGTTACTCCAACCTTTTGTGTCTATCCAGAAAAACTAGCTTGATTTGCTCAATATGGGTGATGAAGTACGTACCAAAACCTTGCGGTGTTTGAGTTTCAAATGTACCACTTTAAGAAAGGTGAAAGCTTATTTCTCTGAGGTTCTTTGCCATGTATAGTATACAATAACAAATTAATAAAAAATTACCAGTTTGTTATTTGGCAATTCCAACAAAATCAAAGACATGTTCAAAATAAATCATGTTCCTTTGAAAGTCAGGAATAGAAAAATGATCGTGGGGGCCATGAGAAGATATGAGTCCACTGATCAGATGAGCTCTTATATCCTTCCCGCCTTTCAGTGAAGGTACCTCTTAATGACAGTTTCATTGATGTTTCACATCAGACCCATTCAATTTAGTTTTTAGTTAGTTTAGTTTAGAGATACAGCATGGAAACAAGCCCTTTGGCCCACCGAGTCCATGCCGACCAGCGATTCAAACACGCTAACAGTACCTTACACACACCAGAGAAATTTACAATTATACCAAGCCAATTAGCCTACAAACCTGTACTCTTTGGAGTGTGGGAGGAAACTGAACCACCCAGAGAAAATCCATGCATCTCACCGGGAAAATGGCCAAACTCCATACAGACAGCACCCGTGGTCAGGATCAAACGTGGGTCTCTGGCACTGTAAGGCAACAACTCTACCGCCCATGCCACCCTAAGCAATTGCAAAGCAATATGCAGGGATTCAATGTCCAGATAGTTTAGACAGCTAGAATCATATGTCTAATTATAAAGATTTGAAACAATTTTGGACTTGTTATATCACTTAAGGTAATTATGTTTTCTACTTCTTGATTAGCACTATGCTCCACTGTGGGGTTCTAACTATGATCTTTGTTCTTTAGCTGGTCCCCTCACTGTCCAGTCTCCGAGTCAGGTCAAAAATAACGAGAATTTCAAAACTAATACCAACTGCTTTTGTGCGCGTCGGTTGACAAAGGCAGCAGCATTCTTATTCTCTCTGTTATTCTCACTTGATCGACAACCACCACACACGTCCAAAGCGTGTCCCCATGCTAAATTATATTGAAAGACAGATCGGGCAGTGAATGCCATGCAGTGTCACCCAGCGCGGCAAGTGAGGTCATGTCCTGCTCCTGGCGGCAGTTGGAATTTAAGGATTTGGGGGAAGCGGCTGACATGAGCGAGGCCAGCGAGTGGCAGGACTGAGGTGTTCAGATGGAGAGCACTGCCAGAGGTGAGCGGGCCGGCAGAAGGCAGCCGGTTACCGTGTCCGGGCCCGGTGGCCGTTCGCAGGCACCGAGCTACTTTCCTCCCCGGCCACAAGGCGGTGGCTCTGCGCCTGGAGCTCCACGGCAGCAGTGAGTGAGTGAGTTGCTGGCATGGACCCCGGCCGCCTCCTTCTCAAAGCTCCTGCCCTTCCCGCAACTTTGCCCCTGGCAGCCCTGCCAATTTGTGCAGCCCAGGCCATTCTGACTCGGGCGGGACTCTCCACACGCTGTGAAAGGAACTCTTCCACCCCCAGCGGCGCTGTCCTTTTACAGCCGCTTCCCACTACAGCCGCTTCCCATCAGGTGCCAGCAATGAGGGATAGACTTGGTTATCCCTCAGTGCAGCAACACTATACTGAGGGATAGCCAACTCTATCTTTCTTGGCTAACAACCTAACTTTCAGCCTCCAAGACGCAGGTACATTTTCGTGCCTTATTGTTGGGTAAAAAATAGCGTCTTCATTGCCGGGAAATACGATAATGCATCAGTCAAGAGGATAGGTGGAAGATGAAAATGAAGAGAGAAGACAAGATGATGGTAGGTTGTTTTTTCAGTTCTTAACCATTAACCTTACTATCTCATAAGATCATAAGAGATAGGAGTAGAATTAGACCGGCACATTAAGTCTACTCCGTCATTCAATCACGGCTGATCTATCTCTCCCTCCTAACCCCATTCTCCAGCCATCTCCCCATACCCTCAGACAGCTGTACTAATCAAGAATCTATCTATCTCTGCCTTAAAAATATCCACTAACTTGGCTTCCACAGCCTTCTGTGGCAAATCATTCCACAGATTCACCACCCTCTGACTAAATAAATTCCTCCTCATCTCCTTCCTAAAAGAGCATCCTTTAATTCCTGAGGCCTCAAATCCATGTTCTCAAATAAACCTCGTTGACAGCTTTTTACTTGAAAATGTCTATAGAAAGCACCACTTACAGGTATTAATAGTAATGAAGGTAGTGATAAGCTTGTTTAAATTGAGATTTGCGGGGGACATCTGAAATGAAATTTTATTTTTGCAAGCCATTGTTTACAGAAGAAAAGGCTGAAGGACTGTACTATAAATGTCAAGGAATACTCCCATTTAACTTCCACAAGTGTACAGTAAAGAGCACACTGATGGGTTGGATCACCGCATGGTTCGCCAACTTGAATGCCCAGGAACGAAGGAGATTACAGCGAGTGGTGTACACTTCTCAGTCCATCAGAGGTACTTACCTCCCCATCATCGAAAAGTTCTATAGGAGACACGGCCTCAAAAAGGCAGCCAATATGATCAAAGATGGCACGGTGGCGCAGCAGGGGAGTTGCTGCATTGCAGCGCCGGATATCCAATTCGATCCTGATTATAGGTGCTGTGTGTACGGAGTTTTACGTTCTCTCTGTGACCTGTGTGGGTTTCCTCCAAGATCTACAGTTCCCACACACACCCCAAAGACATATAGGTTTGTAGGTCAATCAGCTTGGTATAAATATAAATGTCCCTATTGTGCGTAGGATAGTGTTAGTGTGCAGAGATCGTTGTTCGGTGCAGACCCAATGGCAGATGTTTCTGTTTCCACAGTGTGTCTCTAAATTCAATTAGACTAAAGATTCACACCACATATGCCATGCTCACTTTTCACTATGACCATCAGTAAGAAAGTACAAAAGTCTTAAAACCATGACCCGCAGGTTCAAGAATAGCTTCTTCCCAGCAACCAGACACAAGCAAGACTACTCAACACTAACCTCAACAATAATGAACTTCTATGTACTGTCTGTGATTGCACCAAGGTGATTGATTTTTGCACTAATAATAGTTGTTAATTTACTGATCTTTAAAAAAATGATTAAATATTATCTGTGTGTTTATGGCCCTGTTCAGCCCCTGCAAGTAAGAATTGTATTGTTCTGTTGTTGATACATATGACAATTAAACACTCTTGACTCTTGATTCCAAGAAATTTCTCAAGATTAAAGTGCAGAATCTGTCACAGTAAAACATGTGTGGAAAGAAGCATTGATATAATTATGTACCTTACTTGTATGCATAAATATGTTGGACATAAATACATCAGATATGTTCAGAGGAAAATCTAATTAAGATGTGAATTATGCACTTCAGAACCAAAATCCTGTGGAGGAAGTATAGATACATCACAGTAAAGATAAAATCTGGAGAAATGAAACAAGTATTCATAACTTATTGACTAAGTAATTTATGGTGTTTCATAAAATGTGCTTAGCAGTGTATCATCTTTGCTTCTTTAACATGCTAGAAAACAATTCAATGTTCCACAAATAGATTACATCAGGAAACAAAAGAATCATAAATTTAATTTTAATATTATTGCAACAGGAAGCTTTACATTTTCGAAATGGGAGAGCATAAGAAATTTCACTGGAAGTGCACATTTGGAAAACCCAGATAATGCACTAGATCATCTTTGCCAGAATGAAAATGATGCTTAGTCTGAATTCAAATGAAAATTCCCTCTATAATCAAATAATTTTCTTAAACATATACCAAGAAATTGAAGACACAAAATGCTGGAGTAACTGAATGGGTCAGGTAGCATCTCTGGAGAACATGGATAGGTGATTTTTCGGGTTGGAACCTTTCTTCCAATTGTGGTGGAAGGGCCAGCAGGAAAGCAAACAAAGTATGATGAGTGATACGTGAGGGGGGACAAAGGCCAGGAATGAAAATACAAAAGGTGTGAGATAAAAATAGAATTAGTGCGAATTCTCAAGCCAGAGGAAGGAATATAGGTGGAAGCAGCCGGGGAAGGTAGAGAAATCGGTGTGAGTCCAGATGGGGCAAAGGGAAAAGGGAGCAAAGAAAAAAAATACTTTAATCGGAGTTTACTGAACTTAACCTTGCACTAAATGTTATTCCCTTTATCCTGTATCAGTACACTGTGGACGGTTTGATTGTAATCATGTATAGTCTTTCCACTGACTTGATAACACGCAACAAAAAGCTTTTCACTGTACCTCGTTACACGTGACAATAAAGTAAACTAAACTAATCTAAATAAACTAAACTAAACTAAACTAAAACTAAGCTAAACTAAATTAAACTAAATTAAACTAAACATGTCCTTTCAGCCAACCTCGTTCACGCCATCTATGATTCCTATCAACATTAATCCCATTTTCCCACTCTAGGTCCCCCCTATCCTTCCATGCCGTTCTTCACCATGTTCCTACCCAAACAGCTTTTAAACATTGCAACTGTATCTCAAATGATTATCTGCATGTGGTTGACAATCCTGGCAGAAGTGAATATGTTGTTAGCATCAATTGGCAAGCTAGACAATAGACAATTAAAACAAGGCTACATAAAATTCCTCTGCTAAAATCTCTGCATTTTATTAACAGCTAGTATTAGCTCACTCAGAAGCATGCACAAAATTAGTTAAAGCTGCACTAATGTGACTTCAGTCTGTGTAATGTAAGTTTTTTGCGGTGTTGTGCGGTTAAATTTCTTGACTAAGGTTTTAAACATTAATTCTGTAAAGATGTAATCAGTGCAGAGATTAATCATGGAATTTCCATTTCATTGCTTTATGTAGTATTGCATTTCACAAGCATAGGATAAATCATAATAATAAATATTAAAAATGCGAAGCTGAGTTCATTTTCAAAGCTGCTAGACAATTATGTCTGCTTACAATCACAATTTGACGATTAGATCTGCTCAGGAAGAACTCCTTTGATCAACAGAATATCTCTACAAATTAGTGCTTCTGACCTTAAAGGGGCATAATTTTAACCCTTTGCAATATTTTTTCTTTATAAATTTCAGAATACTTTTATTAGCAGCCACAGAAATAGTGAAATTTATGACAGAGTTCCAAAGAAGTATATCAGCAGAAGTTTTAGTCAGATGTGCAGCCAAAACTTAAGCAAGGACATTTCTGGCTAGATAATGCAAACTGCTGGCAATACTCAGCAGGTGCATCTAAAGCAGGTGAATAACCTTCAGGGCTTGGATCCTTCGCAGAACTCTTGAGCCAAAACATTACCCTGTCTTTCCCCTTATAGTTTTGCAAGAATCTGCTATGAATTTCCAATATTTCCTTTATGCTGTCCAGATTTCAAGCTGCTTTTTTGAAGATCTTTTCTGCATTTATTTCAAACTTTCTCTTCAATTTTCATTTAAGAGGCAAGGAGGAGGATAATATTTTACCTTAATTATTTATTTTACAATTAGTTTAGTTTAGTTTAGTTTAGGGATACAGCGTGGAAACTGGACCTTCGGCCCACGGAGTCCACACCGACCAGCGATCCTTGCACATTAACACTACGCTACACGCGCACTGGGGACAATTTTACATTTATGCCAAGCCAATTAACCTACAAAACTGCACGTCCATACAGACAAGCACCTGTAGTCAGGATTGAACCCGGGTCTCTGGCTCTGTAAGGCAGTACCTCTAATTACACGACCGTGCCACCCCTAAATTTAAAAAAAATGATATTGGACCTTGTTATGTACCTAGATCATCTTGTGAGGAAAAAAGTAATCTTTTGGTAACTTTAGCGAGGGGGTGAGGTGGAGTTCTATAATTTTGCTTTAACCATTTAAGTCTACAGTCACACTTTTTCAGAGGAGTGTGTAGACAATTGCTACACTTCATTTTAAATTTAAGGACCAAAAGATAGTTTCAATCACCCTGTCACTAATTCTACGGCCTCCAGTCTCCATCTTGATTGAACACATGCTGTATCCCCCTGCCAGATCTACATCCTATCCACAAGAATAATTCCATGAGTTAAAACTGTTGGCAGGTATAACAAAGACCATGGGATTCATGAACTCTGCTTGAAAAGCATTTGACAGGGCTGAGTGTGAGGTCACGTGGAATGCCTTGATTATATAAACAGTCAGACCAGAAGAGAATAGAAAAGTCTTTGCAAATAATTAAACATTTGAGTTCTTTGTTTCATAGCACAGGCCTTTTCTGAAATAACATTTAATTGGCCTGAATCCATGTTGAACAGGTCAGTGGAAAGGGTGTTTCTGTGACAAAGTTATTATTCTGTTAAACTAAATGTTATATATATAAACAAAAGAGCATCATGCACCAAACTCTAATAAAGTGACCCTGTCAATACTAAACAGGAGAATAGACCTAACCAAGTCACAATAGTAATGAATTGGCCAGTCGAGTGCCTTATCAGTTAATCTAGTCCAATTAGAATGAGTTACAGTAATTATTGCTTTTATTAGCAGTGCATTTGCTTGTTCAGATAATCATGCCCCTGAAGATATAAATGTACAGTTTATGTCATTCAGGTTGGTGCATTGCTGTGAACCTTCGGTAATTGAATTGGAGGTCAATAAGTTAATGAGCAAGGTTCAAGGCTTTGTATTCCCCATCCAGCCAGATTAAAATGAAGGGGGAAAAAAGTCAGCTGGTCTTCAAATTTGGCAGCAACACTGACGGTGAAGATAATGTACAAAAATGTCTTACCATGACAGACTACAAAATAAGAATATGAACATGAAGGTACATGAACAAAATTGGCCCTTCATCACAGGTGCAAAATTGTGTTTCTGATCTACTTTTCCTGCTATTTATGAGGCTGTGACATTATAACATAAAAATTGTGATATTCAGTTTAACATTTAATCGCCTATACTTCAATAAGTTATGAGATTCTCTGAGGATAGAGAATTTCAGAGATACAGTACATTCCAGATGAAATAAAATCCTATTAACATCGGAATTAAATGAACAACCCTTTACTTTGTAAATGTGTCCTCTTGTTCTAAAGCTGTACCACGAGTCACTCATTTCAACATCTACCTTATTATGACCCCTTGAGGATTGTATACGTTTCAACATGATCTCCACTCATTCTTCTAAACTCCAAAGAATTCAAAAACGTCTTTAGCTGCTCATGATAGGACAAACCTATCAACCCAGGGATTACATTAATCTCTTTTGGACGGCCTCCAATCCTAGCATATCCTTTCTTAAATAAGAGGGCTAAAACTTAAGCATGACTCCAGGTGTGGCCTCACCAACAATTGTACAATTGTAACAATAACTCTCTATTTCTAAACTCCATTCCCTTTTGAAGATCAATATGCCATTTGACTTCCAAATAGTTTCTGGCTGCTAACATTTTGGGATTCATACACAAGGGTACCTTGATCTCTCTGTATATTCCTCAATTGCAATATTTCCCCATTTCAATAATAGTCTACCTTTCGATTCCACTCACTCCCTATTTCCTATATCTCTGTTCTAAATGGCCTACTCCTTATTCGTGATTTCTTCTCTGCCTTCCCATAATGTTCTTCTGATTAGGCATGGAGAATATATTTACCTTCGTACATCTCAGGACGTCCAGTACCTCCTCAGTAATAATATGGTCTGTCCTTAAAACATCTCCATTAACTTTCACGTTCCCTAGTTTTCAGGTCTTTTTCTGACGTAAAAGCAAAGGAGAAATATTCATTGAGGTCAGTGCCCATCTCCTGTGACTCCATGCATAGATGACCACTTTGGTTTCTGAGGTGTCCTATTCTCTCTCTAGCTATGTTTTACCTTAATATACCTAATACATCTCTTTGGATTCTCCTTAATCTTATTTGAAAGAGCTATATCATGCCTCCTTTTTGCCTTCCTGATTTCCTTCTTAAGTATACTCCTCTGTTCCCTATATTCCTCCACAGATATACTTGATCTCAGCTGCCTGTACCTGATCCCTCCCTCATTATTTTTCTGCTCAGAGTCTCACTCTCTTGTTAACCGGGGTTCTGTACTCCTACCTGCTGTGCCCTTCAGTCTAACAGGAAGATGCATACCTTGAACTCCGACTCTAGCACATGTTAAAAACATCCAAGTAATGTCCGCAAACATCCTACTCCAATCAACCAACGCTGCCCTCATCTATGACTATTTTAAAGTTAATCTGGTTCTGGTCCTGGTCACTGGTCCTATAGAGCTCACGCACTGACGTTAGTCACTTGCTCTGGCCTATCCCCTAGGAGGAGATCAAACTTGGCCTTCTCCCTTGTACTGCCCTCGACATATTGTCTGAGGAAACTTTGCTGAATGTTCATAAGTTCATAAGTTCATAAATTATAGGAGCAGAATTAGGCCATTCAGGCCATCAAGCCTACTCTGCCATTTAATCATGGCAGATCTATCTCTCCCTCTCAATCCCATTCTCTTGCCTTCTCCCCATAATCCCTGACACCCGTACTAATCAAGAATGCACTTGTCAAATTCCCCTCCATCTTCATCCTTGGCACAATGCAGTCTCTGTCTGTATTGAGAAAGTTAAAATCCCCTATTGGGACAACCCTATCAGTCTTGCTGTCAGCAGTCTCCACGCATATTTGTTCCTCTAATTTCTGTTAACTATTTGGAGACCTATAGTCCAATTCCAAAAAGGTGATCACAGTTCTGTTTTAAATTCCCACCCATAATAGCTTCACTGCATGATCTTTCATTAATGTCATCTCAGATTACGTCTGTGATGGTCTCATTAATCCATAAAGCAAATCTACCTCCTCTTTTATCAGCGATGCTGCCTGTCCCACTGAGTTACTCCAGCATTTTGCATCTTCCTTCCATTTAAACCAGTATCTGCAGTTCTTTCCTACTCCTCTTTAATCTCTATCTTGCTACAGCATCTGTACGCTCCTCCAGGGAGAATGTGCAAATTCCACATGGAGAGCACCCGAGGTCAGGATCGAACCTGAGTCTCTGGCGCTGTGAGGCAGCGGTTCTACCAAGTGTGCCACTGTGCCACCAGCACGGTGAACTGCATAGCGGTGATGATATCCTTTATAAATGAATTTCCAGCATTACTGTCATAGATTGTGTTGAAGAGCAGAAATGATGTGTGCAAGTTAAAATGGCTGGTTCTTGTTCCAAGATCCATACATGTAGAGATGATGTGAGGGAGCTACAGTACTGGGAGGTGCAGTCATTCTCCCAGAACATGGCTTGTTGTTCTGTTATGAGCAAAATAATTCATGCCAGATGTATATCTCATGCATCCAGTAACAACAAAGTAACAAGAGTGAAGGAAGAGAGTGAATTATGGTTCAATGGGAGTGAGTAATCACACTGACATTTAATCAAGAGGTACAGATGATCTCATGCACCGCTGTAACAAGTTCCAGTTTTATGGATGTGAGCTGAACCCCCAGATTAAGCTTCATTATTCTTATTCATTTCTGCCATCTATTATTTCCCATATTACGTATGTCTTATGGTTTCAGCCAAAGGCTCACAATAGTAATGACGGTTAAAAATGTTATTTTCAAATTGACGTGATTAACGACTCTGAGGAGTTATTCTGACATGGTTAAGTTTTAAGCATGTGTGCGCATTATAAAATAGTTGTGGTGTTGCCGTTTGAGTTCTCATTCAATACCTTAGATTAGCTTCAAAGCAAAAAGGCAGATTGCAAAATTCCAGTTTAGTTTAGTTTATCAACAAGTGTACTGAGGTACAGTGAAAAGCTTTTTTGCCTGTTAACCAGTCAGCGGAAAGATAATACATTGAGCCATCCACAGTGTACAGATATAGGATAAAGTGAATAATGTCCAGTAAAGTTCGATTGAAGATAGCCCAAGGGTTTCCAGTGACTTAAATCAGGACCGCTCACTCGATGTTGATAGGATGGTTCAGTTGCCTGATAACAGCTGGGAATAAGTAAGTAAGTAGGTAAGTAAATAATTTTTATTTATATAGCACTTTTAAATCAAATCATGTTGAAGCCAAAGTGCTTTACAGAGAAAAAAAAAATAGATTACCATGCATCCATATAAAATAAAAAAGAAGAAAAATAAAGACACGATACACTATAGGATTCAACATGAACATCCCACCAGCAGCAGAATCAACACTTTCCACTGTGAGGGAAGGCACCAAAAAGTCCAGTCCTCCTCCTCCCCTAGTCCACCCGAGGTCGGGGCCTATTTGAGGCCTCCACAGCCAGTGGCTGCAACAGCGGCCCAATGTGATAGACCAACCTGCCGGGAAGATAGAACACCGGCGTTGAGGGGAACAGTCCTCAGCGGCTTGGAACTGTCTGGAGTGGCCGCTTCCTCCCCGGTGACCGTGGCGCCCGAGGTCCTCAGGCCGCGCTGGTTGGAGCCCCGATTCTGGCGATCTCAGATCCCAGGCCCCACGGTGTTTTAAATACAGCGCCGCCCTTGGCAGGATGCCCGCAGCCATAGCTCCGCGATGTTGGGAGTCAGCGGTCACAGCACTCCGGAGCTTACCGCACAGTGACCCGGGTAGGGCATCGCCCGCTCCGTGATGGTGTCCCAGCGCTGTGCTGCCGCCGATGCTGTATTCCTGGCCGGTCCCGGCAGGAAACGCCGCTCCAGTCCCGACGGTAGGCCGGACGGAGAGGCCGAAGATGCGATCTGGAGGAAAACCGCAGAAATAAAGTTTCCCCCTTCCCCTCCTCCCACCCACCACATAAAAGAAGACCTACAACAAACATTTTGTTTTAACAGGACTAAAAATAAAACTAAAAAAGGGTGATAGGCGGACTGCAGGCAGAGCAGCCATACACAACGGTGCCCCACTCCTGCAGTCCGCAATACTGTCCCTGAATCTGTAGGTGTGCATTTTCACACTTCTGTACCTCTTGCCTGATGGGAGAGGGGAGAAGAGGGAATGACCAGGGTGAGACTGGTCCTTGATTATGCTGATTATTATGCGTGATTATAGATTCACATCCATTTTGCTGAGCAGGAGTTCAAATTGTTGTCAATCTATCTCAGTTCTCAGAATAATCCCTCTCCCCATATATAATGGAGACCTCGTTGAAGCTTACCGAATAGTGAAAGGCCAGGATAGGGTGGATGTGGAAAGGATGTTTCCATAAGTAGGAGAGTCTACAACAGAGGTTATAGCCTCAAAATTAAAGGACGTTCCTTTAGGAAGGAGATGAAGAGGAATTTCCCTCAAAGCACACCAACAATGTGAATTGATGAGAATGAGACTCGCCCTTGATTATGCAGCTGGCCATACCGAGCTAGCGTGAAGTATTAAAGGAGTCAACAGAAGGAAGGTTGCTTTGTGTGATGGTCTGGGCTGTGTTCACAATTTGGTGCAATTCATTGTATAATGTGCTTGTATACTCTGTAGTTTAGAAGGATGCGAGGAGATCTTATTGACACATATACGATTATTAAGGGTTTCGACACGCTAGAGGCAGGAAACATGTTCCCGACGTTGGGGGAGTCCAGAACCAGGGGCCACTGTTTAAGAACAAGGGGTAAGCTATTTAGAACAGAGATGAGGAAACACCTTTTCACACAGAGAGTTGTGAGTCTGTGGAATTCTCTGCCTCAGAGGGCAGTGGAGGCCTATTCTCTGGATACTTTCAAGAGAGAGCCAGATAGGGTTCATAAAGATTGCGGAGTCAGGGGATATGGGGAGAAGGCAGGAACTGGGTACTGATTGGGGATGATCAGCCCTGATCACATTGAATGGCGGTGCTGGCTCGGACCAAATGGCCTACTCCTGCACCTATTGTCTTTGGGTCTTAGCAGTAGCTGTTCCCAAACCACACTGCGATGCATCCCGATAAAAAACTTTCTACAGCGCTTCTCTAGACGTTGGTGAGAGTTGTTGGGGACATGCCAAACTTCCTTAGCATTCTAAGGAACTAGAGGCGTTGATGTGCTTTCTTAGTCATTGCTTTAGTATGGGTGGTCCTGGATGAGTTGCTGGTTATACTTAAGGGCCTGTCCCACTTGCATGCGATTGCGTGCGTTTGGCGCGACCAACCGGAAGCGGAGTTCGCGCTAAGTTCGCGCTAAGTTCGCGCGTGACGTCATTTACGTCCTGCTTACCAATCAGCTGGGCAGGTGGCGGGCCGACTGAATTTGGGCGTCGCACGGTGCCGGGCGGTGATGTCATCACGCAACACCACGCTGGGCGGTGACGTCATAACGCATCGCCATGCGCTAGGCATATGCTGACAAGACGCTGCATACGACGTCAAGACGCTGCATATGACCGCAACGCGCCTGCGTGCCAACAGGCCGTTGGCACGCAAAGATTTCAGCAACAGCTAGAATTTCGGAGCCCCGCACGACGTCGGGACCAGCCCCGCACAACTCTGCGCTTCTAAGTGGGACCGGCCCCGTGCAGCCATACGGTGCACATACGCCTCAAGCGACCATGAGGTCGCGTAATTTGCGAGCCAAGGTCACGTAAGTGGGACAGGCCCCTTACTCCTGGGAACAAAGTTTTCACGATCTCTACTTTGGTGCCGTCAATGCGTGGTATGTGGTATATGTACCCTTCATTTCCTGGTCGATCAATATCCTCTTTGGCTTGCAGACATTGAGAGAAAGGTTGTTATCCAGAAATTAGGTCACAAGGTTCTCAATCTCCTTCCTGTAATCTCATCATTATTTGATATCCGGTCCACAATGGTGGTGTCGTCCACAAATTTGTAGATTGCTTCCCTCCAATGGACTACTTTCCTCCATTGGTGTAACTTTGACCAAATGGACTGTGATGCATCCATGCAGACAAAAATGCATATAAATCCTACACGGATGGTAGCAGAGTGGGGCAGCAGGATGGCACAGTGGCATAGCTGGTAGAGTTGCTTCCTCAGAGCCCCAAAGGCCTGGGTTCAGTTATAATTTTGGGTGCTGTCTGTGCAGAATTTGTACATCCTCATCTCTGCCTGCCATTGAGAAAAAAGTTCAATGTGTTCCTTGGATAAAGAGAAAAGCTGAAAATACTCTGTAGATCAGGCTGCATCTGTGGGAAGACAAACAGTAAACTGGAGACCCTTTGTCTTTGAGCCGAATCATGAACTGCATTTCCTGTCATTTCAGTTTTTTAGATTTACAGCATCTGCAGTATTCCTTGATTTCCATCTTTCAATCCATGGCATTACATCACCCTATCCCAAGTGCTCTATTTTTGCTCACTAACTTCCAATGTAGGATTTTATCAAGGGTCTTCTCAAAATCTAAATACATCCAGAAATAATTCCATGAGATTCGACAGACACAGTTGTACTTTCATAAATCCATGTTAACTTTGTCTAATTCCCCTGATATATTTAATTATTTTGTCACCACATTATAACACACGAGCATTCTCTCTACTAATGATGCTAGGCCAACCGATGAGCTTGTTCAAGTTCAAATGTATTTGTCACATGCACCATAAGGTGCAGCGGAATGTAATAGAAGATTAAATGAGAACTTACCAGTTTGAAGTTTGATCTTTATTTTATGAGGAGTTATGGTGAGCGATTACGTGAAGAAGGCCCGCCACGCGCATGTGCATCAATCTTCAAAGCAGCGGTGTGAAATCACAGTAACCACAGTCGAAGTAATATAGTAAGACTCAGAAGACTAGAACTACCAGATGATCTTTGCGATTATGAGGGCCGGGAGCGGAGGGCACGTAATCACTCACCGTAACTCCTCATAAAATCAAGATCAAACTTCAAACTGGTAAGTTCTCGTTTAATCTTACTATCTTTCTTCGGAGTCACGTGAGTGATTCCGTGAAGAATTCAAAGCTCTGTGATTTCATGCCGTAGATCCAGTTCCATATGACACACTGCTTCGGTTGACACAGGATAAACAAATAATGTATTGAACATTGTTTGAATTATACAAATTAATGTTTTAATAACAAAAAAGGAACAATAATAACCCCTCTCTCCTAGGGGGAAATTACAAAACAGAACCCAAAATAGCATGCCCAAATCCTTCCGTTGTGAGGACAGGTTTGTCATAGAACCGTTGAAAAGTCCTTTCACTGGACCATCCTGCGGCCCCGAGGATTTGGTCTAAAGGGACATCCAGTGCCCTCGCTGCGGATGTTGACGCTGCGCTGGTGGAGTGAGATTTAAACACATCAGTGTCTACACCAGCGCAATCCAAAACCTGTTTCAGCCATGAAGAAATGGTCTGTACCGACACCTTTCTACGAGGGTTTTTGTGACATTCGGGGCCTCTAAGACTCTTGATGACCTCAATATATTGACGAAGGTGCGTAACTACACATAGTCTCAGGTCAATAGGGTACGTTCTAAAGCTTATTTTAGTTCTGGACGTCCCTGGCCTGCTTTGATTAGATCATATACATAAAACGTAATATTATCTACAGAAGAATGCATGCTGTCCAGTCGTAGCTTTTGCAATGTCTGGACCTGTTGCGCTGAAACGAGCGCCATGAGCATGACCACTTTGAGCGTAGTTTTTGGAAAGACAGAGATGTAATTCGAGACCATTGCCGAAGCTGTGTGAGAACTATGCTCACATCCCAGATTTCCGTATATCTAGGTCTGGGAGGGTTCTTGTTAAAAATACCTTTCATGAATCGGGACACCAATGGATGAGATCTGACAGAATGTTGTCTCGACCCCTGCTATAAATAGGAGGACAATGCACTCCGAGCACTATTAATGGCACTATAACTCAATTGCTCGCCAAAATGTAATGTAGCAAAGAACTCCAATACATCAGGTATGCCTGCAGTGTGATAAGATATATTTGACTGTAAGCAGAACATTTTCCATTACTTAATTTGAGATACATATTGTTTTTTAGTACTATCCCTCCAGGCCATAGTAATCACATCCACGGTCAGACTTGATAGTCCGAGCCCCTGGAACGGTCTGGTCAGAATCTGCAAATCAACAGATTAATACGATCATGTAAAGGGTGACTCTCTCCTGTCACAGGGTGAACCAACAAGTTGCTGCATTTGGGGATAACCATGAATGGCTGTGTCATCAGTCTCAGAACCAATGGGAACCATGGCTGTGTGGGCCAGTGGGGAACAACCAAAATGCCTGAAGCGGAGTCCTGCTCAATTTTGGTGAGACATTGACTGATGAGGCAGAATTGGGGAAAGGCATAAAAGAACATACCTCCCCAATGTAGCGAGAATGCATCCACCGCTACTGCCCCTGGATCCGATCCCATGAGACGTATTTAGGTTACACTAAAAGCTGGAGAAACTCTAGGGAGCGATGGAGATAGGCAATGTTTCGGGCCGAAACCCTTCTTCAGCCGTATTTAGGTAACTGGTGATTTAGCCTGGATGCAAACAGATCTATGTCTGGCAATCCATGCTGGGTGACAATCTTTTTAAAAACTTTTGGATTCAGCATCCATTCTGTGTTATCATTAAACTTACGTGACCTGGTGTCTGCCACCATGTTATCTCTACCTGGTAGGTAGACTGCTGAGACCCAGATGTTCCCTGTACTACACCAGTGCCAGATGAGGTTAGCCAGAATATCACATGATAATGACTTAATTCCACCCATGTGATTGACGTATGCAACAGCTGTGGTATTGTCAACCTGGAGCTGAACATGTAAATCATGCATTGTTGAACAGGATGCTTTTGGGCCATAGAATGCCCCCAACAATTCTAAATAGTTTATCCCATGCATCCGCAGGATTAATGCCTCTTGCACACTCCATCTGCCGCCGCAGCTAGAATTGGTATCAGTGGCTCCCCATCCCGAAGCACTCACATCAGTTTGCAAAACAACTGAAGGTTGTTTACTCAGAATGTTACTAGTACAACATGAGACATCTGTTATCCACTATTGCAACTCGTTGAGGGATTACGTGAAGAAGCCCCGCTAGGTGCATGTGCGTCATACTTCAAAGCAGCGGTGCGGAAGCACAGAACCAAATAGCCAAAGTAACATAGTAAGGCTCGTAGAAGACTAGAACTACCAGATGATCTCTTAGATTATGAGGGTGGGAGCGTAGGGCACGTAATCCCTCAACGTAACTCCTCATAAAATAAGGATCAAACTTCAAACTGGTAAGTTCTCGTTTGATCTTACTATTTTACTTCGGAGTCACGTGAGTGACTATGTGAAGATTTCAAAGCTCTGTATTTTCATGCCGTAGATGCATACCATACGACAATCTGCTTTGGTTGACACAGTAGGGAATAAATAATATATTGAACATTGCTTCGAATTATTCAATAACTATTGTTAATAATTACAAAACCAGGAATAACCCCTCTGACCCAGGGGAAATTACAAACAATGACAGAAAACAAAGCAAATTAATTAAATGGAACCCAAAACAGCATGCCCAAACCGTGGCACGGTCTGTACAGGTTTGTCAGAAAATTGAGAAAATGTTGCTTCTCGAGACCATCCTGCGGCCACGGGGATTTGGTCTAGCGGCACGTCCTGAGCCTTTGCCGCGGAGGTTGATGCCGCCCTGGTGGAGTGAGAGTTAAAGACACGACTCCAGCATAATTGAGAACCTGTTTCAACCATCTAGAAATAGTTTCTACTGACACTCTTTTATATGGCTTTTTGTGACTAATGGGCAGTCCTGTCTCAGAACCTCTGAGACTCCTTGTTACCTTAATATATTGGCTTAAGTGTTTAACTACATATAACATTTGGTCAACAGGATAGGCTTTAAACGTCACCTTGGTTCCAGCCATACCTGGCCTGCTTTGTTTGATGAAACATAGAAGGAAATGTCATTTACAGACAAATGCATACAATCTATTAGTGGCAATTGTAATGTTTGTACATGTTGTGCTGAACCAGTGCTATTAGCATAACCACAATAAGTGTTAATCTCTGCATATATAATGAAGTAATTGGAGCCCATTGCCGAAGCATTGTGAGAACAAGACTGATATCCCAGATTTCTGTATATCGAGGGTTTGGAGGGATTTTATTAAAAATTCCTCTAATAAATCGGGATACTAACGGATGAGACCCGATAGGACGTTGTTCTGAAGACTGCCCTAAATAAGAGGACAACGCACTCCCAGCAATGGTAATGGCACTATAACTCAGGTGCTCATCAAAACGCAACTTAGCAAGGAACTCCAACACATCACATATGCTTGCATTATGATAAGATATATTGGATTGTACACAGAACAGCTTTATGTGAACCATATATTGTTTTTGAGTGCTATTTCGCCAGCCTGCAGTGAGAACCTCCATGGCCCTGTTCGACAATCTAAGTCCTTGGAATTGTCTGGTCAGAACCTGCAGACCAACAATTAATACAGTCATGTAAAGGGTGACTTTCTCCTGTAACCGGATGCACCAACAAATTACTGCAGCTGGGAATCATCATGAATGGATGAACCAGCATGCGAAGCACTAATGGAAACCATGGTGTGTTGGCCAATCTGGGACCACCAAAACGCCTGTGGTGGAGTCACGCTCTATGGTGGTGAGGCATTTCGGGATGACAAAATGGAGGAATTGCATAAATGTTGAGTGCCCCCAATGTACCGAGAATGCAATCACGGCAACTGCACCTGGATCTGGCTCCCATGAAACATATTTAGGCAACTGGTGATGTAATCTGGATGCAAACAGATCAATCTCTGGCAACCCAAATCGAGTGACAATTGTGTGACAAAGTTTAGAATTCAACATCCATTCTATATTGGCATGAAACATACTCGACCTATGGTCTGCCACCACATTGTCTATACCTGGTAAATAAATGGCTGAAACCCAGATATGCCTTGAAATACACCAATGCGACATGACGGTAGCCAAGTCAACACATGATACTGATCGTGCTCCTCCCATATGATTAATATATGCCACTGCTGTGGTGTTATCAATCTGGAGTTGAACGTGTAAATCCTTCATTGAGGAGCAATATGCCTTTAACCCATAAAATGCCCCCAATAATTCCAAAGAATTTATCCCGTGTGTGTGGCAAATCAACCCTTCGTGTTCATGCCATCTACCCCCACAGCTAGACTCGGTGTCCGGAGCCCCCCACCCGAGAACGCTGACATCAGTCTGTAAGATCAGTGACGGGTTTTATCCCAAAATGTTATTGGTAGTTTGATTAACATTAACAATCCACCACTGCAATTCTGCGAGAGCTGTGGTTGGTAACTGCATAACCCAATCAAAATGGCCTGCATTCGATTTAGTACTTGTTCTCGTGCTCTCTGCAAATGTTGATAATGCAAAGGCCCGAAATGTACTACAGGAAAAACCGCTACACATTTCCCAATGACCTTAGCGATTTCTCGGATGGAGGGATAAAGTTTTTGTGGGAGGCAAGTACAGACATCAACAACATCCACAACCTTGGCTGCTGGTAATGTTACTGTCATATTAACTGAATCAATAAGAAACCCCAAATACTCAATATTTTGGGTTGGCTGTAACTTGGACTTAGTTGGATGGACGAAAACCCTAATGACTCAAGCACATTGTTTTGGTTGCTGCAATCGATTCTTCAGCTGACTGTAGTGTTGCTGATAATTAAGATATCATCTAAATAAGCCATTACAATGTGATTATGGGCCCTCAATAGCCACAGCACAGTTTTTAACAATTTAGTAAATAGCCTGGGTGCTGAACTTAATCCATTAGGCAATGCTTTGTATTGCCACAGCTGTCCCATCTAATTAAATTTCAAGTACCTGCGATAATGAGCATGAATTGGCAGTGAAGAATATGCATCTTGCAAATCAATAGTTGCCACATAAGAGCCCTGTGATAGCAGCTGTTTAGAAGTAACGAAGGTGTCCAGTTTAAAATGCCTATAGAGAACTGAAGAATTTAAGTGAGTGAGGTCCAGAATTACTCTACAACACCCATCTTTTTGAGGTCTGGGGAAATATTAGACACAATTGTTGAGGATGATTAATGGCTTTATCAATCAACATTGTTTACCTGTTCAGTCTCTGGAGCAGAAAACACCCACATTTTATTCGGCTCGTGCTGTTGAGGTGAATCTATCCGTGAGATAAACTCAATGGTAGACGCGAGACAGTATTTAGTATAAACATATCAAACGTTATACAGCACCATTTATTAGAAAACAATTGTAATCTACCTCCAATAGGAGATTGGCCACCAGAACTTTATCGTTAACAAAATTCCCTGTACCTCTACAGTTGCCCTGTAAGTCTGTTGTCTGCCCATATTGGGGTTGAAGTACTCTCGGTGGGTACCCTCGTTGCCCCACTGGCCTCCCCCTGCTGGGCTCAGCACCTGGATCTGACCTTCAGTACATTAACCCAGGTGTTCGAATAGGTGGCCTCAAAATGCTTGATTACATTAGGCCAATTATTTGGCCCCATCATTAATGTCACGAATTTTCATGACAAGGTCTGTTCCAAACAGGAATTGAGGTGTTAGTACATTAGTCGCCTTACATAGAGCAGCAAATTTTTGGTTGAGGGTTGGCCTGATGGTGATATTCCCTGATGCAATTTACCTGAAAAATGCATTGCATAAAATAGCCAACATATCTTTATTGAGTTTGAGGAATGATTGTCCCTTGGACCATAGTGCCAATTGCAGTAATTGTTGCAGCCACCAGTTGGAGGACGTGTTGATACCGAACCTCCTGTCCCCTCAAAGAAGGACTCATAGGTGCCCAGATAGCTGGGTTCACCGTGGGCACTTTTAGTGACGCACATTAAACAGGTGTCTTATATTTGTTTGCAGTCACTTGCATCATAGCTTGCTGGAGCTGGTGAGATATTAAATAATTGATAGTGCTGGCAAGGTATTCTTCCATTGCCTCACCAGTCCCCCCCAAATAGCAAAACTCATTGCTATTTGCGAGACACCAGGAGCGTGGCTCTTGTGCGCTGGTGTTTGACATAATCAGGGACACCAGAATCAGGGTCAGCTGCATCCTGCCCTGCTTCTCCCAAATCATATTGTAGGGAGGCATCCTCCAGTCCTAAACAAGGCGCTGGAAGGAAAACCCCAATATATGGAAAGCCCCTCCATATGTTGTGCTTGGTATGGGCCCTCTTGGACAGCACTGGCCCATGGACCCTTATGTAATCAAAGGTTGGAGCATCAGCTCCACGTTTCCCATCCTCCCCCACATTCTTTTATTATCAAGGGGAGAGTCACCATTGTCGTCAGACAACACAGGTCTGTGAGACTTTCTCTTTGCCTTTTCATGGCTAGCAGCAGCATCTGGCTGCTTAGTATCTGGAGCTAGTGCAGAAGATTTGCTTGCTATCGGAACTGCTGCCGGTAAAACGGCACCCGGCATCGGAACCGGCGTTGCCGCGCTTATCTCCCGACCCGATCGAATTGGTGAATCCCTGGACTCACGCTAAACACGAATCCTCCTCCTGTCAGCTCAATTTCTCCAACTCCTACTGACTGGTCGAGCCAGCTTTACGGAATGGAAATACTTCTTGGTAAAGTTTGTAAAACACTCACCTTAGGAGTTCCTACTTACCGCTGGTGGAACTATGCCCTTCAGCCCGTTCAGTGCAACATGCGCGGATGTAATGACGCGCATGCGCCTGGCGGGGCTTCTTCACATAGTCACTCACGTGACTCCGAAGAAAATTTACCATGCAGTGGTACAATTGAAAAATAACTCTCTTTTTTTTAAATACTGAGTTTACATTTGCCATGCTCCACTCTGCAAAAACTCTTCCATAATCTATAGAATTTTGGGAGTCCTTAACTTACTTTCTCCTCTCCTTTTACAGTGTGTGCAGTTTCAGCATATGTGCGTACTCATGCATGCTTTTGCTGTGTGTGCATACAGTATATTTATTGTGTGTGTATGTGTGTACCCACTTTAGGAAAGATTAGGAAGTGAACTCTTAGTTGTTAAAGGACATCTGAGTTAAAGCCAGCTACTACATAAAGAAATTGACCCCCAAAAAATTGGATTACCAGGCTCCTGGTGAGCACCCCCCAAACTTCTGGTTATAATTTGCTTCAAAGAGTAGATTTTCTTACATTATAATCTCTTTTTTTTTCAAATTGTGGTTTTCAGATTTCTTATTATAAAAGTAATTTTGTGTCATTTATGTATCATTTGTTTTTGCATGTTTGTCTTAGTCTATGTGCCTGTGATGCTGCTGCAAGCAAGATTTCACATTGTACTTCATTGTACTTGAGCAAGTGGCAATGAACTCGACGAGCCAATAGACCAGTGCCAGTGTCAGAATGGGAAATATTTTTTTATGATTTAAATTAAGAGTGGCTGGTAGTCCTGCTGCCTCACAGCATCAGAGACCGGGGTGCGATCCTGACCCCGGATGCTGTCTGTGTGGTTTTTGCACATTCTCTATGTGTCCTCCGGGTGTTCCGGTTTCCTCCCACATTCCAAAGATGTGCGGATTTGTAGGTTATTTGGCCTCTGTAAACTGTGTAAAATGGGATAACATAAAATTTGGAAGAATGGGTAATCGATGGGTGGCATTAACTTAATGGGTCGAAGAGCACGTTTCCATGCTGTATCTCTAAATTAAACTAAACTAGATTTATTTACAAGTTATTGTAATAATACCAGAAAATTACTCAATAGGTTATTTGACATGTATGGTAATATATAATTCTGTAAGTGTGGCACGGCGGTAGAGTTGCTTCCTACAGTGCCAAAGATCTGGGTTCGATCCTGACTATAGGTGCTGTCTGTACAGAGTTTGCACTTTCTCTCTATGACCACGTGGGTTTTTTCTCCAGGTGCTCCGGTTTCCTCCAACATTCCAAAGACGTATAGGTTTGTTGGCTAATTAGCTTCTGGAAATTATTGTCCCTGGCGTGTGTAGGAAGAATTAGTGTATGGGTGATCATCAGTCAGCGTGTACTCAGTGGGCTGAAGGGCCTGTTTCCTTGCTGTATCTCTAAACCAAACTAAACTAAACTGTCCTACTGACTCTGGGCCATTAGGTTCTTATCGCCTGCTCATCGACTTAACTTCATCGTGCATGTAGCACTAATTAAACTGTTGATCATCTACGTCTTTCAACAATGAGTTCAGATCTGTATATTCAATAGCAGCAGGACTGCACCACTTCAAACATTTTAGTCTTGAAATATTTTGAGTTTGTGGGAATTTTCAACAAAACTATAAATGGTAGATGTGAGTCTCAGTCGATGGAAATTCTTGATGGGTGAGAAATGATGATGCAGTGAATTGAGACAGTGTCTGAGGCTGGAGTAGTCATGGTATTTGATGATGTACTTACTGACCTTAACCACTTATGCAAAATCACTGAACCTCTTGCATGCTCTTGAAGCTTAACCTCTCCTGCCAACTGCTCCTGTTGCTTTCTGAACTTTCGTCCACAGGGCCTTTTGTTCCTGTACTTTTTCAGCTTGATGTCCGCCGTGTTGCGGTTTCTCTCCTAATTCTTCATTGTTACTGGGTCAGGTTTAATTCCTGCATAACTGGGCAGACACACAAAGTCTCTTGCCTGGAGTAGAGGAATCAAGAACCAGAGGACATAGCTTTACGGGGGGGGGGGGGGGGGGGGGGTGTTGGAATTTAGTAGGAATCCGAGGGGTAACTTTTTCACACAAAGGATGGTGAGTGTATGGAAAAAGCTTTCCGGAGGAGGTAGTCGAGGCAGGTGCTATCGCAACCTTCAAGAAACATTTGGACAGGTACATGGATAGAGGAGGAGGGGAGCAGGGCGGGCAGCTCGCGGGCGGGCAGCTCGCGCGGCGGACGTCACTCGCAGCGCAGACGCAGCATGCAGAGCCACTGTGACATCATCAGCCAAAGCTGCTTGCTTTTATTTTCAAAGTTATTTCAGATTCTTGAACATTTTGATTAATAAGTCGAGAAACAATGCATTAAATTTTCAGTTAAGGCGATTTTTGACTTCACAGCATAAATTTCTATCAGAATATGTGAAAATGTTACCATTAGCGCGTCGTTTTTTCTAGAAGAAGTGACAACACACAAACAAATTAATACACACACACACGCGCACACATACAAGATCAGAGTTTTATAGTTAGAAGGATATACAGGGCAAGTTTTTGAACCCAGAGGGTGGTGAGTGCTTGGAACCTGCTGCCGGGAGGTGGTGCTCAGGCAGACACAATAATGGCATTTAAGAGACTTTTGGAGGGAATGGAGGCATATGGATTATGTGCAGGCAGATAAGAGTTGGTCTTGGTATCATGTTCGGCATGGACATTGTACTGTTCGATGCTCTATGTGCAAATATGTTTCAGTTAGAAGGCAATGCTGCATGCCTGCAGATACCATTGCAATGAGCAAGCTGCATGAAGCTGGTGTCCCCTTGTATTGCAATCAGCAGACACGGGCCAATTCCCATCACAATCTTCTTCCAAATTTTCATGAACTATATGAATTATCTTAAAGCTTAAATAAATAATGTAGTATAGCTTTGAACTAATAATGGGAATTCATTCTGTAGATTGTGGCATTCAAACTGTTAGGGACAAGAGAATGCCTCGAACACACGTCTGATCATTTTGTTGAATATTGTCCAATATTCTTGTAAACCCTTTGGTTGACTATAGAAACATAGAATTATAAAATAGGTGCAGAAGTAAGGCATTCGGCCCTTTGAGCCAGCACCGCCATTCAATATATTCATGGCTGATCATCCAAAATCAGTACCCGTTCTTGCTTTCTCCCATATCCCTTTATTCCTTGAGCCCTAAGAGCTACAGTATATTTAACTCTCTCAAACACATCCAGTGAATTGGCCTCCACTGCCTTCAGTGGCGGAGAATTTAACTGATTCACAACTCTCTGGGTGAAAAAGTTTTTCCTCATCTCAGTCCTAAATGGCCTAACTCTTATTCTTAAACTGTGACGCCTGGTTCTGGACTCCCCCAACATCGGGAACATTTTTCCTGCATCTAGCCTGTCCAATCCCTTAAGAATTTTATATGTAACTTTAAGATATCCTCTCATCCTTCTAAATTCCAGTGACTATAAGCCCAGTCGATCCATTCTTAATAGAAATTAAAGGAACAATTCTTGCAGAAGGCATAACTGTACTAATACAAGTACGGATATTTGCAATGCAATAGTTTAGCACTTAACTTAAATATTATTGACACTATTTTTAGAATTGTGTTCTTTGTTGTAAGTTCCAATATGAAAATAAATCTTGTGCAGATAAGCAGAAATAAAAATCTAAAATGAAAATTCAAAACATAACTTTGCAGTCTCCTGTGGTTGCTGGAAGAGGCTCAGCTCTTCAAGGGCAGGAAGAAGGGTTGTGTGTCAGTGGAAAAGAGAAAATACAGAAGCAGCCAGTATAACAACTCTGTTGAAATGTGGACGGCAGGTAGTCAGTAACTTGGTTGTTGGTAACCGTCTCTCTGAATCTTTCTGTGCTACAGCCACCAAGAAAGATCAGAATCAAACTTAAACAGAGACTGCCTTGTATTGCTACTTTTTTTAATATATAAAAAGGGTACATACATGCACAAAGTGACCTGGATTGTTCGTTTGCATTAATTGGCCATGATATTCATGGGCAGTCTATTTAGAGGAATAGTAAACGGCAATAGATTATAACAATACACAACTAGGTCTCTTTGTTAGCTATAACTCCAAATGTAATGTTCTGTGGTATTCATATGCACTAACAGTGCTTTAGTTCATTGATAATAACCTTGATACATTGATAATAGTTATATGATTTTACAATAATATGCCTAGTGCATAAAGTAGGTGCAGGAAAGACTGCGATGGATCAGGCTACTCTGACCAATCTTCCAGTCTGTTGCTGCAACATGTTATAGTCCAATATTAATAGTGACGGAAATTGATTAATTCTTTTGGAGAAGTTCAGGGATTTACTTCGCAAATACTATCTGCCGGTTTCATGCCCCACGCAGACTGTTAACACTCTACACCACTACAGACCACCATCAAGGACGCCTATCGTTCCATCTCTCACCCTCATGACTAGTCTCAATATCGGGTGCTCCTCCTGCCTGTTTTTAGGCAGATTGAAGATAAACGCACTGGTGATGAGAGTAATACAGCAGTATCTGAAGAGACTGAGTGTGTGCTATAGAACTGCCTTGAGTCAACAGACTGGAATATGCTCAAGATCAATTCATCCACCCTGAATGAGTGTAACTTAGTAATCACCAGCTTCATCAAGAAATGTGTTGACAAAGAAAGTTAGGATCTATCCTAACAGGGAGATTCACCGTCTGCTAAAGTCCAGATCTGAGGCTTTCAAGAAGGATGTCCCCATACTGTAGTAGAAGGCCTGTTATAATCTCCACGAGGTTGACAGGGATGCCAAGAGAGCATTCCAAAACAAACAAAAGAATCAATTTAGTCAAGTGGATGCCAGCTGACTGTGGCATAGCCTGAATGAATCATGAGTTATAATACAATATCTGGATGATCTCTGGCAATGATCCATCTATATCAGATGACCTCAATGCATTGTAAGTGTTTTGAACAGACTAATAAAGTGTTCCACAAAGCCCATCCTACCTATCCTCCATTGGCTTTGTCCCATAGATGTGTAGATTTGTAAGTTAATTGGTTTCTGTAAATTGTCAAGAGTGTGTAGGATAGAAATAGTGTACATGTGATCGTTGGTCAGCATGAACCCGGTTGGCTGAAGGGCCTGTTTCCATGCTGTATCTCTATACTAAACTAAACTAAACATACATCTCAGTGGCTGAAATAAGAAGCTTTCACAATGATAAATTCTCAGTAAGTGGCTGGCCCAAGTAGAGTCCCTGGAATCTCTGAAGTCTCTGCCAATCAATTGCATCTTCAACATCTCACTTCAAAAGTATACCATCCCCATCTGCTTCAAGGAAATCTCCATAATTTAAATTAAAGAAAATTAAAGTAGCCTGTCTCAATGACTCAATACCACCGGCAGCTCTAACATGGATCACAATGAAGTGCTTTGACAGGTAATGGCCCACATCCACCACCATCAACCTGGTCCCAGCACCAGTCACATCTTCCCATCTCCACCCCTTTCCTTTTAGTTTTTTTAAGTTTTAGAGATATAGCGCGGAAACAGGTCCATCTGCCCACCGAGTCTGCGCTGACCTCTCATCCATGTACATTAATACTATCCTACGCACGCAAGGGACAATGTACACATACACCAAGCAAATTAACCTACATACCTGTACATGTTTGGTGTGTGGGGGGAAACCAAAGGTCTCGGATAAAACCCCTCGCGGTCACAGGGAGAATGTACAAACTCCATACAGACAGCACCCGTAGTCAGGACCGAACCCAGGTCTCCTGCAAGCGCTATAAGGCAGCATCTCTACCGCTGCAACATCATGCCACCCAAGGAGTTTTGTGAAGAGTTCCATAACGTCTTGTTTCACTCACCCTTCCCCACCCTTCCCAACCTCTCCTGTTATTTTCCCTTACAACCACAGATGTAACACCTGTCCCTATACCTCCTCCCTCACCTCCATCCAGCGACCACAGCAGTTCTTCCAGGTATTACAGAGATTCACATGTGCCTCCTTTAACCTCATCTACTGCATTTGGTGTTCCCAAAGTGGCCTCCTTTACAGTGGCGATCTGTTTTGCCGAACACCTGCTGGATCTCCCGGTTGCTTTGTATTCTCATTTTGACCTTTCTGTGCTAGATGTCTGAGAGTCAGCGAGTTATACAGCATGGAAACAGTCCCTTCAGCCCAACTTGCCCATGCTGACCAACATGCCCCATCTACACTAGTCCAACCAGCCTGCATTTGGCAAATATCCCTCTGAACCAGCAGCTCGTTCCATATACCTACCACCCTTTGTGTAAAAAGGTTGCCCCTGGGGCTGCTATGAAATCTTTCCACCCTCATCTTAAACCTATGTCTTCTGGTTCTTGATATTCCTCCATTGTCAGAGTGAGGCCACACACAAACTGGAGGAACAGCACTTCATATTCCACTTGGGTACCTTACATCCTAACGCTATGAATATTGAATTCTCCAATTTTAGGTAACTAACCTACAAACACCTCCCTTCTACACTCGTAGAACTGGAGTAAAAGCAAATCATCCTTAACCTCAAGGAAATGCCTAGGATGAAGATGACATATACATGTTGTATAACTTTATGCCTGAAGGGGCTGTTCCACTGCGGCAACCTAATCCGCGAGTTCAGACGAGTTTGCCCTCGACATACTCGCAGCATAGGTCCTAGGAGGTCTATGTAACTCTCCTTCATGCTCGAGAGTAGTCCCCGCGTACTCGAGGCCTCAGCTAGGTCGCGGTGTATTTTTCAACATGTTGAAAAATGCTCGCGATTATAGAAAGGTCGCCATGGAAAAAAATCGATACTTTTTTAGTTTTCGTTTAGTCGAAGTAGGTCGTAGTAGGTCGGCATGTTATTCGGAGGTAATCAAGGATAGTCAAAGGTAATCGAAGGTAGTCGAAGGCAGTCATAGATAGTCTTCTACATAGTCGAAGGGAGGTCGAAGGAGATCGAAGGAGGTCGTGTTCACTTTCCACTATTCGGTGTCCAATTTTCCAGAAGCTAGTCAAAGCTAGTCTTCAACATAGTCGAAGGAGGTCGAAGGAGGTCTTCTACATAATCGAAGGAGGTCTTCAACATGACATTTTTTCAAACTCTCCTAAACTCTTCTAAACTCGCCAATTAGGTTGCCACAGTGGGACAGCCCCTTCAATCCTCAACAGCAAAATTACCGTGTACAATAAGAATGGTTCACTAAAGAGAGACACAAAATGCTGGAGTAGTTCAACGGGACTGGCAGCACCTCTGGATTGAAAAAATGGGTGATGTTTTGGGTTGAGGCCCTTCTTCAGACTGAGAGTCAGGGGATAGGGAGTCACAGAGATAAGGAAGTGTGAGGTGTGAAAACGAGACATGAATGGGGATGGAGATTAAGGAAAATGTAGAATAGATCATTGTTAACTAAGGGAAGGTGACAACCAAGCATACAGAGTTAAAATTTAATCAGGGGGACTGGTTGGAGAAACTAGGATGGGGGAGGGATGGAGATAGAGGGAAAGCAAGGGGTACTTGAAGAAAGAGAAGTCAATATTCTTACAACTGGGGTGTATGCTGCCCAAGCAAAATATAAAGTGCTGTTCTTCCAATTTATGCTGGGCCTCACTCTGACAGTGGAAGAGGCCCAGGAGAAAGGTCAGTATGGAAATGGGAGGGGAAGTTAAAATCTTTAGCAACTGGGAAATCAGATAGGTTGAGCAAGATGTTCAGCGAAATAATCACTGAGCCTGCACTTGGTCTCACCGATATATACACAGAGGATACAGTGGATGAAGTTGGAGGAGGTGCAACTGAACCTCTGCCTCCATAGAAAAGACTGTTGGGGTCCTCGGACGTAGTCGAAGGAGGAGGTATAGGGACAGGTGTTGTATCCACTTGGGTTATTTTGGTGTAAACCAGCATCTGCAGTCCCTTCCTGTTCACTAATATGGTACAAGGGTGATTTTTCAAGCCTGAAGATTTATTTACAAAACAAATCAAAATAGAAACATCTGACCTAAAATATTGCTTAGAACTGTAAATAGATGCTTGTAGTAAAGGAGGCAGCCCTATGTTTTCTGAAGTAGGAATCAAATACCACAGAATCAATCATAATCAATAGTGACTTATGTAGGCAGATTGTCTAAGACGAAGCGTGAAATTATGGTCATTTTTTAAAATGGCTGTGAATCATCGACTTGGATATTTCCAGTCTCTACAATTCACTCTGAACTAAACAGTTAGTTAGTTTGGGAACTGGACAGTGCAGAACAAAAACCACATCAAAGGTCCAGTAGATTTGGTGTGGGAGACATACGATAACATGACTCTATGAAGCCTTCTGAGTCAGACAACTTCTATTGTGGAAGTGCACAGGAAACAGCAAAGCAAGGAAGGACACAGCTCCAGCTGTTCCTCAATCACTCCTGCAACAGCAACTGCTTTGCCTCCAACCAGTTAAAACAAAAATCCTTTCAGTTGCATTTAATAGGTCCTTTTCTCATGGCTATTACCTTTATTTACAGCTAAACTGTCCAATTATTTTTGATATGCATTAGACTGATAGGAGCCTTCCAATTATCATAGTTGGTTTGCAGAGAAAGCACACAAACAAAATGAGCAGCCTGTAACTTCTAATGAAGCAACAAAAAACAACTAAAGACAAGCAGATCTACGCTTAAACAAAAATAAGATGAAAATATAAAGAGGTTGCAAAAGGATTAATTAATCAGTTAAAGGAGTTCCCAGAGGATTACCAGTATAGACGTCATCCAAGATAGACACAAAATACTGGAGTAACTCAGCGGCACAGGCAGCATCTCTGGGGAGTAGGAATGGGTGACATTTCAAGTCGAGACCCTTCTTCAGACTGAGAGTCAGGGGAGAGGGAAATGAGATATGGAAGGGCACAAAGAACATGTAAGGTGTGAAAAGAACAGATCAAAGCAGGCAGACAAAAAAGCTGGAGAAACTCAGCGGGTGAGGCAGCATCTATGGAGCGAAGGAATAGGCAACGTATTGGGTCGAGACCCTTCTTCAGATTGATGTCGGGGGGGCAGGCAAAAGAAAGGAAGCGGAGACAGTAGGCTGTGGGAGAGCTGGGAAGGGGTGGGGAAGGAGGGAGAAAGCAAGGACTACCTGAAATTGGAGAAGTCAATGTTCATACTGTTGGGGTGTAAACTACCCAAACGAAATATGAGGTGCTGTTCCTCCAATATGTGGTGGGCCTCACTCTGGCCATGGAGGAGGCCCAGGACAGAAAGGTCGGATTCGGGATGGGAGGGGGAGTTGAAGTGCTGAGCCACGAGGAGATCAGGTTGGTTATTGCAAATTGAGCAGAGGTGTTGGGCGAAGCGATCGCCATGCCTGCACTTGGTCTCACCGACGTAGAGCAGTTAAGCAATTGCCAAGCCTGATTTCCACAGAGACCGTTCCCTCTGTAACTCCCTGGTCAATTCGACTCTTCCCACCCAAACCACCCCCTCCCCTGGTACTTTCCCTTGCAACCGCAGGAAATGCTACACTTGTCGCTTTACCTCCACTCTCGACTCCATCCAAAGACCCAAGCAGTCTTTCCAGGTGAGGCAGAGGTTCACCTGCACCTCCTCCAACCTCATCTATTGCATCTGCTTCTTATACAGAAAGCAGGCAATGATCAAGGAAATGTAGAATGGCTTTTCATGGATGGATATGACGGATGTGACAACAAGGCATACAAACAGTAAAATTAATCAGCCACCCATCATAGTTCACGGTTTACTCAGACCAAAATGTCTTAGATTGAATGATCTCTTCATTGGATTCAGCCAGGACAATTAATGTAGTGTTAAACTCAGTTGTAGCATCTGTGGATTGGGAGAGGGAAATGTCAGCAAGAGATCTGGTTTCTGAATTCCATCCCATGACTTTAGGATGGTAGAGTGGTGGCGCCCATGGAACCACTGTCCCACAGAGCCAGCATCCCGAGTTCAATCCAGGCCTTAGATCCTCTGTGTGTGTGGATTCTCATGCACTGGTGTATATGGGTGATTGAGTGCAGGCATGGGCTTGGTGGGCCGCAGGCCCTGTTTTCCCAGTTCAGTTCAGTTTAGTTTAGTTTATTGTCACATGTACCGAGGTGCAGTGAAAACCTTTTGTTGCAAACTAACCATTCATAAGAAAAACAATGCATGATTACAATTAAACCATTTACAACGTATAGATACATGATAATGGAATAGCATTTAGTGCAAGGTAAAGCCAGCAAAGTCTGATCAAGGATAGTCTGAGGATGACTCGGATTCATTCCTATTGTATGACTCGATCACTTTTGCTTCAGGATTTGTCTGGCATTGGGCAAGGATGGGGTTGGTTTCAGCCAACATATGAACTTATGAACTCAGACTTTAGTTGTTAGATATTGCCATTTAACTGCACATTTACCCTGTTGCTGAGGTTGTTCAGGCATTTATATTTAAATGACGAGAATGAGTATTCCTCCCTCAAGCTGCGCAATCAGTCTGTTCAATAGGACTCCAGCCAGGGTTTTACCAGCAGTCAGGAATAAAGAGCTTTCCTCTATGATTATGGAAGACATAACAGTTCCCCTCATGCTTATGTAGATGGGTAATTGAGGTGATCTCGGTCTTGAGGAACTTTCTCCTTGTTCCTGAAGCCCTGGAGTAGCCCTGTCAGAGTAGACCTGGTGGGCTGAATGGCCTAATTCTGCTCCTTTAACTTCTGAACTTATGAACAAGATTTCTGCTGATATAACATTATGTAGAGCTTTCCACCTGATCATTACAATTTGAACTTCTGCCAGGTCTAGGAGTTCAGCAAGAGCAAATTGTGCTGGAAGTTGTAGCCTCCAACCTATCGCTTCATCACTAATTGCTCCGAAGAACATTTTACGAGAATGTGGCCAGGACTTGAGGGCCTGAGTTGTGGGGAGAGGTTGGGCAGGCTAGGACTTTATTCCTTGAGGCACAAGAGATTGAGGAGTGATAATGATGGGAATAGAAAGGGTAGATGCACAGAGTCTTTAACCCAGAGCAGAGGAATCAAGAACCGGACAATATAGGTTTAAGGTGTGAGGGGAAACATAGGAACCTGAGAGGCTATTTTTTCATACAGAGGTTGGTGAGTATGTGGAACAATGCAAGAGGAAGTAGTTGAGGCAGGTATTATAACAACATTTAAAAATTATTTGGACAGGTACATGGATAGGAAAGGTTTAGAGGGACATGGGCCAAACAGGGGCAGGTGGGACTAATGTAGATAGGGCATCTTAGCCGACAAGGACATGTTTCCATGCTATGTGACTCTATAACGCTATGACTAACTATTTTTTTTCAGCAACAAGTTTCAGTCAATTTGCACTGAGGTGAGCTACCAGATGGCTGCGGACCAGATATTCGATTTCAGAGCAGCGTAGACATTTTTGGAGTTTTTCCAATCAAAATAGCTGTACATTTTATCTGCCTTGTTTCTGAGCAAATGATCCTACATCTTGCAGACTTGTTATTGGATGCTACTGTGAATGTTGGAAAAAGCATTGTTTTTTAGGGTTGAATATAGGATCACTCTGGTTTACTCCTTCTTGTCCACCAGACACTTGACTTCCTCATCACTCATTGAACATGCCTGTTTGTTTTTGATGTCTTTCCGAAGACAGTTCTGTACACGGCGTGTAGGAAGGAACTGCAGATGCTGGTTTTAACCAAAGATAGACGCAAAAAGCTGGAGTAACAGCAGGTCAGGTGCCTCTGTATAGGGCTGACTCATCCTCTCTGTCCTCAGGACTGAGGTTACGGCGAGCTAGCCACTTGTCAAGCTTTGCTACAAACTGACCTCAGCTTCACTATATCACCCTTGAGTTTATTTACATGGAACAACTCCAGGACTGTTTGGAGTCTGTAGACTGGGCAATGATCAAGGACTCGGCAACAGACGAGTTAGAGTCGTTACAGACTTCATAAAGAAATGTGTGGAGGACTGCATCTCTACAAAAACCTAATTCCCAATCAGAAACCTTGGATGACCTTTGAGATCCACACTCTTCTGAAGACCAGACACCGGGCATTCATGTCTGATGATACAGTGGTCTTCAAGAAGTCCAGATACGACCTTGGTAAGGCCATCAGAAAGGCCAAAAGGGACTTCTGCTCCAAACTGGAGGATGAGACAGATGTTTGGCAGCAGTGGCGGGGCCTGAATGCAATCACCTCCTACAAGGCAAAATCAGGAGGCAGCTCGAATGTCGGCAGAACATCACTCCCTGACGTACTCAATGCGTTTTACGTACGCTTTGATAGGGAGAATACTGATGTGCCTTCCCGAGCCCCCATTCGCTGTGATGGTATTTCAGTCTCAGTCAGGCCGATGTCAGGAAATATTTCAGAGGGGCGAACCCTCGAAAAGCGCCTGGACCTGATGGTATACCCGGTCATGTTCTAAAAACCTGTGCGGACCAACTGACTGGAGTTTATACGGACATTTTCAACCTGTCACTTCTGAGGACTGAGGTTCCCACATGCTTTAAAAGGGCATCAATTATACTAGTGCCCAAGAAGAGCAAGGTGACGTGCCTCAATGACTATCGACCAGTGGCACTAACGCCTGTGGTGATGAAGTGCTTTGAGAGGTTGATCATGGCGCAAAACAATTCCTACCTCGACATAAACCTGGACCCACTGCAGTTCGCTTACCGTCACAACAGATCAATGGTGGATGCGATCTCGCTGGCTCTCCACTCCGCTCTGGACCACTTGGACAACAAAACCCATATGTCATGCTGTTATTCATTGATTATAGATCGGCATTTAATACAATCATCCCCTCCAAGCTGGTTACCAAACTTGCAGAACTGTGTCTCTGCGCATCCCTCTGCAATTAGATCCTCGACTTCCTCATTCACAGACCACAGTCTGTTCGTATTGGTGGAAATGTGTCAGACTCGATAACAATCAGCACGGGAGCAACTCAAGGCAATGTGCTCAGCCCCCTGCTGTACTCACTCTATACTCATGACTGCGTAGCCGGTCATAGTGCGAACTCCATCATCAAGTTCGCTGACGACACCACTGTTGTGGGACATATCACCGATGGGGATGAGTCAGAGTATAGAAGAGAGATCGAGCGACTGTTCATATGGTGCCAGCACAATAACCTGGCCCTCAACACCAGTAAAACCAAGGAACTGATTGTGGACTTTGGAAGGAGTAGGATGGGGACCCACAGTCCCGTTTATATATGGTGGTTGAAAGGGTCAAGAGCTTAAAATTCCTGGGCGTGCACATCTCTGAAGATCTTTCCTGATCCAAGAACACTGATGCAATTATTAAGAAATCACATCAGCGCCTCTACTTCCTGAGAAGATTACGGAGAGTCGGTTTGTCAAGGAGGACTCTCTCTAACTTCTACAGGTGCACAGTAGAGAGCTTGCTGACCGGTTGCATCGTGGCTTGGGCGGCAACTTGAGTGCCCTGGAGCGGAAAATACTACAATAAGTAGTAAACACTGCACAGTCCATCATCAGCTCTGACCTCCCTTCCATCGAGGGGATCTATCACAGTCGCTTCCTCAAAAAGGCTGGCAGTATCACACCATCCTGGCCACACACTCACTCCCCGCTACCTTCAGGTAGAAGGTGCAGGAGTCTGAAGACTGCAACGACCAGGTTCAGGAATAGCTACTTCCCTACAGCCATCAGGCTATTAAACTTGGCTCAGACAAACATCTGAACATTAATAGCCCATTATCCACTTATTTGCACTTTATCAGTTTATTTATTCATGTGTGTATATATTTATATAATGGTATATGGACACACTGATCTGTTCTGTAGTCATGCCTACTATGTTCTGTTGTGCTAAAGCAAAGCAAGAATTTCATTGTCCTATCAGGGACACATGACAATAAACTCTATTGAATCTTGAATCTTGAAGGTTTGGTTTAATCTAAATTTCATCATGAAACATATTTTTGGAATAAAAATTGATTAAATTAACCTTTACATTTTCTCATCTATATAGCACACATTGCCTAAATATGACATTATGTGCATGCTTTAAAGAATTATGAGCAGATTGATGCAACAGCCAAGAAGGCTACTCCCTCAGGAGACTGGGGAAATATGGCACATCCCCAATGACTCTTACAATCCTCTACAGATGCACCATAGAAAGCATAAAGTCAGGTTGCATCACAGATTAGTTTGGGAACAGCTTTGCCCAAGATCACAAGGAATTGCAGAGTTGTGGATGTAGCCCAGTCCATCACAAAGATCAGAATCCCTACCATTGACTCCATCTACACTTCATGCTGTAGGAAAAGCAGACAAAATAATCAAAGATGTGTCCCACTCTGGTCATTCGTCCTTCTCACTGCTCCCGTTGGGCAAAAGATACAGAGGCTTAAAAGCGCATGTCACCAGTCTCAGGAACCGCTTATTTCCCTCTGTCATCAGGGTTCTGATTGATCCTTCCATAAGCTTCGGTACCAACTGACTGCATTCTGTATCTTCACCTTTGTTCCACTTGAGTTTGACATGATAGTATTATGTATGGTATTATCTGATCTGTTTTGATACAACACAACGCAAAACAAAGCTTTTCACTGCACTTCGGGTATATGTGACAACAATAAACCTAAACCTAAAGATTTCCTGTAAGAATATAATATTCCATGTTATTTGATTACGAATGAGATTAGTTTAGTTTGGAGATACAGCGTGGAAGCAGTCCCAAGGCCGTGTCAACCAGCAATCCCCGCACACTTGCACTATCCTACATACACTAGGGACAATTTACAATTATACCAAGCCAATTAACTTACAAACCTGGACGTCTTTCAAATGTGGGAAGAAACTGGAGATCCCGGAAAAAACTCATGCATGTCATGGGGAGAACATACAAACTCCGTACAGACAAGTACCCGTAGTCAGGATCGATCCCGGGTCTCAGGCGCGATAAGGCAGCAACTCTACCGCTGCGCCACTGTGCCACGCTTGTGACATTAGATCTTAGATCTTATGACTTTTTCTATATGTTTGAGGAATATTATTAACTTACCTTTTGTGCTTATATCATACATGCTTTGCAATTGCACAAAACTTTTTTTACTTGGACTGTGGGAGCGATTAAGAATATTGCTGCACTTGGCAACTTTGTGCAGATTTGGCTTTTTTCTTCCCCCAGTTTTGAAATGCAGCTGACGTAGGCCAAGAGAAAAAATATATATTTCAGCTTTCACAAGTACCAAAAATCCTTAAGGGAAAGCTTGGAAGGGAGGAGGGCGTAGGAGCAGCTAAAAGAGCGAACAGTGCCAATAACCAGAAACAACTGAGTCATTCAGCAAATCAGAGATATTTAAATTCACGTTACCACGAACAAGGCCCTCACATCCCTATGGTAGGCAAAGCTCCACACAGAGCCCTGTGAAGGATTTTTTTTTTCGCAATCCACAGCCTATCTATTATAATTGTTTCCAGATTTGTGTGGGAGGTCAGGGCCCTGGAGTGCTGCTCCATGCCAAGTTTATAAACACAGCAGTATTTCCAGATGGCCACTGGCTCCAGACTGGCTAGCAGGTTGATTGGGACCAGAATAACAACAGGTGGAGAACAGACAATGAATTCCTTGACACTCTTTCCTCATCCCCCACCACCCTACCACCTCAACGGTTCGCATTCTAAAATAAGAAGACACTTAGCGTGCAGGGGTGATGTGTGCGTTTTAGAAATGTCTTACCATAGTCGCTGTACAAAGCAGAGACTAATATTCATCTCAGGAAAGTTGGCAGAGATATGAAAATACCAGCTTAGAGGAGGTGAGAAATGCAAATGTTGAACAAGCCCAAGAAGTGCACTGGTTTGTATAATGTAGGCTTTTACATTTTGTAAGTGATTTTTTTTTTTGCCTTTTGGTTTTGTGTTGTCACAATAACAAATATATTATTGGGAAAGGGAAACAACTGGTGTAAAATATATTTTCTCCAATCCATCAATACAAGTTTGCTTTGGTTCAGACAGTTTTACTGAGTGAGCTTCCTTTAATTGGGAAATGCAGTGAAAAGAAATCCTAATTTTATGGCAGCTCAGAACTCTATATGATTTACCAATGGATAGTTTAAAAAAATTGAGGGTGTGTTTACAAAATGTACATTATTTGTATAGAACATTTCGGGAGAAAGTTGTGCAATGTGATTTTCTGGATCCTCCAAGACCTACCAGAAACTGCTGATACCACCTTTACCGCATGTTGTCTGACAAGTTACTTGAGGTTTATTCAGAAAATATTCTAAATAAAGAATCACTTGTGTGCAGTGTTTACTCGCATTACTTTTAGTGAGCTTGCAAAGACTGGCCACTATGTTGCCCCTGTTTTTTTTTAGGAGATGTAATGCAGGTTCTGCTGATTTTATCAGTTATAAATCTACACTTGATAATTCACAACATGCTCTGTGCTAAAGGTTTAAATTATCCAATAATTCAAATTAAATAACATAAAATATGAAGTCAAAAATGAGCATTTAGTACTAAATCACAGTTTTAATCATGACACAACTCGAATTATCCAATTTAGAACTAAGAGACATAGACTGCAGATAATGTTTTGCGAGTTATTAGGCGAGAAGTTAATTTTCATGGAATTTCTAGTCTTTTAAGTAATACATCTTAAAATGTTCAACATTTTCTGATCCAGAAGTATAACATATTCATCACATATTCCACTCTACACTTCAATGTGACCAGGCAGTAAAGGAAGGAAACTTTGCCATTATCTTTTTGCCTGAATTTTGGGAAACTCTCAAAGTACACAACAGTTCCAACCTAAACAGGCAGAATTAAAATATTTTTGATAATTGAAATTGTAAAACAAACTACTGATTTGCTACAGCCCTTTACATTGTGGAATTCATTGCCACAGACAGCTGAGGAAGCCAAGTCAATGGATATTTTTAAGGTAGAGATTGACAGATTTGTGATTAGTAAAGGTGTTAGGGGTTATGAGGAGAAGGCAGGAGAAAGGGGTTGAGAGAAAAATATGGATCAGCCATGATTGAGTGGCAGTTTAGACTAGATGGGCCGAATGGCCTGCCTCTACTCTGAGAATTTATGAACTATCATACAAATTCAAAATCTATCCTTTCTTCAGTTGTGAGATGGTGTGATTCTGATGTGAAATGCGAATCCAGCACATGGAAATCAGATGATGATCGTGACACATATAAACACTGATTTTGCATTTTAGTTTCCAGATCATCAAAGCTTAATGTTAGCAGCTGTGTTTCAATTGATAGCACTTGTGTCTCTGAGTCATAAAGTTATAGATTCAAGCCCCACTCCAGTGACTTCAACACAAATCCTAGTGTAGCACAAACCTGCAATTCTCAGTAGTATTGCGTTTTGTTTTTGGCCTTTATTCGTGGGATCCCATTCAGTTAGTGGTTTTGTGCTTTTAATCTATTTTGTTAAAAGCAATTAAAAAGTGTTTCTGCCTAGGTCTAGAATGCAATGTAGCATTATAATAAGTGCTGACAATTCAGATAGATGTTAAACCAAATCTTCGTCTGCCCATTCAGGTGTAACTAACAGATCTCATCATACTATTGCTGCATACTATTGCAGCAGCTCTGATGATATTGATACTTACCACTCAACTGATATTAATGAAGTGGATTATGTGATCACTATCACAGTACTGTATGTGGCACATGTCCACATTAATTGGTTGATGTATGTCTAATTTAAAAACAAAAAAATACATATCAAATGACTTCATTTGGCTTTAAGGATATATGAAAAGCACTATGCCATTTCTACACTTTCATTTCTCTCTTTAGTATTAAAGGGTTCGTATGAATATATGGAAATACAAGTTCTTCCAGAAATTAATTTATTTATGTTTTTGAACCATACTACAATCTAACGCAACAGTCTCTGGATGATATTATCTTGTGGCATGCAGTGTGCTGCATCCAGATATTGCTGACCATTGATTTCAAAGGCAAAGCACCAATGAGTTTTCAAAATGCAGTGGTTGCCAGCTGCTAATAATTTCACAAGGGTTTTGCAATACAGACTTTCTGGGGCCAAGTGTTTTGTGGAGTCGCCAAGAGCTGTATCAGTGCCAACAACAACCCACATTTAGCATCGTGCTATGAACTGTGTTCCAGGAAATACTAACCCTGGTTTAATAAATTCAATGGATGATCAATAGGTGAAAATGTGGCATTGATCATACCTGTATGCTCAAAATATTTTATTCAAAATATATATGCAAAATATCATCCATAGGATATGCAGAAATTTAAGTTTGACTACATTTAGAGGGATCCTTAAAATAGACACATATTGTGTACAGATGTGAGTACACTCTTTAGCTTAATGTGCTTAATATTAATTTAGAGAGGATGGAAGCACCTGCTGTGGATGCCACTGGTATCATCATATTAATGTACTTGATAATGTTGCTACTTAAATAGCAGGACACACCTAGAAATCCATAGAGAAACTGATCATTGAACATAGAACAGCGCTGCACAGGAACAGGTCCTTTGGCCCACAATGTTGGTCAATTATGTCAAACTAAATTAATCTCGTCTGCTTACATGTGATCCATATTCCTCTATTCCTTGCATAATCATGTGCATATCTGAAGCCTCTTAAATGCCACGATCGCATCTGTCTCCACCACCACCCCTAGCAGCATGTTCCAAGCGCCCACTACCATCTGTGTAAAATAAAATGCCCCCACATTTCCATTTTTTTTTAGAATTTAGAGATACAATGTTGAAAAAGGCCATTCAGCCCACTGAGTCTGTGCTGACCAGCGTTCACTCCATAGACTAGCACTATATTACAGTCTAAGGCCAACTTACAATTTTACCGAAGCCAATTCACTTACAAACCTGTACGTTTTTAGGAGTGTGGGAAATGGAGCATCCAGAGAAAACCTATGAATTCACAGGGAGAATGTACAAAATCTGTGCAGACAGCAACCCTAGTCAGGATCGAACCTGGGTCTCTGGTACTGTAAGTAACAGCTCTACCGCTGCGCCGCCCTTTGTAAAGATCAGTTTTTCTACAGTCTAATATCAGGCCTCATTTCATGAAATATTCCTAAATATCATTCTCAATTCACAAGCTACCAGTCAACAATGAATGGCATCTGTGTCCAGAACCCTCATATTCTCTACATGCATAAAATGTTGGCATGGGCATTGAGGGACTAGTGTCAAAAATGTTGAGAACAATAATCTAGTTGGATGAAATCTGAGGATGATAAAGCAGGAACTTTGAGGGGCAAGCAAGTTAGGGAAGGTGCAGAAATGAGATAAATATAATTCAATATGAATATAGATAGTAAACAATATATTTTGGAAAGAGAAAAGAAAAAGCAAAGGGTAAATTATACATACTGTGCCTGATATGCCACTCTCTCTCAAATTTCAATAGTCCAGAGTATGTCATTGTAATCTGCACTTGGAATGGAATGATACAAAAGAAAATAACTTTATTTATCTCAGGAGGGAAATTGGTCTGCTTACAGTCATAAAACATAAGATACATGAAATTAAAAAGATGAGTGGATGTGCAGAGATGGGGAGGATGGGGGCGTGGGAGGGGAGTCAGTGTACCCCATGACAGAATGGGGAGGAGTTGTACAGTTTGATGTCCACAGGGCAAGAGGATCTCCTGTAGTGTTGGTGGAACTACATCTTGGTGGAACTAGTCTGTTGCTGAAGGGACTCCTCGGGGTGACTAATGGAGGGGGTGAGCTGTATTGTCCAAGATGCTCCGCAGTTTGAGGGGCATCCTCCCCTTCAAGACCACCTCCCATGAACCCAACACTGCCCCCAAGACGGAGCCAGCCTTCCTGATGAGCTTGTTAATCCACACCAACAGGAAATGTATTTACTACAGCTATACAGGTACATTAACACAAGTAAATATACAATATACAATAATACAATTACTTATATTAAGTAATCAGACCACAATAATGCAAGCTGAAGTATGTAGTGCAACCCAAGTAGGTAAAAGTCCATAGTAGTTCAGTGCTGAGGTAGTTAGTGGTTAGGGCTGTGTCGGGTGCTTCAAGAACCTGATGGTTAATTGGAGGGAAGTATTCTTAAACATGGAGGTAACAGTCCTCAGGCTCCTGAGCTTTCTTCCCATTGATGGTGGCAAAATTAGAGGGTGGCCAAGGTTGTGTGGATCTATGATGATATCAGATGCCTTTTTGAGGCAGTGTTTCCTTTAGATACTTGCAATGGTGAGGGGAGGTCAATGCCAGTGATAGACCAGCCAACGACTGCCACTTTATTGCAGCTTCCTTTGTTCTTTGGTGTTTTTTAGTTACAGAGCCATAAACCTATAGATCCTCTCCAGGTGAATGAAGATCCTCAAACTTCTAAGCAAGTGGAGGCATTGATGAGCTTTCTTTGTGATTGCATCATTGTGTTGGGCCAGGCCGGATAATCAGAAATGTGCACCCCCAGGAACTTGAAGCTGTTGACTCTCTCTATCGCCATGTCACCAGTGGAGATAGTGCCTAGTCCCTTGGCTTTTTCTCCCGAAGTGAACAGTCATCTCCTTGGTATTGCTAATGGTACAAGTGAGAATTGTGTAGGAAGGAATGGCCAATGCTGATTTAAACAAAAGAAACACACAAAAAGCTGGAGTAACTCAGCGGGTCAGACAGCATCCCTGGAGTGAAGGAATAGGTGACATTTCGGGTCAAGACCTTTCTTCAAACCTTCTTCAGCCATGTGAGATTGTTGTTTTGGCACCATTCAATCTGATTATTGATCCCCTCCTATATTCTGTTTCATTATTGCCGATTGTTTATCCCACAACAGTTATAATGTTATCAAATTTGAAAATGGCATAGGAGCAGTGACTGATGTCACAGGTATGAGAGAGTGCAGGAGGCAGAGCACACAGAATTGAGGTCCTGTGCTGATAATCAGTGAGGAGGTGGTGATATTACCAATTCGTACAGATTGGGATCTGCCAATGAGGAAGTCGAGGATCTAGTTGCAAAGCAGCGAGCAGAAACCCAGTTCCCCAAGTTTGATGATAGGTTTAGAATGAATGACGGTGTTGAATGCCCAGCTCTTGTTGATGAACAACAGCCCTATGTACATGTACGTATTGTGCAAGTGGTTGTACAATGTGAAAAGCCAGCAAGTTCGCATTCGCCGTTAATCTGTTCTGACAGTAGGTGAATTATAGTGGATCCAGGACCTTACTATAGCAGGGGGGTACACAAAAAGCTGGAGAAACTCAGCGGGTGCAGCAGCATCTAAGGAGCGAAGGAGATAGGCGACGTTTCGGGTCGAGACCCTTCCAAAAAAAAAAAAAAAAAAAAAAAAAGTTCTCCTCCTTACTATAGCAGGAGTTGATATGCGTCATAACCAACCTCTCAAAGCACTTCATCAGAATGTATGCGAGTAACATCGGAGTACCAATGGATGCGAGTTGGTAGTCGTTGTGGCGTGTCACACATTTATACCTCACACTGCCTTGGCAAGACCACCAGCATGATCAAGGACAAAGTTGCTCCCGGCCACTCCCTCTTCTCCTCTCTCCCATCAGGCAAGAGGTATAGAAGTGTGAACATGCATAGTTCCAGATTCAGGGATAGTTTCTTCCCAACTGTTATTAGGCAATGGAACCATCCTACCACAACTAGAGAGCAGTCCTAAATGTTATTCGCGTTCTTCCCTTTATCATGTATCTGTGTGGATGGCTCGATTGTAATCATGTATTGTCCTTCTGTGGACTGGTTAGCATGCATCAAAAGCTTTTCAATGAACCATGTGACAATAAAATAAATAAGTGGGAAATTTGGAACAATACGTCAAGTCTTCCAATTTTCACTCGCGGTCCCCAAATTCATTTTTTCACTGAGCAAGATTCCATGGCCTTGCAAAAATAAAATAATTTGGGAAAAGAAATGCAGGGAGCTAATATTAGAACAAAGCAAGTCCTCAACCAGATAGCATATTTAAAAAGCCAGAACCTCTTAGTCCTTATTGATCAGCAGCACATGTGTCATTATTTCTCTCCTGGTTTCCATGTGACCTTTTCCTCCAGCCCTCCCCACTTTCTCTGCTGTTTAAAACATTTTAATTTCTCACTTTTTTCAGCTCTGAATAAAGGTAATCAGATTTGCACATTTTTACACTTTTCTTCTCCACACAGATTCAGTTTGACTAGTTGAGTATTTCCCACATTTTCGGCTTTTATCCCACACCTCAACAGGTCAGGCAGCATCGGTGGAGGGAATGGAGAGGTGAACCCTTCTTGAGGCTGGGTCTTAGCCTGAAATATCGTCTATCCATTCCCTCCACTGATTGGAGTTCTTACGTTGACCTCTGGAGTGATGAAAACCCTGCCACACTGTAGAATTATTCAGATTACGTTTCTGTTCATCAATCGGCTGATCCTGAATAATCATGGTATTTGTTTTTTGTTTCTGACACTGACCTACAATGGGCAAAGGGTGAACTGCATTTTCCTTTCCTTTTGTAACACAAGAAACATCAACTCCCCAAATGTAGGAGAATCTATTTCAAAGGGATAACGAAGCAACAAATTGGCTTGCTTTTCTTTGTTTCTTTACTCAACTGAAAGCAATGACTCACATTCTGATGTGGAAGCAAGAAACTGCTGAGCTGGTTCATGAAAAAAGACACAAAGAGCTGGTGCAACCCAGCGGGTCAGGCAGCATCTCTGGAGAACATAAATAGGTGATGTTTCGGGTTGGGACCCTTCTTCAGACTGATACAAGTCCAAGGGCAATAATAGTGCATATGACTCGAGTGCATAATGTGAAGTTGAGAAAGGACAGTCTTTCTAATGAGGGAGTGCAGCGTAGGTTCACCAGGTTAATTCCTGGGATGGTGGGACTGACATATGATGAAAGAATGGATCGACCAGGCTGAATTCACTAGAATTTATGATAAGAGGGTATCATAGAAACATAATATTCTTAAGGGATTGGACAGGCTAGATGCAGGGAAAATGTTCCCCATGTTGGGGGAGTTCAGAACCAGGGGTTACAGTTTAAGAATAAGGGTAGGCCATTTAGGACTAAAATGAGGAAATGAGGAAACATTCACCCAAATAGTTGGCAATCTGTGGAATTCTCTGCCACAGAAGGCAGTGGAGGCCAATTCACTGGATGTATTCAAGAGACAGTTAGATATAGCTCTTAGGGCTAATGGAATTAAGGGATGTGGAGAGAAAGCAGGAACAGTGTACTGATTCTGGATGATCAGCCATCATCACATTGAATAACGGTGCTGGCTCGAAGGGCCAAATGGCCTACTCCTGCACCTATTTTCTATGTTTCTAAGTTCAGACTAAGGGAACATCACAAGTGGTCTGATACCACATCTTCTGTCGTCTGCTCCAAATTTGTGTCACGAGTTATCACTCTGCCGTGAGAATTTGCAAGTTAGTGTCCACATTGTTATTTTACCTGAGACATTCAGTCAGTACAGTATAAAACCCCAACCTGGGATCCTATAATCCACACAACTAAAGTCGACATCACACTCTGCGTCCAACTATTGGTAGCTCCACACATTGTGCCCTTGTATGAATAACATGTTCTCTTAGCAATGATAATTTAATTTTCCTATCATATGACAACCACACAAAGCACCTGCTGGTAACAGCTCATCAGTTAATCAATGCAAGATGCGAGCAGCCATCAAAATCAACATAATAAGAAAGAGCAATTGAGCTAGCAGTTTTGCTGGCAAAGTGTCACTTTATCTTTGATAAAAGTGCTTTTTGACAGTTCTTTTTCCTATGGTCTTATACTACGGCAAAAATCGCAAACAGAAACTGCTCTAAAGAAACATAAACCTACTCCCTGTGCCTTAAACACAGGCAAGAAATAATATCTATGTAACATTCTGGGAGAACAAAGTTTCTCTTTGAAGTCAGTGGGAAAACAGAGCCCACTTACTTACAATGTGCTAGTGGCATAATGATGTCATAAACTCTCCAGCCACTTTCCAAGCAACTGAAATCTCTGCTGAAGATATCAGTGCAGCCTTGTTAGATTAACACAATACAGACACTGTAATGAAATGATTTACTCAGTGACTCTAGACTCTTAACAATATTTTTAACAATGTCCGTAATGTTTCAATACATGTAAGGATGTTGTGTTTCAAAGCTGTGAAAGAAAGGGTGAGTGCACCCACTCGATCAGTTATGTTTACACAAGGAAATAGACAGGAATGGGGGAGGGTGTGTTTTCAAGGGATGCTGTCTTATTCTGATGGCCCTGGCCAAGGCTGGCCTCTGTTTTTCAGTAAGTTTACTCCACTCCAGATGTGCCTTGGCTCCAGCGTGGCTGCCATGTACGGCAAATCGACATCTTAGCGCTCGTCAATCTGTGGGGTAGAACAGCCACTGTGTCGTCAAGCTGACCCACTAAGTGATCCAGGAATTTACACGGCAGAGCACAGAGCAGAGGGGCTGCGATGCCTGCAACCTACAACAGTGCAAGTGAAATGGCAAGGGTGCCGGGTATAAAATTATGGTATTTGGGGAACATTATTTACACTGCAGAGCTCAGAGCAGAGGAGCTGTGATACCTGCAACCTACAACAGTAGAAGTGACATGGCAAGGGTGCCGGGTATAAAATTATGTTTTTCGGGAACACTACCAAAAATAATGCTAATTAATGTATGTATAGCCGTGGAGAATATCGGAGGAATTTTGCAAAGTTCTAGTTTTGTATATATTTTAAATTCTGAATAAAGTTTATTTTGACATTTTTAAATGAGCACTTTGAATGAAAATATTCTTCTCGGGCATTATTTAAGTGTTTGTTTTGCATTCTTTAATTAAGGATACTAAGAAGCCATCTCTTAGGAGCCATTACATCCATAAATACAAATTATTTAAACAATGGGCAGATGCTTTGCATCAAAACATGCCGTGAAAACAATATAGATAAATTCAACTTCTATTTTAGACCAGAGAACAAACTCCCATTTCCGAATATGTCTGAAATCAAGCAGACAAGAAACAGCTTTATTCAGCAACTGATTCTACCTCAATATCACCATGCCTGTCAGGTAGGAGGTTCAGTGTGTAGGAACAAACTGCAGATGCTGGTTTAAACTGAGGATAGACACAAAACGCTGGAGTAACTCAGTGGGACAGGCAGCATCTCTGGAGAGAAGGCATGGGTAACGTTTTGGGTCGAGACCCTTCTTCATAAGTTCAGTGTGTTTGAAGAGCTGCCACAGAGACGTACAACACACAAACAGACTTCAGTAAACTCGTCCATGCCAACCAAGATGCCCCAGCTTTAGGAGCAAGGTGGTCCTACTGCAATAGTACAGGGACCTGGTGGGACCGTACCTGGAGTATTGTTTGCAATTTTGGTCTCCTAATTTGAGGAAGAACATTATTACTATTGAGGGAGTGCAGAGTAGGTTCACCAGGTTAATTACCGGGATGGCGGGACTGACATATGATGACAGAATGGGTCAACTGGGCTTATATTCACTAGAATTTAGAAAGATGAGAGGTGATCTTATAGAAACAAAAAAAGTCTTAAAAGGATTGGACAGGTTAGATGCAGGAAAAATGCTCCCGATTTTGGGGGAGTCCAGAACCAGAGTCACAGTTTAAGAATAAGGGGTAAGCCATTTAGGACTGAGATGAGGAAAAACCTCTTCACCCAGAGAGTTGTGAATCTGTGGAATTCTCTGCCTTGGAAGGCAGTGGAGGCCAATTCACTGGATGTTTTCAAGAGAGAGTTAGATTTAGCTCTTATGGCTAAGGGAATCAAGGGATATGGGGAAAAAGCCAGAACAGGGTACTGATTTGGGATGATCAGCCATGATCATATTGAATCATATGGGGTGTGGGGAGAGCTCCTTTCACAGCGTTTGGGGAGTCTGGCCCGGGGTAAAGTTGCGGGGAGGGCATGAATGTTGTGAAGGAGGGGTCGGGAGCATGCCACTTGCAATGTTCCTTGCACGGAGGCGTGCAATGCCACTGCATTGAGGCTGGGGGGGGGGGAGAAGTAGCTGGCTAGTGTATTATCTTTATTCATGTGCTGCATTGGCAAGTCAAATTTCACTACACCAATTGGTGTATGTGATAATAAATGTCCTTTGTCCTTTGTCCTTTATCCGATTCCTACCCTTACTAGCACGTGATGCTGTAATTCAGACGTTATTATCCTTGAGGTCCTACTTTTTAAACCTTTTCCTAACTTCCATGTTCACTGCAATGTCATTTGTACCTTTTTAATCTTTTCCTAACTTCCATGTTCCTATCAATGTCATTTGTGCGCAACAACTTCTGGCTGCTCACCCTCCTGCTTGAGAATGTTATGCAGCCGCTCAGAGACATCTTGAATCCAGACATGGTGTGTTGCCTCCCTTGAGGCAACACACCATCCTGGAGTCCTGTTAACAGACACAATTTTTGCTGGTTGACCCCTAACTAATTTATCCCCTATCACACTCGATCTGTGCAACCTCGCCATTGTTCCTCAGAGCCAGGCCTGCCCTCACAGAACTGCTGTTGCTTTCCCTTGAGCAGTCAACTCTACCCCCAACAATGGGTGGCATGATGGCACCGTGGTAGAGTTGCTGCCTTACAGCACCACAGACCTGGGTTCCATCCTGACTACGAGTGCTGTCTGTACCGAGTTTGTACATTCCCACCCCTGACCGTGTGGGTTTTCCCTGGGTGCCCCGGTTTCCTCCCACACTCCAAAGACGTACAGGTTTGTAGGTTAATATGGCTTCGGTAAAAATTGTAAATTGTCCCTAATGTGTAGGATAGAGCTAGTGTGCAGGGAATCGCTGGTCAGCGCGGACTCGGTGGGCTGAAGGGCCTGTTTCAGCGCGGTATCGTCAAACTACACTAAATTAAAAAACTAAACTAAACAATATCCAAAGGGGTACTTGTTTTCAAGGGGAATGACCACAGGGAATTCCTGCATTCTGTTTATTCCCATTCCTGGTGGTCACCCAACTATTTATTGTCTGCACCATAGGCATGACCACCTCACTAAACTCCTATTCTATGAAGCCACAGTATCCCTAACAATCCTCACTGTATCCAGTTCCTACGTGTGGCCTGCCAGGAGCTGCATCTGGATGCACCTCCCAAAGGTGTAGTCAGCAGGGACACGGAAATTTACCTGATCTTCCACATCCTGCATGAGGAACATACCACTGCCCCTAACTGCCATCTTTAATGCACTCAGATGCATTGAGCGTAAAGAGGAACGTGGGCGTTCTTCATGGTATATGGAGAGACTTGATTATCATTAACTAGTTTGAAATTCACATCATCAAACTTTTAACAAGCCTGGCAAATTAAGCTCAAGACTTTCCTCAAGCAATGGAGAAGCTCAATTTAACTCCAACACTATTCTGATTCCATTGATTCCAGGATATGTACCACACTGTCTGGCGCTCCAAGGCCAGACAGGAATGCACCAACTCCAATAGAGACAGCAAAGTTGAACCACATCCAGGACACACACCAGGGCTAAACCAGTTCCAATAGACGCACAAACCTGGACCAAATCCAGTAGACTCACCAAGGCTGGGTTGATTCCAAATAGACAGTTTAGCAAAGGCCAAGAAGAGAAGACTTACCAAGAATGGACCAATAATAAACCTAAGCCTAAACCTGACGCCAATCAGCTTATTGGATCTTGATGAATTCCAACAAAGCCACCATGGCTGGATCTAAGAAAATACACCCACAAGTCCTGAACCGATTCCAAACTATACACCAGCATAGGGCCAACTCCAATAGCATGCCAAAGCTGGAGCAACTTCCTTGTCCACAGTAGGATGCCTACTATATATCTACCAGCATTGAATCAACTCTAATAGACATACAAAGGCCAGACCAACTCCAAAATACTCATTAATGCTGAATTGCCTCCATCTGATTCCCTGAGGCTGGACTATCTCCAATAGGAACACCAAGATTCAGCCAATGACAATAAATGAACAAGGGTTGAAACAAATCCAATAGATAAACAAGGTCAAGATCAACTACAATAAACTCTCCAGGGCAAGACCAACTACAATAGAAACATCAGGGCCTGATCAATTGCAACAGACGTATCGGGATTGCAACATTTCCAAAAGACATGCCAAATTTCAACAAGGAAAGGTGGACAACTACAATGGATGCAATTGGATCAATTTCAAAAGATACATCAAAGCTAGACCAACCCTAATTAATTCACCAGTGTTTGGCCAATTCCAACAGTAACACTGGTGTTAGAACAGCCCAAGTTGGCTCAACATGCTGGAACAGTTTCTACATGGTCACCAGTACTGGATGCACCCTATTAGATTCCACAAGGCTTGCCCAATTCCAATCAACATTCAGGCATGTGGTGATGAATGGCAATTTGTACCATAATAGTGCCAGGAAATGACTGTCCACAACAAGAGGGAATGTTGCCACACTACCTTGACAGTCAATGGTATGGAAGTCCCCTGCCCCATCCCAAGGGGATCATAATTGACCAGAAACTGAAATGGGCCAACCAAATCAAAGGCTGTGTATCATGCAGCAAGTGACTCCCCTTATGACATCCCAAAGCCTTTTCATAATCTGCAAGGCACATGCTAGGAATGCAGTAGAATTGATTGATTGATTGAAAGATACCGCATGGAAACAGGCCCTTCGGGCCACCCAGTCCACATCGACCATCAATCACCCATTCACACTCGTGCTGTGTTAGTCTAATACACTCCCTACACACTAGGGGCAATTTACATAGGACAATTAACCCACACGTCACTGGAATGTGGAAAGATATTGGTGCACCGGGTTTAAACCTAGGTCAATGGCTACAAATTGCACTTTATCAGTCATGCAGGTTGCTCCACCAGTGCCCTCCAATGCAGCAACTTTTGCAGGTGGGTCTAAGGAGGACAAAGGCATGGGAAAATCACCTCTTTTAGATTTTCCTCCAAATCACACGCCTTTCTGAAATATAGTTCTCCATCATTTTGAAGCTCCTTGGCCACTATCACTGCAAGCACATCACCAGAAATACTGCACTGGTTCAAGAAGGCAATCGCCATTACCTTCTCAGTGAAAATAGTAATGCATATAAATGTCAGCCTTACTAGCAAAATAATGTTAACAATCAAAAACTTGCACCTGCACTGGAGCTATTGCAATAGGACTGTACCAATTCCAATTGAGTCATCTGTACCGCGCAAACTCCAATAGATTTACAAGAACTAAACCAAATCCAGTGAACGCACTGAGAGTGGATCATCTGCATGACTCAGAAGGATGGATAAATGAAAAAAGCAACAAGGTTGGACCAGCTCTAATCAGCACACCAGGGCAAGATATTTTCAGTAGACACACCAATTACCAAATACAGCCAAAATTCTGTAGCCTCCATTTGGTATTTTGTTGGTTCACATGCTTGATCAATGGTGTTTGATCATTATTATTTTATTATTATTAATGTTTGGTGTTTTCTGAGTCATTCGTAACTGTCACTGTATGTCATGTTGTTACTTGTGGGCGGAGCACCAAGGCAAATTCTTTGTATGTGAATACTTGGCCAATAAACGTACTTACTTACTTACTTAATTCCCTGTTTTCTCTCTCCCGCCTTTCTTAAGAAGTGGGATAACATTAGCTACCCTCGTGGATTGAAAACATGTCTGAGACGCTACATCTTGAAAATATGAGACTTGTCTTAGCAGGAAAACCAGAGCAATTTTTGATGACATGGATTCCATTCCTTGATTTATTACAAGGATAGTATGATGCAACACAACTTCGGAATTAAACCGATTTACGGGTTGGGTGTTGGGTGGGGAGAGATAAGAAGCAGGTACATCATCAATTTTTGTTTTTCTTTCTGCTTTTGTCTTTTTCTTTTTTTTTCTTTTTCTATTTACTCTTCGACTACACTTATTTGGTAGTCTAGGGGTTGTATTCTTACACATTCACTTTCTCTTTTTCTTGTGTTTTTCTCTCTTTTTCTATTTCATATTAGCTAAAAATTAAAATTGCTGTACAATAAATGTATTATGTCATATGCCGCGGTTTATACTTTTGTACACTGTTTCTAATTAAATAATAATAATAAAAAATAAAATTAAAACATTAGCTACCCTCCAATCCACAGGAACTGATTCTGAATCTATAGAACATTGGAAAATGATTACCAATGCGTCCACGATTTCTAGAGCCACTTCCTTAAGTACCCTGGGATGCAAACCATCAGACCCTGGGATTTATCAGCCTTCCAGTCCCATTAGTCTACCCAATACCATTTCCTGCCTAATGTGGATTTCCTGCAGTTCCTCAGTCACCCCAGATCCTCTGGCCACTTGTAAATCAGGAAGATTGTTTGTGTCCTCCTTAGTGAAGACGGATCCAAAGTACCTGTTCAACATCTGCCTTTCCTTGTTCCCCATAATAAATTCACCCTTTTCAATCTTCAAGGGTCCAACTTTGGTCTTAACTATTTTTTCCTCTGCACATACCTGAAGAAGCTTTTACTATCCTCCTTTATATTCTTGGCTAGCTTACCTTCGTACCTCATCTTTTCTCCCCGTATTGCCATTTTAGTTATCTTCTGTTGCTCGTTAAAAGTTACCCAATCCTCTAGCTTCATAGCAGGGATGGACAAATTCCTGTACATGCTACAAATTCCTGTACATCAATTCCATTAGACTCACCAAGAATTAACCAATTTAACTTAGACATCAATGCTGAAGAAAATAAGACAGACTCACCAAGGCTGGAAAATTCCAACAGGCAATCCAAGTGAGGTCCAACTGCATTAGACTCAGTGGGGATTGGCTAGTTCCAACATACGCACCATGGTTGGAGCAATTTCAATAGATGCACAAAAAGTGGACCAAATCCAACTTAATAACTAGGAATGAACTGACTCCAATAAAACACGGCAGTTTTGAACAAATTTCAAAAGATGCACCAGTGTTGGTGCCATTTCAATAGAGATGCCAAGCCAGGAGCAGTTCCAATAGACTCAAGATGAAGAGATTAATTCCAGTTGACACATCCATACTGCACCAACCCCAATAGAAGCTCCAGGCCTGGACAACCTCCTATGGGCACATCATGATTGGACTAGTTCCAATGAACTCACCATTTTACGATCAATTCCAGCAGACATACCAGGCATAATCTAATTCAACTGGTACCCCAGATGCCAGCTCCAATAGTCAGACCATGGGGATGACCCATTACATAAATAAAAAATAAGGATGAATCAATTCCAAAAGACCTACCAGCACTTGACCAACTCCAGTAAACGTACCAGGGTTGAACCAATGGCAATAGTCGTGCCACTGCTGAATGGCAATGCACATAATAATCCTGCACTAACTCAAACAGACTAACCAGGGCTGGACTAATTCCAATATGCACCGATCTAATTGAAACCGATACACCACGACTGCAAAATGTGGATTGGCACAAAGGTGCTGGGTTTATAGTCCAGGCTTTTAGTTCAATAGACACTAAACCTGGATTAATCCCTAGATACCACTCAGGTTTGGAGCCTTCCAGAGATGAGACAGGGACTAGTCCAGTATCTACACTCTTATCCGGGGTTGCAGCATTTCAAATACACAAATCAGAGCTGGACCAATGCCAATAGGCAAACCATGCATGGACAAACAATAGGGTTGACAGAACCCAACAATTTTCAATGGTCATGCTGGAGCTGCTCCAACTCCTGAAGACTCATCAGCACTTGAACAAATCCAATCAACCCACCAGTGCTGGACAAATTCCAATAAGTATATCATGGATGAAGCAATTCCAATTAACACATCTGTTCTGGACTACTTCCAATACGACGCTGTATCGAATAAAAGGGCTGGGTCAATGTTGATAAACACACCGGCATGAGACCAACTTTCACAGAGCTATCAAGATAGGGCTGATTCTAATACCCTCACAAGGACTCAACCTTAGTTTAATTTAGTTTTTAGTTTATAGATAAAGCACAGGAACAGGCCTTTCAGCGGGGTGGGAGATTGCAACCTTCACCTGGTCCACCCTGTTTCGACTAATGCAATCAACCCGACGTGCACAAACAAATAGATCAAATAGAACAAGTTGACATTTAATTTTAGGCTGTGCACGCCATACTCAAGAAGAAAAAGGCCTTTCAGCTCACTGAGTCTATGCCAACCAACAATCCCCATACATTAACACTATCCTACACACTTGGGACAATGTACAATTTTTACCAAAGCCAATTAATCTACAAACCTGTACGTCTTTGGAGTGTGGGAGGAAACCAGAGCACCCAGAAAAAGCCCACACAGTCACGGGGAGAAGGGACAAAGTCCATAAAAGAGTACCCGTAGTCAGGATCAAACCCGGGTCTCTGGCTCTGTAAGGCAGCAACACTACAACTGTGCCACCGTACTACCCCATTCAAAATTCCAGCCTATTCAAAAAGATGGATTGTTGACATCTGGATCAATTACAGTAGCCCAAATATAGCTGGACCCTCTCTAGAGCAAATACCAGACTCAGACCACCTCATATGCTCAACAAGGCTGAGCAGTTTCAAAAAGACACACCAGCAATGGATCAACTTTCCTGGATACCCCAGGGTTGAATCAATACCTATAGACAGACGATAGCCAGAACCATTCCAGTGGCTAACAATTTATCAGATAGTGGTAGAATAATAACCCAAGTCATTCACACCAGCCAGAATGGCCCCATCTAACCTAATTACATTTGCCCGCATTTGGCCCATAAGCCTTAACCTGTCCTATCCATATACTTGTCCATATTATTTAAATGGTGTTATTGTACTTATTCTGCAGCTCATTCCACATACTCACCACTCTCTCTGTGAAAGAGCATCCTAGTGAAAGTCCTCTCGAATCTTACACTTCTTACGTTACACTTATGCCCTCTAGTTCTAAAATAAATCTCAGTACACACACCCTATTTTCCTCTCATGATTTTATACACCTCCATAAGATCACTCTTCAGCCACTTGTGCTCAAAGGAATAAAATCCTAGCCTGTTCAATCTCACCCTAGAGTTCAGGCCCTTGAATCTTGCCAATATCCTTGTAAATCTTCTCTGCACTCTTTCCAGCTACATAACATCTTTCCTATAGAAGGATGAACAAAACTGAACACTATACTCCAAGTGTGGCCTCAGAAACATCTCGTACAATTGTAACATAAAATCCCAACTTCGATACTCAATTCCCCAACTGATGAAGACCAGCATGCCAAGAACCACATTTGTGAGACACGGCCTCCCATGCTCAAAACCATGCTGATTATCCCTAATCAACCCTTGTATTTCAAAATGCATAACTATCTTATTCCTCAGAATTCTCTCCAGTAACATTCTGACCACAAATGTTAGGCTCACTGGAATTTTGTTCCCAGACTTTTTTTTGCAACCCTCATTAAGTAGACGCCCAACATTAGCCACCCTCCAGTCTTCTGGCACTTCACCCATGTCTAATAATGATACATATATCTCAGCCTGGAAGCCTGCAATTTATTCTCTATCTTCCCACAGTGTCCTTGGATGTAATTGATCAGGCCCTAAATTCAGTTACCTTCATATATCTTACAGTGTCCTGCACATCCTTGACTGTAATAAACACTGTCCTAAAGGCATTGCCATTAACTTTCACAAGCTCTTGAGCCTTCATGTCTTTCTACATGGTAAAAACATAGAAACATAGAAACAAAGAAAATAGGTGCAGGGGTAGGCCATTCGGCCCTTCGAGCCTGCACCGCCATTCAATATGATCATGGCTGATCATCCAACTCGTATCCTGTACCTGCCTTCTCTCCATACTCCCTGATCCCTTTAGCCACAAGGGCCACATCTAACTCCCTCTTAAATATAGCCAATGAACTGGCCTCAACTACCTTCTGTGGCAGAGAATTCCAGAGACTCACCACTCTCTGTGTGAAAAATGTTTTCCTCTCTCAGTCCTAAAGGAATTCCCCTTATCCTTAGACGTTAAACCCCTTGTTCTGGACCTCCCCAACATCGGGAACAATCTTCCTGCATCTAGCCGATCCCACCCCTTAAGAATTTTGTAAGTTTCTATAAGATCCCCCTCAGTCTTCTAACATTCTAGCGAGTACAAGCCAAGTCTATCCAATCTTTCTCATATGAAAGTCCTGACATCCCAGGAATCAGTCTGGTGAAACCTTTCTCTGTAACCCCCCCTCTATGCAAGAATTAAATGTCTTTCCTCAGATTTGGGAGACCAAAACTCCAGTACGCAATACTCCAGGTGTGGTCTCACGAAAACCCTGTACAACTGCAGTAGAACCTCCCTGCTCCTATACTCAAATCCTTTTGCTATGAATGCTAACATACCATTTGCTTTCTTTACTGCCTGCTGCACCTGCATGTCTACTTTCAATGATTGGTGTACCATGACACCCAAGTCTCGATGCATCTCCCCTTTTCCTAATTTGCCACCATTCAGATAGTAGTCTACCCTGTTTTTGCCACCAAAGTGGATAACCTCACATTTATCCACATTTTACTTCGGAGTCACATGAGTGACTACGTGAAGAATGCCCGCCAGGCGCATGCGCGTTATTATGTCCACGCATGTCGCACCTAACGGGCTGGAGGGCACAGCTCCACCAGCGGGTAAGTAGAAACTTGCAGGTAAGTGTTAAACAACTTTTCCTGCAGGTTATTTAGCTCCGTAAAACTGGCTCGCGAAGTCAGTAGGAGTTGCAACATGGACCGGTCCGGGCGGAGAGTGCGCTCCAAGCGCGTGTATAGCGACGAGCCGCATTCTCGTTCGGGTCGGGAGATAGTAACCGGACTTCCGGTTCCGATACCGGGGGCTGTTTCACCGTTACCACCAGTGGAAAGTGCTTCCAGGCCAGTCCCTGAAACTCAACAAGCTGTGGCTGCTAAGAGGCACAGCAAGGCCACAAGTAAAACAAATAGACCAGTACTATCTGATGATTCAGATGACGGTGGTGATTCTCCCCCAAGGGCTAAAGAGATGTGGGGAAAAATGCAACAGATGGAACACATGCTCCAGCCTTTGGTACAGCAAGGGGCTAAGGCCACAGAGACTTCTCAGACAATTGAGCAGCAGGGATCCTGTGAAGAGGATTACCTGGAATTTTTGGTTTAAAGTAGGCCTGATGGCAATTTTCCGAATATAGTTAATTTCGAAAAAGACGTTACAAATCATAGCTAACATATCCTTCTGTAACGGAGATAACACGGTCCGTGATAACGTGGTGAATTCCTTCCAGCGCCCGTTATAGGACTGGGGGATGCCTCCCTAGAATATCAAATGGGAGATGCGGGGCAGGATGCAGCTGACCCTATGTCTGGTGTCCCTGCTTATGTGCAAACACCAGAGCACAAGAGCCTTGCTCCGGGTGTACCAGAGTTAAATGTCTTTTGCTATTCCGGAGGGAACAGGTGAGGCCATGGAGGAATACCTCGCAACAAATATAAATTACTTGGTTTCTCACCAGCTGCAACTATCCGTCATGCAGGAGACAAGCAGCAAATATAAAACACTTGTTAACTGTGCTTCATTAAAAGTGCCAATGGTGAACCCAGCAATATGGGCACCCATGAGTCCTTCCATGAGGGGGCAGGAGGTTCGTTATCAGCACGTCCTCAAATTGGTGGCGGCCACGATCACTGCATTTGGCACCATGGTCCGAGGGACCGTGTTATCTCTGTTACAGAAGGATATGTTAGCTATGATTTGTAACTTCTTTTTAACTACATTCGGAAAATTGCCATCAGGCCTACTTTAAACCAAAAATTTTTGCTGCACTCTGTAAGGCGACCAATGTCCAGGCACCTGAACTCCTGTTTGGCTCCGATCTGGTCAAGCAAATTAGAGATATTGATGAGGAGACGAAAACTATGGGGCTAATGAAGCCGGCCGCATCTCGTCTGTCTCTTCGGAAGTCGGGGATCATTTACCGCAGGTCCGATCCGGGTGCTGGGCCCAGCAGAGGGAGGACAGGGTGGCAACGAGGGTATCCACAACGTCAGGTTCCCTATAACCCCAACACGGTCAGACAACAGGTTTCCAAAACACCGACAGAGGTACAGGGTCTTTGTGTTACAAATTCGGGTGTGCAACCTCCTATTGGAGGTCGTTACATTTCTTTTATAAACGAGTGGTGTTGTATAACGTCTGATATCTTTATACTAAATACTGTGTCAGGGTCCACCATTGAGTTTTATCTCAGGGATAGATCCTCCTTTCCAACTAAGCCTAGTAAAGTGTTGGTGTTTTTCTGTCTGGAGACTGAGCAAACCAATGTGGAGATTCAGAATTGTTCCATAAAGGTGTGATGAAAAAGCATTTATCATCCTCAACAATTTTGTTGTCTATATTTTTCCCAGACCCGAAAAAAGGATGGTGGTTGTCGAGTAATTCTGGATCTCACTCAATTGAATACTTCAGTTCTTCATAGGCATTTTAAAATGGACACATTTATTACTGCAAAGCAGCTGATGTCCAGGGTTGTTATATGCCACCATTGATTTACAAGATTGCTTATTATTCGGTGCCAATTCATGTTGATTATCGAGAGTACTTGAAATTATAATTGGATGGGACAGCTGTGGCAATATAGAGCATTGCCTAAGGGTTAAGTTCTGCACCCAGGTTATTTACTAAATTGGTGAAACCTGTGCTAGGGCACACTTGAGGGCCCACAATCACATTGTTATGGCCTATTTAGATGATATCTTAAATTGTTGGCAACACTAAAGAGTCAGCTGCAACTTCTGTTACAGCAACTAAGAATCTCTTTGAATCATTGGATTTTTTGGTCCATCCACTTAAGTCCAAGTTTACAAGCCAACCCAGCAGATTGAGTATTTGGGGTTTCTTCTGGATTCAGTTCATATGACAGTTACATTACCAGCAGCCATGGTAATAGATATTGTTAATGTTCTGTATTGTCTTACACAAACCCTTTATCCTTCCATCCGAGACGTTGCAAAGGTTATTGGGAAATTTGGTAGCGGCCTTTCCTGCAGTTACAGTTTCGGGCCTTTGCATTATCAACATTTGCAAAGAGTAAGAGAACAAGCATTGAAACAGAATGCAGGTCATTTTGATCGGCTTATGGCAGTTACCCACCACGGCTCTGGTAGAAATTGCAGTGGTTGGATTATTAATGTTAGCCAAGCCACCAATCACATTTTGGTGGACAAACCTTCAGTAATTTTACAGACTGATTGTTAGCGCTCTCGATGGGGGCTACTGACACAGAGTCTAGCTGTGGGGTGGTAGATGGACTGAGCAAGAGGACTTGCTTCTTTCACACACATGGTATTAATTATCTGGAGTTATTGGGTGCTTTTTTATGGGCTAAAAGCATATGTTTACGAACCATGGTCTCAGATTTCCATTGTTCAACTCCAGATTGACAAACACCACAGCTGTGGCATATATCAATCATATGGGAGGAACTCGATCGGTGTTACGTGATAATTTGGCTAATACTATCTGGGATTGGTGCATTTCACGCAACATCTGTGTTTCGGCCATCTACCTACCAGGCATATATAATGTGGTAGCAGACCTTAGGTCGAGAAAGTTTAATGACAATATAGAATGGATGTTGAATGTCAGCATATTTCAAACCATTGTTGCTAGATTTGGACCTATTGACCTATTTGCATCCAGACTGAATCACCAGTTGCCTAAATATGTCTCCTGGGAGCCAGATCCAGGTGCAGTAGCTGTGGATGCGTTCTCGTTACACTGGGGACACTCATTCTTTTATGCGTTCCCTCCATTCTGCCTGATTCCGAAATGTCTTACTAAAATAGAGCGGGACTCTGCCAAAGGAGTTTTGGTGGTCCCAGATTGGCCAACACAATCATGGTTCCCCTTGGTACTGAGAATGATGGCACAGCCATTCATGCGCATTCCCAGCAGCAGGCATTTGTTGGTGCATCCGGTTTACAGGAGAAAGTCACCCATTACATGACCGTATCAATTTTGTTTTAGGTCTGCAGGTTCGACCAGACCATTTCAAGGCCTTGGATTATCGAACAGGACCATGAGGTTATGACTGCAGGGTGTGAGAACTAGCACTAAAAAGCAATACCTCGTGCACATTAAGAATGGGAATGTTTTGTGTACAGTCTAAATATATCATATGCTACTGCTAGTATATAGTGATGTGTTGGAGTTCCTTGCTACTGTTGCATTTTGATGAGCACCTTAGTTATAGTGCTATTAACACTGCTCGCAGTGCTTTGTCCTCTTATTTAGGTTAGTCTTCGGCATGACAACCTATTGGGTCTCATCCATTGGTATCCAGGTTTATGAGAGGAATTTTTAACAAAAACCCTCCTCAACCCAGATATACAGCAACCTAGGATGTCAGCATAGTTCTCACACTGCTGCGGCAATGGGCCCCAATTGCGTCATTATCTTTGCAAAAATTTACTCTTAAAGTGGTTATGTTAATGGCGTTGGTTTCAGCACAACGTGTCAAAACATTGCACTTGTTGAGAATAGATTATATGCATTTTTCTCAAGATTATGTTATATTTTATGTCTGTGATTTACTCAAACAAAGTACACCAGGCAGGTCTGGAATAAAGGTGATGTTTAAAGCATATCCTGGTGACCAAATGTTATGTGTCGTTAAACATTTAACCCAATATGTTGAGTTAACCAGGAGTTTGAGAGGTTCTGAGTCAGGACTTCTCATTAGTCACAACAAGCCATATAAGCACGTGCCCGTGCAAACTATTTCTAGATGGTTGAAACAGGTGCTCAGTTCTGCGGGTATCGACACTGATGTGTTTAAATCTCACTCCACCAGGGCGGCATCTACATCCGCGGCGAAGGCTCAGGACGTGCCGCGAGATCAAATCCTCGCGGCCGCAGGGTGGTCTAGAGAGTCAACTTTTTCTCGTTTTTATGATAAACCTGTTCAGGCAGTGCCACGTTTTGGGCCTGCTGTTTTGGGTTCCCTTTAATTTTATTGTTTTGTTATATCACTTATTGTTTGTAATTTCCCCCTGGGACAGAGGGGTCATTACTCTGTTTGTTATTATTAAAATCGTTATTGAATTATTCATGCAATGTTCAATATCTTCTTTATTGTACTACTGTGTCAACCGAAGCAGCTTGTCGTGTGGAGTGCATCTGCGGCATGCAAACACAGAGCTTTGAAATCTTCACGTAGTCACTCACGAGACTCCGAAGTAAAATAGTAAGATTAAACGAGAACTTACCAGTTTGAAGTTTGATCTTTATTTTATGAGGAGTGACGTTAAAGGATTACGTGCCCTCCGCTCCTACCCTCATAATCTAAGAGATCATATGCTAGTTCTAGTCTTCTACGAGCCTTACTATGTTACTTCGGCTATTTGTTTCTGTGTTTTCACGCGCTGCTTTGAAGTATGATGTGCATGCACCTGGCGGGCCTTCTTCACGTAATCCCTCAACGTCACCTCCTCATAAAATAAATATCAAACTTCAAACTGGTAATTTCTCATTTAATCTCACTATTATACTGCATCTGCCATGCATTTTCCCACTCACCCAGCCTATCCAAGTCACCTTGCATCCTCCTCACAGCTAACACTGCCCCCCAGCTTTGTGTCATCCGCAAACTTGGAAATGTTGCATTCAATTCCCTCGTCCAAATCATTAATATATATTGTAAATAGCTGGGGTCCCAGAAATGAGCCTTGCGGTACCCCAGTAGTCACTGCCTGGCATTCTGAAAAGGACCCGTTTACTCCTACCCTTTGCTTCCTGTCTGCCAGCCAGTTCTCTATCCACATCAATACTGAACCCCCAATACCGTGTGCTTTAAGTTTGTATACTAATCTCTTATGTGGGACCTTGTCGAAAGCCTTCTGAAAGTCTAGATATAACACATCCACTAGTTCTCCCTTATCCACTCTACTAGTTACATCCTCGAAAAATTCTATAAGATTCGTCAGACATGATTTACCTTTCGTAAATCCATGTTGACTTTGTCCAATGATTTCATCATTTTCCAAATGTACTGCTATCCCATCTTCAATAGCTGACTAGCAGTTTCCCCACTACCAAAAACAGAGGGGAAATATTCATTGAGGACCTTGCCAATCTCCCGTGGCTCTACACATACAGTAGATGATCACTTTGGTTTCTGTGGGGACCTATTCTCCCTCTAATTACCCCTTAGTTTACCACTGAAAATCTTAGGATTCCTCTTAATCTTATCTGTCTTTTTGCCCACCTGATTTTGTCCTTAAATGGGTTCCTCAATCCCTGATCCCCCGATATATGTGATCCCAGCTGACTATACCTGACCCATACTCATCTCATCATCCAGGTTTCCTTCCTTCCTTACTACCTTCCTTGCCCATCTCTCCACCAGGAACATCTATACATTGAACTCCCACTGTGACCTTTCCAAAAGCATCCCACTCCCAATGCCCCTTAGCCCGCAATTAACTTTTGCAAGTTCATGTCTAATATTATCAAAGTTGACCTTCCCTAAATTTAGAGCTTTAACATGGACTAGCCTGTCCTTATTTATAACTATATTAAAGCTAATAGACCATTTGATCACTGGTGCAAACTGCTCACCCAACACCAATTCCCAAACAGCAGGTCATCCCTGTCCCTCTACTCTGTCAAGCCCTCTACATATTGGCTGAGAAAACCTTCCTGAACAAACTTGACACATTGCACCCCATTTACACCCTTGGCACTATCACAGTCCCAGTCTATAATAGAAAAGTTAAACTCCCCTACTCTGACAACACCATTAGTCTTGAAACTGTCTGCAGTACCCAGCATACCTATATTTGTTCCTCTATTTACCTTTGATTATTTTGGGCCCCAGTACAATCCCAACAAGATGATCATCCTCTTTTTTATTTTTCAGCTTTCACCAATACATCCTCACTGGATAATCCTTCAGTAATGTCATCACGGACAACTGCCACGTTCTCCTTAATCAATAAAGCAACCCCCTGCTTCTCTTTTACCCTTGTCTTATCTCGCCTGTCGTACCTGCACCGTGGAGGCTGCCAGTTCTTTCCTTCACTTAGCTAGGTTTCTGCAATACCCATAACAAACCAGTCGCACATACCTATCTATGCCCTGAATACACCTTACATACTACACCTTACCTAAATAAATGTCATTTAATCTATCCATCTTTTCTTACTCCCTGCTGTGCTCCTGCTTATTCTATCTATTGAACTTGCTGTCATGACTTCTGTCCTGACTTCTTCAGCCTCTCACCTGTGTCACTACCTTATGGATCCTGTCCCCTTGCCAATCTAGTTTAAACCCTCTCGAAAAGCACCACAAACTAGTCCGCCAGGATATTGGGCCCATTGCTCTTATAAGTTTCACCTCTGCATAGAGTCTTATTCTTAGAGTTATTGAGTGATAGAGCATGGAAACAGGCCCTTCGGCCCAACTTGCCCTCACCGGCCAACATGTCGCAGCTACATTAGTCCATCTACCCGAGTTTGGTTCATATCCCTCCAAACCTGTCCTATCCATGTATCTGTCTAAGTGGTTCTTAAATGCTGGGATAGTCCCAGCCTCAATTACCTTCGTCTGGCAGCATGTTCCACACACACACCACCATTTGTGTGCAAAAGTCACCCCTCAGTTTCCCATTAAAATCTTTTTCCACTTCATCTTAAACTTATGTCCTCTTTGTCCTCGATTTGTCTACTTTGGGCAAGAGATTCTTTGCATCTAACAAGAGCCTCTGTACATCTGCCACATAGAAAAATTGCAAAATAACTATGTGTCCCCTGCATCAACTCCTCAGCCACACAGCTATCTGTCCTATTTCTACCCCTGACCAGCACAAGGGCACTCGTGGAGATTACTACCCTTGAGGTCCTACTTCTGAAACCTTTGCCTAACATGCTATATTCACCCTGCAGTTCCTCATCCTTTTTTCTACCTATGACATTTGTGCCAATTTGCACAATGACTTTCTCACTGCTCGCTGATCTCTTGAAAATATTCTGCAGCTACTCAGAGCCATTCTAGACTCTGGCACCAGGAGGGCAATGAATCATATTGGAATTCTGTTTGCCGCACAGAATATCCTGTCCTGTCCCCTAACTAATGATTTCCTAATCACTTTAAGCCCTGTCTGACTTCAACTACCGCTGTGGCTCAGGGTCAGCCTGATGCCACTGACCTGACTGCTGTTGTACGCTCTCGTCTGAACAGTCAACCCCATCCCCCGCCAACAGTATACAAAGGTCTGGAGAATCATCCCAACCTAAAACGACACCCATGCCTTTTCCCAGAGATGTTGCCTGACCCACTGAGTTACTCTAGCACCTTATGCCTATCTTCCAAAAGTTTATACTTGTTTTCGAGGTTAGTAGCTGGGTGGCGCCATCAATGACTGCCTCGCCAACAGTCTGTCTGTCCCTTCCTTCTTTTGTTGTTTGTTTGTATGTGTTAAATGTATGTCTTTAGTGTTCTTTAGGTTGAATTATGTGGGGGGGTGGGAGTTGGGGACAACTTTTTTCTGATCTCTTACCTCGACATATCTCCATCCGCACTGCAGCCTAAAACATTGAGTCAGTTTAACGCCGTTGCGGGAGACCGATTTTGAGAGCTCCACCGCGGGTGCCCTGCAGACTTTAACATCATGGAGCTCACAATCACTTTGCTAGGAATCGACCTCTGAGCTCCACCACAGGAATCTGTGGGACTTCACATCACAGAGCTCGCGGTCTCTGGTCAAAGGCCCGACTTAGGGAAACGTCCAAGCCGCAGAGCTGCGACCCACCCGACATGGGAGTTTCGATTGCCCCCGACGCGGAGGCTTCGACTGCCGGCCTGCGGGGAGCTTTGATCGCCGTGACTGCGGATGGTTCGACTGCCCCGACCGTGGGAGAATAAAAGAGGAAGAAATTTGGATTTTATTGCCTTCCAATCATAGTGAGGAACGTGGAGAATCTGCTGTGGTGGATGTTTATGTTAACTTTTATGTAGTTGTGTGGTTTGTTGAATTTTTTTTTTTAGTATAGCTGTATATAGCAATGTTACAAAACCTACCTACTGCGGTGCTGCAGATCAGCCACTGGCTGTGTGTGACTAACGGCGCCTTTGGGGGGGGGCGGGATTAAAATGCAGGTTTCTATCGCTTGTCGGAGTGGGATTTCCCTCGGGCTACCTAGTCGATGAAGAAAATCGATCGGACTTCCTTTCCCCCCGCTTTTTTAAAAAAAAAAAAAAAAAAGCTGGACATTTTAATAGTTGGATAAAGTAAAAAGTGACTTTGAACGCCCTCAAGGCCTTCAACATGACGATCATAATATCAGGACAAAACAAAGGGCAAAGTCGTTTATTTCACATATAATCTTGCTGCTTAGGGTGGCTTTAGTCTAATTTTTACGACGCGAAAATGTATTTAGTCCCCCAAACGATTCGGTCATGTCTTTGCCTGCGATATGGGGTTAAAATTCACGGCAACAGCACATAACAATCGATCACATTCCAGAAACACTCACCTGCAAAATGATTTAAAATTCTCTTTTTTGGACAATCATGTCTTAAATCGTCTATATTTTATGTAATTGGTCTCTCCATAATCAATATTTTTATACAATATCCACAAACAGTTTTAGTCACATGTAATTGTGATGAAAAATAATAATTTTACTTCGGAGTCACGTGAGTGATTCTGTGAAGAAGCCCCGCATGCCGCGTCATTACGTCGTTCGCATGGCGACGCACTGGACTGGCAGGTGCGTCGCTCCTGCCAGCGGTAAAGTTTAACTGCAGGTAAGTTTTATATTTTTACCAGGTTGTGTTTTTTGCAGGAATCTCTTTTTGTAAGAGTTTTTCCTGCTGGATATGTCAGGGAAAAGTCCAGACACGCCATGGGAAACCAGTTATGGGCCGTGGGAATTGATACTCCCCAGGTCAGCACCGCGGAAGAGCGGTATTCGGCAGCCGTCAGGGTTCGCTACTGCAGTGACCGCTGTGGTTCCCGTGGAGGGGTTGAATCCAGCAGCGTAATCACCACCAGAGTCGCTGACGAGTGTCAGCAGCTTCCAAGCGCTGTGGTTCCCATGGAGGAGATAAATCCAGGAGCGGTAATCGCCACCAGAGTCGCTGACAGTGCAGTCCAGTAGGTCCCAGACCGATTGTGTGCCCATGGGAAAAAGGTAAAATCCAACAACAAATCGGTCCAGGCCTATGGATTCGGGGAGTCAGGCCAGGAGGGTTCCCTCCTTCAATGGGTAGCGTCTTCGGACGTTTTGGCCCACATGGAGCACCTCATGGAGAGTGGTTCCATCAACGATAATGCTCCAAAGGAGGGAGCTTATCAGCCCGGGTCTCTCGGGAGTCTGAGAAGGCAGCATCAACTTTTCAGGGGATGTCCAGGAAAGATGCTCCAGCAAGAGGAGCTATATATCCGCGGGTTTCCTCAGGGCCCGTGGCAGCAGCACCCTGTTTGATGGGATGTCTGGGAAGAGCTCCTGATGAGAGGATGCTCCAGCGCGATATGCTCCGGCAAAAGGAGCTTTATATCCACGGGTCTCCTCGGGACTCGTGGCAACAGCACCTGTAGAAGGGCTCCCTCTTGAAGGAGGAGAGCACATGGAGTCAGTTTTTTCTGACTCTGAGATCGGAGGTATAGCTGATGAGCATATCACGAAGCAGGGGCCTGCGGCAGCCCTGTTTCAGGACTGCCTACGAATCTTCCTCCCTAATTGGAGGGAGTGCGAGTGTCCAGTGGGTAACAGACTTCAAATTCTAAAAATATGTCCGTGGAATGTACTGGAGCACTTGTGTATCGATTAAAGAGTATCCTTGCAAATGAAGGTGCAGGATGCCCGGAAGGGGCCAGAGTTTCCCCACAAGATGCTATAAGTGCCTGGAATGAACAGCGCTATCAGGGGTGAAATTAAAGACCAGCCGCCGAATCTTCTCTTCAGGTAAGACCTATTCAAAGGTAAAACGTGGGATGAGGAAGCAAAAGCTGTCGGACCAATCAAGGTACCAACGATGAGCAAAGCTTCATTGTTTGCCGGCGACAACACAATCCATGCCGCGATTGGGCAGTAAACAGTTCACTGAGTTGGTGGCGGCATGAAAGCTGGCAGAGGTTTTTCAAGCCGAGGCCCAAGTCGTCTCAGGAAAAATATGGGACCATCTACAAGTTGGTAATATTTACACTTGGTTTTTGTACAAATAATACTGATTAACATGTGGTTTAGTTATGTGTTGCATGAAAGTAGAATTCCCTTGGTAATTTGTGGAAGGGGGTCTAGTGGCCTTACAACACACAAATGGTTGTGGCATCTAACCATGTAAAACTGCACAATACTAGGGTTTCCAAGCACAGAATTGCGGCCAGAATTGTCTTTCGAGGCAGGCTCAGTTATTGGCCAGAGTTGTCTTTCGAGGCATGCTCATAATTATGGTCGGGATTGGTTTTCAAGACAACTCGAAATCGGATCAGAGTTGTTGCTAGAGCAGGTACGGAATTGGCGTGGCCTGTTCATTGTGAAAGATGCTGAATGTCGTTTAACTCGCATGTGCAGTAATCAATTTTTCCGAATAAGGAAACTTCACATCTGATTTCCGTAGGAATGTTTCCCATTTACAGGGATCACCGGAGACATTTGAAATTTTTTCTGGATAGGGCAATGATAAAAAAACATTGCAAATGGGTTTAACTTCAGTTCCTAGGTTATTTACCAATTACTAAAACCGATGCTTGAACTGGTCAGAGCTCAAAAAACACTTGTTATGTCTTGTCTGGAGAATATTCTAACGCTGTATGTTGGTAAAATCACACTGTTTCAGCCCTCCAAATTATTATTTTAAAGAAAAATTAAAATGATACCAACTAGACTTGTGTGATCATTGGATTTACCTTTAACTATTAATTAGTCTGTGACACCGCAAGACATTGGAATTAGTAGAGCCTGTAACAATCTTGTTGCGATAAGCAGCCTTCTATTCATCAAGAGTAAATTGGCAATATAGTAGCTGTGTTCCAGCGTGCATGTGGGGAGCTTACATTGTGCAAAGTAGCAATCTCTCAAGTGTCATGTAGGTCCTTGTGACAGACCTTATGCTGTTACCCAGCTGAAGCTACCAAAGTCATAATGGTGGACGAACAGTATTCAGCATTGCCCCAATAGTCTGGTTAGTAAAATTTCAGTTATATTACTAAACTGATGGGGCTCTAAGGTGGGAAAGTTATGAATGCCATCTCTAGTTCAGAGGCGGAGGGAGTTCCATGAGTTAATAATTATTCAGTTTATTGGTATCAGCTACCTATCGACACTAGTGCATTCTATAGGTTTAAAGGGTTTTGTGTGAATATGCATAATCTGGCATGCTCAACCATTGATTGATAACTATGGTGGTGGCATATGTTTGTCACATGGGTGCAATCAAGTCAGAATATCCTTAGTAGTCAGTAATAATTTACCTAATCTCATTTTGTGTTGGAATAACATCACAATGGAGCACCGAATATCGATAAGTTTGTTTCCAGGCTCATTTACCGGTTGCAAAATATGTGGCATAACAGGGGCGAAAGATACATTCGCGCTACAAGAAGAAGGAAGTTATTTTGACTCCCTCCATTTTGCCTCATCAGTCGGGTCTTGCAATAAAGTCAGCAAGATCCCACTTTAGGTTGTCGTCCTGTCTGACTGGCCAATGCAGCCATGCTTCCCGTTTTTGTCAGGAATAATAATGCAACCTTTTACGGTTATTCTAAACGTAAAACTTGCTGGTTCAGCCTGTGGTAGGGGAAAACAAATGGTCGGCACGGACTGGAAGGGCCGAGAGGGCCTGTTTCCGTGCTGTAATTGTTATATGGTTATATGGTTATATAATACAATAATATTATTCTGATCTTGAGAATATCACATTTTTAAATTTTCAAGGCAGTCTAGGTGTTTATTACTATTTCCGTCACAACGGTCAATTTTGTAATTAGCTACAATTAGGTAACTAACTAATTATATGCTTTAATTTCAGGTAATCCAAGTAAGATGTTTCAAATTTGTTTCAGAATACTTCAATCTATAATAACTGAAAAATATCATTCAGTTCTCTTAATTTTTAAGAAGGTTATGGGATTTTGACTGTCCTCGATCACAGCTTTTGTGCTAAGTCAATGGAAAAGCAATAGGGAATAAGATGCCAATTTCCGAGTATGAAAATGGCCATAACTTTTTTAATACTGAAGATATGAAAGTGAATTAGGTATCAAATTAAACTTATTTTTATGCTTTATCTTATGTCAGTACTTTATATCTGTTTTTTTAAAAAAAAGCAAATTATTTAGTTTAGGGTACACAAAAACTGGAGAAACTCAGCGGGTGCAGCAGCATCTAAGGAGCGAAGGAGATGGGCGACGTTTCGGGTCGAGACCCTTCTTCAGACTGGTCAGGGATCAGGGAAACGAGAGATATAGATGGTGATGTGGAGAGATAAAGAACAATGAATGAAAGATATGCAAAAAAGTATCGATGATAAAGGGAACAAGCCATTGTAAGCTGTTTGTAGTGTGAAAATGAGAAGCTAGTGCGACTAGATGGGGGAGAGAGTTAGAGAGAGGGAATGCCAGGGCCTGAGGGCTGAGGGAGAAGGTGGGTAGGGGAGGAGACAGCAAGGGTGAACAGAATGAAAAAATTCAATGTTCAAGCCCAGAGGATGCAGACTCCCCAAGCGGAATATGAGGTGCTGTTCCTCCAACTTGCGGTGTTGCTCACTCTGGCCGTGGAGAGGCCCAGGACCGAGAGGTCGGATGCGGAATGGGAGGGAGTTGAAGTGCTGAGCCACCGGGAGGTTGGGTTGGGTTTGGTTATTGCGGACCGAGCGAGGTGTTTCGGCGAAACGATCGCCAAGCCTCCGCTTGGTCCCACCGATATAGATCATCTGGCATCTGGAGCAGCGGATGCAGTAGATGAGGTTGAGGAGGTGCAGGTGAAGCCTCTGTCGGACCTGAAGGACTGCTTGGGTCCCCTGAAAGGAGTGGACGGGAAAGGTGAAGTGGACAAGTGGTAGCATTTCTTGCGGTTGCAAGGAAAAGTGCCCCTGGGGAAGGGGTAGAGCAGAGGGAAGGGAAGAATTGACACGGGAGTTGCGGAGGAGCGGTCCCTTTGCGGAAGGCAGACGGGGGAGATGGGAAGATGTGGCAAGTGGAGGGTTCACGTTGGAGGTGGAGAAACTGGCGGAGGACTATGTGTTGTATTTGCCGGCTGGTGGGGTGAATGGTGAGGACCAGGGGGACTCTGCCCTTGTTGTGAGTGGGGGAATGGGGAGAGAGGGCAGTGTTGCGAGGTATGGAGGAGACCCTGGTGTGAGCCTCATCTATAGTAGGGGAGGGTTAGTTTAGTTTAATTTAGATATACAGCATGGAAACAGGCCCTTCATCCCACTAAGTCTGTACCGACCAGCGATCCCCACAAAATAACACTATCCGACACACACTAGGGACAATTTACATTTATACCAAACTAATTAACTTACAAACCTGCACGTCTTAGGAGTGTGGGAAGACACTGAAGATCTCAGAGAAAACCCATGTGGTCACGGGGAGAATGTACGAACTCCATATAGACAGCACCCGTAGTCAGGATCAAACCTGTGTTTCTCGCGCTGTAAGGCTGCACTCTACCGCTGTGCCGCCCATATTTGTAACTCAACGATTTCTCTCCACTTTAATAAAATAAATAGAGTCGATGCACCTTCACCGTCTAAGCTTGCACAGGTTCACTGGGCAGATGTCTCAGTGTAACTGCTGAGACATCAGAAGGTCACAGTTCACTGTCAGACCACAATCAGCATGACGTACAGAGTCAGTTCTGCAGAATTTCATGACTTCCATGTTTTCCAATGATTGCATGGGTTTCTGATCTTCCAGACAGTGACATTGATAGAGTTCTGAGGTCAAGGTATTTAATCAAATCAACTCTAATAATGTGATTTCTTCACAAAGGGTAGTTTGCACTGTAAAAAGCCACAGAGGTGAAGTCTGTACAGTTGTAAAGCCATGGAGAATAATAGAGAATTGGGTTTCCCCATTTTGCCACTTAGAAACAATAACTTCAAAGAAAAAAAGAATAGTAAGATTAAATAGAACTTACCAGTTTGAAGTTTGATCTTATTTTATGAGGAGTTCGAGTTTGAGGGACTACGTGAAGAACCCCCGTACAAGCCGTTCGTGCGTCAATCTTCAAAGCAACGGTGTGAAATCACAGATAATAATGAACTGATAGTATAATGGTAAGATAACAAAGACTAGAACTACCAGATGAGATCTATGGGGCTGGAAGCGGAGGGCACAGTAGTCCCTCATCGCAAACTCCTCATCAAAATAAAGATCAAACTTCAAACTGGTAAGTTTCTCATTTAAATCTTACTATTTTACTTCGGAGTCACGTGAGTGACTACGTTGAAGACTTCAAAGCTCTGTGATATCATGCCGTGTGAAACGAGTTACACAACCACACCTGCTTCATTGACAAATGAAGGGAAACATTTCATAATGCATACAGTCATAACATAGATGTAAAACATGCTGATGCTGTTTAAATGAAACAAATATTTCCATCTCTCACCCAGATGGAAAATATAACCAGAACATAAATAGAGTTAACAATACCCTGGTTCAGCAATGGGTCATTACGGATTTTGGGAGAGTCGTTTCGTTGGGACCTGCTGCAGCCGTAACAATGCGACCCAGTGGAACATAAATACCCTTTGCTGCTGATGTTTGTAGCAGCCCTGGTGGAATGAGATCTGGAATTCCCAGAATCCATTAGTATATAACACAACTCTGTTTTTCTCATCTGGAATGGCATGAACAATAAGTTCTCCCAAATTATTTATTCATGTATCTATTTATTTATTTATTTATTGTGACTAACGACATTGCTAGTCCAGAACTCCAAGCTCTTGATGACCCCGACATATTGTTGTATATATGTGTGCTTACCTTATCAAAGGTCCCCTGGTATGCCTGTGACTATTTTGAGACCTGACCCCCTTCTGGTCTGCTTAAGTATTTATAACATAATATTATATATTATAAATTTACAGACGTTATCATCCTGTACGATCACAATTATGTAGCGACTGAACCTGCTGCACTAAACCAGTGCCAGAAGGATAACTACCTAATAAACTCCAGCCATATTTAAGGATATATCTGCAGCCTCCTGGTGAAACAGTGTTCACAAATGTCAACATCGCATATTGGCATATAATGGGTCCTGGGACCTATGTTGAAGCCTACCCCTTGATAACCCAATTAATGGCCGTATAACTCCATAATTAACAAACGATAATTTAGCATGAACTTGAAACTTTAGCAATCAATAACATTTTCCGTGGAACATAAGCATAAACAACTCTTTCATCTCCTGGAAAAGAAAATTCCACCACGGTTTGGTGCTATGCAAACCACTTTGAACACATAGAAGGATAGATGTTAACAACCCAAATCTTAGGGCAGTTTATTAACCTGCAGAACATAATTTGAGTTTATCATGCAACAAGTGATTTCCCAAGCCTCAGGCTGAACCAGCAAAATTACGTTTAAAATAACCAAATAAGGGTATATTATTGCGACAAACCAGGAATCAATGTGCATAACCACTCAATAGAACCTTAAGAGGCCTCTTAATGACTTTATTTGAAACCGTCAATTGATACACAGAATGGAGGGAGCCATAAAAGTCCTTCCTACTCCTTTTAGCGAAATTGTATTTTTCGCCACTGTAATGCCACTATTTTGCAACCAGTGAAATAAACATGAACCATGTTAGGTGTTCCATTAACCAGAATTTCATAATATAGTGCAATTCAACACCAATTCTGTGTTGCCATTAACCTATACTTGACGATTCTCCTGTGACAACAAGATATGTAACCATTTTAACCATTCAAGGGTCTTTAAATGATTGCACCCTCGTCACGAAACATATGCCATCCATCATAATGTATTCAACCTGAGCATCACAATATGTACATTTGTCCAATCACTCCTTTATAACCCATATGATAGCCCGTAGGGTCTATAGATAGTTGATACCCACAACAGACATTTTTTGCAAATCATGCAAATCTGCTCCACCTCCAGACTAGAGATGATATTTGCAACTTGGAAATCTGCCGTAAACAGCAACTGTGGCCCGATTTCCGAAACGGTCCTTGTAAGACAATCTTGGTCCTTCTATACTGAACCTGCGCAATTCTAAACTGCTTGAAAAGCTAGAACAGACCATTTTACATGATTCAGACACCTCAAATAGCTGATAATGTCTCAATCATATTGTAATGTTTAAAACTAAGTTAACACCTTACCAAAGCTGTAAGTGGTCCCTTAATTGTAGAATAGCACAGGTACAGTGCGTGGAACCTCTGGTCAGCCTTCATGCTGCCACACTTCAGTGAACCTCTTACTGCCAATAAAGACGTGGGGCGCATAATCACCAAAACTATGAAATCTTGCTCGTTCCAATAGCTTGTGCTTTGTTCCTCCAGGTTTTCGCCAATGGAAAGGTCTTACCTGAATAGAAGATTTCGACGGCCAACTGTAATGCCCCCCTTAGAGCGGTATTCCACTGCATATGTGTTTGGGATGGTAACTTTCTGGCCAGGCATAGACCTCTGGGCATATGCCCTGAATCCCTTGGGCATGCTCATGGCTATACCCTCCAGACTGGCATTAGACTATACTATCCACATGCTCTCCTCTTACGTGGCCATTAAGCAGCCCTGATGCAAGGTGCTGCTGGCGCAGCTTCAGCAATACGCTGACTTTGCCATGGCCCCCGCGTCAGAATAATACTGATGCAGCATGCTCTCCTCCTACATGAGGGAGACCTTAAGCAGGCCTGCTAAAAGCGCTGCTGACACAATTTCCTTTTAAGGCCATTAGCACCATATTGTAATTTAATAGTAAGATTAAATGAGAACTTACCAGTTCGAAGTTTGATCTGTATTTTATGAGGAGTTACGATGAGGGATTACGTGAAGACCCCGTCCAGCACGCATGCGCGACATTTCTTCAAAGCAGCGGTGTGGATTCACAGAAAAACACAACAATTGAAATAAATATAGTAAAGAAAAAATAAGAACTTAATTACCAGTTGATCTGTATAATAGAGGGTGGGAGCGGAGGGCACGGTAATCCTCATCTAACTCCTCATAAAATACAGATCAAACTTCGAACTGTAAGTTCTCATTTAATCTTACTATTTTACTTCGGAGTCACGTGAGACTACATGAAGACTTCAAAGCTCTGTGAATCCGAACCGTGAACCAGCTCATACTTCACTCACTGCCTGAAGACCTTAGAGGGAGGAAGCATGTTATACAATCAACAATAACCTGTTTGTGAACAATAAAGGTTTATTAATGATAACAAAAAACAGAGAGCTCCCCCGGCTTAAATTAAATATTAGCTGCAGACTCTAAAATTCTGTCTGAAAATGTAGCAGGTTCCGCCAGCGGCTTATTATAAAACCTTTGGAAAGTTCTCTCTGAGAACCATCCTGCTCTGGCCAGAATATGGTCAGAAAATGGTTTGGCTCGTCACCTGACCATGAGGCTTCTTGTGGCTTATCCATAAGGCTTTTTCTCTCCCTCTTAAGTTATATGTTGTGTCTATGTAATTGGCGAGATGGGTCTTGGCACACAACCGTGGGTCAGGTGAATATGCCCGGAACTCCATTACTGGAGGCGTGGTACCTGGTCTAGTTTGTTTGACCAGTCCCTGAATGTGAAATGTGATACAGTCCAATGACTCTGTTCATGCTGTTTTCCACCAGCCTCAGATAGGTGGAGGACCTGTACCCTTTGAGCTGACACTAGTGCCATGAGCGTGACTGATTTCAGTGTAAGTTGTTCCAGCGTGAGTGACCTGGGTGTGGCCATCCCCCTAAGGTACGTCAATACAATGCTGACATCCCAGATCTGAGTGTACCTAGGCCTAGGGGAATTGGTGTTAAAAAATGCCCCTTATGATTTTGAGCACTAGTGGATGGGACCCCAAAGTCAGTTGTCCTGCTGCTGGAACCAAATAAACTGACATGCACTCCTGGCTGTATTAATGGGCTGTAGCTGAGTCCTTCCGATGTAATCCAACCAGAAACTCCACAACCTGGTGGCTGTAGCTGTAGTGTTAGGTAGTTCCTGTTTTGGAGCAATGCCGTTCCCATTTTCTTATGTTGGTCAGGTATTGTCTCCTGGTGGACACCCGGTGGGATGCGGTCATCATGTTGATTGGCTCCTCAGACAGTCCAGGCCCAGTAGAGGTCTTTTTAGAATCTGCAAGCCAGGAGATTGACTCTGTCATGGCACGGTGACTAATTGCCTGACACTGGTGGATTAATAACTCTCGACTGCTGGGAATTCCAACGGTGTTTCAACAGCCATGTCGAAGGCCACTGGGAACCATGGCTGTGTAGGCCAGTCGGGTAATATCAAGATTCCTGAAGCGGAATCCAATTGAATCTTGCGCAATACCGACTGATGAGGCCGAAGGGAGGAAAAGCATAAAAGAACATTTTCCCCCAATGCAGCGAGAATGCATCAACTGCTGCTGCCTCAGGGTCTGGTTTCCAAGCGAATACGTTGGTAACCTGGTGATTCAGCCTGGATGCAAATAGATCGATATCTGGTGTGCCATATTGCTTTTGTAATTTCAGCAAATATTTTTGGGATTTAACATCCATTCGATGTTATCATTGAATCTGCGTGACCTGGTGTCTGCCACTGTATTTGCTTACCTGGTAGGTACAGTTTGCTGATAACCAAATATGTCTTTCAACACACCATTACCAGATTAGGCTTGGCCAAATTGGTCACACGATATCGACTTACACCACCCATGTGGTTGATATAAGCCACCACCGTGTATTATCTAATTGCAACCGACATGTGCGATGCGTATTAGATGAATATGCTTTTAACCCATAAAACGCACCCAACATTTCTAAAGTAGTTGATACCCCATGTCTGTAGGCAAGATGATTCAAATTTAGTCCATCTGCCCCCTGTGCTGGATTGCATGTTAGTTGCTCCCCAGCCCAAAGCACTGGCATCCGTTTGAATGGTTAATACTGGGTTTGGTGATTATTATGGGACTGGAGCTGAGCCTTACGTTCCTTGCCCACCATTGTAACTCTGGATGGATTCAGCAGTTAAACTCATAGCTCGGTCAAAGTGACCTGAGTTTTGCTTTAGGTGCATGCACTTTTGCTCTTTGCAAATTTTGATAGTGCAAAGGCCCAAATTGTACAGCTGGAAAAAACTGCTACCATTTTGCCAATAACTCTAGCTACCTCCCGTATGGTTGCTGTGTTTTATTCATGAGTTCGTTGCATGATAGTGCCAATTCTGATGCTTTCCCCTTCGGCAGAGTTACAATCAGCGAACAGTATCAATCGTAAATCCAAGATAGTCCATGGCAGTGGTGACGGTGTAAAATTGGAGTTATCTGGATGCATGACAAACCCAAAGTTTCAAACAAACGTTTGGTGGCTGCTACTTGCGCAAAAGAGGCTGTCTCCAAGGTTTTCCCCTACTATTAAAATGTCGTCTTAAAATACGCCATGACTATATGCTTTTGTTTCTCAATAATGCCAAGGCAGGTTTTTAAGATTTTAGTGAACAGCCTTGGAAGCGGAGGTTAGCCCATTTGGTAAGGTTATAAATTGCCATAGCTGTTTCAATCCAGATAAATTTTAAGTAACTTACGATGCTCCTTGTGTATGGGTACTGAGTATAGTAGGCATCTTTTAAATCAATGCTTGCTAAAAGTACCCTCTAGAAACCAATAGTCCTGGCTGTTTCAAAAAAGTATCCATCTTGAAATGTATATACCTGACAGACTTGTTTTAAGTAGTTAAGTCAATGATGATGCGACGTCCACCATCTTTTTTGGTTTTAGTGAAAATATTAGACACAAATTCCAAAGGTTCATGTTTTTGTTCTTTCAATGACCACCTTTTGCTTGTAACCTCATCAGTTCAGCTTGACCCTCTTGTTTCTCTTTGACTGAGAGGGTAAATACCCTTTTTGGTATATGCTGAACTGGCGGAATGTTTTCATGAACAAAGTCAATTTTGTAGCCATGAACGCTGCTGAGTATATACTTGTCATTAGTGATGGATTCCCATGCATCCAAAAACAAGTGCAATCTCCCCTGTTAGTATAGAGCCCCACTGCTCATATGCTGAGAGGAACCAGACCCACCTACCTCCATGGTTATTGGTGCTTTCTTCTGCCTCTTCGCTGGGCGATGAGGCGTGGCTGCTCTGGTGTAGAGGGTTGATGTTGTGTTGATGTTGTTGGGGGTGGCGCATTTTCCATGGGGTCCGCTCTGGGCCCTGGCCTAAAAAAGGCTTACGGGGAATGGTTGCGGACCCCGAGCTTTTCACCAGTCCCATAGTGTGGTCGACGACTGGTGGGACGCCCATGGGGTACTGCCGCCTGGGTTTGTTAGGTCTGCTCGGTCCCAAACCTGCCCTCACGAGACCAAAGGTCTTGGATTCTTCCTCTAGGTCTTTCACCTTTTTTTGGAAGGTCTTTCCCAAAGAGCAGAATAGGAGGTTCTGAACCCGTTTTTGCATAGTTCCCGCAAATTTAGGGTTTGAGGGCAGGCTTGATAATTTTTCCTTCCGTAAATTGTTTATTTCATATTGATGGTGCACAGCAGAGCTAATGTGTCTTGCTGATTTGTGGAGATGTCCGCACCATCAAGGGACCGAGCATAAGATGTTTATTCCTGCAGTCAGGAGTTTAAGGATTTTCTGGAGCTTCAACTCCAGGTTCCTGATGTTCTGCCCCAAATGTCCCCAAATTTTGGCTGTTTACAGCGGGTACATTCAATGATTACAATTTACTGGGGCTGTATATAGTTCAAGAGCGTCATTGAACACCTTGTTCTTTTGTAGGGGTTTTGAGGACAGGTGGTTAATGCTGGCTGCAAGTTCGGCTCTAATGGCCGACCCGCTTGTGGAATGGCCACGTAGCGTTGAACCACACCCAGCAGCTCTTCCTGATCCTGTTACACCCTGCGTACTCCCGATATCTTCAGCCAGTGACCCCCCATCTTTTGACCAGCCCAGACCTGGTCGCCAATGCTGCCTTCAAAAGAAGGTGAAGCAATGGCCAGTGCCATAAAGGGCACTGCGGGAGTGCCTGAACTCCCTTGGCGAGGCTGCTGCTGCTGCTCTCAGCAGATCTCGCTGGAGCAATTGCTCCATAACCGTTCCATGCGGCTTAGGCGGCTGCCTGTGTCGCTCTCGAGCGGTGTGAGGCATCTTCATCCGAATCGTCGGACACTACCGCCCGGTTCTGGCTGTAGGTACCTCCAGACTGCTGCTCAGGCAGCACGAGCGGTGCTGGGCTCGGCTCGGTAGTTATACACGCCGCCTCTTGCCCCCCCTCCAAAGAGCATTCCTCAACGGAGGACGAACGGGGGCGAGCTGCAGACTTCTTTCCTCTGGTCTTGCTCATTCTTTCTGGAAAACAAGCAGACCACAGAGAAAAAGACACACGGCCACGGTAAAACTTACCTGTCGGCCCGACTTTTCAATTTGTAGCGGGAGCGCCTTGAACTCCCGTTCGTCGTGGGTGCACTGCATGAACGCTAATGTCGCGCATGCGTGCTGGACGGGGTCTTCACGTAGTCACTCACGTGACTCCGAAGTAAAATTGAAGATTTACTTAACAACAACTGGAGCAGTAATGAATACCGTTTGTCCATCCTTGTGACTTTATTAATTTCACCTGGAGAAACAAGGTGTGTTAACAATGACCTATAATGCACTTAATAGTTAACCATTTAACAAGATAAGTTGTCTTACTTGCACAGCTGAATCATATCTATACTATTAACAATTAATCTAACGACTAGTAAACCTGTTACCAGAGTTTATTGACAGCCATCTGTTGCTCCAGCCGGCATCTCAGCCAATTGAATACCTAAAAGTGAATCCAACATCCTACAAGTCCTATTTGATAGACTTAATTCTAGCTGGATGGAGGAGCCCAATTTCTCAAATATAGTTTAAGCCTTAACAGATCCTGTTATATTGCCTTATCCTAACAATGACCCCCCATCCCCCATGATCACTGTAAATGGGAATACCCTACTAAACAGCTATTCCCATAAAGCAGCCCTGAAGAAGGTATTGCTGGCGCCCATAAAGCAGCCCTGAGCAAAGGTGCTGCTGGCATAACCTCTCCAATAGGCTAGCCTGCCATAACTTGGCTTTCCCATGAGCAGTCCTGAGCAAAGGTACTGCTGGCACAGCCTCTCCAATAGGCTAACCTGCCATAGCTTGGCATCCCCATGAGCAGTCCTCAGCAAAGGTACTGCTGGCACAGCCTCTCCTATAGGTTCGCACTGCCATAACTTGGCATTCCAATGATGCAGCCCTTCCCAAAGGTGCTGCTGGCTCAGCTTCTGCCATAGGCTGCCATTGCCATAACTTTACTACTGATCCACCTCCTGCCTAAAGGAGTTTCTCTAAATTCATTCCCAGAGGTGAACCTACCAAATCTTTCTTAATTACTCTGACTATTTTGTCAACTGTCCCCATATCCTGGGGATTATTGTGGTTAGGGAACCCCATAAGTGAATTTTACTTCGGAGTCACGTGAGTGACTACGTGAAGACCCCGTCCAGCACGCATGCGCGACATTAGCGTTCATGCAGTGCACCCGCGACGAACGGGAGTTCAAGGCGCTCCCGCTACAAATTGAAAAGTCGGGCCGACAGGTAAGTTTTACCGTGGCCGTGTGTCTTTTTCTCTGTGGTCTGCTTGTTTTCCAGAAAGAATGAGCAAGACCAGAGGAAAGAAGTCTGCAGCTCGCCCCCGTTCGTTCCTCCCGTTGTGGAATGCTCTTTGGAGGGGGGCAAGAGGCGCGTGTATAACTACCGAGCCGAGCCCAGCACCGCTCGTGCTGCCTGAGCAGCGGTCTGGAGGTACCTGCAGCCAGAACCGGCGGTAGTGTCCGACGATTCGGATGAGATGCCTCACCGCTCGAGAGCGACACAGGCAGCCGCCTAAGCCGCATGGAACGGCTTATGGAAGCAATTGCTCCAGCGAGATCTGCTGAGAGAGCAGCAGCAGCCTCGCCAAGGAAAAGAGTTCAGGGCACTCCCGCAGTGCCCTTTACGGCACTGGCCATTGCTTCACCTTCTTTTGAAGGCAGCATTGGCGACCAGGTCTGGGGCTGGTCAAGAAGAGGGGTCACTGGCTGAAGATATCGGGAGTACGCAGGGTGTCACAGATCAGGAAGAGCTGCTGGTGTGGTCAAACCGCTACGTGGCCATTCCACAAGCGGGTCGCCATTAGAGCCGAAACTTGCAGCCAGCATTAACCACCTGTCCTCAAAACCCCTACAAGAACAGGTGGTCAATGAGGCTCTTGAACTATATACAAGCCCCAGTAAATTGTACATCATTGAATGTACCCGCTGGTAAACTCCACCATTTGGGGACATTTGGGGCAGAACATCAGGAACCTGGAGTTGAAGCTCCAGAAATCCTTACACTCCTGACTGCAGGAATAAACATCTTATGCTCGGTCCATTTGATGGTGCGGACATCTCCACAAATCAGCAAGACACATTAGCTCTGCTGTGCACCACTCTATATGAAATAAACAATTTACGGAAGGAAATTATCAAGCCTGCCCTCAACCCTAAATTTGCGGGACTTTGCAAAACACCGGTTCAGAACCTCCTATTCTGCTCTTGGGAAAGACCTTCCAAAAAAGGTGAAAGACCTAGAGGAAGAATCCAAGACCTATTGTCTCGTGAGGGCAGGTTTTGGGGACCGAGCAGACCTAACAAAACCCAGGCGGCAGTACCCCATGGCGCCCACCAGTCGTCCGACCACACTATGGGACTGGTGAAAGCTCGGGGTCCCAACCATTCCCCGTAAGCCTTTTTAGGCCAGGGCCAGAGCGACCCCATGGAAATGCGCCACCCCCCAACAACATCAACATCAACATCAGCCCTCTACATCCCAGCAGGACGCCTCATCGCCCCAGCGAAGAGGCAGAAGAAGCACCAATAACCACGGAGGTAGGTGGGTTCCTGGTTCCTCTCAGCATATGAGCAGTAGGGGCTCTATATAATATGGGGAGATTGCACTTGTTTTTGGATGCATGGGAATCCATCACTAATGAAAGTATATACTCAGCAGCGTTCATGGCTACAAAATTGACTTTGTTCATGAAAACATTCCGCCAGTTCAGCATATACCCAAAAGGGTATTCACCTTCTCAGTCAAAGAGAAACAAGAGGGTCAAGCTGAACTGATGAGGTTACAAGCAAAAGGTGTCATTGAAAGAACAAAACATGAACCTTTGGAATTTGTGTCTAATATTTTCAACTGAAATCAAAAAAATGGTGGACGTCGCATCATCATTGACTTAACTACTTTAAACAAGTCTGTCAGGTATATACATTTCAAGATGATAACTTTTGAAACAGCAGACTATGGTTTCTAGAGGGTACTTTCTAGCAAGCATTGATTTAAAAGATGCCTACTACTCAGTACCCCTACACAAGGAGCATCGTAAATACTTAAAATTTATCTGGATGAAACAGCTATGGCAATTTTAAAACCTTACCAAATGGGCTAACCTTCGCTCCAAGGCTGTTCACTAAAATCTTAAAACCTGCCTTGGCATTATTGAGGAAACAAAAGCATATAGTCATGGCGTATTTAGACGACATTTTAATAGTAGGGAAAACCTTGGAGACAGCCATTTTGGCAGTAGCAGCCACCAAACGTTTGTTTGAAACTTTGGGGTTTGTTTGCATCCAGATAAATCCAATTTTACACCGTCCACTGCCATGGACTATCTTGGATTTACGATTGATACTGTTCGCATGATTGTAACTCTGCCGAAGGGGAAAGCAAGCATCAGAATTGGACTATCATGCAACAACTCATGAATAAACATCAGCAACCATACGGGAGGTAGCTAGAGTTATTGGCAAAATGGTAGCAGCTTTTCCAGCTGTACAATTTGGGCCTTTGCACTATCAAAATTTGCAAAGAGCAATAGTGCATGCACAAAGCAAAACTCAGGTCACTTTGACCGAGCTATGAGTTTTAACTGCTGAATCCATTCCAGAGTACAATGGTGGGCAAGGAACGTAAGGCTCAGCTCCAGTCCCATAAAATCACCAACCCAGTATTAACCATTCAAACGGATGCCAGTGCTTTGGGCTGGGGAGCAACTAACATGCAATCCAGCACAGGGGCATAGGACTAAATTTGATATCATCTTGCCTACAGACACGGGGTATCAACTACTTAGAAATGTTTGGGTGTGTTTTATGGGTTAAAAGCATATTCATCTAATACGCATCATGCACATGTCCGGTTGCAATTAGATAATACCACGGTGGTGGCTTATATCAACCACATGGGTGGTGTAAAGTCGATATCGTGTGACAATTTGGCCAACCAATCTGGCAATGGTGTGTTGTAAGACATATTTGGTTATCAGCAACTTACCTACCAGGTAAGCAAAATACTAGTGGCAGACAACCAGGGTCACCGCAGATTCAATGATAACATCGAATGGATGTTAAATCCCAAAATATTTGCTGAAATTACAAAGCAATATGGCACACCAGATATCGATCTATTTGCATCCAGGATGAATCACCAGGTACCAACGTATGTCGCTTGGGAACCAGACCTTGAGGCAGCAGCAGTTGATGCATTCTCGCTGCATTGGGAGGAAAATGTTATTTTATGCTTTTCCTCCCTTCTGCCTCATCAGTCGGGTAGTTGTGCAAGATTCAATTGATTCCGCTTCAGGAATCTTGATAATACCCGAGGGTTTGTGTTGTTTTTTTTTGGCCTACACAGCCATGGTTCCCAGTGGCCTTCGACATGGCTGTTGAAACACCGTTGGAATTCCCCCAGCAGTCGAGAGTTATTAATCCACCCAGTGTCACATTAGTCACCCGTGCCATGACAGAGTCAATCTCCTGGCTTGCCCAGATTCTAAAAAGACCTCTACTGGGCCTGGGACTGTCTGAGGACGCCATCAACATGATACCGCATCCCACCGGAAGTCCACCAAGGAGACAATACCTGACCAACATAAGAAAATGGGAACGGTATTGCTCCAAAACAGGAACTACCTACACTACAGCTACAGCCACCATGTTGTGGAGTTTCTGGTTGGATTACATCGGGAAGGACTCAGCTACAGCGCCATTAATACAGCCAGGAGGCGTTGTCACTTATTTTGTTCCAGCAGCAGGACAACTGACTTTGGGGTCCCATCCACTAGTGGTCAAAATCATGAGGGGCATTTTTAACACCAATTCCCCTAGGCCTAGGTACACTCAGATCTGGGATGTCAGCATTGTACTGACGTACCTTAGGATGGCCACCACCCAGGGTCACTCACGCTTGAACAACTTACACTGAAATCTGTCATGCTCATGGCACTATGTCAGCGCAAAGGGTAACAGTCCCTCCACCTTCTGAGGCTGGACAGCATGACAGAGTCATTGACTGTATCCCATTTCACATTCAGGGACTGGTCAAACAAACTAGACCAGGTACCACGCCTCCAGTAATGGAGTTCCGGGCATATTCACCTGACCCACGGTTGTGTGGCCAAGACCCATCTCGCCAATTACATAGACACAACATACAACTTAAGAGGGAGAGAAAAAGCCTTATGGATAAGCCACAAGAAGCCTCATGGTCAGGTGACGAGCCAAACCATTTCAAGATGGCTCAAGCAGTGCTTAAGTCCGCGGGAGTCGATACTAATGTTTACAAGTCTCATTCCACCAGGCTGCATCTACGTCGGCGGCTAGGCGAATGGATGTGCCTATGGACCATATTCTGGCCAGAGCAGGATGGTCCTCGGAGAGAACTTTCCAAAGGTTTTATAATAAGCCGCTGGCGGAACCTACATTTGCAGACAGAATTTTAGAGTCTGCAGCTAATATTTAATTTAAGCGGGGGAGCGCTCTGTTTTTTGTTATCAATAATAAACCTTTATTGTTCACAAAACAGGTTATTGTTGATTGTATAAACATGCTTCCTCCCTCTAAGGTCTTCAGGCAGTGAGTGAAGTATGAGCTGGTTCACAGTTCAATTCACAGAGCTTTGAAGTCTTCACGTAGTCACTCACGTGACTCCGAAGTAAAATAGTAAGATTTAAATGAGAACTTACCAGTTTCGAAGTTTGATCTGTTATTTTATGAGGAGTTACGATGAGGGATTACGTGCCCTCCGCTCCCACCCTCTATTATACAGATCAACTGGTAATTAAGTTCTTATTTTTTCTTTACTATATTTATTTCAATTGTTGTGTTTTTCTGTGAATCCACACCGCTGCTTTGAAGAAATGTCGCGCATGCGTGCTGGACGGGGTCTTCACGTAATCCCTCATCGTAACTCCTCATAAAATACAGATCAAACTTCGAACTGGTAAGTTCTCATTTAATCTTACTATTTCCCCTCCCTGGGAATCAATCCCCGGGCACCCGGGCTACTCATTTACTTGAATTAAACCCCATTTCTTGGAGACTACTCCGGTCTGGGAACCGCATACAGTTAAGTTTCCCCACCACCGGGAACCCAGGCTGACCTTTCGGGTCCGTTAAGCCCCATCCCCTAGGGACTACTGCGGTCTGGGAACCACCTACAGTTAAGTTTCTCCACCACCGGGAACTCAGGCTGACCTTTCAGGTCCATTAAGCCCCATCCCCTAGGGACTACTGCGGTCTGGAACCGCACTATTCTTGGGTATCCCCTCCCCGGGAACCCAACATGTGGAGTCACTGACCGCGTTATCAGTGACTCCGATCGCAAACCCGACATTCGCCAGCTCCCCACTCCCGTGGTCGGGCCAGGGTTTTCGCCCTAGGCTGGTTCACTCGTCGGCCTCGCGACCATCCCGCAAGAACCCCGGAGGTTCCTGAAGGAAACCTAGAAACAGTAAGAAAAGCACTTACCTGAAACTTTTTTTTTTTTAGACTCACCGTTGGAGGAGCAGCGCTGCTCCAGAGTCATCTGCAACGAGCTCCTGACGTAATTGACGCACGAACGGCTGTACGGGTTCTTCACGTAGTCACCACGTGACTCCGAAGTAAAATACAGTAGGTCAGTGCAATATAAAAATTGGCACAGCAACAATTGCTCAGATATAGTCAATGATACATTTCTAAATCATTTCCACCAAATACCAAGACCCCGCCCATATAAACTCAAAACCATATATACAGGCAAAGTGTTGACATACTTAGTGTACTGGAATGATTAGTTAGTTACAAAGTTCAGCGAATAAAAAATACCTGTTACAGTAAGTGACTAACATTATTGGGCTTCGAAAATTCAAGCCAGACTGTATGAATGCTTCAGAATCACAATGACATATTATGAGAGGAATTATGCAGAATGTTCAAAGATATCCAAATGGGTATTGCAAGTTACAATACCTTTACCATTTTTAAGCCTGGAGCCAACCAATCATTTGTAAGCTTCAACTATCCCATATTTGTGAAGAGCCAGGAGAACTGACTCCAAATTTTGTTGAAGAACCACATTCTCATTTCACCTCTGCATCGTGAAGAAGGTACGTGAAGAACCTGAAAACTGTAACATTCAGGTTCAGAACAGCTTCTTCCCAAAAACCATCAGCTATTAAACAGTACAACTTTCAACTAACCTCCGAACTACATAGACAGGGGGGTATTTTTTTGTCATTGCACTACTATTACTTTTTTTTTAATATACTGAACTTTTTTTAATGTTTACTATGGTACTACAGAATACTGTGTTTACATATCTGTTGTGTTGCTGCAAGTAAGAATTCCATTGTTCCGTTGACTCTTACTTGAAGAAGACAAGGATAAGTTACAACTAAACAGATGTCCAGTAATGCAAGCAAAAAGAATTGACCAAAACCAACTGGAGTAGTATTTAAGACAGTTTGACCATGTAGTAGTGCAAGGTAACATTGAGCAGCAGTTGATGAAGAACAGCTCCATTGCCTCCTTTGCAGGTAAATGCTAAGTGACTGGAGCCAAGGTTTTCAACAAGCTAGATCTGTCATAATGTTCTACGCAGCTGAACCTAGAAAAAGAAAAGTCAGCATATTTAACAATTAATACACCTACACGTGTTTTACTCCCGGCCCACATACTCCTGTGGTGTGAAAATAATCACCACAAGTTTTCCATTACCAAAACAAGATACCTAGAAGGTTTCATTCCTAAAGGCCAGAATGATGTACTAATAGCCACAAGAATCAAAGAAAAAGACCTTCAAATGTCATTTATTTTAAGTCCTGTGATATAATGCCAATCTCAAAAAGACTATATGTTTATTCATACAGAAAGTTAATTGTTTACCTTGGACTAAAAGAAGATGGAATATGATTATTAAAAAAATGAAAACTTTACAGAACTGGATCGATTCTTTGACATAGGATAATGCTAGTTTTTTTGTCAGTTGCAATAGTCCACATTCCATTCCATTCTATTCCAATTCACATTTCCATAACATCATCTATTGAAGATGAACACAAGAAATGGGTCAAAGATAATTTCTTTATGGGAAGAGTCCTGCGAAAGTCATTCTTTATCAGCTCACTATGTTAAAGGGAGTGACATATTACTCTTATGGGCAATAGAGAAGAAAGTTAAGTGATGAAAATTGAGAAAAAAATTGCTCAGTTTGAGAATAAGGCATAAGTAATTATTTTTGGAGTGAACATTTAGAACATAATCCTATGTCGATGTCATCGGACTGTACCATTAATTTGTAGTCCTATAATCTGCAATTAAAGCTGTGATTACATTAAGAATACAAAGGTGAGACTTCCTACCTCAACATGATTGCATAGTCAAAATAAATCAAAAGAAAAAAGCAAGTGCAAATGTGCTCTCAAGGTTTGCCATTTGAGAATACAGAGACTACAAGGGATTAAAACATGATTATTACATGAAGATAAAAAGATCATTGTTAAATTGTAGTAATGAAGGTAGCCTAGAAGACAAAAAATATATCATTCATAAATATAAATAAGGAAATTTTAAAAGAAGCGATTGATTTGGACAAATATCCACGAAGACTTGAGATTGTGATAGTGAATCTTTGATGAATGCATTGTGACATAGAACAGTTTTAATGTATTGAGAAGACACATTTTGGAAGAATTTCACACTGGCATTCTTATACTATATTAAGATATTGTCAAAATGTTGCCTTTTTGCTGGAATCCACTAAAAATTTGCAACAGCCAGCAAACAAGTGCCAAGGTTGCAGAGCCAAGGCAGTGAGAGAACGGAGAAGGGTAGCATTCATTGCCTATTTGTAGAAACAAGGATCTGCAGATCCTGGTTTACAAAAAAAGATACAAAGCGCTGAAGTATGACGTTGTGGGTTGGGAGTCAAGAAGAAGGGTTCCAACCCGAAACTAAAAATGACTCCCTGACCCACTGAGTTACTCCAGCACTTTGTGACTTTATTCATCGCCTATTTCCTATTTCACATGCTGTGGTGGTGGTTGTGGGCTCAACTACTTGAATTCGCGCAGTCTTTTCTGGTGAAGCATTCTTATTGTGTCACCTGAGATCTTCAGAATTAGACCCTAAACAAAAGTCAGGTAATCCCAAAAAACTAATGACAACTCAACCCGACAATCCAACCATGCACAATTGTGAATAGGAGTGGACAAGTAAATAGCTGATGAAAAGAAGACTCCCAAAAACATCCTCCTCCTAGATGAGGAAAAAAAAGCTATATTGCGTCTCCTGAGCCCAATGGACTTCACAATATCTAGTAGTTTTGAGAGTCATCAACATTAATGATACATTTGATTTAATACAGAACTGGAAGTGGAAATGACATTGGCAAAGGAGGTATATTGATTCTTATGAGAAGGATATTATAATTTCACATTAATCATGGTGATCATTCAAATAGATTGAGGTGAAACATTAATCAAAATGCACAGAAAATATAGCTGTTTGACATCATAAAAAAAATGCTGAAAATACTCAACTAAGTTATATCTGCAGTCATCAGCTTGAAGCATTAATTCAGTTTCTTTCCCCCACAAATGCTGCCTGACCTGCAGAGAAATCCCCAACTTTCTATTTGTTTTATTTGAAGTGAAGCACATTTGATCAAATACTGCAAAAGTGTGTACAATTGAAGAGTGGATCCAATTTTTCAAAATCATGGCTTACCAAAGAATTTGTCTCAGAAAACATTTTTGTTCATTTTTATATTGAATGTTTTATGAAACAAATAAGTAGCATTCTAATTGCAGCTGTTGCAGTACATGTGCTTACCTAGGAATAAAACTGAGGTAGACCACAGTGAGGAGGAGATTCACTGTGATGATGTTCCGTGTGAATTGAATTGTTTGGGTGTTTTTTTTATGTAGAAACAGAGTTTCGTTCGAGCTCTCTGAGGTTCGAATGACAAGTAATAATATCAAATCAAATCAAATCAAATCACTAGCAGCAACTTTGTGTTAACCTTTATGCCACTCTATTTAGTCCTGGTAGAAGGAGACATATCTTCCCACCATAAGATACAATTCCAGCCCTAGGTTATATTCCAGAATGTGAAGGGCCCAGCCAGTTTATAACTTTCCATAACAAATAATGTGCAGAGCTCCTTCCAAGCCACCCAGAAAAGTGAAAGTTCTTCTTTTGGACATCCTTGCCATTTTTAATAGATAGATTAAACGAGAACTTACCGTTTGATCTGTATTTTATGAGAAGTTGAAGTGAGGGACTATGTGAAGAGCCCGCAGCCCGCATGTGTGTCAATCTTCAGCTGCAACTGTATGAAAACCACAAACCACTTGCACGAACTTAAACTACAGAAAGATTAGTAACCCTTGATTTAACGAATTATCTTTATGGAGATTCAGGGTTAGGAGTGGAGGGCATTAGTCCCTCACTTTAACTTCTCATAAAATAAAGATCAAACTTCAAACGAGAAGTTCGCGTTTAATCTATCTATTTTATATCGAAGTCACGTGAGTGACTATGTGAAGCCTTCGAAGCTCTGTGGTTTCATGCAGTAAACCAATCTGTGTGTGAAACACTTAAACAGATAAACAATAAATGGTAGAAAAGACATGGGTTATTAACAACATGATACTAACTTGCATACATGTCCATTGCCCTTAATCGGACCACAGTCCCAATTGGCTTTGAGTTAGACAATAACTCATGCAACACTGTTCAGAATTCTATCTGCAATCATCCAGCATATTCAACCCAAATTTTATTACTTCCGAAAGTGCATTATGTAAGCTCCTGTTGCAAGAAGATGATAAAATGGAATATCTATTGCTGCAAATGAGCAAGCCCCTTTGAAGAGTGAGACTTGAAATTACTTGAATTCACACCTGCTATTAGCTGCTTACAACTCGTATTCATGTTGAGATAGTCTGCACCAACGAATCTCTTGAGAAAACTATTAAATAACAATGAAGAAACTAATCCTTCATCTCATTGGACTAGCAAGCTCAGTGTACTTATACATAATAACACCCCCAATCTATGATCTCGGTGGGTATGCTGTCAACTCCCAAATTGTACCCAACCGTGCCCGTTTGCTTTATGAGATCATTCCCATAACAAGCTACCCTCGTGTCAGTTATGATCAGAGACCGAGCCGGAGATTGAGTAAAGACTGTGTTCTTTGTGCTGAAATCAGTTGCTAAAAGCATAATCAACTTAAAAGATACTGCTCCCATTAGGAATACAGTAGATGAATATCTGCATAATAATTTACTGATACACATTCCACACTACTATGAGTCTAGGCTTTAGAGTGCTCATATAAAAGACACCTTGCATAATGTTAGTCAACAGTTGGTGAATAACCAGTCATTTATTGTCCCACTTATGGTACTAGAGAGAATGACAAAGCAGCACAAGCAGTGTTAATTGTGCTATAACAAAATCACTTCTCTAAGCCCAAACTGAAAGAAACACAAACCTCTGCTACTTCTGTTTAAAAATAGCTCACGTGTCTTCTTCACAAACTTCCCATACAACTGTGCAGAGCTAGCTGCACGAGAAATAGGTTGAACTAGTCATCACTCATGAATTTGATTAAATAGGAGCTTCTTTCAGCCGCCTTTTACAATGGATACCTGGAATGAATAGGCCAAATTGGCACTATTAAAATTCATGTCGCCTCATCTTTAATATCGTAAGAGGCATCTACTGATAAAACCCCTGAGTCTTATCAGCAACAAAAGCATGTTGTCTATAAATGTCGTCCATGACACAATGCCCTTTTGATCTGAGTAGGGCAGCAATAGCTTTAAAATCTTTGTATATAGCCTAGGCCTGAAGGCAACCCCTAGGTAGAGCCTAAACTTTCCACCACTGGCTTTGTCATCAAAAACACCAGATATATCTGTGCCTCTCGATTGAGGCCCTAAATCCTCTGAATCAGCTAAATTGCTGAAAGACAAATTATCCATCTTAAAACTGGTTAACACAAACAACATGATCATACTAGCCAAATCCTAACCTGATTTGGCATGCTCCACTTTTTGTTCAACCTTGAGAAAATATAGAAAGATCTTGTTCTACTACATTCCTTTGTGAATGTTCTCTGTGTTTCCACTTGGATAACCATTGTTTCCCTCTATTGGCCATATGGATGGAAATTTTGGCTTCTCTTGCCGCGGAGGGCGTATTTATTTATTTATCTATTTATTTATTTATTATTTATTCGCTCGTACCATATAATCAGATCCGTATGACTAGAGCTGAAGCACAACATCCATTTGGATGTGGAATACGAGTTCCCTGTCAACTCTTCACTGTCAGAGTCACCACGAATCCTCAGCCTCCTTCCTCAGAGTGGAAAATAGCATAATGCAACCCTGAACCAGGAATTGCTCCGCAGTCCTCTGACTGAGACTACCTGTCTCAGTCGCCAGTGTGTGCAACACACTCTCTTTGGCCAGCCACTCAATCAGGAATTCTGTTATTGAGAGCCTACAGATTATTATATATATATTTTCTATTCACAACATGAACCTGCTGGTCAGATAAACAATATGCTACATGCCAGACCGGCTTTCCCAGTTACATATCCCAGAGAGGATGGCAATTATGTTTCCAACGAACTGGCAAATCTACTAGCTGAGCTGAAAGAATTAAGCATATGTTGAGGGAAACCTCAAATTACCTCATTCTACTGAGCAGCCTGATAACCTCAATGATAGATGTTGAGGCAGTGCTTCCCTGGTCAATATATTCCATATGGCCAGCCAGTTCCAAATTGGTCTACCCTGAACCATTGTAACCAAACTTTCTACTTGGAACTTATAGAGGTTGTTATGCAAGGCACCCTGCCAATGTCTCTTCATCAACCTGCTCTTCTCCAGAGACAGTGAAAGGTACTAGACAGACCATGCTGCCAGTAAATCCAAACCCGGTGCTCCATTTCAGAGTTTTATGGAGGTTAGTAAAGATACCTTATCTGCCAGCGTCTCTGAGCCCAGGCCGATCTGCTTGTTGGAGCTTCGCAAGTTTAATTACAGACCATGTCTGACCACATCTTCAGCCTCTCGCTTGCCAAACAGCTCTTTTCCAGAGCTCAAAGACAACATTGCTCTGCAAGGCACCCCTGCCAGCATTTCTGAGCCCAATGGGACAGACTGCTTCTTCTGCCCGCGTAACGCCTCTTAGAGCCTTGCGAGCTTTACTGTGCAGGTCAGGCTACCAGTTACTCCAAGCCTGGTTTGACAGGATGCTCCCTCGGCTCCTTCGGAGCCTTAGCGGAGCTCACTGAACAGGCCGCGCCTGCCATTACTCCGGGTCTGCCTCGACAGGCTGCTCCTACGGGCATTCTGCCTTTTTTGGAGCCTTTGCTGGAGCTGACTGTGCAGATCGCACTGCCAGTTTCTCCCAGCCTGGATCGACAGGCTGCTCCTTAGGCCAGCTGCTCCTTTGGAGCCTCAGCGGGGCTCACTGGACAGGTCGCGCCTGCCATTACTGCAAGCCTGGTTCAACAGGCTGCTCTTGCGGGGGCCAGCTAGTGACTCTCAACTGCTCCTTTCCGGAGCTTCAATTGTGCTTCCTGCCCCTTGTATACAGGGGTGAAAACCTGCCGGAATACAGGCGCTTTACCCACATAGGATGGTACCCCACCCCCGCAGCTGCCTTCAATTCCCCCTGCAAGTCTTCAACTTGCTACATAAGTCCTCTCTGAAAAGATACTATGCAGGCTGCATGTTACTGGCCCTGTAAAAATGAGCCATTTTGGGAATTATCTCATGCCATAGCATTTTTGAGAAGGCAATAGCCCCAACTGTGTATTACTGACAAGTGTTAATGCAGCTTTCTGCACTTCTGAGAGTTGAGACCCATCTACTGACTTTGCAAAAGGCTGTAATGACTCCAGTGATCAGTTTTTGGACTTGCTGAAATAATTCTTTGCCTACATATCATCACTGAGATATCCCAACTGATGAAATTGACTCATGGAACATCCAAAAGTCTGGCAGTTATCCGGACTGGTATATTTCCCAGCCGTATCCAGCATATTCCCCTCCTTAGTTAATGAGAGGTTAAATCCCTGATGTTCTTAGCCAGATCTTCCTCCAATGAATCTCCTATCCCCAAAGGGATGGCAAATATGTGACAAGAGCCAATAGCTCCTTCATATGATTAAAATGAATCATATCCACCAAGGGATTCGAATTCCTTATCGATGTCCATATACAGTAGTTGGAGTCCCCTATGTAAAAAACACTCCCCTCTTCTGAACGGGAAATATTATAATGCAACCCTGAGCCAGGTGTTGCCTCCCTTATTCTGAGCGGGAGATATTATAACGCAACCCTGAACCAGGTGTTGCTTCCACAGGCATCTGACTGGCACAGCCTGTAAGTGTCTCCTGAGCCAGGAGCACATTTTCTTTTTTTAAATTTTTCAACCCACTTATTTATTTATTTACCCGGTCTTCCTCATATTTATTTATTTATTTATCTATTTATTTGCCTGCTTATTTATTTATTTATTACTCACTAGATAGGTTGCGCCTATTAGTGACTCAGGGACCGGCCTTGCTCCCTTCTGGAGCCTCAACGAAGTTTCTTAGGAGAGGAATATAATGCAACCCTGAACCAGGTGGTGCTTCCTCAGGCCTCAGGCTGGCTCCCTTTCAGAGCTCCAAAGGAGATGTCTGAACAGGCCTCGCCCATCAGATGCTCTGAACAGCCGCCTGCTCCCGTGGAGCCCCAAAACTGTAGGTGCCTGTACGACCACGCTCATCCGATTTTTTCTCCCCAACAGCCGCCTGCTCCCTCTCGGAGCTCAATAGCAGGGTTTTTTCGTTCGACCACCCTCTATGGCGGTAGCTGTGCGGCCGCTTCTCAAGAGTAGAAGCTGCACGGGCCGCGGTCGTCAGCTTCTCCAAGCCCACTGCACCTAACGGAGCAGCGGGCCGTTCCTGGAATAAAAAATTCCTTACCCGCCGGAGCAGTTTCGAACTGCTCCGAATCCCACGTCATGCATCGATGTATTGACGCACATGCGGGCTGGCGGGCTCTTCATGTAGTCACTCACGTGACTTTGATATAAAATAACCAGGCATGTGCTTCAATGTTGAATTTATCTCCTGCTATTCCAGTCATTTTAACTTTGTCATTCACAAGCCTTACTTTTTTCCAAACCAAATCAATTCTGTATTTTGTTTTGTTTTTATTTGCTTTGCTTCCGTTCAACAAAAAAACGACCTTTTGAGTTTCTGTATAATGTAAACCAAAATTTTACTTCAATGATAAGAAGAAAATGTTTGAAACAAAATGTTGAAGAATAAGATCTTTTACTTCATAGTTTTGTCATCTGGAGTAATAGTAGTGCTTCACACACTTGGGTATTAGAATCTAAAGTATTGTACTTCAGATGTGAAGTACAATATGTGCTGATAATTATCAGAAATCTTGTTCTTTGAACCAGGCATGCAGAAAAGTCAAAGATCAAATGAAACCTAAATGCAACGAAAACAGTGGCAATCATTTATAATGTAATCAGAGCCAACACATTTCCTTATTAATTATATAACCAATTTCCTGTGGGAAAATGATATTTGTCATTTATGCTTGTGTAGAATAGACACAAAAAAACTCTGCTCTAAATAATATAAAGTTTCTTGGAAATTGCTTCTTGGTCCTGACCATACAGCAGTGATGTTTATCTTTGTGGGAATAATCCAACACGATTTATACTTTCAGTTAACTTCTAGGAGGGATCTCTCCAAATAAATAGTGACGTTTTAAACAATCGTGTTCAATATAAACAATTAGGAACTATCATAAGAAACAATTAATCGAGTTACTTTCATTTACAGTATGTAGACTATTTACCAGACCATCATTATTATCAGATTATTCACCTAAAGTAATGAGACTGTTTTGAATTTGGGTTGTTCATCACAGTTGATGTAATAATAGTGTTTAGTTTAGTTTAGTTTAAAGATAAAGTGCGGATCAGGCCTTTCGACCCACTGAGTCCGCACCAACCAGCGGTCCCCATACATTAACACTATCCTACACACACTAGGGCAATTTACACATACACCGAGTCAATTAACCTACATACCAAGTACGTTTTTGGAGTGTGGGAGGAAACCAAAGATCTCGGAGAAAACCCACGTGGTCACGGGGAGAACGTACAAACTCCGTACAGACCATGCCCGTAGTCAGGATCGAACCTGGGTCTCCGGCGCTTCAAGGCAGCAATAGTGCTGCTCCACCGTGCTGCCCGTGGCTAAAGGATTGGGGTAGCAATCACAGTTCATTAATGTCAGTAAGCTAATTGCTACCATCTTAAAGAGGACCCAGTGCTGGAATGCCAGAGAGTTGGACTGATGGAGGCAAGGGGCTCTGTTAGTGTGAATACTGTTGCCCCATTCCATATCTGAGAACCCAAGAGTAACTTTGCAACATAAACGGGTAATAGACCTGCCAGCCTCTAGCCAGTTATAATCCACTGAATAATGGAAACTAAAAGAAGCAAGACTGAAGTGACTTCTACCAGAGCACCTGACTCATAGAATCACTCCATGCTCCATAATATTTTTCTAGGCCACCATCAGCTCAGACCCTCACCTCCAATAACTGAAAAATGCTAAACCCATTTTCTGCCCATTTCCTGCCCTCCAAGTTCTGTGCCATCTACAGATTTGGAAATTGAAACACATCCACCCAAATTCAAGTCAGTACTGTACACTAAGAAAATGAGTGGTATTAACATTGAACTTTGCAGATTTTTAGTTCAAATTTTCTCCAGGCTCAATAACAGGTTTTCACTTCTTATCTCTGTTTCCTGTTGCTCTGCCAACATTCTATCCGTGCTACCAAAGCGTCTTTTATTCCAGGCTCGTATTTTGATGATTTGCCTATTATGTTTTACTCACCAAATAAATGTCTTCCTTCAATAACTGTTTTTGTTCAAAGATTTGTTTAAATCATTAAAAAAGTCCATCAATTTTGTTAGGCACAATTGGCCTTTAAAAATCGATGTTGCCTTTTTTAGATAACCTCCTAAATTTTAGGTAACATCCAAACAATCTGCCCCCTCCTTTTCTCACTCACAACCCTCCTCTGTTCTCTCTACCCTTCTCTTAGCCCCACCCCGACTCCCACCCAATTTTTCCCACCTCCCCCCCCCCCCCCCCCCCCCCCCTCCCCCCCACACCCCCGCCACTCTCTTCCCCTGCTTCACAATCCACGACCCCCGAACCTCCACAACTCCAAACCTGTCTCACACCTTCTGTTCTTATCTTTGGCCTTTGTTCCAACCATCTGCTGTGAAAAAGAATCTTGTCTATGTTGTCCCGTTACCTGCCACGCTTGGTTCTGCCTCTCCACCTCTCCACCTTTCTTTAACCCCCCACCTACAATCAGTCTGGAGAAGGGTCGCGACCTGAAGCATCACCTATCCATGTTCTCCAGGGATGCTGCCTGACCCGCTGAATTACTCTATCACTTTGTGTCCTTTTGGCTTTTCCCTATCAATTCTGACTTGTCCAAGACCCTATAGAATCTGTCCCTGATTATTGTGTCTAAAACGTGAGTGCACATTTTTAGAATGATGGGCCTGTCCCACTTAGGCGACTTTTTAAACGACTGCAGGAGACTTTGCAGTAGCCACATGGTCCCCACATGCTCGCTGGGTGGTTGCCAGGGAGTTGCCGTCATGGTCGTGAGGTGTTCCCACATGGTCGTGAGGAGTTCCCATGGCCTCATTATGGTCAGCGAGAATTTTTCAACATGTTGAAAAATTAGCGGCGACTAGAATGTAGTCACCATGGAGTGTAACGCAAATACTCGAGCCATTGGTGAGTCGCCAAGAGGGCCTAGTGGGTTGCCAGGAGGTCGAAGTTTCTAGGAGGTTCTCGTAGGTTGGATCCAGTGCTGACCAGTGAATTTCATTGGCTCATTGGGGGGAAAAAAAGATAAGCATTAGTTTCCAGAACCAAGGAACAGACCGGTAATGTTAAATGTGCGCCGAGCTTCACAGCTGTGTATCTCTGGCTTCCTAAAAGTTGTCTCCACTCCTTCTCCCTCCTCTCCCCTTCTCCCTCCTTCTACCCTCTCTCCCCCCCCCCCCCCCCTTTTACAGCGCCAACATTCCTGTTCATCGCGGTGTGTGTATGTATCACCTTGGCTTTGCACCCTGGGAATTTTTTAGACAGCTCTCCTCCGCTTGCCCTGAACCCCGCCTTTGCAATGAGTTTGTGTGTTCCACTCTGATATTCGCCGTTCCAGTTCCTGGTTTTTCACGCGACTGCCAGCAACTTGACAGTCGCCGGCAGTCCGCAGAAAGAATCACCTAAGTGGGACAGGTCCATGAGTCTCCTCCTCTCCGGCATGGTTTTGCACATTATCCAGGAGCTGTGCACTGTAAAAGCAGCATAAAGTTTATTTAAATCATGTGTCTCTACCCTCGATGCTGATGTATAACAGGATCACTGTTCACGTGATGTTTTCAGGAACGTGCAGGAGGAGAGTGGCCAGAACTAATATCTGGGGACTTGAGGAAGAACTGATAGATGATCCTCCTTTGGACACTGACTGCTTTATTTCCAGAGAGATACATCTGGGGCTCTCTGCATGCACACGATATAGAACAGATGTGGGGCCTGGTGTTTGGTCCTGAAGTTATTACTGGTTTCATGCTCACTTCAGAGCACTGTGCCTCATTGTGGCATGATTTATACATTGTCTTGTATAGGGCACATCAAAATCCAGCACATGCTGGATGCAGTTACCTTAACAGCATCCTAGGGCTCCATTTCATTTATTTCAATGCTGTTGAGTGTCTGAAACCTTTTGAGTTTCCTTAAAATTCAAGATCGATGCACAGACTAAAAACGTTCTGGGAACTCAGATTATCTAATTGAGATTTCAAAATTTTATCAATGGACATCGCAATGCACCTCATTTTGTTATGGCCCACACACTAACAATCAGTCTAAGGGTTAGTCAGTCAACAGTAACAGTATGTTTGCCTAGAACAACCTAGGGGAGCAGCAGCAATGTTGTGTGGATGGTGTATGTTATACCAATAGTGCATCAATAATGGAAGGAGGGTACAGGTTGCTGATTTGTCCTTTTACCCCCCCAATATAAGTTGAGAGCTCAATTTGCAAAAGAAGCATTGTCAGAACAAAGGGTGTGGTGCAGCAATTTGGTGAGAAATGGATCAAGAAGACAGGCCATGGGGACAAATGAGCTTACAGACGGAATGTAATGGAAGGGAAGCTAGAGAAAAATGTAAATTCAAGGGAATCAGAACCATCTACCAATTAAATATACCCTTTACCTGTATCCATCTATCACTTTCCAGACTTTGTCTCAACTCCACCTCTCTTCCAACTCTTGCAAACTCTTACAATCAGTCTGAAGAAGGGTCCAGACCCAAAACGTCACCTATCTATGTTCTCCAGAGATGTTGCCTGATCTGCTGAGTTTCTCCAGCTCTTTGCATCTTTTTTTGTAAACCAGCACCTGCAGTTCCTTGTACCAACATTTTTACATTCAACTGTAATTATATGCAGTAGTTCTACATTTGTGAAAGTTTTTTGAAAGTGGTACCAATAGACAATAGACAATAGGTGCAGGAGTGGGCCATTCGGCCCTTCGAGCAAGCACTGCCATTCAATGTGATCATGGCTGATCATCCCCAATCAGTACCCCGTTCCTGCCTTCTCCGCATATCCCCTGACTCCACTATTTTTAAGAGCCCTATCTAGCTCTCTCTTGAAAGCATCCAGAGAACCTACCTCCACCGCCCTCTGAGGCAGAGAATTCCACAGACTCACCACTCTCTGTGAGAAAAAGTGTTTCCTCGTCTCCGTTCTAAATGGCTTCCTCCTTATTCTTAAACTGTGGCCCCCTGGTTCTGGACTCCCCCAACATCTGGAACGTTTCCTGCCTCTAGCATGTCCAAACCCTTAACAATCTTATATGTTTCAATGAGATGCCCTCTCATCCTTCTAAACTCCAGAGTGTACAAGCCCAGCTGCTCCATTCTCCCGGCATATGACAGTCCCGCTATCCTGGGAATTAACCTTGTGAACCTAGGCTGCACTTCCTCAATAGCCATAGTGTCCTTCCTCAAATTATGGGGACAAAACTGCACACAATACTCCAGGTGTGGTCTCACTAGGGCCCTGTACAACTGCAGAAGGACCTCTTTGCTCCTATATTTGATTCCTCTTGTTATAAAGGTCAACATGCCTTTCGCTTTCTTCACTGCCTGCTGTACCTGCATGCTTACTTTCATAGACTGATGTACAAGGACCCCCAGATCCTGTTTTACTTCCCCTTTTCCCAACATGATGCCATGTAGATAGTAATCTGCCTTCCTGTTTTGGCTACCAAAGTGGATAATGGTCGTATTTGTGTTTAAAGATCTCTCTGCTGGATCATTAGCTAATCCAAATCATTACTTTATAGTTAATTAAATGTGTAATGGAGCATACACCACCTATCTGTCTTTGTACAATGTTACAATGCTGGCAGACTCCATCAGCAGCTACCCCCATTCTAAAGATATCCTTATATCAGTTGGATCACTGTGAGATCAATTCCATCCCCAGTTCCTCAGATAATAAAACAGCCCTTGTCAGTGTGGAGCAAGACTCAGATATCATAATAGTGTAGATCAAAGGATGAGTCACGCTTGCGCAAACCAACTGCCAAGCAGTGACTGTCTCCAACATTCCCTCACGCACCCCTTACATGTAGTAACATTGCCATAATTGCACATAAAGAAGGCAGGAAAGCCCCCACCATTAGTCAGAAACTAAACTACACCAGCTACTGAGAGATGCAGTCTACCAGAAGCTGAGAGACCAGTCTACCAGAAGCAGGCAGTGAAGAAACCTAATGGAATGTTGGCCTTCATATCAAGATGATTTCAGTATAGAAGTAAAGAGGTTCTTCTGCAATTATATAGGGCTCTGGTAAGACCACATCTGGAATATTGCGTACAGTTTTGACCTCCTAATTTGAGGAAGGACATCCTTGTGATTGAGGCAGTGCAGCGTAGGTTCACAAGATTGATCCCTGGGATGTCGGGACTGTCATATGAGGAAAGATTGAAAAGACTAGGCTTGTATTCACTGGAGTTTAGAAGGATGTGGGGGGGATCTTATAGAAACATAAAAAATTATAAAATGACTGGACAAGCTAGATGCAGGAAAAATGTTCCCAAAGTTGGGCGAGTCCAGAACCAGGGGCCATAGTCTTAAAGAAAGGGGAGGCCATTTAAGGCTGAGGTGAGAAAAAGCTTTTTCACCCAGAGAGTTGTGAATTTGTGGAATTCCCTGCCACAGAGGGCAGTGGAGGCCAAATCACTGGATGGATTTAAGAGAGTTAAATAGAGCTCTAGGGGCTAGTGGAATCAAGGGATATGGGGAGAATGCAGGCACGGGTTATTGATTGGGGATGATCAGCCATGATCACAATGAATGGCGGTGCTGACTCGAAGGGCTGAATGTTCTCCTTCTGGACCTATTTTCTATGTTTCTATGTTTCTAAGCCTCGAGACACAGACTACCAGAAGCTGAGACCAGTCTGTCAGAAGCAGAGACCAGAATCCTCCCACATTCCAAAGACGTGCATGTTTGTTGGTTAATTGGCTTTCTTTAATTGCTTCTAGTGTGGTGGATGCAAAACTGGGATAACATCGAACTAGTGGACAGTTGGGCATTGGTCAGCGTGGACTTGGTGGGTCTGTTTCCGCTCTGTATCTTTAAACTAAACTAAACTAAAAACAACTTCATGGTAGCACAAGAAGTGGTCTGTAGTATTCTATGGCTGAGGTAAGCTAAGGTTATTCAGGTCAGTTTAAGAACCTGATGGCTGTAGGAAAGTAACTGACCCTAAACCTAGTTATGTGCAGCTTCAGACTTCTGTACCTCCTGCCTGATCACAGCAGCATTGAAGAGGGCATTGCCCAGATGATAGATTCCACCTTCTTGAAGCAGTGCCTCATGTAAATGCTTTTGTTTGAGGGGAGGGCTGTGCCTGTGATGGACCGAGTCGAATCTACCACTCGAGGCCCGACCCGAAATGCTGGCTGATCTGCTGGGTTACTCCAGTGCCTGTGATGGACCGAGTCGAATCTACCGCTCGAGGCCCGACCCGAAATGCTGGCTGATCTGCTGGGTTACTCCAGTGCTTTGTGCTTTGTCGTTAATTCCAACATCTGCAGTTGGAGTCACAGACTGACTAGAGTCATGGAGTCATACAGTTCCTTGCATCTATTCTCTGCAACCTCTTTCATTTCTGTGCATTGGGATTGCAATGATACAACCAGTCAGGATACTTTTTATAATCCATCTGCTGACATTTACTAGCGTATTTGCTAACATGCCAAATCTTTTAAACTTCTAAGAAAGTAGAGGTGCCAGTATGCCTTCTTTCTGATTACATCTATGCACTGAGCCCAGGACAGACCAAAGATGTTAATGCCTAGGATTTTGCAGGTACAGTCTCACCAACGTCAGCAACTGTAACATGACATCCCAACTCCTGCACTCAGTATTCTTACCAGTCCACCAGATGTAGGTAAGGGTGTCAAATGCCTTCTTTGCCACCCTCTCCATAATCAATCATCAATGGTGTCTAACTGTGCTGGGACTTTGTACCTGCACCCCTAGATCTCACTGCTCTACAACACCTTCTCGGGCCCCTCCATTTGCTGTGTACAGCAATTCCTGCCCTGGTTTGACTTACCAAAATACTTCACCTCACACTTGCCCAAGTGCGTGAATGACTGAGCAAAAGGATTTTCCTAATTTCACTCAAGACTTTGGTGTAACTCGTGGAGCTGACCACTAGCTGTAGTGCACATGGAAACATGTTACAGGATTCAGCACTGTGGTGCAAAATCTACCTCCTGTTGTGGAAACACACATCATAGCAGAAATACGTGCATTGGCAGACACCCATGTAATCCATATCCAATTTGTATATATCCAACAAAGAATATGTAGAGCCTGACAAATCTGTGTGAAATATTAAAATATCATGAAATAAAAATCTCCTTATAAAACTGATCTTGGATGTGAATGTATTTGTGCGTTGTTCGTGTGAGTTTCACATCTCCTCGAAAACACGACGTGCTAACGGTGAAATTTTTACATATTCCGATAGAGATTTGTGCTGTAAATCGCCTTTTCTGAATATTTCATGCATTATTTCTCTAATTATTTATGAAAATGTTCAAAAATTTCAAATAACTTTGACGTCACAATGGGTCTGCTCGCGTGGCCTGTGCGTACTGTTTTACATGCGTTGAGAGTTACGTTCCCCCCCCCCCCCCCCCACTCGCCATCATTTGGTTGCCACCCGCCCACTAGCCGTGGGCCCAGCAGCCTGCCCGGCATGGGTCCCGCAGCCCGCTCACTCGCAGCCCACTCACAGCCCACTCGCCTGCCCAGCTCCCCCCTCCTTTACCCCCCCTCCTCCTCTCCCCTCTCCTCCTCTCCCACCTCTCCCCACCTCCTCTCCTCCTCCTCCCCTCTCCTCCCTCCCCCTCTCTCCCCCCCCTCCTCTCTACCCTCTCCTCTCCCCGCCTCTTCTCTCCCTCTCCTCTCCACCCTGCTCTCTCCCCCTCTCCTCTGGCCCCCTCCTCTCTCCCTTCTACTCTCTCTCCCCTTTCGCCTCCCTCCCCCCTCCAGTTCTACCCCCCCGCTCTACCCCGCTCTCTCGTCCCCCTCGCCCTCTCTCCCCCTCATCTCTCCCCCTGCAAGCCCGGGGAGCCGTTGGTGCAAGAGGGTGGAGTTACCTGCGCTGTGAGTATAAATCTAGCGCGGGGCTTGCTTTCCACAGAGGCCCGGGAAGCCGTTGGTACGAGAGGGTGGAGTTCCCTGCGCTGTGAGACCAAAATCTGCAACGTTCCATCTTTGGTTCCATCTTCCAGAGAGGGAATCTGGTGGAAGCCTCTGATTGGTTGAAGGGGACCAGAGGAAGCAGCTGATTGGGTGCAACCCGGGGTTTACATTTTTACATTTCATTAATACATTAACTGGGAGTTAAGGATTCTGGGAGTTAAGGGTTCAGTATTTATTAGTAAAGTTTAAAGGATAACGTTTTGTGTTTAATAAAAATAAACATTAAAAAAAAAAATTAAAAAAAATAAATATAAATATATATATATATATATATATATATATATATAGATATATAGATATATAGATATATAGATATATAGATATATATAGATAAATACATAGATATATATATATAGATAAATACATAGATATATAGATATAGATATAGATATAGATATAGATATAGATATATAGATTATATATATATTTAATACAGATTATATATATATTTAATACAGATTATATATATATTTAATACAGATTATATATATATTTAATACAGATTATATATATATTTAATACAGATTATATATAGACAGAGGCCCAGGAGCGGTTGCAGTGGCAGGAGCCAAATCCGTCATGTTCCATTCGCAGCTCGCAGTTGAGGAAGCCGCTGATTGGTGGAAGACGACTCGAGGGAGCAGCTGATTGGCAGTCAGATCCCTGCTGATTTCTTTCATCTGAAATCCTTGCATTGTATTGTACATTTTATTGTATTGTATCCAGGGTAAGGGGGAGGATGAGTGCCAGGGCAGTTTACTGTTCTGGAGGTCATGCAGTCAGATAGCTCTCCAGACATCCACATCTGCGCCAGGTGCGTCAAGATGGCGCTCCAAATCGAAAGTATTCGGTACCTGGAGCAGTAGCTCGATGACCTCCGTCTGGTCAGGGAGAGTGAGGAAGCCATAGAGAGGAGCTACAAACAGGTGGTCACTCCAAAACCACAGGAGGCAGAAAAGTGGGTCACGGTTAGGAGAGGCAAGGGGCAGAGGCAGGGACTAGAGAGTACCCCGGTGGCTGTAAACCTTGGCAGTAAGTACTCCTGTTTGAGTACTGGTGGGGGGCACAGCCTACCTGGGGGTAGCAACAGCGACCGGGCCTCCGGTACAAAGACCGGCCCTGTTGCTCAGAAGGGTAAGGAAAAGAAGAGGAGGGCAGCAGTAATAGGGGACTCTATAGTTAGGGGGTCAGATAGGCAATTCTGTGGACGCAGTCAGGAGACCCGGATGGTAGTTTGCCTCCCTGGTGCCAGGGTCCGGGATGTGACTGAACGGGTCCAAGATATCTTGAAATGGGAGGGAGAGGAGCCAGAGGTTGTGGTACATATAGGTACCAATGACATAGGTAGAAAAAGAGAGGAGGTCCTGAAAGGAGAATTTAGGGAGTTAGGAAGAGTGTTAAGGAGAAGGACTGCAAAGGTAACAATCTCAGGATTACTGCCTGTGCCACGCGACAGTGAGAGTAGGAATGGAGCAAGGTGGAGGATAAATGCGTGGCTAAAGGACTGGTGCAGAGCGCAGAGATTCAAGTTTCTGGATCATTGGGACCTCTTTTGGGGAAGGTGTGACCTGTACAAAAAGGACGGGTTGCACTTGAACCCAAGGGGAACCAATATCCTGGCGGGGAGATTTGAAAAGGCTACTGGGGAGACTTTAAACTAGATCGGTTGGGGGGAGGGACTCAAATAGTGAAGGCAAGTAGTCCGTTGGTGAGGCAGGAGTCAGAGAAGAGAAGCAGTCAGACGCAACACGTTGGGAGGAAAGAAGATAAAAATAACAAACGGAGAATAAGAAGTGGAGGGTTTCTTAAATGTGTGAGCAGAGAGAGAGAGGGGTGTAAAATGAGGATAGGAGCAATAGGTAGCGAGGTGAAAAGTGGCAGGAAAACAAATCCAGGGCAAAAATCTAAAAGGGCCACTTTTCAACATAATTGTAAAAGGGCCAAGAGTGTTGTAAAAACAAGCCTGAAGGCTTTGTGTCTCAATGCGAGGAATATTCGTAATAAGATGGATGAGTTGAATGTGCAGATAGCTATTAATAATTATGATATAGTTGGGATCACGGAGACATGGCTCCAGGGTGACCAAGGCTGGGAGCTGAACATCCAGGGATATTCAATATTCAGGAAGGATAGACAGAGAGGAAAAGGAGGTGGGGTAGCGTTGCTGGTTAGAGAGGAGATTAACGCAATAGAAAGGAATGACATTAGTTTGGAGGATGTGGAATCGATATGGGTGGAGCTGTGAAACACCAAGGGGCAGAAAACGCTAGTGGGTGTTGTGTACAGGCCACCTCACAGTAGTAGTGGAGTTCGGGATGACATCAAACAGGAAATTAGAAATGGGTGCAACGAAGGTAAAACCGTTATAATGGGTGACTTCAATCTACATATAGATTGGGTGAATCAAATTGGCAGGGGTGCTGAGGAAGAGGATTTCTTGGAATGTATGCGGGATAGCTTTCTAAACCAACATGTGGAGGAACCAACGAGAGAGCAGGCTATTCTAGACTGGATATTAAGTAATGAGGAAGGGTTAGTTAGCAGCCTTGTTGTACGTGGCCCCTTGGGCAAGAGTGACCATAATATGGTTGAGTTCTTCATTAGGATGGAGAGTGACATTGTTAATTCAGAAACACGGGTCCTGAACTTAAAGAAAGGTAACTTTGAGGGTATGAGACGTGAATTGGCCAAGATGGACTGGCAATTGATTCTTGAAGGGTTAACGGTGGATATGCAATGGAAGGCATTTAAAGACTGCATGGTGAACTACAACAATTGTTCATCCCTGTATGGCAAAAGAATAAATCAGGGAAGGTGGCGCATCCGTGGATAATGAGGGAAATCAGGGATAGTATCAAAGAAAAAGATGAAGCGTACAAATTAGCCAGAAAAAGCAGCCTACCAGGGGACTGGGAGAAATTCAGAGACCAACAGAGGAGGATAAAGGGCTTAATTAGAAAAGGGAAAATGGAGTATGAAAGAAAACTGGCAGGATACATAAAAACTGACTGCAACTGATCTTGTGAAGCGCAAAAGATTAGTTAAAACAAATGTAGGTCCCTTGCAGTCAGAAACGGGTGAATTGATCATGGGGAACAAGGACATGGCAGATCAATTGAATAACTACTTTGGTTCTGTCTTCACTAAGGAAGACATAAATAATTTGCCGGAAATAGCAGGGGATCGCGGGTCAAATGAGATGGAGGAAATGAGTGAAATCCAGGTTAGCCGGAAAGTGGTGTTGGGTAAATTGAATGGATTAAAGGCCGATAAATCCCCAGGGCCAGATAGGCTGCATCCCAGGGTACTTAAGGAAGTAGCCCCAGAAATAGCAGATGCCTTAGTGATAATTTTTCAAAACTCTTTAGATTCTGTAGTAGTTCCTGCGGATTGGAGGGTAGCTAATGTAACCCCACTTTTTAAAAAGGAAGGGAGAGATAAAACGGGGAATTACAGACCAGTTAGTCTAACATTGGTAGTGGGGAAGCTGCTAGAGTCAATTATTAAAGATGGGATAGCAGCGCATTTGGAAAGTGGTGAAATCATTGGACAAAGTCAGCATGGATTTACGAAGGGTAAATCATGTCTGACGAATCTTATTGAATTTTTTGAGGATGTAACTAGTAGAGTGGATAAGGGAGAAGCAGTGGATGTGTTGTATCTGGACTTTCTGAAGGCTTTCGACAAGGTCCCACACAAGAGATTGGTATACAAACTTAAAGCACATGGTATTGGTGGTTCAGTATTGATGTGGATAGAGAACTGGCTGGCAGACAGGAAGCAAAGAGTAGGAGTGAACGGGTCCTTTTCAGGATGGCAGACAGTGACTAGTGGGGTGCCGCAAGGCTCAGTACTGGGACCCCAGCTATTTACAATTTACATTAATGATTTGGACGAGGGAATTAAATGCAACATCTCGAAGTTTGCGGATGACACGAAGCTGGGAGGCAGTGTTAGCTGTGAGGACGATGCTAGGAGGCTGCAGGATGACTTGGATAGACTGGGTGAGTGGGCAAATGCATGGCAGATGCAGTATAATGTGGATAAATGTGAGGTTATCCACTTTGGTGGCAAAAACAGGAAGGTAGACTATTATTTGAATGGTGACCGATTAGGAAAAGGGGAGATGCAGCGAGACCTGAGTGTCATGGTACACCAGTCATTGAAAGTAGGCATGCAGGTGCAGCAGGCTGTGAAGAAAGCGAATGGTATGTTGGCATTCATAGCAAAAGGATTTGAGTACAAGAACAGGGAGGTTCTACTGCAGTTGTACAGGGTCTTGGTGAGGCCACACCTGGAGTATTGCGTACAGTTTTGGTCTCCTAATCTGAGGAAAGACATTCTTGCCATAGAGGGAGTACAGAGAAGGTTCAAAAGACTGATTCCTGGGATGGCACGACTTCCATATGAAAAAAGACTGGATAGATTTGGCTTGTACTCGCTGGAATTTAGAAGATTGAGGGGTGATCTCATAGAGACTTACAAAATTCTTAAAGGGTTGGACAGGCTAGATGCAGGAAGATTGTTCCCGATGTTGGGGAAATCCAGGACAAGGGGTCACAGTTTAAGGATAAGGGGGAAGTCTTTTAGGACCGAAATGAGAAAATCGTTTTTCACACAGAGTGGTGAATCTGTGGAATTCTCTGCCACAGAAGGTAGTTGAGGCCAGTTCGTTGGCCATATTTAAGAGGGAGTTGGATGTGGCCCTTGTGGCTGAAGGGATCAGGGGGTATGGAGAGAAGGCAGGTACGGGATACTGAGTTGGATGATCAGCCATGATCATATTGAATGGCGGTGCAGGCTCGAAGGGCCGAATGGCCTGCTCCTGCACCTAATTTCTATGTTTCTATGTTTCCCCCCTCCTCTCTCTTCCACCCTCCTCTCTCTTCCCCCCTCTCCCCTACCCCTCTACCCCCTCTACCCCCCTCTACCCCCTCCCCCATCAGCCCCCTCCACCCTCCCCCTCTCCCCTTCCCCCCCACTCTCCCTTCCCCCTCTCCCCCTCCCCTCCCCCTCTGCCCCTCCCCCCACCCCCTCCACTCCCTTTCCTCTCTCCCCACTCCTCTCCCCTCTCCGTGCTCCCCCCTCTCCCCCTTCCCTACCCCCGTCTACCCCCTCCCCTCCTCTCTCTCCTTCCCCCTCACTCCCCTCCTAGCTCTTCCCCCTTCTCCCCCCTCTCTCCCCCCTCCTCGCTCTCTCCCTCCTCTCTCTTCCCCTCCCCCCTCCCCCCTACCCCCCTCAAATTAAAGATTAAAATGTTGGACATACTCAACAGTTGAAATTAGATCCAACCAGATCAGCTTATTGTGAAATATACCAAGGTGCAATAAAATTAATTGTTCTCATAAAGCCCACAGGGCGGCACAGAGGCGCATACATACAGCAATGATAAATATGACAAAAAGTACAATAACAAGTGGAAAAAAGCTGAATGGTGCAATTTTGTATTGCAAATTGAAGAAGTACAAAAATATTAATAAGGTAGAATTAAGAAGAAGCATATGATGCAGCACCTCCAAAAGTGGGTATGAAAGAGGTGATTGTTTCACGAATGCTATCAGATTCCTGAACTAACCAATCAGGCAGCTTCTGTGGAGATAAAAACAGAATTCACCTCTTGTGATATTTGGTCTCCAATCTATCACAACCATTCTGTTGCTCTTTCCATCCTTCCCCATTCCCTACAACATAAAACAATTTGTTTTCTAACACTTCCCAGTTCTAATGAAAGGTTATCCATCGGATTGGTTAACCCTCTCCACATGTGCTTCAGACCTTCTGAGTATTCCCAACATCTTCTGTTTTACATCAGATCTGATATATCAGGCCTGAGCGCAGGACGATGAGGGGTGATCTTACAGAGGTATTCAAAACCATAAGAGGAATAGATTGGGTAAAAGCACAGTCTTTCATCCAGAGTTGGGGAATCGAGCACCAGAGGACATGGGTTTAAGGCGAGGGGGGAAAGATTTAGTTGGAACACGAGGGGTGACTTTTTTACACAAAGGGTGGTGGGTGTATGGAACAAGCTACCGGAGGAGGTAGTTGTGACAGGTACTATCGCAACATTTAAGAAACATATGGACAGGTACCTGGATAGGACAGGTTTAGAAGGATATGGGCCAAACACAGGCAGGTGGGACTAGTGTAGATTGGACATATTGGTCAACGTGGGCAAGTTTGGCCAAATGGCCTGTTTCCATGCTGTTTGACTTTGACTCTATGACTCTATCTCCACCATTTGCAGACTTTGTTTGTTTTTTTGCAAAGTTCGGTTCCAACGCTGTTATGAAGCTTAACTACTTTGCCGGCCATCACTGTCACATTTGACAAGGGGATGTTGTTATATAATAGAGTCAATTAAATAGATCGAAGACAGGTTTCACATTTAAGCAGGAATTTAATTCTGTTGTGATTTTAAAAGCTTTTCTTTATAAGCACTTTTATCTTGTTAAAAAATAGTATGTGATTGGGAGATTTATTGTTCGATTTGATACAATGAGGATGATTAAACTGATGCCACAGGGCAGAATCATCCAAATACACTGTGAGACGGAATGAGTAATGACATAAAATGAGCAGTGTGGTTCTAATAGCAATGACTGTTTGTGTGTGTGGGGTGGGAGGGGGGAGGAGGAAAGGATACTGGGAAACTGTAACTCATTGTGGCCTGATTTTACTGGCCTCAGTGGCAAGATCCTTGGACATCCATCAAGCTGCTCAGTGGGCCCGCCAGGCTGGAGCCCTCACGGTTTCACCGTGTCAGTGTGATCCAGTCCAACTGTGCAAAGTACGGCCCTGCAGAGACGTGCTCAGCTCTGCCCAGATCATTCTCACTGCTGACTTCTTCCTCAGGTTCAGTCTTAAAGTGCGGCCAGTGCTGGCTGCAATACAGAAGGATCCCACAGGAAGCCTGCGTCAGTGATCTCCACCATCCTGAACTCACCACTTAACCAGACACAGACACAGAGCTCCAGTGTCTGCACAACATCTGAAAGGTTTCTCACATTCCTCAAACTTCAATGATGCATAATTAAAAACTTTTGTACTTCAATGTCTCTGTGTGCCATTTTTTACCATTACTTTTGTCATCTTGCAGAGGGTACAATTTTATTGTTATCAGAATACTCCTAAGCGACAGTTCTCATTTCAATGCTCATCTGTTTTCATTAAAATATAATTGTAATCCACACTAAAAGAGTAAGCATTTTTTGCTACCATTTTGTTCACCACTTGTCAGGCTCACTGAATCTATGTAAGATTAAGGGTACACAAAAAGCTGGAGAAACTCAGCGGGTGCAGCAGCATCTAAGGAGCGAAGGAGATAGGCGACGTTTCGGGCCGAGACCCTTCTTCAGAAGTTCAGCCATAGAAAACAACGGGCAGAGTTGTACATTTAGTCATGTCTTGCAATATTCTCCTACTCTGGAACTAACAAATAAGTGACATTTTAAAGTTGACTTGACTTTCATTCATCCCTTTGGCATTGAAATTGCCTATGTTACATGGAATATGTAGCCCAGATTATCTAAAATCACATAGGTGGTCTGAGATGCACAAATGTAACACCCAAATGGACATTAGTAACAAGCAGGAACCTAGTTTGTCTCTAAATTTAGAAGCAAGATGTCATTGTGGACTCCACAGGCTGTCAGCGAAAAGAAATATTGGCCTGGAAACCACTACATGTTTAATCTCAATGTCAAGTAGGAAAAATGTGGGCACGACCAACATAATTAACTCCAAATATGTGAAGCACATAAGATTTTAGCGAACATTTCTCCATCACCATAATACAGAGCCTAAGCCCTCCCTTTATAACCTCCTCACATCACCCCCTCAAAGAAAGCAAGCCAACAACCTTCCATCTTTGCAAACATATTTACCCTGTCTCTTCCTTCCCTATCATCCCCATATCTCTAATGTTTGCAGACTCAGAGACTCATGTGCATGTGATAGTCATGGAGCTGGTGGCAGGAGATGTCCCCTGGGGGCATTGTGGCGCAGCGGTAGATTTGCTGCCTTAGGGCGCCAGAGACCCAGATACGATCCTGACTATGGGTGCTGTCCGTACAGATTTTGTATGTTCTCTCTGCGTGCTTCGGTTTCCTCCCACACTACAAAGACATGCAGGTTTGGAGATTAACTGTAAATTGTAAATTATCCCTGGTGTATCGGATAGTGCTATTGCACGGGATGATCGCTGGTTGGCACGGACTCGCAGGGCAGAAGCCAGTCCTGATAATGCCACCACCTTGCTCTCCCTGAACCCTCCAGGCAACACTCCAGAAGCATTCCCCCTTTTCCAGGGTTACATCCATGCCCGAGTGGTATTAGAAAGGGTCTACGTGCTGTCCACAGGCGCCCCGGGGAATTTCCGGGACCTCTGGGAACCGCGGGGGGGGTGGAATGCATCCTTTTTTTTAAACCAAAAATAAATGTAATCAACTATACAAAATACAAAATAAAAACAATACCAACAAACCCACCAACATAGTACAATTCTTAAATATCAAATATACTATGTATTAAACAATTATGTTATAATCCTTGTCAAGGATTGTAATATAGTTGTTTAGGAGAGTAATATTTGAGAAAATTTATTTTAGATAATTGGATGATTTTGTATTATGGTGGTAGGTTCTTTTGGTATTGTTTTGTATTGTATATATTATTGCAATAATTGATTACATTTATTTCTGTTAAAAAATAATCCAGAAGCATTCTTTGTGCGTACCATTGGACTGCACTGTCCCATTGCACAGTTTCACTTTGTAACATGGCTTACATTGTGTACATTATTAGAGCTGAATTATGATCCATGTTGCACTCATTTAGCTTTCGACACCCACAGCCACTCTATGGTTTGTCGAGAGGAAAAGGTGACATCACAGGTGAAGATAACATGACCACTGTCGTGCACTGAACATTCAATTAACGATTCAGCCATTGGTCACACAGCAGCTGGAAGCTGAGGTGCAGAATCCCCTTTGGTTCATGTAAATCTTGGAGTTGCTATACGACTCCGACAAAGCCAGAGCCATGTTCTGCCAATGTCCAGCAACTACAAACTTCTGCAGAACCTATGAAGTCACCAAAACCTTTTTTAACATATGCCACACCATTCACTGCAGAACCACGCCAACACTCAATGGCATCTCTGCAGTGCTCATTTAGAAAACCACAGGTACTTGGATAGGATAGGTTTAGAGGGATATGGGCCAAATGCAGGCAGGTGGGACTTGTATGAATGGGGAATGTTTGTCAGCATGGGCAGGTTGGGCACAAGGGCCTGTTTCCATGCTGTGTGACTCCATGATTCTATAAACAACCACCACCATATTGAACACTATAAATACCAACTATAAGCTGTTTTGGTTGTACTAAGGACTTCAGGCTATTGTTTTCCTTTCCACTAATATTCATTTTAATTTATTGAACTTTGCTGTTTGTTTTATCTACGGAGTACTGTGTATACATAGAAACATAGAAATTAGGTGCAGGAGCAGGCCATTCGGCCCTTCGAGCCTGCACCACCATTCAATATGATCATGGCTGATCATCCAACTCAGTATCCTGTACCTGCCTTCTCTCCATACCCCCTGATCCCTTCAGTCACAAGTCCCACATCCAACTCCCTCGTAAATATGGCCAACGAACTGGCTTCAACTACCTTCTGTGGCAGAGAATTCCACAGATTCACCACTCTCTGTGTGAAAAACGATTTTCTCATCCCGGTCCTAAAAGACTTCCCCCTTATCCTTAAACTGTGACCCCTTGTCGTGGACTTCCCCAACATCGGGAACAATCTTCCTGCATCTAGCCTGTACAACCCCTTAAGAATTTTGTAAGTCTCTATGAGATCGCCCCTCAATCTTCTAAATTCCAGCGAGTACAAGCCGAGTCTATCCAGTCTTTCTTCATATGGAAGTCGTGCCATCCCAGGAATCAGTCTGGTGAACCTTCGCTGTACTCCCTCTATGGCAAAAATGTCTTTCCTCAGATTAGGAGACCAAAACTGTACGCAATACTCCAGGTGTGGCCTCACCAAGACCCTGTACAACTTCAGTAGAACCTCCCTGCTCTTGTACTCAAATCCTTTTGCTATGAATGCCAACATACCATACGCTTTCTTCACAGCCTGCTGCACCTGCATGCCTACTTTCAATGACTGGTGTACCATGACACCCAGGTCTCGCTGCATCTCCCCTTTTCCTAATTGGTCACCATTAAAATAATAGTCTACCTTCCTGTTTTTGCCACCAAAGTGGATAACCTCACATTTATCCACATTATACTGCATCTGCCATGCATTTGCCCACTCACCCAGTATATCCAAATCATACTGCAGCCTCCTAGCATCCTCCTCACAGCTAACACTGCCCCCCAGCTTCGTGTCATCCGCAAACTTCGAGATGTTGCATTTAATTCCCTCATCCAAATCATTAATACACACATGTAATTCTGCTGGAAGTATTAATTTAACAATCTGCCACAGGCAATGATGGTCCAATTGTACACGGCCATCGTAGAGTCTGTTCTCACCTTCTCCATCATGGTCTGGTTTGGCTCATCCACCAAGCACGACACCTGAAGGCTGCTGCGAATCGTCCGATCAGCAGAGAAGATTATTGGCTGCATCCTTCCCTCCATTGATGAACTGTACACTGAAAGGGCCAGGAAGCGAGCGGGCAAGATCATCTCTGACCCCTCTCACCCTGGCCACAAACTCTTTGAATCACTTCTGGAAGGCGACTCCGGACTGTCAAAGCTGCCACAGCCAGACATAAAAACAGTTTTTATCCACGAGTAGTTGCTCTACTCAACAGCCAAAAATCTGTAGCCTCCCTTTGATCTGGTATTTTGTTGGTTCACATGCCTAATCAATGGTGTTTTAACATTAATGTTTTATTATTATTAATGTTTAGTGTTTTCTGATTCATTCGTAATTGTCACTGTATGTCATGTTGTTACTTGTGAGCGGAGAACCAAGGCAAATTCCTTGTATGTGAATACTTGGCCAATAAACGTACTTATTTACTTCTTTAATTGTACCGTCCCTGTCACAAGGAAGTCCTGCTCCCCCAATGCAATATTCCACCAAACTAAGCATGCACAGCTACCTTGTTGGTGCTGTTGACGGCAGAAATTAAGTTAAAGTTAAAAAATGGAGAGAGGACCTATGGAGGCATTTGTAAAATGGAACAAAACTCACCCGTGGAGCTGTTGTGTCCCCGTTGTGCGGCCAAGCAAGTACAGGCGAAAAGAAAAAAACACAATGATCTGAAAATCGACAAAGGCCCCAACTGCACAGGCGCGCTGAGGGGTTTCCGTTGTGACACCAGAGATCCCCGTTGTGACATGCATGTGAATCCTCCCCGAACTGCGCAGGCACGGCTGGGGGCACTGTTTTAAGTTAATGTAAGTTTTAAATGTAAATAACTTGTAAAATATAACATCAATCTGTACAAAACTTGTTTCATTTCACAGGACAATGGGGAGTAAGGTGAGCCTAAAATTGTAACGCTATCATGTACCATTTTGGCGGAGTTTCAGGAACACAAAGAAATTATATTTCATCAAACTGCACTTGTGCGGAGGGCAAGTGGGGGCGCTATTTAAGTCAATTTAAGTTTTAAATGTCAATAACTTGTAAAAAACATAAATCTGAACAAAACTTGGCTAATGCACACTCCCAGACAATGGTGAGTAAGGTGGGGCAAAAATTGTATCGGGTAACATTTTGGCGGCATTTTGGGAACAAATATAGAAACAAACAAACAATTCAACAAAATGAGACTTTTAGTAATATACTAGACCAAGTGCAGAGCCATTGGGTCTGCTCCCCCAGTGCACCCGTTTCCAACCCGTAGCCACCACGGGAGGCCTGGTCCTCCAACTCAAGCCACTCCCGAACATAAGATTCCAGCACTCCCCTGCTTTTTAAAAGAAATTCCAATTACACTTGCCCTGTGTGTTGCAAAAGCAATTCGTCCTCCCCCTGCTAGCTGAGCCATTGTGACGTAATGTTGAAGCTGGTCATTTTAAATTAAAAGTCTTTTCATTTTTATAAACTTTAATCAGTAATAAGTATAGAAATAAAGCATAAAATGTTCAGTGTAGGTGATCTCAGCCTCGAGGGGAAAAATGTGAATCAGAATATGTAAAACTGGTGAAAGTTGGCATTAAAAATTTAATCACAAATAAAAAGTGTCATATATAGGATGAAATCTTCATTGAGGCTGATCACTGCTAGCTGGGCCATTGTGATGTCATCAGTTAAAGCAGGTCATTTTAATTTCAGTATTTTGACTTTTTTAGACTTTTAATCAGTAATGAGTCGAGAATAAGTTCAGAAATAAAGCATAAAATGTTTAGTGATGGTGTTCTTGACGTCGAGGGGGAAAATGTCAATCGGAAAATGTACAAATGTAATTGTTACCGCGTAGTGTTTTTGCGAAGATGTAAAGACAACCACACATACACACATACATATACACGCACATATACATGCATACAAGATCAGACTTTTAATAAGTATATGATATGATGACAATTGTACACTATATGTGACAATTAACTATTAAAAAATAGTGTTACTCTAAGCTGTATAGTGGTGCAATGTTAGTGCTTGCCTCATGCCTCCAGCAACCCCAGTTCGATGGAGGCCATGTGCAAACAGGAGGAATAGCATCACCCTTCACCCCAACCCCCTGTCTTATGATCCAGTATGCACCTATTTATCCTATTGCTGTGGGACACCACAGAAGTGTCAAGGTGTCTCTAATATCTACCACAGAAACAAGATATCTTTTCACTGACCAAGTAAAGCTGCGATATGGGAAAGTGATTTGCAATCTGTTTTGGATGCAATCTCAATTTTATTTCTGGGATTACAATGACTATCTTGAGGGTCAGGTGGCTTATTCAGAGAATTGAATAATATTAAAGTTTGAATCCAGGTGCACATTGTTCAGCATTGACTACACAGCGAGATCCTGCAAGAATAAGAAGAGGCTGTCCAATCTTCATCAAAAATGGTCCTTGGGCCTCATCTGAAATTCCAAACTACGCTGCTAACAGAATTGATTTTCATGCAATGAGTAGCACCATTGCACTGACAGCTCAGCATCCCACAAAAATACCTTTTCATTTCCCGATATCATCCATCATTGTCCTTTGTAAAATTTAGATACCAAAATGCCTACTTGTACTTTACTGATGCTTCTCACTTGCTAAAGTCTTTCTAAAATCAGCACTGATTAGATTTTTTTTCCAGTGGTTGAATCTTTGAGATGTGCTGAGAAAAGTGGCCCCCACTTGGTTAAAAGAATGTGACAAGAGCTTAAACTCTGTCTTATCGCCCTCTGGAACAGTTCATAATCCTTTCAGCAGCTTTCAGACATGTGGTGTTTTGGCTTCAGTGATCAGCTGGAGACAGCTTTTTAGAAGGCAACAACTATAAGCTGTTTACCTTTGGTCAGTCTGGGTCCACTGTAGGTCTATGTTTATGTAAGCCAAATGCATGACGTCAGAACTCCTTCCTCAGAAGTATTGATCTTAATGTTTGTGGTTAAGTCAAAAGAGATGGATCCACTCCAAAGTGTGGTGTTGGTAAATCTCCCAATACCAGCACGACTATTTACAGCTGAAGAAATGTTGTTTGCAAGTTGATCCAGTGTACAGTTAATAGTGACCCTGAATATCATAATGCCTCCAAATGCACATTGCAGATGTCTGATTCAATTCAATTCAATCTTTAATTGTCATTGTGCAGTGTACAATACAGAGACAATGAAATGCAGTTGGTATCTCCGAAGGGCGAACTTACGAATAAACAAGTAATACATATACATATACAGTGCTATCCGTGCAATTTGCTGGTGATTGGATAGTCTGGGGGGGGAGGGGTGGAGACAGGCAGTCATTGAGGTGCAGCGTTGAGAAGTGTGACAGCCGCAGGGATGAAGCTGTTCTTGAGCCTGCTGGTACGGCAGCGGAGGGACCTGTAGCGTCTCCCGGATGGGAGGAGGGTAAACAGTCTATGGTTGGGGTGTGAGCTGTCCCTGGCGATGCTGTGCGCCCTGCGCAGGCATCGTTTACTATGGACAGATTCAATGGAGGGGAGTGAGGAGCCTGTGATGCGTTGGGCGATCTTCACCACCCTCTGCAGAGCTTTCCGGTCGGCGACAGAGCAGTTAGCATACCATACTGTGATGCAGTTGGTAAGGATGCTCTCAATGGTGCAGCGGTAGAAGTTCACCAGAATCTGGGGAGACAGGTGGACCTTCTTAAGTCTCCTCAGGATGAAGAGACGCTGGTGAGCCTTCATGATCAGCGAGGATGTGTTGTGGGTCCAGGAGAGGTCATCGTAGATGTTGACCCCCAGGAACCTGAAGCTGGAGACACGTTCCGCCTCCGTCCCGTTGATTTGGATGGGGTTGTGCGTGCAGCCTCTCGATCTCCTGAAGTCCACAATAAGCTCCTTGGTCATCTTGCAGAAGAGGGCCAGGTTATTGTCAGCACACCATGTTGTTAGGAGCTGAACCTCCTCCCTGTAGGTCGACTCATCGTTGTCGCTGATGAGGCCAATCACCGTCGTGTCATCTGCATACTTGATGATGGTGTTGGTACCATGTACAGGTATGCAGTCGTAGGTGAAGAGGGAGTAGAGGAGGGGGCTCAGCACGCAGCCCTGGGGTACACCAGTGTTCAGGGTGAGGGTAGAAGAGGAGTGGTTATCCAACCTAACAGACTGGTTAGAAAGCCCAGTAACCAATTGCAGAGGGAGGGGTTGATGCCCAGGTCATCGAGTTTGGCGATCAATTTCGAGGGGATAATGGTGTTGAATGCTGAGCTGTAGTCGATGAACAGCATTCTCACATAAGTGTTTCTGTTGTCGAGGTGGGAGAGGGCGGAGTGGAGTGCCGTTAAGATGGCATCCTCCGTGCTCCTGTTCTTGCGGTATGCAAACTGGTAGGGGTCCAGAGTGGGAGGTAGGCAGCATTTGAGGTGTGCCATGACCAGCCTTTCAAAGAACTTGGCGATGATAGGGGTGAGTTCAACTAGGCGGAAGTCGTTGAGGCTCGCCGCAGTGGAGTGTTTTGGCACTGGCACGATGGAGGTAGTTTTAAGGCACGTGGGAACAACTGCCTGGGCAAGTGACAGGTTGAAGATGTCAGTCCAGACGTCTGTCAGCTGTGCAGCACAGGTCCTGAGGACGCGCCCGGGGATGCCGTCAGGGCCGGCAGCCCTACGTACATTGATCCTACTCAGTGCCACGTGCACGTCGTAGGGGTTGAGTGTGAGGGGCTGACGGTCATCGGAGAGCACAGCCTTGATGGCCAACTCTTAGTTGTCCCTTTCAAAGGGGCCATAAAAGTGATTGAGTTCCTCGAGGAAGGATGCGTCACTGGAAATGGGAGTGGAGTTGGTGGCTCTGTAGTCAGTGATGGCCTGGATGCCATGCCACATGCGTCGGGGGTCGGAGTTGCTGTTGAAGTGCTCCTCGATCTGCAGCTTGTATCTGTGTTTGGCGTTCTTGATGCCCCTCTTCAGATTGGCCCTCGATGAACTATAGGCACGGGCATCGCCTGACCTGAAAGCCGAGTCCCGTGCTTTCAGCAGGAGCCTGACCTCGCTGTTCATCCATGGCTTCTGATTCGGGTATGTGGTGATTAGTTTGAGAGTCGTGACAACATTTTTTTTTTGCATGCTTTCATATTATACCTTTTCACCAATACAATTACAAATTAGTTTAGTAAAATGCTCTTCTCTCAGGATCTAAACAGTAAATTTACGAACAACACGTTGGCGCATTGGTAGAGTTGCTGCCTTACAGCGACAAAGACTCGGGTTTGATCTTGAATACAAGTGTTCCCTGTAAGGAGCTTGTATGTTCTCCCCGTGACCTGTGTGGGTTTTCCCCAGGTGCTCCGGTTTTCTTCCACACTCCAAAGAGGTACAGGTGTGTAGGTTAATTGGCTTGGGTAAAGATTGTACATTGTCCCTCGTGTAGAATAATGTTAGTGCATGGGGATCGCTGGTCAGCGTGGACTCAGTGCGCCAAAAGACATGTTTAGAAACATAGAAACATAGAAAATAGGTGCAGGAGTAGGCCATTCGGCCCTTCGAGCCTGCACCGCCATTCAATATGATCATGGCTGATCATCCAACTCAGCATCCTGTACCTGCCTTCTCTCCATACCCCCTGATTCAGCCACAAGGGCCACATCCAACTCCCTCTTAAATATGGCCAACGAACTGGCCTCCAATACCTTCTGTGGCAGAGAACTCCACAGATTCACCACTCTCTGTGTGAAAAACGATTTTCTCATCTCGGTCCTAAAAGACTTCCCCCTTATCCTTAAACTGTGACCCCTTGTCCTGGACTTCCCCAACATCGGGAACAATCTTCCTGCATCTAGCCTGTCCAACCCCTTAAGAATTTTGTAAGTCTCTATGAGATCACCCCTCAATCTTCTAAATTCCAGCGAGTACAAGCCGAGTCTATCCAGTCTTTCTTCATATGGAAGTCGTGCCGTCCCAGGAATCAGTCTGGTGAACCTTCTCTGTACTCCCTCTATGGCAAGAATGTCTTTCCTCAGATTAGGAGACCAAAACTGTATGCAATACTCCAGGTGGGGCTTCACCAAGACCCTGTACAACTGCAGTAGAACCTCCCTGTTCTTGTACTCAAATCCTTTGACTGCTATGAATGCCAACATACCATTCGCTTTCTTCACAGCCTGCTGCACCTGCATGCCTACTTTCAATGACTGGTGTACCATGACACCCAGGTCTCGCTGCATCTCCCCTTTTCCTAATCGGTCACCATTCAAATAATAGTCTACCTTCTTGTTTTTGCCACCAAAGTGGATAACCTCACATTTATCCACATTATACTGCATCTGCCATGCATTTGCCCACTCACCCAGTCTATCCAAGTCATCCTGCAGCCTCCTAGCATCCTCCTCACAGCTAACACTGCCCCCCAGCTTCGTGTCATCCGCAAACTTCGAGATGTTGCATTTAATTTCCTCATCCAAATCATTAATGTATATTGTAAATAGCTGGGGTCCCAGCACTGAGCCTTACGGCACCCCACTAGTCACTGTCTGCCATCCTGAAAAGGACCCGTTCACTCCTACTCTTTGCTTCCTGTCTGCCAGCCAGTTCTCTATCCACATCAATACTGAACCACCAATACCATGTGCTTTAAGTTTGTATACCAATCTCTTGTGTGGGACCTTGTTGAAAGCCTTCTGAAAGTCCAGATACAACACATCCACTGCGTCTCCCTTATCCACTCTACTAGTTACATCCTCAAAAAATTCAATAAGATTCGTCAGACATGATTTACCCTTCGTAAATCCATGCTGACTTTGTCCAATGATTTCACCACTTTCCAAATGCGCTGCTATCCCATCTTTAATAATTGACTCTAGCAGTTTCCCCACTACCGATGTTAGACTCACAGGTCTGTAATTCCCCGTTTTCTCTCTCCCTCCCTTTTTAAAAAGTGGGGTTACATTAGGTACCCTCCAATCCTCAGGAACTACTCCAGAATCTAAAGAGTTTTGATAAATTATCACTAAGGCATCTGCTATTTCTGGGGCTACTTCCTTAAGTACCCTGGGATGCAGCCTATTTGGCCCTGGGGATTTATCAGCCTTTAATCCATTCAATTTACCCAACACCACTTTCCGGCTAACCTGGATTTCACTCATTTCCTCCATCTCATTTGACGCGCGATCCCCTGCTATTTCCGGCAAATTATTTATGTCTTCCTTAGTGAAGACAGAACCAAAGTAGTTATTCAATTGGTCTGCCATGTCCTTGTTCCCCATGATCAATTCACCCGTTTCTGACTGCAAGGGACTACATTTGTTTTAACTAATCTTTTGCGCTTCACATATCGATAAAAACTTTTGCAGTCAGTTTTTATGTTTCCTGCCAGTTTTCTTTCATACTCCATTTTCCCTTTCCTAATTAAGCCCTTTGTCCTCCTCTGTTGGTCTCTGAATTTCTCCCAGTCCTCTGGTAGGCTGCTTTTTCTGGCTAATTTGTACGCTTCATCTTTTTCTTTGATACTATCCCTGATTTCCCTCGTTATCCACGGATGCGCCACCTTCCCTGATTTATTCTTTTGCCATACTGGGATGAACAATTGTTGTAGTTCATCCATGCAGTCTTTAAATGCCACGTACAACAAGGCTGCTAACTAACCCTTCCTCATTACTCAATATCCAGTCTAGAATAGCCTGCTCTCTCGTTGGTTCCTCCACATGTTGGTTTAGAAAACTATCCCGCATACATTCCAAGAAATCCTCTTCCTCAGCACCCCTGCCAGGTTTGTGCTCTGTATCTCAAAACAAAACTAAGCTAAGTTACAAAGAATTTACTAGATGCAGTGTGATGATTAATGACAGTAAAGGGAAAGCTGGAAGAGGAGAGCAAAGGAAAAGTCAAAGATAGGATAATGAATGAAGATAGAAAATGGCAAGGTGGATAGGACTAGATAGAGGAATGTAAAGGATAGACATTTTCAGCTGGTGAGAATGAAATAAGGAGGATAAAGGTCTGTTGTTAGGTAATGAGTGTGAGTTCTCGTGACAGACAAAACGGTATGAAGTCAATGCTTTCAATCGTGCTGCCTGCTCCCTTTGTCCAAGGTTTCTTGCCAGATGTCAAGACCTTCCTCCAGCTGATGATCAGTATATGTTTATTTATATAAATACTTTAAAAAAAAATATTTATATATATATAATATATATATTGAGAGGGAGAGAGAGAGAATCGTTTTTATTTATTTATTTATATTTATTTGTGTGTGTGTGTGTGTGTGTGTGTGTGTGTGTGTGTGTGTGTGTGTGTGTGTGTGTGTGTGTGTGTGTGTGTGTGTGTGTGTGTGTGTGTGTGTGTGTGTGTGTGTGTGTATATTTATGTATATATATGGAGCCAAGATTAACATCAATGCATGCTGACCATCAGATAGAGGAAGGTTTACCTCACTTCTGGAAAGAACCTTTGGATGAAGGGAGCTGGCGGCAGAATGGCGCTTGAATGTCCTTAACAATCCAATGGAAGCCAACACCGTTCTTCCACATAACAGGCTGTCACAGCTGTGGAAAGCTCTGAAATGTGAAATATATTTTGTCTTAAATATCAGAAGCCATGATTTTTAAAGTAAAAACAAAATTCTCAATGATGCCCGAGTCTTAAAGGTACTCCTCGTCGTACAGATGTGTATAATTGACATTGCACGCTCTTACTACCGCTGCGATCGTTTACTTTTTCAGCTGGTATCTATCCAGATTATGAGTATGGGTTTTGTTGAATCTTTTTGTACCTTTGGCTTACAATGTTGTCAGAACACCAACAACAGCATCAATCAATTATTTTCAACTTTGGTGCAGCCTACAAGCGACAACTGCAGTGCCTTCTACCACCCTCTAGCGTTTTGCAGTCATTTTCTTAAGTGGTCCAAGTAGTTACTAATTTTTCAACTTCAACAGGAAGGGAAAAGGTTTGTTGATGGATGTGCTATTTCCTCCATCCAGACCGGCTGTTATGGAAAGGTCACATGGGTGGTAACACACAGTTCCCCAGAAGAGAGATAAATACAAGTTCACTTCTCCCCAGTTTTGAACTGTGTGATGATATCAAGACATGTTGAGTGAGGATGTGGGGGTGAAGGATCTCTCAATAAGGGAGAGACCTATGTATGAGTAATCTCTTGGGGACTGGGCGAAGGGTGACCACAATGGCCTGTGAGCAATATGCAGAAAAAAGGCTGAATGTTCACAAAATACCTCAAAGCTAATCTTACAAAATCCCATTGCAGTCCACACTTACATCTCAGTTTAACACCCAGGCTGTTGTGACAAGCGAATGAGAAAGGGTGTTGGACTTGAAATGACCTTGGAGTCAGACAATGTGACTAGTGAGTAGGAGTTAATGTTAGCAGTGAATGTGCATATTTTGCCAAATGTTCTACTTTAAAGAAAAAAAAGATTTTATTTTCAAGATCCATTCTGAAAAGATTTAGGGTGAGTATTTTTTTAGGTGAGTATAAGTTTACTGAACAATCAAAGCATTATCAGCTTTTAAGTGTAAGCCTGGCTCTCCTGGTATTGGTGGTGGAGCTCAGCCAGGAGTGAGTCCAGCAGCTGCACTTCACTCAACTCCTTGGCCCTGACCCGATTTCCCTATGGAGTTTGCATGCAAAAGCAGATAGAGGAGTACTTCACTCATTGTTCGATTAGAGACTGGGGATATTGGCAACCTAATTGGCTGTATATTGTGATCCTTACTGCATTTTTTTGAAAATGCTATCTCACACAAAGTGTATTATACACGTTTTCGAGATTCCTTAAGAGAAACCAAATGTGTGTGTATTGGCTCTTCCACAACCAACAATAGACCATTGTGGGCTCCATCTTTCATTGGTTATCGGTGCCGGCTCTAATTTTTACGGAAGCTTTTCATACCTCTAATTTCCCACTCCCCTGACTTTATTTTTATTTTATTTTTTTATATATATATATATAGTGGGACCCATTGAGTCCCTGTCACACATGAGGCTTGGTTCCCCAATGCAATATTCGACAACTCACTTATAGCGCCCAACTGCATAGGCGCAGCTCATTTCCTCTCATCCCGAGCACTCTCTCTCCCCTCCTCTTCACCCTCTCTCTTCTTTCCCCTCTCCTCCTCCCCTCCCCAATTCCTTCCTCACCTCACTCTCCCTCTCCTTTCCCCTGCCCTCAGTCACTCCCTCCCTCCCTCCATAACTCCACTCCCCTCCCTACCCCCCTCCTAACCCTCTACACCCCAACTCCCCACTCCTCACCTCCCCCTATCCCCCAAATATCCCTCCTCACCTCCCCCACTGTCCTCCTCTCCCTCTATACCCCACTCCCTACTTCCCCCACACCCCCATTCCTCTATGCCCCCCTCCTCTCCCTCTATTCCCTCTCATCCCCACTCTCACTCCTCACCTCCTCCCCCTTCTCTTCCCTCTTCTCCTACCTCCCCCAATCCCTCCCTTACCTCTACTTTCCCCTTCCCTCAGCCACTCCCTCCCTCCCTCCCCCATCTCTCCCTCTCCGTCACACACCCCACTTCCATCACCCCCACCCCCCTCCCACACATGAAGAGAAGAGGAGGTAATGTTAGGGGATGAGGGGAAATTAGCCGCACCTGCGCAGTTAGGGGCTAAGGGTGAATGGTGGAATATTGCTTTAGGGGAACGGGTTGCGTTGGTTTTGGAGACCAGGCCTCCCATGTGACTGGGACCCAACTGGTCCCACTTAGTCTAATATATATATAACTAGACTAAATGGGACCCATTGGGTCCCATGTTCACATGGGAGGGCTGGTCCTAAAACACAATATTCCACCTCTCCACCAATTCCAATATTGGTGACCAGTGTGGGGGGGGGGGGGGTGGAGCTTTCTGGAGCGCTAGTATGGGTGTTGTGGGCTAAAAGGACATGTTTCCAGAGGGTTAGTATGCACATTGTGGGTCAAGTGGATTCTTGGGGTGGCAGCTCAGTCACTCAAGCCTGATGTGCTGGCAGCTCACTCACAGCTGGTGGGCTGGCAGTTGACTCACGGCTATTCCTTGATATTCCATTTCAAGCAGGGTGCAAGGCCACCAAATTCAAATGCAGTATCCTACCATTTCAAGCAGAGTGCAAGACCTCCAAATTCAAGTGCAGTTTCTTACCACTTCAAGCAGGGTGCAAGGCCACCAAATGCAAGTGCAGTTTCATGCCATTTCTAGCAGGGTGCAAGTCCACCAAATTCAAATGCAATTTCTTGCCATTTCAAGCAGGGTGTAAGAACCAAATTCAAGTGCAGTTTCATACCACTTCAAGCAGGGTGCAAGGCCACCAAATTTAAGTGCCGTTTCCAACCACTTCAAGCAGGGTGCAAGGCCTCCAAATTCAAGTGCCGTTTCATACCACTTCAAGCAGGGTGCAGGGCCACCAAACTCAAGTGCAGTTTCCTACCACTTCAAGCAGGGTGCAAGGCCACCTACTTCAAGTGCAGTTTCATGCCACCAAGCAGGGTGCAAGGCCACCAAATTCAAGTGCAGTTTCATACCACTTCTAGCAGGGTGCAAGGCCACCAAATTCAAGTGCAGTTTCGTACCACTTCAAGCAGGGTGCAAGGCCACCAAATTTAAGTGCCGTTTCCAACCACTTCAAGCAGGGTGCAAGGCCTCCAAATTCAAGTGCAGTTTCATACCACTTCAAGCAGGGTGCAGGGCCACCAAACTCAAGTGCAGTTTCCTACCACTTCAAGCAGGGTGCAAGGCCACCTACTTCAAGTGCAGTTTCATGCCACCAAGCAGGGTGCAAGGCCACCAAATTCAAGTGCAGTTTCATACCACTTCTAGCAGGGTGCAAGGCCACCAAATTCAAGTGCAGTTTCGTACCACTTCAAGCAGGGTGCAGGGCCACCAAACTCAAGTGCAGTTTCCTACCACTTCAAGCAGGGTGCAAGGCCACCAAATTCAAGTGCAGTTTCCTATCACTTCAAGCAGGGTACAGGGCCACCAAATTCAAGTGCAGTTTCATACCACTTCAAGCAGGGTACAGGGCCACCAAACTCAAGTGCAGTTTCCTACCACTTCAAGCAGGGTGCAAGGCCACCAAATTCAAGTGCAGTTTCCTACCACTTCAAGCAGGGTACAGGGCCACCAAACTCAAGTGCAGTTTCATACCACTTCAAGCAGGGTACAGGGCCACCAAATGCAAGTGCAGTTTCATGCCGCTTCAAGCAGGGTGCAAGGCCACCAAATGCAAGTGCAGTTTCATGCCATTTCTAGCAGGGTGTAAGGCCACCAAATTCAAATGCAGTTTCATGTCATTTCATGCAGGGTGCTAGACTGACACATTCAAATGCAGTTTCATACCACTTCAAGCTGGGTGAAACCAGCATAAAACTACACAAAACTCCACAAAACACCACAAAACACCACACCCACAGTTCCGTGACATTCAGTGTGCTCAGTTGATTCACAGCTCGGACAGAGTCGTGACCTCTCCCTCCCCATCTTACAGAAACTGAGCCACACCCACACTTCCGGGTTTCATAATCCCTCCCCCTCCCACTGGAAGGGGCATGGCCTTCATGGCGTGATTGACAGGAGAGAGATTCTCAACACTAATAACACTTTCATTTTTCATTGATGGGAAGAATCCTCTACACCTGATGAGCGGAGGGGGACTGAGTAAGATGGCCAAAAATCACAGCCGTAAGTGGTAGTGTTTTATCTAAAATTAATATACAGTGCAAACAGGAAGTTGTCAAGTTTAGACTTTTAATCATTTGCAATTTCGAACCAACCACCACCAACAACCATTCACAGTGCTTTATTTAAAACCAACCACCTCAACAACCATTTGCAGTGCTTTATCGCAGACCAATCACCAACAACAACCATTTGCAGTGCTCTATTTCAAACCAAACACCACCAACAACCATTTGCAGTGCTTTATTTCAAACCAACCACCACCAACAACCATTTGCTGTGTTTTATTTCAAACCAACCACCAACAACCATTTGCTGTGCTTTATTTCAAACCAACCACCACCAACAACCATTTGCTGTGCTTCATTTCAAACCAACCACCACCAACCACCATTTGCTGTGCTATATTTCAAACCAACCACATTTTCATTTTCAATCCATATTAAGGGGACTCAAGGTCAGTAAAACCACATTCACAGTTTAGTAGACATGTGTTCAGTGTTATTCGCAGCTGAGACTGAGAGACGTGACCCTCTCGCTCCCCCATCTTGCAGAGACTGACTGAGGCACTCAACACTTCTGGGTTTTATAATCCCTCCGGAAGAGGCGTGGCCTTCAGGAGAGAGAATCTCAACATTTTTTAAACTCTAATAACTCGTTTATTTTTCATCGATGGGAAAAATACTCTTGTCCTGCACTGCGGAGGGGGACTGAGTAAGATGGCAAAAAATCACAGCCGTAAGTGGCAGCTTTTTTCCTAAAATCAATATACAGAACAACAGGAAGTGGTCAAGATCAGACTTTTAGTAATATAGGATTAGAGGTATGGAAAGCTTCAGAAAAAAATAGAGCTGGCACCGATGACCAAGGAAAGATGGAGCCCACAGTGGTCCATTGTCGACTGTGGAAGAGGTGATAATGAAGGGATATATGGATACGAACAGTGGAACCGGCAGGATGATCCAGGTGGGGGAGGGGCAGAGAGAGAGAGGTAATGCATGGGCTGCCTGAAATTAGAGAAATCAAAACTAGTACCACTAGGTTGTAGGCTGCCCAAGCGAAATATGAGGTGCATATTTCCTACATATATATATGTCAACAACTAAAAGTTCTTCAGTAATACCATTAAAAAATATTTCTTCAAAAACCTCACTGGAAGTTCAAAACATTGGATATTTTCTAAGAGAAAATTACTATAAAATCTCAAGTGACAGAAGAGTTAGGAAAGTGAAAATCAAGGCGCTTTTAACAAAAGTATAAATCAGAGCAGTCAGTTTTGATATATGTTCTGCTCCTCATTCACTGTAAAACAATAATGCGTCTTCATGCTTAATGCTTCCTATTGCTAACAGTACACTTTTTTCAGCCTTGGTCTATTTTGCTGCAGACATGTCAAATTTAAGTTACTTACTGATGCTTCTACTTATGCCAAAACATCCATTCTAATTCCAATTCTGAGGACCAGAAAAAATGGTGTGTCAAGTTTACAACGCTTACAGCGCTAAAGAGTTCACTTCAATTCCATAGACTACAAATCCGAGCAAAAATGAATGAATGAATAAGGTTATTGGCCAAGAATGTACACATACAAGGTATTTGCCCTGCTGCTCCACTCGCCAGTAACAACACAACATATAGTAAACCATTAAGAATAAAACATGAAACATTGAAACATTAAAACAATATGATATCCAAACTGCAATTCTGTCCATCTCGCAATACCAGCAGCCTGCTGCTAAAAATCAGAAGTCAAAGTAAGAACTTAGCATCCGATTGAAAAAAAGATGGTTTCTAATTACAAGGTTAATTTAAGAGCTCCATTAATCCTGGATTCAAACATGAATGAAATCAATCTTGCGAGTACAATTTGGATACAAAAAAGTTTTAATATTGTTTACTGAAGTCATTTATAGAAAGTGGCAGTAATAAGGGTAAAAATCTAATTTGATTTATAAAAACAGTTACATGCACACACACAGGTCATGAAATGTTTAGTAAGGATTTTATTCATGAACACGCGACTTGAATTAAATTGTTTTCTGGTCACTACTTTCAGATGTTTGGAAATAGTGGAATAACAAGAAGTTAATAATGGATTTTCTGCTTTAACAAACAATGCAGTTTTCCAATTATAATAAATCTAAGACTTGAAAACTAGAAACCCATGAAGTAACCTCTATGTATAAAATTCTAAATGATTTGCAAACTACCAAACGACCTCATTTCAAAATCTGAATTAATTATTTTTTATATGACGTGGGAGATATCGGTGTTTCAAACAGAGCCATGTGAAATTCCAAAGCACCAAATTTTCACACTGCGATGTGTCATGCAAAAGCAAGGTCTAAAACATATTGGTGGCACAGTGACACAGTGGTAAAGTTGCTGCCTTAGAGTGCCAGAGACCCGAGTTCGATACTGACTATCAGTGCTGTCTGTACAGAGTTTGTATGTTCTTCCCATGGTCACGTGAGTGTTCTCCAGGTGCTCCAGTTTCCTCCCACACTCCAAAAACATACAGGTTTGTAGTTTAGTTTGGCTTTGGTAAAAATTGTAAATTGTACCTAGTGTGTAGGATAGTGCTGGTGTACAGTGTTCGCTGGTTGGCAGAAATGCCTGCTTCCACGTTGTATCTCTAAACAAAACAAAATTAAACTAACTATGTTTGCCTGCACAGCAAGCAGGTGGAGAAATTGCATTGACCATATTTTTATTAAAATTTTAATCAAATTTCAAAAAACTTGTTTTTAACATATATTTTCATATCAATACTGACTACGGGTGCTGTCTGTATGGCGTTTGTATGTTCTCCCCATGATCACGTGGGTTTTTTCCAGGTGAAGAAGGTATCAACCCGAAACGGCACCCATTCGTACTATCCAGAGATGCTGCCTGAACTGCCGAGTTACTCCAGCATTTTGTGTGTATCTTCATATCTTTTCATTATTGCCTTGAATTACTACTTTTTAGGAAGATAAATAGAAATATATATGTAAAAATAAATCAATGGCATTTTTTTATTCAGTCAGCAGTAAATTCACAATAGTATAGTTTAGTCATGGTCACGGGGGAAACGTACAAACTTTGTACAAACAGCTCCCATAGTCAGGATCAAACCCAGGTCTCTGGTGCTGTAAGGCAGCAACTCGATTGCTGCACCATCATGCCACCCTAGAATAGATCCAGACTGATAAAAACTGTGCACTCTTAAAACTTTCTATTTGAGTATTTTATTCAGAGATTGCGTATTAAGTTAAATATTGTGTGATGTTGTCATTCAATTGTTTCATAGCAACATAGAACAACGATGTCTCCCATGTCATTGACTATAAATCATTGTTTTAGATTTTAACAAAATAAATGGTGATTGGCACAGTGGCTCAGCTGGTAGAGCTGCTGCCTCACTGTGCCAAAGACCCGGTTTCAATCCTTTCCTCGGGGTCTGTGTGCGCAGAGTTTGCACATTCTCCCTGTCACTACGCAGGTTTCTTTCGGGTGCTCCGGTTTCTTCCCACATCCCAAAGATGTGCGGTTTTGCAGGTTAATGGGCCTCTGTAAAATTGCCCTCAAGTGTGTAGGATCCAGATGCAAAAATGGGTATAACATAGTGTGAATAAGTGATTGATGGTCGGTGTGGATTCGATGGGCCAAAGGGCCGGATTCCATATTGTATCTTTAATTTTAATTCAGCTCAATTCACTTGCCTACCTCTACTTATCACAATAGATTGTCAACCAATATGTATCTCTGACTCTTTCTTTCCCTTCAGCAAACTTTATCCATTTCTGGGATTAGAATCTATTAGTTTCTGGGAATGCAATCTATTGCAGACTTTCCAGCATTTTATTTCAGATATTCAGCTTCTGAAGCACTTTGTTTCTGTATACTAATTATAATTTAATTGCTTCTGAGCAATAAATTACGGATCAAACCATAAATAAGGAGTCCAGAACAATTACAAGAAAGGAATAAAGCCTAATTGCTTTGAAGTATATGTTCTCAGGATATTCCACTGCAATTTTCAGCTATTAAATTATCTTTGAAGTGTCATTACCTTTAACGTTATTATGAAGCAAATGCAGCAACCGAACTGCATTGGTCAAAGTCCTATAATATTAAATAAATCAAGTCATCACTTAATCTGTTCTTGGCACTGTTGGTCGAGGGAGGTGTCAGCACAGAGACTGAAAGTCTCTGCAGTTCATTGCACAGCAGTTTTATTTTCATTCACCCGAGCGAGCGGATGAACCTTTACTTAGGCATTTAATCTTCAACAAAGCAATTAATCTTTCAAGACTACAATGAAGTATCAATTTTATTAGCATACCCAAAGCACACCCAGGGACAAGATATTAATATCTTCAAAGTTTGATTCTTGAAGCTCAGTGCTACATTGGCATACTGGCCTGTGTGTGAAGCTGTAGAGCGAAGAGTACAATTAGGAGACAATGAAAATATATAGAAACAGGGAACAACCAGATGCTGGTTTATACCAAAGACAGACACAAAGTGCTGGAATAACTCAACAAGTCAGGCAGCATCTCTGGAGAAAAAAGGTTGGGTGACATTTCTGGTCGGGACCCTTCTTCAGACTCACAATAAAAAATATATAAATCGTTTCGAGGAGATGGGCGTAGTAGAATTGTATGGATTGTAGAAATCCCATTGAGCAGAAAGGTTAAACAGAATACATAGGAATGCTAGCATATTAAATGGGATCCAAGAGACTGAATCATTCTGGATGTAGTTAAATAAAGGAAAGAACACAAAATTGCCAGTGGGAATTTACGAGTGGCTGTTCGAGCAGACAGCTGGCATTGGGCAGTTACTTCTCAAATGAGAAAGGCAATGAAGTTTGGGGAGAAATGTGCCTTTCGATCACTAGTGCTAAACATGAATCCAAATATTAACATCAATGTAATCATACATGTGATAATGAATGCAGCCATCCAGCTATAGTCTTGCATGTGTTTAGTTTAGTTTAGTTTACTTGAGTTTAGAGATACACCATGGAAACAGGCACTTCGGCCCACTGAGACCACGTCGACCAGCAATCCCTGTACACTTACACTATCCTACATACACTAGGGACAATTTACAATTATACCAGGCCAATTAACCTACAAATCTGTACGTTTTTGGAGTGTGGGAGGAAACCGGAGATCCCAGAGAAAACCCATGCAGGTCACGGGGGAGAATGTTCACACCGTACAGACAGCAACCGTCGTCCCGACGACGGGTGCTGTCTGTACGGAGTTTGTATGTTCTCCCCATGACCTGTGTGGGTTTTCTCAGAGATCTTCGGTTTCCTCCCACACTATGTTTCTATGGGTGTGGGAAGCCCAGGCACTACAAGAGGGAGTGCAGAAACCCAAGTAGAGCAGTGGAGGTTAGGACCCCGGTAACAGCTGACCCAGCCCCGGTGAAGGGAGCGGCAGTGCCAGGAACAACAGATGTAAAAGATCTATTGGCCTATTTGCAGTCCAAGGCGGGAGGGTCCGGACAGATAGCCATGGCAACAGGCCAGGGCGCGCCCATATCCGCACCCCCGGCACCTTTATGACTGCCAGCAAAACAGCCCACATTCCTATGCCTGTTAGAGTATGGTCCATGTGGGAGACCCTGGGTCAAGATGGAGGTCCAGGATGTGGTTGGGAGTTACCTGCTGGACACAGGCGCTTCCAGTACCATTGTCCACACGGACAATCCCCGTACATCCCCTCTATCTAGTGGGGCACCCTATAGTCTTGTCGGTTTTATGGGAAACGAGAAGACGTGGTTTTTCTCTGTTCCCTTGTCCATTCGATTAGGAGCACACCAGGCGCAGTGGAAGTGCGTCCTGATGAGTTGGGAGCAGGAGGGAAAGGGGATACTAGGCGCCGACTTTATAGTGGCCCACCAGGTCCTGGTGGACCTGAGGAACCATTATTTGTGGGGCAGGAGAAGGGGCTGAGAGAGAGAAGTAGGTAATGGTCGTCGAGAGAGCACCAGAGAGAGGGGCTCTGTGTGTCGTGAAGCCCAGAGAGGGGTACAATGTAGAGGCCCTAGTGAGGCAGACCCCGACAGAGTAACGAGGCCATGTTAAGCGAAATTTGGCCGCATTCACTACTCACAAGCACGACTGTGGAAGGGTCACAGGAACAGAGGTCAGGATAGACGGGGATCCCATGTCCCGACCGCAGAAACAATATAGTTTTCACCGAGAAGCGGAGGCTGACTTAGAAATCACCCTGAGTTCACTGGTTAAGCAAGGCGTTTTGAGGCCCATAGCCACCCACGTGAACTCACCGCTCTGGCCCGTACGGAAGCCAGACAATTCATGGTGGGCCACGGTAGATTATAGGGTCCTGAATAAGTTGCGCACCAACTGTGGTAGCAGTACCAGACCTATTGGGGGAAATTCCGGCGTCTGCATCTGTATTTACGGTGCTAGACATCTCGAACGGTTTCTGGTCTATACCCGGTCAGGAAGGAAGACCAGTCGGTGCTAGACATCTCGAACGGTTTCTGGTCTATCCCGGTCAGGAAGAAAGACCAGTACAAATTTGCTTTCACATTCAAGGGGCAGCAGTACACGTGGAACTGTCTTCCCCAAGGATTCCACAATAGCCCAAGCATTATCCCCAAGTATGGCGGAATGTTTAAAGGAATTCAGTGAGCCCCACAAGGTTGTCCAGTATGTGGATGATATTTTGCTATTCACGGACACCAGTGAGGAACATGGGCCCCTAGTAAACGAACTGCTGGAGCTGCTCTGTAAGAGCGGTTTAAAAGTAAATCCCAAGAAGGCACAGATAGGGTTACAAGAGGTAAAGTTCTTGGGACTGACCCTTAGGGGCGGAGAAAGGGGTATCGATACAGCAAGAAAGCAGGCAGTGCAGGATCTCCCAGTCCCAATGGACGTGGGGGGGGTAAGGTCATTTCTGGGAGTCATGGGCTACTGCCGAGACTTTCTAGAGGACTATGCCGCGACCGCAGCACCTCTGCTCCGGCTGCTACTCAAAGGGGTGGAGTGGGAGTGGGATGAGCAGTGCGAGGCGGCATTCGTCCATTTGAAGCAGGACCTGCAAAAGGCCCCAGCTCTGGGAGCCATTGATTACAGGGAGGAATTTTTCCTGGAGGTAGCCGCAAGCAGTGATGGCCTGAGCGCAGTGCTCCTCCAGGAACGGCACGGCAAGTTAAGGCCTGTGGTGTATTCGTCCAGAGTCCTCACCGAGGTAGAAAGGTCCTATTCAAACTGTGAGCGGCACCTGCTAGCCACATACTGGGCAGTGAAGAGGATACGGGTCTTCATAAGAATGTCCCCATCACCCTCCTCACCCAACATACCCCAACCCGGATGCTGCTGGACGGTCGGATTAAGGATGGGAACGTTAGCAGTGCGAGGATCACTCGATGGACCCTTCTCCTTTCCCAAATGGCCTTACGGGTTGAGAGGCTATGCGAGCCTTTGCTCGGTGGAAGGGGTATGGGAGATGGACTTTGGGCTTAGAGCAGGGTTACATCCCATGGGTAGGGAAATATACATGGATGGGTCCAGTATCGTGTCCGAAGGCATAAGGTTCACGGGCTGTGGGATCTAAGACCCTGAGGCGGAGATAGTCTTAGCCCTTAAACTCCCACATACGTTAAGTGCCCAGCAGGTCGAGCTGGCGGCGGTAATGTACGTGGTGACCCATCCTGAGTGTTTCCCCACTCCATACACCATATGTTCGGACAGCATGTTCACATGCAATTCCTGCATGGAATATCTGGCCATCTGGTCCCGCCGAGGGTACACCTCATCGGACGGGAAACCCCTGACCACTAAACCCCTATTAGAGAGGATTGTAGCAGCCGTAGGGAAGGGCGGGATAGATATATCCATAAGGTGAAGACCCATTCCAAAACGGAGCCGCGGGGCGAGGGAAATCAGAGGGCGGATCGCTTGTCCAGAAAAGGAGGCAGGAGCGGAAAAGCATGGGACCCCTATGGGGAAGGCCAGGTAGCTGCAGCCAGGGAGCAGCCTTGAGAAAAGGAGAGTGCGGGAGTGGTTTTGGCCCCAGACCTGACCATGGTTCAGGTACAAGACCCCATTTTAAAGGCAGGAGAAGATAGAGGGATCGTATGGGGGTAAAGACATGTCAGTAAAAGAAGGCATGTTATTCAAGGGAGATGAGTGGGTAATGCCTTCCCTGTACTGAAGGGAATTTTTAAAACTAGCCCATGAGGGTCCAGGGGCAGGTCACCCCGGGCCAGAGACCACATGGCAGCGAGTAGAGATGACAGGATGGTGGCCAGGGCTCAGGGGAGACGTTCGCGACTTTTGCGCAAGCTGTCTGGTTTGTGCAGCAAACCCAGACCCCCAGAAAAGGAAGGTTTCTATGGGACACATCAGGAGAGTGGAGGGGCCATGGCAGTCGATTCAAATCGACTACATCGGACCCCTTCCGACCGCACAAGGGGGTTACAAGTACTGCTTAGTCCTTGTGGATGTGTTCTCAAAATGGGCAGAGGTCTTCCCTTGCAGAGCAGCCACCGCTATGGGTACGGCAAAAATCCTGGTTAGGGAGGTGTTCACCAGGTGGGGACTCCCACAGTTCGTGGAGTCAGATCAGGGGAGCCATTTCACGGGACAGGTCATGCTGTCCACCCTTAGAATACTGGGCATCAAGGCCATGTGGCATGTGGCCTACCACCCCCAGCCCTCAGTTCCGGTAGAGAGGTTGAACCGGACAATAAAGGAAAGGAAACAGGGGACTCACCCAACCGGTGGGTGGAGGTTTTACCCCTGGTCCTTATGGGGATTCGGGCCAGCTAGTCCAGGACTACGGGGTACTCTCCCCATGAGCTTATGAAGGGCCGGGTCATGAGAACGCCCATGCACGTTATGGTCCCAGCCCTAACAGAGGGACAGCACAGGGAAGTGAACCGGGACACGTTCGCCAAGAGGGTATTTGAACAACTTAGGCAGGTTCACTGGCAGACAGCCAGAAACACGGGGGCCCAAAGAAACAACCTACTGCTGGAGCCTCGCAGGCATTGCGAGTGGGCAGTAGGGGATCAGGTAATGGCCAGGAGATATGCTAGGGTAGGGGTGTTCAAACCCTTGTATGCTGGCCCATACAACATAATGGACAAGGCCAGTCCCATGGTGTATGCCATTCAGCTTCCCCGTAGAGTCAAATGGTTCCACATCAACCAGTGTAAATTGTTCGATCCCACAAGGGCAGGGAAAAGCAAGAAAGGGTACATGTCAGGGAACAGGAACAAGAACAGACCCGGGTTGATGTGGAAACCGTAGGGGAGCCAGGCGAGCCCACAGGTAGTCAGCCTGAAGTAGCCTGCTGTGGCCCAGGGCAAAGACTGGAGGCAGCAGGGAAGGATGCTGACTCCAGCCCTCCGCAGCAGGTACTGAAGACTGCCTAAGAGAGGCAGAACTCGCAGAAGCAGAGGAGATGGAGGTATCACCTCTGGTGTGGGAACCCCCGGTCAGACGTAGGCGTAACAGAGTCACTAAATCCCCAGTAAGGTGGTCCCCATCCCTAATTAAACCTAGAACTAGGGCCTGCCACAGGAGGGCCGGGAAAGAGAGTGGCCGAAACAGGACACTACGGAGTGCAGCTGGAGGGAGCACAGTCTCCGCAGGAAACGTAGGGGTATCTTGAAACCCCGCAGTGCAAAGGGTGGTGAGGAGCAGTCAGGCCCCATGACAGGAGGAGTTCAGGCCTGCACGTGTGGGCCCACCAGAGGAGTGGCCCCAGCGCGACGGGGACCAGTTATGAGTTGGCCACCCGGAGACGGGGTGGCGTTGTATATAGCATTGGTTTGTGTGTGAGTAGATGTAGTTAGCGTTTGGTAATAAGATATAGGGTTTTGTATAGATACAGGGGAGTACAGGGACGGACAGTACGGGAACGTCGGCTGTATCGAAGGGATGGGCTGTGGAAAAGTAGAGCACAACAACAGACAAAGACAAAACCCCGAATGCCATTATTAGGATGGTAGCCGCTACCGTCGGCCGGATGGCCACTCTTCCATGAGAGTGGAGTGCAGGGAGGAGGATAGCTTTGTGGAGGCAAGGAGGTGTTTTGCTTTGTTTTCAAGATGGGTAGCCCCGCCATATGCATGATGGCAACGATGTGCCTCCGGATGTGCGTGGTGCATCGCGGGGACACGGAGGAGGGTGCTTGAGTCCAGCAACAGCAAGCTCGCCCATTGTGTGGTGAGCTGGATGGTGGTGGGTGGCTCTGGATGGGGGGACGTTCCTTTTGGGGAGCTGAGCTCGGACATGAGGGATCGGTCCTCGGACTGGGAAAGACTGGACAATGATACCTACCATCACGGGGTCACCGGGAGGGATCATTGTATGTTGGGACAAATGGTGGGCCTATGACCAGGGGCTTTATTTATGTCTATGGGGTCTGCCAAGGTGTGTCCGGTAGGGGCATCGATCACCTTCGTCAGGTGGTGGCAAGACCCCGGGAACGGGATAGATTGGGACCGCAGTGGGCAGGCATGTGTGGCCCCCGGGACTGGGATGAAGGTAAAAGCCACCGAACTGCTGGTTCGGGTGAAGAAGCCCTTACCCACAGCCCAACCGATCGACCCTCACAACTGTCCAACCACCACCAAAGGGCCAGAGAATGGGTTAGCACTCATCCCAACCAAGAAGGTGCTGTACCAGGGAGTGCATTACGCTGTGGCCTCAGTAGTATTAAATTTGACTGAAAGTATTAAATTAACCGCATGGTGCCCCCGCGAGACGGAATTATTATATCAGGCCCTGTTAAAAGACATGTTCCAGAAATTCCACAACCTGGATTTCTGGGGCATAGACATAGAAGAGATGTACCGCAGGGGGGGGGGGGGATTTCACTATGTAGGTAAAGGCGAGGGGTGGTTAACGACGCGTTTACAGCATTTAACACGGAGACATTCATTATTAATAGCATGGACAACGTAGAATTGGCCCTGCAGATTAATCAATTGAGGGGGAGGAGAATGCGGTGGTAGGATCGGGGCTGCACGAAGAGATGGCAATGACTCTACATTTAAAGAAATCATAGCACAATTGGAGACACATGAAAAACAATAAACGCTTTGATTAAAGAGGACCGATCAGGCTGCACAGAATGAGGTGTGTGGGCAGTATGGTGCGTGGTTGTTGGGGGAGGGGAGGAGCAACCTGGAAGACCTGAGACAAGGTTGGGTTCCCTCCTGGACAAGCAACCAGCACCTAGCAACGCTACACCCTTATAACAGCACTTTAAGTCCTTGTCAGCTTCGTGTGGCCTCTGAGGCCTACCCGGCACCGGTGGATTGCGGAAAGTCCAATCACACCATAATGGGAGTGGTCGTAAGAATCCCGGTGATGGGAACCTCGGCACGACCAGCTCCTCTGTACCGAGTGGAGAACGTGGGGGTTGTTCGTGGGGGGGTGCATATTCGCTATGGGAAGGTCCCACTCTATGTCATAGTGAGGGAGCAAGCGGTGACAGGCATTGACATTTTGGGTTTGTCGGCCCGGAATAGCACAGGTAATCCTGTGTCCCCAGCACATGGGCGCCGAGGCTAGGCCTCAGTGTGGGTTCAGGACTGTTGGGGCACAGCCTATAAACTGTACCATGGAGGAGATGGTGTCAAACCATGTCCCTCCACAAGTGGCGTATTTCGGCAGTGGGACATACTGTGTCACCACAAGTGCCCAGCAGTATCAGCACGGATCACAGCTGTGGTGCCCGATACCGCACAGCAGCTTCTGTTTAAAGCCTAGGGCAGAGGTCCATGTGGCACAGCAGCCAATATTACCCATAAACTTATCTTTCAGATTCGGTTCGTGCACATAACTCTGCGAGGCAAATGGTTTTGTCATTTTCCCCTACGTGACTCTTAAACTATGTGGTCATTTCGGGTGAGGAAGAGCCGCTTGATATCCCGAGGCCGCCGCCGGGGAGTGAGCCGCTAGAGAGCCGCAGGCAGCGGTGGAAGTTGTCGCAACGGGACACCCGCTTGCTTCTCACCTGGAACAAAAGGACAGCGAAACGGGAACATGGTGCGCCAGGAGATAAGGAGAACCCGCTGGAGTGCTCCAAACGCTCGCCCACCGCTCCGGTGGGGACGGGGGTTGGTTTTTTTTGTGTTGTTTTTGGAGTTCCACGACAAATGGATCCGCCCCATCTAAAAAAACCTTTTTCTCCCACCCTCCCCCCCCCCCCCACACAAAACACAGTTCCACGCAGCGCGGCCACTATTTCGGATATACCCCAGTTTAAAGAGTTGCTGGCAGCACTTCTTCTCCCTGGAACAAAAAAACACTGGATATCGCCAGGGAGATCAATGTCCCAAGTTGGTTACTGGAGTCCTGGGGATCTGCCCCGCAGATGATAAATTTGTGGTGTATTTGCTGTGTATTAATTGTAAATTTAAAAGGCAGAGGAGGATGGCTAAATTACAACAACTGGTAAATCGAACCGCCGACGCAGCTGTAACAACACCACGTCACTGTAAAATGTCACTATGCAATGGTTTTCGTACATATGTTGTGTTCCCTGCATTTTCAGGGAATGGTCGTGATGGCACTGTATGGTTTGTGGGATTGATTTAAAGAAAATGGTGTATAGTGTAAGTTAATGTGCTTCGAGGGTCTAGTTTAGCAATTAAGAGGGCTTTCGGGGTACATAATTTCACAATCTCGACATGGGTGTTTACAGCTCTTGAGGCTGGAGGAGTTGCCCACTAACTTTGTCAATCGATACGGTCCGTGCAAGCCTGGACGTATCGTAGGGGCATGTAAGTTATTGGGGCAAATCCTCCAAAATTATGGAAGAACTCTGGGATAAGGACCTGGACATTTTTAAAACAGACATGCTGGCTGCAAAAAAAAACCCAAGGGATCACAAAGGAAGAACAAGTTCAAAGCCTGTCTGTGGGCCTGGGCAGCCACATGACTATGCGAGTGGTGAGAACAAGAAAGGCTGGGACAGAGATAAAGAGATTATCTTGGGAAGACAAAGGAAGGAACCGAGCCCAGCAGACGGAGATAAATAGCCCAGCAACAAGACAATCATCTTCGTAAATGGCCCATCAATCAGGACCATGGGATCCCATCCAGGTGATGGGATAACGATTCTGATGCATCGTGACATCAGCAAACCCCTATCATCGGAAGCCTATTGTTCATGCCAGATCGAAACTAGGAATCATCGAAAGACCTTTTTGTCCAGAGGACCACCTGGGAGTTTTCAAGGGAGAAACTATCGGGTATAAAAGTAGAAGGCAAGCAAGGGTTCTCTCTCTTTTCTGTTCTTTTGGACGGCTCCTGACCCTGCATCGATCTAGCTGTAAGTACCCCAGACGACCTGGTGAAGTTCCCGAAATAGGATAGAGGTTGAGAGGAGAAGGGGAAAGGGGGAGTGCATTTGTAATTAAAATTGTGTAAAGTACGTTTTTACGACATGCCCGATAATTTTCTTTCCATAGTCTTAGTTTAAAGCATAATTTTAGTCACGTATTATGTAGTGTTGGTGAGATTCGATTTCTCATTTGTTCAATAGAGCCTGTAAATTTTAAACTTGCTTTGAGTCCGTCTTGGTTTCTGTTTTCTCTCATCAGCACCCTGGTCAAGTCAACCTTTTATCATATCCCACCATAATTCCGAGGTGAATCCTAGAATCCAGGGGAACCCCTTTTTTTTATATTCTCTCTTGGGAACTGCTCGAGTGGAGTGGTGGCTGTTTGACCCACCGACAAGGCAGAGAATCACTAGGGTTAGTTGGGCCCGAAGTGGAGCAAAAGGAACTAAACCCCTACAGGCCCGAATCATTCAATCCGACCAAGATGCCCATCTAAGCTAGTCCAATTTGTCCATAGAACACAAAACACTGAATAGTCCAGCACAATAACTTGCCGTTCGGCCCATAATGTCTGTGTCGAAAATAATCCCAAGACCATCTCTTATCTATCTGCACATAATAGTAAGATTAATGGAGAATTTACCAATTTGAAGTTTGATCTTCATTTTATAAGGCGTTACGATGAGTGATTACGTGAAGAAGCCCGCCAGTCCGCATGTGCGTCAATCTTCAAAGCAGCGATGTGAAATCACAGATAACAGTAGTTGAAGTGACATGGTAAGATTAGAGAAGACTACCAGATGACCTTTATGATACGAGGGTTGGGAGCAGATGGCATGTAATCGCTCATCGACGCTCCTCATAACATATAGATCAAACTTCAACTGGAAGCCTCCAGACTATTTTACTTCGGAGTCACGTGAGTGATTCCGTGAAGATTTCAAAGCTGTGGATACGAATCTATGCGACACACTGCCGCAGTTGACCCAGGATGAGTAAATATTAAATAATGCATTCAAACATGACACAGACTTGAACATGTTGTTGCTTTAATTAGCAAAAAAGAAAAATAGCGACCCCTCTCTCCCAGGGCGAAGCTATAAAACAGAATTTAAAATGGAGTGGGAAAATACCCCCGGTGTGGCAAGTGGTTTATGAGAGAACCTTTGAAATGTCAGTTCATTTGACCATCCTGCAGCCACGAGGATTTGGTTCAGAGGAACGTCCAGTGCCCTCGCTGCTGACGTTGATGCAGCCCTGGTGGAGTGAGATTTAAAAACATCAGTGTCCACTTCCGCACAAGCCAGAACCTGTTTCAGCCACTTTGAAATGGTCTGTACCAACATCTTCTTATGAGGGTTTTTGTGACTGATGAATATCGTGAGTCTGGGCAAAGACAGGGATGTAGCTGGAACCCACTGGCGAAGCAGCGTGAGAACCATGCTCACATCCCAAATCTCTGAGTACCTGGGCCTGGGGGGATTACAGTTAAAAATACCCTTCATGAACCTGAACATTAACGGGTGAGACCCAACAGAGTGTTGTCCTTAATGCCACCCAGTATATGATAAGGCACTCCTGGCACTGTTGATGGCACTATAGCTCAGTCGCTCATCAAAATATAGTGTTGAAAGAAATGTCAACACATCCGGTATGCCATGTGATATGATATGTTCGACTTCAAGCAGAACACCTCCCATTTTTTGATATGAGAGAGATGTACTGTTTGTTAGTACTATCCCTACAGGCCGCAGTAATCACATCCACCATACGACCTGATAGTCCGAGCCCCAGAATCGGTCTCCTCAGAATCTGCAAACCAATAGATGAATACGGTCTTGTAGTGGAAGATTCTCCCCAGTCGCAGGGTGAACCAGCAGGTTACTGCATTTCGGGACAGCCATTAAAGAGGCTGTGTGTTATTATCACACAGAACGAAGTGGGAACCATGGCTGTATAGGCCAGTCGGGAACTATACAAAATGCCTGAGGCGGAGTCCCGCAATGATCTTAAGCAAGCACTGTACAGATGAGGCACATGGGGAAAATGCATATAAAAAACATTTCCACCCCAGAGTAGCGAGAATGCTCTAAACCGCTACTAAACTCTGCCTAGGACAGGTTCCCATGATACATACTTTGGTAACTGGTGATTTAGTCTGGATGCAAACAAATCAATATCTGATACGCCATTAAATATTTCATGATTCAACATCCATTCGGTGTTGTCATTGAATTTTCGTGACCTGGTGTCCGCCACCATGTTGAATCTACCTGGTAAGTAGATAGCTGAAACCCAGATGTTTCTTGTAATACACCAGTGCCAAATAAGGTTAGCCAATTTATCACATGATACCGACTTGATTCCACCCATGTGATTAACGTATGTTACTGCTGTAGTGTTGTCAATCTGAAGCTGAACATGCAAGTCATGCATACTAGTACAATACGCTTTTAAGCCGTAGAGTGCTCCCAACAACTCTAAATAGTTAATACAATGTGATTGAAGAATTAATGCCTCATGCATATTCCATCTGCCACTGCAGCTAGAGATGGTATCAGTAGCTCCACATCCTAGAGCACTAACAACAGTTTGTAAAATAACTGAAGGTCTCTCAATCAGAATTTTACTGGAGCAATGCCAAATATTCGCTATCCACCACTGTAACTCAGCAATGGCTTCAGCTGGTAACCGCATGTGTCTATTGAAGTGGCCTGCATGTATTTTGAGTGCCTGCTCCTTTGTACATTGTAAATTTTGATAATGTAAAGGCCATGCAGCTGGAAAAGCAGCCACTAATTTGCCAATTATACTAGCTACCTTCAAAATAGAAGGTTGTTGCTCATCAACAAGATAGTTACAAGCTTCTATTAACTCTGATCTCTTGCCCCTAGGCAGATCCACAGACATGTGAGTTGAATTAATGGTGAATCCCAAATAATCAATAACTCTAGATGGTATCAATTTGGATTTAACTGTATGGATGAGAAACCCCAACCTCTCAACCATGTGTTTGGTAGCTGAAACAGATAATTCAGCTGATTTCCAAGTCTTTCCTATGATCAGGATATCATCCAACTAGGCCATTACAATATGATTCTGAGCCTGGAGTAAGCCCAACACAGGTTTTAACAATTTTGTAAATAATCTAGAGGCCAAAGTTAACCCATTAGCAATGCTTTAAACTGCCATAGTTGCCTCATCCAGCTAAACTTCAAATATCTCCGGTGGTTGCAATGAATGGGTACTGAATAGGATGCATCTAGATAATGTTTCAATCTCAGCTTGTACATCCAAAGACTCTTGTTGTTGACGTATGCTGTGTAGGTGGACACAAATTGAAAAGGAATTTGATTTGGAAACCAATTATACTGTGCAGGATAAATGAATCTGATGTTATCCAACACCATTCATTGAAAAACAAGTGTAATCTCTCACCAACTTGTAACTGATCCATACATGATATGTTCTGAAAAGAAGCAGACCTACCTACCTCCATAGTTGCCGGTGGATATTTCTGCCCCCGAGTTTTGGAAGGTAAGAATGTTGGAGTGCGCCAATTGCGCATGTTTGGCAAGGGCCGGCTTGGTCCTTGGCCTGAACCAGTTTCAGTGAACCATTTGTAGGGGTGCTGCCACCGAAGTGGAATTTTACTAGTCGGCGGGGCTTTTATGAGGCTGACCCTTTTCACCCTGTCGTCCAGCTCCCTGACCCATTTTGATAGATCTTCACCGAACAGAAGATTCGGTGGTTGCACATTGCTGGATTTGCACAGTGCCGCAAACTTGGAGAGTAGGACGGATGGCACTCTTTCTCAGACAGTTTATTTAAAAAGGTGCATTGCACATTAGGGCCAGAGCATCCTGCTGCACCTCCGACAGGGGCCCTCCATCCACCGACCTACCAAAGGTTGTAATGCCTGAAGCGAGCAGTTTCAGTATCTTCTGGAGCCTTATTTCTTGGGCTCTGATACCTAAACGCATGTGCCCCCTGATGGCATGATTAACAGTTGCCACTTAGAGCGAGGCACAATTGGCAGGTGTTTCGTATTTTTTGGAAGTTTCCTCCACTGTGAGGTCTTGTAGCTGGTGTGAGGCCATGTAATTTATAGTCATGGCCACGTCTTCATCCAGCGGTTCCCCAGTTTCAGTCGGGAATGCAAATTTTGATGCCATGCTTGGCACGTCTGGTTCGCACCTTTCTTGCCTTGAGGTATGCTCACCGGCTATACCTCCGAACTCAGAGTCAGAACAAAACTGACCCCGAATGCTCTCCTCCTCCGAGAGGGAGACATCATGCAGCCCTTCTACAGGAGCCGCTGCCACGGGCCCCCGAGGAGACCAGCGGATATATAGCCCCTCTTGTTGGAGCATATCGTGATGGACCATCCTCTCCATCAGGAGCTCCATACTGGACAAATGTCCGAAGACGCTATCCATTGTGGGAGGGGAACCCTCCTGGCACGACTCGTCTGAGTCAACGTGCCTTACAGACGTCTTAGTGGCTTTCCGTCCCACTGGAGTAGCCATGGTGCTTTCAAGCGGCACCAAGTCTGAAGCCACTGGCCGTGCAGCCAGTGACTCTGAAGGCGAGATAGATGGCCGCCCACTACCTGCACTCCCGCAGTCTTCCGTAGCTGGTCTCCTGGCAGCCCGCCTCGATTTCACCTTAGTCATTTTCTCCATTGGTTCGAACTTGCTCCTGTAACAAGAATTATCGACCCAAGAAAGCGACCTCAACTAAGTTTTAAACACTTACCTGAGGGTAAGTGTTTAAAACGTACCCTCAGGTAAGCTGGTGGAGCTACACGCCTGCCAGCCCTTCGTTGCACCATGCGTCAGACGTAATGACGTGCGTGCGGACTGGCGGGTTTCTTCACGGAATCACTCACATGACTCCGAAGTAAAATCCAATCCCTCAGTTTTCTGCATATCTTAAAACTGATCCAAAAGCTTCTTAAATGCCACTGTCATAGCTGCCTCAACCACCAACCCTGGCAATGCATTGTAGGTACTCAACACCCTCTGTGTAACAACATTGCCCCACATATCTCCTTTAAACTTTGCCTCACATACCTTAAAGCTATGGTTCACCTACATTTGACCTATATCCCTCTGAACCTTTCCTATCCATGAAACTCTCCAAATGTCTTTTAAATGTTGTTGTACCTATCTTAAACACTCTCTATGGCAGCTCATTTCTTATATACGCCTCCTTCTGTGTGAAATGTTTCTCGTCAGGTTCCCTCTTTAACTCCTAATTTTACTTCGGAGTCACGTGAGTGATTCCGTGAAGAAGTCCCGCCAGTGCGCATGCGCGTCATTACATCAGCCGCATTGGCGCACGGAGGCTCGGAGGAACAGAACTCCTCCAGCGGTAAGCATTTAGACTCCAAGTATGTGGCAAAAACTTAGCTGGAGTTCGGGTCCATTTGATGTGGTGCCGTTTTGTTTTTCTTTAGCAGCACCATGGCAAGGGGAAGAGGCGAGCCGGAGCAAAATCCGTAGACAACCGCAGGAGTGCGGTCTGTGAACGGCTGCCTCATACCCCTGCACAGTCGTTGGCTGGGAGCGGGGCGACTGCAGACTTGGTGCTGCAAAGCACGGAGCCAGCGCCAGTTGGGTGCAAGGCAATGCACAAGTCTGTCAGGCCCATGGAATCGGGGGAAGATTCCCTTCCGGGGCTGGATACTGTTTTTGAACGGTTATCCCAAATGGAGCACCTGTTGCACAGGGTGCTCCAGCAGGGCACACTCCCGGAGGAGGAGTGGTGTCAGCCCCAGGCTGGAGAAGAGGCCGCACCAGCAGCATTGATGAGGCGCGTGTAATGAGTCAGCAGAGTTCTGACCCCGACTCTGACTGTGGGGTCGATCCAAGCGAAGAACGGTAGCTGCCAGATATCCCATCTCTGGCAGCACGATTCGCTGTCCCGTCAGAGTCAGGAGAGCCACTGGGAGGAAGAGCTGGCCTCCACGATAAATTACATGGTATCCCATCAGCTCCAGGAACTCACGATGGACGACCCCGCCAAAAAGCACGAAACCACGAGGAACTGCGTGTTGCTAAAAGTATCAGCAGTGAACCAGATAATATGGGGTCAGAGGGGAGTGGGCATGCGTGCCCAGGAAATAAAGCAGCAGCAAACCTGAAGCTGCTGGGTTCAGGAATCGTGGCGTTCGCTAGACCGGTAGATGGCGGGCATGTGTCGGGGACGCATCAAGAGGCACTAGGGTTGCTGTGCAGTGCCCACTTTGAGATCAATTGTCTCAGAAAGAGTGCTGTTCGGCCCACCATCAACCCGAAGTTTGCAGTTCTCTGCAAGCCCACCAACGTGCAACCACCCAACTTACTCTATGGAGAGGACCTCGCGAAACGCGTGAAGGAATTGGATGATGAAGCAAAAACGGTGGGCTTGATTAATACAACGATGGTCGGCAAACCTGTGAGGAGAAGGTATCCCTACAGAAGAGGTGCAGATTTCGGGGCTACACCAGGAACAAGCCGGCCGTCGACCCAGATGCACAGTTGGCGCTCTGCAGCAGGAACACGGACAAATGTGGGGCTTCCTGCCAGGAACTGGGGACAGCAGGTCACACCAGTTACCAAGGAGGTAGGTGGGCCTGGTTATCATGGGAATATATTAAGCACAACACAACTGAAAGTTGGGGGTAGATTAAATCTGTTCTATGAGGAATGGAAGCAAATTACCTCAGATCCATTTATCATGAGTATTATTCAAGGGTTTTGAATTGAGTTTGATCCAAGTGGTGATTTGCCCCTCCAGCATGTTCCTAGCAGAACACTCAATTTTTCACAGACGGAAGTAGTGGAGGTTCAGGCTGAACTTCAAAATTTATGTAAGAGAGGAGTGGTTGAGAGGTCGGTTCACCAAGTCCATCAATTTGTGTCAGGTATTTTTCCCCGACCGGGAAAGGACGGAAGATGTAGAATTGTTTTGGATCTGACAAGTCTTGACCCTTTTGTACAGTGTGGACACTTCAAAATGGAAACATTTGTTGCTGCCAAGCAACTGATTTCCAGAGGATGTTGTGTGGCAACCATGGATCTGGGGGATGCGTATTGCTCAGTGTCTGTTCATTTGGAGGATAGAAAGTGTTTGAGGTTTGCCTGGATGAATCAATTGTGGTAATTCAAGGCAATGCCTAGTGGGTTGGCTTCGGCTCCTAGAATATTCACTGAATTGTTAAGCCAGTACTGGGGCTACTTAGAGCCCAGGGTCATGTGGCTATGGCTTATCTGGATGATATCGTTAATTATAGGACAACAAGTGAATTAGCTGAAGCACATGAGGCAGTTGTTAAATTCACTTTTGAAAAATTGGGGTTTATCATTCATCCAGAGAAATCCAAACTAACATCACTTACAACAATTGACTATTTGGGTTTCACAATTAATTCAATTCACATGGTAGTGACTCTGCCCAGGGAAAAAAGAGTGGAGCTAATTGATGGTTGCATTAAGCTTTTGAAGGAGCAACAATCTTCAATCAGACAGGTGGCCAGCCTGCTCGGAAAATTAGTGGCAGCTTTTCTGGCAGTTCAGTATGGGCCTTTGCACTACCAGCAGTTATAGAGGGCAAAGGAACAGGCACTCAGGATACATTCAGGCCATTATAATAGGCCCATGCAGTTATCAGCAGATGCTGTTACTGACCTGTAGTGGTGGATTCAGCATGTCTCCAAAGTAGTGCTTGAACAACCTTCCATGGTGTTACAGACTGATGTCAGTGCACTCAGGTGGGGTGCCACTGACATGAGCTCCAGCTGTGGAGGCAGATGGAATGCGGAAGAGGCATTGCTTCGGCAGACATGGGGAATTAACTACTTAGAGCTTTTGGGAGCTTTTTATGGACTCAAGGCTTATTGTTCTAACACAAGTAACCTGCATGTTCAGCTGCAAATTGACAACACTACGGCAGTGGCGTATGTTAATCACATGGGTGGAATCAAGTCGGTATCTTGTGACAAACAGGCTAATCAAATCTGGACCTGGTGTATTGACAATAATATTTGGCTTTCTGCTATTTATCTACCATGTAGATTCAATATAGTAGCAGACACCAGGTCACAAAAATGCCATGACAACACAGAGTGGATGTTGAATCAGGACGTATTCAATGATATAGTTGTCAAATATGGAAGGCCAGATATCAACTTGTTCGCATCCAGACTCAGCCACCAGCTACCTAAATATGTGTCATGGGAACCAGATCCTGGGGAAGTAGCGATTGACGCTTTCTCGCTGGTGGTATGTTTTTATATGCATTTCCACCATTTCATCTCATAAGTCGGTGTCTGCTTAAAATGCCGCTTCAGGGGTGCTGGTGATACCCGACTGGCCTATTCAGCCATGTTCCCTTTGATATTGGATTTGAAGACACATTTGATGGCTGTTCCCAAACAAAGGGATTTACTGGTGCACCCGGTAACTGGCGAACGGCATTCGTTATATGACCGTATTGATTTGTTAATTTGCAGGTTTTAAGAAGGCCATATCTGGGGCGAAGACTGTCTGGGCGAACTGTGGACATGCTCACTGCAGCCTGGAGGATGAGTACTCAAAAGTAGTATATTTCTTATGTTAAAAAATGGGAAGTTTTCTGTGTACAAAATAATATTGAATATTGTACGGCAGGTATTTTGCATGTTCTAGAGTTTCTGTCAACACTCTACTATGATAAGGGGTTGAGGTATAGTGCGATTAATACAGCTAGAAGTGCTTTGTCTTCGATACTTACTGATGGGGTCAGAAGAACATCCTATTGGGTCATCCTCTTGTTTCTCGATTGATGAAAGGAATTTTAACTCCAGACCTCCTAAACCCAGATATATGGCAATCTGGGATGTAAGCGTGATCCTCAAGCTACTTCGTCAGTGGACCCCTGTCACATCTCTGACTTTGGCCAAAGTCACCATGAAGGTGGTCATGCTGATGGCACTGGTATCAGCACAACAAGTGCAGACATTGCAAAAGCTGCAGCTAGACAGGATGGAAGTGGCTGCAGACAATGTTATATTCTACATTTATGACCTCCTCAAACAAAGCAGGCCAGGTGTGACAGGGTTCAAGATTGTTTTTCAACATATTCCACGGGTCCATGTCAATGTGCAAAGACACATTTGCTGCAGTACATTGAAGCTACGAGGGCCTTACGAAATATGGAACCAGGGTTGTTTATCAGTTACAAGAAGCCACATAAGAGAGTGTCAGTACAGACTATCTCGAGGTGGTTGAAATAAGTATTGGTTGGTGCAGGTATTAACACTGATATTTTTACATCTTATTCCACTAGGGCAGCAGCAACGTCGGCGGCAAGGGCGATGGACGTTCCCATCGACCATATTCTCGCAGCCGCCGGGTGGTCAAATTAGTTGGTTTTTCAACATTTCTACCATTGGCCGATTGCTGATCCGGGGCTGTTTGCCAATACCGTTTTAAGTTCTGTTTAAGTTCCCCCTGGGTTAGAGGAGTTACTGTTCTTTTGTTATTCAAATAAATTTGTTACTGCATTTAAATGCAATATCAACATTAATGCATTATTGATTATTTCTCATACCGAGTCAATCAATGCAGTGAGATACCGGGATTTGAATCTGCGGCATGAAATCACAAAGCTTTGAACCTTCACGGAATCACTCACGTGACTGCGAAGTAAAATAGTAAGATTAAACGAGAACTTACCAGTTTTAAGTTTGATCTTTATTTTATGAGGAGTTACGTTGGTGATTACGTGCCCTCCACGCTCAACCCTCTCTCACAAAGGTCATCTGGTAGTTCTCAAGTTGCTCATCTTACTATGTTACTTCGATAAATGTTATTTGTGATTTCATACTGCTGCTTTGAAGATTGACGCGCATGCACACTGGCGGGACTTCTTTATATAATCTCCAACGTAACTCCTCATAAAATATAGATCCAACTTCAAACTGGTAAGTTCTCGTTTAATCTTACTACTCTTTAACTTTAAAATTAACTCTTTCCCATTTCAATCTAAATCTATATCCTCTAGTTCTTTATACGCCAACCCTGGGAAAAAGACTGCCTGAATTCACCTTATCTATGCTCTTAATTTCATTAATATCTATAAGATCACCCCTCAATCTCCAACATTAAAGTCCTTGCCTGTCCATGCTCTCCCATGTCTGATGTCCGTTAACAGACCAGTTTAAAGGACAGATCAGGTTTGCGAGTTTAAAATCGCTGAGACAAATGGTTAATATATAAGCTTACTTCATGAAATTAAAGAACAACTGTCACATTATTGAACATTTACAGAAACCGGAAAAGGTAAAGTAACTCTTTAGTTCAATATTTAAAAGTTCACTACTAAGGCTCACTGATTGAGAGTGTAATAACATTCATATTACTTTAGAGCTCTCCCCACAATTATTACCTGATCTGACAAATATTTCCAGCATTCTCTGTTTTTGTTCAGATTTCCTGCATTCACTGTGATTAACTTCATCGGTGTTTCATATCTCACAATTCCAGCAGTAGTTTCCCCCCCATTATCTTTCCTTCTTTCTCCTTTAATGATTTCATGCATCTCCTCCATAAAACAAACAGTTATAATTAGCAAGCTCCCACAACCCTTTCTCAGCATTTTGCCTGAATGTGTTTTCAAGTTCACCCTACACTTTGAATGGGGCCGGCTTAGTTGAGCTGACTTAGAAAAGTTCCATTACACCATAATTGAAGATCGGCTGCTGTGCCAAAACCTATGTTGATCCACTGCCTATTTAATAATTCTTTTTTCCTATCTCTTTATTCCACAAGAGCCATTAGGCCAAACAAGTATCTGGCAATATTGTCTGAGAACAATTCTATCGATCCAATTGCTTTAGCAGCAACACAATAGTGCAGCAGTGGAGTTGCTATCTTACAGAGCCAGAGACCCAATGTCTGATACTGACCATGGGGGGGGCTTGCCCCCACTACTTTTCCAGCTTTCCTCCTCATATTACAATCAGTCTAAAGGATGGTCCTGACCCGAAACATCACCTACCCATGTCCTCCAGAGATGCTGTTTGACTCGCTGAGTTACTCCAGCACTTTGTGTTTTTTTTATGTCAGCTTTTTTATGCACAATCAAACAGAGTGCAAATAGGAAATGTGAAGTATATTGCATGAAAATTACATCCATCTCTATACTTATAAAACTCTGATCTTGGATGAGTGTGTGTTTGTGTGTTTGTGTGTTAGTTTGTGTATAATCACATCTTCTCGAAAAATTTACACGCTAACGATAAAATGTTTACATATTCTGGTAGATATTTTTTCCGTAGAGTCCGAAATCACCTTATCAGAACATGCCAGGCTTTATTTCAAAATGTTCAAAAATTGGATAAAACTTGAAATAAAAACGACTGTCTTTCGCTGATGATGTCACAATGGATCTGCGTGCCTGCCGTCTTGCTCGCGCAGCGAGTGACGTCACCCCCCTCCCCACCTCTCCCTCCTCCCCCCAGTTATTCAAAAGATACTGCCGGGCCTCTCTCCCACTCACCTGGGCCTCTCTCCCATTCCACCGGGCCTCTCTCCCCCCCCTCATACCCCCCTTCTCCCCCCTTCCCCCCTTCTCTCCCCCCCTCCTCTCCCCCCCTCTCTCTCTTCCACCCCATCCTCTCCCCCCCTCCTCTCTCCCCCCTCCAGCTCTGTTCCTCTGTGTCCATTTCTGTGCCTCTGTGTCCCTCTGAGTCCCTCTCTATGCTTCTGTGTCCCTCTCTGTGCCCCTCTCTGTGCCTCTGCATCCCTCTCTGTGCCTCTGTGCCCCCCTCTGTGTCCCTCTCTGTGCCTCTGTGCCCCTCTCTGTGTCCCTCTGTGTGCCTCTCTGTGACTCTCTGCGTCCTTCTCCATGCCTCTGTGTTCCTGTCTGTGTCTCTCTATTTCCTTCTCTGTGTCCCTCTCTGTGTCCCTCTCTATGCCTCTCTGTGCCTCTCTGTGTCCTTCTCCATGCCTCTGTGTTCCTGTCTGTGTCTCTCTGTGTCCTTCTCTGTGTCCCTCTCTGTGTCCCTCTCTGTGCCTCTCTGTGCCTCTCTGTGCCCTTCTCTGTGCCTCTCCGTCCCTCTCTGTCCGTCCCTGTGCCTCTGTGTCCCTCTTCTCTCTACTACCCTGCCTTTCTAGCCGCGTCTGCGAGTTGGGGGCTATGCGTGAGTGGATAGGGTGGGGATGGGGTGAAAGGAGCGAATGAATAATATTAATATAATATCAAGGGGGGTGGTTAGTGTGTGTGTGTGTGTGTGTGTGGGGGTGGTTAGTGTGTGTGTGTGTGTGTGTGGGGGGGGGGGGGTTAGTGTGTGTGTGATGTCGCAAGCCACCCCCCTCCCCCCACAACCGCGCGTTGAGGGGACGGGACCCAACTGGTCCCATTTAGTCTAGTTACTGATAAAAACAAAAAACAACAGTTACGTCAGCAGATGCCTGAAGCAGATTACACTTTCAAATAAGCGACCATGGAGGAAATGTAAAACCTTGAAGCAGGGCAGCTAATTTTATGTGCATGCCTTATTTATCTATTTTATTTAACCAGACAGATTTTATAAGGTTTTGCTGGCATACAATGTAGGAAACAAGAAAGGAAACCCATTCAGATGCAGCTTTCATTTGTTAGATCCCTAACTAAATATAATCAAGAGTCAAGAGTGTTTAATTGTCATATGTACCGAAAAGGAACAATGAAATTCATACTTGCAGCAGCATAACAGGTTTGTAAACACAGTACTCAATTGATACATAATAAAACTAACAAAAGAAACACATTTCAATGAATTAAAAAAAAAAACAATATTAGTGCAAAACAGTTCGTAGTGCAATGTTTAGTTGGTATTTGTAGTGTTCAATAAGCTGATGGATGGTGGGAAGAAGCTGTTTAGTTTAGTTCAGAGATACAGTGCGGAAACAGGCCCTTCGGCCCACTGAGTCCGCACTGACCAGCAATCCCGCACATTAACACTGTCCTATACACACTAGGGACAATCTACATTTATACCAAGCCAATTAACCTACAAACCTGTACGACTCTGGAGTGTGGTTGGAAACCAAAGCTCTCGGAGAAAATCCACGTGGTCACGGGGAGATCGCACAAACTCCGTACTGACAGCACACATAGTCGGGGTCAAACCCAGGACTCCAGCACTGAAAGAGCTGCAAGGTAGCAACTGTACCGCTGCACCACCGTGCCACTCCATGTTCTTGAACCTGAGGTCACGGTGTTCATGCTCCTGTAGCTTCTTCCTAATGGCAAGAGTAAAATAAGAATGTAACCAGGGTGGTGTGGGACCTTAATGATGCTGACTCCTCTTTTTGAGGCAGCACCTCTTATAGATCCCTTCGATGGTGGGGTGGTCAGTGCCAGTGATGGACCAGGCAGTATTCACGATTTATAATCACAGTTTATAAGGATTCAGTCTTATAAATTCACTCTTATTAACTTACCAATATAGATGCATCAATCATCCTAGGCCTGATCCTCTCAAAGACAACCTTTTTCCTTAAGATTTTTCTGCAGGCGAAAGTGGCAACCACAAAATGTTACTAACTTTGAAACATGATTGTTTTTAACCCCAAAGGTTTATTTGCGATGGAACTTGAAAGTGTCCACCAGGTTAAGTTAGTAAGTAGCTGCACATGTACTTTAAGTGCAATATTACCACCTTACCTGTGACTGACAATAATGTGTGAATGCATCTCCTAAAGCACAGTTTGTTGGCTCGGAGTGGATTCTTCTGAATTAGGCTCAAGCAGGAGATACTTTCTCTGATGCTACCTGGAGTTATTGTTGTAAGAGGTGAAGCCATGGCAAAACATTCTCTATTATACATTTTGGAATATTACAACGATCAATAATCCAGCAAATCAGTGGGGAGGTGGTGAACTTTATGTGTTTCTAGGGAGTCACCACAGAACTTATGTTTAAAGTCACGGATATGCTTCTGTGACCTGTGAAAGATTGAGTTGTAGGGATGGATCTCTCGGCATCTTGGTGCTCAATGAGAAGTGGAACTAAAGATCTAAAGATGACTAAAGAAAATATAAAAAACTCATGGTGCAGAAGGTAATAAATTGGCAAGGACTGGAGGTTGGCTGGATGAACATGAAACAGAGTAGCCATAAATGGATCATTTCTCGATTGGCAAGATGTAAGAAGTGGTGTGCCACAGGGAACAGTGCTGGCGCCTCAACCTTTTACAATTTATAAAAATTGTTTATATGAAGAGACGTATATGTGGTTGCGAACTTTGTTGCACAAAGAATTTGGATTATTAAAGTGAGTGGGCACAGAGCTTGACATTGTGAGCAAAGGTGAAATTGTTCATTTTTGTAGGAAATAATAAAAGAAAGAATCATATTTATCTAAGTGATGAGACATTGCAGAACTCAGAATTGGAAACCATTTAGATTTCCTGATGCATCAGTTGCAAATGGATAGTATTCAAGCACTACAAGTCCTTAGGAAGGATAGACACAAAAAGCTGGAGTAACTCAGCGGGACAGGCAGCATCTCTGGAGAGAAATGGGTGACGTTTCGGTTCAAGGAAAGTTAACTGAATGTTGTTCTTTATTGCTAGGGGAATTTAATCCGAAAGTAATTAGGTTGTGCTTCCGTTATATAGATAACATGTGAAATACTGTTTACAGTATTGGTCTATATATTTATGAGAGCATGTTAATGAATTGCAAATGATTTACTACACCAATGTCTGAAGTGGGCAGGCTTTCTTATGAAGAATAGTTCAACATGAGACTTGTATCCACTGGAGATCCTGAGAGGAAAAGTGGAGTTGATTAAAACATATTAAATCCTGAGAGGTCTTAGCAGGGTGGACGTAGAGAGGATGTCTCCTCTAGTGGGAAAACCTGAAACTTAGGATCATTGTATAGAAATAAGAGTTAATTAGCTGCATGGTGGCACAGCGGTAGAGTTGCTGCTTCACAGCACCAGAGACCTGGGTCCGATCCTGATTACGGGTGCTGTCTATGCAAAGTTTGTACGTTCTCACCGTGACCTGCATGGGTTTTCCCCTGGGAGCTCCGGTTTCCTTCCACATTCCAAAGACGTACAGGTTTGTAGGTTAATTGGCTTTGTATAAAATTGTAAATTGTCCCTGGTGTGTGGGATAGGTGATCACTGGTCGGCATGGATTCGGTGAGCTTGTTTCCATGGTGTATCTCTAAAATAAACTAAACTAAGCTCTTTGTGTTCTTTGCATGATTGCAGCATTTACCGTTCCTTGTATCTGCAAGGTCCAATACCACATTGTGTATGTTTCTCATTTTCCTTTTTACCTTTTAGACCCTCCTCCAAGGTTGCTTTCTTGATCAGGCTATCGACATGCTTTCTAATAGCTCCTTGTTTGGCTCAGTGGCTCATTTTCCGTAAACCTGGGTCAGCTTGCTACATTAAATGCACTATATAAGTGCAAGGTGTTGTCATTTACCCGTTGATATGAAGTAAAGCGGAAACAGAAAGCAGATCCACGGAACTCTGCCATTCATAGAAAGAACCTTTACTGTTCTTGTGTGTTCTGCTGCCAAGCAATTTTCAATTCAGATACAGGATACTTAATTAATACTGAGTCTTATTTTTCTCTGAGGTTACTGTAAGAATCAAGCACAACCCTGTATAAAAATAACAGAGAAAAGAGTAGTCATTTGAATGCCAGAGCTAAAAAGGTAAAGGGCAAATCTGCACTTTCACACATGCAAAAATTCAACATGTGGAGAGTGTTTCAGAAGGAACAACATGTTACAGAGAACTTACATCATAATGAGCAGACAGAATAAACAGCAGTACATTTATATGGCACCAAATCTAATTACTGAAATTTTATTGACAACTGTGAATTAAAAACATTACAAAAGAGCTACTGAAGTAAAACATCATTGGCATTTTCGAATGGATAAAACCCCTGCGATTTTTATTGACCTTTTACTAACTTCTCCAGCTTTTTTTTTGTTCAAGTTGTAAAATAATTATACTGGCTTCAACTGCTACTTCCCAGAGTCAGTATGTCTGTATGTTAAGTGAACACACACACACGCACACACATGCACACACATGCACACAACTTCTGTGCAAACACTGTAGAAAAAACTAATGATGTTTGTCATGGACATGAGAAACATTTGTATTCTATTACAGTGATGAACATATCCTTAAGAGGCCCCTATTGTTATGGAATTGAATTTAGACATATGTGAGGAATTTACTAACACCATCATGTCTCCTTGGACTTTGCACTGATTCCGATTGAGAAGAATGGTTTCTGGTATCAGGGGAAGGTTCTTTCCCACTTTTTCTTTACACATTTCTTGGGAAACCCATCAAGAAAAACACAAGTTGATGCTTTGCCAGGGAAATTAGATCATGATGATCTAAGGCAGGCCTGTTGTTTAGCACTCTCAGAACAACAAGGTTTTTATAATGCTGCTTTGATTTAAAGGGTGCCTCCATGATCTGATCCCAACCCAACACCGTGAAACCAACTCAGGCAGATTCCGCTTAATTTAATTAAATTCCTGAAATCCCCTGAGCCCCTATTTTACCTCTACTACAAGTTACAAATCAACACACACCATCGGTAGACGTTGACACTACCCACTAATCCGAAGATCTCCAGGACTCTCTCTCTCTCTCTCTCTCTCTCTCAATTCAATTTTTTTCAATTAAAAAACTTTATTGGCATGATAAAATACATCGTTATATTGCCAAAGTATAAAACATGACATACATATTTAAAATGCATAAGTATAAATACAAGTATACAGTGCATGGATAGATATGTCCCTGTACATAAACTCGCAATAGGCCTATACCCCTTTATTGATTGCTACACGTTCTTGCAGCTGTAAGCAGTACAACAGAATAGCAAGTTTAGCAATTCAATATTAATTTCTTAGTGTCAGTTAATGTCAATTAGTGTGTGCGTGCATATTGGTCATTCACCGTCTCTCAGGTTATGGCATGCTGTTACGTATTGTGCACCAAGATGTGCCGTATTTCCTTCACCAAGGATCATTCTTAGTTTTGATATATCATCTAGTTCTTTAAAATCAGGGGTTGCCGGACTGAGTTTGTCAAAGTAAGTTTTCCTTGTTTTGTCTTTTTTTTTTGCATTTTAGGAGGAAGTGCACCTTTGTTTCAACCTCATCTGTCAAACAGTGGCCACATATTCTATTTTCTCTTGGTTGCCAGAATCTCTTCTGTCTTCATTTTTCAACTGCCAAATAGTGGTCTCTTAACCTGTATTTGGTGAGGGTCTGTCTCTGCTTTATGTCTCTAACAGTCGAGAGAGAGTCTGCCAATTTATAATCTCTTTTTAGGGCACGGTAACATTTTAATCTGCTTTGGCTTTTGGTTTCTTTATCCCAATGTTCCAAATATGTTTCTTTACATTTGCTTGATAATTTGGTTCACTCTAACTGGTGATTGGGGATTAGTATTGATCTGAGGCTGGTCAGGATTTAACTGGATAGGGTTTAACTGAATAGGGGTAGTTAGTCTCAGTACCAACTGACACAGTGAACTCTTTTCTGGGCTCCCCTTTTGTGTTTGAAGGACTTTAAACTGGAGGGTATCGGGGGGGCTAGATTTAAGGTGATTTCAAAAATTTAGTGCTCTTTTCTGGATATTTATTATCAGTGGGTATCTGCCTAATTCCTCCCTACATGCGTTTGTTGGTGTTTTCCTTTGGATACGGAGGATGTTCCGACAAAGTTCCGCATGCAGGTCCTCCGTTGTATATTTTTCCCATTTACTATAACTATGGTGACTGAGTGGACCCCATACTTCACTACCATAAATTGCAATAGGCTGGATTACACTGTCAAATATTTTAAGCCAGATTTTAATTGGGATTTGGATGTTGTAGAATCTTCTTCTTATTGCATACAGAGCTCTTCGAGCTTTCTCTTTTAGTGCATTCACTGCCATATTGAAGCCCCCTGATGCTGCAACAGTCCCTCCAGGACACACACACACACACTCTCTCTCTCTCTCTCTCTCTCTCTCTCTCTCTCTCTCTCTCTCTCTCTCTCTCTTTCCCTTCCCCCCAACAAAACCTTCTCATCAGCTATTTAACACTTGAGCTTCTTCACAGTGGCGCAGAGGTAAAGTTGCTGCCTTACAGCACCAGAGATCCGGGTTCAATCCTGACTACGGGTGTTGTCTGTAAGGTGTTTGTACATTCTCCCCATGATCTGAGTGGGTTTCCTCCCACATACAGGTTGTAGGTTAATTGGCTTGGTATAATTATAAATTGTCATTAGTTTTTGTAGGATAGTGTTAGTGTGCAGGGATCGCTGGTCGGCACAGACTCGATGGGCTGAAGGGCCTTTTTCCATGCTGTCTCTCTAATCTTTCTAAACCTAAACTGGCTTCTGTCCTCAGGACTTTCCCAGACCCAGACCCCACTCCTGGGCTTAACTTGAATTTTCTTGGGCCTTGGAAGCTCCAGAATCTTTAAGCAGCAGATCCACAACCAAAATGGTAATTGGCAGGAGGACAGATTAACTAACTCCTACGACTATCAAGTGACCATGTTAGCAGCAGGGCTCTCCAATCCTTTTCAAACAAATCAGAGGACAGAAGGTAAATTCTGCAAAGTTAGTCCAGAGGCATAGACTTAATGTCAAAAAGCAGAGTGACATCGGTTTGGCATTATTTGAAAAGTGACCGATTAGGAAAAGGGGAGATGCAGCGAGACCTCGTTGTCATGGTACACCAGTCATTGAAAGTAGGCATGCAGGTGCAGCAGACTGTGAAGAAAGCGAATGGTATGTTGGCATTCATAGCAAAAGGATTTGAGTACAAGAGCAGGGAGGTTCTACTGCAGTTGTACAGGGTCTTGGTGAGGCCACACCTGGAGTATTGCGTACAGTTTTGGTCTCCTAATCTGAGGAACGACATTCTTGCCATAGAGGGAGTACAGAGAAGGTTCATCAGACTGATTCCTGGGATGGCACGACTTCCATATGAAGAATGACTGGATAGACTCGGCTTGTACTCGCTGGAATTTAGAAGATTGAGGGGTGATCTCATAGAGACTTACAAAATTCTTAAGGGGTTGGACAGGCTAGATGCAGGAAGATTGTTCCCGATGTTGGGGAAGTCCAGGACAAGGGGTCACAGTTTAAGGATAAGGGGGAAGTCTTTTAGGACCGAGATGAGAAAATCATTTTTCACACAGAGAGTGGTGAATCTGTGGAATTCTCTGCCACAGAAGGTAGTTGAGGCCAGTTCGTTGGCCATATTTAAGAGGGAGTTGGACGTGGCCCTTGTGGCTGAAGGGATCAGGGGGTATGGAGAGAAGGCAGGTACAGGATACTGAATTGGATGATCAGCCATGATCATATTGAATGGCGGTGCAGGCTCGAAGGGCCGAATGGCCTGCTCCTGCACCTAATTTCTATGTTTCTATGTTTCTATTGATGTCATTTCTTCTTTGTTACACTGCAAAAGCAAGACATTGAATCATAATTTTGCCCTAGAGAATTACAGTTTACAGATTAGTTTATTGTCACATACACCAGGATTCAATGAAATTCCTTGTTCACACAAAGCTCACAGAATAAACAGTACACAAAATGTAATGATAAATACTACAATAAATACAACGGTGAGTGTATTTCCCTGGGTGGACATTTCAAAGAGCAGAGGGCATCGATTTAAAGTATAAGGGGCAACATTTAAAGGAGATATGCATGGGGGCAAGTTTTTTACACAGAGGGTGATGTGTGCCGTCAGGGGTGCTGTAGAGGCAGATAGGTTAATGGCATTTAAGATCTTTTGGATAGGTACTGTATATGGATATGCAGGGAATGGAGGAATACGGATCACATATAGGCAATGAGATTAGTTTATCTTGGCATTTTTTCAGTACATACATAAGTGGGCCGAAGGGCCTCTTCCTGTTCTGAACTTTTCTATGTTCTATGCCCCCACGAGTGCAAACCAGTAGAATGTTTTTTATTTATTGTATCATCATGGTGAATAAAAAATTATCTTCTTATTCGGAGAGAGTTACAAAGAATCCTACAGCTCAATTTGAAGGGAACTTCTGCTGATATCCTGATCAACATTTACTCCTCAGTTATAACATTTAGTCCATTGATGTTTGCGGTTCATTGCTGTGTGAATATTAACTATCACATTTTGCCACAAAACTATAATAAATACTCTTCAAAACCTATACATTTTATTGGAAATTACCCTGGGAAATCCTGAAGACATGAAAATGACCACATACATTAAGATTCTTGGGCATTTATAATTTTTATTATTTTAGTTTATAGATGCAGTATGGAAACAGGCCCTTAGGCCCACTGAGTCCACGGAACCTGGACGCGGTGCCGACAGACAAGAGGCCAAAGCAAAGAAACTGAAGCCAAAGAACCGAATAGAAACAAGGCCGAAACGCCAATGAACCGAAAGAGTCCGAAGATGAGATGCCTACTAACCGAAAGGATGGGACGCCTAAATGCAAACTAACCGAAAGGGCGGTATGCCTAAAAGCCAACAAACTGAAAGGCTGCGTCGCCTAAAAGCAAACTTAGCGAATGGCCGCTCTGTTGAAACGCCACCTACCCGAAAGGCGGCGGCGCCTGCAGGCCAAAGGACCGACTGCCGCTCAAGAGTTGACGTTGCCGGGGGGCGGGACTTGTCAGCGATTGGTCCAGACCCCTGCGTCCATCACATCACTGTGAAGGCATGAACATTGTCCCAAACCTCCGCTCCACCCGACCCGCAGCCCGCGGAGGGTGGCCGTGGGAGAGTGTGGGCTGTCCCGAGGGATGCACACCTTCGGCCACTTTCAACTTGGTGCTTGGGTTCAGACTGCCCAGTCACCTATGGCTTGTGTGGGAAAATGAACCCCATGCTCCCGTCTCCCCCTTCTCTCTCCTCTCCGCTCTCTCTCCCCCTCTCTCTCCCTTCTCTCTCCTCTCTTCTCTCTCTCTCTCCCTTCTCTCTCTCTTTCCCTTCTCTCTCTCTCCCCTTCTCTCCCCTTCTCTCTCTCCCCGTCTCCACCCGCGGGAGCATCCCACAGTCACTGACCGCGATGCACCGCCATCGGACTCCAACCTCCACACCAGGGTGATTCCCGTCCCACCCTCCAACCCCCGGACTTTGACACTCACACTAGGGTGATTCACCCCGGCCGTGGGGACAGGCAGTTTATTTATTACCATCTCGGTGTTTGCGGAACACACACAAGCACCCATGCACAAAACAGGCAGCATCTCTGGAGAGAAGGAATGGGTGACGTTTCGTGCCGAGACCATTCTTCAGAGTGCATCTGAAGGGTCTCGACCCGAAACACCACCCATTCCTTCTCTCCAGAGATGCTAGCTCTTCTGCTGAGTTACTCCAGCATTTTGTGTCTATCTTTGGTGTGACAGTTGTGTCATTTCATCGGCTTTGTGTATTGAGCGCCCAGGAGAGACGTTGGACATGCCGCTTGCATCTATTCAAACAAGTGCTATCAAATTGAAATCCCACATCTTTGCGAGGGAGGGATGGAATAGATGTAATCACCGGCTAAATCACCGTTAGGGCAGGGAAATAATTCCACCAGTTAATTAATCATGTTCCCGAATGCAAGAACGATTTATACATGTAGTACATGATATACACCAGTTAATTAACCATGTATAAATGCATGGGTACACAAAAGGCTGGAGAAACTCAGCGGGTGCAGCAGCATCTAAGGAGTGAAGGAGATAGGCGACGTTTCGGGTCGAGACCCTTCTTCAGACCTTAGATGCTGCTGCACCCGCTGAGTTTCTCCAGCCTTTTGTGTACCCTCAATTCTCCAGCATCTGCAGTTCCTTCTTTAACACCATGTATAAATGCATATCATGTTTGCTTTTAAGCGACGCAGCCTTTCGATTCGTTGGCTTTTAGGCACCCCGCCCTTTTGGTTAGTTTGCATTCAGGCGTCCCATCTTTTCGGTTCCTTGGCATTTCAGCCTCATTTCTATTCAGTTCTTTGGCTGGCATCTTTGCTTCGGCCTCTTGTCTGTCGGCACCGCGTCTGCACACGGAGTCTACATTGGCCAACAGTAGTTCCATGTTCGCCCACCTTCACATTTTATACACTAGAGGTAAACTTACAGAAGCCAATTAACTTACAAACCTGCACGTCATTGGAATATGGGAGGAAAACAGATCACCCGGAGAAAACCCACACGGTCACAGGCAGAACATACAAACTCCACACAGACAGCACATGTAGTAATGATCGAACCTGCGTCTCTGGCGCCGTGAGGCAGCTGTACTACCACTGCACCACTGTGCCACCCTTTTTCTCAGGAAGAAAGGACATAAGAAAGCATGTGGCAAAGCTGTTTGTTCCCCTATATTAGTTACCAAAATTAGATGCACAGGTGCCCAGAATTGTAATTAGGGATACAAGGGACCGCAGGAGAGCAAAGAAGGGAAGGGATTGAACTTTTTTCGCCATCAATAACAGTGAGGAATGTGGAGGAGTCACTGTGGTGGATGATTATGTTAAAATGTATTTCGTGTGTTCCGTTGCTTTTTATTTGCATGACTGACCTGGCAAGTAAAATTCCTCATATGTTGCAAAACATACTTGCTAATAAAGTATTATTGTGATTGTGATTGTGAGGTGCCTGTTCTTTGTCAGTAAACTGCAGTTTGAACATGTTTGGAAGTGTTTGTGCCCATTTCTTGTTGGAGTTCCACCCATCAGGATATTGGAGCAGGCACTCTGTCTTTTCTCCATGGTTCTTAAAGTATGTGATGATCTCATTATTCCGTGCAGCAAGTGTTTCTGACATAATCGACAGAAACTGAGTCAAAAGGTTAATGAGGAGTACATCCCATTGAAAGTCAGGACTTGTGGTTGAATTTAAGGATCTCCACTTGGACATTGTTTTTATCTTCACTGACTCCCCAATATTAATGTTAATGTGCTGCTAATTAATGTTAATGTTAAAGATCACCGCAGCTGTGAACTTGCTCCTACAACTTGCACTGAATGGCCTGCAACTCACTCGTGTTTAACTGGGCTATCCCATGGTGTAAGGGGACCTGCCTAAATGCTTTGCTGAACCCTTTCTCTGCCGAACCTCCCTTCTCCCCCTCAACTTTCCTCTCCTCCCCAATTTTCTTGTGACTCATCAATCTTCCCCTTCCATCTTCACGACAAACTTAGTAGTTCCTACATCACTTTAGCACCGTCGACAGTCTTTCCAGGAGATAGATTGTGAATGAAACAATATCAATCTTGTGAAGCAAATAGTCCCCTAATTTAGTGATTATGTTTTTAGCACTGTTTAGTGCTAAAAAATGTCCATAGCAGAAATATTTTCAGCACTGAAGTGGCACAGTAGCATAGTCGTAGAGTTGCTGCCTTACGACGTCAGAGACCTTGGTTCGATCCTGACTATGAGTGCTGTCTTTACTGAATTTGAATGTTGTCCCTGTGATCCGATGGGTTTTCTCCGGGTGCTTCTGTTTCCATCCACTTTCCAAAGACTAGCAGGTTGGTAGGTTATTTGGCTTATGTATGTTGCCCCTTGGTGTACAGGATGGCATAACATATAACTAGTGTACGGGTGATTGTTGGTCGGCGCAGACAAAGTGAGCCTGTTTCTAGCTGCATCTCTGAACTTTAAACTGTATTGGGTTAACTTTGGGGAAATATATTGCCTTGGCTAGCTGTTGAACTCCATGAGAACAATAATTGTGTTTTGAATAATCAGCCATTAAATCAAAACTTGGACAAGGATACATAATTTTTGTTGCAGTGAACTTATTGGAGCCGTCTCAGGAACAGTGTATGCAGGGGCTAAGTCTCCCAGTGAGGTTTTGACGAAGCTGTGTTGAATGTTGCAATGTGACCTACAGCCAAATACTTCCAGTGACTGTCAAAATAATTTCAGCACAGCAATGTAATGCCTCGGGCTTAGTTCAGGCTTCCACAAGGGACATGAGTAACATCAGTCAATCGTCAATGCATAAATATATTAAGCAGATGAATGATATTTTGTACGTCGGAGCAAATGGCTGCCTCACTTACAGGCAGTCCAACAGGCAGTAAAATAAGAGCACAAATATTTTGTGTAGGAAGGAACTTACTCTGAGGTTTAGACACAAAAAGCTGGAGTAACTCGGAGGGTCAGGCAGCATCTCTGGAGAAAAGGAATAGGTGACATTTAGTCATTTATTTGATGTACCTTTTCACATCCCAATCCCCTGACTCTCAGTTTGAAGCTGGGTCTCGACCCGAAACATCACATATTATTTTTCTCCAGAGATGCACAAAACATTTTGTATGGATACAGGACTGTTAGCTCCAGCAAGATGACTGTTTCAAAGTGAGCCATAGATTCAGCACATGATAGAAGGACAAACATAACTGCAATGAATGAATGAATAAGTTTATTGGCCAAGTATTCACATACAAGGAATTTATCTTGGTGCTCCGCCCACAAGTGACAACATGACATACAGTGACACTTAGGCATGACACATAAAACATTAAACATTAATATTAAAACATTATTGATTAAAGATGTGAATTGAATAAAATACCAGAACAAAAGGCGGCTACAGATTTTTGGTTATTGAGTAGAGCTGCTTTGTGTAAAAAAGTTACCCCATGGGTTCCCATGAAATCTTTTCTCACTCACCTTAAACCTATGTTTTCTGGTTCTCAATTTACCCTACTCTGGGTAAAAGATTGTGCATTTACCCGATCTATTCCTCTCGTGAGGAATTACATTTTGAAGAATTTGATTAATTACTGAAATATTTAATTATTTTCAATCATGACACCCTTTAATTAAGGTTTCCAATATTGTGCTCTCTTGAGTTGGCTCTGAAAAATTGTATGTGCACAAATTTCAAAACCCGTTGTGAAATATTTATGATTCATCTTGTGACCTGGAAAGATTCATAAAATAGTGTGATGGGGAGGAATGTCTCATGGCAATACTTTATCTAGAATTGGATTGGAATCATTGAGTCTCATTCATGAAATAGTCAAGCTTAACAAAACAACACTATGTCTGTAGAATTATACTTTCTACAGAAACTTTATGGAAGAACCAAAGCTGCAAACTTTCTACACAAAGAAAAGTTTGCATTATTTCTGAAACAAATGGTAAATGTCTGAAATGTGACTATTTTGGTTCCACTCATAATTTTCCTGCAAAGGACCTGTCCTACCAGCATGCGACTCCATGCGCTGAGCGTGACCTAACGTGGTCGCTTGAGCCGTCTGGCCTCGCGGGGATGGTCCCACTTGGATCACCGGAGCCGTGCGGAGATGTGCGGAGCTGGTCCCGACATCGCGCGGGGCTCCGATAAACTGACCGTGTTCAAAAATTCCGCGCGGCAACGGCCTGTCAGCCCGCGGTCGCCTCGATGCATTACGCACCGCCTCAACGTTGTGCCTCTGTGACCCTCTCTATATGTGCCTCCGTGACCCTCTCTGTGTGTGCCTCCATGGCCCTCTCTCTGTGTGCCTCCTTGCGGAGTTCGCTCCAACTTCGCGCCACATCGCGCCGCGTCGCGCCCCTCACCCAACCTCCGCGCGCCCCCCGCTGCCGGTTTGGTCGCGCTCGCCGCATGCAGGCGCATGCTGGTGGGATCGGCCCTGTACAGGGATCACTCGACCTCCGCGCGGCCCAGCTTCCAGTTTGGTCGCGCTCACTGTATGGAGTCGGATGCTGGAAGGACAGACCCTTTACAGTCTTGCACTAAACATACTCGTTATCCTGTTGTCAGCTTGATTGTAATCATGTATAGTCTTTCCGTTGACTGGATAGCAGGCAACAAAAAGCTTTTCACTGTACCTCAGTACACGTAGCAATAATAATAAACTATGCTAAACAAACTAAAGTCTCTTGATTTCAATTGAAATCACGATTTCAAACATTTTTCAGCAAATTTCACAAAAGATGAGCATAAAATTAAAACTGATAAAGGGGAAATAGAGATATGAAAGGAAAGCAAAGACGCTATGAATATAAACAGAAAGAAAACAAGAAAACAATTTCAAAGTGGGGGATCATTGCTTTGTATAGCAGATTGCCGTTGCTCACAGTGACATGTACCATACAATCTTTTATGTAAGATCTTTACAGATAACTCCCTTATGCCTATTCTCCCATTCGATTTGATCCATTGAGCCATTTCTGTTTCATATCCCATGGTTGCTCTCATCGAGGTGTTATGCCATGTAATGCATCTTACTGCTAAACTAAATCTTATTATTTCAGGCCATAGAACAGAATCAAGTTGCTGCCAAGCCAGATTTGCTTGGCAAGTGAATTGGAATTACAAAACAAGTTGTATATTTTTGGTGGCACAGGAAACTGCAGATGTTAGAATCTTGAATCTTGAAACAAAGTGGTGGAGGAACTCACCAGGTCAGGCAGCATTTGTGGAGAGAATGGACTGATGGCATTTCAGGTCGGGATCCTTCCGACTGTCTGGAGAAGGGTCCCAACACAAAATAGACATAAAATGTTGGAGTAACTCAGCAGGGCAGGCAGCATCTCTGGAGAGAAGAAATGGGTGATGTTTCGGGTCGAGACCATTCTTCAGACTCTTGCTTTGGGTCGAGACCCTTCTTCTGACCGGCTTAACCCAAAATATAATTTGTGCATTTCCCTCTTCAGATGCTACCTGAGCCACTAAGTTCCTCCAGCACTTTGTGTTTGGGTATTTTTTTAATTTTCTGATTTCCTGTTCATTTTAAAATAGAGTGTAACTGCACATAAACAGGTCATTCAGTCCATCGTGTCCGTACCCACCATCAACCTCTCATTGAGACTAATCCGTCAGTAATGCCACATTAATAGATTTTGTGACTGCAATTTGTGATTGAAAAGTCATGGCAAACATTGTGCATTTCCATCTTTCAAACAGATTTAGAGCATACAATGGTATTTTATTACATTTCCTGGCGATGAAGTGAAGAGACACAAAATGTTCCTTCTCTCCAGAGATGCTGCCCGCCGGTTACTCCAACATTATGTGTCTATCTTCAAGCTGTGATGCATCCTGATAAAATGCTTTCTATGGTGCATCTGTAGAAGTTGGTGAGAGTTGTAGGAGACAAACCAAACTTCCTAAGCCTTCTAAGTTTTTTCCTCAGTTCATTTAATTCATCTTGGGAAGCTTGTGGTGACCTCTGCAAAATTGTAACCGCAATATTTCTAATTTACCAGAATGGTATGCAGCTTTTATTTCTTGTGAGCCTAATTACTTTGTGTATTAGTCAAGTTTCACTGGTTAAAATCATAGCTTTGCCTCTGGAAATGAACCTGCAAGGAGAGCTCGAGCAGAGCTCGAGGAATGAAACAAAAATTGTAACAAACTTATAAAATACCATATAATGTGATTTATTTTTTAAAGGACTAGATTTACTTTATGCAAACAAGAGAGCTGGGGGAGCTGCCTGAGTATTTTTTCCAACAAACACTTAATTTAACATGAAACCTGAAGCACGTGAAGTGGGCCTTATAGTCAGTCCAGTTTAAAAATATTAATTTTCAAGGACTTAATTTCACAAAGGGCATGATGATTCATGTAAATATGAAAATGTTAATAACACTCTTAAATGAGTAAATGCTTAACGTGCATCAGATCATCACTATTGCAGTGGCAGAATATTCATCTGGTTCCAATTATATTTCACCCACAAAATTAGGACTATTTGCATTTTATGCTTTATTTCCCATAGAATATAAAACAGTACAGCACAGGAACAGGTCCTACATCTTCCAATGTCCATGCCAAACATAATGCCAAGTTAAAATACCCCAGCCTGCAGGTTATCCATATCATTCGATTCCTTGCGTATCCACGTGCCTATCCAAAAGCTTGTTAAATGCTACTATCACATCTGCCTCCACCATCACTCCTGGTAGCACATTTCAGGCACCCACACACTGTGGAAAAAAACCTCCCACGCACATCTCCTTAAAACCTTGCCTTCCTCACCTTAAACCTATGCCTGCCAGTCTATGACATTTCCACCCAGGGAAGAAGATTCCAACTGTTTACTCTATCTATGCATCTCATTATTTTATATACTTTAATCACATCTTCCTCTCAGCCTTGGACGCTCCCGAGAAAACAATCCACATTTGTTCAACCTCTCCTTATAGCTCATACCTTCTAATCCAGGCAGCATTCTGGTGAAACAAGTTCTGACAGCTTCTTCCCAACTGTTATCAGCCAACCAAACCATCCTATCACCAACCAGAGAGTAGGCCTGAACTACCATCTACCTCACTGGAGACCCTTGGACTATCTTTAATCAGACTTTATTGGACTTTATATTGCATTGACCGTTATTCCTTTTATCCTTTATCTCTACACTGTGGGTGGCTCCATTGTAATCATGTATTGCTTTTCGCTGTCTGGACACCAAAAGCACACAACAAAAAGCTTTTCATTATACCTTGGTACACGTGACAATAAATTAAACTAAAGTAAACTAAACTAGACTATCTGCCTTATGGAACACCATGCCAAAGCCTTTTATGCCATCATTAACATATCCATTACTGTTCAGTGAAGAAAGGTCTTGACCCAAAACGTCACCCATTCCTTCTCTCCCGAGATGCTGCCTGTTCCGCTGAGCGACTCCAGCTTTTTGTGTCTATTCAGTGATTGATCATCCATTTTAGAAACTTAATTTTGAAGCAGTCTTTCAACATCTCAAAATGTCTTAAATATATAGTAAAGCTCTGTGCACTAAAACCTGAATCATCTGCCTGGCAGGGTTGCTCTGTTGTGGACCAGAGTCTAACGGTGTTGGTGGGAGCTCTCCAGCAACTCGTCAAGCTGGAACATCACATGGTCCTGGTGGGTTTGGGAGCTGGTGAAAGGGTGAATGAGAAAGCAAATATCTTGACGCTTGCATTCAGCCATGGCCTGCAGAAAATGTTCATCCGCAGTTTAAGTTAAGGAGATGAACATTGGCCTCCTCTCCAAATTTTCCACAGCCTCGGCTGCTGCACTTGCATTTACCACTGATGAACAGTGGGATCCTGTAGATGTTCATTCATATTCCAAAGCTTTGTCCTCTAAAAACTGACTTCTTCTAGGCTTTGGATTCAGGGATTATCCCTTTCCACTCCCTTTTTCTTATGGTATAACTATGATAATCTGTTATCAATCTGCTCAGAAATACTTATGGTTTGATGTCTGGCTCACCGGGTGATTTTTCCCAGTGTCTCTTCAAATTTGGGTCCTCATTCTCAAGGGCCTGTCCCACTTTGGCGATATTTTCGGCAAATGCCGGCGGCTGACACAGTCGTAGCAGGTTGCCAAAAAAACGGCGACTGGACCCCCCTGCGACCATGTCTACGACAAACTAGGACAACCTACCACCTGGTCGATGTCAAGCTACAGCAAGCTACCGACAACCGGCGACCCATTGGGACGTCCACCTACGATCACACCTACAGCAACCGACAACCACACAGGTAACAACCTACGACACCTGCGACAAGCTGTGACAAGCAACAACCCTGTCGGCGACAACTGAAGACAGCTGAAGGTAATTCAGTTGCCGGTACATGCCGCCGGTTGACGTAGGTTGACGTAGGTTGCCGCCAATGGAATTCAGCTAAGTCATCAACCAGCGACAATCAACATCACCTGGCGACAACCTGCGTCATCCTGGCGACAACCTACATCAGCACCTTCAACAGGAAGACAAGCTACGTGAAGCTACGTCAAGCACACAGTCGCCGTAAAATTTCGAACATTTCAAAATCCAGCGGCGACCAGAAAAACGTTACGACTCTTTAGGCGTCTTGAGGACACTAACGACCATACAGGCATCACCGCGCGGCCATGTGGCGACAGCCTACTCGCTCGTAGTCGCCAAAAAAATTTGCCTAAATGACAGGGGCTTAACACTCCCTTTAAGCTTTCCGCGACCTTCATTTCCGCGCTCACTTTAAACCTACTGGGGCCCTGGTTCCCATGCTCCCCTTAAACCAATAGGGGCCCTGGTTCCCATTCTCACTTTAAAGGGAGTTCTCATGCTCCCTTTAAACCTACATGGGGCCCTGGTTACCACATTCTCTTTAAACCTACTGGGGCCCTGGTTACCACATTCCCTTTAAACCTACTGGGGCCCTGGTTACCACATTCCCTTTAAACCTACAGGGGCCCGGTTACCACACTCACTTTAAAAGGAGTTCTAATGCTCCCATTAAACCTACTGGGGCCCTGGTTCAAAACACTCCCTTTACATCTACTGAGCTTCTGGTCCCCAAACTCCCTTTAAACCTACTGGGACCCAAGTTCCCAAAGTCCTATATTGCAGTTTTAGCCTGAACAATATCCAACAGTGCAGAAAATATGTCAGCCCAGCACCACAAAGTGCGGAGTGTGCCTGATCATTGGAAGTTTCACTGCACGCCAGGAACACATGGCATTGCTGATGTCCAACATTCTTACAGAATTAATAATGGCAACACTGTTATTAATTAGGATTCCCACATGTCCACCACAGTCAGTCCAGAGGAAGTTGGTGGGAATGTGAGTTGACAGAACAGCCCATAATCCAACTATCCAGCCTCTCTCCCCAAGGTCTTGGCTCCTTCCATCAATATCCCTCCCACTGGTTTAACATTTCACTCCTATTCTCTTCTCATCTGACATCTCTTTGTCTTCTTTCTCACCTATAGCTTTTGCCACTTATTCCACCCATCTGAAATCAAATCCCTATCATCTGTACCCACCTATTACTTGCCAGTTGACCCGCCGTCCACTGCTCTTTTCCAGCTGTCTCTCCGCTACTACAAGAAGGAACCCAACCTGAAAATTTGCCTGTCCATTCCCACCACAGATGCTGCCTGACCTGCTGCTTACCACAACACTTCACAATTTGTTCAAGATTCCAGTATCTGCGGTCTCTTGTGTCTTCACAATGCTGCTCTTGTTAGCTCCAAAACATTCCCAAGGGGATGTAAAAATAGAGGAATTGCCATAATAGTCTCCTCCTCTGCTCTCGCCACTTTTACTGCCTTGTGATTCATTAGATCCACATCCTAAATCATGCTATAGAAGTCCTTTAGTCTGGTTTTGCCGGCAGTTCTGTGATGCACTTATGACACATTGGTGCATGGAGAGTACGTGGCATAAGGGGAGAGGGGGGTGAGTTGGTGAAACTAATGCACAAAGCATGTTTGATCTGAAAAAGGCCGGAAATTCAAGAGATCCAAGCATTGCATGGAAATTATATCTTTTTGAATAAAAATACCTACATTGACAGCTGCTGCCTGAGACGTTTGTAATCAACCAACAGTGGGTAGAATTGGTGTTAAGGAAAGTAATAGAGCACAGATGGAATCAAGTCTTGAAATTCCAATGAAGAAATACTGTAGCCCTCTTGGGGAGGCTATGTAAACCTTTCAAGACATTCTTTGGAGGCCAAGCAGATTTGTTAATATTGCAAAAGTATATCCAAGATAAACCAAAAATTTGAAGCACTACCACAAAATGAAATAAATACTGGAATTAACGAAAATCATTTGGCTTTGGGGAATTGTAATTTATCCTCTGTCCTCAAATCTACATCAGCAAGTGCAACCGTGTAAGCTTCATAACAACATAGAGTGAAGGAATATAGTCAGGGTTCAGCAGCCACGCCATATAGATTTTGCAGTTCAAGGTTCTGTTCTTTAGTTGCTCTCTCTTCATATCGTAGCTCAAACATCAAGGTATCTAAGTATTTCATGCATTCTGCCAGTGACCACATGATAAATTTAAGGTGATTCACTGTGAATCACAAAGACGCTGCTCTATACTGATGATGACTCATCAAGTTGAGCAACCAATATCTCTCCAAGTGAACACAGTCCCGCAGCTCAGAACTACCTATTCATTGTTGGAGACTGGGAATTTACACGGGAGAAGAACTGTGTGACATTTCGGTTCGAGACCCTTCTTCAATCTGAAGAAAAATCTCGATCTGAAACGTCACCCGTTCCTTCTCTCCAGAGATGCTGCCTGTCCCGCTGAGTTACTCCAGCATTTTGTGTCTATCTTCGATTTAAACCAGCATCTGAAGTTCTTTCCTACACACTGGGAATTTACATGACAAGACTTTTGAAAATGGCCTTCCTTTACACAGCATAATGTAATATGTGGAAGCCCATCGGGAAAGGGGTGGATATATAAAGCAGTTGATTGTAGAATGCTCCAATTGATGCTTTATTATTCATTCAATATTTAGATAACCTTTGCTTTTATGACGAATCATGAGGTTCCCTTAAATATTTGCACTGCTGAAAAGCTCGCTGCAAGTTAAACTTTGTAAAATATCTCTATCTCCCTCCCCCACCCGAGTAAAATATCTCTATCTCCCTCCCCTACCCGAGTCGCACCAGCTTCTCATTTTCACACCACAAACAGTTTACAATGGCTTGTTCCCTTTATCATCGATACTTTTTTGCATATCTTTCATTCATTGTTCCTTATCTCTCCACATCACCGTCTATATCTCTCGTTTCCCTGATCCCTGACCAGTCTGAAGAAGGGTCTCGACCCGAAACGTCGCCTATCTCCTTCGCTCCTTAGATGCTGCTGCACCCGCTGAGTTTCTCCAGCTTTTTGTGTACCTTCGTAAAGTATCACATTATTTTTCACATCCTGGCTTAATCTTCATATTGAACGGTAACAGCATTAGGATGTCATCATCCACAATAGAAATTAATCAATTTAATATAAAAACCCTCTTTTAAAATCAATTATACATTGTATAAAATTCCTTTATAACTAGAATTTGGGCACGATAGTAGCATTTGAGATGTTCCCACGTCTGAATTCAAATGGTGATAATTGTTAACATTTCTTCATGGACGGCAGGGATTGGTAATGCAGACTGGAAATCATTGAAAATAATTTCTTCAAGGGTTCCCTGGTTGGATGCTGTGACATTAGTGGAAAATTAGCAGAAGTCTTGCTTATGCTGTTTCTTTCCACTTGCTCTCAAAGTTTCAAAGGCTAATTAAAAGAAACATTGAGGAAATACCCAGCATGTGGTCCAAGTATTTTTTTAATTGTTTTTTCTGAAGGAATAACTTTGAAGCAAAGTGAAGCAACTCAGGACATGGAGGACAATGAGATTGGGGTGGAGAATACTAATATGCAACGACAGTTTGACATTAAGGAGGATGTGTTCCTAATGTACATTAAAGTGGATAAATCCCCCGGGCCTGTGGGGAACTATCCTAGGTTATTGAGGGAGGTAAGAGAGGAGATTGCAGGGGACCTTGACAAAGGTCTGTGTATCTTCTCTAGCCACAGGCGTGGTCCCAGAGGACTGGAGTGTAGCTACTAGAGTCAGAGATAGTGTCATGCAGCGTGGAAAACAGCCCTTCGGCCCAACTTGCCCACACCGTCCAACATGTCCCATCTGCACGTCCCAACTTCCTGTGTTTGGCCCATAACCCTCTTAAACCTGTCCTATCCATGTACCTGTCTAATTGTTTCTGAAATGTTGCGATAGTCCCTGTCTCAACTACCTCCTCATTCCAATCAGGGTATGGAGAGAGAATCCAGGGAATTATAGGCTGTGGTAGGGAAGCTTTTGAAAAGGATTTTGCGGGGTAGGATTTACCATATTTCCCGGCAATGAAGACGCACCTGCGTCGAAGATGCTCCCCCATTTTGAGTTGCTAAATTTTGAAAAAAGGTTGGCGATACAGGATCAAGAATTTGGTTCCAAGGGTCGGCAACCACTTTTTGCATAGGAGCCAGGATTCATGTTTGTGAGCGGATGGCGGGCCACATCTATTGCCATAGTTAATAAATGGAGGTAATAATACATACTAACTAAATTATAAATTAGTAATAATACATACTAATAATAGATAGTTTTCACATGTTTTTCAATTCGGTTTTTGCAGTTTCCAGATCGCCTGCGTGCCCCGGGACTGGATGCAGTTCCCAGATCCCTCGCGTCCCCGGAGCTAGCTGCAGTTCCCAGGTCGCCTGCGAGCCCCAGGACTAGCTGTAGCAATGTAACAAAATTTTGAGATTAAAAAAATTAAGTCCGCCATTTATCCCATCAGATAAAGCATAAAAAGAAATTTAATTTGACATCTAATTCACTTTCATATCTTCAGTATTAAAAAAGTTATTGCCATTTTCATACTCGGAAATTAGCATCCTGTTCCCTATTGCTTTTCCTTTGACTTAACACAAAAGCTGTGATCGAGGACAGTCAAAAGCTCATAACTTTCTTAAAAATTAAGCGAACTGAAATACATTTTCAGTTATTATAGATTGAAGCATTCTGAAACAAATATGAAACAATCTTACTTGGATGAGGTGAAATGAAAGCATATAATGAGTTAGTTACCTAATTGTAGCTAATTACAAAATTCAATTACTAGATCTAAACATCTATCAATTTCTTAAAAAGAGATTAACATTTTTAAATAGCCCAAGTGTCCAAATAACATTCATACAAGAATTCACAATATAACATGATTTTAAAATCTCATTGTCATGAATTTATAGGCCAAATGGAAGGAATTTGATGTTTAATTCCCGTAAATTAATGGCCACTTAAATCATCTTGCGAGTGGGTTTGCGATTGAAACGTTGCGGTTTGCGGTGAATTTGAACCCCATATCGGCAGGAAAAAACACTGCCGGTTCGTATGGGGCCATAATCACATTTTCGCCAATGAAATTTGGATTAAAGTCATCAAAAGAAGCAAGTTTATATGTAAAATAAACGACTTACCTTATGTTTTGTCCCCTATGTGAGATCCATCCTGCCGTTGGCGTTGACGGCGTTAGAAGAAGCTTTTTCATTTTACCCCAGCGATTAAATTCTCCCGCGATTTTTAAAAAAACTTCCGAGAACGGAAGTCGGAACGATTTTTCACCATCAGGTAGTAGCCCGAGAAAATATATCTTGGTCACTCCCTCTTCCCCTCTCTCCCATCAGGCACGAGTTTGTAAACACACACCTCCAGATTAAATGACAATTTCTTCCCAGCTGTTATCAGGCAACTGAACCATCCCATGCGATCCTGACTTACCACCTACCTCATTGGAGACCCTCAGACTATCTTTCGTCAGATTTTACTGTATTTTATTTTGCAGTAAATGTTATTCCCTATATGTAACTGTAACAGTTACAGTTGCTTGATTGTAATCATGAAAAGTCTTTCCTCTGACTGGACATCACGCGAGAAAAAAAGCTTTTCACGGTACACTTGACAATAATAAACTGAACTAAACTAAATTAAACTCTTTAGAAGTTCTAGTTAACCTAACATAATGTCGGCAAGAATCAATTTTGCAGGGTGTGCAGTCACAATAACAGTAATGTTGGCTTGGTGCACACAAATAAACAAGCAATCCAAAAATCAAATAAGCATGGTCAAATTATAGACAGACACAAAAAGCTTGAGTAATTCTGCAGGTCAGGCAGCATCTCTGGAGAAAAGGAATAGGTGACATTTCGGGTCGAGACCCTACTTTAGACATTGTAATTTCCTTGCTTACACTTGGAAGCTTGCCAATTTAGTACTCTGATTCTCTAATGCTCCTACTAGCAATTTATCTATTCCTTGGGTTGGTCATGAACCTGTTTGAATATATGATAAAGAGACTTGCAAAGCATAGGTTGCTTTTATTGGGTTTTGCAAATCACTTTCTTAAAACCTTAGTCAGTCAGTATTCTGACCCACCTTATAATATGTATTTCTAACCAGGACCAAGCTCACATCTTAGTTTAGTTTAGTTTAGAGATAGAGCGGTATAAGGCCCTCCGGCCCACCGACTCCACGCCGACCAGCGATCCCCACACACTAGCACTATCCGTCACACACAAGAGACAATTTACAATTTTGCCAAGCCAATGAAACTACAAGCCTGTACGTCTTTGCGGTGTGGGAGGAAACCGGAGATCCCAGAGTAAACACATGCAGGATTTGGGGGGAATGTACAAGCTTCATACAGACACTACCAAGTCAGGATCTAACCCGGGTCTCTGTAAGGCAGCAGCTCTACCGCTACGCCACTGTGCCTACCTAAGCAGAATGTATCTATTCAATGCATTCACAGTTCCATCCATATGCTACAGTATAATTATCACCTTTAATGGTTGAGTCTGAAGCAATGTACATAGACTCTCTGCCACAGCTAAATCTGCTTTGTGGGCTGAACAGTAATACTCCAATATGTTCAATATTTGGGGTCAAAGTAGTGGGAGCTAGAGGCTGCATATAACCTTTCCTATTTGATTTGGGAATGATTGATGCTGAAAACACAAGCAGAAAATTCCACTACATAACTGGTGAGAGATGGACATGATGTGATAAAATTGCAATAATCTGAATCCTCAATTAATCTACCTTCGACATGTCTACTACACTTTTATTGTGTTCTTATGTTCGCTTCACTCTGCCTGGCTTCTCGGCTAGGAATAGAATTCAAAACATGTCAATGGATCCAACAGTGAGAGCTGGCAGAATATCAACCTTCCTGATATTTCTACATTTCCTTGCCGTTGACAGATGCCCTTGTTCAACAATCAAACCAAAAGTGTGCTCCATCGAGTCCCTCATTTGCCTAACGTACAAGATTGAAAAACTATACCAACTGTTAGAAATAGAAATTGCTTTGGCCAGAAATCCACAATAAATTCATGGAAATATAAATTTAGCAGATTATAAACTGGGCCATTGGTTGATGATCGCCTATCACCTTGTGATAAATTTCTAAATGTGACAAGTGAATATTCAAGTTTTTTTTAGAGTCATAGAGCCATGGGGTGATACAGCATGGAAACAGGCCATTCGGTCCAACTTGCCCACACTGATCAATATGTCCCAGCTACACTAGTCCTATCTGCCTGCGCTTGGCCCATATCCCTCCAAACATTTCCTATCCATGTACCTGTCTAACTGTTTCATAAATGTTGGGATAGTCACTGCCTCAACTACCTCCTCTGGCAGCTTGTGTGAAAAGGATATCCCTCTGAATCCTATTAAATCTTTTTTCCTTCACCTTAAACCTATGTCCTCTTCTCCTCGATTTGCCTACTCTGGGCAAGAGACTCCATGCATCTAAGATGCAAAACTAACTTTTCCACCAAGTTCCTTACCAGGGGGTACCACACTAGGCTGGGTGGAGGTAAAACTCATCCCATCAATGGACAGTTGGATCAAAATAAGTTCTTAAAATTATTCCACTTGATCAAAAATGTGGCTTGTGAAATTTGAGTTCACAAAATTAGAGACAGATCTTATGGGCTGAAGAGCTTGTTCTGTAGTGGTGATGTATCTCTAAGATGTAAAACAGGAGACACATCATCCAACAATGCAGACAGGAGTGGTAATCTCATCAGGGTGAAAGGCTGGCACTTACCATATACGTGAAAACAAAAAAAAGCATTAGTCTACGTGTACATAAAGTGAGTGCAAATTACTGTTTGACATCTCCAGTATAAAATTCCATTTTATCATGTACACTGTGAATAGCTTGATTTGGAATCATGTATTGTCTTTCACGGACTGGTTAGCATACAACAAAAGCTTTTCACTGTACCTTGGTACACGAGACAATAAACTGTGGGTGGCACGATAGCGCAGCGGTAGAGTTTGCAGATGATAGAAACATAGAAACATAGAAAATAGGTGCAGGAGTAGGCCATTCGGCCCTTCGAGCCTGCCCCGCCATTCAATATGATCATGGCTGATCATCCAACTCAGTATCCTGTACCTGCCTTCTCTCCATACCCCCTGATCCCTTTAGCCACAAGGGCCACACCTAACTCCCTCTTAAATATAGCCAATGAACTGGCCTCAACTACTTTTTGTGGCAGAGAATTCAACAGATTCACCACTCTCTGTGTGAAAAATGATTTTCTCATCTCGGTCCTAAAAGACTTCCCCCTTATCCTTAAACTGTGACCCCTTGTTCTGGACTTCCCCAACATCGGGAACAATCTTCCTGCATCTAGCCTGTCCAACCTCTTAAGAATTTTGTAAGTCTCTATAAGATCCCCCCTCAATCTTCTAAATTCCAGCGAGTACAAGCCGAGTCTATCCAGTCTTTCTTCATATGGAAGTCCTGCCATCCCAGGAATCAGTCTGGTGAACCTTCTCTGTACTCCCTCTATGGCAAAAATGTCTTTCCTCAGATTAGGAGACCAAAACTGTATGCAATTCTCCAGGTGTGGCCTCACCAAGACCCTGTACAACTGGAGTAGAGCCTCCCTGCTCTTGTACTCAAATCCTTTTGCAATGAATGCGAACATACCATTCGCTTTCTTCACTGCCTGCTGCACCTGCATGCTTACTTTTAATGACTGGTGTACCATGACACCCAGGTCTCTTTGCATCTCCCCTTTTCCTAATCGGCCACCATTCAAATAATAGTCTGCTTTCCTGTTTTTGCCACCAAAGTGGATAACCTCACATTTATCCACATTATTCTGCATTTGCCATGCATTTGCCCGCTCACCCAACCTATCCAAGTCACCTTGCAGCCTCCTGATCCTCCTCACAGCTAACACAGCCCCCCCAGCTTCATGTCATCCACAAACTTGGAGATGTTGCATTCAATTCCCTCATCCAGATCATTAATATATATTGTAAATAGCTGGGGTCCCAGCACTGAGCCTTGCGGTACCCCACTAGTCAATGCCTGCCATTCTGAAAAGGACCCGTTTACTCCTACTCTTTGCTTCCTGTCTGCCAGCCAGTTCTCTATCCACATCAATACTGAACCCCCAAGACCGAGTGCTTTAAGTTTGTATACTAATCTCAAATGCTAAGATAGGTGATGTGACAGGCAGTGTAGAGGAAGCAAGGACTTGGACAGGTTAAGAGAGTGGGCAGAGAAGTGGCAGATGAAATTCATTATAGCAAAGTGCAGAATTATGCATTTTGGTAATAAGAATAAAGGCGTAGATTATTTTCTAAATGGAGAGAAAATCCAGAAATCGGAGGTACAACAGGACTTGGGAGTGCTGGTGCAGGACTCCCAAAAAGTTCATTTTCAAGTCGAGTCGGTAGTATGGAAGGCAAATTCAATGCGAGCATTTATATGAAGAGGACTGGAATACAAAAACGGACATGCAATGCTGAGGCTCTATAAGGTGCTGGTCACTGCATTTGGAGCACTGTGAGTAAATGTGGGCCCCATATCTGAGGAAGGATGTGCTGGCTCTGGAGAGGGTCCAGAGGAGGTTTACAGGGATGATTCCAAGAATGAGTGGGTTAGCATATGATGAGCATTTGACAGCACTGGGTCTCTACTCGCTGGAGTTTAGAAGGTTGAGGGCGGACCTCATTGAAACTTACAGAATAATGAAAGACATAGGTAGAGTGGATGTGGAAAGAATGTTTCCACTGGTGAGAAAGTCTAGGACCAGAGGTCACAGCCTCAGAATTAAAGGGCGCTCTTTTAGAAAGGAGGTGAGGAGGAACTTCTTTAGTCAGATGGGAGTTAATCTGTGGAACTCATTGCCACAGAGGGCTGTGGAGGTCAAGTCAGTGGATATGTTGAAGGCAGAGATAGATAAATTCTTGATTAGAACGGGTGTCAAGGATTATGGGGAGAAGGCAGGAAAATGGGATTAGGAGGCAGAGATCAATCATGATTGAATGACGGAGTAGACTCGATGGGCCAAATGGCCTAATTCTATTCCTATGACTTGTGAACTTGTGAGTTGCTGCCTTACTGCGCACATAGCACAAGAGACCTGGGTTCGATCCCGACTATGGGTGCTGTTTGGACGGATTTTGTACGTTCTCCCTGTGACCTGCATGGGATTTCTCCGAGATCTTCGGTTTTCTCCCACTCCAAAGATGCACATGTCTGTAGGTTAATTGGCTTGGTAAAATTGTAAATTGTCCTTAGTGTGTGTATGGTAGTATTAGTGTTAGCGTGTGTGTGTGTTAGCAGGTCGGTTTGGACTTGGTGGGCCGAATGGCCTGTTTCCATGCTGTATCTCTTAGCTAAACTAAATTAAACTAAATTAAACTAAACTAAACTGAACTAAGCCTCTCTACCTCTCTATCACCCATCAATTGCTGGTTCTGTTCTCCTGGCTTCACTCTCCCATCTGTCCATTAGCCCCTGTCCGAGTATCTTTATGTTAGCTGCAACCTATAAGGCAAAGAGCCTCTGGCTGTCCAGCATGTGGCTGCAGCTCAACAGCCTTGTGTGAGTGAAGAACAGACACAATCACATCTGTCCCTGTAGCAATTGTACTGGCACATTGCTTCTTCTTCTTGTGTATGGCGTGCACAGACTAAAGTTGTAGGACAACTTGTTCTATTTGATCTTATTTGATTGTGCACACCAGGTTGATTGCATTCGTCGAAACAGGGCGGAACACGTGAAGGTTGCAATCTCCCACCCCGGCACATAGCTCAAGCAAACTAGCTTCCACACCGATGTACCAAAACATTGGATTTAGATGATTGGAATGACCAGAACTCACTTTAATTGCATGAGTTAAATAACTTGAAGCCATAATGTCAACAAATGTGCCTTATGTTCCTAATAGACTCCGTGGTTGCCTTCACTAAACACCATGTGTACTCGGTGACATTTTGCCTTTACATCTGGTACTGAGACTGGTTCTAACTTCCAAATGTTTTTCTGATTCATATAATATATTCTGTATGAAAATGACCACATTGGTGTCTGTATTTTTAAGAAGAAATATCTGTTTTCCAATACATTACATAGTTTCCCTCTCATTAACTGTAATTTGTTTCGATAAATCTGCAGGAATGACGTCATAAAATTGCTTCGCAGATTTCTGTAAATGTCAACTGTCACATTGCTCTCTACTGCCTAAAGGCGGCTTTTTCTCTCAGCAATCTGCCAAAGAGTACGGAGCGTGGTGAAGCTAGTTAAGCTTAAAAAAAATAGCCATGAGAATTAAAGTTCTAACTAAAGAAAACAAACAATAATGTGTTAACAAGTCTCTTGGGTTTTGGATTGAACTGGCGCTGAGAAGATTACAAACCATGTCCACAAGGATGTTCACTTCTCTAAACAATCTGTTAGAAAGTCAGACAAAATTATTCTGTCATCAGACTAAAATGGCAGACCCAAGACAACAATAATCTGAGTGGAATATGGGGTGGGAGGATGATAAAGCTAAATCTGTCCTTTAGTTTAGATCTTACAAAGTTCTACAAGTTGAAACCTGTTCCCTTTGGAAACATAATCTATGAGATGAAGTAAATCCCTGGAACTCACCATCAGGCTTTTTTCATCTCCCCAGAATTTCCTTGGGGTTTGAGCTGCCACAGGTTGTAGTGCTTTAATATATGCATTAAGAGATAATATATATAAGCATCTGGATAAACAGGGTCTGATCAGGAACAGCCAACATGGATTTGTGCCTGGAAGGTCATGTTTGACAAATCTTCTTGAATTTTTTTGAAGCGGTTACTAGGGAAATTGATGAGGATAAAGCAGTGGATGTTGTCTATATGGATTTCAGTAAGGCCTTTGACAAAGTTCCCCATGGAAGGTTGGTTAAGAAGGTTCAATCTTTGGGTGTTAATGGTGGAGTAGCAAGATGGATTCAACAGTGGCTGAATGGGAGATGTCAGAGAGTAATGGTGGATGGCTGTTTGTCAGGTTGGAAGCCGGTGACCAGTGGGGTGCCTCAGGGATCTGTGTTGGGTCCACTGTTGTTTGTCATGTACATCAATGATCTGGATGATGGGGTGGAAAATTGGATAAGTAGGTATGCAGATGATACTAAGATAGGTGGTGTTGTGGATAATGAAGTAGATTTTCAAAGTCTACAGAGAGATTTGGGCCATATGGAAAAGTGGGCTGAAAGATGGCAGATGGAGTTTAATGCTGATAAGTGTGAAGTGCTACATCTTGGCAGGACAAATCAAAATAGGACGTACATGGTAAATGGTAGGGAATTGAGGAATGTTGTGGAACAGAAAGATCTAGGAATAACTGTGCATAGTTCCCTGAAGGTGGAATCGCACGTAGATGGGGTGGTAAAGAAAGCCTTTGGTGTGCTGGCCTTTATAAATCAGAGCATTGAATATAGGAGCAGGGAAGTAATGTTAAAATTGTACAAGGCATTGGTGAGACCAATTCTGGAATATGGTGTACAATTTTGGTCGCCTAATTATAGGAAGGATGTCAACAAAATAGAGAGAGTACAGAGGAGATTTACTAGAATGTTGCCTGGGATCCAGCAACTATGTTACAGAGAAAGGTTGAACAAGTTAGGTCTTTATTCTTTGGAGCGCAGAAGGTTAAGGGGGGACTTGATTGAGGTTTGTAAAATGATGAAAGGGATAGACAGAGTTGACGTGGATAATCTTTTCCCATTGAGGGTAGGGAAGATTCAAACAAGAGGGCATGACATGCGAATTAAGGGACAGAAGTTTAGGGGTAACGTGAGGGGGAACTTCTTTACTCAGAGGGTGGTGGCTGTGTGGAATGAGCTTCCAGCAGAAGTGGTGGAGGCAGGTTCGATTTTAACATTTAAAAGTCAAGTGGATAAGGTATATGGACGGGAAGGGAATGGAAGGGTATGGTCTGAGTGCAGGTAGATGGGACTAGGGGAAAACAAATGGTCGGCATGGACTGGAAGGGCCGAGAGGGCCTGTTTCCGTGCTGTAATTGTTATATGGTTATATGGTTATATTAATGGAACATGGCAGAGGAATCGAGTTGTATGGCATCAAAGAACAGCGGATCTCCTCATGGATATGGGAGAAGACAGGAGAATGGCGTTCTTGGTTGGTTACTTGGTCCTCCAAAATATTCCAACTGGAATTTAAACGGGAGGCGTTAGGAGGGAGAGATAGATCAGATATGATTGAATGGCGGAGTAGACTTGATGGGCTGAATGGCCTATTTCTACTCCTATCACTTATAACCTTGTGAACACAGAAGACCCCACTATTTTCTGGTGGGACCATTTGTAGAAAAAATTACTTTCCACCTAACAAAATATTGGGTCCAGGGAAGCAGCTTTGGAACTGAACTTCTGAACTTCTCCTTTGAAGACCTCACTTGATTGACCTTTTGGCATTTGCAAAGATGAAAGTATGGAGGTTAAGGCATAAAAAGGACAATGCCAGAAAGACACAGCAGGTTAAACGTATCTATGGAAAAGAAAGCGAATTGTCCGGTCAAAGGTCCTTCATTAGTACTGTTTTTCAAAATGGGGAAATGTTCTTGGACTTGGATTTCAGGGTAACACTGTTTAAAATAGTTTACATGGTACATGTGGCCGATGTGAGCAAGTTTGGCCGAAGGGCCTGTTTCCACTGTATGATTCTATGACTATGACAATAATTGAAGAAAAGACAACAGTACATATGATGCTACAGCAAATGCACCAAAACCCCTCATCCCCCCCAATCAAAAAATGCCAATATCATAACTTGAAAAGGGTTTAGGAAATACTACAGAGGGATTGCCCAGACCTTTTTGCTGAGATGTTTGTCACAGACATTTCTCAGCTGAGAATTTAATCACTGATTTAATTCTGTTCCCTGCCATGAAACACCATTGAAGAAGTTCAACCCCTCAATGAGCTTTTGCACTGTTCTCTGGAACTAAGTATCACTGTTATTCGTTCATTGGGATAGACAAGGAACCTAATGTAAATTGTGGCAGACATTGAAATCAAAAGAACTGCAGGTGCTGGAAATCTGAAATGAAAACAGAAAGTTTTAGAAACATTCAACAGATCAGGCAGCATTTGTGGAAAGAGAAATAGAGTCAACAATTCAGGTTGCAGACACTTCCTCAACCATCATTATTTTAGGTCAATGTGGCGGTCGCTCTTCAACTGAATTGCAAGCATAGTAAAAGTATTGCAACAATGTGTAAATTGATGACAAGATCTCTTAATATAATATAACACTTTCCGTAGCAGTTAATAGCCATGAATCATAAATAAACATGAATTTAAAATGTTATCTCATCATTATTTTTTCAGTATGATTTGCTGTCTCATGGATTGTACCCAAAATATTAAATTTTCAAAGGAAACATTACTGAATATTTCTCCTGGCCTTTGCAAATACTTAGGCAAAGAGTGCAGAGAAGATTTACGAGGGTATTGCCAGGAGGTAGTTGAGGCAGGTACTTTAACTAAATTTGAAAGGCATCTGGACAAGTACATGGATAGGAAAGGTTTAGAACGATATGGGCCAAAAGTAGGCAGGAGGGACTAGTGTAGATGGGGCAACTTGAATGACATGAGCAAGTTGGGCCTAAGGATCTGTTTCTGTGGTGTATGATTTATGACTATATAAATAATTATCTGCGGTTTAAGCAGATAATTTGTTGTAAAACTTACCTTTAATTCAGCCATGGAATATTTCACAATATGATCAGAGGAAATCGGAGTCACAGAAGTATGAGAACTTCACTCTTAAATGTGAATTGGCATTTATAGAGCGTCGTTACATGGTATTAATATGATAAACCACTACTCGAGGCCTAGTCACTCTGTGTCCAGTGTGACCAGAGCTGGATTGAACTGCTGCGTCACAGTTTGTAAATGTAGCTGTGAGGTTATTAAAGGAGTGGGATTAAGCATCACGCTGAATGGAGCACAGTAACTGGACACTGCAGCGTGAGTATACTTAGATTAAAAAATGGAATAACTACAGAGCAAAAGGATTGAAAGATGTGGAAATATATTTTTGAGGAAGGACCGAGTAAGAAGTAGGGTTTTATCCCATACAATAATTAGCATCATATAATAATCATATGACAATTAGCATCCCTGAGAAACTTTCTGTTACATATCCATGTAAGAAATTGTTCTATTTATTCTTCATGCACAATCAGTAATTTTGATGGTCTTACAAACATGTCCTTAAGCTGGTTAAAAAACAAAACCAATTGTTTCCATGTGTGAAACGACAGCTACCTTATGGTAGAATTTTGATTTAAATTACAGAAGTCACATGTATCTAAATTACATAGAATGGCATCATCAGTGGGAGTGAACTTTGGACTTATAGTTCAGAGAAAGACCATGGTTTCTCATTTTAATCTGCGGTATTCATCACCCTCAGCAATGAAATGAGTTTGAATTGCTTCCCCCATGTTTTTGTTATTCAATTCCCTAAGGCCCTCGCTTCTGTGTGATCTTCTTCATGTGGGATAGCGAGGCTTTCTACCAAGCATCATCTTTGTGGCAAACATCACTGTCACCCTGTGCTTAACCAGCAGAAGATGATTAAAGCAGGAGAAGATGAGGTGCTGTCGGTCTCTGTCCTTGAGGTGGAACACTTTGCTGTCAGAAGCATCTCACGTAACAGCATTGCTGAGAACTAACACAACTGGCTCAGCTGTGGCAGTGGGATTCAAACAGACAGTACTGGGATTCACAATCCTAATTATCTGCTGAACAAAATGTAACATCTTGAAGTGGTCATGCTCGTCATGATTTTTAAGTAATCCTCATTCCTGACATAAAAAACAAGAAAAATGCAATTTACAAACTGACATGCCTAAAAATTGGATCGTGCATCACCAGGTATTTAATGCACAAATCGTGCAAAAGTCAAGTCAGTCCAGACCATCTAACATCTCCAGGTGAAATAGCACCTTTCTGAAAATTGTACCAGGCACTTGTCTTTGCACATCTAATGTTTATCCACCAAAAGACATGCCCTAATTACATCATCAACATGCATGGCTGCCAATTCCGCCATTACTAACCTTTGGTTTAGTTTTGTTTAGAAATACAGTGAGGAAACAGGCCCTTCGGCCCACCGAGTTCACGGCGACCAACGATCCCTGTACACCAACACTATCGTACACACATTAGGGATAATTTACAATCTTTATCAAAGCCAATTAACCTACAAACCTTTACCCCTTTGGAATGTGGGAGGAAACCGGAGCACCCGGGGAAAACTCACATGGTCATGGAGAGAATGTACAAACTCCGTACAGACAGCGCCCGCAGTCAGGATCAAACCCGAGCCTCTGTCGCTGTAAGGCAGCAACTTCACTGCTGCAGCACTCTGCCGCCACAGGGTGCAGCCCATAACCATCACTGAGCAATTTCAATACAACAAAGAGTAAACCACTTTACTCCATTATTTTTCTTGTCATGTAAAGGGTCATAGGAACATGCAAAGTTAAAAAGTAGAAACAACAACAAACCCTCGAGCTTGGTCAACTATCCAATAAGATCATGGTCAACCTGTTTGCAATCACAATCTATGTCCCTCATTTCTGCTTATATCTGGTATCTCCCCCCCCATGCCCCCCCACGCCCCTCCCCCCATGCCCCCCCAATGCCCCCCCATGCCCCTCCCCCCCAATATATACACCCCCCTCCCAATCTTTCTTTCAATAATCTATCTGATTGTCTTAAAAATATTCAAAGAATCGCTTCACATTTTAGTTTTCATAAATTACCAAGTTTCGGTTTCAAGCCAAAAAATTGAAGCAAATCTTATACCAAATTCACCAATTTATATGGGGTCACAAAGTTTCTTGTGAGGAAATGTAAGTCACTACTCATTGGAGATGCAGACTGTGGTACACGCAAGATAATGAATCAGAAGGCCGCAAACCATTCTTGCAAAACAGATGATATAGATTATAACAGCTTGTGACCAAAAATCCCAAGATTCCTGCTTCACCACAAAAATGTAGTGGAGCTGAAAGACCAACTATCTACAACTACTGATGCCAAATCTGCACGAGAAGTGGGGGTTCACTTGCAACCTCAGGTTAAGTACATTGTCTCATTGTCCCTACAAAGTCATACTAACATGGACCCAGAATGCTGGAGAGATGCCATGCAGCTCAAACCATTGGAAAGAAGGTCTGTCAAGGACCTAATGTGCCACGAGGTACTAATCAACTTTAGTTTCTCAGAGAGATTAAAGATTCAATCGTGACAGTAATTGATACCTCTCCTAGGTTGATAACCTTGGCAGTTACATTTTTGAAGTCTTTCCTTTCTGGCAGAATTTGTATGAACTTTAAGTTAGCATGAATTACACAAAGAGTTTGTTAGGTGGACTACTCACCATGATCCAGAAAAGACCCTGTAGGATAGGAAGTGGGCAGCAGTAAAAGCACCACTCACGAAGCATTAGGCACTCCACTTCCTGTCCACTCACCAGACAATTGTTGCATAGTGCAGAATTCCGGCGGAATCAGGTCCCGTACCTTTGCCAGACATTCCTTTTTTTTTTGTAAAATATTTTTATTAGAAGTAAATACATATTAAGAAGGAATAACATAAAATCAAAAAAGAAAAAACATATTATTCGTCACATACATTCTTAATATTTTTAAAGTTTACAGTCGTTCTTACTTATACTTCTATATTTTTTATTATTTTATAACAGAAAGAAAATAGTAAAGAGAAATAATAAAAAGAAATAAAATAGAAGTAGAAAATCGATAAAATGAGTGCAGTATAAAGCAAGATATTCTTCATTGGAGATATATCCGTGGTCTATTGTATATAGTTCTTCATCTATTCCTTCATTCAGGCTTCAGTCAGGCCCTCGAACCGGACCTCCTTGACCCTTTAAGTATTCAATAAATGGAGACCATATTCCTCTGAATTGATCTAGCTTGTCCAAAATGTCCTTTGCTAGACATTCCTGATTGATCTGCTCATTGCCTTTTCATTATTTTGGATCTTCATTGGACTTGGAGTTCGGATTGCTACTTTTCAACATTTTAAAAGTATTTCAATTGTTTTATTGTCATATGACCCAAAACGAAACAATAAAATTCTTACTTGCAGCAGCACAGCAGATATGTAAACACAGTATTCTGTAAATCTTGTAATAAACAACAAAATAAGTTCAGTATATATAGATTAAAAAACAGACAAATAAATAAAAAATTATAGCGCAAAATCAAAAATGCCCCAAAGCGCATATACTGTACTTCAGAGCCTGGATGAAGGTTGCAGTGGTAATACTCTGTTGGTTATAGGGAAGAACTGCTTCTGAACCTGGACTTTACAGTTTTCAGATCTTCCAACCGGTCTTCTTCCCAATGGCAGGAGTGAAATGAGAGCATGGTCAGGGTGGTGTAGTCTCTGATCATGCTGGCTGCCTTTTTAAGGTAACAAATCTTATAAGATCCCTTCGATGGTGGGAAGGTCAATACACATGACAGACTAGGCAGTGGTCACCACTTTTTACAATCTTCTTCGTTTCTGGGTTTCGAGCTACCGAATCAGGTCGTGATCATATCTTTAATATAAACTAGATAATGAATTTTTATTTCTAAAGACATTTCTGCATTCAAGGCAAATTGAGTTAATGCACAGTATTATGAAATTCTTTGCCCATAAATTTACAAGACAAATCTAAGCCACAATTTGTTCATTGGGATATATTGCATTAAGAGGTAGATCTGAGCAAAAAGCTATACTTTCAAATGTGCAATAGCTAGCTAACAATAGTATAGGAGGCTTGGTCCATGGGCTGTAAAGCCCTTCCAATTCAGGCGCTTTCATAGAGTCATAAAATGTTAGAGGCTTACAGTGAGGAAATAGGCCCTCCGGCTCAGAATTGCCCATACCGACCAACATGTGCCATCTACACTAGTCCCATCTGCCTGGATTTGTCCGATATCCCTCTACACCTGTCCTATTAAATTTCTCCCCTTTCACCTTAAACCTATGTCCTCTGGTTTTTTGATTCTCCTACTCTGGATAAAAGACTATGCATTCACTCTATCTATTTCCTTCATGGTCTTATACACCTCTACATGATTACTCCTCATCTTACTGAACTTCAAGGAAAAAATCCTAGCCTGCCCAACTTCTCCCTACACTTTAGCCTCTCATGCCCTGGCAACATCCTTGTACAGTAGGGTACACAAAACGCTGGAGAAACTCAGCGGGTGCAGCAGCATCTATGGAGCGAAGGTGCTAGGCAACGTTTCGGGCCAAAACCCTTCTTCAGTTTCGGCCCGAAAAGTTGCCTATCTCCTTCACTCCATAGATGCTGCTGCACCCGCTGAGTTTCTCCAGTGTACCCTCGATTTTCCAGCATCTGCAGTTCCTTCTTTAACATCCTTGTACAGTAATTCTTCTCTGCACTCTTTCAAATTAACAACATCTTTCCTATAGCAGGTGACCAAAACTGAACACAATACTCCAAATGCAACCTCACCAATGTCTTGTGCAACTGTAATATAACATCCCAACTTCAAGACTCAATACCCTGATTGATGAAGGTAAATGTACTGAAATCCTTCTTTATCTACCCGTGACTCTACTTTCAAGGAACTATCTACTTGCACTCCTAGATGCCTCTGCTCTACTACTCTCTGCCGGGCCCTGCCATTCACTGCGTGGTTCACTTCCATACAGTGTTTTGAATGTTTCTGTGCCACTGACCCCACTAAATCCAAGACAGAATTTATGGCCTCACTAATTTATGGCATTTCTTGTAAACACATTACATGGCTTGAGATTGCTTTTCAGAACACATTTTTATGCACCACAGGATGTTTATATGATCATGTTTCAAGATAACATGCCCCCAACTAATTTTTGATTAAATAGTGAATAGTGATAACCTCCTGAGAGTAATTGCCTAAATGCCACTGAATCCTCTTGCTTTAGTAGCTGAAATATTATCATGAGTAATGTGTCCTTAATTCAGCAGTCTACACAGTAAACTTCATAATTTATTTACGCTGTAGCTCCATCCGTAGTGGTGTTTCTTCATTAAAATCAGTTTCTCTAGTTCCTGCTGGAGGCCAATCGCGAGTTTGGCTCAGGATACAGCAAGGTGTGCAATAAACATACCAAATCACTCTGGTTCTGGAATCTATAACCCACTTCCTATTGCTTGCAGGCACCTGGAGTGTTCTGTCCACCTCTACAAACCAAAGATATCTGTTGCTTTTTGCTGTAAGACGGGTGAAGATTCACAACCAGACAGTTAATAAACTTTGAAACTTTTTAGATCCTTTTATCATAAGTTTTGAATGTGACTTTAAGGCGTTGGGATCTTCTTTCTTTTTCAATTACTATCCCTTGCAAAAACTATAGGTTGCCGTATTCTGATGTCACTTCAGGTCAAGTGTTCTTATTTCCTGCTGACGCTTTTAAAATTCCAGCAACAGAATAAATCAATTGCACTCAGACTCGAGGAATTCTCATTCATATTTCATACCACACGGTCAGAATCCAACCTGAAGTCAATTTCATTCCTTTTGTAATGTGGTGGATAGCATGTGTCATTATAAATGAGCATTATAAACATGAGATACACTCAGTACAAAAAATATAATTTTGTATTATCGTAATATAGGCATAGATTTTGATTACAGAAGATCTGCTTCACTGGAGCCATGAGCTCTGAAAGCTACTTTGTGAGAATTCAATAGTATGCTGCTGTTCATTGTCCATCAGTTTCCCTCAGATATGAACGTAATCAAGCTCCTTGTTCATAATGACAAGTTATATTGTCTTATTATGTTCGAAGCAACCTTCCAGAGATAGTATCTGGATCCTCAGACAGAATTTGTGAACTCAGAATATAGAAGTTGGGAGGTCATGGTGCAGTTATAGGGTGAGCTATAGGGAGAGTTTGAGCAGGCAAGGACTCTATTCCTTGGGGCGCAGAATGATGAGGGGTGATCTGATAGAGGCGTATACAATCATGAGTGGAATAGATCGGGTAAACACACAGAGGCTCCTGCCCAGAGTAGGGGAATTGAGAACCAGAGGACATACAGTAAGTTTAAAGTGAGGGGGGAAAGATTTAAAAGGAATCTGATAGTTAATCTTTTTAGACATATATGGATATATGGAATGAGCTGCCGGAGGAGGTAGTTGAGGCAGATACTTTTAGACACATACACGGATAGGATAGGTTTACAGGGATATGGGTCAAATGGTTCTACTAGTGTAGATGGGACATGTTGGTGGGTGTGGACAAGTTGGGCTGAATGACTTGTTTCCGCATTGTATGACTCCAATAGTCTTCCTGTCCTAGAGCTCATAAGTTGATAAGCCATAGGAGCGGAATTAGGCCATTCGGCCCATTGAGTTTACTCCGCCATTCAGTCATGGCTGACCTATCTTTCCCTCTAAACCCCATTCTCCTGCCGTTTCCCAATAAACTTGGGCACCCTTACTAATCAAGAAGCTGTAAATCTCCACCTTAAAAATACCCAATGACTTGGCCTCCTCGACCGTCTGCGGCATTGAATTCCACAGATTCGCTACCCTATGGCTAAGATAAATCATCCTCTCAGATAGCCCAGACAGAATGACCCCCAAGCATCAGAACAGGTGAGGTCCAGAAGGAACCAAAGACAGAGCCCTGAGACTCAGGCTCATGTAGAATAGATTGACAGGTGTAAAATAAAAAGGTTACCAGGTCCCAGAAGCAAATGTGTTCTCAGTCAAAGACTCTGCTGGGCTCTGAGACAGAACTGATCCCAACTGAGACTTGCTTAGGACAGAGTAAAAACAAGGATCCGCAGATGCTGGTTTACCAAAATAAGATACAAAGATGCTGGAGTAACTCAACAGGCCAGGCAGCATCTCAGGAGAACACAGATAGTTGATTTTTTGGGTTGGACACTTCTTCAGACCGATTGGAGGGGGGGAGGGGGAAGAAAGGTAGAAGAGAGGAGGGGCAGGACAAAGACTAGCAGGCAACAGGTTGTCTGAAGAAGGGTTCCGACCAGAAATGTCACCTATGTCTCTTCTTCCAAGATGCTGCCTGACCCATTGAGTTTCTTCAACACTTTGTGTCTACCTTCGGGATAAACCAGCATCTACAGTTCCATCCTACCCAGGCGATAGGTTGATACAGATGAGGAGTGTTTTTTGATAGGCAGATGGTTGGACAAAGGCCAGAGATGAAACAACAGAAGGTGGTAGACAAAAGGATTGAAGAGTTGCAAATTGTAAAGCTAGGGAAAGGAATGTAAATGCTTCCTGACCCACTGAATTACTCCAGCAGTTTGTGTCTTCCTCGGACAGAGTGGTCCTTGGTCTTCAAGACAGAGCTTTCTGGTCCTGGGTTAAAGTTACCCACAGCTTCTAGGGTATAGCTATCTCTGAGCCTAACATAGCCAATCAGCGCAGAAACAGGTCCTTCAGCTCACCAAGTCCACGCCGACCAGTGATCCCCGTACATTAACACTATTCTACACACACAAGGGACAATTTTACATTTACACCAAACCAATTCACCTACAAACCTGAACTGCTTTGAAGTGTGGGAGGAAACCGAAAATCTCAGAAAAATATTTGAGCAATAACTGGGCCTAAGTGCTAGCTCTATATTATCCGTCTCGTTAGTCTTAGTTTAGTTTAGTTTATAGTCACATGTACCAAGGTACGGTGAAAAGCTTTTTATTGCATGCTAACTAGTCAGCGGAAATACTATCCATGATTACAATCTCTTGGATTTGAGCATACCACTGTTAAAATCTTGATTGTATTTACAGTATACACAGCATTTTTTTTTAACAGCTTTTGACTTCTGGTTCTTCATTTTAATGGAAATGTCATCTGTTTTGCTCTACATGTCCAACAATTTCTGGGCTCACTTGCTCGCTACACTAGTGCCCATACTGGTTATCATTTTGTTGATGCTTCAAGGTAGAACTACCCAACATTACACTTGTCCTACCATGGATCATCTGAAAAATCTGGGCTCAGAACCACTACTACACCTCCTGTCCAAAAGTCTGGAACCATAGATTTAATGAATCCAAAGGAACTGCAGATGCTGGTTTACAAAAGGAGACATAAAGTGCTGGAATAACTTAGCAGGTCAGGCAGCATTTCTGGAGAATATGGTTATGTGACGTTTCGGGTCTTTGACCCTTTTCCAGACTGATTGTGGGTGGGGGGGGGGGGTTAAGCTGGAAGAGAAGAGGGGCAGGACAAAGCCTAGTTCGTGATAGGTTTAGTTTAGTTTAGTTTAGTTTAATAGTAAGATTAAACGAGAACTTACCAAGTTTGAAGGTTGATCTGTATTTTACCAGGAGTCGCGGTGAGGGATTTCGTGAAGACCCCGCCAGTACGCATGCGCGGCATCCTTCAAAGCAGCGGTGTGGAATCACAGAAACACATCATGACTAAAAATAGTAAGATGAAGAACGTAGAACTTCCTAGTTGACCTTATGATAGAGGGTGGGAGCGGTGGGCACGAAATCCCTCACCGCGACTCCTCGTAAAATACAGATCAACCTTCAAACTTGGTAAGTTCTCGTTTAATCTTACTATTTTACTTCGGAGTCACGTGAGTGACTTCGTGAAGATTTCAAAGCTCTGTGATTTCACGCCCTGGACAACGTCCATGCTTATCACACTGCCGCCAGTCTGTTGGAGGAAGGCTGTTAATGGAGTTCAGTCGAAACTGGCTGAAAAATCAACACAATTTATTAATCAAATAAACAACAAATAACCCCTAATTCGGGGACAGACATTCACTGAGCGGTTCCCAGGATAGCTTCTGCAAATGTCGCAGGGGCGACCAGTGGCTTGTTGTAGAACCGTTGAAAGGTTTCTTCACTGGCCAAGCCCGCGGTGGCGAGGATGTGGTCCATGGGCACCTCCATGGCCCTCGCCGCTGATGTGGATGCAGCCCTGGTGGAATGAGACTTAAAAATGTTAGTAGCAACTCCTGCTGCATCCAGCACCACCCTGAGCCACCTGGCGATAGTCTGTACAGTCACCCGATGACGCGGAGGTTTGTGACTGATGAGGAGCCCCCGTTCCTTCATCCTGATATCTCCTGTAACCCGGATGTAGTGGTGGAGATGGGTGACTATGCAGAGAGTGGCATCTACAGGGTACGCCCGAAATTCCAACTGCAGCCCATGCGCCCCTGGCCTGTGCTGCTTCAATAATTCTTGGACAAAGAAATTTATTTGACCAGGGGTCAAGTCGCAGTTTTTGTAACGTCTGGACTCGTTGGGCTGTAGTCAGTGCCATCTGCATCACCACCTTGAGGGTGAGCTGTTTCAGTGGTAGCTCTTTCATTGGAGCCCAGCTCCTCAGTAGGGTCAGCACGATCCCCACATCCAACGTTACAGTATATCTGGGTCGCGGAGGGTTGGTGTTGAACACTCCCCTCATTAGTTTAGACACCAGGTGGTTGGAGCTGATACCTATATCCAGGTATGAGGACAGCGCACTCCTGGCGCTGTTGATGGCACTGTAGCTGAGGCCAGCATCGAAATGGAGGCCAGCTAGAAACTCCAGGACATCAGGTATCGTTGCCGAGTTGGAAGTCTTGTTGGTCCGGGCACAGAATACCTCCCACTTCCTGATTTGGGTGAGGTACTGTTTCCGAGTTGATTCTCGGCATGATGCGGCGATAAGTTCTATGGCTCGTGATGAGATGCCCGCCTGGATGAGTGGTCTTTTCAGAACCTGCAAGCCAACAAGTTTAAGTGACCATGGCAAAGATGACTAACCCCCGTAATGGGGTGAGTAATCAATTTGGGATGTTTCTCAATCGCCATCCATGGTTGTTTTAAAATTTTAACGACCATCGGGTACCATGGTTGTGTAGGCCAGTCGGGAATGATCAAAATGCCAGTTGCAGAGTCTAGTTTAATTTTCTGCAATACCCCACTGATGAGGCAGAATGGGGGAAATGCGTAGCAAAACCATTCCCCCCAATGGATAGAAAACGCATCCATTGCTATTGCCCCAGGGTCTGATTCCCACGACACATAAGTTGGTATCTGATGGTTCAACCTGGACGCAAATAGGTCAATATCTGGTGTCCCATAGTGAGCTATAATGTCTCCAAAAATTTGGGGGTTCAACATCCACTCGATGTTGTCATTGAATACTCGTGACCTGGTGTCCGCCACTGTATTAAGCTTCCCAGGCAAATAGGTCGCCGTAATCCAAATATTCCTTTCAATGCACCAGTGCCAAATTGTGTTAGCCAATTCATCACAAGATAGCGACCTCATACCACCCATATGATTGATGTAAGCCACCACTGTAGTATTATCTATTTGAAGGCGGACATGTAAATCCCGTGAATTAGTACAGTAAGCCCGCAGTCCATGAAATGCCCCCAGCATTTCTATATAGTTTATCCCGTGTGACTCCAGGAATGTAGACTCATGAGAGTTCCATCTGCCACCACAACTGGACATCGTATCAGTTGCTCCCCAGCCTTGTGCGCTTGCGTCAGTTTGTAGCACAACGTCAGGGTTGCTTACTATGATGGGTCTGTGACACTCTCTAATATTGTCAACCCACCATTGTAGCTTGTTTCTAGCCTTTGGTGGTAACCTAATTGGCCGATCAAAGTGCCCAGCATTTGTTTTTAATGCTGTGATCTTTGTTCTTTGTAAATTTCGGTAGTGTAGTGGTCCGAATTGTGCAGCTGGGAATGTAGCTACCAATTTCCCTATAACTTTTACTGTTTGCCGAATGGTCAGTACCCTGGCGCAAGTAAGACTGTGGCACTCTTCTATTATAGCAGTAGCTTTATTGGTTGGGATGGTAATCTTCATTAAATTGGTGTCTAGGGTGAACCCCAAATAATCCATAACCCGTACCGGGTGCAATTTTGATTTGTCTGGATGGATTACAAACCTCAGCTTCTCGAAAAGAGCCTTAGTTGCAGCCACTCCTTGAATTGCCAATTGGAGGGTCTGACCCACTATAAGGATATCATCCAAATATGCCATTACTATATAATTTTGTTGTCGGAGAAGAGCCAATATAGGTTTTACCAATTTTGTAAACAACCTAGGGGCTGTGGTGATTCCATTGGGCAATGCCTTGTATTCCCATAATTGACCCTTCCAGACAAACTTCAGGAATTTTCTGTGAGCCTTAAAGATGGGCACCGTATAGTATGCATCTTTCAAATCGATGCATGCCATAAAGTACCCTGGGTAAAGCATCTGCTTGGCTGTTTCAAAAGTATCCATTTTGAAATGGGTATATTGTACAACAGTGTTCAGCTCAGTTAAGTCTATTATAATCCGACATCCCCCATCTTTTTTAATTCTGGTGAAGATGTTGGACACAAACTCAATAGGTTCATGCTTGGGTTTGCCAATTACCCCTTTTGCTGCTAGCCGTATAATTTCAGCATGTCCTGCCTCCACCTCTTTTTGGGATAGAGTAAACTTCCTACGAAACGAATGCTGGGTAGGGGGATTTATACCTCCAATAAATTCTATAACATACCCTTGAACACTTTGTAAAATAAACTCATCTGTGGTGAGTTTTCCATATGTTCAAAAAAGCCCGCAATCGCCCACCTATTCGTGCAGGAAGGGATGCTACGGCGTGAGAGGAACCAGACCCCCTTACCTCCATGGTTAGCGGCGGTTCCGTACGTACGGTGTTTTGGTTGGACATTGTGGAGGTTGACGGGGCGGCGGCCGCATCTTCCATGCAGGCCGCTGTTGGCCTTGCCCTAAAAAAGGTTGTTGTGTTTGCGGAAGTGGAGGTAGGTAGGACCTTTGTGTCCTATCCGGCAGTCGTGGTTTCCAGGTTGTGTTTGGCTGTTGCCGGTGGTATGGGTGAAGTCTGGCTGTCGGAGGTTTCATGAGGCCAGCTGTTTTGGCCTCCTCGTCCAGTTCCTTCACCTGTTTGGACAGGTCTCCAAACAACTGATGCGGCGGTGGAGCGGTTGATGGTCGGCACAACCTCGCGAATTTGGGGTTGAGTGTGGGCTTTATGGAGCTCTTACGCAGGCAGTTTATCTCATACTGGGCGTTGCATAGGAGTGCCAGTGCATCTTGCTGTCCACTGGACACATTATCCCTGTCCAGGGTCCTAGCAAATGCCGTTATGCCCGTGGAGAGAACCTTTAAGATACGCTGGAGGCGGACATCCTGCATCCTGGTGGCCGTACTCAAGTGTCCCCAGATCTGGGCATTAAACAAGGGCACACTGAGGTTGATGCAGTTCTCGGGCAGTTTTATTTTCTCCAAGGTATCATTGAGAACCTGACTCTGAAGTTGGTGCGTAGTCAGGTAATCAATGGTGCCCGCCAATTTGTGGTGCAGAGGTTCACCTGTCTGTGTAGTAGCGGCAAACTTACTCACCACATCCAGCATATCCTCCTCATGCTCTGGCTCAGCGGTCACTGGCTGTCCCGGGTCATCTTCAAACACAGCAGCTGGGCAATTGCTAACACTTCTGGCTGGAGACGATGAGATGCTGAGTGGGCTCCGCGCACGGCTAGTGGATGCCCGCGAGTCCCGCTCTTCCCGTTCCCGGTCCCGCTGGAGGAGTTGCTCCACCAAGAGCTCCAACCGCTCTATGCGACCTTCCCTGCTATCTGCAGCGGACAAGCCGACTTCCCCAGGCCCTGCGAACTCACTTGGGCTTCCACCATTGGACCACACCTCCGTAAGGTGCTGTCTTGGGTCCAATGGCAGGTTGTCGTGACATACCGCCCAAGTAGGATCATACGACTCCCGCACGGACTCTCCGCTAGTCTGTCTTCTCCAAGACTGTGGCGGCCCACCTGTCTGATATGAAGGCAGGTGAGTTGAATCGGCACCGGCCCCCGGAACCTGGCTCCCCGGAGTCCGTGCAGGCTTACCTCCACACTTGCCCATCTTTTGGCGTGGAGGCGCATGGTCGGCCGCACCCAGAGCTGAGCTGACCGACCGTCTACTGCTGCCACCTCCGCCCTTGACCGCAGCCTGATGGGGTGTTTTGTCGGCGGTATCTGCTCCTGCAGGCCTACTCGACGCAGCAGTGGAGCTGCCAGACTGCACTACGGCAGATCTCCCTGGCAGTGGTACGTGTTGGTGCACTTTTGCAGGGCTCCCCTGTCGTGCAGCTGTCCCCCGGCCCAGCCCCCTCGGGTCTTCTGGAACTCGGGGAGAGGTCGCTTGTGAAGAGCGAGGCCCCTTTGCACGTACCTGTTTCCCCCGTCTTTTCTTGGGGGAAGGGGGCTCAAAGTCTGGATCCGTTGCATCCAGCTCCGGGGCGGCAAACCACTTGGGGGAGTCGGGCGCTAAAGTAGTAGGAGCGCCCGACTTCCGCATTCCTGCCCCCACATGCCTCGAAGCTGCCGGTGTTGCTTGCAGCTCCGGGGACAAGGGCCGTTGGCTGGTCGATGCAGCTCGGCTCCTCGACAGCGTCGCCTTCCTTTTGCCCTTGTCCATCCTGTGGAGTAAAGGTAAGTACTTACCTGCCGGCCTTATGAAGGAGCCCGAGGAGAGAGCGCACTCCCCCCCCCCCCCCAGCCTGCCAATGCAAATGCGGGCGATGATATGCTGCGCATGCGTGCTGGCGGGGTCTTCACGAAGTCACTCACGTGACTCCGAAGTAAAATTTAGTTTAGTTTAGTTTAGTTTAGTTTAGTTTAGTTTAGAGATACAGCTGGAAACAGACACTCCGGCCCACTGAGTCCACACTGACCAGTGATCCCCACACATTAACAGTATCCTACACACAACTAGGGACAATTTATAATTATACCAAGCCAATTAACCCAGAGAAAACCCACGCAGGTCACGGGAGAACATACAAACTCGGTACAGACAGCACCCGTAGTCAGGATGAGCCCGGGTCTCTGGCACTGTAAGGCAGTAACTCTACCACTGCGCCACTGTGCCGCTCCAAAGGTAGATACAGGTGAGGGAAGCTTTTGATAGGCAGAGTTGAAAAGGCAAAAGATATGAGATAAGGATAAAAGATAAGCCCGGGTGGTGCATAGGAAAGAGGGGGGATGGGAACAAAAATATTTCGCCCAAGAGATATAAAGTACTTAATTGGAAGATTAATTCAATTTGTCTACCTTTCCAGGCCCACATGGACTACACTTTTTCCCACCCTAATTCCTGTAGGGACTCTATCCCCTACTACCAATTCCTCTGTCTACGCCGCATCTGCACCCAGGATGAGGTGTTCCAAACCAGGGCATCGGAGATGTCTTCATTCTTTAGGGAACGGGGATTTCCCTCTTTGACTATAGATGAGGCTCTCACCAGAGTCTCCTCTATATCCCGTAGCCCCGCTCTCACTCCCCTTCCCCCCACTCGTGACAAGGACAAAGTCCCCCTTATCCTCACCTTCCACCCTACCAGCCATCACATACAATAGATATTCCTCTGACATTTTTGCCACCTCCAACGGGATCCCACCACCGGCCACTTCTTCCCATCTCCTCCCCTTTCGGCTTTCCGCAGAGACCGTTCCCTCCGTAACTACCTGGTCATCTCGTCCCTTCCCATCCAAACCACCCTCTACCCTGGTACTTTCCCTTGTAACCGCAGGAAATGCTACACTTGCCGCTTTACCTCTCCCCTCGACTCGATCCAAGGACCCAAGCAGTCTTTCCAGGTGAGGCAGAGGTTCACCTGCACATCCTCCAACCTCATCTATTGCATCCAGCTCCAGGTGTCAACTGCTCTACATCGGTGAGACCAAGCGCAGGCTTGGCGATCGCTTCGCCCAACACCTCCGCTCATTTCACAATAATCAACCTGATCTCCCAGTGGCTCAACACTTCAACTGCACCTCCCATTCCGAATCCGACCTTTCTGGCCTGGGCCTCCTCCATGGCCAGAGTGAGTCTCACCGCACATTGGAGGAGCAGCACCTCATATTTTGCTTGGGTAGTTTACACCCCGGCGGTATGAACATTGACTTCTCCAATTTTAGGTAGTCCTTGCTTTCTCCCTCCTTCCCCTCCCCTTCCTAGCTCTCCCACAGCCTACTGTCTCCTCTTCCTTTCCTTTCCCGCCCCCCTGACATCAGTCTGAAGAAGGTTCTCGACCCGACACGTTGCCTATTCCTTCGCTCCATAGATGCTGCCTCACCCGCTGGGTTTCTCCAGCATTTCTGTCTACCTTTGATTTTTCCAGCATCTGCAGTTCTTTCTTAAATAAATATTGGAAGATGAGATGATTGCCTTCCCTCATGTTGCCTTCCCTCACAGTGGGAAACGTTGATTCCGCTGTGGGAGGATGTTTTTATGTCTAATGTTAAATTCTGTAGTGTTGTGTTTATCTTATTTCTGTGCTGCATGGTAACTCAAATTTCACTGCAGCAATTGGTGTATGTGACAATAATGACCTTTGTCCTTTGTCCTTTGATTGTTCTCAAACTACATGTGATGATCTGAGTGTGAATGAATGGAGAATTAAGCAAGAAGTAAGCAACCTGATTGCACTGGATGCTGGCAGAGCAGATTCACTAAAACGTTGCCTTGGCCGGAGAGAAAGGATAGGCTGGGTTTATTTTCCCTGCAGAAGATGGTGGTGCAGCAGTAGAGTTGCTGCCTTATAGTGCCGTTTCAAACTAGACTACGGGTGCTGTCTGTACGGAGTCTGTACGTTCTCCCTGTGATCGCGTGGGTTTTCTCCAGGTGCTCCAGTTTCCTCCCACACACCAAAGATGTGTGGATTTGTAGGTTAATGGGCTCTGGTAAAGATAGTAAATTGTCACTAGGTAGGATAGTGCTAGTGCACGGGAATCGCTGGTCAGCGAGCATTCGGTGGGCCTGTCTCCGCATTGTACCCCCAAACGAAACTAAATTAAGAGAAGACTGAATTTGCGTGAAACACAAAATGCTGGAGTAAATCAGGGAGTCAAGCAGCATCTCTGGAAGACATGGATAGGCTACACTTTGGGTCAGGACTCTTCTTCAAATTGAGTAGGTACCAGATTGAAGTATATAAAAAAATGAACAGCATAGATAAGGTAGAAACTTTCCCTCCTAGTAAAGGTGTCTATGACCAGAGGACATATCTAAGGTAATGGGTAAGAGTTTAGAGGGGAGTTGAGTAAAGGGGTGATTGAAATTTGGACTGCCTGCGAGGCTGCTGGAGGCAGACACACAGATACATAACATTTAAGAACTATTTTGATAAGCACTTGAAACACCAAGGCATAGATAGAGATCTGATGGCTGGCACAGTCATGGAGGGCAGAAGGGCCTGTTTCAGTGCTACATGGCTATTTTCATTTAGTTTAGTTTAAAGATACAGTGAGAAAACAGGCCCTTTGGCCTACCGAGGCTGCACTGACCAGCGATCCCAGCACATTAACACTGCCCTACACACACTGGGGACAATTTAAACTTATACCAAGCCAATTAACTTACAAACCTGTAATATCTTTGGAAAGCTTAAATTGCATTTGCATAGATGAAGACAAGTGTTTAGCAAAGCTGCAGTTGGTCTCTCCAATGTCGAGGAGACCTCACCATAGGCCATGTAGGATATCATAAATTCAAATTGCTTTTACTCTTGCAGGGGAGGAACAGAAGGTGCCATAGTGCCACAAACTTGACAGTTGTCGACAGTACACTAAAAAATCACCTAAGTGGGACAGGCCCTTGAGCAACAGAGATGGCAATAATGGATTCTTAATTTCCCTAAGATCTGATTTGCATCTTACATTTCTTTGCAGGTTCAATTTTGTCAGATTTGGCCCATTGTAGGGCAGCACGGTTGCACAGAGGTAGAGTTGCTGCCTTGCAGCGCCAGAGACCCGGGTTCGATCCTGACTACGGGTGCTGTCCGTATGGAGTATGTACGCTCTCCCCATGACCTGCATGGGTTTTTTTCCAGAGTGCTCTAGTTTCCTCCCACACTCTAAAGATGTACAGGTTTGTAGGCTAATTGTCATGGCATAATTGTAAATTGTCCCTAGTGTGTGTAGGATATTGTAAGTGTGCGGGGGTCACTGGTCAGCACAGAGTCAGTTGTTTCCGCACTGTATCTCGAAACTAAACTAAACTAAACTTGTCTAAGCCTCATGCTTTTGTGGAAATTGACACATAGTTAGGTTTAGAGTTAGGTTTATCATTGTCACATGTACCGAGGGACAGTGAATTCATGGTTTTGCATGCTATCCAAACAGGTCCTATGTCTAGATGCAATATTGTCCTACATCAGCAATTAAATAGTAGTGTTCCCTTATACTGAAGATACAAATTTGTGTTTGTTGCTGTCACACATTTTGTGAGACAAACGATAGACACAAAAAGCTGGAGTAACTCAACGGGAGAGAAGACCCTTCTTCAGACCATTCTGAAGAAGGGTCTTGACCCGAAATGTCACCCATTCCTTCTCTCCAGAGATACTGCCTGTCCCGCTAAGTTACTCCAGCTTTTTGTGTTTATCTTTGGTTTAAACCTGCATCCGCAGTTCCTTCCTACACATTTTGTGAGACAAGACTTATTGCTAGGTGTCAAGCTGACTTATTTTCCCTCCCAGCTGAATTTACAGATAAAGACAATAAATTTGTATTGTCTGTTGTTCACAGGTAGATGTTGATAATGAAATAAAAGACAGGCCCTTACCAGTATATTACCCAGCATCAGGAGTCACCTTGCCAGACTAAAATTAATTTCCTGAAATGTATCTCCAGTAACTCAAAATAACAAACTTAGGGTTTTGTCACCTGCGGAAAGGTGGGTTTCCAGGGTTACTTTGGTGCCGGACAAGGGGCAAAGTTCAACCTAAATTTTTTACTAGGTATTCACGTGGTACAGGGGCACCGCAGGTTATGAAAGGTTATTACCTGAGTAACGGGATACTGACTTTACGCAAATTATCCTGTAGCTTCTTGAACAATTTTTTAACATAGGAAAGTTAGTAACAGAAATGCAAACATAGAATATAGAACAATACAACGCAGGAACAGGCCCTTTAGCCCACAATGTCCATGACTGATATGATGCCAAATTAAACTAATCTCTTCTTCCTGTATGTGATCCATATTCCTCTATTCCTTGCATATCCATGTGCTTATCTAAAAATCGCTTAACTGCCACTATCATATTTACCTCCACCCCTGGCAGTGCATTCCAGGCACCTGTCACTGTCTGTGTAATAAACTTGTTCTGCACATCTCATTTAAACATTGTCCCACTCACCTTAAAGCAATGCAGATTCAGGAGTTATGAGATACGGATAAAAGCTAGTAAATTCAATCTTTTTTTAAAAATCTGTTTAAATCTGTTTAAAATCTGAAACCTTCCTGCAGTAATCAAGCTAACATCATTGCCTGCTATAATTGCATGCTGTTAATTCACAGCAGGACGTCATATAAGAAGTTTGTTTTAGAAAATGACAAGGAAAACTCTTAGGTTTAGGTTCAGGTTTATTTTGGTCACATGTACCAAGGTAAAGCGAAAATGGTTTTGTTTACATGCTATCCAATCCAATGCACAAGTACAATCAAGCCAAACTCGAGTACAAAAGGTAGAGCAAAGCGATACAGAATTCTAACATAACAGTTCCAGAGAAAAAATCCCATTTCTGCAATTAAGTAGATCAGAGAATCAGGTCTGTACTCTAGTATATGGAAGAACCAGTCAGAAGTTTGATAACTGAGGGGAAGAAGTTCCTGAGTGTATAGGAAGGAAGGGTCATAGAAACATAGAAACATAGAAATTAGGTGCAGGAGTAGGCCATTCAGCCCTTCGAGCCTGCACCGCCATTCAATATGATCATGGCTGATCATCAAACTCAGTATCCCGTACCTGCCTTCTCTCCATACCCTCTGATCCCCTTAGCCACAAGGGCCACATCCAACTCACTCTTAAATATAGCCAATGAACTGGCCTCAACCACCCTCTGTGGCAGAGAGTTCCAGAGACTCACCACTCTCTGTGTGAAAAAAGTCTTTCTCATCTCGGTCTTAAAGGATTTCCCCCTTATCCTTAAGCTGTGACCCCTTGTCCTGGACTTCCCCAACATCGGGAACAATCTTCCTGCATCTAGCCTGTCCAACCCCTTAAGAATTTTGTAAGTTTCTATAAGATCCCCTCTCAATCTCCTAAATTCCAGAGAGTATAAACCGAGTCTATCCAGTCTTTCTTCATAAGACAGTCCTGACATCCCAGGAATCAGTCTGGTGAACCTTCTCTGCACTCCCTCTATGGCAATAATGTCCTTCCTCAGATTTGGAGACCAAAACTGTACGCAATACTCCAGGTGTGGTCTCACCAAGACCCTGTACAACTGAAGTAGAACCTCCCTGCTCCTGTACTCAAATCCTTTTGCTATGAAAGCTAACATACCATTCGCTTTTTTCACTGCCTGCTGCACCTGCATGCCTACTTTCAATGACTGGTGTACCATGACACCCAGGTCTCGCTGCATCTCCCCTTTTCCTAATCGGCCACCATTTAAATAATAGTCTGCTTTCCTGTTTTTGCCACCAAAGTGGATAACCTCACATTTATCCACATTATACTGCAAAACTGAGGAAGGAAGGGTCTTGACCCGAAACGACACCCATTCCTTCTCTCCAGTGATGTTACCTGTCTCGCTGAGTTACTCCAGCATTTTGTGTCTATCTTCTGTGCCGATCTATCTTATGTTGTTCCTGAGAATGGTGGTGAGCACTTTCAAACCCCTGTATCTTCTTCCCAAAAGGAACAAAAGAAGGAATGACCATGATAGGAAAGGTCCTTAATTATTGTAAAGAGGTTACTCGGATACCATTGGATCTTTACTACTTCATTAATCATACATTATCGCCCTAGCTGTACGTGGTCTGTCACGATCACCAGAGAGAGAGCTAGGGGTGTGTAGGTTACAATTATACTAACTGGTGGGGGAGTGGTGAGCATGGACATCGTCACTATCCATTAAAGGTGTGTACACATATCATCTATACCCTTCCTCTACAAAAGCAAACAGTGAGTGACAGGGCGACCACGTCTCATGTGCTAGGGTAAATGCAAACAGTACGGCACGAGAATACAGAATCACACGTAATCGCCGTAACGGACCGGCGGCCTGACCAGGCGACCAGACCGGGTCCAAACCTCGCAATCACCTCCTACCCCAACGGGAACAAGCGGGGACGACGCCGGGGCATGGTGGGGGCTGCGGACAGGAGAACCCCTGGGCGATGAAGGTACCGGGGGAATCGGCGAAGAGGAGGGCGAGGAAGCCGGTGAAAGCGGGACCACAGCCGGAAGACGGACAGGAGAAGGACGAGGGGGGGACCCCAGAGGAACGGGCAAGGCACTAGGCCGCAAAAGTGGCAGCGGGGGGGCATACGGAGCCGCCGGGGGAGGGAGAGGCTCGTTCACGAGCCGGAGATGCTGGCGGGACCGGTGGTACACCTTGCCGTCATGGTTGACAAGGTACGAACGAGGGGAGCCGGCAGAATCGACGACCACGGCCAGCTTGGAGCGGCCAGAAATGGACCTCATACGGACGACCTGGCCGGGGAGAAGTAGGCGGAGGACACGGCAGGACCTGTCGTGGGAACGTTCCTGTATACCGTGTTTGTGGGCAATGCGTTTCCAGACCAAGGAAGGTTTAAGGACAGAGGGAGACAGGGACTGTTGAGACACGGGGACCGTGGGCCGCGTGACACGGGACATGAGGCGCTGAGCCAGGGAGCCCAGGGCATGGTCGCGGGAGATGTTGCGGAGGTTCAGCAGGGCCAGGTAGATGTCGGAGCAGGATACTGGGACAAAGAAAATAAAACTCGATAAACTGGAGACACAGGAAGAAAAACTTCTGACGCCATGTAAAGAGGATTCTCGGATACCATTGGATCTTTACTACTTTATTAATCGTACATTATTGCCCTAGCTGTACGTGGTCTGTCACGATCACCAGAGAGAGACCTAGGGGTGTGTAGGTTACAATTATACTAACTGGTGGGGGAGTGGTTAGCATGGACATCGTCACTATCCATTAAAGGTGTGTTCACATATCATCTACAATTATGTTGCTGCTTTCCTAAGGCTGCATGAAGTGTAGATGGAGTAAATGGTGGGAGGTCTGATATCTGTTATGAACTGAGCTACATCCACGATTCTCTGCAATTTCTTGTTTCTTTGGGTAGAGCTGTTCCTAAACCAAGCTGTGAAGCAACCCAAAGGTATGCTTTTTACTGTGCATCTGTAGAAGTTTATAAGAGTTGTCGGAGACATGCCACATCTTCTCAGTCCCCTGAGTAAGCATTTCTGTGCTTTTTTATTGTTGCTTCATCATGGTTGGTCCATGACAAGTCATTGGTAATATTAACGTCAAGGAATTTGAAGCTCTCAACCAATTCCACTTTGGCACCATTGATGTTGATGGTGATATGTACTCCACCAAGCTTCCTGAAGTTAATAAATTAGCTCCTTCATCTTGTGTCTTCTAATGACACTAGTAAAATACTTTATCAAACAATGTACTGTCCATTGACAATTTAAGGCCATAAAAACTAGTCATTGGATGTGGGACATTCTGATCCTGTACCATTCTGATTCCACAGATGAAGACAGTAAATAAATGTTCAAGTCATTGAAATTATCTTTTCCGACTTAGGGAAAAATAGGTTGGGGAGAGTTCTCAGGAACAGAACTCTTACATAACATGGCGAATGTGTGCATTAAAAATACTTTCCCTCCAATTTTATCATAGCCCAATGCTGGGAATGGAATGAAATGGAATGAGTCAGATCAGGTTGTTGACTTGCGTTCAGTATGTCTTAATACTTTATTGAACTTGGTAGACTTTAAAACGCACCCTCTCCTCAATGGGCAGAGTAGGTTAAAATCAGGGCATTTATTTCCAAATTTACTTCTTTGGGTTTTTTTACTCTTGCCAGAATATATTGTGAAATCTGACATCCAGAATGTTATTTAGTACTGTGTGTTGAACATCAGCTTTATTTTGTTATTGTGAGTAAAATGACAAATGAGATTTTTATAAGCATTTTTAATGATTTAATTGAATTATCAGTGAATTGTTTAATGATAGGTTTTCTCAATATAAAATGTTTACATAAAACGTCCCATTTCACATGTTTATACAGAAAGTTGCCAGTATAAATATTGACATATAAAAAGTCACAGGAAGTAATTCTTGTGGGCAGGATGTGCATGCTGTATACTTTGAGAAAATCTGTGGCGACTCCAGCAACATTTCACTGAAGTTATGGTCATAAGATAGGCTGGGATATGAAACCCTGGATCATGGCTTTGAAAATGACAAACCTGTCGTCATTGTAAGAGTTCAGTACCAATTATTTTGCATCCCTACACTGTAAGTAGACTTTGGACTTTAGACATACAGCGTGGAAACAGGCCCTTCGGCCCAGCAAGTCCACACCAACCAGCGATCACTCCATACATTAGCACTATCCTACATACTAGGGACAATTTACAATTTCCAGAAGCAATTAACCTATAAGCCTGTACATGTTTGGAGTGTGGGAGGAAACGGGAGCACCCAGAGAAAGCCCATGTGGTCACAGGGAGAACGTACAAACTCCACACAGACAGCACCCATAGTCAGGATGAAACCTGGGTCTCTGGCGTTGTAAGGCAGCAACTCTACCGCTGCATCTCTGTGTTACCCTGCACCAAGTACTTGAACTCTCCACAGATTAATGAATTTATAGTAGAGTAGATCTTCTTGACTACCAGACATTATCGTACCCAATGTTTCTGATTTGATTGAAGGACTGAATCACTGAAGAGAAGTTTTGTATTATAAAATAAAATCAATGCAGCCTCATTACAGCGCAAGTTAGTACTCATCCCACATGTCATATGGACGAGCTGAGCATCTGTCCACAACAGGCAATCAGGAGAGATAATTGTGACTCTTTAAACTAGCTACCCAAATTTCAGTGCATAAAGAATCATCCTTGCGCAAATCTTTGCCTGAATATTGCCAATAGTTCTACCTAATGTGCAGGTACAGATGTACTTTTCCTTTCTTTACTTTAGACTTTGGAGATACAGAATGGAAACTGGGCTTTGCCCCCCGAGTCCATGCCGACCAGAAATCGCCCTGTACACTAGCACTATCCTACACACTCGAGACAATTTACAATTTTACCAAGGCCTATTAACCTACAAACCTGTACATCTTTGGAGAGTGGGACATACACAGAGCACCTGGAGAAAACCCAGATGCTCACAGGGAGAACGTACAAACTACATTCAGACAGCATCCAGCATCAGGATCGAACCAGGGTCTCTGGTGCAGGAAGGCAACTGTGCCAACGTCCTGCCCTAAATTCTTCACATCTCTATTTACAGTCAGGGCATAAATTGATTACCCCACCGATTCCCACAGCTATCTTCATCAGATATCCTCCCAGCTTAGTCCACTTTTCTCTTTGTATCTGCTCCAATTACAACTTTCCACATGGTTCCTTCAAGATATCTTCCTTTATCGTTAAGGGCTTGGCCCACTTACGTGTCCCTGGCACGCAAATTACGCAACCTCGTGGTCGCGTTGAGGCATACGAACATTGTATGGCCGCGCGGGGCCACTTAGAAGCGCGGAGGGGTATGTAGTTGTGCACGACATCGCGCACGGCTCCAAAATGTTTGTAGTGAACAAAATCTTTGCGCGCCAATGGCCTGTCGCGGAACTGACGGCCAAAGTGAGACAGGCCCAAGACCCTGGCACGACGCAACGTCTCAGCTTCAACAGCAGCAGAAGCAGGCAAACAATCGTCGAACTCAGCCTGGAGCTCATGGCTGTTGCGGTCCGGATCTGCCCCCACTTCTACTCCCAGAGCGGGACCAAGAAAATTGAAGATAGATACAAAATGCAGGAGTAACTCAGCGGGACCGGCAGCATCTCTGGAGAGAAGCAATGGGTGACGTTTCGGGTCAAGACCCCTCTTTTCAGACTGATGAAGAGTCTCGACATGAAACGTCACCCATTCCTTCTCTCCAGAGATGCTGCCGGTCCCGCTGAGTTACTCCAGCTTTGTGTCCATCTTCAAATGACGTCACGCGCACCAGACAGCTGTGCATACACATGAAATCGCGCCTGACCTTCGCAGGATCATTGCGGCTCAACGCGACCATGAGGTCGCGTAATTTGCGTGCCAAGGACACGCAAGTGGGACAGGCCCTTTAACCGTGGCTTCTACTCTGCAATAGTTGATGGTGTCTCCTATATCTAATCTCACTTCTTCTCTAAGCCACTTGCCTCCCAGCCAGAACATTGATAGAGTTGCCCATGTCTTCACCTCCCCTTCACCAGCCTCCACATTGATCAGATGGTCCTCGAACGCTTTCACTCTGTCAACTTCCTCGTCCTCCTTCCTCTTCTCTCAACTTAACATTGTGTTACTCTCCCATATAGGTCACAGGCCTCCAAGCTGAAAAACAACTCTCCACCTTAACCCTCTGACTCCTTCCGCCAAGCCAATTTTGTATCTAAATTGTCTAGCTCACCTTGAATCCCATGTGATATCACCTTCCAGTTCAGCCCATCATACAACACCTTGTCAAAAGTCTTACTAAAGTCCATAGCACCTACCATCCTGCCTTCACCAATTCCAAAGATGTGCAGGTTTGTAGGTTAATTCTGTAAATTGCCCCTGGTGTGTAGGTAGGACTAGTGTATGATTGATTGTTGGTCGGTGTGGAATTGGTAGGCCGATCTGTTTTCACGCTTTACCTCTAAACTAAACTAAACCTCTTGGTGTTCTCTTCAAAACACTCTTCAATGAGGATTGCAAGGTAAGATTTCCCATGCAAGGTAAGAAAGCCATGCTGACTATTCCTAACCAGTCCTTACCCTTCCAAATGCAAATAGATAATGTTTCTCACAATCCTCCATGAACTTGTCCATCACTGACGTTAGGCTCACTGGCCATTAGTTCACAGGCTTGTTCTTGCAATCCTTTTTAAATAAAAGTGCATAAATAATTACCCCCCCTCCAGTCTTCCAGGCAAGCAGGCAATAAAAATCAGCCAATATCTCCAGATTAAACTTCTTTGGCAGTGCATCGGGCATGTTGTGCATCCACCAGTCTTCTTCTGAAGCCTGGGCTATCAAATTTCTCATCTGTTTCCATCAAAGTAGAACAGGTGTATAACTATATCCTCCATGAAACTGAAGCCTGCAATGCCCTCTTTCCCCCTTCTGACCCCACCCTGGCTTCACGTGCATTTACCCGCTCACCAAGTCCAGAATTAACTTCTGTACCAATCTCTAATAGAAGGTTTTTTAGCATCAATTTCTGATCTGATGGCTGAGAGTGGAATATCAAATGACCGTATCCCATCTTCCACTGTCTTCTTCCCCTCATCCCACCGATCAAGAAGATTCTAATTCCCGAATATCTAAAGTGCAAAAAAGAACGGGGAGGACTACCTGCAACTTGTGAACCAAAAGGATTTTGGAAGTTGGGGAGCAGTAGGGAAACAAAAGGATGGTTAAGTGTGCATTTATGCTCGTCATCAATTTATCCAGCATCGTGTTCTTACATTTTAGCTCTAGATTTACTTTTCAATAAACGCCCACTGCTTTTCACCAACACAGTAAACCACACCTGTGGTGGATAAGGCTATTTGTAAGATACATTAACCACATAATATTTGATCCCAGCTGATGCAGTCGGGCACTTAACTTGCAGAGACTGTAGGCAGCATAAATTTAATGTACTGCTTGCCTCATAATGAAGGGGACTGAGCTAAATTAGTGCCTAGTCAGCATATTCAGCACCTGAAATTTCTCTCCTCAGATACGTAACCAAATAATCATATGCACATAGTTACCTAAGGTTAGAGTAGACCCTCTTTTGATGGGATGCCTCCCATTTAAATGGCAATTTGTTGCCTATTTATTGTTAGTCCAGGACACACATTTCTTCACAGGGTTTTTGTTAACTGGACACCTAGACTTCAAAGGTCAAATACTGAGCTGGCCTTGAGTTAAATTACTTCATGACATTAATCTGTCCCAATTGACCCAATGGCTCAGGATCCATTGATCCTGGTATATGGATAGGAAAGGTTTAGATGGATTTTGTCCAAACATAGGCAGGTGAGACATCTTGGTTAGCACTGGCAAGTTGGGCCGAATGGCCTGTTTGCCATGCTGTATAACTCTATGACTTATGACCCATTGGCACAATGGGTCAGGATCTTGCAATCTGTGGTGAGCATCGAGAACACAGCATTGACCTCTGGCTCCTTTCTTCAACCAAACCCTCTCAGAAGGATTGACACAAACCATTGGGAGGAACCCCTGCTGGTAGAGAAAACCAACCATGTCCACAATGACCACCCACCAATTTGACAGCCAGCTAAACCATGTTCAGTGCATGCAGCTATCACGCACTGCATACAAAGGTGGCTAGTGCAGGAGGAGGGAGGAGGATTGGAAGAGGGTTGAGATATGATGAAGGGAGAAAGAAGAATGGCTAGAGGAAGTGAATTGGAAGGAGGAATGAGAAAAGGCAGAGTAAGGGAGCAGCAACAACAACATAAACCTGTGCCTTTAGTTATGAAATTCAATGCTGACAACCCAAGTGCCCACAGAACACAAATGGGAGATGACTTGAAATTCAGCTACGGTGCTGGTTGATGTTGTGGCTCACTGATATACACGTGGCATAAAGAAGATGTGAGGGTATAAAAAATGATCCACTGTTATGCTGTGACTTGTTATGGCAATTCCAGCAGATGGGAGAGAGTGGTGGACGCAGCCTAGTCCATCAAAAGCAAAGCCCTCCCCATGTAGAAAACATCTACGTAACAGCACAGGTTCAAGAAGGCAGCATCCATCATCAAGAATTCCTAAGATCCAGGCCATGCCCTCTTCTCACTGCTACCATTAAGCAGGAGTTCATAAGTTTATGTTATAAGAGCAGAATTAGGCCATTCGGCCCATCAAGTCTACTCCGCCATTCAATCTTGGCTGATCTTTCCCTCTCAACCCCATTCTCCTGGCTTCTCCCCATAACCCCGTACTAATCAAGAATCTATCAATCTCCACCTTAAAAATATCCATTGACTTGCCCTCCACAGTCTTCTGTGGCAATGAATTCCACGGATTCACAACCCTCTGATTAAAGAAATTCCTCCTTGTCCTCTTTCTAATGGTATGTCCTTTAATTCTGGAGCTATGGCCTCTGGTCCTAGACTCTCCCACGAGCGGAAACATCCTCTCGACATTCATTCTTTCCAGGTACAGAAGCCTGAAATCCCAAACCACTGGGTTCAGGAACAGCTACCTTTCTACAACTATCAGGTTCTTGAACCAACCTGCACAAACCTAATCCTACCTCGACGACATGAGATTAAAAACTACCTCTTGCACTACCCTGGGGCGTATTTTTCTCTCGTTTGTCTTGCACTAATGGCTTTTTTTTGTAGTCTTTTTTTTCTCTTTACTGTCTACATGATTTTCATCTGTAAATATTATACATATCACACATATTTTCATATGTATAATTTATCTTTTTGTGTATTGTCTGAGGCTACATACCTGTGATGCTGTTGCAAGCAAGATTTTCATTGTACCTGTACCTCATCGTACTTGTGCATCTGACAATAAACTTGACTTGCCTTGAGCAGAGAATAGGTCCAGATTTCACAGCAGCCAAAAGAATGTTTCTAAGAGTAACCAGGCTACAAAGTTAATTAAAATAGTAAGATTAAATGAGAATTTACGAGTTTGAAGTCTGATCTTTATTTTATGAGGAGTCGAGTTGAGGGACTACGTGAAGAACCCTGTACAGCCGTTCGTGCGTCAATCTTCAAAGCAACGGTGTGAAATCACAGATAATAATGACTGAAGTATAATGGTAAGATAACAAAGACTAGAACTACCAGATGAGATCTATGAGGGCTGGGAGCGGAGGGCACGTAGTCCCTCAACTCGACTCCTCATAAAATAAAGATCAAACTTTAAACTGGTAAGTTCTCGTTTAATCTTACTATTTTACTTCGGAGTCACGTGAGTGACTACGTGAAGACTTCAAAGCTCTGTGATATCATGCCGTGTGAAACGAGTGTACACAACCACACCTGCTTCATTGACAAATGAAGGGAAACATTCATAATGCATACAGTCATAACATAGATGTAAAACATGCTGATGCTGTTTAAATGAAACAATATTTCCATCTCTCACCCAGATGGAAAATATAACCAGAACATAAATAGAGTTAACAAATAACCCTGGTTCAGCAATGGGTCATTACGGATGTTTGGAGAGTCGTTCGTTGGACCATGCTGCAGCCGTAACAATGCGACCCAGCGGAACATAAATACCCTTGCTGCTGATGTTGTAGCAGCCCTGGTGGAATGAGATCTGGAATCAGAATCCATTAGTACATAACACAACTCTGTTTTTCTCATCTGGAATGGCATGAACAATAAGTTCTCCCAAATTATTTATTCATGTATCTATTTATTTATTTATTTATTATGACTAACGACATTGCTAGTCCAGAACTCCAAGCTCTTGATGACCATGACATATTGTTGTATATATGTGTGCTTACCTTATCAAAGGTCCCCTGGTATTCCTGTGACTATTTTGAGACCTGACTCCCTTCTGGTCTGCTCAAGTATTTATAACATAATATATATTATAATTTACAGACGTTATCATCCTGTACCATCACAATTATGTAGCGACTGAACCTGCTGCACTAAACCAGTGCCAGAAGGATAACTACCTAATAAACTCCAGCCAAATTTAGGGATATAGCTGCAGGCTCCTGGTGAAACAGTGTTCACAAATGACAACATCGCATATGGCATTATATTGGTCCTGGGACCTATGTTGATGCATGAACGGCTGTACGGGGTTCTTCACGTAGTCACTCACGTGACTCCGAAGTAAAATAGAATTAAAGATTCTTAAGGGGCAAAGAGAAACTTTTCAGTCTCACAAGAAAGTTTTGTAACCAAAACTTTATACAACACTCCAAGTGCAGCCTCACCGACATCTTGAACAACTGCAAGATAATGTCCAAATTCCTATGTTCAATGCCCTGATTGATGAAGACCAGTGTGCCAAACAGCTTCTTCATCACCCTGTCTACTTGTGACACAACTTTCAATGAATCATGTACTTGTCGATATTATTTTAGGAATGGCAAACCTATTGTTTTGTTGTGTTGTGACCAGTGCAGGTACTCCAAGTTGTGTTGTGAGGCTTAATTTACAGCCATAGGTTGCACACTGATGCTCAGTTTATATCAGTAAGGGCAGAAATGAGCATTACATGAACTGTCGCATCCAAATGTGCAGGTCTGACACCAGAAAAAGGGCATTAAATTTGATGTCCACATGATTATTTTCATTGCATTATAATGAAAAGTGAATGAATGATTGCAGCTTTCTCTCAAGTCGATACACTATTTTGCACGTCCCAAAGGTCAGAGGAAATAATACCACTTCAGTAGGTTTGTAAATCTGATGATTCACAGGAAGTCAGAAATGTTTAAGATTCATTACTGAACAGTGGTGCAGCTATGAGGTCAAGTATTCAAATTGAAAAATTACATTGCACTATATTGTTTAGATTAGTTGCAAATATACACATGGAAAAACTGCAGGTGCATTCATGGACAGCTACCCGTTGGGTAAATAACACTGCACATTCAATTTAGCCAGACTCAGCAAGAAAACAAATAGCTTTTTATGTTGAGTAGCTAAAACAGTGCCACCTAGCTGCTACCCAGATTCTGATGCAAAATGCAACCAACCTTTTTTAAGTTGTGAAGACACAATATTTCCAAGCAGGAAAGCTGGCCTGGGGACCGCATGAGGATTGAACTACAGGAACAAATTCATCAGGAGCAGCAAAGGAGGTACCAACAGAGTCAGTTGCCACACATTAATCTGATTTACGCGCTGCATGTGAATATCTTGTAACACTAGGATAACAATAAACATTGTTGCTTTGGATTTGTGTGCATCTCTGAGGTAGTGTTGAATATTAGTGTTTACACTCATTAAGACATCTGTTCTTGGCAGCAGGATATCCTTATCTTTCTCTTAGTATTATTGGCCTAAATATAGAACAATTGCGAGTGATGGTTAATGGGTTTACGAAGCTTTGCCTTCGAGTGAATTGTCCCAGGAGAGGGATGATGGCAAACGGTTTTGATGCTTCTCTTCAAGCTGGCAAGATGAGGTGGGTAGATGATACAGGTGTCAGGGGTTATGGGGAGAAAGCAGGAGAATGGGGTTTGGAGGGAGAGATAGATCGCCCATGATTGAATGGCGGAGTAGACTTGATGCACAAAATGCCCTAATTCTGCCCCTATCATTTATGACCTTATGATCTTAAGATTTATTTAACTATTAGGCTCTTCTGGATTCTCACACAAGTATGTGCGAACACAGTGGTCTTGCGAGCTCTCAACACTGAAATATTCCCAGTTTTCTTCTACAATAAACTCCTCAAGGAGTCCAGAATTCTTAACTTTCTAAACTGTGTCAGAAGTCGTACCAGAAATCTATCTGCTGAAATTTCACCAGGTCTTTTGTTCTCCAAAGACATACAGTTTTGAAGGTCAGTTGGGTTGGTATAAATGTAAATTGTCCCTATTGTGTGTAGGATAGTGTGGGGGATGTGGGGGATCGCTGGTCGGTGCGGATTCGGTGGGCCAAAGAGCCTGTTTCTGCTCTGTGTCTCTAAAACTAAAAAAAACAAAAAAAGGTCAGACTAAACTCCTGCAAAGTATCACCTCAGCATTCATTGAGATGATAGTAACCCTACCTTAGTAACAGCTAAGATAGACATAAAATGCTGGAGTAACTCAGCGGGTCATGCAGCAACTCTGGAGAAAAGGAATATGTGATATTTCGGGTTGAGATCCTTCTTCGGTGTTCTGAAGAAAGGTCTCAACCCAAATCATCACATATTCCTTTTATCCAGAGATGCTGCCTCACCAGTCGAGTTACTCCAGTATAGTTCCTTCCTACACTGGTTATCAGCTAAATGCATATCAGCTATTTAAAAACTAGAGATGCCAAAAATATAAAATAGAAAATGCCAGAGATAGTTAGCAGGCATTGTAATACGGGCGCAATGAATGTTACTTCTGGAATTCAATATTATTATAGAACAAAGTTTTATGAGCTGATATCAATGTACATTTGTTGCTACGTCATATAATTGGCACACAGAGTCATAGTGTCATAGAATCATAGAGCTACAGACTGCATAAACTGACCCTCCAGCCCACCATGGCCATGTCAACCAAGTTGGCATGGTGGGCTAGTCCCATTTACCTGGATAGCCCTCCTATCCATATACATATCCAGGTGACATTTAAAAGTCAAAATTGTATTTAGAAACATAGAAACATAGAAATTAGGTGCAGGAGCAGGCCATTCGGCCCTTCGAGCCTGCACCGCCATTCAATATGATCATGGCTGATCATCCAATTCAGTATCCTGTACCTGCCTTCTCTCCATACCCCCTGATCCCTTCAGTCACAAGGGCCACATCCAACTCCCTCTTAAATATGGCCAACAAACTGGCCTCAACTACCTTCTGTGGCAGAGAATTCCACAGATTCACCACTGTGTGAAAAACGATTTTCTCATCTCGGTCCTAAAAGACTTCCCCCTTATCCTTAAACTGTGACCCCTTGTCCTGGACTTCCCCAACATCGGGAACAATCTTCCTGCATCTAGCCTTAAGAATTTTGTAAGTCTCTATGAGATCACCCCTCAATCTTCTAAATTCCAGCGAGTACAAGCCAAGTCTATCCAGTCTTTCTTCATATGGAAGTTGTGCCATCCCAGGAATCAGTCTGGTGAACCTTCTCTGTACTCCCTCTATGGCAAGAATGTCTTTCCTCAGATTAGGAGACCAAAACTGTACGCAATACTCCAGGTGTGGCCTCACCAAGACCCTGTACAACTGCAGTAGAACCTCCCTGCTCTTGTACTCAAATCCTTTTGCTATGAATGCCAACATACCATTCGCTTTCTTCACAGCACCTGCATGCCTACTTTCAATGACTGGTGTACCATGACACCCAGGTCTCACTGCATCTCCCCTTTTCCTAATTGGTCACCATTCAAATAATAGTCTACCTTCCTGTTTTTGCCACCAAAGTGGATAACCTCACTTTTATCCACATTATACTGCATCTGCCATGCATTTGCGCACTTACCCAGTCTATCCAAGTCATCCTGCAGCCTCCTAGCATCCTCCTCACAGCTAACACTGCCCCCCAGCTTTGTGTCATCCGCAAACTTCGAGATGTTGCATTTAATTCCCTCATCCAAATCATTAATGTATATTGTAAATAGCTGGGGTCCCAGCACTGAGCCTTGCGGCACCCCACAAGTCACTGTCTGCCATCCTGAAAAGGTCCCGTTCACTCCTACTCTTTGCTTCCTGTCTGCCAGCCAGTTCTCTATCCACATCAATACTGAACCACCAATACCGTGTGCTTTAAGTTTGTATGCCAATCTCTTGTGTGGGACCTTGTCGAAAGCCTTCTGAAAGTCCAGATACAACACATCCACTGCTTCTCTCTTATCCACTCTACTAGTTACATCCTCAAAAAATTCAATAAGATTCGTCAGACATGATTTACCCTTCGTAAATCCATGCTGACTTTGTCCAATGATTTCACCACTTTCCAAATGCGCTGCTATCCCATCTTTAATAATTGACTCTAGCAGTTTCCCCACTACCGATTTTAGGATAACTGGTCTGTAATTCCCCGTTTTCTCTCTCCCTCCCTTTTTAAAAAGTGGGGTTACATTAACTACCCTCCAATCCTCAGGAACTACTCCAGAATCTAAAGAGTTTTGAAAAATTATCACTAAGCTATCTGCCATTTCTGGGGCTACTTCCTTAAGTACCCTGGGATGCAGCCTATCTGGCCCTGGGGATTTATCAGCCTTTAATCCATTCAATTTACCTAACACCACTTTCCGGCTAACCTGGATTTCACTCATTTCCTCCATCTCATTTGACCCGCGATCCCCTGCTATTTCCGTCAAATTATTTATGTCTTCCTTAGTGAAGACAGAACCAAAGTAGTTATTCAATTGGTCTGCAATGTCTTTGTTCCCCATGATCAATTCACCGGTTTCTGACTGCAAGGGACCTACATTTGTTTTAACTAATCTTTTGCGCTTCACATATCGATAAAAAATGTTGCAGTCCGTTTTTATGTTTCCTGCCAGTTTTCTTTCATACTCCATTTTCCCTTTCCTAATTAAGCCCTTTGTCCTCCTCTGTTGGTCTCTGAATTTCTCCCAGTCCCCTGGTAGGCTGCATTTTCTGGCTAATTTGTACGCTTCATCTTTTTCTTTGATACTATCCCTGATTTCCCTCGTTATCCACGGATGCGCCACCTTCCCTGATTTATTCTTTTGCCATACTGGGATGAACAATTGTTGTAGTTCATCCATGCAGTCTCTAAATGCCTTCCATTACATATCCACCGTCAATCCTTCAAGAATCAATTGCCAGTCCATCTTGGCCAATTCACGTCTCATACCCTCAAAGTTACCTTTCTTTAAGTTCAGGACCCGTGTTTCTGAATTAACAATGTCGCTCTCCATCCTAATGAAGAACTCAACCATATTATGGTCACTCTTGCCCAAGGGGCCATGTACAACAAGGCTGCTAACTAACCCTTCCTCATTACTCAATATCCAGTCTAGAATAGCCTGCTCTCTCGTTGGTTCCTCCACATGTTGGTTTAGAAAACTATCCCGCATACATTCCAAGAAATCCTCTTCCTCAGCACCCCTGCCAATTTGATTCACCCAATCTATATGTAGATTGAAGTCACCCATTATAACGGTTTTACCTTTGTTGCACACATTTCTAATTTCCTGTTTGATGCCATCCCCAACTCCACTACTACTGTTAGGTGGCCTGTACACAACACCCACTAGCGTTTTCTGCCCCTTAGTGTTTCGCAGCTCCACCCATATCGATTCCACATCCTCCAAGCTAATGTCATTCCTTTCTATTGCGTTAATCTCCTCTCTAACCAGCCACGCTACCCCACCTCCTTTTCCTCTCTGTCTATCCTTCCTGAATATGGAATACCCCTGGATGTTCTGCTCCCAGCCTTGGTCACCCTGGAGCCATGTCTCTGTGATCCCAACTATATCATAATTATCAATAGCTATCTGCACTTTCAACTCATCCACCTTATTATGAATGCTCCTCGCATTGAGACACAAAGCCTTCAGGCTTGTTTTTACAACACTCTTGGCCCTTTTACAATTATGTTGAAAAGTGGCCCTTTTAGATTTTTGCCCTGGATTTGTTTTCCTGTCACTTTTCACCTTGCTACCTATTGCTCCTATCCTCATTCTACACCCCTCTGTCTCTCTGCTCACACATTTAAGAAACCCTCCACTTCTTATTCTCCGTTTGTTATTTTTTTCTTCTTTCCTCCCTACGTGTTGCGTCTGACTGCTTCTCCTCTCTGCCTCCTGCCTCACAAACGGACTACTTGCCTTCTCTATTTGAGTCCCTCCCCCCAACCGATCTAGTTTAAAGTCTCCCCAGTAGCCTTTGCAAATCTCCCCGCCAGGATATTGGTTCCCCTCGGGTTCAAGTGCAACCCGTCCTTTTTGTACAGGTCACACCTTCCCCAAAAGAGGTCCCAATGATCCAGAAACTTGAACCTCTGCGCTCCGCACCAGTCCTTTAGCCACGCATTTATCCTCCACCTTGCTCCATTCCTACTCTCACTGTCGCGTGGCACAGGCAGTAATCTTGAGATAGAAACATAGAAACATAGAAATTAGGTGCAGGAGTAGGCCATTCAGCCCTTCGAGCCTGCACCGCCATTCAATATGATCATGGCTGATCATCCAACTCAGTATCCCGTACCTGCCTTCTCTCCATACCCTCTGATCCCCTTAGCCACAAGGGCCACATCCAACTCACTCTTAAAGATAGCCAATGAACTGGCCTCAACTACCCTCTGTGGCAGAGAGTTCCAGAGACTCACCACTCTCTGTGTGAAGAAAGTCTTTCTCATCTCGGTCTTAAAGGATTTCCCCCTTATCCTTAAGCTGTGACCCCTTGTCCTGGACTTCCCCAACATCGGGAACAATCTTCCTGCATCTAGCCTGTCCAACCCCTTAAGAATTTTGTAAGTTTCTATAAGATCCCCTCTTAATCTCCTAAATTCCAGAGAGTATAAACCGAGTCTATCCAGTCTTTCTTCATAAGACAGTCCTGACATCCCAGGAATCAGTCTGGTGAACCTTCTCTGCACTCCCTCTATGGCAATAATGTCCTTCCTCAGATTTGGAGACCAAAACTGCACGCAATACTCCAGGTGTGGTCTCACCAAGACCCTGTACAACTGAAGTAGAACCTCCCTGCTCCTGTACTCAAATCCTTTTGCTATGAAAGCTAACATACCATTCGCTTTTTTCACTGCCTGCTGCACCTGCATGCCTACTTTTAATGACTGGTGTACCATGACACCCAGGTCTCGCTGCATCTCCCCTTTTCCCAATCGGCCACCATTTAAATAATAGTCCGCTTTCCTGTTTTTGCCACCACAAGTGGGTAACCTCACATTTATCCACATTATACTGCATCTGCCAAACATTTGCCCACTCACCCAGCCTATCCAAGTCACCCTGCAGTCTCCTAGCATCCTCCTCACAGCGAACACTGCCCCCCAGCTTAGTGTCATCCGCAAACTTGGAGATATTGCCTTCAATTCCCTCATCCAGATCATTAATATATATTGTAAATAGCTGGGGTCCCAGCACTGAGCCCTGCGGTACCCCACTAGTTACTGCCTGCCATTGTGAAAAGGACCCGTTTACTCCTACTCTTTGCTTCCTGTTTGCCAGCCAGTTCTCTATCCACATCAATACTGAACCCCTAATACCGTATGCTTTAAGTTTGTATACTAATCTCTTATGTGGGACCTTGTCGAAAGCCTTCTGGAAGTCCAGATATACCACATCCACTGGTTCTCCCTTATCCACGCTACTAGTTACATCCTCGAAAAATTCCACAAGATTTGACAGACATGATTTACCTTTTGTAAATCCATGCTGACTTTGTCCAATGATTTCACCACTTTCCAAATGTGCTGCTATCCCATCTTTAATAACTGACTCTAGCAGTTTCCCCACTACCGATGTTAGACTAACTGGTCTGTAATTCCCCGTTTTCTCTCTCCCTCCCTTCTTAAAAAAGAGGGGTTACATTTGCTACCCGCCAATCCTCAGGAACTACTCCAGAATCTAAAGAGTTTTGAAAGATTATCACTAATGCATCCACTATTTCCTGAGCTACTTCCTTAAGTACTCTGGGATGCAGCCTATCTGGCCCTGGGGATTTATCGGCCTTTAATCTATTCAATTTACCCAACACCACTTCCCGACTGACCTGGATTTCACTCAATTCCTCCTTTGACCCACAGTCCCCTGCTATTTCAGGCAGATTATTTATGTCTTCCTTAGTGAAGACGGAACCAAAGTAGTTATTCAATTGGTCCGCCATATCCTTGTTCCCCATGATCAACTCACCTGTTTCTGACTGCAAGGGACCTACATTTGTTTTAACTAACCTCTTTCTCTTCACATATCTATAAAAACTTTTGCAGTCAGTTTTTATGTTCCCTGCCAGTTTTCTTTCATAATCTATTTTTCCTTTCCTAATTAAGCCCTTTGTCCTCCTCTGCTGGTCTCTGAATTTCTCCCAGTCCTCTGGTATGCTGCTTTTTCTGGCTACTTTGTACGCATCATCCTTTGCTTTGATACTATCCCTGATTTCCCTTGTTATCCACGGATGCACTACCTTCCCCGATTTATTCTTTTGCCAAACTGGGATGAACAATTTTTGTAATTCATCCATGCAGTCTTTAAATGTCTTCCATTGTATATCCACCGTCAACCCTTTTAGAATTAATTGCCAGTCAATCTTGGCCAATTCACGTCTCATACCCTCAAAGTTACCTTTCTTTAAGTTCAGAACCATTGTTTCTGAATTAAACAATGTCACTCTCCATCCTAATGAAGAACTCAACCATATTATGGTCACTCTTGCCCAAGGGGGCACGTACAACAAGACGGCTAATTACCCCTTCCTCATTACTCAAAACCCAGTCTAAAATAGCCTGCTCTCTCGTTGGTTCCTCTACATGTTGATTTAGATAACTATCCCGCATACATTCCAAAAAATCCTCTTCCTCAGCACCCCTGCCAATTTGATTAACCCAATCTATATGTAGATTGAAGTCACCCATTATAACTGTTTTGCCTTTGTCGCACGCATTTCTAATTTCCCGTTTGATACCATCCCCAACTTCTCTGCTACTGTTAGGTGGCCTGTACACAACACCCACCAGCGTTTTCTGCCCCTTAGTGTTTTGTAGCTCTACCCATACCGATTCCACATCCTCCAAGCTAATGTCCTTCCTTTCCATTGCTTTAATCTCCTCTCTAACCAGCAATGCTACCCCACCTCCTTTTCCTTTCTCTCTATCCCTCCTGAATATTGAATATCCCTGGATGTTCAGCTCCCAGCCTACGTCACCCTGGAGCCATGTCTCCGTGATCCCAACTATATCATAATCATTAATATCTATCTGCACGTTCAACTCGTCCACCTTATTACGAATACTCCTTGCATTGAGACACAAAGCCTTCAGGCTTGTCTTTACAACGCATTTACCCCTTATACAATTTTGCTGTAAAGTGGCCCTTTTTGATTTTTGCCCTGGTTTTGTCTGCCTGCCACTTTTACCTTTCACCTTGCTACCTAATGCTTCTACCCTCATTTTACACCCTCCTGCCTCTCTGCTCTTGTACCCATCCCCCTGCCACATTAGTTTAAATCCTCCCCGACAGCACTAGCAAACACTCCCCCAAGAACATTGGTTCCATTCCATTCCAGGTGCAAACCGTCCTGTTTGTACCGGTCCCACCTCCCCCAGAACTGGTCCCAGTGCCCTAAAAAATGTGAATCCCTCCCCCTTGCACCACTTTTCAAGCCACGTATTCATTTGCATTATCCTCCTATTTCTACTCTGACTGGCCCGTGGTACTGGTAGTAATCCGGAGATTACTACCTTTGAGGTCCTACTTTTAAGTTTATCTCCTAGCTCCCTAAATTCACCTTGTAGGACCTCATCCCTTTTTTTACCTATATCGTTGGTGCCAACATGCACCACGACAACTGGCTGTTCACCCTCCCCCTCCAGAATGTTCTGCAGCCGTTCAGTGACATCCCTGACCTTTGCACCAGGGAGGCAACATACCATCCTGGAGTCTCGTTTGCGGCCGCAGAAACGCCTATCTATTCCCCTGACAATTGAATCCCCTATTACTATTGCCCTTCCCCTCTTTTTTTCCCCCCTCATGTGCTGCAGAGCCACCCATGGTGCCATGAACCTGGCTGCTGCTGCATTCCCCTGATGAGCCATCTCCCTCAACAGTATCCAAAATGGTATACCTGTTTAGGAGGGAGATGACCGCAGGGGACTCCTGCACTACCTGCCTACTGCTTTGCTGGCTATTGGCCACCCGTTCCCTTCTTGTCCTCCTACCTTTTGCCTGCGGTGTGACCAACTCACTGTACGTGCTATCCACGACTTTCTCCGCATCGTGGATGCTCCAGTATGAATCCAGCCGCAGTTCCAATCGTTCAATGCGGTCTGCCAGGAGCTGCAGCTGGACACACTTCCTGCAAACGTAGTCACCAGGGACACCGACCATCTCCCTGATCTCCCACATGTTGCAGGCTGAACAAACCATGGGGCCAATCTCTACTGCCATACCTTACTCCCAAATTACTAAAAAAAACACAAAAACTTATCCTTTAAACTTTACTACTAAATACTGAATCCCTAACTCCCAGAATCCCTCACTCCCAGAAGGCAGAAATGTAAAATAGTAAACCCGGGGTTGCACCCAATCAGCTGCTTCCTCGGGTCCTCTTCCACCAATCAGCGGCTTCCTCAAAAAAAAAAACCCACTTCTCCAAATGGAACGGTAAGCCTCTGGAAAAACAAGCCCCGCGCTCGATTTTTATCCTTACCGGTCGGGTGTCGCTCCTCCCCCTCCTTCACTTCCTCCAACGGCTCCTGTGGGCCTCTGGAAAAGTAAGCCCCGCGCTCGATTTTTAACCTTACCGGTCGGGTGTCGCTCCTCCCCCTCCTTCACTTCCTCCAACGGCTCCTGTGGGCCTCTGGAAAAGCAAGCCCCGCGCTCGATTTTTAACCTTACCGGTCGGGTGTCGCTCCTCCCCCTCCTTCACTTCCTCCAACGGCTCCTGTGGGCCTCTGGAAAAGTAAGCCCCGCGCTCGATTTTTAACCTTACCGGTCGGGTGTCGCTCCTCCCCCTCCTTCACTTCCTCCAACGGCTCCTGTGGGCCTCAATATACATTTGAAATACATATTGTTACCTTTGCGGTTATACATATTGTTACCTTTGCGGAGATTGTTACCTTTGCGGTCCTTCTCCTTAACACTCTTCCTAACTCCCTAAATTCTCCTTTCAGGACCTCCTCTCTTTTTCTACCTATGTCATTGGTACCTATAAGTACCACGACCTCTGGCTCCTCTCCCTCCCATTTCAAGATATCTTGGACACGTTCAGTCACATCCCGGACCCTGGCACCAGGGAGGCAAACTACCATCCGGGTCTCCTGACTGCGTCCACAGAATCGCCTATCTGACCCCCTAACTATATTTACTTCTATCATTTCCTCTGGCAGCACATTCCAGATACGGACTGCTCGCTGAGTGAAAAATTGATCCCCGATGTCCCTCTTAAAACCTATTCCCTCCAGTTTTAGAATCCTCTTCCTTGGGAAAAAGACTTAAGTGTTCACTTTATCCAAGACCCTCATGACCTTGTACACTTCAATAAGGTGACCCAACCTCCCATTCTCCAAAGGAAAAAAGTCCCAGCCTATCCAACATCTTCCTATAATTCAAGCCTGCATATCCAGGTAACATTTTGTGAATCTCTTCTGCATCCTTCTTAACTTAATAGCATCCTTCCTGGGCAATCAGAATTGCACACGGGACTCCAAGTGTGGTCTCATCAATAACTTGTACAGTCGCAACACGATGTCCCAAATCCTGTACTCGGTGCCCTGACTGGTGAAGGCAAGCATACAAACACCTTCCTGTCTGTGGATGTTATCACTCAGTGAAGCCTTAGACTCTCTCAACACTCTACAGAGCCTACCAATCACTGTGTAAGTCCTGTCCCAACTTAGTTTAGTTTAGAGATACAGCATTCTGCTATGTCACTGCTCAATAATTTTGGTCAATTTTCAGGTTATAAGATAAATCTTGGAAAAAGCCAACTGTTTCCCATTAACTATGAAGTACAACCCTCGGATCTTACCAACTTGCCATTCAAAATTGAAAAAATCAAGCTCTCATATTTGGGCTTTTCAGCTACGAGGAAATACAAGGATCTTTTTAAAGAGGATTTTATCATTCTGTTAAACCAGATCAAACAGACGCTAACACTGTGGTCACCCCTGTCAATGTCACTTGTCGGCCGAATAAATTCAATCAAAATGACCATTTTACCAAAATGTTTGTACCTTTCTCAGGCCTGATTGGTTTTTATCCCCAGGTCCTTCTTTGACCATCTTGACTCAGTTATTTCCTCCTATATATGGAGAGGTAAGTGGCCTCGTCTTAATAAGGCCCACCTTAAAAAAAACAAGGCTTTTGGTGGCCTAGCTCCCCCAAACGTTCGCTTTTATTATTGGGCTGCTAACCTGCGCTGCCTTGCATTTTGGTCTTTCTTCCACAGCCAGCCCAATTGCCCTGACTGCGTAGCCATGGAATTACACACAGATGATAATATGTCCATACCTGCACAACTTGGTTCCTCACTTCCACTCCCCTCAATTAAATCGGTTAAAAAATCCAGTGGTTAAACACTCTTTGAGGATATGGCTTCAATTCAGGAAATGTTTTGGGTTGCATAACTTTTCTCTACTGAGCCCAGTTGCATCAAACTACCTTTTTAAACCTTCAACTCAGGACACTGTCTTAAAATAATGGCATAGGAAGGGTATTGTGCGCTTCAAGGACCTGTTTATGGGTAACACTGTAGCATCATTTGAACAATTAAGCAACAAATTCAATCTTCCAAAGTCATATTTTTTCCGATACCTGCAAACAAGACATGATGTGTTCTATAAACTGCCCAGCTCTTCTATATCAACAGACACAACTCTTGTTGATACAGTTCTTTCTTTAAACCCATCTTAGAATAGACTTGTCTCAGCTTTATATGGTAGGATGTTGGATCTAAGGCGCGCCCTCATGGACAAGCTCAAGGCAGCGAGGAAGACTTGGGCTTCTCTCTCTCGGAAGATACATGGAGTTCCATTCTTCAACTGGTTAATTCCGCCTCTCTATGTGCTCGTCACTGCCTGATCCAATTCAAAGTGGTACATAGGGCTCATATCTCAAAAGCCAAAATATCTACTATTTACCCTGAGGTTAGTCCATTCTGTGTTAAATGTAAAATTTCTGAAGCCTCTCTTATCCATATGTATTGGTCATGCCCCAGCCTTAGCAAGTTCTGGCTAGAGGTATTCCATACATTATCCCAGGTGTTAAACATCAAATTGGAACCAAAGCCCCTAATCGCTCTTTTTGGGGTCACTGGTGAGGAGGTTAGATTAACTGCAGATAAATGACGCATTATATCTTTTGCTTCTCTTCTGGCTCGGCGAACAATCCTGCTCAGGTGGACAGAACCTACCCCGCCCACTCATACACAATGGCTGACAGATATTATGTCCTGCCTAAAGCTCGAGAAAATCAGGTACTCACTTCAACATTCAAATGGAAGGTTTCAGAAAGCGTGGGGACCTTTTTTAAATGCATACCAGACTTTGTAAATGCTTGATCATCAAGTACAGTTTAACAGTTTAACAGTGTACCCATTCACTTATCGTGGATTATTGTTGTGACAGGTTGATATTTACATATGCTCACTGGCAGTGACTGGGGAGGGGTTATTTTTGGTATCTTGTTTTTTTTTGTATTGTTGTTGACTTGTTGGCATAAGTTGTTTTGTATTTATTCTTTTCGTACACTCTGTCTGTAACAAATGGACAACTTTGCACTTTGTTATGTCCTGAAAATTAAATTAAAAAGATGGAAACCGACCCTTTGGCCCACCAATTCCACATCGACGTTCAATCACCCAGTACGCTAGTTCGATGTTATTCCACTTGCACATATTACACTCTAGGTAGGAATGTTACAAAATTTTGAGATTTTAAAAATCAAGCCTGTAATTTATCCAATCACATAAAGCATAAAAATAAATTTAATTTGATATCTAATTCACTCTCATATCTTCAGTATAAAAAAAGATATGGCCATTTTCATACTCGGATATTAGCATCACGTTCCCTATTGCCTTTCCATTGACTTAACACAAAAGCTGCGATCGAGGACAGTTAAAAGCCCATAACGTTCATAAAAATTAAGAGCTGAATGAAAATATCAGTTATTATAGCTTGAAACAAATATGAAACATCTTACTTGGATGACCTGAAATTAAAGCATATAATTAGTTAACCTAATTGTAGCTAATTACAAAATTGACCATTGTGATGGAAATAGTAATAAACACCCAGACTGCCTTGAAAATTCAAAAATGTGATATTCTCAAGATCAGAACTTTAATATTATTGTATTATATGCTGTAAATCCGTAACAGATAGGTAAATAAATTACAATTTCTAGCAATAGACCAAGTCTTTATGGAGAAGATCAGTTGCTAGCTGGTGCATTGACATATCATAATCAGTAGCATCATCATACTACTCAGATTGTAACCAATAACCAACTCTGTACACCTTGTTTTTCCTCAACTTTTCAATTTTGGCATTGTAAACTACAGGTTTTTGCTCTTCAAACCAGGCATGACATGCCTTTCTGCCCACTACTTTCCCATTAAGAATGCCCTGTAGATCATCACATTTGGAGTCGTCTAAATTTGGATAATCTCTGCGAATGCTGTCTAAATCAGTCTCTTTTACTGGACATTTGGATTGACAATTTTGCATTTCTTGTTCGGAGACACCTGTTTAAAATGTAAAGAAAAAAAAACCACTGAACAGCATTAACAGAAATTAGTTATTATTTGCAGTTTTAGAAAAAAAGGTAGAAATGATAACGTTAAACGCTAAAATAAATAGTAAATATCCAACAAAAAATTCATATTCATCAGTTTCATCAAATCAATTAAATTCATCTAATCAATTAAATTCATCTAAATTCAATTACTAGATCTAAACATCTATCCATTTCTTAAGAAAAGGCTATTTTTATTAAATAGCCTAAGTAAATAACAATTAACAAATTGATCCTTTTCACACACGTTCACAACATAACATGATTTTTAAATCTCACTTAGTCATGAATATATATGGCAAATGGAAGGAATTTAATATTTAATTCCCATAACTTAATCCAGAAACATCCACTCTCAAGATAAAATCATTATTTTTTGCACAATACATCTGGCTAAAGCTGTTGTGGCTATTTAGTGTGAAAATATTGATCATGGATAGACAATAACACAAAATATAGATGATTTAGATGCTCTTATGACATGATTGTGATCATCTTGAGAGTGGATGTTTCTGGAATGTGACCGATTGGAATGTTGCCGTTGCCGTAAATTTGAAGCCCATATCGGCAGGCAAGACACGGCTGATTCGTATGGGGCCTAAATAACATTTTCACATCGTAAGATTAAAATAGTCACACCAAAAAGCGAAATAATATGTTAAATAAATGACATACCTTTTGTTTTGCCCTGCAGTTGTGATCCATGATGTTGAAGGCGGTGAAGGTTTTTTTAGTCGCGTTTAAGTTTAATACAGCGAAGCAATGGTACAGCAATTTTATTTTTAACAACCTGCGAACGGAAGCGCGAATGATTTTTCTTCTTCAGCTAGCAGCCCGAGGAAATCCCTCTCCGACAACCAATACAAACCTGCATTTTAATCCTGCCCCCTCCCTCCCCCCCCACCCCCCAAAAGCTTCCGGAATCGCACGCACCGGCAATGGCAGATTTGTAGCGCCGCTGATGGTAGGTTTTGTAACATCACTACTCTAGGGGCAATTTACAGAAGCCAAGTAACCTACAAATCTGTCAGCCTATGGAATATGGGAGGAAAACGGAGCACACAAAGATAACCCATGTCACAGGGAGAATGTGCAAACTCCGCACAGACAGAATCTGTAGTCAGGATTGAACACAGGTCTCTGGCATTGAGAGGCAGCAACTCTATCGTTGCACCATTGTACCACTGATGTAGCACCTCACACTGTTCCAAGTTAAACTCCAATGGCAATTTTTGGGTCCATTTCCCCAATTCTTCTATTGTAATCATAAATAACCTTCTTTATTGTCTGCTCCACCAGAAATGTTAGTATAATTTGCAAATTTACTAACCATGTAAATAACATTGTCATTCAGATCATTAATATAGATGACAAACAATGATGGTCCATTCCCTCTGCACATCATTGGTCACAGGCCTCCAATCTGAATTACAACCAGGTGGCACAGCAGTAGAGTTGCTGCCTTACAGTGCCAAAAACCCGGGTTCAATCCTGACTATGGGCGCTTGTCTATGTGAAGTTTGTACATTCTCCCTGTGTAATGCATGGGTTTTCTCCGGGATCTCCGGTTTCCTCCCACACTCAAAAGTACAGATTTATAGGGTAATTGGCTTGGTGTAATTTTAAATGGTCCCAAGTGTGTGTAGGATAGTGCTGGTGTACGGGGATCGCTGGTCGGCGAAGACTTGGTTGGCAAAAGGGCCTATTTCGCACTGTATCTCTAAATTCAACTAAAAACACTAAATAATCGACTACCACCCTCCACTACCATATCAATTTTACTTCGGAATCATGTGAGTGACTACGTGAAGAAGCCCCGCCAGTGCGCATGCTCGTCAGACGCATTGGCAAGCACTGGACTGGCATGGCAAAGCTCCTGCCGGCGGTAAGTTTCAACCTAGAAGGTAAGTGTTTTTTACTTACCAGCGTTGTTTGTTCGAGCAGGAGCCTCTCTTCACAGAGGTTTCCTGCCGGATTTATCCGAGGTCCGATGCGTAAGCCGGCTATGGTCTGTGGGGGAACCCCGGTCCGACCTCTGAAGCGGAGAGCCAGCAAAGATCGGGTTTCGAGATAACAGCCGCTGACAAAGCAGTCAGTGGCTTCCAGCCTGCTGGGATGCCGTTTAAATAACGCTAGAGTCGCTGACAGTATGGTCAGCGACTCACAGACACCTTGTCCCCAGGCATGGAGTAAAATTGGAGGGAGAGAGAACTTGTGCAGCCCTATTGGGACTCGGATGAGTCGGGCTGCAAGGGTTCCGCTCCGATAATAAGGGTATTTTCACCCTTCACAAGTCCACACTACCAAATTAGTGAGACTACACTATAATAGCGTGGACCTATGGGAGAGCTGCGCCAGCAGCACCTGAGACAGGGTTGCTTCCTGTGTGAAAGCGCCGGCCTACGGGAGAGCCACGCCAGCAGCACCTTTGACAGGGCTGCTTCACGTAAAAAAGCGCCGGCCTCCACGACAGGCGGCACCAGCAACGCCTAGGACAGGGTTGCTCAAGGTCTCCCTGCTGGAGGGGGAGACCAGGATGGGTCAGTGTACTACCGACACCGAATCTGTCACAGCACTGACCTACGGGAGAGCCGCGCTAGCAGCGCCTGGGATAGGGCTGCTTCATGTGTAAAAGCGCTGGCCTACGGGAGAGCCGTGCCAGCAGCACCCTGTTGCAAAGGGCAGACCAGTTTGGGTCAATGGGTTGCTGACACCGAACTTGTCACAGTGCTGGCCTACGGGAGAGCCACGCCAGCAGCACCTGTTGACAGGGCTGTGTGTATGACCTCCCGTAAGCAGGAGCCGGGAGAGCCAGGGCAGTATAAATCTGACCCTGAAGTGGTGACCTCCCGTGAGCATCAACCAGGACAGCCGGGACATAGGGACCCAGCACAGCAGCACCTCGTTAGGGCTGTGTGTGTGACCTCCCGTGAGCATGAGCTGGGAGAGCCAGGGCAGTAGGAATCTGACCCTGAAGTTGGTGTCACTGCTTATGTGCATACACCATAGCACATGAGCCATGCTCTAGGTGTGCCGGATGTGGTCAGCAATTTACCAAACCGGCAGGAACTGGTGAAGCCAGGGGTGACAATCTGGCCAGCAAATTAATGGCCTCTCACCAGTTCCAGGACTTCATAATGGAATAAACTTCACATATCAAACACCTGTTAACTGTGCATCGCTCTAAAGCAGCGCATCATGAGGGCGCATGAATTAAGGCTGCAGAAGTCCTAAAAAATCTGGTTGAAGCAGGAACAATGGCATTTGGGCAAATGGCAAAGCCACTATCTAAACACAGCAGGATATGGACCCTGCTGTGTAATGCCCATTTGTTAGTTTAATATTTACGAATTACTATCCAGCCTACGCTCAACCCATGGTTCACAGCCTTGCGCAGATCCTCTAGTACCCAGCGGAAGACCTGGACGATGAGACAAAAACTGAGACCAGGATGCCACCTTAAAAACCATACCCTTTCAGATTAGGAAGAGGTAAGTGAATATTGGACTGTATCCGGGGATCTCGAATAGGTATCTCGGAAGTACATCCACCCGTACAAAATACACATAGTTGGGTATTGGGGTTCAATACCACTAACTCTCCAGGTGGATGATGCATATCAGCCTTAACAATTGTGTCCAATTCCCCAGCCAAAAGAGCGATGGTGGGTGTCGAGTCATTCTGGGCCGAAACATTCTTAACATAGAAACATAGAAACATAGAAATTAGGTGCAGGAGTAGGCCATTTGGCCCTTCGAGCCTGCACCGCCATTCAATATGATCATGGCTGATCATCCAACTCAGTATCCCGTACCTGCCTTCTCTCCATACCCTCTGATCCCCTTAGGCACAAGGGCCACATCTAACTCCCTCTTAAATATAGCCAATGAACTGGCCTCAACTACCCTCTGTGGCAGAGAGTTCCAGAGACTCACCACACTCTGTGTGAAAAAAGTCTTTCTCATCTTGGTCTTAAAGGATTTCCCCCTTATCCTTAAGCTGTGACCCCTTGTCCTGGACTTCCCCAACATCGGGAACAATCTTCCTGCATCTAGCCTGTCCAACCCATTAAGAATTTTGTAAGTTTCTAAAAGATCCCCTCTCAATCTCCTAATTCCAGAGAGTATAAACTTAAAAGTATCTATCCGGTCTTTCTTCATAAGACAGTCTGACATCCCAGGAATCAGTCTGGTGAACCTTCTCTGCACTCCCTCTATGGCAATAATGTCCTTCCTCAGATTTGGAGACCAAATCTGTACGCAATACTCCAGGTGTGGTCCCACCAAGACCCTGTACAACTGAAGTAGAACCTCCCTGCTCCTATACTCAAATCCTTTTGCTATGAAAGCTAACATACCATTCGCTTTTTTCACTGCCTGCTGCACCTGCATGCCTACTTTCAATGACTGGTGTACCATGAAACCCAGGTCTCGCTACATCTCCCCTTTTCCTAATCGGCCACCATTTAAATAATAGTCTGCTTTCCTGTTTTTGCCACCAAAGTGGATAACCTCACATTAACCCTTAAGGTCCAGTATAAAAGGTTTTAAATAAAAATTTCAGTATTGTAACTGGGATAAAAAGGGTGTTATATGGCACCCATAGATCTGAAAGATAATATTCAGCTACCACACACCTGTTGAGAGGTTAGGTCCTCACCCATCCAATTAAACTTAGATTAGTACCATTTAGAATGATTGGCTATTTGAGGTCACCATTGGTTAATTAACATGGCAGTACTTAGCCTATGGCCAAAATTGTAACTAATGTCTCGCGATGTACTAGAGACATTCTGACTCAATAACCTTTAGTTTACAAACTGATGTGAGCTTCAGGATGAGGAGCCACTGATATCAAGTCTGGCTGTGGTGGCAGATAAAATGTGAAAGAAGCATTAGCCCTGCAGAGGCATGGGGTAAACTGTGTAGAATTGCTGGGTGCATTCTATGGCCTAAAGAATTCTGCTCAACAATGCATGATTTGCATGTGCAGCTTCCGATTGATAATACCACAGCTGTTGCATATCACTCACATGCGTAGAATGAGGTCATTATTCTGTGGCAATCTGCCTAGCCTCATCTGGCACTGGTGCATTACAAGGAACATCTGGGTCTCAGATATCCACCTATCAGGTAGAGATAATGTGAAAGTTGCAGACACCAGATCATGTAAATTCCATGACAAACAAAAAATGAATGATGAATCCAAAAGTTTCAAAATGATTGTTAGCCGGTATGGATTGCCAGACATAGATCTGTTGCATCTGGGTTAAATTACCAGTACCTATATTCGGCATGGGAACCAAATCTAGGGGCAGTAGTGGAGGATACATTCTCGCTACATTGGGGACGTACGTTCTTACGCTTTCCCCATTTCTGCCTCAATGTATCAATGTCTCACCAAAATAGCGTACGACTACACTTAGGCGTTTGGTAGTTCCTAAACTGGTCCACACAGCATGGTCCCATTGGTTCTGAGACAGACGACACAGCATTCATGATCATCCCAATTACAGCAACTTGTTAGTTCACACTGGGACAGGAGGAAAGTTCCACTTTACATGAGCGTATTAATCTATTGATTTGTATCTTCTGACCAGACTGTTCCAGGGACTCGGACTATCGAGTAGGACCGTCGATGTGATTACGATGGCCTGGAGAGATAGTACTAAAAAACGATATGTATCTCATATTAAGAAATGGGAGATGTCAAATATATCTTATCATAAGTTGCAGGCAAACCGGATGTATTGGAGTTCCTGGCTACATTGCATTTTGACGAGCAGTTAAGCTATAGTGCCATTTATAGTGCTAGAGGTACTTTGTCCTCCTACTTAGGGCAGTACTCTGTCGGATCTCACCTATTGGTGGCCCGATTCATAGGAGGTATTTTTAACAAAACCCTCCCAGACGTACATATTCAGAAATCTGAGATGTGAGCATAGTTCTCACACTGTTTTGGCAATGGGGTTCAATTACATCTCTGCCTTTCCGGAAGTTAAGGCTCAAAGTGGTCAAGTTCATGGTGCTAGTGGCAGCACTCTGGGTCCAAATATTGCAAAAGTTATGAGTGGACAGCATGCATTCTTCTGTAGATGATATTGTGTTTTATGCATATGATCTAATCAAACAGAGCAGGCCAGGTATGGCTGGAACCAAAATAAGCTTAAAATATACCCATTGATCTAAGACTATATGTAATTACGCATTTGAGCTAATAATATCAAGGTCATCAAGAGTCTCAGAGGCTCTGAAACAGCGATGGTCATCAGCCACATAAAACCTCATACTGGTGTCAGTACAAGCTACTTCTAGATGACCGAAACAGGTTTGCATTATGCTGGAGTAGACACTGATGTGTTTAATCACTCCACCAGGGCAGCGTCAACGTACGCCGCAAAGGCACAGGACGTGCCATTGGACCAAATCCTCACTGCAGGATAGTCCAGTTAAGGAACCTTTTAGGGTTTATGACAAACCTGTCTTCGCAATGCAAGGATTTGGGCAAGCTGTTTTGGGTTCTGTTTGAGTTCTCCTTTGTAATTTCCATATAACCATATAACCATATAACCATATTACATGCACGGAGACAGGCCCTCTCGGCCCTTCCAGTCCGTGCCGACCATTTGTTTTCCCCTAGTCCCATCTACCTGCACTCAGACCATACCCCCTCCATTCCCTTCACGTCCATCTACCTATCCACTTTACTTTTAAATGTTAAAATCGATCCTGCATCCACCACCTCTGCTGGAAGCACATTCCACACAGCCACCACCCTTGATAAAGAAGTTCCCCCTCACGTTACCCCTAAACTTCTGTCCCTTGCGAAGGAGGGGTTATTACTGTTCTTTTATTGTTTAAGACATTAATTGTATAATTTAAACAATGTTTGATACATTATTTGGTTATCCTGTGTCAACCAAGGCAGTGTGTCGTATGAAACTGTATCTACGGCATGAAATCACAGAGCTTTGAAATCTTCACGTAGTCACCCACGTGAGTCCGAAGTAAAATAGTAAGATTAAACGAGAACTTACCAGTTTGAAGTTTGATTTTTTTTTATTGAGGAGTTACGATGAGGGATTACGTGCCCTCTGCTCCAGACCCTCATAATCGCAAAGATGATCTGGTAGTTCTAGTCTTCTGAGTCTTACTATATCACTTCGACTGTGGTTACTGTGATTTCACGCCGCTGCTTTGAAGATTGACGAGCATGCGCACTGGCGGGGCTTCTTCACGTAATCCCTCATTGTAACTCCTCATAAAACAAAGATCAAACTTCAAACTGGTAAGTTCTCATTTAATCTTACTATTGTCTAGCTCAGCCTGGATCCAAGATGCTTTAACCTTCCTGACTAACTACCATGTGGGATCTTAACAAAGGCCTTCCTTGCCAATCCTCCTCTACCCTCATTATCTCTTCAAAAAAAACCCAATCAAATTCATGTGACACAATTTCCTATGCACGACGCATAAAGCCATGCCCGACTGTCTCTAATCAGTCCCTGCCTTTTCAAATGCTGGTAGGATTCTCTCTCTCGGAATTCACTCTGCTAACGTACCCACCACTATGCTAGGCTCAGGGTCTGAAGAAGGGTCCTGACCCGAAATGTCACCTATTCCTTTTCTCCAGAGAATCTGCCTGACCCGCTGAGTCACTCCAGCTCTTCAGTTTAAATCAGTTCCTTCCTCCACACTGTGCTTAGCTCACCGGCCTCTCGTTCCCTTCCTTGTACTTTCTGCCTTTCTTTAAACAAAGGCAATATTAGCAACCCTCCCTTCTTCCATACCACACCCCTGACCAAAGAATGATTTCAATCTAATTTACTTCAAGCATATTTATAATGAGGACATTTCAGTGCACTCTGACCTGGTTCACATGTCAGTAGGCTTAAATAGAGAAACGGAATAAAGGTTATGTCACAGAATATGATATGATATAAAGCAGCATACATCTCTTGCAAACCTTTATTCGAGTTTCTGCAGTCATACTGCAGTAATTATGTTTTGGCAGCAGACCAGTCTTTGTCACTGTCCAGCCCACATGTGTTTGGGACAAGTCATCCTTGTCACGGCAGCAACAGTGGCGAAGGAGAATAGACCTGCAGGATGCAGGACAATACTGGGAAGGAAAAGGAGGGAATCCTAGACCTTGGGATGAGGCCTGCCAGCAAGTTGCATGACCCTGTGCCTTGACGAGTCACAAGAGCAAAATTCTTGGAAGCTGAAACGGTCACAAGTGAAAACAATAAAAGAGATCCTTTCATGTACAGAAATATAAACACTGAATAGATTGTTCTGTATCTCATGTTTTTGAGAAAGATGAATGGTTTAATCTGCGAATAAATAACTCCTTGTCCTAGTTTGAATGGTGTTCCATAAGTTAAGTCGGAGGGGTCTGTGTTACAGTTGAACAAAAAGGACTATGGAGCCATGAGGTAGGAGCTGGCCAAAGTTGACTGGAAAGATATCATAGCAGGGATGACAGTGGAACAACAATGGCAGGTATTTCTTGGAATAATACAGAAGGTGCAGGATCAGTTCATTCAAAAGAGGAAGAAAGATTCCAAGGGGAGTAAGGGGCGACTGTGGCTGACAAGGGAAGTCAGGACAGTATAAAAATAAAAGAGAAGTACAACGTAACAAAGATGAGGGAAGCAAGAGGAGTGGGTAATGTTTAAAGATCAAGAGAAGATAACTAAAAAGGCAATACGGGGAGTAAAGATGAGGTACGAAGGTAAGCTAGCCAAGAATATAAAGGAGGATAGTAAAAGCTTCTTTAGGTATGTGAAGAGGAAAAAATTAGTGAAAACCAAAGTTGGACCCTCGAAGACTGAAAAAGGTGAATATATTATGGGGAACAAGGAAATGGCAGATGAGTTGAACAGGTACTTTGGATCTGTCTTCACTAAGGAGGACACAAACAATCTTCCTGATGTCAATCTTCAGTCAGTCGTTCCCGCTCCCTCCCGGTGATGGGAGAACAGTCTCCCCGGACCGCCAGCAGCTGACCCGCTCCCTGGACTCCAGGCTGATCGGCAGTGAGGCTCTGATGGAGGCGATGGACCGGGCGGGCAGAGACCACAGCCCTGGACCCGGAGAAGCCTTTTTTTCCCCAAATCAACCCACGAGCCGGATTAGATCCAGGGTAGTTTGATACTGATATAAAACAAGCATGGACCCCTTGGGTCCGACTCCCCCTCCCCCAACGCAATGTCCCACCAGTCGAGGCAATGTAGTGAAAATGGTGATCTGAACCCACTGAGCACGCACAAGGAGACGGCATCATTTTGCGTCCCTACCATGTCACCGGCGACATTTTCAATTGTGACGCGGCTGATGGGCCACCCCCAACTGCGCAGGTGCAGCGCAGTGCTAGATCGAGCCGCGGATTTTTTTTCAGCTCAGCGTGGCTTGTGAGAGAGAGAGTGAGTGCAAGCTGACCTTACTAGTGTAAAGCTGTGTAGTACCGTAATACCATGTAAAGGGTGGCATGCACATAAGTATAGTAGAGATTATAAATGGCATGGGTTAATAAGGGTTAATTTACAGCGCGGTGCTAATGCCCCTGTCCCACTTAGGAAACTTTAATGGAAACCTCTGGAGACTTTGCGCCCCACCCGAAGGTTTCCGTGCAGTTCCCGGAGGTTTTTGTCCTCCGGCAACCACCTTCAACTAGCATCGCAACTGGCTTCGACTAAAAAATTATCGACTTTTAAAATGGAAACCACTTTCGACCATTAGGGAGACTGACAAAAACCTCAGTGAACCTCCGGAACCACACGGAAACCTTGGGTGGAGCGCAAAGTCTCCAGAGGTTTCCGTTCAGGTTTCCTAAGTGGGACAGGGGTATTAGAGGGCACATTGTTCTTCAGGTGTAGATTTTTGTTTTAAGTTAACCAGTTGAGTATTGGGCATTCTGTAAACCCCGCTAATAAAACAAAAATAGAAATATAGAAGAGGAGCTGCAACTCAACATCATAAGTCACATTGGAACAATAAGTGATAAGCTTCATTGGAACAATGATCAGGGGTTCTCATGAAATTTCCCAACCAAACCATTTTGAATTGTATGTCATTTCCAAAACATTTCACATTTCCAATAATTGTAATTTACCTTTGCAAATCTTTTTTTTAAATCTACGTGAAGGATGGAACTGTGAAATTCCTTCTAAAGGAAGGAAAGGAAGGTTAAAATTCTCAAACTTTATTTTAATCTCCATTCCTTGCAAGCAAGATTTTGTATGACATACAGTAGGTAAACACCAAGGAAGGAAACAGTGGTTCAGTGAAGTCTCATTCTATATTGAGCGCCTGGATCTAATTACATGTTACTGTACCAACAAGCAGTGCATGCCTGTGAGAAGTAATGGTGCAGCACACCACTTGGGGCCATGCACAAAATCACTTGGCTCCACCTCACAGGGCATTCCTCCGGGCAAGAAGAAGGTCTGGAGGGCAAGCTCATACTAGCAACTAACAGTACTAGACAGAAGAAGCAAGGTTGCTGACTCCAAGCCTCACATTATCGTAAATGTTTTCCAGTTCTTCATAGATACCAACTAAACATGATGGTGAGGACATCAAAGGTCCATGGAATGGGCAAGATGAATCGTAGTCATACAGCATGGAAACAGGCCCTTTGGTCCAACTTGCCCACACCGGCAAACATATCCCATCCAGAGGGCATAGGTTATGGTGAGGGGAGAAGGATTTAATGGGAATCTGAGCGGCACAAATGTTTACACAAAGGATAGAAACAGAGAAGCATAGAAATTAGATGCAGGAGTAGGCCATTCGACCCTTCGAGCCTGCACCGCCATTCAATATGATCATGGCTGATCATCCAACTCAGTATCCCGTACCTGCCTTCTCTCCATACCTTCTGATCCCCTTAGCCACAAGGGCCACATCTAACTCCCTCTTAAATATAGCCAATGAACTGGCCTCAATTACCCTCTGTGGCAGAGAGTTCCAGAGACTCACCACTCTCTGGGTGAAAAAAAGTCTTTCTCATCTTGGTCTTAAAGGATTTCCCCCTTATCCTTAAGCTGTGACCCCTTGTCCTGGACTTCCCCAACATCGGGAACAATCTTCCTGCATCTAGCCTGTCCAACCCCTTAAGAATTTTGTAAGATTCTATAAGATCCCCTCTCAATCTCCTAAATTCTAGAGAGTATAAACCAAGTCTATCCAGTCTTTCTTCATAAGACAGTCCTGACATCCCAGGAATCAGACTGGTGAACCTTCTCTGCACTCCCTCTATGGCAATAATGTCCTTCCTCAGATTTGGAGACCAAAACTGTACGCAATATGCCAGGTGTGGTCTCACCAAGACCCTGTACAACTGAAGTAGACTTGCTCCTATACTCAAATCCTTTTGCTATGAAAGCTAACATACCATTCGCTTTTCACTGCCTGCTGCACCTGCATGCCTACTTTCAATGACTGGTGTACCATGACACCCAGGTCTCGCTGCATCTCCCCTTTTCCTAATCGGTCACCAGGATGCTAGGTATATGGAACAAGCTGCCAGAGGAGGTAGTTGAGGCAGGTACTATTACAACATTTTGAAAATGTTTGGTCAGATACATGGATAAAATACGTTCAGAGGAATATGGGCCAAATGCAGGCAGATGGGACTAGTGCAGATGGGGCATGGTAGTTGGTGTAGGCAAGTTGAGCCAAAGGGCCTGCTCCCCTGCTGCATAACCATATCTCTACGGCATACACGTAAATTGGCTCCACAAATCCTCTCTTGAACTAATAATTTTGATGCAACATAAACCAATTGCTCATTCAGTTGACAGGAATGCATAACCCCCACAACCGTGCGTTGAGGGGACCGGACCCCAACGGTCCCACTTGGTCGAGTAGTCTTTAAAAGTAAAGCAACTATCTTAAGCATTTTGCAGGGAACTGCATTTAACATCTACAGTAGGCAGCATTTATATTTTAAGTTCAGATAGCCAAATACAAAACACAGTGCAAACTCAAGTTACACATTTAAACACATTTATTAACAATATCTGGTCTGTAGATTCATATATCAATTTTGAGGTGTACAAATGAGCCATTGCTCTTATTAAGAGATTCTAGATTCTTATTCCAAATGGTAAAACAAATAAATAAAGAGAGTAAAATAATTCTGATTTAAAAAATTCTGAGTTATATATCACCCAGAAAATCTGTAAGACAGCACAAACATTCTTGTGCCTTAATATCATATTATTTTTAGTTCAAATGGAAATTTAAGTTTATGCTATTCACACAAGTGAGCAGCATTTGCGGCAGCCAACAGAATATTTTGTACTTTGGAATCCCAAATTCATCGGTATGGGTCGGTTGCGTGTTCGTTATGTCAACTTTTTTGTTTCTTTTAGTATGTCCAAATGTTTCTCTTAGTGTCTCTCATTGGAGAAAGGGGAGACCGTTTCCTGGAGTCGGGCCTCAGAGCGACCTTTCCTGGAGTCGGCGAGGCGGCGGGTGCAGCGTGGACTTTTCCATCATGGAGCAGGGCGGGCCCTTGCCGGGGGTTGCCAGAAAGGAGTGTTCCGATCACTGGCCTGGTGACTTTGACATCATGGGGCTGTGGTCTGTGGAGTTTCTAGCTGCGGGCGTAGACTTTCCTAGGATCCCTTACTGGGGATCGCCGGAGAAGAGCACCGACCGCCGGGCTATAAAATCCTGAAGCTGCGGTCTCCGGTAGGAAAGTGGCCAATTCGGGCACTCCAAGCCGCGTAGTGTGTTCAACTGTCCCAACGTCGCAGTTTCAATCATCCCGATGAGAAGTCCTGTACATCCGGCCGTCCGTAGCGGCAACTACGGAGGGTTCATGGCCCTGACCACGGATGAACAAAGGAGGAGGACTGACTGAACCTTGTTGCCTTCCACCACAGAGAAGAATGCTGCGGTTGATGTGTGTGTTAAATTCTATTGTGTATTGTGTGTTCTTTTTTTCAATTGTATCGTTGGCAAGGCAAATTCATTTCACTGTACCTTAGTTGGTGCATGTGACAAATAAATTTGTATTGAATTGTGTGTATTGTATTGTACTTGAATTAGTCAGAGATAATCCACTGTTTCACCATGGTGGGAAAATCAGCAATTGATCCCAATACTTCATAGAATCTTGGAATGAAGGAGATTACAAAAAGTGGTGGACACCACCCCAGCCATCAGGGCCCTGACTTGCCCACCATCAAAGAGATCTATAGGAGGTGTTGGCTCATAAATGCAGTCCAACATCATCAAGGACCCACACCATCTTGGTCACACTCTCATTTCACTCCTGCCATCGGGAAGAAGGTATGAAAACCATGAGCTCCAGCTTCTTCACAATAACCATCAGGCTATTGAACACTACAAACACCAACCTAACTTAAAACTACAAACTGTCTCAGTTGCATAAGGGGACTCAAGCTTTTGTTTGGTTTTACATTGTTGGTGAGTGTCAAAGGAAGTAGTTGGACCTTATACGACACGATACGATAGAACTTTATTCATCCACGGAGGGAAATTGGTCTGCCAACAGTCACAACACAAAACAAGATACATGAAAATTAGAAATTAAAACTAAATTAAAAGTGAAAAAAAGAAAAAGACAAGTGACTGTTGACTGGCTGCCGTGTGCACAGTGCCTTAACCGGAATGAATGAACAAACAAACAAATAAACATAGGCTTATACCCTGGGCAGAGGATTCTAAAACTAGAGTGACCCCCACCCCCCACTCCCCCACACTGAGTCCCCATTTGTTCTTCCATCATCCCCATGGCAGTGCCCAAATGACGGGTCCTCTATTGTCCTTCATGCTGCCCCCCCCCCCCTGTTGGACATGGTCATTGACTAGCATTTCGGTCACACGAATGTTAGTTGCCACTTATCAGTCAATGCTTGAATGTAGTCTAGGTCTTGCAGCATGATTATTTCATTTACTGAGGTGTTGCAAGTATTTCTGCAGTGTTTCTAAATGAACAAATGCTATAACGTTACTGTATATACAGCAACATTATTAATGTCACAAATCCCAACTGAAATAAACTGCTCAGTGGAACAGATCATTTTGGGAGGTGAGAATATGGGCAAGTTAACAGTGCCATTTTGTTTTACTATCCTGCCTGTGTGCTACTCCTGTCTATTGTGCATAAAGCATATACAAAAACATTTCTAACAGGAAGCATTATTTGCCTTTCCACCTTCTCGAAACAAAAGTTTCCAGTGTTTTCACTTTTATGCGTTTATTAAATATAAATTCGCAAGTGCTGATGATGTAACTTGAGAAACAGCAATCTCAGTAAAAGTACACTTAAAAAGTTTATAAAAACACCTTAGACTTTATTCATTCAAAAACAAATATAGCATCCAGCTCACTTTATAGATTTACATTCCATCCAAATATGTCTTTTTGCTAAATGCCATGCAATGAAAAAGATTCACTTTAAACCCAAATACAGGGACCTGACAAAATTATCTAAATTGATGTGATACAGATGATATCATCAATATCATGCCTGGTTGCAAATTAAGGTTTTTGCTATGACAAGGATACACTGTCAGGAGAAAATAACTTTTCTAACAGGCACCAGGCTGCTTCCTGTCAGCAGAAGGAAGAAGTCGTTCAAAAGACTGTCTGGAGGACAGAAACATCCTACAATTGCCTGTGTCTGGAACTGGCACCTGCGTGCAAAAATAGTAAGATTAAACGAGAACTTACTAAGTTTGAAGGTTGATCTGTATTTTACGAGGAGTCGCGGTGAGGGATTTCGTGAAGACCCCGCCAGCACGCATGCGCGGCATCCTTCAAAGCAGCGGTGTGGAATCACAGAAACACATCATGACTAAAAATAGTAAGATGAAGAACGTAGAACTTCCTAGTTGACCTTATGATAGAGGGTGGGAGCGGTGGGCACGAAATCCCTCACCGCGACTCTTCGTAAAATACAGATCAACCTTCAAACTTGGTAAGTTCTCGTTTAATCTTACTATTTTACTTCGGAGTCACGTGAGTGACTTCGTGAAGATTTCAAAGCTCTGTGATTTCACGCCCTGGACAACGTACATGCTTATCACACTGCCGCCAGTCTGATGGAGGAAGGCTGTTAATGGAGTTCAGTCGAAACTGGCTGAAAAATCAACACAATTTATTAATCAAATAAACAACAAATAACCCCTAATTCGGGGACAGACATTCACTGAGCGGTTCCCAGGATAGCTTCTGCAAATGTCGCAGGGGCGACCAGTGGCTTGTTGTAGAACCGTTGAAAGGTTTCTTCACTGGCCCAGCACGCGGTGGCGAGGATGTGGTCCGTGGGCACCTCCATGGCCCTCGCCGCTGATGTGGATGCAGCCCTGGTGGAATGAGACTTAAAAATGTTAGTAGCAACTCCTGCTGCATCCAGCACCACCCTGAGCCACCTGGCGATAGTCTGTACAGTCACCCGATGATGCGGAGGTTTGTGGCTGATGAGGAGCCCCTGTTCCTTCATCCTAATAACTCTTGTAACTCGGATGTAGTGGTGGAGATGGGTGACTATGCAGAGAGTGGCATCTACAGGGTACGCCCGAAATTCCAACTGCAGCCCATGCGCCCCTGGCCTATGCTGCTTCAATAATTCTTCGACAAAGAAATTTATTTGACCAGGGGTGGCCACCATGCTGTCCAGTCGCAGTTTTTGTAACGTCTGGACTCGTTGGGCTGTAGTCAGTGCCATCAGCATCACCACCTTGAGGGTGAGCTGTTTCAGTGGTAGCTCTTTCATTGGAGCCCAGCTCCTCAGTAGGGTCAGCACGATCCCCACATCCCACGTTACAGTATATCTGGGTCTTGGTGTTGAACACTCCCCTCATTAGTTTAGACACCAGGTGGTTGGAGCTGATACCTATATCCAGGTATGAGGACAGCGCACTCCTGGAGCTGTTGATGGCACTGTAGCTGAGGCCAGCATCGAAATGGAGGCCAGTTAGAAACTCCAGGACATCAGGTATCGTTGCCGAGTTGGAAGTCTTGTTAGGTCCGGGCACAGAATGCCTCCCACTTCCTGATTTGGGTGAGGTACTGTTTCCGAGTTGATTCTCGGCATGATGCGGCGATAAGTTCTATGGCTCGTGATGAGATGTATGCCCAGATGAGTGGTCTTTTCAGAACCTGCAGGCCAACAAGTTTAAGTGACCATGGCAAGGATGACTAACCCCCGTAAGGGGTGAGTAATCAATTTTGGATTTTTCCCAATCACCATCCATGGTTGTTTTAAAATTTTAACGACCATCGGGTACCATGGTTGTGTAGGCCAGTCGGGAATGATCAATATGCCAGTTGCAGAGTCTAGTTTAATTTTCTGCAATGCCCGACTGATGAGGCAGAATGGGGGAAATGCGTAGCAAAATCATTTCCCCCAATGGATAGAAAACGCATCCATTGCTATTGCCCCAGGGTCTGGTTCCCACGACACATACGTTGGTATCTGATGGTTCACCCTGAACACAAATAGGTCAATATCTGGTGTCCCATAGTGAGCTATAATATCTCCAAAAATTTGGGGGTTCAACATCCACTCGATGTTGTCATTGAATACTCGTGATCTGGTGTCCGCCACTGTATTAAGCTTCCCAGGCAAATAGGTCGCAGTAATCCAAATATTCCTTTCAATGCACCAGTGCCAAATTGTATTAGCCAATTCATCACAAGATAGCGACCTGATACCACCCATATGATTGATGTAAGCCACCACTGTAGTATTATCTATTTGAAGGCGGACATGTAATCCCGTGAGTACAGTAAGAGTCCATGAAATGCCTCAGCATTTCTATATAGTTTATTCCCATGTGACTCCAGGAATGTAGACTCATGAGAGTTCCATCTGTGGACATCGTATCAGTTGCTCCCCAGCCTTGTGCGCTTGCGTCAGTTTGTAGCACAACGTCAGGGTTGCTTACTATGATGGGTCTATGACACTCTCTAATATTGTCAACCCACCATTCTAGCTCGTTTCTAGCTTTCGGTGGTAACCGAATAGGCCGATCAAAGTGCCCAGCATTTGTTTTTAATGCTGTGATCTTTGTTCTTTGTAAATTTCGGTAGTGTAGTGGTCCGAATTGTGCAGCTGGGAATGTAGCTACCAATTTCCCTATAACTTTTTGCTGTTTGCCGAATGGTCGGTACCCTGGTGCAAGTAAGACTGTGGCACTCTTCTATTATAGCAGTAGCTTTATTGGTTGGGATGGTAATCTTCATTAAATTGGTGTCTAGGGTGAACCCCAAATAATTCATAACCCGTACTGGGTGCAATTTTGATTTGTCTGGATGGATTACAAACCCCAGCTTCTCGAAAAGAGCCTTAGTTGCAGCCACTCCTTGAATTGCCAATTGGAGGGTCTGGCCCACTATAAGGATATCATCCAAATATGCCATTACTATATAATTATGTTGTCGGGGTGCAGAAGAGCCAATTCTTCATAGGTTTTACCAATTTGGTAAACAGCCTAGGGGGTGTGAAAATGAGAAGCTGTGGTGATTCCATTGGGCAATGCATTGTATTCCCATAATGGACCCTTCCAGACAAACTTCAGGAATTTCCTGTGAGCCTTAGAGATGGGCACCGTAGAGTATGCATCTTTCAAATCGATGCATGCCATAAAGTACCCTGGGTAAATACATCTGCCTAGCTGTTTCAAAAGTATCCATTTTGAAATGGGTATATTGTACAAAAGTGTTCAGCTCAGTTAAGTCTATTATAATCCGACATCCCCATCTTTTTTAATTCTGGTGAAGATGTTGGACACAAACTCAATAGGTTCATGCTTGGTTTTGCCAATTACCCCTTTTGCTGCTAGCCGTATAATTTCAGCATGTCCTGCCTCCACCTCTTTTTGGGATAGAGTAAAATTCCTATGAGGCGAATGCTGGGTAGGGGGATTTATACCTCCAATAAATTCTATAACATATCCTTGAACACTTTGTAAAATAAACTCATCTGTGGTGACAGTTTTCCATATGTCCAAGAAAGCCCGCAATCACCCACCTATTCGTGCAGGAGGGGATGCTACGGCGTGAGAGGAACCAGACCCTATTACCTCCATGGTTAACAGCGGTTCCGTACGTACGGTGTTTTGGGTGGACGTTGTGGAGGTTGACGGGGCGGCGGCCGCATCTTCCATGCAGGCCGCTGTTGGCCTTGCCCTAAAAAAGGTCGTTGTGTTTGTTGAAGTGGAGGTAGGTAGGACCTTTGTGTCCTGTCCGGCAGCTGTGGTTTCCAGGTTGTGTTTGGCTGTTGCCGGTGATATGGGGGAAGTCTGGCCGTCGGAGGTTTCATGAGGCCAGCTGTTTTGGCCTCCTCGTCCAGTTCCTTCACCTGTTTGGACAGGTCTCCAAACAACTGATGCGGCGGTGGAGCGGTTGATGGTCGGCACAACCCCGCGAATTTGGGGTTGAGTGTGGGCTTTATGGAGCTCTTACGCAGGCAGTTTATCTCATACTGGGCGTTGCCCGGTCTTTATGAAGGAGCCCGAGGAGAGAGCGCACTCCCCCCCCCCCCCAGCCTGCCGATGCAAATGCGCGCGACGATATGCCGTGCATGCGTGCTGGCGGGGTCTTCACGAAGTCACTCACGTGACTCCGAAGTAAAATGTTATGCTGATAGCAATAAAGGATCCTGGCTTCACAATGGACGCACAATGTGATGAGCAGTGTCTGTGTTTCCATTGCAGCACCAGCAAAAGCCACCTTTCATCCACGTGCCTGCAATAGACCCTCAGGCTGCTATTATCAGTGATTCAGAGAGTCTTGCCAGTCATCATGTCAATCTGGCAATATCTTCTCCAGGAAAATGCAAGGAATTGAGTGTAACTATGCTGGGAGAGTGGCATTGGTTTGGTGAAGAATAAATTTACTGTCCTCGTGCAAGTTGGCTGCATTTTGAATCCCACTTTTTAACTACACGTGGTTGTCTGTCAGTCAGTCAGTCATCCAATCTGCATTAATAAAGGTTCATGTCCTTCCACTGAATATGCTGCAATCTTCAGGATAGCAGGAGTATTATGCACAGCATGTGAATAGCCACCGCAAACCGATTGCACAAACACGTTAATTCAATTCAGGAGGTGGCAAAAATGTTGGAGGATTATATGCTGTATGCAATGGCTGATGGAGTGGAAGGTGAAAACAAGGGGGACTCTGTCCTTGCTACGAATGGGGGAAGGGGGAGCAAGAGTGGAGCTGCGGGATATCGAGGAGACCTTAGGGAGAGTATCATCTATAATGGAAGAGGGGAACCCCCGTTTCCTAAATAATGAGGACATCTCCAATGCCCTGGTATGGAACACCTCATCCTGGGCGCAGATGAGGCGTAGACGGAGGAATTGAGAGTAGAGTCTTTACAGGAAGCAGGGTGGGAAGAAGTGTATACAGCATATAATCCTCCAACATTTTCGACACCTCCACTAAGATCCCACTACTGGCCACACCTTCCCATCTACACCCCTTGCTGCTTTCCGCAGAGACTGTTCCCTCCGAAACTCCCTGATCAACTCGTCCCTTCCCACCAAAATCACCACCTCCCCAGATACTTTCCCCTGTGACCGCAGGAGATGCAACACCTGCCCCGTCAACTCCATCCAAGGACCCAAACAGCCTTTCCAGGTGAGGCAGAGGTTCACTTGCACCTCCTCCAACCTCCGCTGAACACTTCCGCTCAGTCCGTCTTAACTTACCTGATCTTCCGATGGCTCAGCACTTCAACTCCCCCTCCCATTCCCAATCTGACCCTTCTGTCCTAGGCCTCCTCCATTGTCAGAGGGAGGCCCAGCGCAAATTGGAGGAACAGCACCTCATTTTTCACTTGAGTAGTTTACACCCCAGCGGTATGAACATTGACTTCTCTAGCACTTCAGATAGCACTTTCTTTCTCTCTTCATCTCCTTCCCCTTCCCAGTTCTCACACTAGTCATACTGTCTCTGACTACATTCAATTTTGTCCCACCCCCTCCCCGACATCAGTCTGAAGAAGGGTCTCAACCCGAAACGTCACCCATTCCTTCTCTCCAGAGATGCTGCCTGTCCTGCTGAGTTACTCCAGCATTTTGTGTCTACCCTCAATTTAAACCAGCATCTGCAGTTCTTTCCTACACACTGAGTTATAATCACTGTTGGCTTAATTGGTCATGAGAATGTTGTCTATTTGTCCACACCTTTTCCTCCATTTCCCTCTTCTGCAGCTGCTCAGCTGGTGTTAAAGAAAGATCCCTCCCAAACCAAGGTTAGGTGCTATGCATCTGACCAACAAATATCTCAAGACTTGTTTGGGTGGGCTTGGGAACACAAATGGATAGCTTTACAACATTCAGTTTAACAACGTGGTCATTGTTAGAGACATCCATTATGCTATGCGCCAAAACCAGGAATAATATGGTCAAGAGATACTTATTGCCATCTACTTACCAATCCTTTGGTCAGCCAGGTAGCAACTGCATGGCCTACAGCTGTAAAGTAAATGCAGGACAAGCGGGATGCATTGTGAATGGTCGTTTACCATTCATCGTTCAAAGAATCAGATTATTTATGCTACATCTCACGGCTATCAGTTGGACTCTGGACCACTGGGAAGCACATATTGCTATCATAGTAACACATTTGCTGTTATTTTGCAAGTGAGAATGAGAAGTTTTCAAATCTCTTAAAATACAAAGTGTCTAATCTTCCTCTGCACCTGTAGATTGCAAATTGAGCTACTTTGGATATATTTCCAGTCCCAGTTTTGAATGAGTCTCACAGTTAATGTTCATTAACACCAAATGTAACTGCCATTGATGAAGAAATCCTCATTCAGCCCCTCAGCTGAAGGTAAGAATGCAGCTTCAATGAGAAGTGTGTGAGAAGGAACTGCAGATGCTGGTTTAAACTGAAGATGGACACAAAGTGCTGGAGTAAGCAGCATCCCTGGAGAGAAGGAATGGGTGATGTTTCGGATCGAGACACTTCTTCAGAACCTCCATAGTGAATAGTAGGTGCCTCAGTGAATATTCCTCACTGCGGTGAATAAGAGGTGTCAACAAGTAATGTTCCTTTTAAATTTTAGTGAGATGAGCTCTTCCTGCTGTTAACCACATGTTATAGTGTGAAGGACATGGCAGAATCCAAATAGACTTATACGATGATTAATCCGAGTCTGCAAACTTTTAGTAGGCATTTATGACCCACATAGCATAATGCCCTTCCCTAAATGGCAGCTGGCATAATTCAAATCCTTTATTTGCACCCAGAAGTTTTATTGAAGCTACGTCTCCATGCACACTTGGTATATTCAAGCCATAATTCCTACCTCACTGTACCAAAATTCACCAGGTTATAGGTAAGTTAAGAGTGGCTTCTTGGACCATATTGAACTTGGACGCTCTCTAACACAGCAATGGATTTCCAAACATCAGATAGCCAACTAGAAATTAGCTCCAACCACGGACCCAATCAACTAGAACCGTTCACTTCACAAAGGATTCTTGGCATACGCTAAAAATTGCATGTTTTTAATATCAGCGGCACGGTGGCGCAGCAGTAGAGTTGCTGCCTTACAGCGTTTGCAGCGCCTAAGACCCGGGTTTGATCCCGACCACGGCTGTTTGTCTGTGCGGAGTCTGTATGTTCTCCCCGTGACCGCGTGGATTTTCTCCGAGATCTTCGCTTTCCTCCCACACACCAAAGACGTACAGATTTGATGGTTAATTGGCATGGTATGAATGTAAATTGTCCCTACTGTGTGTAGGGTAGTGTTAATGTGTGGAGATTACTGGTCGGTGCGGACTCAGAAGGCCTAAGGGCCTGTTTCTGGGCTGTATCTTTAAACTGAACTAAGTTGATAGTTCGGAGATTGACTATTCGGTCTCTTGAATATTTATCTCTCCGTGTAGGAATATAATAAAGGCAACACGTAGAATGTCACAAATGGAAAGTAAAACATGAATTAACATTTTTGCTTCATATTTCAAAACGTACTTCACCTAAAAGATATATCACATCCTTCAGAAGAATAACTCACTCAAATGTTATTACGTTTTTGGTTAGACATGCCACAGGAGATTACAAACCCAAGCATTTCTATGTTCTCATTCACTCTGGAAACACTGAACATTTATTATTACAGTAAATTAGATTTTTTTTTCCCCAGATGTGCAATGTAGTGAAAACATTCTGCGAAATTAAAATGACCTTACATCATAGTCCTGCAGAGACTTAGAGAGTCATCTTCACTCATGGGAACAGACATGATTCCATGCAAACCAACTTCTGATCCACAATGGAAAAATGTGAATATTATGTATTTTCAGAATTCTGAAATACCCTTTCCAGAATCTCCTCGCCAAAGAAATCTAATATGGAACATTTTTAGTACAATAAGCTGTTAGAACAATTTCTCATGATATTCAATATACTATATTTTAACATCATTTTCAAACATTTATTCTGATGTGTGGAAATGCGTTAACTGACCAGTAGTTATTTTTCACCATGATCAGCTTGTTCATACTTTATGAATGGAAATGGAGAGAGAATTCTATGCCAATAACAGGAAATTGCTAAAAATATATATAAATGCCTTGGAGAAAGACTCAAAGACTGTGGATCTTGGAGATGATGAGGACTGTCCATATTACGGTCGAAAAGGTGCTGAAGCTCCTGAGCCTGATCAGATTTATCTGAGGACACTGTGGAAAGCTACAGAAGAAATTGCAGGAGCCTGAGATATATGAATCATTGTTATACATGGGTGAGGTGACGGAAGACTGGAGGATGGCTAAAGCTGTGCCTCTATTTAAGATGGGCTGCAAGGAAAATCCGGGAATTATTAGCCACTGAGCCTCACGCAGCCTCAGTAAGGCCACCTGCATAATCAAGAATGAGTCTCACCCCAGACACTCCCTCTTCACCCCTCTCCCATGAGGCAAGGGGTACAGAAGTGTGAAAACGCACCCCTCCAGGGACAGTTTCTTCCCAGTTGTCATCAGGCAACTGCACCATCCTACCATCTTCTTCTTGAGTCCATACACAAGGTTAGAGGTTGTTCAGCCAGAGCTGAACACACTTCTTGATATCTGCATACAATGTTGTCTGTCTTGTCGCTTCTTGGGCTTCTTGTGAGTGGTGATGGAAAGATTGGTGGAAACAAGGGCCGCTCTTTCCTTGACCCCCACCATCCTATAAACAATGAGAGAGCGGTCCTGAGCTACCATCTACCTCATTGGAGACCCTCAAACTTTACTAGACTTTATCTTGCGCTTTACATTATTCCTTTTGTCCTTTATCTGTAAAGTGGATGGCTTGAATTGAATCATGTATAGTCTTTCTGCTGACTGGATAGCACACAACAAAAAAGCTTTTCACTGTACCTCGGTACACATGAGAATAAACTAAACTAATAAAACATTCTATAAAAGCTAATAGCATTTGGATTTGCAGGAAATGGAGAGATATTGATTATGTGCATGTAACATGTTTGGCACAGACATTGTGGGCCATAGGGCCTGTTTCTGTGTGTATTATTCTTTGTTGTATGTTCTATATTAATATTTGAGATGTGTGCCATCATTAGAATTGTTCAATAGGTTCATATACAAATCATTAACTATTTATTTTACTGTGATGACCGAGCTTCTGTCTACTTCTCGCAATGTGTTATTTTTGATAGTGGAGCTTTCTTTTTTCAGCACAAAATTAATAAGTGATGCCAATGATAGTAGTGTGGAAGACACCAAAGATTAGCCGCACAATCTCTGGAAAAATATGTAGGAAGGAACTGCAGATGCTGGTTTACACCAAAGATTGATACATAATGCTGGAGTAACTCAGCGGGACAGGCAGCATCTCTGTATAGAAGGATTGGGTGATGTTTCAGGTCAAGACCCTACTTCAGACTGAATTAAAATTTTGTTTGCTAATATCAGAGTTTGCCCCTTTTGCATTCAAGACAAAAAAAAATTACTGTTCATGTCAGCTACCTTTTTTAATGATCGAGATATCTGTGTGATGTGCACTTCCTGGGCGCAATTTTAAAAAAGCCCGTCTATACTGTGCAGCTATTCTGAGGCCAGGTAGTTTTCATAATAGTCCAATTGGGGATCAAAACGCAGCATCACCTCACCTATGTATTCAACCTGGAAATAAATTCACCTTTCTCACTTATTTTGCATGTACCAAATGTATGAAAATTTCTGAAGCTACTAGATTTCAAATGGCCCTTCAACATTTTAACAATATCCTAATTAGAGGACTTATCAATGGTTAGTGGTGCTTAAAAACTCATTATCAATGAACATGTCGCCAGCTCTATCACTAAATTGTCTTTTTACTTTTCATTTCCGGACATAATTCTTAGTTAATTTCCTTGCCCACCACCTTGACTAGATTGTTGTTGGCATGTTCTATCAGGAAAATCTCCGTCTACATCATGTACACAGTTGTCAGCTGCAAACTCTTGATTTTTTTTCTAGTTTGTCAACATATCTGCAACATCTCTCACCTGCCATCATTACTGCTCAAGAGAATCCATTCTCCTTTGCTTCTCACTGATTGATTATTGATTGATTGATCTCACTTCATTGATTATTGCAAATGCTACTTCCTCCGCAGCAACACCCAGTCCTCATGCCAATGTTCTCCTGCATTTGTTGCTCAGCCGGACAACTAACAAGGAGAAATCCCCCTCCCGAACATCCTTTGTTGAAAATGAATGACAACAGCCATCAAGAGTGGGAGAATCGAGGACCAGAGACATATGTTCAAGGTGAAGGGGAAAATGTTTCATAGGAATCTGAGGGGTAACTTTTTCACACAAAGGGCGGTGGGTGTATGGAACAAGCTGCCAGTGGAGGTAGTTGAGGCAGGGACTATCCCAACGTTTAAGAAACAGTTAGACAGGTACATGGATAGGACAGGTTTGTAAGGATAAGGACCAAATGCAGGCAGGTGGAGACTAGTGTAGCTGGGACATGTTGGCCGGTGTGGGCAAGTTGGACTGAAGGGCCTGTTTCCACACTGTATCACTCTATGACTCTATGACGGCTATGACTCGGGAAGATTGTTCCCGATGTTGGGAAACTCCAGAACAAGGGGTCACAGTTTAAGGATAAGGGAGAGGTCTTTTAGGACCGAGATGAGAAAATCATTTTTCACACAGAGAGTGGTGAATCTGTGGAATTCTCTGCCACAGAAGGTAGTTGAGGCCAGTTCATTGGCTATATTTAAGAGGGACTTAGATGTGGCCCTTGTGGCTAAAGGGATCAGGGGGTATGGAGAGAAGGCAGGTACAGGATACTGAGTTGGATGATCAGCCATGATCATATTGAATGGCGGTGCAGGGTCGAAGGGCTGAATGGCCTACTCCTCCACCTATTTTCTATAATTCCATGACTAAGTCTCATCACCAGTCTACCCAGTGATGTGTGATTTAGCTCACAAGGATTTCTTGAGATGCAATGTTGTTCCGCATCACATTTACAGCCGCAGGGAACATCAACAGCAATATCTACTTTGTCTTTAATGTTTCTTATTTTTTCTGAACTAATCAGTGGTTATTATCACACCCTGTGACATAACTAGTTGTCCAACTGCCTTTTATTAACAGCGAATTATATAAATCTGCACAGATCCAAAGGTAACTAAAGGTTATAACTTTACAGAACAAATAACAAGTCTGGGACTTTTGAAAGTAGCTATCTTATCATGATAGCCAGACATAAACTGTTTCATTCATATTATTTCCCCAGCTGACGCCTATCAGACATGAACTCTTAAGTTTTCTATGGCACTGTTTGAAAGGTTCACTAATGAAAATTACGAAATGCTATGTTGCTTTGCTGTGGCCTCATGTGTTACCGATATGTTGGCATTGGTCAGAGTCCGTATAAACTTCAGTCATGACTTAAGTATTGTTAAGCCAATAAACATGCTACGGCAAACTGTCAATTTAATTTTTCTCTCCAATGCCCTATGGGAGAAAGATAATGGACTATCTTTATGGAGTTGTGCAGCTCAGAAACAGGCCTTTCAGCCACCAAGTCCATTCTAAATTCTTTGCCGGTCTATACTAATCCAACTTGCCGATTTTTGGTATAGCTTTTGTATCACAATCAGTGAGAACTCTTCCATTTCTGGTTAACTTCCAAGGTTGGACTTAAAATAACTGTGAGGAGCAATTACCAATTTCTCTCAGTCACAAAACAAAACTATACTTGTGATCAACAGGAAATCATTTTTGTTACCACTATTCAATCTATTTATTCCTGATGTCTCACAGAATTGCAAACGTTTACTGAATGCCTAACAAATAGTAGTCAAAGAACTTGTGATTGTTCTTTCCCAGGAGGTTTTGGAGAGAATTTTAGCCTGTGTCAGAAGATCTGGAAGAAGGCAGAAGGATTTACAGTAAATCACCCAAAACCCAATGGCAACATGCATTAAAGAAGGAACTGCAGATGCTGGAGAATCGAGGGTACACAAAAGGCTGGAGAAACTCAGCGGGCGCAGCAGCATCTAAGGAGCGAAGGAGATCGACGTGAAGAAGGGGTCTCGACACCGAAACGTCGCCTATTTCCTTCACTCCTTAGACGCTGCTGCACACGCTGGGTTTCTCCAGCCTTTTGTTTACCGGCAACTCATGCATGTCAGATATAATCGGGATAAAACCCAACCCCAGCACCAGCCACACCTCCGCCCACCGCCATCATCGCCAAACTATATCCCTCTTTCTTTGCTGAGGCTGGATTGTATCTTCTAATACATCAATCACTCATTATGAGCAGTCTTAACAGGAGTTCACACATTTTCCAGGCTTACTAGAACTTGCCAAGCAAACATAGGTGTGAACGCAGGAGCTCCAGAAGAAGCCAAAATGCTAACAAGCAAACCCAAAAATTTAACCTCGGCTGCACTGTCGTTTTACTGATTGAATACAAAAGCTCCCATGTTAGGAGGCGGCTCTTTATGTAGATAGCTTTGGAACAAGACTTTATACTATTTGTTCTTCTTCCCAGGGTGGAAATATCAAATACTAAAGGGCATAGTTTTAAGGCAAGAGGGATAATGTTTAAGGGAGATGTGTGGGGCGAGTTCTTTATACAGAGGGTTTTGAGTGCCTGGAATGCATTGGCATGGGTGGTGGTGGATATGGCAATGGTGTTTAAGAGACGTTTGGATAGGCACATGGATATGCAGGGAATAGAGAATATAGATTACATGCAAGCAGTTAAGAATTGGTCTTGGCATCATGTTCGGCACAGACATTATAGGCCTAAAGAGGTACGTTCCTCTGCTGTCTGCACTTTGTTCTATGTTCTAAGGTCTTGCAATTTTCCGTTTACTTTCCAACAATAGAGATGCCCATTTAATTGCAGAACGTTGGAAGTCCAGTTCACAGGAGTTCATGCACTTGTCTGAACGTCAAAATCCAATGAGATTCAGGGTATCACTAGAGGTGCTCACAGAACATTGCACCTTGGCTTAGTGGACCTGGTGGACATGCTCAACCACAGTTGTGAATGTGACTTCACAGCAAGGGGACACTGGCTCCCAGACTCTCTCTTATGGAGCTTGACATCGGTGTAGCAGAAACCATCTCAGCAGCTCTCGTGGCAGAAGCTCCTGAAGGGCTGCAAGCCTGGCTCACCCTCCACGGAACCTGCCTGGAGTGGGAGCCTCGTCCGCGCTCGTTTCCTGCCCAACCCCCGAGGCAAACCGGAGAGGACATAGAAACATAGAAACATAGAAAATAGGTGCAGGAGTAGGCCATTCGGCCCTTCAAGCCTGCACCGCCATTCAATATGATCATGGCTGATCATCCAACGGTGGAGGGAGATGGCGACCGTGGCAGACGCCGGAAAAAGGGGCCGGCAAGAAGGAACCAAGGGGGTCTTATCTTACGCTGCCTCAAGGTCGGCTGTGGGAGGTGCCCCAGGGCATGTAGGCTGAAGGTGACGGGGCAATGAGAGGGACAATGGTTTGCTGGATCCAGATGGAAGGACTTTGAAAATGGCACCAAAACGAGATGACTCAGTAGGCTCTTTCTATGCATCCAGTACTTAATCAGGGATTATACTTATGCAAGGCAATAATCTTACTGATCTGTACGGGGGGAAAAAAAATGTACGAACCTTGGTACATGCGATAATAAATTAACCATTGACCATTGATCAAAGAAACTGCCAGGCTCATACTGTATACGTTGGCTATCTATACATGCTATCACAGGCTCATACTGTATACATTGAGTTCACCTTGGCAAAAAAGTTGTCACGTCCATGGCTCCATAGTTTTCTTCTAGCTTTTGATCATCACTGCAGATGTTTTTCTGTGAACACAGTAAGAAACACACCTAGGCCAGGACATACAGGCAATGTTATTGTAACATCAGATTACAGTCAGAGTACAGTCAATCACGGGGATCACACTCTAGTGTTAGTTTCTGTTGACTGTTGGAAAACAAGTAGGTATGATGTAAAGTTGGCTACAAATTCCATATGAACCCATTTCTCTCAACTAGCATTATATTTTACCGAAATGGGTTTGCTTGACCATTGTACATACTGTAAATATCAATCCCACAGGCATCTCTACTGATGGCATCCCAAGTGTAACAGGGGCAGCATCACAGGAGAGAAGGAATGGGTGACGTTTCGGGTCGAGACCCTTCTTCAGACTGGTTAGGGATAAGGGAAATGAGAGATATAGACGATGATGTTCTATTATTAATTTGAATGCATACCTCCTTGCCACCATCTTGTAGTGGAACTAGTCAGTTCACTTATTGCCTTATCCTAACACCTCAGTAACTGGAATACTATGAACACTTGTGGTTCAAAAATGGGCAAGTTTGGATTGGATATGATGTTAAAATATTTATTGTTTCAAACATAACTTCAATCCTTGTGTAGGAAGGAGCTGCAGATGCTGGTTTAAATCAAAGATAGACACAAAATGCTGAAGTAACTCAGCAGGACAGGCAGCATCTCTGGAGAGAAGGAATGGGTGACGTTTCGGGTCGAGACCCTTCTTCAGACTGATCATTCAATCCATCTCCAACCTGGTCATTTCTATTTCTTCTTGCTACATCACCGTCTGCTATTGTAATTATGTTTGAGATCGAAAGAGATGCCCCCCACTCCACCCCAACCTTGTGAGCAGATCTATTTACAGAATAAGAGAACAGTTTGCCCCCAACTCAATGAACTGTAACTACCATTTTCTTCAAGTGCATGTATTCTCACTCTTCACAGGGGCAAAGGTTCATCCCAACCCCAGATCAATGATCATTGCCCCTCAGGCTTCAACGACATCCCAAAGTAAACCACACCCTTCAATGTCCTGACCAGGACTTCCTCCAACTACCCAATGATCTCACCAACACAGTTCGTTGTCTTTCTGTGTCCTCAAGGCCTGAGAGGTCACCTAACAGAACCCAGCCCTGCAGGAAACTATTCCCGTCAATCAGTCCAGCTTCTGGGCAGGAAACCTGCTTTGAATACAAGCCGGATGTTGTGACACCTACATTCCACAACAGTGGCCTGAGCCACATCCTTTTTTCCCCAATCCCCACCCATCCCCACAACTAATGCACCTGCCCACCGCTGCCTGGTCCCACTTAGCAAGCTCATCTTGCCTATACTAATAGCATGTGGTCAAGTCCGCTTTATAAATTTCAGCTTTTGGGGCTGTGAACTATGATAAGCACTTAAGCAACTTTTCCCCTTCTTAAAACTGCATGTGTAAAGAAGCATTTTTACAGAAACCCTGGAGATTAAATTGGGGGGGTGAGGGTTACAAGGTATGATGTACTATTCAGTGCAAGGTGTGCAGGTGTGCTCTAAAAACTTGTTTCATATTTCATTCTCTCTATGTTCCTTTATCCATTTTCTGTCTCTTGCCTTTTGAACTGTACTGGAAACCCTGGCCAGAATCCATCAGTGCAAGGGATCCCAGAAGGGTTGTCAATGTAGTAAGTCCCACTTTTACATCAATAAGCATCTGCTTGTAAAATGGGCAGCAAAACAACCTGAGCGCAGTTTGTATTAATATACATAAGGATTTGTAATGTCATAGTTTCCTCGCATGCTCACCAGACCCAGGGAATATTAAAGGTTATTTGAGTTTCACTTTATTAGATTAATACCAAATCAGATAAAAAATGTTTAATTTAAGATTCAGTTAAGCTAATTATAAACATTACATTGTGACTCTGGACAAGCCTCTTGTTTATATATACACAAGACATTTAGAGATCTGTGCTTTCTGATTTCAGCTTTGAATCCTTCATTAAAGCCTTTTAAAAGTGGACCTGGCAGGACTATGTCAGAATGGCTTTCATTTTGCTTTCTCAGCACCATCTAGACTACATCAATGTTGACAAATCTAAACATTTTCAAGCTCCTCATGTTGTCATTGGCAGCCTGTTCCTAACCTCTTAATTTATACATTTTTCACCCATAAAAAGGAGACTTAGTACTGTTCCCAGGGCCATGTGTCAGTAAAATGTTTAACTTAAACATTCAGGCAGAAAGTTAATGAGAAAATGTCAGAAAATCTTCGGGCTACACAAAGGAACTTCATCTGTAATCTCTAAATATAACTGCTTGAGTTTATGAAATTTCTTAAGAGCTACATGCCCTTGGGTCCATAAATCTCCATTAAATTCAAACCGTACAGAGCAAACATTAGGGGCACAGCAGCCAGAAATAGCTTTTTCCTGTAAGATGTGGAAAGGATTAGGGTGGGGGAAGGGTGATGCAGAGGAACCTATAAAAGTCACATTTGTTGGGATGCATTAGGAAGTGCAGGCAGCTTTGGCACGCGTGTCCACCGCGTTAAATTAACTGTTAACACAAATAATCAAAGTGCAAGACCCGTCCAGCTCTGGCGCCAGCAGAATGAGGGGGAGGCTGGGTCACTGGTGCCTCAAGTGCTGGACTAACAGGTGGAGACCAACCAGGGACTTCACAGGATGGAAGTGCTTACCGAACACATTGACCCACTGTTAGAGGAAAACCATTTTGATCTCATTTCCCAGCCATTGTGTGTGTGTGTGTGTGTTTTTTTTTTAAAACAGGCTAAAGACAAGACTTCAAATTACAGGATGATCAAATGATGGCATTTAGTTATTGTTGTATGATAATTTTAATTGTAATTCAGCAAAAAAAATCAAAGGTTGCAAAGGCCACGGTCTGTCATAGAATTAGTACTTTCAAGGTCTTTGTGTTACAAAGCTGCCTTTTTTATTTATGGCTTTGAGAAAAACAGTCTATGCACAGCATTTAACTCCATCAGTGCTAGCAATGAATTTGCATTTTTGTAGATTTCCATCCTTTCTTACAGTATTGCTGCCATTTCGGCCCATCGCCTCAATCGCCTCACCCATTCCCTAACTAATTTTCCTTTTAGCTCTTCTCCCCACATTCCCATCTGTTCCTGCAGATTCTAACACTGACCTGTACACCAGGACTAATGAACCGATATCCACACATCTTTGGGTAATGGGAGACCCAGACGGACACAGGGAGAATGTGCAAACTCCACACAGACAGCACGAGAGGCCAGGACTGAATCTGAATCACTGGAGCTGTGATGTAGCTGCTCCACTGTGTCACCCAAGTGCATTTGCTAAAATCTTTACTTTTGTAATGTTCTTAAAGGTAATCATCTGCGAGAGGCAGTCATTGCATCAGCAATTTATGAAATAAACATACAGTCCCTTGATTCCCACAGTAGAATTTCTGGGCAGAGTAACGTTAGATTGTCCTGAAATTCCTTCCATTGACAAACCCAGATTTTGTAAAGATTTGTATTTCCCGAGTAGCAACAAAGTGGTAAGAACATGGTGTTTAGAATTCTGGGTTCATTGATGAAAGCAATCATTACTTTTCTGTCACATGCAAAATAAGTAATTGAGTGCAACAGAAAGATCAGTTTCCAGAACTCTTTTCAAAAAGTACCTTAATCCCCTATTAAAAATCAATCCAAATATTAGCACAATATCTTAATCTCTTAAGGTGTTGACTCACGTGACGCTCTGAGGAAATGTTAGTTTTTCCCCTTCTGTGGTTCAAGTGGCAATCATTTAATAAAACAGCAGTAGAATTTAATTGTAAAGGTAACAAACTGGTTTTGTAATGCTTGATTCTTCATCATGAAAGTGCTCTTAAAAGTTCATGAGGGGCATACCTTGTAACATGAAGCACACCAAATATTATCTTGTACACGTCAATGTGTGCCTGGTGAACATCTGCCAAAAGTATGTATGGCAAACATGTTATGACACTAAACATTGTGCGGTGCCAATTTAAAATCACGAGGTGCCACTTATAATCTCTGCAGACCAGGAAAAGCCTTTGCATGCTCTCGCAGCTGAACAAGTGATAGCAGCACACAGAGAACTGCTGTACTTGTTAGAGCAAACCAGAGGTTCTGGTGATCAGGGTGGAAACTGGACCTAAGAGCAATCAGTTCAATAGATAATAAAGACACAATGTGCTGAAGAAACTCAACAGGCTAGGCGGCATCTCCGGAGAACGTGGTCAGGCGACATTTCCTCAGACTGGAGCTCATCCAAAACATCACCTGCCCATGTTCTCCGGAGATGCTACCTGACTTGCTGAGTTACTCCAGCACTTTGTAAACTAGCACCTGCATTTCTTTGCATCCACAGTTCAATAAAGACATTACTGAATGGTGAAGCATGTCCAAGGGTCCAAAGCGAGTACTCCTCCCCTCCTTTCTTATGTTCTTATTGATGCTACTAGTTGGCTGATATCACCTGGTTAGTGGTACAACTCCAAACATTGCTGATGCTTTACATGTTTGTTCCATACTTCAAAAGGCTGCAGGAGTAGTGTCAGATGCCAAAACCTACTGATTAGCTGAAGGTTTAAGACAATAGAACATCAAAGGTTTCAAAGGTCTTTTATTGTCACAACATCGAACAGTACAGCACAAGAACAGGAGTTTCAGCCCACAATGCCAGTGCTAAAAATTATATCAAGTTAAACTAGTCTCCTCTACCTGCACATGATTCACATCCCTCCATTCCCTATATATACATGTGCCCATGTGCCTATGTGCCTCTTAAAATCCACTTTCATGTTTGCCTCTTCCACCAACCCTGGTAACACGTTCCAGGCACCCACCACCCTCAGTGTAAAAAAAACTTGCCACATACATCTCTTTTAAACTTTGCCCCTCTCACCTTAAAGTGATTAGTCACGTAGCTGTTTCAGTAAGCCATGCCCCCGGGATGCACCATGACTGGGGAAATCAATAGCGGTAACACAAAGCAGATAGTCTGTCCGAAGAAAAAAAGGATCTTTCAGCAAGTGACTTGAAGCTCCCTGATTATAACTCTCCTACCTGAGCCATGTGAGGAATAACATAGGGAGTCACTTGAATTCCACCAGTGTCCTCACTAAAACTTGACATCTGTTGTATCTTCCAACATAATTTCGTAAGGCAAGGAAAACGTTACCTTCTCCTGTCACAGATCCTGGTTGATCGGATCTTGGCCTTTCTTCCACATTTCACCCTGATCTGCAAGACCCTTGGTTCCCATTAACAAGTGCTGCAGGGCTCCAATTGTTTATTCAGCTGTGGAAACGAGAGGAAAATTGTGCCTGGATTGCGAGATGTTAAGTGGGATCCCCGGACTTTAAATCAGCATTGCATACACTTTCCGTTCTGCTGGAGTTTGAGTTCCAATAGTTTGCTGAATTGTGGGACAAAATAAGTCACCAAGGCTCTGTGTTCAAAGAGGGCCAACTACATTTCATTACCATTTACCAAATGTAGGCAGGCAGGTGCACCAAGTTCTTTGAATCCAAGTAACTGAATCCGTAATCTTTAAGAATTCATTACCACATGCATATCCTCTTAAAAGTCAGATGATGTGAACTGCATCCGTAGTATGTATCATATTGGTCACAAACAATAATTGCAGTCTTTAGATGATTACCAATTTAAGGGTTATTTCATATGACTAATTGTAATCTAGGCTCAATGATATTTAAAGAAAGTTCTAAAAAGGAGAATATATTAAAACTCTGATAATTCATGTTCCAACAATATGTGAATCCCAAGAGCCAGGCATTTGATTTACCGGGTGATGCTTCCTACACACCATTTCAACTATTATCAGGCAACTGAACCATTTGATCCTGACCTTCATTGATAACTGGATGGAGTTTGCACGTTCTATCAATTAATTTCCTTGTGGTATTCCTCCAGGTACTCCGATTTCCTTTCATATCCATCCATATCCATCCGTCCACCATAACACGTTGGTTGGTACATTTAGTTTAGTTCAGTTTAGTTTAGCTTAGTTTAGTTTAGAGATTACAGAGACTAAAGATTTAAAGATTACAGAGATTTAGAGATTAAAGTTTATCACGCAGGAACAAGCCTTTCGGCCCACCGAGACCGCACCGACCAGCGATTCCCGCACACCAACACTACCCTATACATACAAGGGACAATTTTTACATTTATACCAAGCCAATTAACCTACAAACCTACACGACTTTGGAGTGTGGGAGGAATCTGAAGATCTTAGAGAAAACCCAGGGGAGAACATTCAAACTCTGTAGAGACAAGCACCCGTAGTCAGGTTTGAACCCGGGTCTCTGGCGCTGAACGGCAGTAGCTCTGCTACGCCACCATGCTGCCCTTGGTTAGATGGCTAGATGTCTGCCTTACAGTATATTAGCCATGGGATATGGAAGATTCAGAGGGGTGTTATTGGATTACAGGAAAATAACTGGGGGGATGAGGTATCTTTGATAACTAAAATGGATTTAGCTGTCTGAATGGCCTTTTCTAAGACGTAAGGTAATAGGAATCAATTTTACATAGAACCAGGTGCCATTAACAAAGCACACTTCCAACACTTTCTTGTTGGAAGAATGGTGCCCATTCATGACCCATCACACAAGTTAAAGGTACATATCCTGGAGGCCATATTGTGCAAGGTGTATTTCAACCACCAAACAGTGGTTTTAAGGATGGCAGTGTGGCCAATATCTCCAGTTTATACTGGTGATTGGCCAGAGTACTGGCCTGCTGAAACAACAGGACTGATGTTGGAGCATTTAGTGGATCACCACAGGACTCGACCGAGCAGGGCTCAGAATGTATGACAGTCTGCTGTATGCTGCACAATCTGGTGAGTATGAAGGTTAATCGTTGCTGTGAATATTGTCTACTGAGGAGCTGAGGACCCAGAGATTGAAGATGAAGAGGGAGCGGTACATTGGCGGTAGAGTTGCTGCCTTACAGCACCAGATACGTTGGTTTGATCTTCACTATGAGTGCTGTCTGTACGGAGTTTGTATATTCTCCCCATGACCGCATCGGTTTATAGGTTAATTTGCATCAATAAAATTGTAAATTGTCCCTAGTGTGTAGGATAATGCTTGCATAAGGGGCGAATGCTAGTTGGCATGAACTTGGTGGGTCGAAGTGTTTGTTTCAGCGCTGTATCTCTAAAGTCTAAAAAGGAAGTTGAGGGAGAGGAAGGGGCAGAAGAAAGGAAAATTGTAACCCCAAACTAAAGACTGACTTTCTGCTCTAAATGTGAATTATTTCAAGCCACCCCAGTTCCCATCACAGACAGGTTCACATTTATATTTCACCCATCACGTACTATAATAGTAAGATGAAATGAGAATTTACCAGTTTGAAGTTTGATCTTTATTTTATGAGGTGTTACGATGAGCGATTACGTGAAGAAGAACCCCGCCAGTCGGCATGCGCGTCAATCTTCAAAGCAGCGGTGTGAAATCACAGAAGAACAATAATTGAAGTATTATAGTAAGATTATAAACCTAGAACTACCAGATGAGCTTTGTGATATGAGGGTTGGGAGCAGCGGGCACGTAATCGCTCATCGTAACTCCTCATAAAATAAAGATCAAACTTCAAACTGGTAAGTTTTTGTTTAAGTACTATTTTACTTCGGAGTCACGTGAGTCTCACACTGCAATCAGTTGACTCAGGAGGAGTGACTAATTAGCAATACATTGAAACATGATACTGATTAACATGTTAATGCTTTAATTCACAAATAAACAAATATACAATAGTGACTCCTCTCTCCCAGGGAGAAGCTATGAAACAGAACTTAAAACAGAATGGGCGAACACCCCGGATTCAACAAGCGGCTTATTATAAAACCTCTGAAAAGTCAATTCATTTGACCATCCTGCGGCCGCGAGGATATGGTCTAGAGGGACGTCCATTGCCCTCGCCGCTGACGTTGATGCCGCCCTGGTGGAGTGAGATTTAAAATTGTCAGTATTAACTCCTGCACACCCCAACACTTGTTTCAGCCATCGTGAAATGGTCTGAGCTGACACTTTCATATGTGGCTTTTTGTGGCTAATAAACAATGCTTCCTCAGAGCCTGTAAGGCTCTTCGTGACTTCAATATAAAGCCGCAAGTGCGCCACCACACAGCCGGAAATCCGTGAGATAATCTGACAGTACAAGCTTGAATCCGGACACCCTGGTCTGTTTTGTTTAATTAGGTCATAGATGTAAAATTTAACGTCATTCTGTGATGACACCATCCTGTCCAGGTGCAGTTTGTGCAAGGTCTGAACCCTTTGCGCTGATACGAGCGCCATGAGCATAACCAACTTAAGAGTAATCTTTGTTAAGGACAAGGATGTGGCTGTACCCCATTGACGAAGCAGCATCAGTACCATGCTTACATCCCAGATTTCAGAATACCTAGGCCTGGGGGGATTGGAATTAAAAACACCCTTCATAAATCTGGAAATTAACAGATGAGATTCTACAGACTGAAGTTCTGATCCCCTGCATAGGTATGATAACAAGGCACTCCTGGCACTGTTGATGGCACTATAGCTCAACCCTTCATCGAAATGTAACTTGGACAGAAATTCGAGCACATCTGGGATGGAGGCTGTGTGGTATGTAATGTTCCCCTTTAAACAAAATTTCTCCCATTTCCTGACATGAGAGATGTACTGCCTTTTCGTACCATCCTTCCAGGACGCTGTGATGACATCCACGGTCCGATTGGATAGTCCCAGACGCAGATATGGCCTTCTCAAAATCTGCAAATCAACAAATTTAGATGATCATACAAAGGGTGTTGACCTCCAGTCACAGGGTGCACCAACAGATTATGACGTTTTGGAACCACCATAATAGGCTGTGTAATAATGCCCGAAATCAGAGGGAACCATGGCTGTGTAGGCCAGTCGGGTACCACCAAAACCCCTGAAGTGAAATCCTGCTTGATCTTAGTCAAGCACCGACTGATGAGGCAGAAGGGGGGAAATGCATATAAAAACATTCCGCCTCAGTGCAGTGAGAACGCATTCACCACAACTGCCCCTGGATTTGGTTCACATGAAACATACTTCGGTACCTGGTGATTGAGTCTGGATGCAAACAAATCGATATCTGGCATCCCATACCGGAGAACAATTTCATTAAATACATCATGATTTAACATCCACTCAATGTTGTCGTTGAAATTGCGTGACCTGGTGTCTGCCACCATATTGAATCTGCCTGACAAGTAGACAGTTGAAATCCAAATATTACTTTTAATGCACCAGTGCCAAATAAGGTTAGCCAACCCGTCACAAGATTTCGATTTGATTCCACCCATGTGATTAACATATGCCACTGCCGTGGTGTTGTCAATCTGAAGCTGAACATATAATTGATGCTTAGTGGTACAGTAAGCTTTGAGCCCATAAAATGCTCCTAAAAGCTCTAAATAATTAATTCCATGTGATTGGAGAATCAACGCCTCATGCATATTCCATCTGCCTCCACAGCTAGACATGGTATCAGTAGCACCCCAACCTAGGGCACTAACATCAGTTTGCAAAACAACTGAAGGTGTTTCAATCAAGATTTTGCGAGAACAATTTGAAATGTTTCTAATCCACCACTGTACTTCTGTAATGGCTTCAGATGGTAAGTGCATGGGCCGATTGAAATGACCTTCATGTATTCTAAGTGCCTGTACCTTTGCCCTCTGTAAATGTTGGTAATGCAAAGGTCCATATTGCACAGCTGGAAAGGCAGCTACCAATTTACCAATTAAGCTGGCCACATGTTTAATTGAAGGTGATTGCTTGGCAGTAGCAAACGTTTCCATTTTTAAATAATTATACTGCACAAACGGATTAAGTCCTGTCGGGTCCAAAATAATCTGACACCCACCATCTTTCTTTGGTCTAGGAAACACATTAGATACGAATTGATGAGTTTGATAAACTGTCTTCTCAATTACACCTTTAAAACATAATTTTGCTATTTCAGCTTGAATCTCCAAATTCTCCCATTGTGAGAAAATGAGTGCCGCTCTGGCTTGTGCTGGGTGGGTGGACACAGGTTGGGAATAAATTCAATTTGAAACCCTTGTATACTCTGCAGTATAAACACGTTTGATGTTATTTTACTTCGGAGTCACGTGAGTGACTACGTGAAGAAGTCCCGCCTGGAGCATGATCAGCATTACGTCGACACTGTCGGTAGGCAAAGACCTGCAGAGCACAGCTCCACCAGCGGTAAGGAACAGGCCCGCAGGTAAGTAGATTGAATTATTTTACAGGGCGTGTTCAAACTCCGTGGTGCTGGCGTGCAGAGCCAGCAGGAGTTGAGAGGAAAAGAGGAAAAACTCCGGAGGAAAAACGGAGGTTAAAATGCGTCCCGGGTAGAATCTCAGCAATCGGGATGGCAGATTAGTGCGGAGCCGGTTCCGATACCGGTGGCCGTTAAAATTAACCGTAGGGTGCATTTAGTCGCTCCACAAACAAAAGCCACGGGAAGAATCTCCAGTGGGAAGGAAAATAAAGAAATCTGAGAGGCCGTGGTTTTAAATGGTTTTAAATGATTTTAATAGGAAAGGCCCCCAGACAAGAAAGCCTTATGGCTCAGAATAAATTAAATGGAGAAATACTCCAAATTATTTTCAACCAAGGGTCTAAAAAACCGAGAATATTCCCAGGCAGGCCCTGAGGGGTTTTCATATACAAGTATATGGTGCTTTTACCACTGTGGGAATGTAAACCTCAGATTGGAGGGGAGGTAGTCTCCTTGAGCAAGTCTCAGGAGTACCAGGGCAGTAAAGAAACTGACCCTAAAAGTGGTGTTTTTGGTCATTAGTACCCACCACAGCAGAAGTATAAATTCAGGTGTACTTAATGGGTACAAAGTACGAAACCTGAAGGAAGCAGTGAGGCCATGGAAGGTAACCATGGTGGCCAACTTCAATTGGTTTCTCACCAGCTTCTGCAGGCTGTTATGGTTGAAACAGCAGATTTATATGAAAACATTTGTGCTTTACCAGGGTGCCAACGGTGAATCCGATTAAGGCACCCATGTCTTCAATAGTGTGGAGGCACAGAGAATACGATTCCAAAGAATTTCAAGTTGTGGGTGGCATCACTGCTTATGGGAAGAAAGTGAAAGATTGTGCAATGGAAAAAATTAAAAAAGGAAAAGTGGCATTGTTTTATAGCTCATATGTTGAGCTCAATGGTATGAGAGGAAAATTGCCATTTGGACCATTTTGCACTTTAGATTTGCAGGTCAATGCAGATCAAGCTATGTTCAAACTCCTGGTTATTACGGAGTAACCTGCCTAAAAACAAATCAAAGACATTGATAAAGAGGCAAAGATATCAGCCTCATTAAACTTTTGCAAAATTGGCTGGTCCAATGTGAAGGGGATTTGATATATGGATCAAACAGAGGCAGGAGTATGGTGAGTAAGTATTTTTCTCCAGCACAGCCCTATGTTAACCCATATTGTTGGGGAAGAAGGCCATCATGTGCATTTGGAGAGGTACAAAAACTTTATTCTATCACAGAGGAAGCTTTTGTTGAACCTCCGATTGGTGGTAGATTACAGGTGTGTTATGATAAATTATATTGCATAACAGCTGAACGGTTTATATTAGATACTGTGTAAGGATCTACAATAAAATTTGTAGAAGGAGTTGATCCACCTGTACAGAATTAATCTAATCCTAGTTTATGTTTCTGCACCTGAAAAATCTCAAATAAAGAAAAGGTAAGAAATTATTTAGGGAAAGTGTAATGGGGAAAAAACGGAGTAAGCATCAACAACAAATTGTATCAAATAATTTCCCCAGGCAGAAGAAGATGGTGGTTGAAGAGTCATTCTAGACATCACACACTTTAATACATTTGTCCAGTATAAAACAATAAAACATTTCAAAATGGACACCTTCAACACTGCAAGGCAGTTGTTATCAACAAGTTGTAATTGGTTACTATAGACTTCAAGGATGCGTATAATTTAGTACCAAATTATCATCATGTTCACAGGTACTTGAAAATTAATTAAATGGGTCAGCTATGGCAATTTAAGGCATTATCTAATGGATTACGCTCAGCTTCTAGGCTGTTCACACAATGGTTGAAACCAGCACTTACACTGATAAGGACACATGGTCATGGTTATCTTGATGACATTTTAATTGGCAATGCTGATCAGGAGTCAGGTGGAAAATTAATGCAGCAATTACAAGCCTGTTGAAAGACTAGGGTCCTGATCCATCCAACAAAATCTAAGCTTCAGCCATCCCCAACAATTTACTATTTGGGGTTTGTGAGTGATTCAGTACCATGTTCGGTAAATTTACCAACAAACAAAGTGTCAATATTACAAATGTGTGTCGTTGCCTTGTTGACAAGCCTTATCCCTCCATCCGAGAAGGAGCTTAGGTAAATTAGTAACACTATTTCTGCAGTAGAGTTGGTCCACTGCATTACCAAAAAAGCTAAAAAGGGCAAAAACACAAGCACTGGAAGAGTGTGCAGGCCGTTTTGACAGGCCTATGCAATTGCCAAAGGAAGCTTTATCAGAGTTACAGTGGTGGATTGAGAATGTTCCACAAGTTGCTTAAAAACATATTAGCTCAGCAGCCAGCAGCCATTGCAAACTGAAGCAAGTATTCTCGGATGGTGGATAGCTTCTCGGGTTTTTGGGCTAGATAAGTGTAATATCTGTTCTTATCAGGTTAATATCTGATATGTCCCTTATCTAGGGGGCTACGGACAATAACACCAGGTGGTGGCAGATGGATTGTCCAAGAAACTTATTTCTCCAAACATTTGGTAGTAATTATTTGGAGTTGTTAGGAGTTTTATGGATTAAAAGCTTATTGTTCTACTATGAAAGATTTGCACGTCCAATTACAAGTATTCAATACCACAGCTGTGGCATATATCAATCACATGGGTCAAGTAAGATCATTATCATATGGTTATCTGGTTAACCAGATGTGGCATTGGTGTATCTTTAAGAATATTTGGCTTTCAGCTATCTATCTCAGGGAGAGACAATATTGTGGCAGACAACAGATCACGAAAATTTAAAGACCATAGAGAATGGACATTAAATCCACAAGTTGGTAAACATTGTCAGTGGTATGGATTACCTGACATTGATCTGTTGCGTCTAGATTAAAGCACTAATTGCCCAAATACGTCTCATGGGAACCCAACCCAGGAGCAATAGCTGTGGATGCATTCTCACTACATTGGGGGGGGGGAAATATGTTCTTTTATATTCCCCATTCTGTCTGATTGGGCAATGTCTGATTGGTGGCCCAAATCAGACACAGTCATGGTTCTCATTGATGTCTAGAATAATAATTCAACCATTTATGACGATTCCTAGCTGCAGTAATTGGTGGCCCAAATCGGACACAGTCATGATTCTAATTGATGTTTAGAGTAATAATTGAACCATTTATGACGATTCCTAGCTGCAGTAAATTGTTGAAAAATTCATCCATGGCATGATCATATGAATTTGTTAATCTGCAGGTTCTGACCAGACCATTACAAGAGCTTGGACTGTCGGATAGGACCATGAATGTTATAACTGCAGCTTGGAAAAATAGCATTAAAAACAGTATTTTGTTTATATAAAGAAATTGGAAGTCTTTGGTAGACAGTCAAATATATTTTATCATACCGCTAACATATCATATATATTGGAGTTCCTTGCTGGATTGCATTTTGATCAGCACCTAAGTGATAGGGCCATTAATAGGGCTCATAGTGCTTTATCGTCCTATTTAGGACAAATTGCTGACCATGAATCTAGCGGGTCTCATCCGTTAATATCGTGATTGGGAAAGGAATATATATTAAAATCTGCCCAAAGTAAAAATATAGAAGTTGGGAGGTCAGCATAGTTCTTACTTTGCTTAGGCAATGGGCTCCAATTCTATAATTGTTTCGGAAGTTAACATTTGAAGTAATAATGCTCATGGCTTTAGTATCAGCACAAAGAGTGCAAACGTTGCAAATGTTACGTTAGACTGTATGCATGTGGCTACAGATAACATTGTCTTATATGTTTATGACAAAACCAAACAAAGCAGACCAGGAGGAGCTGGAACCAAGGTAAATTTTAAAGCATATCCTGTCGACCAAAAATTGTGTGTGGTTAAGCATTGACTCAATATGTTGAAGTAGGCAAGAATCTCCATGGTGGTGAGACAGCGCTATTTATTACACACAAAAAAAACACAAAAAAGTATCAGTACAAAATGATGGTTCCAGATAGTTACATTCTAGATGGTTAAAACAGGTTTTGGGACTCAGCAGGAGTAGACATTGAGATGTTAAAAATCACTCCACCAGGGAGGTAGGTACATCCACGGCAAAGGCACAGGATGGGCCACTCGATCAAAAAATTAGAGGCCGTAGGGGGATGTAAAAGAAATGTTTTAAAGTTTACAAGAAACCAGTTCTCACGGTGTCATGGTTGGACACGTAGTGTTGGGTTCTCTTTGATTGTGCTTTGTTTTATATTATCAATTTATATCTTTGGTTATAAGTCTTCCCCTACGATAGAAGGGTTATTACTTTCATTCTTTTATAATGAAAAGACTTATTACATAAACTAAAGAAATGTTTAAAAGATGTATTATTTACTCACTACTGTGTTAATTGAGCCAGAGTGTCGTATGGAATGAATCTACGACATGAAAAACACAGAGCTACAAAATCTTCACGTAGGCATTCACGTGACTCCGAAGTAAAATAGTAAGATTAAACGAGAACTTACCAAGTTTGAAGTTTGATCGTTATTTTATGAGGAGTTACGATGAGGGATTACCTGCCCTCCACTCCCAACCCTCATAAAATAAATGATCATCTGGTAGTTCTAGTCTACATTGAGCCTTACTATCTTACTCCGGCTATTAGTGCTGTGTTTTTCATGCCGCTGCTTTGAAGTATGCCGATCATGCGCTAGGCGGGACTTCTTCACGTAATCCCTCATCGTAACTCCTCATAAAATAACGTTCAAACTTCAAACTTGGTAAGTTCCCGTTTAATCTTACTATTGTACACCATTCATTGAGGAACCTGTGTAACCTCCCCCCAACTGGTAGGTAATTCTCACTCAATATGTTTCGACAAGAACCAGACCCACCTACCTTCATGGTTACCAGGTGGAGTTCTGTGTCCCCTGGCTCTGGATGGAAAAGGCATGTTTGTCCGTGCTCCTGCTGGAGTGTGCCAGCTGCGCACATTGAATGGCCAGCTTGGTCCTTGCCCGGACCCGGTTTCAGCAAACCGTTTGAAAGGGTACTGTCACCGAAGGGTTCTGCTGGTCACTGGTGCCTTGATGAGCCCGACGGTTTTTGCCTCATCATCTAGCTCCTTCACTCTCTTTGCGAGGTCTTCCCCAAATAATAGTTTCGGCCGCTGGATGTTGCTAGGCTTACACAGGGCTGCGAACCTTGGGTTAATGGTAGGGCGGATGGCACTCTTTCTAAGGCAGTTAAGTTCAAAGTGCACATTGCACATGAGAGCCAAGGCATCCTGCTGAACATCAGTCAGGAGCCCACCATCCACCGACCTACCAAAAGCCGTAATGCCGGCTGCGAGCAGTTTCAGCACCCGTTGCAGTTTTAACTCCTGCGCTCGGATGCCTAGTCCCATATGGCCCCAAATGGCATGGTCGGCTGGCACTTTGAGCAGGATACAATTTTCTGGGGGGTCATATTTTTTGGCCATTGTATGCATTTACAGTCATTTGTATGCAGGCATTATTGCCTGTCTTCTGTGTGCCTCGGCCTGCTTAGATTCCTAGACAGGGCTGGCATAATAGATGTGGCATTAGTAGAAGATAGACACAAAAAGCTGCATTTAACTCAGCGGGTCAGACAGCATCTCTTGAGAAAAGGAATAGGTGATGTTTCAGCTCAAGACACATCTTGATGCAGTCTCCGTCTATTGGAGGATGCGGGCAGACCTGGTCGAATTATATAAAATTACGAGGGGCATAGATAGGGTAGACAGTCAGAACCATTTTCCCAGCATGGAAATGTCAAATACCAAAGAGCATAGCTTTAAGGTGAGGGGCAAAGTGCAAAGGAAATCATTTTTCACAGATGGTGGTGAGAACCTGGTACATGCTGCCAGGGGTGGAGTTGATGCAGATAGGATAATAATATTTAAGAGACTTTTGGGTAGGTACATAGATATGCAGGGAATGGATGGATATGGATTATGTGCAGGCAGATAAGAGTAGGCATCATTTTCGACACAGACCTTGTGGCCCAAAGGGCCTGTTGCAGTGCTGTACTATTCTATGTTCTACGATTGGTGATTAGCTGCTAACCTTCCATGGAAGAACTGCAATTGGCAGAAGAGGGCACCTTTAAGCAGCACTAACCCATAAAGCCCAGATCAGACTGCCGTGCAAGGCAGGGGCTGCAGCGGTGTGTACTGGTGAGAAGATAGGTAACAACAAGGGACCATTGTTGGTGTGCCAGAGATGGGAGAATCAATATTATCATCCAACAATAGAAGATAATGGGCCCACGTCCTTTGTAGCTATTGCCACTCACCCACGCAATGCTTGGCATTTCAAATCATCCACCAGAGACTATTTTAGATCACATGACTACAAGACATAGGAACAGAATTTGGCCATCCGGCCCAATGAGTCTACTCTGCCATTCAATCATGGCTGATCTAATTTTTCACTCTCAATCCCATTTTCCTGCTTTCTCCCTATAACATTTGATGCCCTTAATCATGAAGAACATATCAATCTCTGTTTTAAAAATACCCAATGACTTAGCCTCCACAGCTATCTGTGGCAATGAATTCCCATATGCAAGAAATTCCTCCTCATCACATTTCTAAAAGTACATCTTTTTATTCTGAGCCCATGCCCACTGGTTCTTGACTCTCCCATTACTGGATACATCCTTTCCACGCCCAGGTTTTGGTGAACTGTTGTGACTCCCTCTAAACCCCATTTGGTACAGATGACCACAACCAAACGTTTGAACTTACCTGTAAACAATCTGTATTTGCATACCAACCTGCTCAGTCAGAGTAACCTCAATCCATGCTTCCACAAACACGGACGCTGATATACAACCAAAAGAGGACACAGCAGATCATGCAGTATCTCCAGAGAACATGGATAAGTGATGTAGAAAGGAAGTACAGATGCTGGTTACCGAAGATAGACACAAATGTCGGAGTAACTCAGAGGGTCAGGCAGCATCTCTGGAAAAAAAGGATCGGTGAGTTTTCATGTCGGGACCCATCCTCTGACTGAAGAAGGGTCCCAATCCGAAACGTTACCCATCCTTTTTCGCTAGCAATGCTGCCTGACCCACTGAGTGACTTCAGCTTTTTGTCTATTTATGGATCAGTGATGTTTTGGGGTGGGGCCCTTCTTCCAGCAGGCCTTGCCGGGAAGGGTGACTCCAAAGGAATGATAAGGCCCATTGCAAGCTGTGCCAGATTTACTCCTCTATGCTCCTTGACACCCAACATACATTTGTTAGAAGATTGCCAGTGGACCAAACTGTAACCTGCCCAAAGGGAAGTACTGTGAATGAACTGGAGCAGAACTCTTGAGCAAGGATGCTTTCCAGCTGGAGTACGGTCTATTCTTGCCTTGCGTTAATGCCACTCCTCAAGCTTGTGGTGCAATGAATGGGAAGGGTTAACTATATTTTGCAATCTCCCCAGTTTTGTTCAGTAGCTATCCAACTGGCTCCCACGCAGTGTGATTATTTTCAGTATGGATGTTAAACATAAATTTGAAAAGCTTTATTTTCATATGCTGGAAATTGAATATGGTGTGTTTTTTGTAATGTAATTGAGGAGTTCAACAAGTGAATGATAAATCTGGAAAATAATATTCCAAAAGTCTTCGAACACCAATTTTTATTAGTCATATTAACCAGGCACATTCAAATTATGGTGATGGCGCAAGAAACCAATAGTGAAAGCAATGAATTTTAAACAAATTCTTTTTATCCGTTTATTAATTCATTGAGTGTTTTGGCTGTATTTCTTCAAACAGTACATAGTTTAAGGAATTCAAGATCATTATTTTTAAATGATGTTTGCCACCTACTTAAGACTTCAAATAAATGATTTAGAAATATCACAATACTAACATTAAGACGTAGAAACAAGGAACTGCAAATCCTGGTTTCCACATAAGGACACAAAGTGCTGAAGTAATTCAGCAGGTCAGGCAGCATCTTTGGAGAGCATGGATAGGTGATATTTTAGGTCAGGACCCTTCTTTAAACCTGACATTTTGGGTCAGGACCCTTCTTCAGACTCGTCTGAAGCACCTATGGACACTTCCACCGATGAAACAAAACTGTTACGTCCTCTCCTTGACTGGGCGGTTGTCATATTTCATAGACAATTATAACATTGCAATTTATGTGGACAGCTGTAGAAGAAGTCTGGAAAATTACTGTTGCAAGCATTGAATCTGTAAACCACTATAATTACTTCATGCAAAACAATATTGTAACCATAGCAGCATAAATGTTGAGTCTCTTGAAAAGACACAGGAACTGGCCCTTTGGCCCACAACGTCCATGCCAAACATGATCCATGCCTCCATATGATCCATATACCTCCATTCCCTGCATATCCATGTGCTCATCTAAAAGCTTCTTAAACACCACTATCATGTCTGCCTCCATCACCATCACTGGTGCCACATACTGTATCAGGCACCCACCACACTCTGTACACGCAAAGTGTAAAAAACAACTTATCCCACACAACTCCTTTAAACTTTGCCCTTTTCAACTCTGCTCTCTCGCCTTTGACATTTTGCACGTGGGAAAAAGCTACTGACTGTCTACTGTGCCCCTCATAACTTTATAGACTTCAAATTCAAAACAGTGAGAGTTCAAAAGATATTTATGCTTCTGAGTATTTGTATTAGAAGCATAAATGTTGCAGGACACAAAAACAAAGAAAGTACCATTCCTGGAACTATCTTGTGAAGAGAGTCAGCTGTCAAATGCTAACAGACTTCCAAGTGGGTTGGGATGTAAACTTCCACTCAGTACAATTCAGTGCTCATATGAAAAGAAATGCACATGCTAATTGCCAGAGTGAAACGATAGCCATTTTACAACACTACAATGTGGATTGTATTCATTCCCAATTTCATGTCCATTTTATTAAGGCAAGATGAAAGGATGGTCAGAAGTGAATTGCATCAGCACAGAGAGCATCAGAGAGCAGTGTTTGGATTTCACCTCCAGATATCTCCAGAGATGCTGTCTGAACCACTGAGTTACTCCAGCTTTTGTGTCTTTCTTTGGATTTTATGAAACTGTTTTATTGAAGTTATTTGCATTTTTGGAGTTTGTGTGTTAAAATAAAACGGAAATGTTGAAGAATTCAAAAATCTCTCAAATTTGAGGATTGGGAAAGAATGATTTATGCCCCTTTTTGGACTAAGCTGTCGCCACGTGGCCACCGGGGTGTCGCCTGTATGTTCGCCTTAGTCGCCCAAAGAATCGTATCTTTTTTCTGGTCGCCGCTGGTTTTTGAAATATTCAAAACTTTTCAGCGACAGTTGGCGCTCGTGGGCTTGACGCCAACGATCATAGCCTGGCGTAGGTGCTGTTGTAGGTTGTCGCCAGGATGCCATAGGTTGTTGCCAGGATGACATAGGTTGTCGCCAGTGCCGACTTCGGTGAATTCCATTGGAGACTACTTACGTCAACCTACATCAAACGGCGACAGGTACCGGCGACTGAATTGTTTACCTTGTCGTAGCTTGTCACGGGTGGACGTAGGTTGTCGTATGTGTGGTCGTAGGTGGATGTCCTAGTGGTCGCTGGTTGTCGGTAGCTTGCGGTAGCTCGTGTTATGGCGGGGGTCCAGTCGCCGTTTTTTCGGCGACCTGCTACGACTATGACATTCGCCAGCAGTTGCCGAAAAAATCCCCTAAGTGGGACAGGCCCATTAAGGAATAGAAGTGAATGATTACTAAGTATTGATTTCAAAATAAGTGAAATTCAAAGGAAGTAGAAGAGTAAGTAAAACATTAGGAGTTCAGAAAAAACAAGCAACGTTCAGAGGATCTGTTGTGTTGGTGAGATAAAGAAGGACGAAGGCCACAAAAGACAGGCAGAAAGATAATGCATTGGCCACTAATACAAGGCTGAGAAAGATTGACTATGAGGCAATAAGCCTTTCCTTGCACCTGTCCAATGTAACATGGGTGTTGGAAGAGCCTTCACAGATTCGGAAATTGCATTAAAGTCTTGGAGCTTGACATCAAAAGCTGCGCTTTTACTAAATATTCTGGAGCTGATTAGCAACAGGTTCTACTCCAGGATTTCCAGTATTCAGAGGGTTAACTTCTTTTTCATTTTCAGAAACACACTATATAGTTTGGTTAAGAGTTCAGTTAAGTTCGGCCCATCCAAATCACATGTGGAAGTTGAGAAAGTGTTTATTCAATGGTCAGAGCAGAAATTACCATCTTCACTCCCTCTCCACACACACAAACAGTAACAACTTCCTGCACCACATTCACCTGTTCTGCAGGCTTGTCACATTGAATCTAGGATTAATTTTAATTTTTGCCAAAAGTGTTAAACTAGCAATATTTTGTTTAGCAAGGATTTTGTTTGTTGATTTTAGCTCTGCATTCAACACTGTTGTGCCAGAGCTACTACACTCCAAACTTTCCAAGTTGACTGTGCCTGAACCCCTCTGTCGGTGAATCACCAGCTTCCTGACAGACAGGAAGCAGCATGTGAGGCTGGGAAAGCACATCTCAGACCCACAGACCCTCAGCATAGGAGCACCGCAAGGCTGCATACTCTCCCCTCTCCTCTACACCAATGATTGCACCTCTGTCAAGCATCGGACGATTTTGTTTGCGGACGACACAACCCTGATTGGACTTATCCAGGATGGGGAGGAATCTGCCTACAGGCAGGAAGTGACACAGCTGGCATCCTGGTACTATCGCAACAACCTGGAGCTCAATGCTCTTAAGACAGTGGCATTGATTGTAGACTTTAGGAGAGCTCCCCCTCCCCTCACCCCACTCACCATAAACAGCACACAGTCACATCTGTGAAGTATTTTAAGTTCCTGGGAACAATCATCTCCAAGGACCTAAAATGGGGGCCACCATCGACACAGTAAAAAAGGCACAACAGAGGATGTACTTCCTGCAGCAGCTGAGGAAGCACAATCTGCCACAGGTAATGATGGTCCAATTCTATACGGCCATCATAGTGTTTGTCCTCACCTTCTCCATCATGGTCAGGTTTGGCTCAGCCACCAAGCACGACATCCGGAGGCTGCAGCGAATCGTCCAATCAGCTAAGATGGTTATTAGAGAACATAGAAAATAGGTGCTGGAGGAGGCCATTCGGCCCTTCGAGCAAGCACCGCCATTCATTGTGATCATGGCAGATCATCCCCAATCAATAACCTGTGCCTGCCTTCTCCCCATATCCCTTGATTCCACTAGCCCTTAGAGCTCTATCTAACTCTCTCTTAAATCCATCCAGTGATTTGGCCTCCACTGTCCTCTGTGGCAGGGAATTCCATAAATTCACAACTCTCTGGGTGAAAACGTTTTAAATGGCCTCGGTCTTAAATGGCCTCACCTTTATTCTAAGACAGTGGCCTCTGGTTCTGGACTCGCCCAACATTGGGAACATTTTTCCTGCATCTTGCTTGTCCAGTCCTTTTATAATTGTATAGTTTTCTATAAGATTTCCCCCTCATCCTTCTAAACTCCAGTGAATACAAGCCTAGTCTTTTCAATCTTTCCTCATATGACAGACCTGCCATCCCAGGGATCAATCTCGTGAACCTATGCTGCACTGCCTCAATCACAAGGATGTCCTTCCTCAAATTAGGAGACCAAAACTATGCACAATACTCCAGATGTGGTCTTACCAGAACCTCTCTACTCCTATACTGAAATCCTCTTGTTATGAAGGCCAACATTCCATTAGCTTTCTTCACTGCCTGCTGTACCTGCATGACAGCTTTCAGTGACCGGTGTACAAGGACACCCAGGTCTCGCTGTACCTCCCCCTTACCTAACCTAACCCCATTGAGATAATAATCTGCCCCCTTGTTTTTGCCAGCAAAGTGGATAACCTCACATTTATCTATATTATACTGCATCTGCCACGCACCTGCCCACTTACTCAACCTGTCCAGGTCACCCTGCAACCTCCTAACATCCTCTTCACTGTTCACACTGCCACCCAGCTTTGTGTCATCCGCAAACTTGCTAGTGTTGCTTCTAATTCCCTCTTCCAAATCATTAATATATATGGTAAACAGTTGCGGTCCCAACACCGAGCCTTGCGGCACTCCACTCATCATTATGAAAAGGACCCGTTCACTCCTACTCTTTGCTTCCTGTCTGCCAACCAATTTTCTATCCACGTCAACACCCTATCCCCAACACCATGTGCTCTAATTATAGTCACCAGTCTCCCGTGCGGGACCTTATCAAAGGCTTTCTGAAAGTCTAGATACACTACATCCACTGGCTCCCATTCATCCATTTTACCTGTCACATCCTCAAAAAATTCCAGAAGATTAGTCAAGCATGATTATTGGCTGCAACCTTCTCTCCATTGACGAACTGTACACTGCAAGGGCCAGGAAGCGAGCGGGTAAGATCATCTCTGACCCCTCTCACCCTGGTCAAAAACTCTTTGAATCACATTCCTCTGGAAGGCGATTCTGGACTGTCAAAGCTGCCACAGCCAGACATAAAAACTGCTTTTTTCCCTGAGCTCTACTCAATAATCCAAAAATCTGTAGCCTCCTTTTGCTCTGGTATTTTATTTAATTCACATGTTTAATCGATAATGTTTTATTATTAATGTTGAATGTTTTGTGTGTCATTCCTAACTATCACCGTATGTCATGTTGTCACTTGCAGGTGGAGCATCAAGACAAACTCCTTGTATGTGAATACTTGGGCCAATAAACTTATTCTTTAATTCATATCAGGTTTACTTATACATCACACACACCTCCAGTTCAGATTGTTAAATTAGTGTCACCTGCTTAACACTCTCATCTACTTTTACCATTATTGATTTTTATCATTACTATTATTATGAAGAACAGCTTCTTCTATCAACCATTTGGGTCTTGAACCACCCTGCACAACCCTAACCGGAAACCTACCTCAACCCTACCAAATCATTACGGACATTGCACTACTATGGTCACTCTATGTACATTGTGTTTTGCACTATTATGGTCTAGTTTACTTGGAATAATTGATAATGTATTGTATATTTATTGTTCTGACTAATGTCACTGTAAAGCTGCGACAAATAAGAATTTCATTGTTCTGGTTCACACCCAGTGCATATTGCAAATAAATACTCGTGACTTTCTACATTTTCCTTGAGCTTTGTCCCCTTTGATGTCTCATTTTCATACCTTACCCTTCCATATCTCTGTCTCCCTCTCCCCTGACTCTCAGTCAGAAGTAGGGTCTCGATCCTAAACGTCAACCATTCCTTCTATCCAGAGATGCTGCCTGTCCCGCTGAGTTACTCCAGTATTTTGTGTCTGTCTGCAGTGTAAACCAGCATCTGCAGTTCCTTCCTACACAATACTCTTGACTCATTTGACTGTTGACTCTCACAGTTACCCCAGCTGCATCTGGTTGCAAATAAATGAGCCTTGACCAATCTGCTCTTCCTGCCATAGGTTTCATATTTTAATATCATCCTTACGTTAAAGTCCCAAAGAGATACTCAAGTCTAACTGTAATCTGCACCATTAATTTCCAGACAAGGGGAGATGCCAGGGCAATAATGCACAAGATTGCTCTATCTGGGTGACTGGTTCTACCGATAAGCTTCTGAAGCACGAGCTGCAATATTGTATGCCAGCAGCTACCCAGAGTAATGAGCAGTGCTTCATCCAGTTCTTCCCCAGACGAGCAGTTGAGGATGAATCTGTAGATGATCTTTCTGGTGGTCTTGGAAACTGAATCCTGAAGTTGGCACGGCTGCAGCCTAACATCCTTGCATAGTAATGGTTCAAAGGTGAGCAGCATTTAACTGTAAGAATCTTTTATTATTAAAACAGTCTCGTTCCAGAAGGTAGTTTAAAGCATATCAGCAGAAGGGACGGAACAGAAATAAAAATCTGTTACAGGAGTGGAGAATTGGCAAATTTACAAGATCAAATGAGATGAGAAAAGAGGTTAGTGTAAATTCTTTCCTTTTTTGAGGAAATTAACTCAAGCCTGGAGTCACTGGTTCTGGAGAGTAGTTTAAATTTTTCTTTTATTACCCACTTCCTCTCCCTAAGCCTGACACTGAAAAATCCTGCAGCTACAGTACCCAAGTCATCTAGAGGACACGCGGGAACAATTTACAACCTCCACTTTTTACTACAATGCCAGCCCTTCAAAAACGTAGCACAGATTGTTTCTTTCCTCCCTGCCACGATACTTTTCAAACTTGAATTTATTTATTTTAATTTAAAATATCCAGCTGCTATTTACTAATCTCCCTGGAGCCAGGACGGGTTTTTTTTCTAATTCTTAGAAGAAACTTTTAGCTAATCGAAGGAGGATTATTCATATTAAAAATGAACAATAAAGTCTCTGATGTGGCCACAAACATCTCAATTAACACTTTATGGTGAAAGCAAGGCTAAGATAACAATCTAAACATTTAAAACAATACATCCCACTGAAGGGTCAAAGATTAATTTTTAGTGCCTTTGGAAAACAATGCTAAACTTTGACTGTTTCCTTCTCTTTGATTTGCCTAATGCTGATCTCATTTTTTTATTGCTCAGATGTACAAAAAGATTCTTAATAGCCCCTGAAATTATTTTGTATGAATCTGTTCTATGGACAATCTGAAATTGTCCATAGAACTGATCTGAAAATCCTCCTCCAACATTTTAAAAGAGTTTGTAATCTTCTTAAATCAAGTTTGATCATCCAAAATAGCACATGGGCGATTTTTAGATGGGTTTGTTCAGCATTGTATAACAGTAACTCTCGCAATTCGATATCAGGGCTGTAAATTAATATAGATAAAATGTTATATTTTATTATTTGATCCCAACAGAGGTCACAAGTTGTTGCTGCAATTCATCACAGAACCACTCTGCTGGAGAAGATAAAAATTAGCCATGGCTCCCAGTCCTCATCCAAATATTTGAAAAATACACAAAATGTCAATTACTCAGACCACATAATCCCTGTTATGATATCCCTCATGATCCAATTGTCTCTGAACCCTTGCTGCCAAACTTTATAAATCAAGAATAATCATGTGTCAGGTAATAGATGTTGTCTGGAACTCAATCCATTCATTTCAGAGGATAAAAAAATAATGAAAGAGAAGAGTCAATCATGTTGTTCTATACTCCACATCAATCTATGGCCTGTAATTCTTCTCATGAAGTATAGGTTTGAATGGTTGAATGGTCAACTTGGGGTCCTGGATTGTACGTTTGTATGAGAATATTTTGTCTTGAAGAGTATCTTGAACAGTCACAAAATAGAGTCATGGGATTGCAGTTTTGAAACATGCAAATTCTGCTAATGACGTTGTTTGAATACTAACTTCCAGATGTTTTTCATTGCAAGAAGAATTTCAGCTGTTCTCACCCCAACAGTGACACGGTAACTCACACCATCATATATCCTAAAGGGTTTAGTCTGATGTCTGCTCATTGAGGTTTCTGTTGTTTAATGTCATTTTTGACAATGGTCAATGGTCAATGGACTTGAGTCATTCATCCCTCTCTAGAGACTTGAAAACACAACCCAGGCTGACAATTCAGTTAAGTACCAAGGGACTGTAGCATTATTGGAGGTCCTGGCTGGAGTTTTTACGGACATTTTCAACCTCTCAGTTCTGAGGTCTGAGGTTCCCACCTGCTTTAAAAGGGCATCAATTATACCGGTGTCCAAGAAGAACAAGATGACATGCCTCAATGACTATCGACCAGTGGCACTAATGTCAGTGGTGATGAAGTGCTTTGAGAGGCTGATCATGGCGCAAATCAACTCCTACTTCAACAAAAATCTGGACCCACTGCAGTACGCTTACCGCCACAACAGATCAACGGTGGATAAGATCTCACTGGCTCTCCACTCCGCTCTGGACCACTTGGACAACAAAAACACATATGTCTGGCTGTTATTCAGTGATTACAGCTCTGCATTTAATACAATCATCGCCTCCAAGCTGGTTACCAAACTCGCAGAACTGTGTCTCTGCGCATCCCTCTGCAATTGGATCCTCGACTTCCTCATTCACAGAGCACAGACTGTTTGTATTGGTGGAAATGTGTCAGCCTCGATAATAATCAGCACAGGAGCACCTCAAGGCTGCGTGCTCAGCCCCCTGCTGTACTCACTCTATACTCATGACTGCCAAGCCGATCATAGTGCGAACTCCATCATCAAGTTCGCTGATGACACCACTGTTGTGGGACTTTACACTGATGGGGACGAGTTAGAGTATAGAAAAGAGATCGACCAACTGACCAAATGGTGCCAACACAATAAGCTGGCCCTCAACACCAGCAAAACCAAGGAACTGATTGTGGTCTTTGGAAGGGGTAGGATGGGGAGCCACAGTCCCGTCTATATCAATGGGTCGATGGTGGAAAGGGTCAAGAGCTTCAAATTCCTGGGCGTGCACATCTCTGAAGATCTCTCCTGGTCCAAGAACACTGATGCAATTATAAAGAAAGCACATCAGCGCCTCTACTAACTGAGAAGATTTCGGAGAGTTGGTTTGTCAAGGAGGACTCTCTCGACCTTCTACAGGTGCACAGTAGATAGTTTGCTGCCCGGTTGCATCATGACTTGGTTCAGCAACTTGAGTGCCCAGGAGCGGAAAATACTACAAAAAGTAGTAAACACTGCCCAGTCCATCATCTGCTCTTACCTCCCTACCATCGAGGTGATCTATTGCAGTCGCTGCCTCAAAAAGGCTGGCAGCATCATCAAGGACCCACACCATCCTGGCCACACACTCATCTCCCTGCTACCTTCAGGTAGAAGGTACAAGAGCCTGAAGACTGCAACGTCCAGGTTCAGAAACAGCTGCTTCCCCACAGCCATCAAGCCATTAAACTCAACTCAAACAAAACTCTGAATATTAATAGACCATTATCTGTTTATTTGCACTTTATCTGTTTATTTATTCATGTGTGTATATATTTATATAATGGTATATGGACACACTGATCTGTTCTGTATTCATACCTACTATATTCTGTTGTGCTGAAGCAAAGTAAGAGTTTCATTGTCCTATCTGGAACACATGACAATAAATTCGCTTGAATCTTGAATCTTCACATGAGGCATGTGGGTGGAGAAACAGTCAATGTTTCAAGTCTATGGCTCTTTCTGATGTAGAGTTGCTGACTTTCATTGCATTGACTTTCTCTCTCCAAAGATGCTGCCTGACTTGCCTAAATGTTTTCCAGCATTTACTGGTGGTTGTTTCAGATTTCCAGCATCTGCAGTTTAGTGACAAAACAAAAATGCATGCCACATCTGGAAGTGGAACAGAGTTGATCCAGTATTTATCCCTCAACAAACATTGTTAAACAGAACCTCTGGGCTTTATTTTACAGTGTGTGAAAATCGGCTGCTGTTTTTCCTGCAATACAACTGTGATTATATTTCAGAGCGTACTTCTTTGGCCTTGTACATAGAGCTGTGGTGTACAAGGTGGCTCAAAGTTGAGCTTTGCTGCCATGACCATGCGACTGGTCTCCAGTTATCTTGTCCTGCATCAAGGGCTTGTTCTGTTGAGTCCATGTGGTAGCTGTTCTGCACTTGTTATCCCATGCTAAAAATAAATCACTGCCATTTCACAATAGGAGGTTTGGGACCTGGATGTTTAGTTTAGTTTAGTTTAGTTTATTGTTATATGTACCGAGGTACAGTGAAAAGCTTTCCTTGAGTACTAACCAGTCAGCATAAAGACAATACTTGATTGCAATCAATCCAGTAACAGTGTATTGATACATGATAAGAGAATAACGTATAGTGCAAGGTAAAGTCCATTCAATTATAGTCCAAGGGTCACCAAAGAGGTAGATAGTAGTTCAGCACTGCTCTCTGGTTGTGGTAGGATGATTCAGTTACCTGATAACAGCTGGGAAGAAATTATCCCTGAATCTGGTGGTGCGCGTTTTCATACTTCTATACCTTTTGACATCTCAGTCCAGTATACATACAGTCACACAGAAAGAGCCATTTTGACCAGTGAGCATCCATCCATACTAATCGCATCCTCCAGCATTTGGCCCATGGCGTTCCACGCCTCGCCCATTCAAGTGATCGATTGACACTTCTTAAATACTGTCAATGACTCTGCTTCCACCACTTACATAGGCAGTGTGTTCCAGATACTCGCCGCTCTTTCAGTGAATAAGGTCCTCCTCAGATCTCCTTCAAATCTATTCCTAAATCTACATCCTCTAATTTTATCTATATATGAATCTATATGAAGCGACCCCAAATGAAATGTTGTCTTTTGATTTTTCTCCACAGATGCTGCCTGATCCGTTGAGTTCCCCAACTCCTCTCCATTTTACCAGCACCTGAGTCTTTGTGCCTCATGAATTTGAAATTACAATATGTGTCAATGTAAAATAAACCGACACATGAAGGGTAAGGTCCAACAGGAAACATGTGACCTTAATAACAGGTGATGGGTTGAAAAAATGCAGGAGGTCCAGGAACTTATTGATGGATTATTAAATGCTGACGTTCAATCATGGCTCAATGCCCAAAGGCCCATTCTCTAGAAATCTAGTAATCGAAAAGATCTTATCAGGAACAGAGAGGTAGCGAAGACCCATTGGAAGGAAGACTTTGACTATACATTAACAGTAACCGTGCATTGAACACCATCCTGTGGCAAACTGTTTGGTCTAAATTCATTGCCACATCTGACCAACATGGTCAAGAAAACCATAAACCAAATGGAAAAAACTAACAACATCTCTTTTGCATATGTTATTTCTGCTGAAGTCCTTCAGTCTGGCAGAGAGTTACCTGACTCACCACCTCAGCTCATTCATCTGGAAAGAGACCTCAATCTCGTAATCATGACATTCTTCAAGTAAGGAGATTGAATCTGATTCTGGTAATCACATAATGGTCTCCCCGATGGCTGCCACAGAGAAACTCATCATCAGGTTTCACAGAAACATAGAAACATAGAAAATAGGTGCAGGAGTAGGCCATTTGGCCCTTCGAGCCTGCACCGCCATTCAATATGATCATGGCTGATCATTCAACTCAGTATCCTGTACCTGCCTTCTCGCCATACCTCCTGATCCCTTTAGTCACAAGGGCCACATCTAACTTCCTCTTAAATATAGCCAATGAACTGACCTCAACTACCTTCTGTGGCAGAGAATTCCAGAGACTCACCACTCTCTGTGTGAAAAATGTTTTCCTCATCTCGGTCCTAAAGGAATTCCCCCTTATCCTTAAACTGTGACCCCTTGTTCTGGACCTCCCCAACATCGGGAATAATCTTCCTGCATCTAGCCTGTCCAACCCCTTAAGAATTTTATAAGTTTCTATAAGATCCCCCCTCAATCTTCTAAATTCTAGCGAGTACAAGCCGAGTTTATCCAGTTTTTCCTCTTATGAAAGTCCTGACATCCCAGGAATCAGTCTGGCGAACCTTCTCTGTACCCACTCTATGGCAAGAATGTCTTTCCTCAGATTTGGAGACCAAAACAGTACGCAATACTCCAGGTGTGGTCTCACCAAAACCCTGTACAACTGCAGTAGAACCACCCTGCTCCTATACTCAAATCCTTTTGCTATAAATTCTAACATACCATTCACTTTCTTCACTGCCTGCTGCACCTGCAAGCCTACTTTCAATGACTGGTGTACCATGACACCCAGGTCTCATTGCATCTCCCCTTTTCCTAATCGGCCACCCTTCAGATAATAGTCAAAAACTGTGCAAAAATTCTTCCGACGTTTTCACTAGCTACACACAAATTAATTAGTGTTGTATTTGGTGATGTTCACAGAAATATTATTATACCGTCACCCTTGCCACTTATGTGGGGCGATATCCCTTCCCTTCATTTGAGGGCTGTCTCCACGACATCCTGCCCCCCAATGTCCAGTGGTGGAAGTGACCCTAAACTGTGAACTCTAACAGAGCCTAGGCATTGGCTGCACCAAGCTTCAGTGCATCCATCAACACGTACTCCTGCAGTCTGGCGTGGGCCAGTCGACAAAAGTCCCTGTTGGACATCTCGCTGTTGACATTTAAAATAAAATCAAACTACATTTTATTCAAGTAATAAATATGTACAAAACAGAAACCGTGCAAAATGTGTCCGGCCATCTCGGTGGCTATACTGTTCAATACTCTTTACACAAATCATACAATTTTACCACACGCCCTTGCCACTCATGTGGCCCTCTGAAGTGAAATCCCTTCCCTTATTTTGAGGGGTGTCTCCACCACACCCTGCCCCCAGTGTCCAGCAGTGGAAGGACCCTAGGCTGTGGTCCTCCCCCACAGAGCCTTGGCTTCACAAAATTTCAATGCATCCCTCAGCATGTACTCTTGCAGTCTGCAGCCAGCCAATCGGCAACATTCCCTGACCTCCCCGCTCTGCTGGGAGGTCACAATGCTCGGGCAGACCAAAGAGCGTCTTTCACCGAGTTGACTACTTTCCAGCAGCACCCGATGTCTGTCTCTGAATGCGTCCCTGGGAGCAGTCCGTAAATCACAGAGTTCTCTGTGTTGCTCGCAGAGTTCTCGCTATTGACATCTCTCAATGAGCTTTGACCTTGAGTAGAGCTAATCTACAGGGCAAAAGAGAAACTTCTCAACCGTCATTGTCTACACACCAGAGCACGGTGGCCAACTTCAGTCATCAGGCTGACGCCAGAGCCCAGTTTGTTCAGGGGACTAATCAAAGACTACCAAAGACTATCAGGGCCTGAGGCAGGAGGCAGAGAAGGGAAGCACTCAGACCCAACATGTAGGGGGGAAAGAAGAAAAAAATAATAAACAGAGAATAAGAGGTGGTGGGTTTCCAGGGCAAAAATCAAAAGGGACCACTTGTCAACATAATTGTATAAGGAGGAAGAGTGTTGTAAAAACAAGCCTGAAGGCTTTGTGTCTCAATGCAAGGAGCATTCGTAATAAGGTGGACAAGTTGAATGTGCAGATAGCTATTAATGACTATGCTATAGTTGGGATCATGGAGACGTGGCTTCAGGGGGACCAAGGCTGGGAGCTGAACATCCAGGGATATTCAAGATTCAGTAGGGATAGACAGAAAGGAAAGGGAGGTGGGGTAGCGTTGCTTGTGAGAGGAGATTAATGCAATAGAAAGGAAGGACATTAGCTTGGAGGATGTGGAATCGAAATGAGTAGAGCTGCGAAATTCTAAGGGGCAGAAAACGCTGGGTGGGTGTTGTGTACAGGCCACCTAACAGTAGTAGTGGAGTTGGGGATGGCATCAAACAGGAAATTAGAAATGCGTGCAACAAGGGTAAAACAGTTATAATGGGTGACTTCAATCTACATATAGATTGGGTGAATCAAATGGGCAGGGGTGCTGAGGAAGAGGATTTCTTGGAATGTATGCGGGATAGTTTTCTAAACCAACATGTAGAGGAACCAACGAGAGAGCAGGCTATTCTAGACTGGGTATTGAGTAATGAGGATGGGTTAGTTAGCAGTCTTGTTGTGCGGGGCCCCTTGGGCAAGAGTGACCATAATATGGTTGAGTTCTTCATTAGGATGGAGAGTGACATAATTAAGTCAGAAACAAGGGTTCTGAACTTAAACAAAGGTAACTTTGAAGGTATGAGAAGTGAATTGGCCAAGATAGACTGGCAAGTGTTTCTTAAAGGGTTGACAGTGGATGTGCAATGGAAAGTATTTAAAGACTGCATGGATAAACTACAATAATTGTTCATCCCAGTTTGGCAAAAGAATAAATCAGGGCAGGTAGTGCATCCATGGATAACAAGGGAAATCAGGGATAGTATAAAAACAAAAGATGAAGCATACAAATTAGCCAGAAAAAGCAGCCTACCAGAGGACTGGGAGAAATTCAGAGTCCAGCAGAGGAGGACAATGGGCTTAATTAGGAAAGAGAAAAATAGATTATGAAAGAAAACTGGCAGGGACATAAAAACTGACTGCAAAAGTTTTTATAGATATATGAAGAGAAAGAGATTAGTTAAAACAAATGTAGGTCCCTTGCAGTCAGAAACAGGTGAATTGATCATGGGGAACAAGGACATGGCAGACCAATTGAATACCTACTTTGGTTCTGTCTTCACTAAGGAAGACATAAATAATCTGCCGGAAATAGCAGGGAACCGGGGGTCAAATAAGGTGGAGGAACTGAGTGAAATCCAGGTTAGCCGAGAAGTGGTGTTGGGTAAATTGAATGGATTAAAGGCCGATAAATCCCCAGGGCCAGATAGTCTGCATCCCAGAGTACTCAAGGAAGTAGCCACAGAAATAGTGGATGCATTAGTGATAATTTTTCAAAACTCCTTAGATTCTGGAGTAGTTCCTGAGGATTGGAGGGTAGCTAATGTAACCCCACTTTTTAAAAAAGGAGGGCGAGAGAAAACGGGGAATTACAGACCAGTTAGTCTAACACCGGTAGTGGGGAAACTGCTAGTCAGTTATTAAAGATGGGATAGCAGTACATTTGGAAAGTGGTGAAATCATTAGACAAAGTCAGCATGGATTTACGAAAGGTAAATCATGTCTGACGAATCTTATAGAATTTTTTGAGGATGTAACTAGCAGAGTGGATAAGGAAGAACCAGTGGATGTGTTATATCTAGACTTTCAGAAGGCTTTCGACAAGGTCCCACATAAGAGATTAGTATACAAACTTAAAGCACACGGTATTGGGGGTTCAGTATTGATGTGGATAGAGAACTGGCTGACAGACAGGAAGCAAAGGGTAAGAGTAAACAGGTCCTTTTCAGAATGGCAGGCAGTGACTAGTGGGGTACCGCAAGGCTCAGTGCTGGGACCCCAGCTATTTACAATATATATTAATGATTTGGACGAGGGAATTGAATGCAACATCTCCAAGTTTGCGGATGACACTATGGTGGGGGTAGTGTTAGGTGTGAGGAGGATGCTAGGAGGCTGTAAGATGACTTGGATAGGCTGGGTGAGTTGGCAAATGCATGGCAGATGCAGTATAATGTGGATAAATGTGAGGTTATCCACTTTGGTGGCAAAAACAGGAGGGTAGACTATTATCTTAATGGTGGCAAATTAGGAAAAGGGGTGATGCAACGAGACCCGGGTGTCATGGTACACAAATCATTGAAAGTAGGCATGCAGGTGCAGCAGGCAGCGAAGAAAGCAAATGGTATGTTAGCATTCATAGCGAAAGGATTTGAGTATAGGAGCAGGGAGGTTCTACTGCAGTTGTACAGGGTTTTGGTGAGACCACACCTGGAGTATTGTGTACAGTTTTGGTCTCCAAATCTGAGAAAAGACATTCTTGCCATAGAAGGGGTACAGAGAAGCTTCACCAGACTGATTCCTGGGATGTCAGGACTTTCTATATGAGGAAAGACTGGATAGACTTGGCTTGTACTCACTGGAATTTAGAAGACTGAGGGGGGATCTTATAGTAACTTACAAAATTCTTAAGGGGGATAGGCTAGATGCAGGAAGATTATTTCCGATGTTGGGGAGGTCCAGAACAAGGGGTCACAGTCTAAGGATAAGGGGGAATTCCTTTAGGACCGAGATGAGGAAAACATTTTTCACACAGAGAGTGGTGAGTCTCTGGAATTATCTGCCACAGAAGGTAGTTGAGGCCAGTTCATTGGCTATATTTAAGAGGGAGTTAGATGTGGCCCATGTGGCTAAATGGATCAGGGGGTATGGAGAGAAGGCAGGTACAGGATACTGAGTTGGATGATCAGCCATGATCATATTGAATGGCGGTGCAGGCTCGAAGGGCCGAATGGCCTACTCCTGCACCTATTTTCTCTGTTTCTATGTTTCTAAAACATTACTTTCCAAGTTCTGTAACAGCTTGACAAAAGAAAGAATTAAAGGATGGTCTTGACATAGCGTAAATTTCCATTCAACTTATGGAAATCCCCGTTTCCTGTGGTCAATATGGAGAAGGATTATTTGGTAAGGCATTGAGAGTCTCAAATCCATTCATCAGGAGCGCTCTGGAAGCAAGGTTAAACAAAGGAAGTAACAGGCATACCTCCTCAATTATGCACCCGCCCTCCCCTTCAGGTGCCATTTTCCTACCTGTGGCAGTGTTTGTGGGTTTCCCAAAGAAAGACAGAAAATGATGTAGTAATTCAGCGAGTCAGGCAGCATCCCTGAATAGATGGTTACACAAAACGCTGGAGAAACTCAGCGGGTGCAGCAGCATCTAAGGAGCGAAGGAGATAGGTGACGTTTCGGGTCGAGACCCTTCTTCAGACTGGTCAGGGATCAGGGAAACGAGAGATATAGACGGTGATGTGGAGAGATAAAGAACAATGAATGAAAGATATGCAAAAAAGTATCGATGATAAAGGGAACAAGCCATTGTAAGCTGTTTGTGGTGTGAAAATGAGAAGCTAGTGCGACTAGGGTGGGGGAGGGAGATAGAGATAGAGGGAATGCCAGGGCCCGAGGGCTGAGGGAGAGGTGGGAGGGGGAGGAGACAGCAGGGGTTAACAGAATTGAGAAAATTCAATTTTCAAGCCCAAAGGATGCTGACTCCCCAAGCGGAATACGAGGTGCTGTGCTCTGGGGTACGAGCTATGGGCACACGCATGGGCCCCAGCTACGCTTGCCTCTTTGTTGGGTACGTCGAACAATCCTTGTTCTCGGCGTACCAGGGCCCCATCCCCGACCTCTACCTCCGTTACATCGATGACTGCTTTGGTGTCACCTCCTGCACCCACACACAACTGACTGACTTCATTCATTTCACCACCAACTTCCATCCGGCACTCAAATACACTTGGACCATTTCGGACATTTCCCTACCATTCCTTGACCTCACCATCTCTATTGCAGGTGATACACTCCTGACCGACATCCACTACAAACCCACTGACTCCCACAGTTACCTGGACTACTCTTCCTCCCACCCTGCTTCCTGTAAGGACTCTATCCCCTATTCCCAATTCCTTCGTCTACGCCGCATCTGCTCCCAGGATGAGGTGTTTCACACCAGGTCATCACAAATGGCCTCATTCTTCAGAGAACGGGGATTCCCCTCCCCCACTATTGATGAGGCTCGCACCAGGGTCTCCTCCATACCCCGCAACACTGCCCTCTCTCCCCATTCCCCCACTCGCAAACAGGGCAGAGTCCCCCTGGTCCTCACCTTTCACCCCACCAGCCGGCAAATACAACAGATAGTCCTCCGCCAGTTTCGCCACCTCCAACATGACCCCTCCACCCGCCACATCTTCCCATCTCCCCCCCTGTCTGCCTTCCGCAAAGACCGCTCCCTCCGCGACTCCCTTGTCAATTCTTCCCCTCCCCTCCCACTCCACTCCTTCCCCGGGCACTTTCCCTTGCAACCGCAAGAAATGCAACACTTGTCCCTTCACCTCCCCCCTCCATTCCTTTCAGGGACCTAAGCAGTCCTTCCAGGTCCGACAGAGGTTCACCTGCACCTCCTCCAACCTCATCTACTGCATCCGCTGCTCCAGATGCCAGATGATCTATATCGGTGAGACCAAGCGGAGGCTTGGCGATTGTTTCGCCGAACACCTCCGCTCGGTCCGCAAAAACCAACCCGACCTCCCGGTCGCTCAGCACTTCAACTCCCCCTCCCATTCCGTATCCGACCTCTCGGTCCTGGGCCTCCTCCATGGCCAGAGTGAGCAACACCGCAAGTTGGAGGAACAGCACCTCGTATTCCGCTTGGGAAGTCTGCATCCTTTGGGCTTGAACATTGAATTTTCTCAATTCTGTTAACCCCTGCTGTCTCCTCCCCCTCCCACCTCTCCCTCAGCCCTCGGGCCCTGGCATTCCCTCTATCTCTATTTCCCTCCCCCACCCTAGTCGCACTAGCTTCACACCACAAACAGCTTACAATGGCTTGTTCCCTTTATCATCGATACTTTTTTGCATATCTTTCATTCATAACCATATAACCATATAACCATATAACAATTACAGCACGGAGACAGGCCCTCTCGGCCCTTCCAGTCCGTGCCGACCATTTGTTTTCCCCTAGTCCCATCTACCTGCACTCAGACCATACCCCTCCATTCCCTTCACGTCCATATACCTATCCACTTTACTTTTAAATGTTAAAATCGATCCTGCCTCCACCACCTCTGCTGGAAGCTCATTCCACACAGCCACCACCCTCTGAGTAAAGAAGTTCCCCCTCACGTTACCCCTAAACTTCTGTCCCTTAATTCTCATGTCATGTCCTCTTGTTTGAATCTTCCTTACCCTCAATGGGAAAAGCTTCATTGTTCTTTATCTCTCCACATCACCGTCTATATCTCTCGTTTCCCTGATCCCTGACCAGTCTGAAGAAGGGTCTCGACCCGAAACGTCGCCTATCTCATTCGCTCCTTAGATGCTGCTGCACCCGCTGAGTTTCTCCAGCTTTTTGTATAACCCTCGATTCTCCAGCATCTGCAGTTTCTTCGTTAACACATCCCTGAATAGGTGATGTTTGGGTCAGGGCCCTTTTTCAGAGAGTGGCAGAATGGACATTCCTCAGCAAAGGCCTTGCCACAATTTTACCCTTACACCCGCACCTCAGCAAATTCTGGGCTCTCCATGATTTATAGCTTTATTTCCATCACTCCCTCTCTGTGGATTCCCTGTCAGCCTCATCAGCCACCTCAAAGTCCAATGAACCAGAGTAAGAAGTAAATCACGCTAAATCCCGATGGGCTGCCTAAGAATAAGATAGCACACCACATCTACGATCTGCCCATGCCTTTGTTGATGTTAGCTGCATTTAGTGAACTGTTAAATCACTGTACGAGGCATATATTTTGCTTGGTCTCAATCAAGTTCAGTAGGAATCAATTCTTATCTCTGTTTGTCCACTGGATGATTCCTGATTAACATTCCAGCAGAAAGATGGCGAGATGTCCTTGGGCTTAATGGTGATGTTCCCCCTTGATTTAACATACAGCACACTAGAGTGTGAATTCTCGGAGTTAAGAGTTAAGCACAACTTTGCTCAATTATAGCGGAATTGCTTGCAATCCAGAGACTTGATCACTTCAACACAAATTTTTGTTAAAGGAATGCTTGCAGAGACTCTCTGCTTTAAGGGTAAGATAACATTCACAGGGAAGCCAATGTATTCATTGGGGTTACTTCAAAACTCCTTAAAGGGGCTGCCCCACTGCGGCGACCTATGCTGCAAGTTCAGAAGAGTGTCTTCGACCTTCAAGCTCGAGGGCACTCGCCTGGAAAACCTCGAGCTGGATTGACCGTCAGCGATGAAACCGTGAGCTGGATCGACCGACCGCACACACACAAACACATCGCAAAGGCGGGAGCCAGGGAAAGCGGGGGAGCGCTGTCTGAAATTCACACCCGCGATAAAGAGGAAGGTAAAAGACGGCTGCACAGTGTATGGTAAGTCCTTTAGAGAGCGGGGGGGGGGGGATAGAAGGGGAGAGATGGGGAGAGAAGGGGAGAGAAGGGGAGTCGGGGGAGAAAAGGAAAAAGAAAGAGAGAAGGGGAGAGAAGGGGAGAGATGGGGAGAGGAGGGAAGGGGGGGAGAAGGGGGGGAGAAGTGGGGGAGAAGGGAGGAAGAAGGGGGGGAGAAGGGGGGAGAAGGGGGGGAGAAGGGGGGAAGAAGTGGAGACACTTTTAAGAAGTTAGACAACATTTTATAAAGTGTAGCGGGCATTTAACCTACCGGTCGGTTTTCATTGGTCCTGAAATCTCCAATGAGCCAATTAAAATGCCTGGTCAGTGAAGGAGATTGCCTACGGCTGCCCTCGACTGCCTGTAAGTACATAGCGACCCAATTCCACTGCACTACGAGTTAAAAAGAACCACGCCGAACAAGTTTTACCTGCGGAAATCTTTTCAACATGCTGAAAACATTTCCGCGACCTTGCTGAGGCCGCAAGTATGCGGGAACTTCCCTCGAGCATGAAGAAGAGTTCCAGTGACCTCATAGGACCTCCTAGGACTACGTGTCGACCATGCTGCGAGTTTGAGTCGAGGGCAAACTCTTCTAAACTCGTAGATTAGGTCGCCGCAGTGGGACATCCCCTTAATAAAATCACTTCAGGTTTAACACTCAAATAAAATCAAACTCCATGTATGCACTTCATGGATATTAAATTTTCTAATACCAAACAATGCCACAAGCATGCCCCATTACTATCATCAAACCATTCCTCTAGAGGTTTAGGATTGTTCCGAAGTGCTGAACTATACTCAAAAAAATGAAATTACTCAATTTAAGTTATTGCATAATAAGACCTCAAAAACGATTTTGAATCTCCAAGGAGTAATGAAAAGCAATTACCTTAACTGGTAAACATGATTTATGATCATTGAAATTATTTTTCCTGAATTCTTTCACATGTAGAGTATCAGTTCAATTACATTTTCAAAACTCAAATGCACAATGTTTAACATATCGGTACCTAATAGTGCATTGCATCTTTTATCTTTTTAGTGGCTGCAAGCAAATGAAAGCTATTTACAAATATTAATTGGTATAAGCACAACAATGTTCCCCATGTTTCCCGGGACTGCTGTTTTTAATTGCAAGGCCATGGGTAAGGAATAAAGTCAGAGTGAAATTTACTGATGATGCAAGCTCTTTGACAGCCCTTGGTGTGCAAAAAATCATTGCCACTTTGAGAATTTTGAGAATTTAACAGATTTGATTTCCATGCAGCATTTACAGAGCCTTGTGTTCGCCATCCTTTTAGAAACAGTTAAATCTTCATTTCAATTGGAAACACTGAATGTTCCCAGTCACATTCATATAAAACTACCTAAGTGACATATTCGCTGTCCTTAAGTGAACACTGCACATTAGAAAGAAGGCAGCACCATGGCGCAGCAGTAGATTTGCTGCCTTACAGTTGCGGTGACCCAGGTTCAATCCTGACTACGGGGTGGAAGATTGCAACCTTCACGTGGTCTGCCCTGTTTCGACTAATACAATCAACTTGACATGCACACACAGAAGATCAAATAGAACAAGTTGTCCTACAACTTTAGGCTGTGCATGCCACATGAAAGAAGAAGAAGAATCCTGACTACAAGTGCTGCTTTATGGAGTTTGTGCATTCTCCCAGTGACTGCATGGACTTTCCCCGGGAGCTCCGGTTTCCTTCCACATTCCAAAGATGTACAGGTTTGTAGGTTAACTGGCTTCTGTAAATTGTTAATTGTTCCTAGTGTGTAGGCAGTCATACACAACTCTTTGTTTTAGATAAATAGTAATTCAAGAAATTAGGGGTCGGCACGGATTCTATGGACTGAAGAGCTTGTTTCCGTGCTGTATCTCTAACTAAACTAAAAGATGGTCTGGAAATTTCTTGAATTATTTCTATTTACCTAAAACAAAGAGTTGTGTATGACTGCCTACATTAAATGAAATAGATCAATGCCATTTGAACAAATGATCACCATTTCTCTGGCCAACTTATCCTTTTTTATTTCCATTCTATTATTCCTATGGGATGGGCAAGAGGGTTGGGTAGTCTACTCCAAAACCTTGCCCGATACTGCTCAGTCTCAGCTGCCAAAGGGAGTTCACTAATATACTGAAAAATACTCTCTTAGTAAGGTTTTTTTCTCTCAAATTTCTACTAGAAGATCAGAGGATACCCAGTGAAACAAAAACAAAAAACAGCATTTTCAGAGTCTCCCTTCCACTGATACTCCATCTAAAATAGTCCTCAAACCCATATTCTGGATAAATACAATAATATGGGATGAACCAAATATATTAAGGAACAGGGACCAGTAAAAGGCATAATGGCCTAGAATTCATATAAATGGAACAAAGCAGTCACTAATTAGCAAACATAAAACTCCACAAACAGAAAGTCGAGCAGAGCTTTATAGGTTCATGGGCTTGTGTCTGCACTGAACGATTTTAATTTCATGCGGTATCCCAAAATTAATTGGTCCATGTATCCATTCAACATAGCTTCATGAAAGGACATGCAGGGCTGCAGAATTAGCCCCATAAAAGGATCAAGATGTGCCAAGCTGTTAAAAAAGCTGGCAACTTAAATTAGTTAAATTATTGACTGCATATCTCAAGGAAATCAATCTTGGGCAAAAGTTGTGGCAAACAATTTAAAAGATGCAATTCCAAAGTATAAAATGTGCAGAAGGAGTATCTTGCAAGCTTGAACTTCACAAAACCTGATTCAACAATTAATGTTGTTCTTCAACGGTTTTCTGCTTTGTGGACAGTTACACGATCTGTACCAAAAGGATGTCAATGCCCAGGAAAATTGGGTCAAAACTGCAATTTAGGTCAGCAGTGAGCACAGGGACTCACTGTCCCTGTGCTCACTGCTGACCTAAATTGCAGATGTTCCTTACCAGATCCCCTTCTGTTGGCATGTTGTCTGAAGGCCATTGCAACATAGAACAAAGGGCAGGATGCTTTGCATGTTGAGCACAATTGAGTTTTGTGTTTACAAAACTGTTGTAGACATAGAAACATAGAAAATAGATTCAGGAGTAGGCTATTCGGCCCTTCGAGCCAGCACCGTCATTCAATATGATCATGGCTGATCATCCACAATCAGTAACCCGTTCCTGCCTTCTCCCCATATCCCTTGATTCCCTAAGCCCGAAGAGCTAAAACTAACTCTCTCATGAAAACATCCAGTGAATTGGCCACCACTGCCTTCTGTGGCAGATAATTCCACAGATTTACAACTCTCTGGGAGAAAAGCTTTTTCCTCATCTCAGTCCTAAATGGCCTAACCTTTATTCTTAAACTGTGACCCCTATATTCGTTTCAGTATATATGGCAATAAAACACTCTTGACTCTCTTGATTCTTGATATTGTGGTATTGTGATGTCATTGTGTGGCTTAATCTTGTGGCCTGCATTGACAGTGAAATTTCAACTTTGACATCAAGGCTCCAATCTTAGTCAACAGTCAAACATGACAGACCTTAAACATATATAAAGGTGAATTGAAAGAATTGTTTTAATTCTTACTTCATATTGTTCTCGATATTAAAACATCTTAAAAAGTGTTAAAACATTTACTCCCTACCATCAATAGCATCTACATGAGGTGCTGCCTCAAGAAGGCAGCATCTATTTCCAAGGATCCGCACCATCTGGGTAATGCCATCTTCACCACTGTACTGTCAGTCAGGAGATGCAGAAAATCTGAAATCCCGCACCGCCAGGTGCAGGGACAGCTACTGTCCTACAATTATCAGATTCTTGAATCGACCTGCACAACCTTCATATTCAGTTTCAAATTCGGATTCAGATTTATATTCACATTTATTGTCCCATTATGGTACAGTGACATTTGAGTTACCATGCAGCCATACAATTAAAAGAACACAACACAATTAAAAAGAACGATAGAACTTAAACATAAACATCTACCACAGTGATCACTGCGATGGAAGGCAATAAAGTTCAGTCAGTCGTCCTCCTTTTGTTCACCCGTGTTTGGGGCCTTGACCCTCCGTAGTCGCTGCTACGGACGGCCCGATTATACACGCCCTCTCGTCGGAATGATCGAAGCTCCGACGTCGGGACGAATGGAACACACTTGGAGTGCCCGAATCGGCCACTTTAATCCTTAATCCTGCCTTGGCAACAAAATATTTTGGACAACCTCTTGCACTATCACAGACTTGGTTTTCTTACTACACTTTGCATTAATATCTCGTCTTCTGCAGTCTTTTTCTTTTCAGAAAAATTGGTAGAATTTGGGGAAATCTATAGTATGTATAATTTAAGCCTTCTGTGTTGTCTTAGACTGTGTGCCTATAATGCTGCTGCAAGCAAGATTTTCATTGTACCTGTACTTCACCATCCTTGTATATATGACAATAAACTCAACTTGACTCGAACCTTGAATCACTTAATGCACATTTAAATAATTTTAAAAAACACAAAGTTCTTTAGTCTGAGGGTGGTGAATCTGTGGAATTCTTTGCCACAGAAGGCTGTGGAGGCCGTCAGTGGATATTTTTAAGATAGATAGATTCTGGATTATTACGGGTGTAAGAGGTTATGGGGAGAAGGCAGGAGAATGGGATTAGGAGATGGAGAGATAGATCAGCCATGATTGAATGGGGGGCTAGACTTGATGGGCCGAATAGCCGCATTCTACTCCTGCCGCTTATGACCTTATATAAGCAAATACTGTAAATATTAAAATAACATATTTTCCGAGGTGCCTTCCAAGCATTTAATTCCATTCAGGTTAATGGGCTCACCGTTCCCGCATCGGGTCTAATGGAGATTGATGGGAATAACAAGTTAATGGTCCAAAACCAGACTCCGTGAGGAACCTAATGTCAGAGCATAGTTGTGATGCTTCAGTGCTGTCCTGGAATACCAGACTTGGTGGCTATTATGCTGAGAAACACTGACAGTTTGACATGGAAATACCAACATTTCCCTGAAATTTTAAGCTTATTAAATCCAGGAGTTCCTCCTGTCAACTAATTCTATTATACCCTTAAAGGCCTCTTGTAGACTTGTTGAGGAAGATTTACAACCTGGAAAGCAATGTTGGCTTTTAGTTTTGTTCAGAGGATATATTGGTGCTGACAGAGCTGCATTTATAGGCCTTCCCCACCATAGTTGAATCTTTTCTTTGAACCCCTGACATTCTCATCCAGATACTGCTTCCTTGTGGTGTTAGGTGTTTTGAAGGGCAAACATGAGAATTATATCAACGCTACTCTTTGCTTTCTTTGTAATAAAAGCTGTAGAAGAGGAATCTGCCGTCAACATAATCGCAGCATACCAGGTAATATACATACTGTAGCTACTGTACACCCACGATATAGAGTATGCAGCATGTAAATAGGCCATTCAGCCCATCAAGTCCAAGCTAGTCCATGGACAACAATCCTATCTCCCAGCACTTGGCCCATTGACGTCTGTGCCTACACAATCCAACTGCCTATCTAAATACTTGCAAAATGTAGTGACTCTGCTTCCACCATTCTCACAGACAATTTATTTCAGATGCTCACCACTCTCTGGGTGAAAGAGATTCCCTTCAGATCCCTTCCAAGCCTCAATCTAAATCTGTATCCTCATGTTTTATCAAATTAACATGGACAAAAGTTTCCTGCAGTCTCCCAATAATTTTCCTGCAGTCTCTCCTCATAATTTATATACCTCAATCTCATCCCCGATTATCCTCTTCTACTCCAGAGAAAAAACATCCCGCCTCTCCTCATAATGAGAATGCGACAGTTTAGTGATTCTCCTCTGCATCCACCTCAGTACTATCATACCAGTCCAAAAGTGTGCTGATCAGAATTGCATGTGGTATCACTGCAGAAATTACCTCTTCTAAAGATTCAATTAGATTGACCAAACAGGATCCGCCCTTGACAAATTGGTTTTGATAAGCTGTAAAATTGTCCCAAAAAAACAAGGTTAGTGTACAGGGTGATCAATAGTCAGCACTCAGTGCAGGAGGGTCTGTTTCAACACTGTCTCTAAAGCCTAAGGCATTGGAAACTTTGGCATTAGGTTATGACAATAAATAATAAACAATAGGTGCACGAATAGGCCATTCTGCCCTTCGAGCCAGCACGGCCATTCACTGTGATTATGGCTGATCATCCACAATCAGTACCCTGTTCCTGCCTTCTCCCCATATCCCTTGATTCCTCTATCTTTAAGAGCTCAATTCCACAGATTCACAACTCTCTGGGTGAAAAAGTTCTTCCTGATCTCCATTCTAAATGGCCTACCCCTTATTCATAAACTGTAGCCCCTGGTTCTGGAGTCCCCCAACACCGGGGACATGTTTCCTGCCTCTAGCGTGTCCAATCCCTTAATAATCTTATATGTTTCAATAAGAATCCCTCTCATCCTTCTAAACTCCAGAGTGTACAAGCCCAGCTGCTCCATTCTCTCAGCATATGACATGCACATGCACACACTACCCATCCCACCCCACACACACACTAACCACCCTCCTTGATATTATATTAATATTATTAATTTGCTCCTTTTACCCCATCCCCCGCCCTATCCACTCACGCATAGCCCACAACTCGCAGGTGCGGCTAGAGATGGAGAGCGGGCAGTGACAGAGAGAGGGCAGTGGCAGAGGGAGGGCAGGCGCAGAGGGAGGGCAGGCACAGAAGGAGGTCAGGGGTAGAGGGAGGGTAGGGGCAGAGGGAGGTAAGGGGCAGAGGGAGAGCAAGGGCAGAGGGCGGGCAGAGGGCAGAGGTGGCGGGGAGAGCAGAGAGGGAGCGGGAGCAGTTAGGGAGGGGGTAGATTTGAGGGGTGGGGGGAGCATGGCATCACAGGGGTGGGCTGGTTCCCGAACGCAATACTCCGGGCTCCTGGCTCCGCTTCTGCCCAGGTCCAGTCGCCATGCTCAGGCACGGGCTCGGGCTGCGGCAGCAACCTCCCCGCCATGCGCCGACCCGGGGCGTGTACAGGGCCCGAGTACGGGGGGGGGGAGTGGTTTAGGAGGTGACGTCAAGAAGGGGGGAGTGGCTTAGGGGGTTAGCGAGCAAGAACGGCAGGCACGCAGACCCATTTGTCATCAGCAAAAGACAGCCGGGTGTTTTTCAAAGTTTTGTCAGATTTTTGAACATTTTCATTAATAACTCGAGAAATAAAGCATTAATTTTTCAGATAAGGTGATATTGGACTCCAGGGGAAGCATTTCTACCGGAATATGTAACAATTTTACCATTAGTGCGTTTTTCGCAAAGATGTGATTATACACAAACAAACAAATATACACACAAATAACTCCACATACAAGATCAGACTTTTCATCGTTATATATCATATTTTGTGCCCCTTCTGTCACTTGAATTACAGTGGGAATGCACTTTAGTATGCCGGAGTCAGTTGTCAAGATGAATAAAGTCAATTTAATTTACCTGGACTTCCATTGTTTCATTAATTAATTGGGGTTAGTTATTTCTCTCAGTGCTGACGTCAGCACTGAGAAAATGCACACTTTCCTTCTAACAAAAGAATCAATTGCGGATTGTTGGAGATTTAGTTTTCTTAAACAAAAGGTAAAATTTCTACAAATATTCATTTAATTTTTCTATCCGTTAACAACTGGTGTCATATAAAAACAATTTAATGTAAAGATTAGTATCCAGTGTATCTTTTTTGAACCATAGTTTGGATGTTCATGAGTCATGCAAAGTTTTACAGTATTTTGTTCCAGTCTGTCTTCACAGTCTTTAGTTTTAGTTATTTTTAAAGATACAGCACAAAAAACTGGCCCTTCAGCCCACCGAGTTCGCACCGACCAGCGATCCCCGCACATTAACACTATTCTACACACACTAAGGACAATTTACACATACACCAAGGCATTTAACCTATATACCTGTATGTCTTTCGAGTGTGGGAGAAAACGGAAGATCTCAGAGAAAACCCATGTGGTCACGGGGAGAACATGCAAACTCCGTACAGACAGCACCCGTAGTTGGGATCAAACCCGTGTCTCCAGCTCTGCAAGTGCTGTAAGGCAGCAACTCTACCACTGTGCCACCATGGCTGCCCTTGAGGTAGGACAATTAAGTCCCTTGAGGCAGGACAATTAAAGTAAACAAGGGGACGGATGTTTTGTTAAACAGTTGGATTGGAGAAGTCAGAGAAAACATAGATTCAAGAATCAGTTTCGGTAGTCAGCTCCGTGGCCATGTATTCCAAATGCAGGTTTATATTAAGCTAAAACATAAACTGCTATGAACACCCCAGCAGAAGATCTGCAATTGTTTACTACATCGCATTGCTTCACTACATAGGAAATGGCCAAAAATTTTCAAGAAGTTAGTTATGTCAAAGACAAATCAAGAGAAGTGTTTTTTTTTGTTTCTTTCGCACTTCCTTAGGTATGGATAAAAGTATCTATGCCAGTTGCTATTCCCTATCTGCCTTGAAGGTCTGGTGAGAATGCGCACCACGGACCAGGAACTCACTGGAAAGGACCAACTTACCCACCCAGAGTGGAAGACGTCAGACTGAGGTCCTGTAAGCAGCATGGCGAAGATAGGGAATGCACTGTATCGATGGTGGAGTGGGCCGCTAGAGGCCCTGCAACAGCCTGGGGTTTGGTTGGACCTGGCACCACTCCAAGAGGCCGAGTGCGTGGACCAGATGCGGCCTGCAGCAGTAGAGGTCAAGAACCTTGCACTTACAAACTGGGAGTAGAAAATGGTGCCAAAACTGGCAATTCTCTATACTGTTTCAGTGTACTACTGCTATGCACTTATACCGTATCTGAGATGTTTATGTATAGTGATACTTGTACTGAATTGCATACAAAAATGAATTTCACTGCACCTCGGTACACGTGACAAATAAAATTTGTACCATTGTAAAGATGGAATGTGCTGTATTCATTGTATACTGTATAAACTGCTGCAGTCAGGGTGTCGAGAGTCAGCACGATGATTGTAAGCAAAGAGTTCCAGGATTCTGACTCATCAATCATCAAAAGGTCATGCTATATTTCAAAGTCAGGTACCTTTACTTCGAGAAGAAGTTGTAGATGTTGATGTTCTATGTTCCAAGTACCTCCATTCTTCTGGGTGATAGTGGTCAATCTTTTGAAATTCACTGTCAAAAATTTGGCAGGATACATATAGAAAAATATTCCACGAAAGATGACATTTACAAATTAAAATGTTCTGAAATAAATTAAAATAACCTAAAATTTCCCATTCTCTCACCATCACGTTTGGCAAACACACAAAAGAACTGCGCGTAATGAGGCCTGTGCTACTTGTAATGACTACAATAAAGGATTGAATGTTTGCACTGCTTTAAGGGATCGTGTTAATATATTTCAAATCCTAAAGCAAATAGATAAACTGGAACATGGAACGAAGCTTAACAATCAAATGCCTAAAAAGGTGAATATCAAAGGGTTCAAAGGGTTTATTGTCTCATATATCAATTAGTGTAACTTGATTTACCATACAGTCATACTAAAAAAAGCAACAAGACACACAACTACATAAACGTTAACATAAACATCAACCACAGTGGATTCCCCACATTCCTCACAATAAGGCAATAAAGTCTAATCTTCTTTGCTCTTAATATGGATCTAGACTTACATAAAAGTTGAATATGTAGGTTGACAAATATTGAGACAGAATAGTGCTTGTATTAGAGGGTGTCAGCTACAGGAAGAGGTTGGATAGACTTGGATTGTTTGCTCTGGACTGTTTGGAGGTTGAGGGGAGACTTGATAGAACTATAGAAAATTATGAGAGGCATTGATAGGGTGGACAGAACCAATTTCTCAGGGTACAAATGTCCAATTCTACATGGCATAGCTATAAGGTGAGAATTTATTGGGGATGTGCAGGCAAGTTTTTTTTACAGTGGCTGCAGGCTCTTGAGGGGGGCTGGAGCCCATTGCCAGAGGCGGTGGATACATAAGTGGCGTTTAAGCAGTTTTTAGATAGGCACATAGAAGTATAGGGAATAGAGGGGTATGATCATGTACAGGCAGATGAGATCAGTTTGACTTGGCATCATGTACGGTGCAAAGATTATGAGCCGTCGTTCTGTCCTGTTTTATGTTCTATGTTCCATGTTAAGAGAATGTTATAATTTTAAATCTGAGTACCTCCCTTGTCCTTTATTAATGATGTTTCTATGCCTTTTCACACAACTGCAATAAATTGTGTTATTAAAAACATGATGCAACCGTGAAAATAAATCTTTCCTGCCAGGGAAGGACATATCATCATATTTATTAGACCATATATACAAGCAAAAATATAAGGACAATCATATTTGTCAATTTATTCAGTTAGAGAATCCTGCTGCATCAAATGTTTCTGGAACCTATGCAATGCTGTGAATCTTCAGAATATGTTATCCCATATTATGTTCCATATCTTTGAATAACCCCAGTGACCACTTGCAATTTCTAACATCTTCTTCATGCCTCTTTGTACATATTTGTCAACCTTTTTCACAAGAAAACGATCCTCAAATCCTGACTTCAGCTACACAGACCCTGGTACCTGACTTTAAAACCCCAGAGATATTATTACGTTATCTCCAATACTGTTGATTATGAAACCCTTTCTCATTCTCATTCCACCTGGCATTTTTACAAAAGTTAAACCATACATGTGGCTCATTTTGAGGTGATCAAAAAAATGTTCAAAAGTTTTCATCAAAGGTTTTTTTTTTTAAGTTATCAAGCACATTTCAGCAGGAAGCAGGTTATTTAAAATCTATAAACTTTGTTTTCTTTGGAAAGCAACAGCAGACGGACTATTCAAAACTGAAGTCTGCTAATGATAGGATTACATCATTGCAATGACGCATGTCGGGGACAAGAAGGAGCTCCAGCAGATATCTACATTTGCTTATTCTTCGATTAGATTCCCACAGGTTTCCTGACTCAGACTGAATAGTTTTGAAAGACTAAGCTGCCTCCCAGTGTGGTAAAACTAAACTACAAGAGTCACATTGTCCAGACCCAATTTATTCTGCAAGTTTTTTTAATCAAACTTAACTATACTAAATCTCTAAAGTGTCTGCCAGTGAATATTATCTGCTATGGAATGAGTCATCATTGCTAGCTAGAACTGAATTCAGATAGCTCTGCCGGTTAATTTAGATTTTGAGAAAAAAAGGTCTCTCTTTTTTTACATCATTCCAAACAGCAACAGTAAAATGCTCAAGACACAAAGGAAGGCCTCATTCTTAATGCCTACTCTATGCTGTGAAGTTCAATCAGGCCTTGCTTTATGGGACATTTTTGGCCCCAGTAGGCTCTGATCTAGGAAGCTGATAAATCTAGCAACTTTTCTAGTGCAAAATCACTACTTGATGACTCTGTGTATGCTGGTATCATGCAAGGCCAATGTTATCCTCAGCCAAGATTGACACAGAATGCTGGAGTAACAGCGTTTTGGGTCGAGACCCTTTTTCAGACTGAGAGTCAGGAGAGAGGGAAACTAGAAGCTCGAAAAGGTACAGAACAGATCAAAGCCAGCACCGATTGTCAAAGAGCCCTCAATGATCTATTGTTGGCTATGGAGGAGGTGATAACGAGAGGATAGGATAACACTCGTAGGACGACAAGGGTGGCGGAGGGACGGAGAGAGAGGGAATGCCAGGGCTGCTTGAAATTACAGAAATCAATATTCATAATGTTGCCTCAGCCATAATGCCACCGTCCATTGTATTAGAAATATGTTGAGAGAGTTTTAGATGTAGCTCAGCTTACAACAACTTGCCAAAGTGAACCCATCAATACACCTATTGTTAGGTGTTCCACCAGCGAAGAGGATCAAGTGTTTAGCATGAGGATGCATCTCCTACTGTGGAACATGTAAAATACATCAATTACTTGCAGGTTGAATGCTCATTGATTTAGTTTAATTTAGTTTAGTTTAGTTTAGAGATATATGCGCGGAAACAGGCCCCTCAGCCCACCGGGTCCGTGCCGACCAGCGATTCCTGCATATTAACACTATCCTACACACACTAGGGCCAATTTTTACCAAGCCAACTTACCTACATACCTGTATGTCTTTGGAGTGTGTGTTTTTATATAATACTTTATTTTAATTAAATACATATAACAAGAATATATACATATATATTTTTTTTTATCCTCTCTTTTCTCTTTCTCTTTCTTTATAATCAAAATTATTATTTAATCACTATTCTTATTGATTAAAATCTATTCTTTTCTTTTTCTACTCTCAAAAAAATAGAAAATATAATCTTGTATAAACAAACAGTAGATAGAGGGACGCAAAATGTTGAAGTAACTCAGCGGGACAGGCAGCATCTCTGGAGAGAAGGAATGGGTAACGTTTCGGGTCGAGACCCTTCTTCAGACTGAAAGTCATGGGACAGGGAAAGGAGAGATGCAGTGGCTTGCAAAAGTATTCATACCCCTTGAACTTTTCCACATTTTGTCACGTTACAACCACAAACGTAAATGTATTTTATTGGGATTTTATGTGATAGACCAACACAAAGTGGTGCATAATTGTGAAGTGGAAGGAAAATGATACATGGTTTTCACATTTATTTTTATTTTATTTTATTTTTTCAAGATTCAAGTGTGTTTTTATTGTCACAAGTCCCGAAACAATGACATTCTTATTTGTGAACATAGTACTCTGTTAAACCCACAATAAACAACATTAAAAAAAAAATGTATATAATAATTTTTATTTATTAAACACGCTGCCGGCCCCCCTCCATTCCCTCCCCCGCGGTGTAAATTGAAAGTGGCATAAAAATCCAGCAAAGAGCACTACAAGCAACCCAAGAAGGATCCTGATCCATGTTCTCCAGAGACTCTGCCCGACCCCCCGAGGTACTCCAGGACCTTGTGTCTTTTCTCGGTCTGACGCCTATCCATGTCCTCAAGAGGCGTTGCCTGATCCGCTGAGTCACACCAGCACTTTGTGTTTTATTCATATCTTCGAATTATCATTATTTTCTGCAGAGCAATTTTCCCCCTCCAACACATCTGTTTAAGTTGTACATTATTCAAAATCTTCTCATTTCCATCTAACAATGATCGCTTGGGAATCTAGAAAAAAGCAACTGCAGGCGCTGGTTTACAAAAAAAATTGCAAAGTGCTGGAGTAACTCAGTGGGCAAGGCAACATCTCTGGAGAACATGGATAGATGACGATTTGGGCAGGACCCTTCTTCAGACGCTACTCCAGCAATTGGTGTCTTTAAAGTAGAGCCTCGGAATACTTGTTATTAATTTTTTGTATTATTTTTACCCTTTCAAAATTAATTTATTTGCTAGATGGCATTTTTTTTTTCCCTTATTAAAAAAATAATTAAAAAAGCGTATAGAAGCATATAGTCCTAAATCTCAATATTAGTAATAATATTAATATTATTAATATTATGAAAGTATTTAATGATGTATTTTCGTTTATGTAAAATATTACAATTTTCATACATATGTTTCTATAATAAAAAATATTCATAAAAAAAAAAAAAAAGAATTCTCGGCAGCATTCTCACAGGACTCACAGTGGCGCAGCGGTAGAGTTGCTGCCTCACAGCGCCAGAGGCACGGGTTAGATCCTGACCTGGGGGCGCTGTCTGTGTGGAGTTTGCATGTTATCCCTGTGACCATGTGGGTTTGCTCCGGGTGCGTCCGATTTCCTCCCACATTCCAAAAACGTACAGGTTTGTAGGTTACTTGCCTTCAGTAAATTGTGAATTGTCCCTAGTGCGTAGGATAGAACTAGGGTGAATGGGTGATCGTTGGTCAGTGCGGACTCGGTGGGTTAAAGGGCCTGTTTCCACGGTCTGTCTCTTACACCAAAAAACTAAAAGCATTGTCAATGCAATTCAAACATCTTTTTCCACCAAGTCTTTTCTTCTTGGGCTTGAGGTTAGAGGTTTTCACATTTTTTAACAAATAAAAAACTGAAAAGTGTGGCGTGCAAAAGTATTCAGCCCCCTTTACTCTGATACGCCTAAATAAAATCCAGTGCAACCAATTACCTTCAGAAGTCACCTAATTAGTAAATAGAGTTCACTTGTGTGTAATCTAATCTCAGTATAAATACAGCTGTTCTGTGAAGGCCTCAGAGGTTTGTTAGAGAACATTAGTGAACAAACAGCATCATGAAGCCCAAGGAACACACCAGACAGGTCAGGGATAAAGTTGTGGAGATGTTTAAAGCAGGGTTAGGTTATAAAAAAATATCCCAAGCTTTGAACATCTCACAGAGCACTGTTCAATCCATCATCCGAAAATGGAAAGAGTATGGCACAACTGCAAACCTACCAAGACATGGCCGTCCACCTAAACTGACAGGCCAGGCAAGGAGAGCATTGATCTGAGAAGCAGCCAAGAGGCCAATGGTAACTCTGGAGGAGCTGCAGAGATCCACAGCTCAGGTGGGAGAATCTGTCCACAGGACAACTATTAGTCGTGCACTCCACAAATCGGGCCTTTATGGAAGAAAGCCATTGTTGAAACAAAGCCATAAGAAGTCCCGTTTGCAGTTTGCCACAAGCCATGTGGGGGACACAGCAAACACGTGGAGGAAGGTGCGATGAGACCAAAATTGAAGTTTTTGGCCTAAGTGCAAAACGCTATGTGTGGCGGAAAACTAACACTGCACATCACCCTGAACACAACATCCCCATTGTGAAACATGGTGGTGGCAGCATCATGCTATGGGGATGCTTTTCTTCATCAGGGACAGGGAAGCTGGTCAGAGTTGATGGGAAGATGGATGGAGCCAAATACAGGGCAATCTTGGAAGAAAACCTGTTAGAGTTTGCCTGTTAAAGACTTGAGACTGGGGCGAAGGTTCACCTTTCAGCAGGACAACGACCCTAAACATACAGCCAGAGCTACAATGGAATGGTATAGATCAAAGCATATTCATGTGTTAGAATGGCCCAGTCAAAGTCCAGACCTAAATCCAATTGAGAATCTCTGGCAAGACTTGAAAATTGCTGTTCATAATGCTCTCCATCCAATCTGACTGAGCTTGAGCTATTTTGCAAAGAAGAATGGGCAAAAATTTCAGTCTCTATATGTGCAAAGCTGGTAGAGACATACCCCAAAAGACTTGCAGCTGTAATTGCAGCGAAAGGTGGTTCTACAAAGTATTGACTCAGGGGGGCTGAATACTTTTGCACGCCACACTTTTCAGTTTTTTATTTGTAATAAAATTTGTAAACCATGTATCATTTTCCTTCCACTTCACAATTATGCACCACTTTGTGTTGGGTTATCACATAAAATTCCAATAAAATACATTTACGTTTGTGGTTGTAACGTGACAAAATGTAGAAAAGTTAAGGAGTATGAATACTTTTGCAAGCCACTGTATAGACGATGATGTAGAGAGATATAGAACAAATGAACGTAAACTATGCAAAAAAGTAACAATGATAAAGGAAACAGGTCACTGTAGCTGTAGCTAGGTGAGAAGGAAAAGCTGGTTTAACATGGGTGGGGAAGGGATGGAGAGACGGAATGCAAGGGTTAATTGAAGTTAGAGAAATCAATATTCATGCTGCTGGGTTGTAAGCTTCCCATGCAAAATATGAGATGCTGCTCCTACAATTTGTAGTTAGCCTCACTCTGACAATGGAGGAGGCCTAGGACAGAAAGGTGGGAATGAGTAGCGGAATGAAAGTGTTTAGCATGCGGGAGATCAGGTAGGTCCAGGCGGACTGAATGAAGGTTTTCAGCAAAACGATCGCCCAGTCTACGTTTGGTTTTGCCGATGTATAAGAGTCCACATCTTGAACAACAGATACAGTTGATGAGGTTAGAGGAGGTACTAGTGAACTTTTGCCTAACCCGAAAGGACTGTCGGGGTCCCTGCACAGAGTCGAGGAAGGAGGTATAGGGAAAGGTATTGCATTTCCTGCGGTTGCAGGAGAAGGTATCTGGAGAAGGGGTGGTTTGGGTGGGAAGGGATGAGTTATCCAGGGAGTCATGAAGGGAAAGTTTTCTGCAGAAGGTGGAAAGGGGTGGAGATGGGAAGATGTGACTAGTGGTGGGATCCCGTTGGAGATGGTGAAAATATCAAGGATTATGTTTTGTATGCGACGGCTGATGGGATGAAAGATAAGGACTACCTTGTTGTGATTAGGGGGAGGGGGAGCAAGTGTGGGGCTGCGGGTACTGCGGGTGTGAGAGCCTCCACTATGATGGAAGAGGGGAACCCACATTCCCTAAAGAATGAGGACATCTCGGATGTCCTGGTATGGAACGCCTCATCTTGGGAGCAGATGCAGCGTAGACAGAGAAATTGGGAGTAGGGGATAGAGTCTTTGCAGGATGCAGGGTGGGAAGAAGTGTAGTCGAGATAGTTGTGGGAATCAGTGAGTTTGTAATAGACGTCAGTCAATAGTCTATCTGCTATGATGGAGATAGAAACATAGAAACATAGAAATTAGGTGCAGGAGCAGGCCATTCGGCCCTTCGAGCCTGCACCACCATTCAATATGATCATGGCTGATCATCCAACTCAATATCGTGTACCTGCCTTCTCTCCATACCCCCTGATCCCTTCAGCCACAAGGACCACATCCAACTCCCTCTTAAATATGGCCAACGAACTGGCCTCAACTACCTTCTGTGGCAGAGAATTCCACAGATTCACCACTCTCTGTGTGAAAAACGATTTTCTCATCTCAGTCCTAAAAGACTTCCCCCTTATCCTTAAACTGTGACCCCTTGTCCTGGACTTCCCCAACATCGGGAACAATCTTCCTGCATCTAGCCTGTCCAACCCCTTAAGAATTTTGTAAGTCTCTATGAGATCACCCCTCAATCTTCTAAATTCCAGTGAGTACAAGCCGAGTCTATCCAGTCTTTCTTCATATGGAAGTCGTGCCATCCCAGGAATCAGTCTGGTGAACCTTCTCTGTAATCCCTCTATGGCAAGAATGTCTTTCCTCAGATTAGGAGACCAAAACTGTACGCAATACTCCAGGTGTGGCCTCACCAAGACCCTGTACAACTGCAGTAGAACCTCCCTGCTCTTGTACTCAAAAGATGGTGAGATCAAGAAAGTGGAGAGAGGTGTCGGAGATGGTCCAAGTCAATTTGCATGCAGGATAGAAATTGGTGGTGAAGTTAATGAAATCCATGAGTTCTGCATGCGTGCAGGAGGTAGCACCGATGCAGTCATCAATGTAACGGGGGTAGAGTTTGGGGATAGGGCCAGAGTTCGCCTGGAACAGTGATTGTACAACGAACCCTACAAAGAGACAGGCATAGCTGCAGCCCATGCGAGTGCCCATAACTATGCCATTGATTTGGAGGAAATGGGAGAAGTCGAAGAAAAAGTTGTTAAGGGTGTGGACCAGCTCCGCTAGGTGGAGGAGAATATTAGTTGTGGGAAATAGGCTGGTTCTGCGATCAAGGAAGAAACAGAAGGCTTTATGGCCTTCCTGGTGGGGGGCAGTGGTGTAGAGTGACTGTACGTCCCTGAGTCATTGAACGTGGTTAGATGATTGACTTGAACTTCCCATACTCTACTTTTAAAAACTGATTATTCCAATAGACAATAGACAAAAAGTGCAGGAGTAGGCCATTCAGCCCTTCAGGCCAGCACCGCCATTCAATGTGATCATGGCTGATCATCGACAATCAGTACCCCGTTCCTGCATTCTTCCCATATCCCTTGACTTCCACAGGTTCACTGATGTGCACATTCAGGCTATGCTTTTAATACACCAGAGCTCATGTTCAACAAGATTCCTATTGCAGTGGAGATTTATTTAGTGACAAACTGCTCTCAGAATTGTTGTTTAATGGGGAACATGCCAGGTGTATGATCCTATGAGGGTAACTAAAATAAGAAATTTGTCACTCAGCTTTCTTAATTTCATAAAGTACCCTTATTTTACTCATGAATCACCAAATATTTCCCAGTACCTTTGATGCTGAAATAAAAATAAATATTGTCAGACTCACTGATCAATGAACATGTGAATACTGAACACGCGTACTGATTCTGACATTTAGATAACAAGAGTCAAGAGTGTTTGATTGTCATATGTACCAGATAGGACAATGAAATTCTTACTTGCTGCAGCACAACAGAATATGTAAACATAGTACATAACGGGAGAAAAAAAGAAAAAAGTTCAGTGTGTATACATACACACCCCTACTCAATAAATAAACAAATATATTGCAATAACAGTAATAGTCTGTATTACTTATATAAATGTACCAAGCAACAAAGATCTGTGTAATTTAGTTGAGATGTTACGTAACGGAACAAACAAAGTCACCCAAATCATTGGATTTCCAGTCAAGTAATTTGTCTAAAAAGAAAAGAAAAGGTCGCACAGCGAACCGGCTATGGCAGATAAACCAGAGCAGATTAAAGAATAGACATTATAGAATAGACAATAGATCTTATTCGTCACAACGAGAGGGAATTATACCACGCCATAAGATCCTCAAATGAGTCTCTGGAAAATGCACTAGATGCACTCTAGGCAGATTGAACCCTGCCCAGAAAATAAACAGTTGACCTTTTTTTTAACAGTCAAGTATGAATGGAGAGAATTTTTTGATGACTTTCTTGACAGAGCCAAGGCTGTTTGCATTTAATTGATTTTGGGATTTAAAGGATTCACTCAACAGAGATCGGGTTATTTGTGGAATCCAGAAGACCAACATGAGAAAAAGGCTACATACTATGTGAGACAGTGAGACTTTGTTTTTTTTTTATTCAGGCAAATAGGCTTAAAATGTTTGATAGGGAACAGCAGGAAATATGCATGATGAAGCATGAATCAATAGGCAGGAAAAGGAAAGTATAACCAAATAGCTTAGATGCCACAAATACCACAGAATATGGACTGCAAGATATACCACCTGCAAAACATTTGCCCTGAACAGGGTAAAGTTGTGTGGTAAAATAATTTATACCAACTAAAGATGGTGATGACAACATCAAAAGGTCCATGGAATGGATAAGGTGAATCATTCAGGAAAAGGATAGTCCAATTCAGTTATTAGTGAAAACAATCAACCTAGTAATTATAAATAATTATTAATTTAAAATTATATTAATTCTGAGAAAGGAATGTCCACCAGATACGCAATCAATGGCACTCAGAAACATTTCAACTTGACAGAGAAATTGCGGCACAGTGGCAGAGTTGCTGCCTTACAGCGAATGCAGCACCGGAGACTCGGGTTCGATCCTGACTATGGGTCCTGTCTGTACGGAGTTTGTACATTCTCCCCGTGACCTGTGTGGGTTTTCTCCGAGATCTTTGGTTTCCTCCCACACTCCAAAGACGTACAGGTATGTAGGTTAATTGGTTTGGTAAATGTAAAAATTGTCCCTAGTGGGTATAGGATAGTGTTAATGTGCGGGGATTGCTGGTCAGCGTGAATCCATGGAATGGATAAGGTATGGATAATGGATAATGGATAAGGAAACAGACCCGAAAGGGCCTGTTTCCGCGCTGTATCACTAAACTAAGGAATAACATGCAGAGCCCTTTCAAAACAAGTCCACCACTCTGGAGATTGTGCCATTTTAACCAATCTGTCTGAAGAAGGGTATTGACCCGAAACGTTATCTATCTTTGTTCTCCAGGGATGCTGCCTGACCCGCTGAGTTTACTCCAGCACCTTGCACCCTTTTGTGTCACATACTTTAGGTGTGAAAATGAATGCACTGAGGATCTGAGAGAAGGTGGTAAACCAAAAAATACAGAGATATATAATGTTGAGTCTAAAATTATGCAAGAATGATCCAAAGAGCAGGAATATCTATAGTGTGGCTGAACTTGTAAATTTATATATGTGGATGTACTTAACTTTCATGTTAAAAAGAGATCAATGTAGCAGTATATTTAATCAGTATATGTAGCATTGGTTGTAAAAGGCCAATGATTGTTATAAGGCTCCTATTTTTTTAATACAATGTAATATGGTTGTCTACTCTCTAGATTAAAACATTGTTTGTACAATCTTTCAGATTCAATCTATAATAAACATTTGAATATGCAGTCATGTTTGTTGGAGCTTCAGTTTTATTAAGTTTGTTCATCACTTCTTGTCAAAAAGCCTAGATGCTACAATGAACATTGAATCAGAAGATCTATTTTGATATATGGTTGATGCTTTACAACCTGTAAATCCTGGTACAAAGCTGTGGTAAAAAAAATCCAAATTAAAGGGAATGTTTTAATAATTCCTTTATTGAAACCCAAGCCGAAATTTCTCACGATAGTATTTTGCTCTCAGAAGGTCTGTTAACTAATTATCTCAGATAAATATACAATAAAAGAAATTCGGGTAAAAAAAGCAAATGGAATACATTGTTAAGGCTATACAATTTTAAACATTAATGTTTATTGTTAATCTACTTCAGATCACTGTTTAATACATCCACAAATGTGGTAACCTACTGCAATTGTGATAGAAAGCATTAAGATATGAACAACTGTATTTTGGGAGAAGGCTTTTACTTATTATCCTTTGTCAATGACACATAAACAAAAAATCAATAGCAATTCTTTAAAAGGCTGTTAAGGATATATTCAATACTATGGAACATCTTCAAAAGATAATCTCCCCAAATGGAACAAATACTTATTCAAAAAAAGTAGCAGGCTGAGTGGAGGAACCTATCAATAAAGGATATTACAAAGCAAAATATTGAAGCTTGTGATGATGTTCTACGGTCAAGTCCCTATCAGAAATCATTTCTACTCTCTACTTTTATCTCTGAGATTTGATTTTAAGAAGGACAGATTAATGAATCAGGAAGTTTTATCTTTTATGAATGTCTGTTTCCAAATTCTTAGATTCAAACAGTTTTTCCTCAAGTCGGAATGCCATTAGATCTTTCCGTGTTATGATGCCAACGACACGATTTCTCAGGTCAACCACAGTCAGATGGCGAAGCCCCAATGTTCGAAAAATGTGGTAAGTGCGTTGAAGAGAAAAATTAGCATGGACACTCATTGCTGACTGGTTAATGTATGGTTTCTATAGGCAATAAACAAAAGAGATATGGATGTTAATGTTAAACTATTTCCTGTTCTCAAATAACAAGAACACTGATTGGAATCAATTATCCTTTATGGCAAGTGACATTTTCATAATATGATTTTTACATATCAAATTATTGCAATTCAAAATACCTGAAGTTAAACAAAATGCAATGCAAGAGAAATAACATTGAAATCATTAATAAATGTCAGTCATACGTATAAAAAACTCACTAACATATGAATGGGGAATTGAAGAGAAAACATTAACCCCAAATGTGATTAAAAGGTGTAATATGAGGTATGGTTGAAGCAGAAAACAAACATGAATTGAAGGAATTAAACAGAACACTGGAGCCATTCAATGAGGAAGAAGTCAATGGAAGCTTAAGTGGAATATGAACAAAGAAATGTATTTGTAGGGCTAAAGATGGGTTATGCTCTACAATTACACTTTATAATGACAAACATCCCCCCTAAAAAATCTTTGCCTTCCATCATCATAATCCCAATTATCAAATCAAAGCAGTTCACTTAAGTCAAAGCAACATCAGGTCATTTAGTGTAATGATTGTAATTCTTGTCTATTTGTAGTTTAATATCTAGTAACCATTTGAAATTATACAAATCATGCATAGTTATTCTGTGCACAGAGATAATTAATCATTTACAATCCAGCTATCTATGCCCAGAAGACAAAAAAATTAATAAGAATAACAAAGATCCTAAATATAGATCATACAAATCACTAATGAATCAAGAGATTTTATTCAACATTTTGTATAAGTTGCTTACCAAGTTGACATAGTAGTCTTTATATTGTTGGTCAGTTCTATACATGTTCAGGAGCAGATTTATCTTTGTCAAGTTTTGAAACTTGAAAGAAACCTATTAATAAATTGAGATATAGACTTATAATGGTGACATTATATCTGGATTAAAAAAATGCAAATTTAACGATGAACTTCTTCATTCAAATATTGCCTGACATATTCTTCAGAGGATTTCCAGATCTGCTTATATTGCTATAGTGCAAAGTCTATTTGCACTTGTAAGCAAACTCTCTGCCATGCTTCCAGGAATTAACATTTGCAGATTAGGAGCTGCTCCGAGGAATTTCCTGGCCATTATCATTGGCCATTTTTGAATGAAAGGAAAATGTTGCAGGATCCCTTGAGAAGATCAATAGGAAAGCTCTGCCATGACTTAATGTGGAACAGGACTGACCATTAATTTATCCCAATGATTGCATTAGTGATAATTTACGGAACAAGTTCTTGTTTTTTTTTTTTTGCTCTCACGAAAACGATCAATGTTTGATTTTTTTTCATTACCCAAGGATCATATAGGATTAAGGAAAGGTTGTCAAATGCTGTGGGAATATTCTTACAGTCCAGTGAACACCAGTTAACTGTACATGTACGTTAATTTCCAAAATATAATTTTCTCAGGTTTTGAATGCCTCAGTTGATTGTTCAAGTTCAAGTTCACATTTATTGCCACATGCACCAATTAAGGTACAGTGGAATTTGACTTACCATGTAGCCATACAAACAAAAGAGCACAATACACAATTGAATATAACATGAACACGCAAATGGAGTAGAAATAGCATTCCCCAACAGTGCAGGTGTATATCATAAGATCATTAGATCATAACCACCATTGCTGGTCTACCCCTCCTAACCCCATTCTCCTGCCTTCTCCCTATAACCTCTGACACCCGTACTAATCAAGAATCTATATATCTCTGCCTTAAAATTATCCATTGACTGCCACCTTCTGTGGCAATATCAAATGCAGAGAAGAAGGAAACTACATTATTCTACTACACCTTCTGTCTATTTGGCTTTTCTTCTAATGATACCAAAGGTGTATGGTAAGTTTGTTGTGTTTTTCATGGAAATCTTTTTATTGCATGCATCAGGATGTCCTTATTGTGTTGCCCCATGAGGTTAAGTCTGAGCTGCAAGTCTTTAACAGCTGGAAGAAAACTTTGATGGGGCATCTTGATCAACCTGGACAATTTGGGCCGAAGGGTCTGTGTCTGTGCTGAATAACTCTATGACTATATAAAACATGTTTCTTTAGCAATGCAGCAAATCTAAAATAATTGTATAGCTGTTGGACTAAGGTTTCGGTTTTCAATTTTTACTTATTTCTGATTTTAATATGCTTTAATAGCAGTTACTGTGCACGTTTAAAAAATACCACAATGTGAAATTACAAAATTAATTCATTGATGATTATAAAAATTAAAACAATATATAGACATTTAAATGATGAAAGGAAAACTAAAATGAAGAAAAATTGCAGAAAGATTGGCAAGATAATTTCCATATATAAGGGCAGAGTAATAGGAAAAGTATTGAATAACCACTGTATTATTCAGTTTTAATTCAAAATACCAAAATAAATACCATTAGTGAATGAGCTCAGAATTCATGCAGTCGGGATAAAAATATGGAAAATAATTGACAAGCTAGAAAAACGAAAAGAATTGAAGAATACGGATTGAGATAATGTTTGCAAATGAATGTCAAAGGAGGTAGGGAGGCAAGAACAAATGCATTATGTTGTAAAAAAGAAAGGGAATGGTGAAACGATAGACAGCCAAAGTTGGTCCTTTACACAAAAAAGCAAACAAAATTAAATCTGGCCTCAGTTGTCCATTAAATACGAATGATGGAAATATACCAGAATATAAGGAAAAAAGACGTAAACACAACCGGGGGTCTTTAAAACTGCTCCACCATTCAGTAAGAACATAGTCGATATGATCATGGCTTCAATTCTGTCTTAGAAACATAGAAACATAGAAATTAGGTGCAGGAGTAGGCCATTCAGCCCTTCGAGCCTGCACCGCCATTCAATATGATCATGGCTGATCATCCAACTCAGTATCCCGTACCTGCCTTCTCTCCATACCCTCTGATCCCCTTAGCCACAAGGGCCACATCCAACTCACTCTTAAATATAGCCAATGAACTGGCCTCAACTACCCTCTGTGGCAGAGAGTTCCAGAGACTCACCACTCTCTGTGTGAAAAAAGTCTTTCTCATCTCAGTCTTAAAGGATTTCCCCCTTATCCTTAAGCTGTGACCCCTTGTCCTGGACTTCCCCAACATCGGGAACAATCTTCCTGTGCAATTTACCAGAAGGAAGCAGATTTATGCTATACCAGAACAACTCAAAGTCCTCTGGGAGCTCCCAAAGATGTCCTTGTGGATCACAGAGTTGGCATGCACCAGAGAATTGATATGTGCAGGGAGCCCTGAGATGTCATTCATGAGATGTCATTCATGTATGGAGCACTGAGATGTCTCCATGAATAGGAAGAGGCTACATGTGGAGATAAGGAACTGCAGATAATGGAATCCTGAGCTAAATACAACGTGCTGGAGGAACTCAGTTGGTCGACAGCAGTTGGGATGGGAATAGATAGATGATGTTTCGGATCAGGACCATTCTTAGGATTAGAGGAGAGAAAAATGGAAAAGAGGGAGGGAGGCATGACAAAGCTTGGCAAGTGATAGATGGATACTGGTGAGAAGGATCGGATTGGCAGATGGGTGAAGTAAATGACAATGTTTAGAAGTGAAAAGGAGACAAAAGGGTGTCAGATAAGGAATGGAGAGAAGGAAATGCAAAGCCAATGGAAGGAAAGAGGGGACAATAAAAGGGAAATGGGGGATTAAGAAATGGGAAATGAGCATACAAAAGTGGAGTAAGAAACAGGGTAAGTGAGGGGGGTGGGGGTTGGGAGCCATGGGAAAGAAAGGTGGAAGAGGGAACATTACTTAAAGTTGGAGAATTCAACATTCATAGTCTTCACAGAAAGAAGATGAGTTGTGTACCTCCCCCATTTGCATGTGTCCTCACTCAGGTAATAGAGAAGGCCATGGACAGAAAGGTCAGTATGTAAATGGATAGGGGAGTTTAAATGGTTAACAAACAGAAGATCTAAGGGATCTAAGCTGCCTCATAGTGCCAGAAACCCGGGTTTGATCCTGACCTCAGATGCTGTCGGTGTGGAGTTTGAATGTTCTCCTTGTGACCGCATGGGTTTCTCCAAGTGGATTTGTAGGTTAATTGGCCTCTGTAAATTGCCCCAAATGTGTAGGGGATAACATAGAACTCGTGTTGATAGGTGATTGAAGGTTGGCATAACCTCAGCGCGGCAAAGGACTCGTTTCCATGCTGTTTCTCTAAACTAAACTAATCTGAGCTTTTCCAGGATTCTCTTTCTGTTGTAGATTTACATGTCAGTGGATGACGCCAACGGAACAACAATTATGCATGAGATCTTCTTTAGTATGCAGAAGCAGAAACACAAGATTACTCAATGCTGGACTAGGAATGAATTGTGAAAGTGTTCAGATGTGACCAAAATGCTTGATATTTGAAGGTAAAAATGAAAAAAGACGTCAACACACAGTGATGACACCAGACGCTACATCAATCAGGACTGCGGGTCTTCCATGCAAGGGTACAGATCATTTTGAAGTATTGGAAAATTTCATTACTGACCTAATTCCAACAATGGCAATCCTAACTAATATTTCAATAGCATATCCAGCTTAGGCAATGGACAATAGACAATAGGTGCAGGAGTAGGCCATTCAGCCCTTCAAGCCAGCACCGCCATTCAATGTGATCATGGCTGATCATCCCCAATCAGTACCCCGTTTATGCCTTCTCTCCATATTCCCTGACGCCGTTATCTTTAAGACTCCACTATCTTTTAGCCCTTTAAAGTAACAAATGCATTGAAATTACATAGGACATAACTTAAATAACATTTATCGCTAATAAAACACAAAGCGCAGGAGTAATTCGTGGGGCAGGTAGCATCTGTGGAGGGAATGGTTAGATGATATTTTGGGTAGGGACCCTCATTTGATAAGGTCAAATATAGGAGATTAGTAGGCAAAATTAGAGCACATGATATTGGGGGTAGGGTGCTGACATGGATATAAAATAGGTTGGTAGACAGGAGGTTCTACTTCAGTTGTACAGGGTCTTGGTGAGACCACACCTGGAGTATTGCGTGCAGTTTTGGTCTCCAAATCTGAGGAAGGACATTATTGCCATAGAGGGAGTGCAGAGAAGGTTCACCAGACTGATTCCTGGGATGTCAGGACTGTCTTATGAAGAAAGACTGGATAGACTCGGTTTATACTCTCTGGAATTTAGGAGATTAAGAGGGGATCTTATAGAAACTTACAAAATTCTTAAGGGGTTGGACAGGCTAGATGCAGGAAGATTGTTCCCGATGTTGGGGAAGTCCAGGACAAGGGGTCACAGCTTAAGGATAAGGGGGAAATCCTTTAAGACCGAGATGAGAAAGACTTTCTTCACACAGAGAGTGGTGAGTCTCTGGAACTCTCTGCCACAGAGGGTAGTTGAGGCCAGTTCATTGGCTATATTTAAGAGTGAGTTGGATGTGGCCCTTGTGGCTAAGGGGATCAGAGGGTATGGAGAGAAGGCAGGTACGGGATACTGAGTTGGATGATCAGCCATGATCATATTGAATGGCGGTGCAGGCTCGAAGGGCTGAATGGCCTACTCCTGCACCTAATTTCTATGTTTCTATGTTTCTATGAAACAAAGGGTAGGAATTGGTGCAGTTTTGGTCTCCAAACTTGAGCAAGGACATTCTTGCTATTGAGGGAGTGCAGTGTAGGTTCACGAGGTTAATTCCCGGGATGGCGGGACTGTCATATGTTGATAGATTGGAGTGGCTGGGCTTGTTTAAGCTGGAATTTAGAAGGATGGGAGGGGATCTTATTGAAACATATAAGATTATTAAGGGTTTGGACACGCTAAAGACACAAAACATGTTCCCAATGTTGGGGGAGTCCTGAACCAGGGGCCATAATTTAAGAATAAGTGGTAAGCCATTTATAACAGAGATGAGGAAAAACATTTTCACACAGAGAGTTGTGAGTGTGTGGAATTCTCTGCCTCAAAGGGAAGTGGAGGCTGGTTCTCTGGATGCTTTCAAGAGAGAGTTAATTTTGAGCTCTTTGGGATAGCGGAGTTAAGGGATATGGGGAGAAGGCAGGAACAGGGTACTGATTGTGGATGATCAGCCATGATCACATTGAATAGCGGTGCTGGCTCGAAGGGCCAAATGGCCTACTCCTGCGTCTATTGTCTACTGTAAAGTGAAAAAGGATCCTGACCTGAAACAACATCTGTCCATTCCCACCCCAGATGTACCCGTATGTATAGATTAATAAAATGACTCCTGTGGTGTGGCACAATAATAAGCATTCCACACTCCTCATTAAGTACTTATTAATGAACAATTCAGTGCAAAAATAAACCACTTAAAATATATTTAAGCCTTACTGTCCCAACTATTTGTTCTGAGGCAATTGATATTAATTGCTTTTGAAAACGTGGCTAATTTTCAAGGCACTTTATCACTTCATGTGAGCATTTCATATCCAATGGTAGCCAGCTATATATAGTTTCCCTGTGATTGTCTTATGCACAGAGAAGCTTGCTTCACTTGTGATCAGTATAACCCTTCATGAATCCCATTCTCCGTGAAAAGTACAATGCAACCAAGGCAAACTTTTGCTGGAGATGTTACGGTTTAGATAAGTATTTGATTTCTCTTTTTTAAAGTTCTTGATATCTAGTGATAATTTTCTATCTTTCCTGAGCATTTGACTAACTTTAGACTTTAAACTTTAACAATACAGCCGGAAACAGGCCCTCTAGCCCATCGCGTCTGCATTGACCAGCGATCACCCCTAGGGACAATCCTACAAACTAGGGACAATTTACAATTTTACCAAAGCCAATTAACCTACAAACCTGTAGGTCTTTGGAATGGGGGAAGAAACCAGAGCACCCACGGAAAACACATGCAGTCAGAGGGAGGATGCACAAACTCTGTACAGCACTCCTGAGAGGTGGTATGGTAGCAATAAAGATGTACAGTTCATAACCTCCACCCTCATTCTTATCATTATCATGTTTACATGGCTCAGAAATAAAATTACCCTAACCACAAAATTTCCATTGTTACGCAGCAAAATAAACTCCAGAAGCTGATCGTTATCTCACCCGTTGTCATATTTGTCCCTGGTGTGGTCAAGAAATTGGCTGGCCAAACTTAAACAAAGCTCAGTCGTGAAAATTATCCCTTGAGTGAATTTCTAATTCACATCGCTACCCACCCATCCCAAACCTTTCCAGAAGTAAAACCATTGCAAAGTAACAATAACTATAGATTGGTGGCTGGGATAAGGCTAGCTTAACTTAGAAACATAGAAGATAGGTGCAGGAGTAGGCCATTCGGCACTTTGAGCCAGCACCTCCATTCAATAAGATCATGGCTAATCATCCAAAATCCCATATCCCTTGATTCCGTTAGCCCTAAGAGCCACATCTAACTCTCTCTAACTTGGTGTGCATGAAAGAAACTGATACCGAGGAGTATTTTATTATTTCCTATTATTATTTCCTATGATTACAACTGGTAATTCTCACCTCATGGTAGTTCAATTGAGCATATTGTTGGCAACTCTCTTTGTTCTGTGTTTCAAAAATCTTCTCATTTTCCAAGATTCTGCAGAGTTCCAGTCTAGTCCCAAAACAGATGAGAGCGCAAATGAGAACACAAAATAGGATACAAGGCGCATTGTACTTTGTCAGATGCCTGTTGGGTACGAATAATTAGCTGATTCAGCCTTCCACATCCAGATAGCAGGGCAGGTGGACGATGAGTTGGGTCCAGGATGGTCATGCCAAATGTTTAGCAACTGCAATCCTTTGGGGCAGAGATTTCCAATGTTTATAGCCTTATGAGTGGAGAGATTTCTAATAACCTTAATCAAAAACTACCTAAAACTTCCTACACAAGGAACTGCAGATGCAGGTTTACAAACAAAGACACAAAGTGCTGGAACAACTCAGCAGGTCTCAGCAGATCGTGGCAGCATCTGAAGAAGGGTCCTGACCCAAAACATCACCTATCCATGTTCTCCAGAAATGCTGCCTGACCCATTGTGTTATTCCAGCATTTTGTGTCTATTTCTGCCTAATCCTTATCCTGAAACAATGATTACCTCCAACGAGAGGAAAGATCCTCTTGCCATCAATCCTGTCAAGTATTTTTTTGTCTCATTCTTCAAAACATCCAAAGAGCAAATGCTTATTTTAATCTGTTCGCTCCTTGTAAAACTGTTCCCCTACTCCAAGAATCAATACAGTGAATCATTAAAGCAAACTCAATGCTAGCATTTATTTCAAGAGGGGTTGTATACAAAAACAGGGAGTAATGCATTTTGTGAGCAATTTTTGTTACCATATCTGAGGAAGGATGTGCTGGCTCTGGAGAGGGTCCAGAGTAGGTTTACAGGAATGATCCCAGGAATGAGTAGATTAACCTATGATGAGTGTTTGTTGACACTGGGCCTGTACTCACTGGAGTTTAGAAGAATGAGGGGGGGGACCTGATTGAAACATACAGAATAGTGAAAGGCTTGGATAGAGTCGACATGGAGAGGATGTTTCCACTAATGGGAGAGTCCGGGACTAGTGGTCAGAGCCTCAGAATTAAAGGACGTTTTTTTTAGGAAGGAGGTGTGAATGCATTTCTTTGGTCAGAGTATGGTGAATCTGTGGAATTCTTTGCCACAGAAGGCCGTGCAGGCCAAGTCAGTGGATAATGTTTAAGGCAGAGATAGATAGAATCTTGATTAGTACAGGTGTCAGAGGTTATGGGGAGAAGGCAGGAGAATGGGGTTAGGAGGGAGAGATAGATCAGCCATGATTGAATGGCGGAGTAGACTTGATGGGCTGAATGACCTAATGATTATTGACCTCCCTCCAAGGAAAGATTAATCTTCCACAGAAAGCAAAGCTAAAACAAGTATTCTCAGGTGCATTCTTAACAAAGCCCTACATAATTGTAGCAAGACCTCCTAACACTAAGATGGTGCCTACCTCAATCTCTTTGTCATATGCCTGTTGACACTATACGATCTGTGTATAGACGCACCCAAAATAACTCTGAATATCAATATTTACTTATCTTGCAAAAATTGTTCTACCTTTCCATATTTTACATATTGTCATAGTATACATCACTTACATATTCTAACCTAATCAATTAACTGATTTAAATTCCTTCGCTGTATCTTTTTATCCTCACAGCATACCCGGCCAACATTGAGTAGAAGATATCAAAATGTCATGAAAGAAATATATCTAATTTGAATCTGAATAATTGCTTCTACCAATTTCCTGGAAGCTTTGTTCCATAAATGGGCCATTAAAATATAGTTCTGATGATAGGTTCATTCTCTATGGTTCTACAGAATTCCAGCCTAATCCCCAAGCAATTGAGAATACAAAAGTGGAATTAATTATCAATTTAAAAATGCTTGAAGTGCATGGTAAATCCATTATCTGCTGAAAAATTAAAGGAAATGTACAGTTCGCAGTGCACTCTCATTTTGCTGCATTGCTTACACCAAATTGTAGGGATGTTATTCAAAATTTCTCTCATTTTTCAGTTAACACCCAGCTCCAATTCCCAGCCCACCTTATAAACTCGGTCCAAGCCCTTAAATTCGATGTGATAAACAGGGTGATGTACTTTTACATGATTCATGTCATCTTGTCTCTTTAAAAACAGGAATCATATAATTTCTTCATCTTCCCTATTGTAATTAGAGCATGTCCAATCTAAACTATTTTATTGAGCTACAATATTCCTTATTTAAAATCAAATGAAAGTAATTTTGAAAGCAATGCTGCTTTCAGTTCAGGATGAAACTTAACACTTTCAAGTATAGATCCTATCTCAGCCGTTTCACCTTCCCGTTATTTTCACAAAACGATAAATGTGTTGTACACCCCAAAAGAATACACCAATAACTGATAGTTACATTGTTCCAAATTATAAATTTATGAATTGGCTTCACTTATTAATAATTAATTTATTATTTAATTACTGGTTATAATATGTCATTAAAAAAAACTAAAAAGTCAGAGGCAGTGGAGAGAGTGCAGGGAAGATTAACAAGGCCAATGGCAGAAATGTAAAAACAGTTCATAAAAGGATGAACAGATTGGTTCTATTTCCACGTGGATAAAGAAGGCTGAAGGGAGACCAAATAGATGTCTTTATAATTATTGAGGTTTTGACAGAGTAGACACAAGGCAAGCTTCCACGTGGATGACAACCCTTCATTGTAAGATAATCACCAAAAAATCCCACCAGGAATTTGGAACAAACTTATTTACCCAAAGAATGGTGAAAGAGCGGAGCTTGCTTCCAGAGTGAGGTGAAGGTGATGGTGCAGATCAATTAACAAGGAAGACCAGCATATGAGAGTGAATATATTTGACTGAGAAAGGATGGGAGGAATCTGAAGTGATGTATAAGAGTCAATTGAGACTTGGTAGACCAAATGGTCTGTTTATGTGTAGCATATCCTTTCTATCGTTAATTTTTTAACTCTGGGAAGAGAAGTAAAAGCTTTGGCTGAAACTGAAGGCTTGATGTCACAGATAATCACAGCATCAGTAAGATGTAAACTGATATATGCCTTGCACTTCATCTTTTTAAAATAGTGCCATACTTCATGCTGATGCTAATGGGGAACCACAAGGACAGTAGTAGGCCCCCCTCGGCCATGACTGACCATTGGTGATGCATCCTGGTTTGCAGGTGATGCGTGGTCGGATGCAAGCCTGGGCAATGTCATATGGAGGACAGGCTGTTGCCCATGCAGCATGTTGTTCCTCTCCACAGGTTGGCACCAGCGCCGTCGCAGGAGCTGCCAGAGCGAGGTTGAAGACAACGACGAACTGTCATAGGTGCTCCGACTCTGGATTTTCTTGAGGTTTACTCCAGGAGCCTTTTCCATGACTGGATATGGCCACAAGGCAGTGGAGGTTTTAAATCAGACTTTTCCCTCTCCTGGATGGACTGCCTTCCCAGGCTGATGAGCCTCATCTACCTGAGACTCATGGGGGTGGGACCATCTACCTTCCTGTGCAGGTCTATAACACCTGCCCACAAGCACAGTATGCCTGCTGTTTTCCCTACAGAACAAATGTCAATGAATATTAAAATAAAATAATGTACTAGGATGATCATTTGAGAAATCTTCATGAAATAACAGGATGTTATCAACATGCATCTCTTCTTTACAAAATAAAAAATATCCCTAGTCTATACATACATCCTGATAAGATTCACGGTCATTAAGCATGTTGGTTTATCTCATTTCCAGGCTAAAGTTGGTAAATAGCAGGGGTGAAATAAATCAATAAACGGAAAAAAACAAGGAAGCATTTCAAAAAGCACAAGAATTGTTTGCAGATTGCAGATCATGAGACACATCTGCAAAGTCTTGACTACGAACTTAATTTATGTTGCTGCAATTACATATGGAATATGACAAGCATAACTGCATAAATAAAGATGCGTTTCATTCTCAAACACAGCTGGTCATTTTGTGACCATCGACACAGACTTTTAATTATTTGGTTTTGCTGTTGGTTGCTGGGTTAATTTTTCCAATTCTTAATCCAACAGGTCGAATGGTATGTCCTACAATAAATACATTTATGCAGTTTCAACATGGCACCAAACAATACAATTTCCATTTTTCCTCATGCTCACAAGATGTTTTCAACATGGAATTTTGAAAAATAATTAATTCGCCCTTGAAACATTAATGCAGAGGATGAATTGTCGGATTATTTTAACAAAATGTGGATGCTATAGCCAAGCTCCCTCAAAGTAAGTTGTTCATTGTGAATCCCAATTTCTACCATTGGGCGTAACTTCTTTTTATAATGTTAAAATGTGTTATTAATTTATAATAATCATGTTTTAATATTGCAAGTATGTGTGGCACAGTGGCACAGCGGTGGAGTTGCTGCCTTACAGCACTAGAGGCCCGTGTTTGACCTCTGGTGCTGTCTGCACAGAGTTTGTACGTTCTCCCTGTGACCGTGTGGGTTTTCTCCAGGTGCTCCTGTTTCCTCCCACACTCCAAAGATATATAGGTTTGTCGGTTAATTGGCTTTGGTGAAATTGTAACTTCTCATTAGTGTGTAGGATAGTGTTTGAGTACAGGGTGATTGCTGGTCGACGCAGACTCAGTGGGCCAAAGGGCCTGGTTCCACACTGTATATCGCAAGTCTAAAGTCTAAAGTATTTTGGACAGCCAATAGTTCCTTTGTATAGCTATGATAAATTGAAATCATAACTTTTCAAACGATATGTTTTAGATTTACTCATGTATCATTTTAAGACTGTTTCAACTCCATTGACATGATGGTTACTACCACCAGCTGTTCAGTTGCACCAGACTGTTCAAAATGAAAACCATCAGGCCAGTTCATAAACATTTAACCTGCTCAGCAAGTGCACAACTAGATGGGTGCTAGCACACAAAATTGCTCACCTGGTAATGCTTCCTATAAATACTTCGTCATGCCCTTGGACCGGTTGATAAATCACCGGGAATCCACCATGGCTTGTCTCCAGCAGAAGATCAACCAGAATAGACACTTTTTCCTTCAGGTGCAGGACCTTCACTTGAGGCTCCATGATGTCTTTTGCCATAAACAACTCTAAATTAAGCCTGCAAGAATGAAAAAAATAAATCTGGCACTATTAAGGCTTTTTCATATTCATACGTATTATCACTGTGTATTAAAAGGTACCTGAAAATTGAAACCAAAAACACCTCAATAGCAGCCTGGTTTGGCATCAACATGGAAATCTATATTCTTGAAACTCCTTTGCACAAATTCAACACTGTAGCATTCATACAAATGATGTCGCATTGCCAAGTCCTTGCAGGCTTGAGTTCCAAGTTATCAATGTAAATATCAGAGAAGCTGAACTATAATAGTCAAACTTGGTGTACAAGTATGGAAATTACAAACTATAAATTGAAAACTAGAAGTACCTTAAGTTAAAAGCAAGTCTTTTATTATAAACCAGCATCCCCAGCTCCTTGTATCTACATTTTGTAACTTTGGTGTTTTTCTTATAATTATATTATTTGTAACAGAATATTCTAATGGATCTGAAAATCAAAGTTGCTCATAATATCTACAAAAAAATTGAGTCCTTGCCCAAATATTGCCTATGATAATGGGAGGCATATTTTTTAAAGAAGCTTATATATTGTACATTTTTGTTAACTATTAACAGCAAACTATATTGTCACCATTCCAGTTTTGGTGGTATCCGGAAAAATCAGAAAGAAATGAATAGGGTTTGATCTAAAGTAGTTTTTTTAAGGTTAATTTTTATTCTGAAGCAAACTTACACTGCAAGGAAAAGGCTTTGGTTATTATCTGTGCAGATACATCACATACATTGATCGATAATCTGATTTTATCCTACCTAGCCTAAAGAAAAGGTATGAGGAGTTAGTAAAAGTGGTCAAAGAACACCAAAGCCAAAAGCCACTTGTTATTATAGAACAATGAATTGTTTTAATAGTCAGAACATCATCATGAGAACAATATGACTCTAATTTTCTATTGGTTTTTATCAATTGACTCCTCTCAATTATGCATAGGAGAAATAATTTCTCACCAACATCCTGATGCACTTTGGTATTTACTTCCCATTTTTTATCTTTTTCATGGACTGATTATTCAAATTCAAAATCAATTATAAAATTCCTGCATAGGAAGGAACTGCAGATGTTGGTTTAAACCGAAGATAGACACATAAAGCTGGAGTAACTCAATGTGTCAGGCAGCATCTCTGGAGAGAAGGAATAGGTTTTGGGTCGAGTCGAGACACTTCTTCAGACTCTCAGTCTATACAACTCTTGCAACCAAATTTGAAACAAACATACTTCAAACTCATATCTTCTTGGATATCCTTTCATTATGTACAGATTACAAACCTGTACCCTTCCTACTCTCTGAAAACCAAGAAATATGTTCATCTTTACTTGTTTGCTCATCAGTGAGACATAAAATATAACTATTCTAATCTAGTTGATCAGTCTGTGAGGGGTCCCGAACCGAAACGTCACCTATCCATGTTCTCCACGTAAACCAGTAAATGCAGTTCCTTGTTTCTACACCTTTGTCAATGTTTACTGTTAAATGTTTAAATTCTCATTCTAAATGTTGCAAGCACTTCCAATAAAATCGATAGAATGAGTTTCAATTCTAATTCTAATGTTGAAAGCAGTTCCTATATACTCTATAGTTTCATTCGGTTTATGAATAGGGTTATGAATCATGTGTTACTTCCCCATCTAGAGAATGGGAGTAATGAAGGCTCCATGAAAATAGTCAAAATATCTCTGAAGAAACATTTACAGGTTCCTAGTGCTATCCATTTGCATGGAACAGCATAGCACAGGAACAAACTATTTGACCCACAATACATGTGCTGAACATAAAGTCAAATTAAACTAATCCCTTTTGCCTCCTTGTGATCCATATCCCTCCACATTCATGTGCCTACCTGAAAGCCTCTTAAACGCCACTATCTTATCTATTTCCATCAAGTGCATTCCAGGCACCCACCCCTCTCTGTACAAAAATATTGACCTGCACATCATCTTTACTCCTCCTTCCTCTGGCAGTCAAATACAATGCCTGCTAGTATTTGATATTGCCACTCTGAGAAAAAAGGTTCTTACTGTCTACCTTATTAATACCTCTCAAAATTTTGTAGACTTCTATCAGGTCTCTCATCAGCCTCCAATGTTCCAAAGAAAACTATCCAAATTTATCCAACCGCTCCTCATAGCTAATTCCCTCTAATCCAGGCTGCATCCTGGTAAACCTCCTCTGCACCTTCTCCAGTCTCCACATCCTTTCTGTAAGGGGGTGACCAGAATTGCACACAATACTCCAAATGTGGCCTAACCAAAGTTTTATGAAACTGAAACGTGTTCTCCTGACTCGTATACTCAATGCCTTGACACATCTACTTATGTTGCTACTCTCAAGGAGCTATGGACTTTGACCACAAGATCCCTCTGTACATCAATTTTGTTAAGGGTCCTGCTATAAACTGTCTACTTTCTCCTTAGATTTGACTTCCCAAAGTGCAACACCCCCACATGTAAGAGGGCAACGCTGGATCTAGCATTGGGAAATTGGAAAGGGCAAGTTAATGAAGTGTTTGTGGAGGAACCTTTTGGGACCAGTGACCTCAGTTTGATTAGGTTTAAGATAGTTATGGATAGGGACGGAGAGGGTCCACGTGTTAAAATGCTCAATTGGGGTAAGGCCAACTATGAGGGTATGAGAGAAGGTCTCACTCAAGTTGACTGGAGCAGGTTATTTGAGGGGAAAGGAACATCGGCCATGTGGGATGTTTTCAAGTGCTGACGAAAGCTCAGGAAATGCATGTTAAAGTTAAAGTGAAGGGCAAAGCAGGCAAACATAAAGAAGTTTGGCTGATGAGGAAAATTGAGGCATTGGTCAAAAGCAAGAAGGATGCATGGACAGGTATAGGCAGCTGGGATCAAGTACATCCCTGGAGGAGTTTCAAGAACTAAGGATTAAACTGAAAAAGGAGATCAGAAGGGCAAAAAGGGGCAGGAGATAGCACTGGCGGGTAGCATTAAGGACAATCTGAAAATATTTTATTAATACATAAGGGGGAAAAGGGTAACTAAACAGAGAGTGGGACCTCTCCGGAATCAAAGCAATCACCTCTGTGTGGAGCCACAGGATATGGGCAAGGTCCTCAATGAGTATTTCTCTTCTGAATTTACCGAGAAGAAAGATAGTAGGATGGAGGGACTTGGGACAGTCACTGGAAGTGTCTTGAGAGAAGTCAGTGTTACTGTCGAAGAAGTACTGAAGGTACTGTCATGTATGAAGATAGACAAATCTCCAGGGCCTGATCAGATATATCCGAGGACATTGCGGAAAACTAGAGAGGAAATTGCGGGAGCCCTGGTTGAAATTTACAAGTCGTCCTTCAATACAGGAGAGGTGCCGGAAGACTGGAGGTTGGCAAATGTTGTGCCTCTTTTCAAGAAGGGCTGCAGGGAAAATGCTGGGATCTGTAGGCCGATGAGCTTAGTTGGAAAGTTTCTGAAGAGTATTCTGAGGTATAGATTTTATAGGCATTTGGCAAGGGCTGATTAGGGATAGTCAGCATGGTTTTGTACGTGGGAGGTCGTGTTTCACAAATCTGATTGATTTTTTTGACGTGTCCAAAAAGGTTGATGAGGGAAGAGCTGTAGATGCTGTGTACGTGGATTTCAGTACAGCATTCATCAAGGTTCCACATGGTAGGCTGCTCTGGAAGGTTAGATCGCATGGGATCGAAGGAGGGAGAGCTGAATGAGTAACAAATTGGCCCCATGGAAGGAAGCAGAAGGTGATGGTGGAAGGTTGCTTCTTGGACTGGAGGCCTGTGACTAGTGGTGTGCCTCAGGGTTTGGTGCTGGGCCTGTTATTGTTTGTCATCTACATCAATATTTGGATGAGAACATACAGGGCAAGATTAGCAAGTTTGGTGACGATACATAAGTAAGTGGTTTTGCAGATAGTTAAGTTGCTTGTGAAAGATTGTAGCAGGATCTGGATCAATTGGCCAGGTGGGCCTCCTGGAATTAATGGAATTTAATACAGAGAAGTGCGAGGTGTTGCATTTTGGTATGTCGAACAAGGGCAGGACCTAAACAGTAAATGGTAGCCCTCTGGGTAGTGTTGTAGAGCAGAGTGATCTAGGAGTACAAGTGCATGGTTCCTTGAAGGTCGAGTTGCAGGTAGATAAGGTGGTCAAAAAAGGCTTTTGGCATTTTGGCCTTGATCAGAGTATTGAGTATAGAAGTTGGGAGGTCATGTTGCAGTTGTATAAGACATTGGCGAGACCGCATTTAGAATATTGTGTCTGTTCTGAACACCAAGTTACAGGAAAGATATTGTCAACCTTGCAAGGGCTCAGAAAACATTTACAAGGATGTTGCCAGGACTAACGGGTGTGAGCTATAGGGAGAGGTTGAGTGGGCAGGGTCTCTATTCCATGAAGCGCAGGAGGATGAGGGGGGATCTTTACAGAGGTTTACGAAATCATGAGAGGAATAGATCGGGTAGATGTGCAGAATCTCTTGCCCCGAGTAGGTTCAAGTTGAAGGAGAAAAGATTTAATAGGAATCCCATTGGGACTATCCCATTGTTTAAGAGACAATAGACAGGTGCATGGATAGGACAGGTTTGGAGGGATATGGACCAAGCGCAGGCAAGTTGGACTAGTGTAGCTGGGACATTGTTGGCCAGTGTGGGCAAGTTGGGCCGGAGGGTCTGTTTCCACGCTGTATCTCTCTATGACCTCATACTTGCCCGGATTATACCACAGAGGTCCCAGCACTCCATCTGCCATTTCTCCATCCATATTTGTAACTAATCTATATCCTGCTATATCCATGGACAGCCTTATTCACTGCCTGCAATTCCACCATTTTCAGTTGTCTGTAGACTTAATAACCAACACATCCATCTACATTTTCATCCAAGACATTTATATACATCACAGACTCCCAGCACCGATTACTGCAGAACACCACTGGTCAGAGACCTCCAACCAGAATAATACCCTTCCATCACTACCCTACAACTTCTATAGGTAAGATTGCTCCAAATCCAAACTACCAAATCACCATGGATCCCATGCTTTTTAATCTTCTGGATCTGAGGGACCTTGTTAAATTTCATGTAGACAATTTCCACTGCCCTGCCACCATCATTCACCTTTGTCACCTCATCAAAAAACTCAAATCAATATTTTAAGACGTGATCTATCCCGCACACTGCCATTCTGACCATCTCCAATTAGCCCGTTCGTTTCTAAATGCCAGTAAATACATTCCCTAAGAATCCTCTCCAATAGTTTCTCTACTCTAATGGGAAGCTCACTGGCGTACAATTTACTGGATTAGCCCATTTCCCTTCTCAAACCATTGTCTGAAGAAGTGTTCCAATCTTTTTCTCCAGAGGCGCTGCCTGATGCGCTGAGTTACTCCAGCACTCTGTGTCTATGTTCAGAACAAAACTGGTTACTCTCCAGTTCTAAGAGACCTCACCTGTTGCTGGAGAAGATACAAAATTATTTGCGAAGGCCACAGGAATCTTCTCTCTTGTCTCTCTGAATAATTTGGGGTAGATCCGATCAGACCCTGCAGACCTATCCACCTTAATGCACTTTAGACCAAACACCACCTTCTTCTCAAAATCCCTTGAAATATTAGTATATTCAGATATAATACTGATCTCACTGTTCCCATGTCCCTTTCCTTTGTGAAAACCGATGGAGAGTATTTGTTTCGTAACTCGCCTACATCTCTGACCCCCAAGCTCTTTTATCCTTGAGTGGTCCTGCCCTCTCCCTAGTCACCCTCTTATAATTGTATGCAGCCGTGGCAGAGCAGCTTAAAAGAGTGGCAGGGACAAGGATGGGTACAAGAGGACACATCATCGTCCCGTTGCACAATCATCCTCATTAATCGAGACCAATGCGTGGAGTGACAACACAGCAAGTCATGGGCTCGATATTAGGGCCACGGTCACAACATATCTGTACTGTGAATGAGTTTGAAAGTACAATAATCCCCAAGCCACACCAACTATATAACAAGTATGCCCACCAGTTGGTACTGGACCCCAAGAAAGGGAATTTGTAGATTGCCTCCAAGATGGATTCTTAGAGCAGCTTGTACTGGAGCCTAACAGGGAGACGGCAATTTTGGATTTAGTGTGGTGTAATGAACCGGATTTGATAAGAGAACTCAAGTTAAAGGAACCATGAGGATGTAGTGACCATAATATGATAACTTTTCATCTGCAATTTGAGAGGGAGAAGGTAAAGTCAGAAGTGTCATTATTGCAGTTGAACAAAGGGGACTATGGAGGCATGAGGGAGGAGCTGGCCAAAGTTGAGTGGAAAGGGACCATAGCAGGATGACGGTGGAACACCAATGGCAGGAATTTCTGGGAGTAATCCTGATGATGCAGAATAATTTCATTCTAAAGAGAAAGAAAGCTTCTAAGGGGAGTGAGAGGCGACCGTGGCTGACAAGTGAAGTCAAGGACAGTATAAAACTAAAAGAGAAGAGGTATAACATAGCAAAGATGAGCGGGAAGCCAGAGGATTGGGACACTTTTAAAGAACAACAGAAGGTTACTAAAAAGGCAATACGGGGAGAAAAGATGAAGTGCAAAGGTAAGCTAGCAAAGAATATAAAGGATAGTAAAAGCTTCTTTAGGTATGTGAAGACAAAAAAAGATTAGTTAAGACAAATGTGGGTCCCTTGAAGACAGAACCAGGTGAATTTATTATGGGGAACAAGGAAATGGCAGAAGAATTGAAAAGTACTTTGGCTCTGTCTTCAGTAAGGAAGACACAAATAATCTCCTAGAGGATCTAGGGTGATGGAGGAACTGATGGAAATTCACATTAGTCAGGAAATGGTGTTGGGTAGACTGATGGGATTGAAGGCTGATAAATCCTCAGGGCCTGATGGTCTGCATCCCAGGGTATTAAAGGAGGTGGCTCTATAAATCTTGGACACATTGGTGATCATTTTCCAATGTTTTATATATTCTGGATCATTTCCTGTGGCTTGGAGGATAGCTAATATTATCAAATTTTTTAAGAAAGAAGGGAATTATAGACCAGTTAGCCTGACATCGGTGGTGGGGAAGTTGCTGGAGTCAATTATTAAAGTGTAATAGCAGTGCATTTGGATAGCAGTAACAGGATCGGTCTGAGTCAGCATGGATTTATGAAGGGGAAATCTTGCTTGGCTAATCTTCTGGAATTTTTTGAGGATGTAACAAGTAAAATGGATAAGGGAGAGCCAGAGGATGTAGTGTATCTGGACTTTCAGAAAGCCTTTGATAAGGACCCACATAGGAGGTTAGTGGGCAAAATTAAAGCACATGGTATTGGGGGTAGAGTATTGACATGGATAGAGAATTGGTGGGCAGACAGAAACAAAGTAGGAATTAACGGGTCACTTTAAGAATGGCAGGCAGTGACTAGTAGGGTGCTGCTAGGTTCGGTGCTGGGACTGCAGCTATTTACAATATACATCAATGATTTAGATTAAGGGATTAAAAGTAACATTAGAAAATTTGCAGATGACACAAAGCTGGGTGGCAGTGTGAACTGTGAAGAGGATACTATGAGGATGCAGGGTGACTTGGATAGGTTGGGTGAGTGGGCAGATGCATGGCAGATGCAGTATAATGTGGATAAATGTGAGGTTATCCACTTGGGTGGAAAGAACAAGAAGGCAGATTATTATCTGAATGGTGTCAGATTAGGTAACGGGTAAGTGCAACGAGACCTGGGCATCCTTGTACAACAGTCACTGAAAGTAAGCATGCAGGTACAGGAGGCAGTGAAGAAAGCTAATGGCATGTTAGCCTCCATAACGAGAGATATGGCCATTTGAGTATAGGAGCAAAGGGTTCCTCCTGCAGTTGTACAGGCCCCTGGTGAGACCACACCTGGAGTATTGTGTGCAGTTTAGGTCTCCTAATTTCTTGCTATTGAGGGAGTGCAGCGTAGGTTCACGAGGTTAATTCCCGGGATGGAGGGACTGTCATATGATGAAAGAATGGAACGACCGGGCTTGTAATAACTGGAATTTAGAAGGATGAGAGGCGATATCTTAGAAATATATAAAATTATTAAGAGATTGGACAAGCTAGATGTAAGAAACATGTTCCCGATGTTGGGAGAGTCCAGAACCAGGGGCCACAGTTTAAGAATAAGGGGTAGGCCATTTAGAATTGAGATGAGGAAAAACCTTTTCACATGGAGAGTTGTGAATTTGTGGTATTCTCTGCCTCAGGAGGCAGTGGAGGCCGATTCGCTGGATGCATTCAAAAGAAAGCTAGATAGAGCTCTTAGGGCTAGTGGAATCAAGGGTTATGAGGAGAAGGCAGGAACGGTGTACTGATTGTGGATGATCAGCCATCATCACATTGAATGGCCAAATGGCCTACTCCTGCACCTATTTTCTAAACCTTGTTCAGCCACGTAGACAGCAACATATTGTGGACTTAATCAGGATCCTTCACTTCACATTGCTGAAAGCAACTTGCTGCTGCATTGGCACAATGCTTTGTTGGGAATTGTAGACCAGAGGTTAGAGGTTGCATATTGTGGTTCCAATTGCTTTTGGCTCCAATTTATTTTGGCAAGACAGATATGAGAGTCTCACATGCTGTTGTTGCCAACATATGTGCACACACCACTGGAAACAACGCTAGGATGCATGGAGCCTGGAACTGCTAGGTGCAATTACCCAGTGGGCAGGTAACTCAGCGGAATTAGTGCTTTTATGATTTGCATTGAAAACAGGCATTACATATTCTAATCCTAGCAATAATATTTTAGTAACCTTGCAATAATATTTTTTTTCGCAGTACTCCTCCATTAGCCTTTTTAAATAATTTATTTTTGTTAAAACATACATAACCCTACATTTCTGTATTGTGAATACACACTGGCAATAATAGGGGCATTCAGGAAGAAATATGTGATGAATTTTGTTTATTCACAGTCTGGACTGAAGGCAATTTATTCTGGATGGTATTCATGTTAAATTAGCCTTAATGTAAACAGATTTATATTATCATGATGGACCATTGTGTTTTGAATAAATAACTCAGCCATAACGTTAGAGTGGTGTTATATTAGCTATAATGATAAATGGCAAGATTACTAATTTTTACATTTTTGCCTTTGGTTATGAGAGAGATTTAGTAGCTTCCAGACTTTTTTAATCTAGTTCTTAATATTAATTTGAAGAAATTAGTGTGTTTATACTGCTTGTTTATAGATGTGTAGGAAAGAACTGCAGATGCTGGTTTAAATTGAAGGTAGGCACAAAATGCTGGAGTAACTCAGCGGGACAGGCAGCATCTCTGGAGAGAAGGAATAGGTGACGTTTCAGGTCAAGACCCTTCTTCAGACTGATGATTGAATGCTGTCTGGTGATCCCCGTTGCAATTGACGTTTTATGCTTTTATTCCAGTTAAGCCTTCTTTCTAGCTCTGTGACACGAGTCTTGCATTGGCAGCTTGGCAGACCATCAAGATATGACCATTTCCTAAAATTTGCACTGCAATTTTTAATGCAATGAATTAAGTAATTTTGTGCAAAACATCCAGATTTCTGTGGGAATATTTTTCTTTAAATGCAGTGTTGGTGGAGAGGGAAATATTTTAGAAGAGATTAAAGACCTATGGTCCTATGTTGTCAAATGTTTTGTTCCCCCTGTTAGCCCACAAAATAAATACACAGGGGTCATGAAACAGTGGATAGCAACATATCCCAGTTAGAATTCCTAGGTAGACAAAAAATGCTGAAGAAACTCAGCGGGAGAGGCAGCATCTATGGAGAGAAGGAACATTGACTTCTCTAATTTTAGATAGCCTTTGCTTTCTCCCTCCTTCCCCTCCCCTTTCCCAGCTCTCCCACAAAGCCTGCAGTCTCCGCCTCTTCCTTTCTTTTTCCCGTCCACCCTCTCCGACATCAGTCTGAAGAAGGGTCTCAAAACGTCGTCTATTCCTTCTCTCCATAAATGCTGCCTCTCCAGGATTTTTTGTCTACCTTTGATTTTTCTAGATCTGCAGTTCTTTCTTAAACACCAGTTAGAATTAATGCTCTGATTCTGATGATAACCAAGATGTAAACTTGACTTTTCTGAAAGTAAACCATTGCAAGCCTCAACTTCTAATGTAGGCTGTCCCTCAATTAGAATGCAGCTCAGAGAACTGGATACAATATTCAATGAACCTTTGTGGCCATTTTCCCGATTTTCTAATGAGGGAAATTATGCGATAAAGGGCTTATTGGCAAAAGTGTTAATAAAGATAAAAAATACCTTTCCTGTTCATCTACCGAAGGACCATGAGGATAGTCGAATGAAAGGCTTCTGATTTCAGACATCTATTGGTACCATCAAATATTCTTTGAATCAGATCAAGGTCATTACTATTAAATATGAGAGTAATGCTTCGCAACCATGCCCCAGCAACATTTCTCAGCACCATATGTAAAGAGTAGTCCATTTAGATGTATAATTCTCCCCTTTTCCTATGTAAACTATGTCAGTTAGTGGGGATAGCTTGTACAGTAATGATTTGGGTGGGAGTTAATCAGATTAATTTGACATGGTGCATTAAGTGTCATTAGGCAAATTACACTTTCATTCCATCAATTTGATCTGGGACCTTAAGCCAGATCACAAACATTTAAAATAATCACCTAACGGATACATCCCTTATTAACATTTTTACCTTAAAAATTAATCAAACATTTTAAAATAAGTTTTAGTTCTCTATGCCATTGAAAAGTAAACGCTTAGTTGACATAGGGAGGTTTTATCACACATAATTATTTGAACATTTCCTGCCTTGTATGCCAGTAAATATTTTTGCAAGGATTACATTTTGGAACTTTTTTTTTTAAATAGACTTTGGTTATCTTTTTCTATCTTTTTACTAGCTTATATGGAAGTATGGATTTTATAGTCATGACAATGTTGAAAACAAAATGTATAAAGATCAAATAATATTGTTTTCTGAAATTTGGCAATGTGGCCAGTATTCCCAGCTCTGGCGTGTACAGTAATATAGTAATATATAGTGGACAATCAATACATGAAATATTATTCTTCATACCTGTACATCCAGTAACCTTTCCATAGATGTACTTAATTGATCAACGTCCTAAATTAACTGCAGATATCCATGTCCATTCATATGGAAGGATCTCTTCTTGAATATTATACACATGGTAAGTTTTTTTTTTCATAGTTAAGAATATATAAATGTGAGAAATTAGGCCATTTCATTCCTCGTTGTTTTACTATTCAACAAGATCATGACTTTTTTTTACCTCGGCACCACTTCCCTACAAAACATCTTGCATTGTTCAGTTATCTTAATCAAAAAAATCTATTGTTCATCCTGAGCTTCCTGAATGCCTCAAGTCATGTTCACCTTAAGTTTTATGAATGCACAAATAAACTGCCAAGAATGCACCATTTATCAAGACACGTCGCAAATAATGTTTTTTTTACTGGCTAATACATTGGCACAAGCTTGCCTGGATCATGTGTTAAGTTTGATCTATCACCTTGTAATTAGCTTCTGGAAAACATATGAAACCAAACACCACACAGCCTCTTTTTGTTTAAAAAAATATTTATTCATTTCATTTGTTTAAGAAAGAACTGCAGATGCTGGAAAAATCAAAGGTAGACAAAACTGCTGGAGAAACCCAGCGGGTGAGGCATTCATTTCATTTGGTGATTTTAGAAATGCTATTGAAAATGGCCCAAATAATGCTTCTTCTGCCCATGAAAATGATCATTTGATATGGACCCAAAAATATTTCAATAAATAAGTTCAGCAATGAGAACGAAGCCCATGAACACTGCTCCTAAATCGCAACTTGAGTAGCAAATGAGTAGGCAAGAGGATTATCATCTCCAAATTTGCTATTTTCTTCAACAGTCTCCAACAGTTGCCAAAAACTGCTCTCCTTCCTATACTTGACTAATCTCTTTGGATCAGAATCAGTATTGCTATAGTGATTCTTAGTTCTACTGTAGACAAAAATGTTGGTGAAACTCAGCGGGTGAGGCAGCATCTATGAAACGAAGGAAAGGGTGATGTTTCAGGTCGAGACCCTTCTTCAGACTGCAGTCACCCATTCCTTCACTCCATAGATACTGCCTCACCCGCTGAGTTTCTCCAGCATTTTTGTCTACCTTCGATTTTTCCAGCATCCGCAGTTCTTTCTACTGTAATCACTATTCTCCAAACAATGATGTTTAGGAGTTATTTTTCTACTTTGAGAAATGTAGTGAGACCACACCTGCGTAGTGAAACCTAGTGAGACCACACCTGGAGTATTGTGTGCAGTTTTGGTCTCCAAATTTGAGGAAGGATATTCTTGCTATTGAGGGAATGCAGCATAGGTTCAAGAGGTTAATGTCAGAGATAGCGGGACTGTCATATGTTGAAAGAATGGAGTGACCGGGCTTGTATACACTGGAATTTAGAAGGATGAGAGGATATCTTATTGAAACATATAAGATTATCAAGGGATTGGATACACTAGAAGCAGGAAACATGTTCCCGATGTTGGGGGAGTCCAGAACAGTTTAAGAATAAGGGGTAGGCCATTTACAATTGAGATGAGGGAAAACATCTCCAGAGAGTTGTGATTTTGTGGTATTCTCTGCCTCAGGAGGCAGTGGAGGTCAATTCTGGGTGCTTTCAAGAGGGAGGTAGAAAGAGCTCTTAAAGATAGCAGAGGCAGGGGAAATGGGGAGAAGGCAGGAACGGGGTACCGATTGTGGATGATCAGCCATGATCACATTGAATGGCGGTGCTCGCTCGATGGGGCGAAAGGTCTACTCCTGCACATATTGCCTATGACTAAAGTTTGAGAAAGTGACAAATAAATGACATCAACCACATCCCATTAATGAATTGGAAAAAGAGGTCCAAATTTCAGTGGAAATCATGACTAGGATTAATACCATTAGTCTAATGCTGAATTACATTTATTGAACTGTATGTATGAGTATGCCTTCTCTTTCTTTCCCCTCCTCATGCTGCACATAAACATCATTCTCTACTCTGCTCCACAAACACTAACTCCTCACTTTTCACGTGGGACATATTTATTTTACATTCATCCACTTCCCAGAATCAATAGCTCCCTCACTTCATACCTCCAGTATGTGCATCAGTTCCATGGACCATCTCCACCGAGCTTCTCAACATTTTCAGTTTCCTTGCGGCACACAATACAAACATGAGGAAGAGCAAGGCAGGAATACCAATACTAAATTTGAGTGCGAAATAAGAGTCCCGGCCTGAAACATCATCTATCCATGTTCTCCAGAGATGCTGGTTGAATACCTCCAGCATTTTGTGTCTTTCTTTGAAATACCAATGTTGCTGCCTACCCCAATCACATGCACACACCTGTTCCATTGGTTGTGAAGTGTTAAATTCAGGACTAAAGACTGGACAAAAACATGTATTATTATCACTGAATGCAATCCATAATTATATTGGAAACATATTCATGAGGATTTTTCTGTTTTGTTAGTTGTAATAATATCTGAAATACATACTTTTAAAGACATTTATGATTTTACAAGAAACATTAAATAAAAGGAATGTAGAAAATAAATTTCACTGAATATTCCTACCGAAAATAACCATGAATGTTTTATCAGATCACTTGAGAGGCAATTCATTAATTCTTCTGCATAAAACTCTGGTATATTACGAAAACAGTAGCAAAGTTGAATCACAGATTTCAGAAAGCTAGGTTCCTTGTTTTTATCAATAGACTTGAAAAGGAAAAATTGGTAGTGGCAGCGATGAATAGGAAAAAAGCAATGCAAGTTCACATTACCAGCAGGGAAGGAATCCTTACCAACTGGGACCATATATTGGAAATTTGGGCATGCTTTTCCTACTATTAATTTTATATGGCTGGAAAATCAAGCATCAAAATTTCTGCTACACAGTTCTGCTGCACCAGCTCCCCACAAAGCACCTTGAACTGCCAGCATTTTGAAATATTATGCAGCTTCAATTAATTTTGCTACTTTAAGGCAATCCAGACACATCTGTCATTAAATACTGGCGAGTAGAGCACATAGCAGCGAAAAAGGAAAAATAAATAAAAATGCCTGGTATCTTTCATTAATTTGGTGCAGAAATCAACCAATTCATTGCACACATCAAGAGTTCCTTTCAGTGTTCAAACTTCCCTTCCCATTATGCAATAGATACACCATTTGTTATTAATGAACTTTTGTAATGTTTAAAAATAAAGCCTGCACTGCACCACCTCAGGACAATTGATTCTATGAGTTGGTAAATTCAAACATCACAGAATTCATAGGATCCCAATAGAGTTTAATCTTGCAGTAAAGTTGCAGGAACTTTCTAAGATGATTTCTCAAAAGATTAAGGTCAGTTCACATTAAAAATGCATTGCACCCATGCAAGCTTGATGAAATTATTCAAAGTCACTAACATTTAACATTGAAGAGCTAACATCATTGCCCATATGTGGAAAGGAAGATATTCTATGGAACTTCATAGATTCTGTAATCATAACCATATTTAAGAAAAAAGGAAAATCCAGCTATTATATCTATAGAGGGATAACTATGCTGCCCAGAATTCAGCATTCTCCTCTCAGTGGCTGGAGACCTGTTCCCCAAATCACAATGTAGAGTCTATTCATCCAAACTCACAGCAAATATGATCTTCACTTGCTCCATGACTGCCTGCAAGCTTCATGCTGTCTATATGTTTCTAAGATCTGGATCACCTGCAGTAGCTACCTCAAGACACTAGAAAACTACTACCAATGCTTTCTCTGTAAAATCCTCCTCATTCACAGGAGGGTGAAGTGGCAAACATCCACAGACAAACCAATGCTAGTGTCTGTCTCGGGAAAATATTACCAGGTAGACAAAGGAAAAGATGCAAGGATGTCAATTGCAGGATTTGGTGGCAGTTTGTGAGATACTTGGCCTTCCCCAAGGAGCTGAGTAAGTTTGACTCGTGCCTGATACTGTGGTTGTTGACCTGGAGATGACACCCACATTGGTTTACTTCTACTGTCAATGAACTTGGAAGATGTTGTAGAGATAGTGTTTGTGGAATTTTTCCAGTGCCTTAAAGTGCCTGCTGTAGGTGGACAAGACGTCACAACTATGGAAACTGCATAACGTTTTGCACAAAAGAAGGTGCCACACAAAGCAGCAACACGAGTTGTCAATTAAAAAAAACCACAAAGTGCTGGAGTAACTCAGTGGATCAGGCAGCATCTCTGGAGGACATGGATAGATCATGTTTCAGGTCGGGGCCTTCTTCAGACACCTTGATCTATTTTAATGAAGGTTTATCGTACTTTGAATGTCCATATATCCTTCTCAGCCAGCAGACAAGGCCACTATTTAATGTCTACTTAGAAAAAGAACAACGCACCATGCATTCAGCATTGCCCTAAAATCTCAGTCAAGATCAAGAACACATCCGATTCAAATCGGCTATCTACTTGAGTTAAGGCAGACAAGCAGTATATTGTAATTTTTCTTGACACAAGCGGAAAGTTGGCTGAAATCTAAGAGAGTATAATCTTATTGGAGAATATCTGGGAGGGAAAAAAAACCCACATAAATATGTCTGAACAATGAAAAGGCTGTTTTGTCCTTTGGGGAGAAGGTTGGGTTGTCAATCTATTTTGCACTCACATCTAAGTCTAACGATGGACAATTATATAACTGGTGTGCGGCTGAGGGCCAGATATATTTGGATTCATGGCACTCATAATTCCACTATAAAACAAAATAGAGAAGCATGCTTACAGGGAGCAGTCATATTGGTGGCTATGGTATCCATTTGCAGCTACCTTGTTTGTCCAGGCAGATGCCCAACTGGCATGAGCTGCAGATGTGAGATCCACATGGATTTCTGAAGGAAACTTTTCAAATGGATTTCCTTGTCTGTTTCTTTTCCATTGGCAGCTCGCCCTTATTCTTGCATTCAGATCTTTTCCTTCACTTCAACTGATACTTTTCTCAGATATCCATCTAACCACACAAAGCAGTGAGGAGATTGTGGAAGGTATTCTGTGGAATCGTTTAGCTTTACTTTTATTGTTACCAGTTTGCAAGATCAATAAATGTATCGAAGTGCCCCATTAGAAACAGAACTCGAAAAGGACCCAGCAAAATTGATTACCCCAGTTTCTTGTCCTATCGTTGAAGCTGCACTCATTTACAATATAGGGAGACATTTATCTTTTCATTCCATTTCCCTAAGTACCCTGTAGAAATATAAACAATGAGCTGGGGTCTAGGATTTGGGAGATTAAGTGAGACAACTGTTCTCAAAGAACTGTTCCTCATCCTCAAGATGGAGAATTGTGCCATTTACTTGCTGAATGCTGAAGAGAATAACAAAGTTGTCAGTGTCAATGTAAAGTGATAATGCCCATAAAAACCCCTTCCTTCAGTTAAATTCTGTTGGAGAGTTTAAGCAACATAGTCTGTTACAAAGAATGCCATTGCAAAAATATAGGTATTCCAGCCACAATCAAATGGAGAATAAGAGCGAAAATGGCAAAGCAAAACTACACTGACATAAATCACTACTTATGGATCAGTGTAGGTTGGTAAATATATCCTTCTCGCATTCTAGTGGGTTTTGGATGGGGAAACGGAGTTAACTCTCACCAGAATTCCCAGCAGGTGTTTAATGATCTGAAACATTGACTCAATTTCTGACTTCACTGATATTGCCTCACTTGCAGCAGTTTTCCAAAATTTACTGTTTTGCCCAACACAACCAATTTAGGGAAACACTTTTGTTGTCGTAGGCTGAGCATATCTGCCTTTTATTTAGGTTCAGCTGTCCTGTTATATGTTCATAGCTGTTTCTCGCTCCTTCTCTGGGAATTATGTCAGAAGTGATAGGAGTAGAAGTAGGCCATTCAGCCCATCACGTCTACTCCGCCATTCAATCATGGCTGAACTAATAGTAAATTACCTAATAGTTATCCTTGGCCTCTAGACATTCGCAACCCTGTTGCTTCTAGGAATGCAGGAAAGGAGTGGGGAAAGAGGAAGGGTTTGCTGTGGTAGGGCAGCATTGCAACACGTATCCAAGAACCCAGCCAGGCTGGGGATACGGGAACCCTGCTGAGCTCAAAATAAATGGCACGTTACTTATTTCATGATTCTCCCAGGCAGCCAGCCAGATTGACATACAAGCCAATTGCAGGGCAGAAAGAGTAAGTCTTTTCCCAGACAATTGATTGCATGAAGAGAGTCGAAGAACAGATTTGAAAGTCAGAGAGGGAAATTGGTAACAGGAACCAAAGCACCTGGAAGAACCCAACCGGGTCACAGGGAGAACATGCAAACTCCACACAGACAGAACCGGAGGTCAGGATGGAACCTGGTCTCTGGAACATGGATCTCTACCTGTGAGGCAGCAGCACTCCCAGCTGCGCCACTGTGCCGCTTTGATATTCCTTTACATCCTCCTCCCTACTCAATCTCCTTTAGTTTAATATCACCAACAAACTAGGAAAGATGACAATTCAAACCTCAGCTCAATTGTTTAAATTTTGGGGTCCAATCACTGATACCTGCTCAACCCCAACTTGCCAACCTGAGATGGATCAGTTCAATTCCTGTTGAATAACCAATTGTCCATCAATTGTCCGTACATTATCTACAATTCTATGAGCTCAATAATCAACCCCAGCATCATATCTACAGGCTTTCAAAAAATCCAAACACATCACATCAACTGGTATCCTCCTTACATCTCCACTAGCTGGATCCTCAAAGAACTCCAACTGATTAAACAAACATGATTTTCCCTTCCCCTTGGACAGTGAGAAGGATGTTGATATGGGCCTGGGGTGAGGGTGGGTGGATATATCTCTTACTACAGTGGGATCCATTCCATAAAGGCTTCCTGAAGGGCAGAAACAAAGTTATGTTCCTCCTGGTCTTAAACCATACTATTAAAAGCATTTGCTTAGGCAAACCACCATATCAACAAATTGATTTAAATCAATTCTCCAAGTTACAGAGCAGAACCATGATTTAAATATGTTAACGGGGTGCATGATCTTGCAAGCATAATAAAACAATATTGATGCAGGTGCGTAGGAAGGAACTATAAATGCTGGTTTAAACTAAAGATAGATACAAAATGCTGGAGTAACGCAGCGGGAAAAGCAGCAACTCTGGAGAGAAAGAATGTGTGATGTTTCGGGTCTCAACCATTCCTTCTCTCCCTCGATGCAGGTGCATCGGGTTAGTGTGGTGTTCCTTCATTTTCAGGACATAACCCTGCTCCATTGTTCTGCCGCCCATAGTAAGGAGTGCAGATTAATATCAAGACCATTGATAGTTAACAGCAATGAACAATTGGCAGTTCACCTATTATAGCTCACTTCATAAGGCTTGCATGTCAAAATATGCCCCAGAAGTCTCTTCATTTTTGCCACAAAGTAACTTGCCAAGAAATAGGATATATTTCACAGGAAAATTAACTATTTATGTACACCTTCCCTAGCACATAGTTAAACCCTTTTTCCATTTTGTGAAAATATTCTTCTCATTTCTTTATATTATGGTTCTAATTTTGATTTATTCATGCATTTAAGCTGTGAAGCTCAGATGCACAATGTGCGGCAGTGTTTATGTCTGGATGAGGCACTGAGACTGAGCATATACTTACGGTTTCTTCTGGTACAAGACGTATGGTTCTGGCTCCAGGAATGGAATATGTTTTTGCTTCAGTAAAGAGCTGTACAGCGAATGGTTAAATAAGTCTCCAATCATCCTGGCCACCATAACAGCTACCATTATTGGCAGCAAGGATTGCACATCATTGGTTAGCTCCACCTGCAAGAACATAGGAAATACTATATCAGATTTGAGCAAGATAAATGTTTTTATACAGTTCGAGTCACCAAAATCATTGTTCGGTAGGATTGCTTGGGCAAGAGTTAATGTATTTGAACCGCATTAAGGAAGATAGAGATGAAAAGTGGGTAATTTCTGCTTTCATGATCTGTTGCCGACCACGATTTGTCCAGGTTATTTCTTGCTTCCAGTTTCCCCCCGTCCCCACAAATAAAATCAGTTTAAAGATAGATTCCAACCCAAAACATCACCTATCCATTTTCTCCAGAGATGCTGCCTGACTCACTATGTTACTCCAGCATTTTTGCTGCCATGTTCCACTGCTTATCAATAAATTAATGTGCCTTCTATGAAATGCAAATCAAATTAGCCAAACAACTGTCCTGAGCAATTTTGGAACTTTCTCTGTTCTCTGTTCATCTGTTATTTGGGCATCAATCAAAAAATGGAAATAAATAACAAAATGAATAAGAGAACTGAAATGTTTATTTTTTAATTTTATTATACACATTTTCTGTCAGATTATAACACGCATATAGTTGAAATTAGTTTTGGCACCTGGACTGAATTTTCTACTGTCGTTGATTCACTATGAAAAATGGGACTTACAAGTGGTACCCAGACCCCACACTGCTGGAAATTGGAAATTATTCATGCAACAATATCTTTGCATATACAATATAGTCTGCTACAAAAATGCCATTGCAGAAGCAGAAGCCAAAATCTTTACCTCTGGTACATGCCAAGGATTTGCTCATGGCCTCTACTCCTCGTCACCCATGTGCCTTGACAATGTATCAAATTCGAACATATATTCATGTCTTCAAGTTCTATATTGCTGTTGAGTTTAACAATCCTTCCCCTGCCTCTGCACTGTTTTATTCCTTTTCTAATATCCAATCCTTGGATAATCTACAATTTAATGCTCAGTAAATTAAATCTGTCATCATTAGCCACTGTCACATCTGTACTGTTATTATTGACACTGTATTCTTCCGACACAATATTCTTCACCTATTATCTCAGATCATATTAGATCATTGCCTATTCTGGCCACAATTTTACCGAAACCAATTAACCTACAAACCTGGACATCTTTGGAGTGTGGGAGGAAACCAGAACACCCGGACAAATCCCACGTGGTCACAGAGATAACATACAAACTCTGGACAGACAGCACCCGTAGTCAGGATCGTACCCGGGTCTTTGGCGCTGTAATGCATTAGGTCTACTGCTGCGCAACTGTGCTGCCCTTCTGCTACATGTTCTGATCTGGTGTCATTGGCAGTGGAGCTGTTTACACAACTTTCATCCATCCTGATATTGGCGCTATGAGGCTTTTCATCCCCTGGATAATGGTCAATAATGTCGTTGGATTGGAAGACATCTGTACATTATTGAATTATTGAATTGTATCCCTTAGAGTTTGTATTAGCAATCGAGTTGACATGCAAAGTCTATTCAGCCACAAAAGCTGGATTCAGTAAATGTTCCACATAACCTCTAGCTGGTGTCCATCTATACTATACCTTGATGGAGGTGATAATCACACACACTCACCTCAATATGTGCCTTGGAATGATATCAGCACTCAACGTTATACAGGCATTATAAGTAAGAGCTGTCCAAAATCCTCCAATTGCCCACAATGAACAATGTGACTGAGTCACTGTTTCTACAGCATAGCAGAAGCTGCAAAAGTTCTCCCCTCGCACACAAGGACAATGGATAGCTCCCGAGATTTTATTCATCTTTTAACCAAATGCTAATTTCTAACATAGCAAACTTAACAGGGAGCGGCTCACGGAAAAGAGAGCAAATGTTTTATTTTTTGTAAAGAATCTCTTCCTCTGCTCTTTCCCCCATGCTGTGTTTTCTGCAAATCCTTCACCAGTCACATGACAACGCTGCTCTTCATATGAAATTCGTGCAGCATCTCGGGAGCCTTAGGGGAGCTTAGCCCAGAAATTGGATCATGTACTGCCCTATTTGTAGCAAACCGTTTTCCATTTTATCTGAAGTAGATCATGCTGCAGGTCAGTAAAGGCCGAGTTACATGAAAAATGAATTGGGCCAAGCATTTCCCATGCTATTCATGTTACATCTGCAAACATTTCTCTGGCACCAGGAACACTGTGAATGATATAATTATTTGTGCAAAATACATTTCCGTGCACAACAAAACATGTTAGAGCTGAAAGTCCCATCAAGGATCTGCAGTAAATGTTATCTGGGGAATGCAATTGGCTTAGCAGAAGTTGAAAAAATGTTTTATTTTCTTGCTATTTCAAGGTACACTTTTCTGTCATCATAGTACCCGATGGGCACATACAGAAGAGACTGCAGGCAGCAGAAACACCAGTTAAAACTAACAATAAGCTTTTTGTTTAGATGCCAAGGGGGTCAGGGGTTATGGGGTAAAGGCAGGATAATGGGGTTGAGAGGAAAAGATAGATCAGCCATGATTGAATGGCGGAGTAAACTTGATGGACCAAAAGGCCAAATTCAGCTCCTATACAGTGCATTCAGAAAGTATTCAGACCCCTTCACTTGTTCCACATTTTGTTACATTGTAGCCTTATTCTAAAATTGATTAATTTCATTTGTTTAATCATCAATCTCCTGACAATGCCACATAATAAAAAAAGTGAAAACAGGTAATTAGACATTTTTGCAAAGTAATTAAGAAATAACTGAAATATCACATTTATATAAGTATTCAGACCCTTTGCTATGACACTCAAAAATGAGCTTAGGTGCATCCTGCTTTCATTGATTGTCCTTGAGATGTTTCTACAACTTGATTGGAGACCACCAGTGGTAAATTAAATTGATTGTACATGATTTGGAAAGGCACACACCTGTTTATATAAGGTCCAACAGTTGACAGTGCATATCAGAGCAAAAACCAAGCCCTGAAGACGAAGGAACTGTCCGTTGACCTCTGAGACAGGATTGTGTTGAGACGCAGACCTAGGGAAGGGTATAAAACAATTTCTGCAACATTGCAGGTCCCAAAGAGCACAGTGGCCTCCGTCATTCTTAAATGGAAGAACTTTGGAACCACCAGGACTCCTCATAAGCTGGCCGCCCGGCCAAACTGAGCAATCGAGGGAGAAGGGCCTTGGTCAGGGAGGTGACCAAGAACCCAATGGTCACTCTGACAGAGCTTCATAGTTCCTCTGTGGAGATGGAAGAACCTTCCAGAAGGACAGCTATATCTGCAGCAATCCACCAATCAGGCCTTTATGGTAGAGTGGCCAGACGGAAGTCACTCTTCAGTAAAAGGCACATGACTGCCCGTTTGGTTTGTCAAAAAGGTAGTTTTCTCTGGTGCTGTGGTCTGATGAAACCAAGATTGAACTCTTTTGCCTGAATGCCAAGCGTCATGCCTTGAGGAAACCAGGCACCGCTCATCACCTGGCCAATACCATACCTACAGTGAAGCATGATGGTGGCAGCATCATGCTGTGAGATGTTTTTTAGCGGCAGGAACTGGGAGACTGGTCAGGATCAAGGGAAAGATGAATGGAGCAAAGTACAGAGAGATCCTTGATGAAAACTTGCTCCAAAGCATTCAGGACCTCAGATTGGGGTGGAAGTTCACCTTCCAACAGGACAACAACCCTAAGCACACTGCCAAGATAACGCAGGAGTGGCTTCATGACTGTGAATGTCCTTGAGTGGGCCAACCAGAGCCTGGACTTGAACCCGATCGAACATCTCTGGAGGGACCTAAAAAGATCTGTGCATCGACGCTCCCCATTCAACCTGATAGAGCTTTGGAGGATCTGCAGAGAAGAATGGAAAAAATTACCCAAATACAGGTGTGCCAAGCTTGTAGCGTTATACCCAAGAAGACTTGAGGCTGTAATCGCTGCCAAAGGTGCCTCAACAAAGTACTGAGCAAAGGGTCTGAATAATTATGTAAATGTGATGTTTCAGTTTTTTCTTTTTAATTACTTTGCAAGAATTGCTAAAAACCTGTTTTCATTCTTTTTTATTGTGGGGTATTGTGAGTAGATTGCTGATTTTAAAAAAATGAATTTAATCCATTTTAGAATATGGCTGTAATGTAACAAAATGTGAAGGGGTCTGAATACTTTCTGAATGCACCATAACGTATGAACTTATAAATTGCTCATTCCACCAGTGAGTCAATGATAATACCACTAGCAGCAGTCATTTTGGGAATGATTGACCATTCAGGGCGAATTGAGATAACGGAGTAGGAGGTATAAAAATCTAATCCCACAAGATTTTTGGAGACTTCACTTCGTATTCAGACTTCTCAGCTTTTCTAAAACATTCGTCCAAACATATGCATGGTTCAATGGGACGATGTTTGGCCACACTTTTTGCATGAACTGGCATCTTAACATCAACAACATCAAGTCCATTCTCAACATTCATAACGCATGATCATTCTAAGTGTCCACAACAGGTCCCTGCCTCATCTCCCAACTTGTTCCTCACTGCTGCACCAAAAATGTCCCCCTTGCGCTGTACTAAAAAAAAAATGATTTCAGCGAGGAACAGATGTCAGATCTGGCACTGGGATCTGCCAGCAATGCTGCTTTACCACACATACAAGTAGTCATGGATTCATCTGTCTAACCATGGGGAGGGGTTCCCTTTATAACCTGGATTTACTGATAGGCAGGAAAGGTTTGCAATCCATCAATGTGCAGAATATTGTGGATTACAAGAATATCCTGATGGTGAATGTCATGTTTCCAGATTGCACATAAGGCCGTTTCATCCAGTGAATGCCAGAGGACAAGGGCTTCCGCTCCTTTTCTGGCTGCTCATCCTGGTGCACTTGTCCAACATAATAGATGAGTACAGGTATAAGAGGAAGAGAAGCATCAGGATCGTAGTGCAAAATACTACTCATCTCATCAAGTTGAGATTTTGTTGGCTTTATCAATCAGAGATGTCCTGCAGTACATGCCAAGCTGATATTGAGAATTTATCATCTGCTGCATTCTGCACAACTTTGGCAATCAAAAACGGCAGCTGCTGCCGGAGGAAGGGCAACAAAAAAAGAAAAAATAAGGACCCTGAGTTGGAGTCATGGGAGTAGAAGGAGCAGGAGAATGAAGACAACCACCATGGCACGTACCTGCTCAGATTCCACAACCTCAACCCCCTGATAAGTGGAGGAGGCAAGCAATGACCATATCAGGATCAAGGGATTCCTCAACAAATATAAGGTACAGGTACACCACCGATTTTTCAGCAAATGGTGATCCAGCATCTCCTTTAATATGGACAAATTACAAGGGCACACATGAAATCCTTCTGAAGATGTGGCGCCTAGGCTGCCAATCTTAACCTCGTCAGGACTTCCGCAGCTGATCAGCAGGTCGAATTTGCCCCCTGCGGTCGGGTTTCTGGAACTTCAGCCCAGTTGGAGCTGGCAAATCCATTCCCATAGCTGACTTCAGAGGCTGGATTTGCGGGCTGGTATCTCAGTCCTAGGCAGACCATTCTAATGCTGTACTACTCCTCTCAGAGGCCGTAACCTCAATTGGTCCAGCAAAATGGATAATCCATAAAGGCTCTAGAGCCAAAGATGCCCATAGATTGGTGGTGGACCTGTATTCAAAAAGAGACAGCAAATTAGAATTCTCCAATGCAAACTTTCTCCAATGCGAATGGAGACTTTCTCCATTTTCTCAACAGCCAAAATCAGCCAGTAAAGCACAGATTTTGCATAAAATCTCTTTACATCCTGCTTTACAAGTCTAGCCATACTGATAATAACACCATGAATTAATTAATTCCTGCTCCAACTACCTTCAAAGTTTTTCTTACTACATCTCTGTAGTTGCTAATGAGTGTCATCTCAGTGAACGAACACTGATCACTGCATAAAATGTTTTACTGACGGTCACCAATTCAGAGGGTGCAAACATTGGTGCAGACCACCTTAATATATCCTATGAGATCATGGTTATTTTTCTTATCATTCTATTGTGCAGGGCTTCTCAGTCCTGATGGAAAAGAATATGGCATAACGGCACAGTTGGTAGAGCTGCTGCTTCACGGCGATGGAGACCCAGATTCGATCCTAACAGGTGCTATCTGTGATGAGTTAGCATGTTCTACCTGTGTATGTGTTTTACCCAGGTGCTCTGGTTTCAATAAACAATAGGTGCAGGAGAAGGCCATTCAGCCCTTTAAGCCAGCACCACCATTCATTGTGATCATGGCTGATTAACAATCAGTACCCCTTTCCAGCGTTCTCCCCATATCCCTTGACTCTGCTATCTTTAAGAGCTCTATCTAACTCCCTCTTGAAAGCATCCAGAGAATCGGCCTTCACTGCTTTCTGAGGCATGGAATTCCACATTCACAACTCTCTGGGTGAAAAAGGTTTTCCTCATCTCCATTTTAAATGGCCTTTCCCTTATTCTTAAACTGTGGCCTCTGATTCTGGACTCCCCCAACATCGGGAACATGTTTCCTGCCTCTAGCGTGTCCAATCCCTTAATAATCTTATATGTTTCAATAAGATCCCCACTCATCCTTCTAAATTCCAGTGTATACAAACCCAGTCACTCCATTCTCTCAGCAAATGACATCCCGCCATCCCAGGAATTAACCTTGTGAACCTAGGCTGCGCTCCATCAATAGCAAGAATGTCCTTCCTCAAATTAGGGGGTCAAAACTGCACACAATACTCCAGGTGTGGTCTCACTAGGGCCCTGTACAACTACAGAAGGACCTCTTTGCTCCTATACTCAACTCCTCTGGTTATGAAGGCCAACATGCTATTAGCTTTCTTCACTGCCTGCTGTATCTGCATGCCTACTTTCATTGATTGATGAACAAGGACCCCTAGATACCGTTGTACTTCCCCTTTTCCCAACCTGACACCATTTAGATAATCTGCCTTCCTGTTTTTTTGCTACCAAAGTGCATAACCTCACATTTATTCACATTAAACTGCATCTGCCCAATCCCCCAACCTGTCCAAGTCACCCTGCATTCTCAGAGCATCATCCTCCTTTTGCATCGTTTTGTGGGAGATTCAAATATACATTTGCATTAAACTCAGCCATGTTTCAATGCATCAAAAGTAAATGCAATCTAACTACAGGGCACTGATCTATCTGTAAGGCACTGTTCAATAACAACTGCAATATGCGTATAGATAAATACTATCTAGCAAAACTATTTAACAAAATTGCAGATGGGGATTCAACAAAATGCCAGTTGTTAAATATAATAATTGCTAAATGTCTCCTGCCAAAAAGATTCCAATCTATAACTGTAGGCAAAAAATACTTTAAAGTATAAGCTGATCCAGACAATTTCCACTGTCCTGTCCATTTCCATTTTATATTGAATGTAGTAGGATGTTATATTTATTTATAATAGTTGTCTTAAAGATTACATGTAAATACGTTTATAAATTGTTGTTAATTAAAAATTGAAATTCAGAATTTGTTCCTTTTATAAAGAGTTAACTTAAATGCAGAAATTCAAAATGGTACTTGACTGAACATTATTTATGTGTATTGTTTAACAAAATAACTATGCAGGATATCCTAGTTAATGCTTGTAATGGGTTCCTGCCTAAGGGCGGCTTAGTTTTTAAATTTATTCAGTTCATTTCTATTTACGCAATGCTTATTCTAGTTTCTTGTTCAAAGGGTACAATATATGCGGAAATGTTCAATTTCCTTTAATATCTCAAAAGTTTTAGCTTGGTTTATAGTTTGGTATACAAGATGTAACCAAAAGTATCAATAGCTTTTAGTATGTAGGTTTCTTTGAACAGAATAACAATTTTAGATCCCTCAAAGTAATCTGCAATTACTTCGAATGAACATTGGAATCAATTATTTTGACAAGTGAAATGCCTGAACAATATGTTGAATTCAATTTGTACTTTTTCTCTACTTTAGTAAAATGGGAATGCCTACTTTTGATCCAACTTGTTTTTTTAACCATATAGTTGAAAATTAGTATTATTACTGTGAGAACCAATGCAGATTCTTACTGGGCTTGGACCACTGATGAGAATACTGTTCACTAAAGTGCACAAAAGATACACCATGCCTTGTTAACTCAATGACAATGAATGTTTTCTGTACAAAATACTAAATGATTGCACTTTTAGAAATGAATAGTTGTTCTGATTGTTTTATCCTCTTTATAAAAATCCATTGAAGACCTGGTGATGAATAAATTACAAACCATCTAATGGGAACCACAATGTCCATTCTTTCATAAATGTTCACTCATTCTAGAGCATTTGATGGGATCTATTTTAAAAACAAAAGCTCTGGTGCCTTTTCCATGTGGGAAGTCAATGTGAGGATTGTTTAGTTTCTGAACTAACATTGCTGACCTCTACCATTCACCTATGTATTCATCTGAATGGAACTGGAGTCCTGAGTCAGAACCATGAGTGAAGGACACATCTGCTTCCTGTAGTTACATCTCCTCCAAATTCCAAGGATCAATATTGGCCTCTAACCTGGAGAACTGCAATGATGGTATTTAAAGTTTTACTAAAAGGTTTTGCTCCTTGATACGTACAATAAAACCACAATTGGTGTTTGAAAAAAAAAACAGCCTTCACATGATCTTACATAAACTTCATGAAAGCTGGTCAGGAGCTAATAATATTTGTTATCAATGGTGTTTCTATTACTATTTTTTCACACTCCCAATCATTTAATACATTCTAAACAATATTTAGTATGAATACACTTGAAGTGTTCTAGCTCCGAAAACTTTGGAAATCCTGACACCTAGTGGTATCCCTGAGTATGCCAAATGCAAAATTTTCAGTAATACTACAATTTAATGAATCAATTATATGATATTGTTTAAAAAAAAAAATAGAGTACAACAGATACAGATTTCTAGATAATGTAAAATCAGCTGGAAAATTAAATAACTGAAATTGGTGTGAGGAATAAAAAAATCTTAACAGTGTTAACTTAGTAAACTTTGTTTGCATGTCAGCAACATTTTGATGCATGTAGGCCAGATTGTTCGTCAGGTTTCTCCTTCAGTGGAATGGGTTCATCGGTTGTCCCGCAAGGTGATGTGTATTCTGCCAATGCATCCTCAGAGACACAAACATCACCTTCTTCATTCATTTTCTACATCTTCTACCTGCAGCACAGGTCGCCCTCTTATGGTCAACCAATGCAGGGCTCAGCAGCCACTCACCAAAAGGAGCACCCTCTCTGAAGGGAGACTTTGGCACTGTGAGGGTGACCATAGCATTGACCGGCATCTAAAACTCTATCTCTATAATATCTCCACATCTCCTGATAACTCCTGTTTGCATGCCTGCCCTCAGCACATACACAGCCCATACTGAGTGAGGAGCCATGGATTTATGGAGCATGTGTTTCCATTAGCTGAAATATGTTGAGTGAAACGGACAACTTCAGAATAAATAAAGCAAATAAGGCTCCAGGTGTATAATGTTTGACTGTTGACGGTTTTTAACATTTCCCCTTTACCTTGAACCTAATTCCACTGGTCCTCGATTCTAGTGACTGCTCCAATTTCCTCTATTCTACTGTCTTTCTCCTCGGTAAATACAGGGAAGAAATAATCATTTAGGACCTTGCCCATCTCCTGTGGTTCCACACAGAGGTGACCGCGTTGATTCCTGAGAGGTCCCACTCTCTCTCTAGTTACCCTTTTCTCCCTTATATATTTATAACATCTTTTTGGATTGCACTTAATGCTACCCGCCAGAGCTATCTCTTGGCCCCTTTATGCGCCTTCTGATCTTTTTCAGTTTACTTAGTTCCAGAAACTCCTCCAGGGATGCACTTGATCCCAGCTGCCTAACCTGTCCCATGCATCCTTCTTGTTTTTAACTAACGTCTCAATTTCCCTTGTCAGCCACGCTTCCTTACGTTTGCCTGCTTTGTCCTTCACTCTAACGGGGACGTACACATCCTGAGCTTTCTTCAGTACACTTTTAAAAACATTCCACTTGGCCGATGTTCCTTTCCCCTCGAATGCCCCTCAAGTCCAGTCAGCTTGAGCGAGACATTCTCTCATACCCTCAAAGTTGGCTTTACCCCAGTTGAGCATTTTAACACATGGACCCTCTCCATCCCTATCCATAACCATCTTAAACCTAATCGAACTGGTCAATGGTCCCAAAAGGCTCCTCCACACACACTTCATTAACTTGCCCTTCCCAATTTACCAATACTAGATCCAGTGTTGCCCTCTCACATACGAGGGCCTCTACATAGTGCTTAAGAAAACACTCCTAAACACTTTTGAGGAATTGCATCCCATGTAAACTCTTCATGCTTTCATTTTCCCAGTCTATATTGGGAAAGTTAAAATATCCTACTACAACAACCTTATTTGACCTGCAGCTGTCTGCAATCTCCTGGCACATTTGTTCTACTAATTCCCGTTGACTCTTCGGGGGTCTGTAGTGCACCCCCAACAAGGTGATCATCCCACTGATGTGCCTTTGTCCTACACGAGATCCCACCCCCCTGCCAATCTAGTTTAAACACTCTCGTGTAGCATTAGCAAACCTTCCCGCTAGGTGTTGGTCCCCTCCAGTTTAGGTGCAACCTATCCTTTTTGTACAGGTCAACCCTGCCCCGGAAGAGATCCCAATGATCCAGAAATCTGAATCCCTGTCCCCTGCACCAGCTCCTCAACTTCATGAAGGATCAAAGTGCAAAGCTTTTGCCCAGGTTACCTACCATCTGCATACTCAGGCTGCTTGTACAAAATGGAGGAGATAAACCCTTCCCTCCTTGAGCAGAGAGCTCAGCAGTATCATGAAGAAAGTAGTTGGCTGCAAACTGCAAAACATGGCAATTGAAAAGAATCAATCACTTCACACCTGTCTCTATACCTCCTCCCTTGCTTCCATGTGCGGAAATTGTGTGGGGGGGGGGGGGGGGGCTGTACCCCCCATGTTTTGAGAGGAGAGGAACAATCCCCCCCATGTTTTGTGAAACATGTTGCAGCAAAACCAAAGCCTCTGAAGTCGAGTCGCAACGCCACCATAGCCTCCGAAGTCAGCCAGTTCTGTGATGGTAAGTCCACAGGCTCTGCGATCGGAGCCCTCAAGGTCGATTCCAGTTGGAGGCCGCCAGCTCCTAGAATCTAGCAGCCTGGGACTAGCTGCAGTTCCCAGGTCAGCTCGCCTCCCCCGGGACTGGCTGTAGTGCTCAGCTTGCCTGCCCCAGGACTGGCTGTAGCGTCCAAGTCAGCTCGTCTATCCCAGGGATGGCTGTAGCACCCAGGTCGGCTCGCTTGCCCCAAATCTGGCTACAGCACCCAGGTCGCCTGCATGCCCCAAGACTGGCTGCAGTTCCCAGGTCGCGAAAACTAATTGAGAAAAAAAAAATGTCTGCAGGCCAGATGATTTTGGGTTATGGCGTGGGCTGCAGGTTGCTGACCCCTGTCCTAGATGTCAGGCCTCATTGTGTCCTCCGCATGCTTTGAATGCGATATCCGCCCCTGCTTGCTTCCATCCAGGGACCCCAGCAATCCTTCCAGGTGAGACAGGCATTCAGGTGCATCTCCTCTAATCTCATCTGCCAACCTGCACCCATAGCAGGTGGACCTTCTTTGTGAGTCTTAGCCTCCGATGGTTTGTGGACAAGAAGAGATAGGATTGTTGCTCCCAGTAGCTTTATAGGTCGATTGGGCAAAGGCCTTTTCACTCTCTCTCTTTAGCCACCTTTGGCAAGGAGCATCCGGGGAACTTCCCCTCACACGCCAGGTGACACAGAAAGCTCAAACAAGGCATTACAATAAGAACAATCAAATTTCACCTCAACATTCAGCAAAAGTCACTCAAAAACCTTTACCAGCATCTAGACACGGTGAGCTCACCTTAACATTATCCCTAGTGAATCTATAAACAATTAAAGGTATGTTCAAACAGCTAGGATGAGTGGGGGCTTATTCCTGCAACTCAAACCTGACTCACATGGCTCACATTGTGTTGTTTGCGTGTATGTTACTCTAAGGCCGATGTTACAAATTCCTTCCCTGATTATTCCTTGAGTGTAGCTCATGATTAATATTCTACACAAATTGGGAACAAAGGAATGGTGCTAAGCAATTGAATTTCTAGGCCATTAGGTTTACAGATACTTGTTTCTGGAAAATTCTTACCATGATAGCAGTGAGGGAAATTGTTAGTCTTGAAACACCACAAAAATATGAAGCAGCTCCAATTACTGCAAAAAGGCCAGGATCTATCCAGGCTCCATACTCATCAGTTTGGACACCAAATATCGACACCATGATCAGACCAACTATCCTGCCACATAAGGCTCCTGTGTATCTAATGGAGAAGATGGTCAGTTTAACAGCAAAATTATCATTAGAATTTGACAAAGGTTACGACAAATCTGTCAAACATGAAATAGTTTTCCGGTTACACTTTATTGATGAACATTCTCAAATATTGTAGAATAAAAACAAGGATGGAATTCGACTTTAGGCCTTAAATTTTAGAGATACAGTGGAAACAGGCCCTTTGACCCAACCGAGTCCACACCGGTCAGCGATTACCCTGTACATTAGCACTATCCTACACACTAAAGACACTTACAATTTTACAGAAGCCAGTGAATTTAAAAACCTGTACGTCTTTGGAATGCTGGAGGAAACCGGAGCAACCAGAGAAAACCTACGCAGTCACAGGGAGAACGTACAAACTCCATACAGACTCCACCCATAGGCATGATCGAGGCCAGTTCTCTGGCACTGTAAGGCAGTAACTCTTACCGTTGCGCCACCCCGATTAACTCCTTGCTTCCCATGTGAAAACCATGGATCAACAAACAAGAGAGACCAAATATTAAATATTTTTCACCAGAGGAGGAAACTGAAATTACCCAAGGATTGTTGACAAGTTTATATTGGCAAAACTTAATGGTAAGCGTGCCCATATATCCCCAGTAGTCCTTTTAAAGACTACGTCATGCAAGGATGTGCTTCACTTTAGTTTTCCTCTCCTGATGTGCCTTTTCCAGGTTAAATCAGGTTATAGAAATGCAATAAAAAACTTCCACAAGGGGAAAGACATGCTTCAAGTAGGCAATATCAGGAAAAATTATATTGACCAATCAACGACAACAAGAAACTTGGACGCATAATATCCCAAGGCACTTAACAGGAATTTATAGAAACAACATTTGATAAAATACAGTAATATTAGAGCAGGCATTTGCTCACAGCTACATGTTTTAAGGAATTAAAGAGGCAAGAAGATTTGGGAGAAAATTTCAGAGTTTCTCTTTGGGAGGTAGTATAGAGGAAGCAGGGAGTCTGCAGGAGGACTCGGACAGGTTGAGAGAATGTACAAAGTGGCAGATGGAATACAGCTAAGCAAAGAGAGCAGTCATGCACCTTGGTAGTAGCAATATAGGCGTAGACTGTTTCCTAAATGGGGAGAGGATTCAGAAATCAGAGGATTCAGAAATCAGAGTTGGTGCAGGATTCCCAAAGGATTAATTTGCAAGTTGAATCAGTAGTAAGGAAGGTAAATGCAATGTTAGCATTCATTTCGAGAGGACTAGAATGTAAAAGCAGGGATGTAATGCTGAGGTTTATTCTAAAGCACTGATAAGACTACATTTGGAGTATTTGTGAGTAGTTTTGTGCCCGATATCTGAGGAACGATGTGCTGGCATTGGAGAGGGTCCAGAGGAGGTTTATGAGAATAATCCCAGGGATGATTTGGTTACAGCTCTGGGCCTGTTCTCACTGGAGTTTAGAAGGATGAAGTGGACCTCATTGAAACTTATTAAATAATAAAAGGCCAGGATAGGGTGGATGTGGAGAGAATGTTTCCATTAGTGAGAAAGTCCAGGACCAGAGGACACAGCCTCAGATTAAAAGGATGTACCTTTAGAAAGAAGATGAGGAGGAATTCCTTTAGCCAAAGGGTGGTGAATCCATGAAATTCATTGCTATAGACAACTGTGGAGGCCAAGTTCGTGGGTATTGTTAAAGTGAAGATTGACAGGTTCTTGATTAGTAAGGGTGTCATAAATTAAGGGGAGATGGTAGGAGAATAGGGTTTAGAGGGAAAGATAGATCAGCCATGATTGAATGGCAGAGTAGACACAATGGGTCAAAAGGCCTTATTCTGTTCCTATAACTTATGAACATGAATTTATGCAGGCATGGTCATTATTGATTAAAACCCAAGGTGTGCAAAAAGCCAGAAACGGGTGAGTGCAAACACAGGTAGAGAAGGTTACAGAGATTGAGAAGAAGATGGCCATGAAATAATTAAAAACAGGGATAAGGTTTAAAGTCAAGAGCTCCTTAACCAAAAACCAAAGCAGATTATCAAGCAACAGGAGGAAGATCGAAAAGGATTGCAAGAACAAGGAGGCGCAAGGAACTCCAAAAAAAATACACAAACACAAATTGTTGGGGTAACTCAGCAGGTCAAAGATAGTGTCATTTTGTGCAAGAACTAGGGTACAGGTTAAAGGGTTTTGGGATAAGCTGGTTGATGGATGGCTGGGAATTAGCAATCAACCAGGATAAAACTCAAGGCTCTAGATTGGCCAGTCAGACATGTACATAAGTAAGATTTTTAGTTTAACTACTAAGCAAAGTCAAAGTCGATAAAAGGTTTATAGAAGTAAAATGTTATCTTACAGCATTGGTATGACAAGTCCACATGCCATGGCAGTACCAGCTGTCCAACAAGAAAATAAATAGTAAATAACGAGAGCTGTAAGGAGAGCAGCAAATCCAAATTCTTTGTGTGTTCCTCTTCTGAATAGATATACAATTCCATTCTTCCCATTTTCAACCAAGAGTGTCGCAGCTGAAGACAGACACAACAGTTAAAGAAGCCAACATGAAAATGCTACGATGCTGGCTATCTGAAATAGATGCACAGACTGCTGGAAATACCCAGCAGATCAAGCAATGTCTATGGAGAGAGAAACAGAGTTAATGTTTCTGGTTGACGACCTTTCATTTAATGTGATTTCTTTCACCTATTTTCAATTTTTAATTTAGTCGTGAATTAAATGTATGGAAGTGGCTACATATAAATTTACAAACAATATTAAAGTAAATGAAAATACTAAATACAAGGAATTTCAGGTGCTGGTTTATACCCAAAATGGACAGAAAATGCTGGAGTAATTCAGCGGGTCAGGCAGCATCTGCAAGAACTCGGATGGGTGACATTTCCAATTGGAACCCGAAACGTTACCTATCAATGTTCTCCAGGGATGCTACCTGACCCGCTGAGTTACTCCAGCATTTTGTGTCTACCAAATACATTTAGTTGTTTTTCATCAACAACTCCACATTCAAATTCTCCCAACACCAACACTTTGGCCAGAATTTGTATAGCCATGTATCTAGTAGAAAGGTCTATAAATGGGCAGGCCATAATGAGGATCTTATCTCCTGAACACCCACCCCACCAGCTCTCTAACCTCTATAATATTCATCCAGAGAGTAATGTCATATTCATCAGTAATAACATCACTGCTCCTGCAATAAAACTGAATATCCATATCCTACAATGTTCCAGAAGGATTTAATCTAGGTGAAGTTTACCTTCATTGTGACTATAGTTTGAATGTTCTATGCCATCAGGTCCCATCCACGTTGTTCCTTGTGGGCAGTTGTAGAGGTAGAACTGTTCTATCTTACTCAGAGGGTGAGTGGCCTTTATGGAGCTGTTGTGGTAAAGAGACCTGGTAAAGTCAGAGAGAAAACAAAACAATTAAGGGTCTGTCCCACGAGCATGCGACCTGCATGCGGCAAGCGCGACCAAACTGGAAGCGGGGTTTGCGTGGAGGTCGACTGATCCCCGTACAGGGCCTGTCCCACAAGCATGCGCCTGCATGCGGCGAGCGCGACTAAACCGGAAGCGGGGGCCGCGCGGAGGTCGGATGAGTGACGCGAAGTTGGAGTGAAGTCCGCGGTAAGTTCGCAAGGACAGAGAGGGTCACGGAGGCACACACAGAGAGGGTCACGGAGGCACACAGAGAGGGACATGGAGGCACACAGAGAGGGACACACAGAGAGGGACACGAAGGCACACACAGAGAGGGACACACAGGCACACAGAGAGGGTCACCGAGGCACACAGAGAGGGACACGGAGGTTCACACAGAGAGGGACACGGAGGCACACAGAGAGGGTCACGGAGGCACACAGAGAGGGACACGGAGGCACACAGAGAGGGACACGGAGGCACGCAGAGAGGGACACGGAGGCACGCAGAGAGGGACACAGAGGCACGCAGAGAGGGACACGGAGGCACGCAGAGAGGGACACGGAGGCACGCAGAGAGGGACACGGAGGCACGGCGTCAAGGCGGTGCGTGCGGTGTCGAGGCGGTTGCGGGCCGACAAGCCGTTGCCGCGCAGAATTTTTGAACACGGTCAGTTTTTAGGAGCCCCGCGCGATGTTGGGACCAGCTCCGCACAACTCCATACGGCTCCGGGGATCGAAGTGGGACCAGCCCCGCGAGGCCGTACGGCTTAGGTGACCACGTTAGGTCGCGCTGGTGGGACAGGCCCTTTAGGCTTCTCATTAACAGGATGTTTAAATAAATCGAGATAACAAACAGTTGCCGATTTTTAGTTTTAAAGATACAGCATGGACAAATGGGCTTTTTGATCTACCTAAATCCATGCTGACCATCATTCATATCTATTCACCCTAGTTCTGTGTTATCCCATTCCCTACAAATGTGCTTCAGAGAAGAATATTGGAGATTGAATCTATGAAATTATTTAAGGAATAAATTGTAAGGTTGCAATACATTGATAAACTATAGTGAGCAGAATATCCTTTAACAACCATAAGGATCTTGAGAGCCATGGCTATTGTTGTTGTCATGAATGACCTACATATATAAACACAGGGTTAGGTATGCTAAGACCAGGAGTGGGAAATGTAATCTTCATACCTTGATATCAATAATTAGGTAATATTCACTAGTATGAATTTATTGTCCAACTTCAATACCCACAGTCATCAATTCTGGTGCATATTGCATTGAAATAATCAATTTCTTTGTGGATTTATCTGTGTTTATATGAAGGTTCTGGATATCTGAAATGGTGTATCATAGCACACTGCTTTTTTTTGCTTGTTATTTGTCATTTTTTCCGTTATACCTTAGTTAGTTCATAAAAATATGTATTTGCACATTGGCATAAAATTGTTGCAATCCCATAAATCATAAAATACTTTTTAAGGAAAGATAGAATCTGAGCTAACTAATCTTCCTTTCTAGCTTTGCATTTTCTGCATAGTTATTGCCATAGATCCTCACGCTCATTCTAACTTTTCGTGAGTTAAAGCTTTGAGGAAACTACGCTTGAACTCAACTCTGAAGTGACACTTAGAAATTTAATTTCCTCTGGTAGCAGACTTCACAAACATCATAAATTTGCCCTTGCAAACCCTAGAGGGAACCATTTCAGGAGAGATTATTTTACAGCACTAAAGTATTAAACAAATATTGTGGAGCTGTTAATATAATTATTCTTTTTACTTGAGATCGGTGACAGGAACTTAAATTACATGTTTAACATTGCATATTAAAGTGAATTAGACGCTGAGGAGAAGAATGATCAAAGTACGATTTTAGAGTACTTTTAAAACTGGGATCAGTCAAATAAGGAACATTGGTGCAGGAAGAAAACTTCAATGTGCATGATGTGAGAACTAAAGTCCCTTACACCCAGAATGGAACAGAGAAGCAGATTGCACAATAAACCAGAACTGTTGATTTAGATGGTGCAAACTGGTTCATTTACCTCACAGTTTGGAAATCACAGCATGGAGGCAACAAAGTTGTGGAAGAAAGTTATAGCAGTAGTAGATAGTGATCAATTGAAAATCAATCAGTCTCCCACTTGCTATAACAATGTTGTCACTTGCAACCTTACACTCACCAATCACTCATTATAACAGATCCTATTACAGTAATAGTTCAAAGTAGATGTGCTCAAGCTTGTTTTATTTGAAATCCCCACATTTGGCTTTATCTCTGTAATCTTCCGAGAATTCTGTGTCCCCCTTAATTATGCTTCTTCAATTTATTTTCCACTTTTATTCAAAGCCTTGCCTTCAGTTACCTCAGCAATCTCTGGAACCTGTTCCCAAAACTATCTTGCTTCCACCTCTTAGCAAGCTGTTGTTTTTAGCTGATGTAGTTTGGTGCCTGATGACTTTGAAGTGCATTGGAAAATTCAAAGAGGAGTGCACTATTCAGCATTTAAAGATTACTCCACAAGTGAACTAAATCACAGCTGATTCTAAACTCAATCTAATTGATTTGATTCCATATATCTCAATGATCTTACTAACAAAATCAATAAATCTTATTTCTGGCATTTTCAATTGAGCCTCAACTAATTTTGCGGAAAGAATTGTAATTGGTCACTACCAGCTCTGAGAAGCAGCAATCTCTGGCATCACACTAGAATGGCCAAACTCTGATTTTAAGACTATGTCCCCATGTTCCAGAGTCTCCTCAGTGGATGTCATAGTTTCCCTTGTGGATGTCATAGTTTTCCTTGTTCTATTCTGTTAACTCCCATGATCGACGAGCAAAACAACTAATTCAGCTCTAACGTTCCAACTGTATATTCAAGGGAAGAAGTCCTATTTTCCATAGCCTTTCAGATATTTCAATGTTTACTACCTGATATCATTCTGGTGACTGTATGCTGTATCTGCTCCACGATCAATATATCTTCCATGAGTTATGGCACCCCGAACTGAATGTGATAAATCAAGAATTCCTAAAGAATGAGGACATCTCGGATGTCCTGGTATGGAACACCTCATCTTGGGCGCATATGCGGCGTAGTCGGTGGAATTGGGTGTAGGGAGTATGTCCTCATTCTTTAAGGAACGGGATTCCCCTCTCCCATCCTAGATGAGGCCCTGACTCGTATCTTCTCGGTACCCCGCAGATCGGCCCTTGCTCCCCTTCCTGTTGTCGCAACACAGACAGAGTCGCCCTAGTCCTTACCATTCACCCCATCAGCCGTCACATACAGCACATAATAATCCTCCAAAATTTAACACCTCCATCGGGATTCCAACACTACTCACATCTTCCCATCTCCACCCCTTTCCGTCTTCTGCAGAGATAGTTCCCTCCGCAAATCCCTGGTTAACTCATCCCTTCCCACACAAAGGTTCCCCAGGTACCTTCCCCTGCAACCGCTGAAGATGCAACACCTTATACCTACTTCCTCGACTGTCTAGGGACCCTGACAGTCCTTTCAGGTTAGGCAGAGGTTCACTTGCACCTCCTCCAACCTCATCTACTGTATCCGTTGTTCAAGATGTGGTCTCTTATACATCGGCATGACCAAATGTAAACTGGGCGAACTCCCGTTTGCTAAACACTTTAATTCTCCTTCCCATTCCCACACAGATATTTCTGTCCTAGGTCTCCTCCATTGTCAGAGTGAAGCTAAACGCAAATTGGAGGAAAACCATCCCATATTTCACTTGGGAAGCTTACAGCCCAGTGGTATGAATATTGATTTTTCTAACTTCAGATAGCCCGTCATTCCCTCTCTCTCTCTCTCTCTCTCTCTCTCTCTCTCTCTCCCCCTCCCAAGTCGCACTAGCTTTTCATTTTCACCCAACAAACAGCTAACAATGGCCTGTTACCTTCATCATCGTATCTTTTTTGCATATATTTCATTCGTTGTTCTTTATCTCTCTACATCATTGTCTATATCTCTAGTTTCCCTTATCCCTAACCAGCCTGATGAAGGGTCTTGACCCGAAACGTCACCCATTCCTTCTCTCCAGAGATGCTGCCTGTCCCGCTGAGTTACTCCAGCTTTTTGTGTCTATCTTCGGTTTAAACCTGCATCTGCAGTTCATTCCTACAAAATACCTCCTCATCTGTATGGACATATTACCTGCCAGGCTTTGTCCTCTCTCAGTCTTATTCTCCCTTCCCTCCCACAGACAGTCTGAAGAAGGGTCCCGACCCAAAATGTCACCTATCCATGTTATCCAGAAATGCTGCCTGATCCCTGAGCTACTCCACCATTCTGTGTCTTTTTCTAAATTTGAATTATTAAGTGTGTATGAGCAGGTCGGCCTTATTTGGTAACCCTCAAATGAAATTTGACTGTGATCAAATGTGATGCCACGTTCAGCGCTGTGAGCAAACACAAAAGTGTCCAATTGCACACCTGAATAAAGGGAAACCTGGGGGTATTAAAGGATATGGTGAAACTGCATTGCATAAACCAGCTAACACGTTGAAGAGTAGAGGGAGGGAGATAGAATGCTCTTTTATTTCAAAAATAAACTTTATCCAGAATAAAACATATATAACTTTTTTTTTACACACAGTGCTGCATGTGTATCGAATGAGCTGCCAGAGGAGATAGCTGAGGTGGGTACTATCGCAACGTTTAGAAAATATTTAGACAGGTAAATGGATTGAATAGGATTAGATGTATATGGGCCAAAAGCAGGCAAGTGGGACTAGTGTAGGTGGGGTATGTTGGTTAGCGTGGGCAAGTTGGGCTGAAGGGCCTGTTTCCTCGCTGTATGACCCTATACAAAACAAAATATAGAAATATAGAACGGCAGATGCTGTTAATAGAAAAAGGTCACAAAAGGACAAAGTTCTCATGCTGAAACATCACCATATTCTCCAGAGATGCTGCTTTAACTGAGTTACTCCAGAACCTTGTGTTCTTTTGTATACAAAACAAAATCTGAGCAAAAACTCTTCATTCATTCTCAGTGTCTATACATGCAATAATGTCAAACTCAGTAGAGTTTACGTCTATCTTTAAATAAACACTCTTGCAACTCGTGTGGCCCCTTAGATTGTATATTGGAAAGGAAGCATATCTCACCTGTTTTCCGGTTTGTTGTGCGAGTCAGGGGAGAGCGGGGTGCACGGGAAGAAGGAAGGCACGTAGACTGTGGCTGTAATTGTGACTACCTGGCAAACAACAAACAAGTCACACACGTTCAAAACTTCGGGAATACTCTATCTTCTATTACAAAGATTATAAATGTGTATGTGAATAATAAACATTTTAATTGAAAAGAACTCCAAGTAATTTCCCAATGTTATTTAAAAGGGTGCAAAAATTGCTATCAATTAAACAAGATTTGTTGTTCAATAAAAATCCGTGAACTTCAGAATGACTCGCACCAGGCAAGTCATTTGCAGTCTTTTAAGATTCCATCAAGCTTGTTTCCAATTTTTAAGAGCGTAGTTTAGAAACAAGAAACTATAGATGCTGGTTTACAAAAAAAAGACAAAGTGCTTGAGTAACATCTTTGGCGAGCACGGATAGTTGACGTTTGGGGTCGGGGCCATTCTTCAGACTTATCATTCTAAAGAAGGTTCCCAACCCGAAAAGTTGCTTTCCCAAAGGCTGCCCGACCCCGAGTTCCTCCAGCACTTTGCTTTAAAACAGTTTCTATGACAGATGGGCTGCAATGAGCTGTTTGGGTGTATAAAGCACCGTTATAAAATTAGTAAAAACAGCAGTAAGGTCTGATTTTTCTTATGTTTGAATTAATAAAAAACAAAAAATATCCGTGACAAAGTTGGAAAAAGTGTTTTCATCACCATTAAATCTCTATCATACCAACAAAAGTAAATAATGTAGAATTTGTATTTCATTTATTAATTCAGGACAGCGGTACATGGCGGCCTTTGGAAAGTGCATGCAGTTCCGTTCTTCAAATGCACCTTCTTCTTGCGTATGGCGTGCACAGCCTAAAGTTGACAGACAACTTGTTCTATTTGATCTTATTTGATTGTGCAAGCTGGGTTGATTGCATTCGTTGAAACAGGGCGGACCACGTGCAGGTTGCAATCTCCCACCCCTTCAGCTGCACGGATCAATGTGGTATCATGCTGGACGATACTAAAAGTCAATAAATTAATATGATCTTTAACGTACACGTTATTATTGTTTCAGTAAATATTTCTAAGACACTGGAAAATAGTCAGAAATCCAAATTACCAACGTGGATAATAAAACAAATTGCTTGGAGGAATTCCAGGTTCCTCCATCAATTTGTTTCTTGGCTTGAGATTCCAAAACCCACAGCTTCTTGTGTCCACCAGCAAGTGTATTGCATGAAATATAGGTTTGCAGTGTCAGGATCAAGTTTTCTTACTGTGGATTTCTTCACAGAGGGAGACATACTTGGATTTTCTGCATTAAACAATGTTGTCACAATCCAATACATAACAGGCTATAATTTTATTCCAAAATATTTTACAATTTTTACAAACTTAAACAAACACACAAACAACAACTCAATACCAGTGTCCTTGGATAGATATTGCATCTTCCTGTGGCCGTGTTTTTTTTAAATTATGTGTCAACAGCTCAACAATATAGGGGTAATTATAGAAATTATCATCCAAGAGTCAGCCTTTATGGAAATATATTAGTGCAGTGTTAGAGAGAAAACAATCAAATTATCTACATTTAGATGTACACTGCAAAAAACTTACCAAAATCAGGATTGCCTCCAAGAGCTTGCTTAACTTTTGTATTAATGGGTGCTTAATTAAATTAAATAATTTGTTCCGAAATTTGTTCACTCTCATGTTCATTGAGATAAACAATGCTCCCAGGAGACCACCTATTATTCCCAGTATAATGGATGGAATGAAGACCACAATATTCATGTCGAGCAAGTATTTCACCTAGATGAAAGAGAATAGCTTGTCAATATCAATACTAATTTAAACTGAGAAGCTTTATAATAGTCATACAGTGCAGAAACAGGCCCATCAGTCAATTCCTCCATGCCGACCAAGATGCCCCATCTAAAGCACTCCCATTTGCCTGCATTTGACCCACATCCCTCTAGGTATTTCCTGTCCATTTACCAGTCTACTGTCTTTTAAATGTTGTTAGACACAAAATGCTGGAGTAACTCAGCGGGATAGGCAGCATCTCTAGAGAGAAGGAATGGGTGACATTTCGGGTCAAGACCCTTCTTCAGATTGATTGTGCCTGCCTCAACTACCTCCTTTCGTAGCTCATTCCATATACCCACCACCCTGTGTGAAACAGGTGCTCCTCAGGTCCCTTTTAAATCTTTCTCCTTTCACCATAAACTTATGTTCTCTGGTTCTTGATTCCCCTAGCCTAGGTAAAAGATTATGTGTATTCACCCTATCCATTCTTCTCATGATTTTGAACACATCTATAAAATCACCCCTCAGCCTCTTGCACTCCAAGAAATAAAGACCTAGCCTGTTTAACCTCCCTGTATCTCAAGCCCAAGTCCTCGCAACATCCTCGTAAATCTTGCCAATTGCACCAGTATTTACCAATCACGGACTAGGCGTTTTATCATACCCCTCCTCACTTCCACCTTCCTCCCGCACCCCCCTCCTCCCCCCTCAACACCACTACAATCAGTGCCAACCCGAAGAAGCATGCCAACCCGAAATGTCACCTATGCTCTCTGGAGATGCTGTCTGACCAGTCTGAAGAAGGGGTCTCGACCCGAAACATCGCCTATCTCCTTCGCTCCTTAGATGCTGCTGCACCCGCTGAGTTTCTCCAGCTTTTTGTGTACCCATGCTGTCTGACCTGCTCAGTTTCCCAAGCACTTTGTGTCGTTTTTCATTGTAGGTACATATCAAGCCCTGAACATTTTAAAATTATTTTCTTCAAGAAGACCAGGTACAAAGAAACTACAACTAAGATATTGCCTTGTGATGACATGGGGACAATTAAGTCCTCATGGTGTTACATTTCTCAGTTTCATTATACAAAAAGATCCTCTGGCAAGAATTATAGCCTAGAGCAGATATGGAACATACATTCTGGTACAACAGTGTTCTCCAAAGAACAGATCAATTACCCTATTTCTCTTTAGAACGTATATCCTCTGCTGATCAAGAAGGCTGTAATGTAAAGCAGAAATATATGCTTTTGCCATGAGGGGAATAGAAAGCTTCTAATTTGCCTGGAAAGTCAGCTCAGGCTAGAAATACCTTGACGGTGAGTTCCCCGTAAAAAGGTTTGTACAATAGCTTGTGGGTCACTTGTGGATCCACTCAATTATGATTGATTTATTATAAAAGTGAATTAAAAAATATATATATTCTTAAGGCACTCTTTTGCAATATTTCAAATTATTGAAAACAAGCAAAGATGTGAGCTGGTCCATCTCCAGTGAATTATTGTCTTTTAATGTTATTTGAAGTTTTTTTTAAATTGGAATTTAAGGTGAAGGGGAAAAGATTTAATAGGAATCTCAGGGGTAACTTTTTCACACAAAGGGTGGTGGCTTAATGGAACAAGCTGCCAGAGAAGGTAGTTGAGGCAGGGACAATCCCAACATTTAAGAAACAGTTAGACAGGTACATGGATAGGACAGGTTTGGAGGGATATGGACCAAATGCTGGCAGGTGGGACTAGTGTCATTAACCTTCAAACCCACACCTCTTTGGAATGTGGGAGGAAACCGGAGGACCCAGTGGAAACCCATATGGTTATCGAGAGAACATGCAAACTCCACACAGACAGCACTATAATGGATTGGCATATTGAGTAGCGAGCATATTAATTTAATAGAGCTTTGTACCTTGTCTTTTCACAAACCATACCCCAAATAAGATGCTTTCCTCAGCCTTGAAGAATCCAAAATGGCCCTGATATGTAAATCCATGGAAAGAGGAGGAGAGGAGATCAGTAGTGAATGTAGCCATCAAACAACAGAAAAAGGTTTGCCAGGCTAGTTTGATATCCCAGAACGAAGCCACCTCTTCAAAAGTGAACAGCAGCCCACCCACAGGAGCTCGAAACACTGAAGCAATCGCTGCTCCTGCCCCTGCAGTAATGAAGTTTCGCCTGAAACAGATCAACAAGCCCAAGAAACTTTTTTTTTTACCACTTCCAAACAGGAATTTTAAGACAACATTGAATTACCTTTGCCTCCAATTAAAGGGATGTTTTATATTTTAACTCATCCCGCTTCAAACAATAGAATCCACTGGGGAAATTCATTTGTGTCAAACCCGTCAATTACATTAAGCAATTCATGATTCTAAACAGCGAATGCGGTACACAAATAAAATTGATAGTTTTCAATTGCTTTTAAAATTTGCTCGGTTATTCCATGAACTCAACTTTCCAATTTCAAAATTGATCAGTTACCTGTTAGCACAGTTCCAAAATCTTGTAAAGAAAGGAAATTGGACTCCAAATGTGTCAGATTTAAACTGACTCAAACCACTTCCTAAAATTGAACTGCAAAGCAAAAGTAATTATAAATGATTATTTTTACATGTTAGTATTAGATTTAAATACAATTTTGGCATTTTGAGATATATATTCCTTGGAATTCAGCAATCACAATCTACAGGGGGTGTTGCCTCAAAAAGGCAGGCAGCATGATTAAGGACTCTCTACCCTGGCCACGCTCTAGTTTCACTCCTGCCATCAGGAAGGTATAGGACGGTGAAAACCAAGACCTCCAGGTTGTTTCTTCCCAACAACTATCGGTTCTTGAACACTACAAGCACCAAACTAAACTATGAACTACGAGCTGCCTTGGTTGCACGAAGGACTTTGGGCTTTTTTTCACTAATATTGTTTTTTTCTTCCATTTACTGATGTTATATATTTATTTGTTATGTGATTTTAAGTACTGTGTAGACAGATCTGTTAAGTGGCTGCAAGTGAGATTTTTGGTGTTCTGTTTTCAATATATACAGCATGACCATTAAGTACTCTTGACTTTTGAGCCTGCTATTCCAAATAATCCCATTACAATCCACTATTTCCTATTCTTAACTATAACTGTACCAGTTCTAACCATTGCTGAAGGAAATCGCCCAGGACGTTTTGGCATTTGCACACACTGAACAGTGCAGTCACATCTGTGATGCGTCTGGTTTTATCACATATCAAATTAAATTAAGTTTACATAGATAAATACTTTATACAGTGGGCTGCGGGTAATTGACCTGCCTCATAAATCCAACATCCCAGGTTTGATTCTGACATCTTGTGCTGTGTTCTTGGAGTTTGCACCTACCTAAAATTGCATGGGGTTCCCTGAAGGTTCTCCAGTTTTCTCTCATGTCCCAAGGGAGCAATAGTAGTTAATTAGCTGTTTGAAATTGCCACTGGTGTAAGTGTCTTTTGGGAATATCGGGTGGGGATTGTTAATGAGTGTGAGAGAATAGAGAACGGAGATATAAATGGGTGTCACGGTGGCGCAGTGGTAGAGTTGTTTAATCGAAAATGTTTTATTATTAATGTTTCATGTGTCATTCCTAACTGTCACTGTATGTCATGTTGTCACTTGTGGGCGGAACACCAAGGAAAATTCCTTGTATGTGAATACTTGGCCAATAAACTTATTCATTCATTCATTACGGCGCCAGAGACCCCGGTTTGATCTTGACCACGGTGCTGCCTGTGTGGAGTTTGTACGTTCTCCCTGTGACCACATGGGTTTTCTCAGTTTGCACAGGTTTCCTCCCACACTCGAAAGACATACGGGATTGTAGGTTAATTGGCTTTATTAAAATTGTAAATTGTCCCTAGTGTGTATGATTGTGTTGGTGTGCAGGGATCACTGGTCGGCGTGGAATCAGATGGCCGAAAGGTCTGTTTCTGCGATGTATCTCTAAACTAAACTATAACTAAACTTTACCTCCCCCCTCGACTCTATCCAAGGACCCAAACAGTCTTTCCAGGTGAGGCAGAGGTTCACTTGCACCTCCTCCAACCTCATCTACTGCATCCGCTGTTCCAGATGTCAACTTGTCTACATCGGCGAGACCAAGCGCAGGCTTGGAGATCATTTCGCTGAACATCTCTGCTCAGTCTATCTTAACCAAATTGATCTCCCTGTGACCCAGCACTTCATCTCCCCCTCCCATTCCCAATCTGACCTTTCTGTCCCAGGTCTCCTCCATTGTCAGAGTGAGGCCCAGTGCAAATTGGAGGAATAGCACCTCATATTTTGCTTGGGTAGTGTAAACCTCAGCAGTATGAACGTTGACTTCTCTAACTTCAGGTAGCCCTTGCTCTCTCTCTCCTTCCCAGTCCTCCCACTAGTCCCACTGTCTCTGCCCACTTTCTTTCTTTGCCCTATCCCTTCCCCTGACAACAGTCTGAAGAAGAGTCTCGAACCGAAACGTCACCTATTCCATCTCTCCAGAGATGCTGCCTCACCTGCTGAGTTTCTCCGGCATTTTCTTCAGTGGGGGAGGGGAGAGGGTGAGGGTGGAGATGGGGTAGGGGGCAGATGGGGAGGGGGAGAGAAAGGAGAGGGAGAGAGAGTGGGGGAGGGGGGGGATAGGAGGGGGAGAGAGTGGGGGAAATGGAGAGAGAAAGGTGGGGGAGAGAGGGGGGAGGGGTAGAGAGGGAGGTAGAGGGGGGTAGAGGAGGGAGGGGGGAGAGAGAGTAGGGAGAGGGGGGGAGAGGAGGGGGAGGGGGGAGGGGGAGAGAAGGGATAGAGAGGGGGGGGAGAGGGGAGGGGGAGAGGGGGAGAGGGGGAGAGGGGGAGAGGGGGGGAAGGGAGAGGAGGAGGGGGAGAGAGGAGGAGGGGGAGAGGAGGAGGGGGGGAGAGGAGGAGGGGGGAGAGGAGGAGGGGGAGAGGAGGAAAGGAGCTTGGCGGGCGAGCGGGCTGCGTGCTGCGAGCGAGCAAGCTGCGGGGCCCATGGCGAGCGGGCGGCGGAGACTCGAGAGAGAGAGGCCGCGGGTAGGCGCTATCTGAGGACGGTCAAAAGACTCGGAGGGCCGGCCCATCGTGCCTTCCGTGAGGGGAAGCTCACCCACCCGCCTGACACATGATCGGGCGGGGGAGACGGTGAGGAGGTCATCCCCCGTGATGGCCAGAGATCGCCAGGTGGGATTGGGGTAACCAGCGAGGAAAAGGCGTCATGATTCCCCGAGTCCCTGCGATCGAAGGAGGAATTGCAGGTCTCCACAGACAGCCTCTCCCAGAGGGAGTAATGGTCGCCATGGCCACCTTCCCGTCGCGCTGCCTCACACCCTCGCCCACACGGCGATAATGACCGGCGCCGCCATGTTCTAGAATTTCAAGGAGCCCAGCACGACCTGAGCAGCAGTTTAAAATTGCTAAGTGACAACTTTAAAGAAGTGAAAGTTAAGAAGCCAAGAAGTACAGAAGACAGAACTGGGGTGGCATCACTCGCTGTGCGAGCAGAGGCAGGCAGTCAGATCCATTGTGACGTCACCAACAAGACCATCTAATTTATTTTCTACGTTATTTGAGATTTGTGAACATTTTCATAAATAACAAGAAATAATGCATGAGGTGTTCAGAAAAGGCGATTTTTGACATCGTGGCGTAAATCTCTATCGGAATATGTAAAAATGTCACCATTAGCGCGTCGTGTTTTCGAGGAGATGTGAAACGCACACGAACATCACACACACACACACACACACACACGTCCAAGATCAGAGTTTTATAAATATAGAGATATAAAATTATTAAGGCCATTGCACCATGCAGGGTTCTATCTTTAACGAGCCACCCTCAAAACATTATCTACATATTCTCTTTAAGAGTAAACTAGAATGAATTTGTGTACATATTTTACTTCGGAGTCACGTGAGTGACTACGTGAAGACCCCGCCAGCACGCATGCGCGACATATCGTCAAACGCATTGCGGAAGCGACAGTCGGGAGGAGCGCCGCTCCTCCAGCGCAAGTTTTCAAAACTTACTGAAGGTAAGTCTTACCTTTTCTGGTGAGCGTGGCGACTCGGTGTGATTTCTTTTTCAGGAGGAAGCACCATGGAGTCGCATAAGGGAGAGCAGCAGCTAATACCGCTGCTGTGGAAGCAGCCAGCAGCGTGCCGTCTCTCCAGAGCTGCAGGTGCTGCCAGCAGCTCCCGACTTCTCGCCGCTACAGACCGCAGGTGTGCCGCGGTCGGCGGCAAAACCACCCGGAAGTCGGTCAGGACCGTTGACTCAGCTGGGTCCGGACCTGAAGACACCCCATTCCCGGATAGGGACGGCGGGCATCTTTCCCGCAGGAGCGGATGGGGAGCAGTGCTCCAGCGTGACCTGCTTATGTAGGGGCAGAGTCACAGTGGGTCTCCTCGCAGACCCACGGCAGGATCCTTTCAAGGACTGCCAAATGTCTCACCCACTTCGGAGGGGAGCATTAGGGGTCAGAGCTGGGCTGACCCTGAAGAAGGGGCAATGGCTGAACAGTCAACTGTGAGGGGTGCCAGAAGAGAGAGCAGCAGAAGAATTGTGGGAACACATGCTGTACCAACTCAGGAAGAACTTGCCTATACAAAGCTGCAAGCCAGTACAAAAATACATGGCTACAAACCAGCTACAGGAACAAGCCATTAACTTCATGGCTGGGAAGTACATTGCTCCAGAGAACTCCATTCTCTTAAAGTACCAGCAGTCTATGACCCCATCTGGGGCAACAGCAGCCCATCTATAAGGAGCCAGGAGGGGAAGCTCCAGAGGAAACTGCTGGCTGCTAAAATCACAGCAGTACCAGGACAACTGATGGGGTTGATTTGCCTGAAGAGTTACTAGATGCTCTAGCAGACTGTGTAATACTCAGTGGAGATTAACAGTTACAGGAAGAGCATCATCAAGAAGTGCGGAATTATGCAAGACAAGTAGCAACACAGGCGCCAAAATTGCTGTTGGGGGACCTCCCGAAGCAGGTGAAAGACCTGTATGAGGAAGCCAAGGCTATAGGCCTGATCAAGGTGCCAAGCACCTCTAAAACCCACTATCAACAGTGGCAGCACCCCTACACACCCACCAGACATCGGTACTATGGAAGACCATCTGGTGGTGAAAGCTCGAAGGCCGGCCCACCTGCACAGCGGTCTTTCAGACCATGGCCCAGCCCGGCCTTCATGGAAAATGCGCCAACCCCACAACGCAGCAACACAATACCAGAAGAAACAAGTGCGGAGACAACCCACACAACACCGGTAACCATGGAGGTAGGTGGGTCTGGTTGTCTTAAAAAACATTGCATGTCCGATTCATCAAAAGTTGGGGGACGGTTGCACTTGTTTCATCATGTGTGCTGCACTTTTACCTCTGAACTTTTTACATACTCGGAAGTATTCAGAATTACAAAATTGAATTTGTATACGAAATACCGTCCCAGTTCAGCATACGCCTAGCAGGAAGTTCATACTTCACAAAAAGAGAGAACAGCAGGCCATGCTGAACTGTTAAGACTAAACACAAAAGGGAATTGAGAAAACAATCAGAGAATTTCAAGAGTTCGTATCAAATATATTTATAAAAAACTAAAAAGATGGCGGTTGCCGTATCATTACAGATTTGACCGAACTAAATACTTCCATTCAGTATGCCCATTTCAAAATAGATACGTTTGTCACACACAGGATCATCGTAAATACCTGAAATTTATCTGGATGGGACAGCTATGGCAGTATAAGGCCTTACCCAATGGGTTGTCATCAGCACCCAGGCTATTACAAATTTATTAAAACCAGCTTTAGCATACTTAAAGAAACATAACCATATCGTCATGGCTTACCTTGATGATATTCTCATTGTAGGTGAAAATTGGAGCTGGCTACATTGGTGGTATCAGCCACAACACAGGGATTTAACATACATCCAGATAAATCAAAATTGGAACCCTCCACTACCATGGATTATTTGGGGTTCACTATTGACTCTGTTCATATGTCTATCACCTTGCCACCAAACAAAGTGACAGACTTGATGGGAGTATGCAAAAGCCTCACTGGCATCAGGGAATCATCCATTCGGCAAGGAGCAAGAGTGATTGGGAAATTGGTGGCTGCGTTCCCAGCAGCACAATTAGACCACTCCATTATTAAAACCTGGAAGAGGGAAATTTTAGCTCTCAAAAATCATGCAGGCCATTTCAATAGGCCTATGCAACTACCAGGGAAAGCAAAATCAGAATTAAACTGGTGGATAGAAATGCTCAGCATTATTCTAACCCCATCACCCCATTCTATATCCCTAGGGCACATTACAGACTGATGCCAGTGCTAAAGGTTGGGGAGCAACTAATACCACCGCAAGTTGTGGTGGCAGATGAGTGCACAAAAATTATTCTGTTTAAAGCACTAGGAATTAATTATCTAGAAATGCTGGTAGCGTTTCATGGACTCAGGGCCTACTGCTCAGATGAGCACCAGTTGCATGTACGGTACAAATTGTTGATACCACAGTGGGGGCCTATATATAATTATATGGGTGAAATAAAGTCGATATCATGTGATGAATTGGCTAATAATATCTGGCACTGGTGTCTGGGAGAGAGATTTGGATCTCAACCACTTACCTTCCAGGTAAGCTAAATACAGTGGCAGACACCAGGTCACGTAAATTCAACGACAACATTAAATGGATGTTGGATCGGAAAGTGTTTACAGATATTATAGACCAGTATGGGACACCAGATATCGACCTTTTTTCCATCCAGACTAATTCACCAACTACCAACATATGTTGCTTGGGAACCAGACCCAGGGGCAGCAGCGATGGACGATTTCTCGCTGCATTGGGGGGGGGGGGGGGATTTGTTTTGCTATGCATTTTCCCCTTCTGCCTCATCAGGCGAGTCTTACAATAATTAAACAAGACGCCGCAACGGGTACCATGGTTCCCAACAGTACAAAGATGGCCTCAGAACCCTGCATCTGGATCAACAACGGCCAAGGAGGTTGGCACACCCCGTGCGGGAAAGTATCCGTGCCATGACTGTATGAACTTGTTGATTTGCAGTTTCTGAACAGGCCATTTCTGGGATATGGACTCTCCGACAGGATGATCAATGCCATCTCAGCGTCGTGCAGGGAGTCCACAAGAAGACAGTACCTGACATATGTCAGGAAATGGGAAGTGTTCTGCACCAGGACGAACACTACATATGACTCAGCCACCAACACTGAAGTGCTGGAGTTCTGGACACCCTTCATTTCGATGAAGGATTGAGTTACAGTGCCATTATTGTGCAAGGAGTGCCCTATCTAATATCTGGGCAGAGGGAGTGATCACCTGGCTATAGGATCACACCCACTAGTACCTAAACGAATGAGGGGTATTTGTACTCTATCCCCCCAGGCCCAGATACACCCATATATGGGACATAGGTAGTACACCATGTTACGAGGATGGACACCAATATCGGGGCTCACTCTGGACAAACTAATATCCTAGATGGGAATGATTATGGCACTTGGATCAGCACAACGGGTCCAGTCCTTACACAAGCTAGTATAGGACGTCATGTCTGTCACAAATGGCAGATAACCTGCTATATACAGGGGTACATAAACAAGACTGACCCGGTTCCTCTGGCCAATATTAGAGTTCTGGCCTATCCTGCAGATAGTCGGCCCTGCATAGTGACACATATTTTGCAATATATAGTCACCAAGACACTTATGGGCACGGAGAGAGCTTTCTCATTAGCCATAAATGCCCTCACCTAAGGTCACAGTGCAAAACCATATCCAGATGGTTAGGGTGGTATTACGTGCAGTGGTGGATACTAATGTTTCAAATCTCACTCCACCAGGGCTGCATCTACATCGGACGCTAGGATGATGGGCGTTCCTATGGACCACATCCTTGCCACAGCGGGGTGGAGCAATGAACGCATTCAATGCTTTATAATAAACCCGTGGCCGATCCTGAGACGTTTGCAGGGAAAAATTAAGTTCTGTAAAATAAATTACCCAATGTGGGGCATATTATTTTAGGTATGAATAATACCTTTATTGTTTTTCAGCACAGTGTCGTGTGTGAAATACGTTCATCCTCCTTCCCAGAATGGCAGTGTGTGAGCATGGTCTCGTTCCAGGGCATGAAATCACAGAGCTTTTGAAATCTTCACGTAGTCACTCACGTGACTCCGAAGTAAAATAGTAAGATTAAATGAGAACTTACCAGTTTGAAGTTTGATCTTTATTTTATGAGGAGTTACGATGAGGGATTACGTGCCCTCCGCTCCCAAAACCCTCTATTATAAAGTTCAACTGGTATGGAAGTTCTCTCTTATCTTACTATATTAGTCTACTCTGGTATCTGTGATTTCACACCACTGCTTTGAAGAATGTCGCGCATGCGTGCTGGCGGGGTTTTCACGTAATCCCTCATCGTAACTCCTCATAAAATAAAGATCAAACTTCAAACTGGTAAGTTCTCATTTAATCTTACTATTTCTATCACCACAGATCTCTAAAAATAATCTTCTAATTATACAAACTATAAACTATTCACTCTTATATTTTACTCTCAGGAACAACGTCTAACCTGAACACAAAGTGCTGGAGTAAATCAATGGGTAAGGCAGCATCTCTGGAGAACATGGATAGGTGACGTTTTGGGTCAGAACCCTTCTTCATTCTGAATGTGGTGGGGAGGAGTGGAAAGCTGGAAGAGAGGAGGGCCAGTCAGGTGATAGGTGGATACAGGTGAGGCAGATGTTTGGACAAAGGTCAGCAAAGAATAGACAAAACTTGTGAGATTTGGATAGTCGAGGTTAAAACTGTGAAGCCAGGAAGGAATGAAAGTGAAAGAGGAGCGGAAGGGGAAAAATGCGTGTGTGTCCAGGTCATAAGGAATAGAAGTAGAGTTAGGCCATTCAGCCCATCAAGTTTACTCCGCCATTCAATCATGGCTGATCTAACCCTGCCTTCTCCCAATAACCTCTGACACTTAACTAATCAAGAATCCAAGATCGGGGTTTAGTTTAGTTCAGTTCAGTTTAGAGATGCAGCATGGAAACAGGCCCTTCAGCCCACCGGGTCTGCGCTGACCAGCTTCCCTGCACACCAACACTATCCTACACCCACTAGGGACAATTTTTACATTCCTCAAGCCAATTAACCTACAAACCTGTACGTCTTTGGAGTGCAGGAGGAAACCGAAGATCTCGGAGAAAACTCACGCAGATTACGGGGAGAATGTACAAACTCCGTACAGACCTGGCCACGTCCCCACTGGAAATAATGGTCTGATATTGCAGGAAGTCCATGGTTCTTGTCTCTTGAATGCGATCAGGCAGACTGGACAACATGCAAGGCATTTGAATGAATGAATGAATGAATGAATGAATGAATGAATGAATGAATGAATACTTTCAAAATATATCCTCCATATCTTTCACTATCATCATCTTCAACCTTATCCAGACACTCTGGGCCAAAACTGATGTACTTCTGGGAACTACCCCCACTTTAGTATCAAGTGCCTCTGCATGTGAAATGCAATGAGTTCCAAAGAGATCAAATGTAATTATTTGAAGATTATTTAATTATAATCATAGAAAATAGGTGCAGGAGTAGGCCATTCGGCCCTTCGAGCCTGCACCGCCATTCAATATGATCATGGCTGATCATCCAACTCAGAAATAACAGGGAAATTGAATAAAGGAAATGCAGCATACCTCACCGCAAACCTTACATTTTTTAATCTACACTTTTTACATAACTATATTGCAAAAATGCTACTCTGCCTCTGGTATTTTTCTATTTGCACTACCTGTTGTACTTGTCATGACTTGATTATACTCTTGTACAACATTACCTAGATTTTCAGAAGGCCTTTGCTAAGGTGCTTGGGAAGATGAGAGCCCTCCGTATTAAAGAAAATATACCAGTATGGATAGCAGGTTGGCTGGATGGCAGCCAATAACTTGTGAACTTGTGAATATCCTATAACTTGTGAACTTGTGAATATGATTGGACTTGATAGCACACAACCAAAGTTTTTCCACTGTACTGTGGTACCCATGACAAATATCAATACCAATGATAATTTAGAGTTTATAGATACAGCATGGAAACAGACCCTTCGCCCCACACTGACCATCAATCACCCTACACTAGTTCTAATTTATATCACTTTCACATCCTACAAATTAGGGGCAATTTACAGAAGCCAATTAACCTACAAACCTGCACATCTTTGGAATGTTGGAGGAAACCAGAGCACCCGAAGGAAACTCACGTGGTCACAGGGAGAATGTACAAACTCCACACAGACAGCATCCATAGTCAGGATTGAACCCGGGTCTTGGGCAATGTCAGGCAGCAGCTCTACCGCTGTGCTACTGTGTCCATCCTCTTTGGGTTGTAGTATGTATGAAGTCACAAAATAAATTTGATATGAAACTGTAAAAGTAACCAAGCCATACCAATTTAGTGGAATGTGCCAACACAGTGTAACAAAAGGTTGGAAGACAAAGGCTAAGAATGAAAACAAAATTACAGGCAGGAAGTGTGTTCTGTCCAGCACTGCAAGAGGACTATGTTTATTGACTATAAAAAGATAACTAAAAGTCTGGAATCTGGAATTTACTGATGAGTCCAAAGAGGACATTAGAAAAGTTGTGAAATATTGCAAATGACCACAGGAGGAAGATACCAATCCGCCTAACAAAACATCCTTACAATGGCACAAGACTTAACCATTGAAAAAGCCCTGAATTTGAGATGAAGGTCTGATCTGTTAAAGGGTGCTACCCTATCTTTTCAATCTTTCTCACATTATCATTGTGAGCAACCTCTCCTACCAGTCTCTCCTGGAATGAGATCAACGACTCAGATCTTGCTTTGAACCCTCCTTGAGCTTCTCATCAGCCTCCCTCCCATCTGGTTCACAGATAACTATGTCATTGTTCTTTTTATACAGGGGCTGCTTAACGAATTGGATGTATCTGTTTCAGGCTCACCTGGTACTTGCTGCAAAATTGGAAGGCATGGTCTTCTGACAAATGAAATATCGTGCAATTTCAAAGATGGTAGCCGTGAGTTGTACGGCAGCAACACTAACTTATGACTCTATATTATTGCTCAATACACAACAATTGCAATGAACACTTCTGCAAAGGAGAAACACTCAAGTTGTTAAATTTCCTGGGGACTTCGACAGTTCATCTCCTGTAACTTGTTTGAAATTCTGGTGAAAATCTGAGAAAATGGTTTAAAAAAAAGTTATGCTGTATTTCCAGGATGACCACGCTTCTCTGTCAAATTTATTGCAGATAAATGGAGGAAGTCATTAAACATCCAACTCAAGTTTACCTATATAGTAAAATGTCTCCATTGATGGACAGGGCTTCATATAACCCTGTGTCTGTATCATTCACCATCACACTGGAAAAAACTCATGCTCTTGGCTTATATCTCAGCTTGCTTATACACGCACAAAGGAGAATATCTGGCATCAACAAACAGTCAAAAAAATAGGTATCTTTTACTGTTGTTGGTCAAAACACATGACATGGAAATACCTCACCTGGTCATGCTCATGGTTTTATTGATCCAGTTTATTTGTTTTGAATACATGGTGGAACTGTTATGTACATCAGTTATGGGAAATACATGTTTTTCCTTCTTTTGTGTGTCAAGAAGTTCAAAAACTACCAATGACGTATAATATACAAAGTGTGAAATTACCTTTATAATGAACCAAAAGTGTCCTTTAGATATAGTCCTGAGTCCCTTTTTTGCTTAAATCTGAATTCTCATTTTTCCCACACTGATCTTCTCTATGACCTATCCTACATTTGCTGAATTGAATGAAATGTTTTAAATAATTTTCTCATTTACAAATAATTGTATCATGACTTCTTCCTGGACTTAATTCACTGCATATCGACCCTCAAAGTAACACTGCAGTTTTCAGAACACACTAGACTATATAGTTGAAATAACGTTATGTCTATGAAGACAGATAACCATTGAAGATATGGTATGCGGACCACTCAGAATATTTAGTTATAATTTTTTAAGATTTTATCACTGTGGATATTTGTCGAGGAGGATCTCGTTATCTGTGACAAAATGCAGGAGACAAAGCAAATAAACTATTCCTATCGGGGGAATGCTTTGGTGTAAATTGTATCCAAAAACCTGCTTCAACTTCCAACATTTTTTTTCTGTTGATTTAAAAAAAATAATTTGCAAGTAATACTTCCTTTGTGCAAACAAAAAGAGCATTCGAGGTCTTTGGTGAATGACATGGACAATCATTAATTATCTTGATCTGAGCAGACACTGAATCTGTCGCAATTTCACAGTTTTCTTGTTTCAACTGAGAAGCATTGTACTTTAATGTTACCAGTAAACTTCTTACCCCATATGAATCATTGGTCCTTCTGGCCCACAGAAGAGTCCTGAGGCTACAGCTAACACACAAGACACCAAGGTCCCAATCAACGTTCTAATGTGAAAGATATATTCAACTGAGGCACCATTCAGAAAACCAATCACTTCTGGCAAGCCACTTGGCATTCCTAATGGGCAGAGAAACTGGAAACACCAAACAAATAATGTTAATCAGCAAGAATTATAAATAATCTCTGAATCCATCCTGCAAATGTGGGTTTAGCCAAGTTCTTCATATGGTTCATGAAATATTTTGGGACAGCGGGCTGAAAAAGTTGCCCCTTAGATTCTTATTAAATCGTTCCCCTCTCACCTTAAACTTATGTCCTCTGGTTCTTGATTTATTTACTCTGGGTAAAATACTCTGTGCATTCACACTATCTATTCCCCTCATGATTTTATACATCTCTGTATGATCACACCTCAGCCTCCTGCGCCCAAGGAATAGACTCCTAGCATGTCCAACCTCTCCCTGTTCCTCAGACCCTTGGGTCCTGGCAACATCCCTGTAGGTCTTTCCTGCACTCTTTCCAGTTTAACAGCATCCTTCCTATTGCCGGGTGATCAAAACTGAACACAATACTGCAAATGAGGCCTCACCAACTGTTATGCCATCTACTTGTGATGCCACTTTCAGGGAACTACTGTATCTGTGCTCCTGGATCCCTCTGGTCTACAACACTCTCCAGGGCCAGCTATTTAGTGTGAATGCCCTGGCCTTGGTTTGACTTCCCAAAACGCAACATAATGCACTTATCTGCATTAAACTCCATTAGCCATTCTTCTGCTACTTGCCCAGCTGATCAAGATGCTGATGTAATTTTTGATAACCATCTTCACTACTATGATATGACCCACTTTAGTGTCATCTGCAAACTTACTAATCATGCCTTGTACATTCTCATTCAAATTGCTGATGTAAGGTCAGACTGGATAGGCTAGTTTTATATTCCCTGATGCAGAAAAGACAGAACGGTAAACTCATAACTTTAATTAAATTATGAGGCAGGTAGATATTGTAGATAGGAATAATATTTTTTCTATGATGTTGGTGCAAAAGATGAGCGGGCATAGATTTAAGGTGAGAGGTAGGTGTTTTTGAGGGGATCTGAGGGGAATATTTGGAGTCTGTACTGAGCTGCCTGAGGAGATAGTTATAAAGCATCTAGAGAAACACTTGAATTGCCAAGGTCAAGAAGATAACAAAATTGAGATAAATGGGATTAGTGTAGATAGGTAATATGAAGGCATAGACATAGTGGGCCGAAGAGTCTGTTTCTATGCTCATTGACTCTGTGATACTCTGGCTCTGTGAATAAATTAGTCCAGTGTGGAATGCTGTTGAAAGGTTTACACCCAGAAACAATCACCAATACGAGGTTCAAGAAACTGCAGATGCTGGAATCTTGAGCTAAAATCAAAGTGCTGGAGTAACTCAACAAGTCAAGGCAGTATCTGTGGAGGGAATGGATAGGCAATGTTTTCGATCAGGATTCTTCTTCAGACTAATTCTGAATAAGAGACTTGTTCAATTCTTGACAGGACCTCACTGTATTTTGCACAGCCTTTAATGAAGGTTGTCAGCCCATAGAACCACATTTCTCCAGGTGGAATCACAGCAACAACATGCATTTTGATAACCGAGGATCATACGAGGGCTGCAAGGGTCAGGGAGATGGATCCCACTTTCAGTCAGGAAGCAGGATAGAAACCAGCTGGGTGGTCCTGTGGTCCGACAGGCCAATTGGGCGGTTGATACTGTTATATCCTGCAAGGAGTAAGAATGTCCACTTATGGAGCAACATGGCAAGACATTTGTGTATGGAGGAACTGCAAATGCAGGTTAAACCGCAGACACAAAAAGCTGGAACTCAGCATCTCTGGAGAAAAGGAATAGATAATGTTTCAGGTCACAACCCTTCATGAGACTGAGAGACAGGGGAAAGGGAAATGAGAGATATAGACAGTACTTAGGACAAATGAATGGGAGATATGCAAATAACCAATAATAATCAAGGAAATGTAGAGCTCATAATGGTCCATTGTTGGCTGTGGGATAGGTGATAATGAGTTAAACAGACTCGTGATTTATTGTACAGTTATACAGATTTCATGATCATCAGCTTGAAGTTACGGCAGAAAATTCTGAAAAAATACTCAGATCAGGCAGTATGTGTAGAGAGGTAAACATTTAACATTCCAAGTTATTTAACTAACTTAACAAGGCAAAATAATTTGCCCAAAAGCCCAAGAGCCAACTCAAATACATAAATGTTTCTTTGAGTGCTTATTTCAGTGGACAAGCTACCATCAGCTATCCTTCTCCTCCACGTGTTTGACCTAAATGTTTCCAACCCCACTCCCTTCCTTTGATATCCCATAACTAGAGATCACAATAACAAAATCATTGGACATTAAATGTCAATAATATATTTCAATAGTTAACATAAGGACCAGTGTGAAAAGTTTACGTTAGTCGGGAGCTTACCAGCACCACTCCAGATGATAATGCGACCATTATCACTCCAATTCCAACTACATAGATCCAAGTGAGGAAATATTGACTGTTCTATATAAAAAAATGAAAAAAATAATTTGAAGTTAGAGAAGGTTCAATATGATACTTATTTTGTAAATTATTTTTGAGGAGAGGGTTGCAGTCAATGCAGCATCAAACACAGTGATTTTTTGATAACTCCCCACTGTGACTTACCATGGTACTGATCAGTCGCTTTCTAGTGAGGAGTAATTATAACAGAACGTGCACCCAGAAGTACCTTCATTAACTGAAAACTGCACTCAGTCAGAGATTGTAGATGGCACAGGAAGAGCTAAGTAAAGTTTACATCAGCCTTATATATAAGACATATCAATGCTGTACCATTGATAAAATAACAATAAAACGATGAGTTAATTTAACAGGAAAATTAGAAACAGGAGAAACTGTGTCATTTCTGTTTTCGGAGTTGTATAATTGTATAATAAAACCTATTTCAATTCAGCAAAATGAAAAGAAACATACAATCGTTTTTTTATTGTTCCTTACCTGGATGTAATGTAGAACAAGCATCCATTTCAATGTAATAATTGTGTCAATGGCCTGGTATACAAAAAAACCCAGGATTCCAACTGCTATTCCAATCAATCCCATCATAAACCATTGGTCCCAGTCTGACCTGGAACAGAAGAAGAAGGAGGAGTGATCTTCCAAGTAACTCAAATAGGTACATGGGAATGTTTGACCATCGGCTCCACCATGTTGGTTGGAAAAGACTCAAGTGTTTACGTATCGAAGACAGAACAAAGAAATTCCACTTGCTGCAGCATAACAGGTCTGTAAACACACTCATGAATAAACAAAAAAACTATAAATTAAAAACAAATTAAAAATAATATTAATGCAAAAAGCTCAAAGTCCCTAGTGCAATCCTGACAGTTGGTAGTATAGTTGGTGTTCGTAATATTCAAAAGCCTAATGGTCATTGGGAATAATTTGTTCCTGAACCTGGAAGTCACAGTTTTCCAACTTATATAATTTCTTCCTGATGGCAAGTTAAATGAGAGCTTGGTCAGGGTAATGAGGGTCCTTGATGATGCCTGCTGTTTTTTTGAGGAGGCACCTCCTGTAGGTCCCTTCGATAATGGAAAGGTCAGTACCCACAATGCAATATCCACCACGTTTTGTAATCTCCTTCATTCCTGGGTGTTCGAGGTACCAAATCATGATGCAACAGTCAATATGCTCTCTACTGAAAAGCTGTAGATGTTCAATGGAATATTCGTCGACATACTGCATCTCCTCAATCTTCCGAGGAAGTTGATGGGCTTTCTTTACAAATACATCAATGTGCGGGTCCCAGAACAGATCTTCAGAGATATGCATGCCTAGGAACTTGTAGTTGCTGATTCTCTCCACCACTGACCCATTGATGAAGATAGGTTCGTAGATTCTCGATCTCCCACTTCTAAAGTCAACAATCAGCACCTTGGTCTTACGACATTGAGACCAAGGTTGACGTTCTGGCACGATTCAATCAGATAATCAATCTCCCTCCTATACTCTGACTCATTGTTACATGCAATTCGTCCAACAACAGTGGTGTAGTTAACAAATTTAAAGATGGAATTGGAACTGTGTCAATGGTACTTTAGTGTTGAGGGCAGCAACTCTCACTCGCTCTTGGTTAGAGGTGCGGGTAGTGCCAGAATATACATTTACAGCATCAGGTCAAGGACGTTTTGGAGCAAGTAGTCTTAACTGTGCCCTGTGTTCTAAGTCACATTTGATATCTATAAAACTTGGTAAAGATTAGCATTTATGAATGAGATAACCACTGGAAAAAACAAGGTGAATATCCACATGACAGAAGAAAATCACAAATGCCTTTGTCCTCTTTCTGAACTCATCATTAAGGATTGAGAAGTTAGTGGATCCTTCTCGTTTATTAATTGTCCATTACCATTCACAAGTGGATGTGGTAGGTCTGCAGAACTTTGATCACCGAAGGATCACTTGGGTCTCTTCGCAGGATGCAGCTTCTCCAATTAGAATGCATCTCTTCTAATGTTGCAACGTTTTTAGACACAGTTCCTGACATTTTCCACAATCTTCATTGAAGCAAGGCTGGGCCGTTACATTGTTGGTAATAGTGTGGTGAAGGGTATGATGCCAGGCCTCAGGGCTATAGATTGTGCGGATTAAAAATCTACTCTGCTCATGAATGCCTGGTATTGAGCTGCAAAATATCATGGGCTGCTCCGTGGAAAGGTCCCAGCTAATTTCTGTTTTTGGAAACTCAAGGTTACTCCTTCTTCAGTTTTTGAAGCATATAGAATAATGTAAGAATGGAAAATATTGTGAGCAGAAATGCTGCCAAATTCAGCTATCTGTGCTCACTGCTGGTACAATTATAGCCCTTCTTTTACTGGATCTGCTAATGCCAGCTTGCTGTCCAAACTCTTCTCAATCCAAAGTCCCAGGGCGCTCTAGAAACATAGAAATTAGGTGCAGGAGTAGGCCATTCAGCCCTTCGAGCCAGCACCGCCATTCAATATGATCATGGCTGATCGTCCAACTCCGTATCCTGTACCTGCCTTCTCTCCATACCCCCTGATCCCTTTAGCCACATCTAACTCTCTCTTAAATATAGCCAACAAACTGGCCTCAACTACCTTCTGTGACAGAGAATTCCACAGATTCACCACTGTGTGAAAAATGATTTTCTCATCTCGGTCCTAAAAGACTTCCCCCTTATCCTTAAACTGTGACCCCTTGTCCTGGACTTCCCCAACATCGGGAACAATCTTCCTGCATCTAGCCTGTCCAACCCCTTAAGAATTTTGTAAGTCTCTATGAGATCCCCCCTCAATCTTCTAAATTCCAACAAGTACAAGCCAAGTCTATCCAGTCTTTCTTCATATGGAACTCCTGCCATCCCAGGAATCAGTCTGGTGAACCTTCTCTGTACTCCCTCTATGGCAAGAATGTCTTTCCTCAGATTAGGAGACCAAAACTGTACGCAATACTCCAGGTGTAGCCTCACCAAGACCCTGTACAACTGCAGTAGAACCTCCCTGCTCTTGTACTCAAATCCTTTTGCTATGAATGCCAACATACCATACGCTTTCTTCACAGCCTGCTGCACCTGCATGCCTACTTTCAATGACTGGTGTACCATGACACCCAGGTCTCGTTGCATCTCCCCTTTTCCTAATCGGTCACCATTCAAATAATAGTCTACCTTCCTGTTTTTGCCACCAAAGTGGATAACCTCACATTTATCCACATTATACTCCATCTGCCATGCATTTGCTCACTCACCCAGTCTATCCAAGTCACCTTGCAGCCTCCTGCATCCTCCTCACAGCTAACACTGCCCCCCAGTTTCGTGTCATCCGCAAACTTTGAGATGTTGCATTTAATTCCCTCGTCCAAATCATTAATATATATTGTAAATAGCTGGGGTCCCAGCACTGAGCCTTGTGGCACCCCACTAGTCACTGCCTGCCATCCTGAAAAGGACCCGTTTACTCCTACCCTTTGCTTCCTGTCTGCCAGCCAGTTCTCTACCCACATCAATACTGAACCGCCAATACCATGTGCTTTAAGTTTGTATACTAATCTCTTGTGTGGGACTTGGTTGAAAGCCTTCTGAAAGTCCAGATATAACACATCCACTGCTTCTCCCTTATCCACTCTACTAGTTACATCCTCAAAAAATTCAATAAGATTCGTCAGACATGATTTACCTTTCGTAAGTAAGATTCGTCAGACATGATTTACCTTATCCATGCTGACTTTGTCCAATGATTTCACCATTTTCCAAATGCGCTGCTATCCCATCTTTAATAACTGACTCACTAGCGATGTTAGACTAACTGGTCTGTAATTCCCCGTTTTCTCTCTCCCTCCCTTTTTAAAAAGTGGGGTTACATTAGCTACCCTCCAATCCTCAGGAACTATTGCAGAATCTAAAGAGTTTTGAAAAATTATCACTAAGGCGTCCACTATTTCTGGGACTACTTCCTTAAGTACCCTGGGATGCAGCCTATCTGGCCCTCTAGTTCTTGATTTCCCAACTCTTGGAAAAAAGTGTATCCATTCACCCTATCTAATCCCCTCATAATTTTAGGCACTTCTATCACCCATCAATATCCAAGGAATAAAGTCCCAGCCTGTCCAACTCTTCCTATAACTCAATCGAGGACAGAGGACATAGTTTAAGGTGAAGGGGAAAAGATTTAATAGGAATCTGAGGGATAACTTCTTCACACAAAGGGTGGTGGGTGTATGGAACAAACTGCCAGAGGAGTTAGTTGAGGCAGGGACTATCCCAACATCTAAAAAACAGCTAGACAGGTACATGGATAGGACAGGTTTGGAGGGATATGGACCAAACCCAGGCAGGTGGGACTAGTGTAGCTGGGACATTTTCGCCTGTGTTGGCAAGTTGGGCCGAAGGGCCTGTTCCCACACTATATCACTCTATGACACTGTTAGAGTGCTAAACAGCACGGAAACAGGCCTTTCGGTCCAACTCATCCATGCTGACCAAGTTGCTTCGCCAAGCTGGTCCCACTTGCCTTACCCATGTCCCTATAAACCTTTTCTATCCATGTACCTATCCAAGCTTCTATTGAATTCCGTAATTGTAGCTGCTGTTACCACTTGCTCTGGCAACTCAATCCATATATTCACCACCCTGCGAGTGAAAAGGTTGTCCCTCGGATCCCGCTTAAATCTTTCCCCTCTAACCTTAAACCTGTGCTTCCTATTATTCCCCTTAACTTGGGGAAATGACTGTGGCTGTTAATCTTATCTATGCCCCATATTATTTTATAATACCGCTATAAGGTCAACCCTCAGCCTTTTATATTTCAGGGAAAAAAGACCCTGTCTATTCAGCCTCTCCTTATATATTCAAGCACTCAAGACCCAGTAACTTCCTAATTATTATTTTTGCACCCTTTCTAGTTTAATGCATGTCTTCTTACAGCAGGGTGACAAGAGTTATACACAATATTCCAAATGTGGACTTCCATAACTTGTTCAGCTGTAACATGACGGCCTAACTCATGCATTCAATACACAGACCAAGTATGCCAAATGTCTCCATCATCCTGTTCACCTGTGTCACCACCTACATCAAATTATGTACTTGAACCCCAGTCTCTATGTGCTGCAACACTCCACATGGCCCTCCCATTTACTGTGCAAGTCCTACCCTGGTTTGTCTCATCAAAATGCAACATCTTACAATTATCTGAAGCTTAATACAAGCAAGTGTAAGTTGTTACAATTTGGGAGGTCAAATGCAAGGGGAAAATATACAGTTACATGACTCTAAACAGCATGAACTGAGGAGTCCAAGTCCATAACGCTCTGGAAATGGCAACACAAGCAGATAGAGTGGTAAAGAAGGCATGTTATGCTTGTGTTCATAGGTCAGGGCATTGAGTATAAGAGTCATGAAGCATGTGGAGGCTTTAAAAAAGGATGTATAACAAGTTTACCAGAATCTTGCACGGATTTGGGGCTATTAGATACAGGGAGTGGTTGGACAAACTTGGATTATTTACTCTGGAATGCCAGGGGTTGTTGGGAGTTCTGGTAGAAATATATAAAATTATGAAAGGTATAGATAGGGTTGACAGTTGGAACATTTTCTCCTTGATAGAAAACACAAAAACTAAGAGCGCTTTAACGTGAGAGGGGCAAAGTTTAAAGGAGATGTACTGGGTAAATTTTGTTTTTACATAGAGGGTGGGGAGTGCCTGGAACATGCTGTCAGGGGTGGTGGTTGAGGCTGATATTATAGTGGCATTATAAGTGGCATTTGGATAGGCTTATGCATATGCAGGAAATGGAGGAAGATGGATTATGTGCAGGCAGATACAAGTTGGTCTTGGCATTATGTTTGACGCAGAAATTGTGGGCCGAATGTTCTTGTGCATGCTATGTTCTAAAGTCCAGCTGCCATTCCTCGGCCCATTGGATTAAGATCCCCATTGTGATCATAAATAATCATCTTCACTGTCTTCAGCAAATGTATTAACCACATTCTCATCTAAATCATTAATATAATTAACGAACAATAGTGGAGCCTGTACTGATCTCAATGGCCCATCAATTATTAGACCTCTAGTTTGAAAACATTCTTTTACCACTACTGTTTCCTGCCTTCAAGCCAATTGTGTATAGTTCTTTCTCTTTGTTTCTCTATGCCATGAATGGGATTTTTTTCCCTTTCCCTTCAATCATGTTAACATCTCAGATATATCAAAAAATGGAAAATGATAATGCTGTTGATGGGTATTACAGGACCACAGTGAGCGACAGCTGTACTTAATTTTAATCTCATCTATCCCATTTTGTTCTCAATGTCATTTACTTTCTGTACCTTTATAAAGATACAGTCTATCCCAGCCAAGATTTTAAGAATATAGAAAGCAAGTGGCAGCTGCTGGAGTAGGAAATGGGGCCAGTGAGATACACCAAGAGCTAAGAAACATAAAGTAAAATCAGTTTAAAATGTAACATTTTACAAGCTTTAGCAGCAATTTACTATCTGCAGTGTGAGTTTGTAGCTTCCATTATTCTTCTGTGGGCCTATCAAGTTAATTGATTTATCAGGATTTTTGATTAATTTCTTTATCACAGTGTTTCCATACTAAGTTAACGGCTCTATCTTCTTGCATCATTTAGTGTGTACTTGCAGCACAAATCTCGCAATTGGTCAACAGATATAAGGCCAGCAGAGGCACGGCACAAGTCGCATGCCATTTGCGACAATTTGCAATGTACAGGCTGAATGTAGCTTAGTACAGCATATGTGTGGTGTTTTTAAGCATAGGCACTCCTGCACAGTGAGAAAAATATTGAAATACTTTCCTGGAAGTTTCAACCTGCCTGATGAACCAGATAGTAAATGATCTTGCGATCTAATCAACTACCTTTCAGGTTTCTCAGATCGCAAGGGCTGAATTTTACCGTTCTTAAAACAATCGGTTTGGGGGCAAAATCAAAGGTTGAAACGCAAAACCTGGAACTTCATCCCACTCTGCCGGAAAGCAAAAATGAAGGGCAGGGCAGTGATTGCTCAAAAGGCTATTTTTGATAATTGAAATATTGTAATGAGACTATGTGCCTTTGTATTAACAATAGTCATTGTCAGTTGGCAAGCAAAATGAGGCAAGGGGCTTCATCCATTAGGCATGTCCTTTTATAGCTCTGCTTGTGGGGCAAGAGGATATACTAGCTGCAGCAACTTCCTAGGTTGGCTAGTATGTCATTCTTGCGCCATCTTGTCTGCTTCCCCTTACAATTGCTTCCACCATGATCACCAGAGTTCCATCATTCCTTGACCACGGAAGTGTAGAGTCATTAATAGATGAAGAGGAGCAGTAATATAATACCTACAACTAACAACCAACCAAATTTTATAATTTGAAAGACATCTAGTTGTGACTGTTTGTAAATGTTATGTCATGCTATTACTTTCAACCGACAAACCATACTAATTGTATATCTGTAGAAGCAAAGAATGGCAGATGTTGGTTTACAGAAAAGGACACGAAGTGCTGGAATAATTCAGAGGGTCAGGCAGCACATCTGGAGAAATAGGTGGCGTATTGGGTCGGAACCCTTCTTCAGACTGTATACATGTTTTGTATCGAATTAAAAGCAAAATTATCTGTAAGAATTGTTGGCTGCAATTTTATGCTGATAACTTAATTGCAATATTAAATTACATGATGCCATATAACTTTCCAGATCGCCAAATCCCACCGCCTCTCAGTCGTCTTCAGTGTGATTGAATATAGAACTTCTGAGCCAATGCCCAAAAAAACCTCTTGTATGTAATTTGTGAAATTTCTTCAGCAAATTTGCTAGACAGCCAAATCATGAAAGGAAAATCTTGGGACGAAATTATTGTAATTTGCAATTCCTTATTATTCTTTGGCTATACCTATGAATTTAAGTCAATATACTCTGAATAAATTAAGCTCTGGAAACAGTTGTACTGATTCCCACCAGCTCATTTTCTCAATGCTATTCCATTCTGCTGGGATATGGACTCCAAGAACATTTTCTTGGTGCACGAGATTATGCAAGAACCATTCATGGGCTATTCTATCATGAAGTAAATCCCACGAGTCTAATCTCAACCACTGTCAAGATCTGTATATAGCACATGAGTGCATTACACATAGTATTAGTGTTGACTGTAAAAACGCTACCTGTTTTTGTGCTCCTTATCCAAGTAGCTGAAACCAGAGATAACCATTAATTTCTCATTAACCATTAAAAACATTAATTTTTCAACTCTGAAAGGCAAATTATAAATAATGATCAGGAATTGCATCCATTACCTGCAAGGCATTTCTCTCAGCCATTTTGTATAAACTTCACTGTGAGATGGCAAATAATCCAGACTCTCGTGTGATGCCAGGCTCTCTCGATCTTTCTGTGTGTACTTCACATTAATTAAATCAGCTCCAGCATTTCTTCTCTGAACATTCAGTTTATCTATCACAGGTCCGATCAAGGGATCTTCCTCAGACTCCCTCCATTTCTTAGTAGGTTTGAACAGAGAAGTCATTTAGCTCCGGTGACTTTTAGAGCCTCAGCATCCAGCTTCACAAGTACAAAATAGGAAGAATCACGGCTAAAGCTTTAATGAACACTCAGTGCTCATCTGTATAGAGAGAAAATTATGCTGGGACTAGACTTAGGTTGATTCTTGTAACGAATAGACCCATCTGGTGAGAGCTTCCACAAACCTGCTATTTCCAGTTTTTGTCAGACAGTGAGTCAACACAGGCACAGCCATCCTAATAATAGTACCTGAAAAAGGATCACAATCTTTCTAATTTGCCTCTGCCTCCCTGCATGTACACTTATGGTACACATATTATTGCCAATCTTTGGTAGTCTGCAATAGTAAGAAACAGAAGGTGCTTTTATCTCATCAGATCCACGCCGGCCCCTGCAGAGCAATCTTGTCAGACATTTCCACTTATTTCCATTCATCCCTGAAAATTATTATTTCTCACACGCTTATCAACTCCCCTTTGACTCTTTTTGCCACTTACTTCGACTAGAAAGTAATTTACAGCAAATAGGATAAAAACCAATGCACCAAGCAGAAATACATGTAGTCAGAACATGTGAGCTCCACATGTGTAACATCCAAGATTCGGATAAAAACTGGATTCCTGGATTCCTGACTTTGACCCAGCTAAGATCTTGGCTAATCTGTTACCCTAATGACATATCCTTTAACATCACTGAGTTGCAAAGTTCCATCAACTTAGAAGTCATAGAAGTCATAGAATGATACAGTGTGGAAACAGGCCCTTTAGCCCAACTCGCCCACACCGGCCAACAATGTCCCAGCTACACTAGACCCACTTGCCTGCGCTTGGTCCATATCCCTCCAAACCGGTCCTATCCATGTACCTGTCTAATTGTTTCTTAAACAATGGGATAGTCCCAGCCTCAAATACCATCTCTGGCAGCTTGTTCCAAACACCCACCACCTTTTTTGTGAAAAAGTTACCCTTCAGATTCCTATCAAATCTTTTCCCCTTACCTTGAACCTATGTCCTCTGGTCCTCGATTCCCCTACTCTGGGCAAAAGACTCATCTTTTGCATCTACCCGATCTATTCCTCTCATGATGTCGTATACCCCTATATCTACCCTCATCCTCCTGTGCTCCATGAAATAGAGACCCAGCCTACTCAACCTCTCTCTATAGCTCACACCCTCTAGTCCTGGCAAAATACTTGTAAATCTATTCAGAAACCTTTCAAGCTTGACAATATATTTCCTATAATATTCTAAATATTTATCACAGCGTTAAAAAAAAGTCTTTTACCAGAAACAAATATAAATCTACTGTTATGTAAAACAATTATGAACAATTTTATAGCACTAAATTGTAATTGATAGAGCTTCTTACCAAATTGATACAACAGTAAAAAGAGTGTTAAAAAATTGTCAAACAAGAAAAGTATTGGCAAAATGCTGCAGAAAATTCTGTTCATAGGTTCTAGGAACAGAATTAGGCCATTCGTTCCATCAAGTCTACTCCGCCATTCAATCATGGCTGATCTATCTTTCCCTCTCAACCCCATTCCCCTGCTTAAGAAAGCTCTTACATAATATGGTCTAAATAGAATATTGTTAGTTCATTGTTATTTGTACTGAGGTACAATAAAAAAGGTTTTCTTGTGTGCTAACCAGTAGTCTCATGTTGCAGTAATTCTGGTAATCGCACACTAGCTTGATAATATTAAACTTGGTCATTAATTTAGAAAATGTGTGTCCAGGGCAATGATTACACTTACAATCAATGAACCACTTATGGGGAACATAAAGCATTACAAGTATGTATACCTTGAAGGGCCAGATGACCTAACCTACCTCCTTTTTCCTTATATATTTTTTTTCCTTAAACAAATCAGATTAGGCAGCTGTCAGTTTTATTCACTATTTTTGTGAGCAGTTGTCAAATGCAAGGTTGTTGCACTCAAGAGCACAAGTATGGTGCTAATATATTATTAGCATGTTTAAATTATTGGTTAAAGCACGGAATAGTGGGATTTACTGGTTCACTTGCAGGTTGGCTGCTATTACTGGAATGTTGCAAGGCGCCACGTGCAGAAAAACAAAGTCTGAAAAGAAATAGAGACATCATTACAAAGGGTTAAGTTGCAGCTGGTATTTAGGGAAACTATGAGGTTATTCACTTTGGTGGAGAAGAAAAGTATTTGGCCTGCATTCAGAGCCATTGAATATTCTGACATATGAAACACTGAGGCTAACATGTTATACCAAAGAATTAGGAACAGAAATGAAAATTTAGTTCAATGGGATTGCAGTATTATAGTAAGACGCAAAGGTTTTGAGATGACATCTAGAGTATCATGTACATTTTGGACTACATATCCTAGGAATAATTTATCATACATTGGGCAACAATAGAAACCAGTATTTACTCAAAATGCAGAATAAGGGTTGTGCGATAGGAGGAATTGAATATGAATAGATCATATTTTCTGGAATTCTGAAAAGAGGAGCATTGAAATACAAAGGTTTACAGGCTCTCAACCAGGAGGTATAACCTCAAGGGATTAGACAATTATGACAAAGATATGGAAAGTTACTTTCACTTGAAGGTTGTGAATTATTATGAATTATGATCCAGTTTTTCTTCAAATTCTCTGAATGGACAGTCGTTGAATATATTCAAGATGTTGCTTAGACAATGCTGGCAGAAGTCAAAGATTAACTACCATCTTACTGAATGGCACAGTAAGTTCAGGTGGCCAAACTCATACAAATCAGAAACAGGCCAACCAAGATGGCCATCTATGCTAGTCCCATCTGCCTATGTTTGGCATATATCCATTTAATTTTTTGCTATTCATGTACCTGTACCTGTCCAAATATATTTTTAAATGTTATTTCACCTGCCTTAACTACTTCCTCTGGCAACCCATTCCATATTTTCCATGTACATACTCAGTCTGGAAAAAGTCGTCTCAGGTTCCTATTAAATCTTTTCCCTTGCACCTAAACCTATGCCACTCTAGTTCTTGATTCCGAAACCCAGGGAAAAAGACTGTGTACATTCACCCTATCTATGCCACTTATGATTGTATACATCTTTCAGCCTCCTGCACTCCAAGGAATAAAGCCCTAGCATTTCCAACCTCTCCCTATAACTCAGAACCTAACATCCTGATAATCCTCGTAAATCTACTCCACCCTCACTCCAGCTTAATGGCATCTTTCCTAGAGCAGGGTGACCAAAACTGAACCTATCACTCCAAACACTACCAACATCTTATACAACTCCAACTTTTCTACTCAGTTCCCTTACTGATGAAGGCCTGCGTGCCAAAAGCCACTTTCACCATCCTGTCTATCTGTGACACCACTTTCAGGAAACTATTTAGATGTACTCTAGGTCCCTATGGTCTACAACATTCCCAATGGCTCATTGTTAAGAGCCTGTCCCACTGCAGGGACCTAATTTGCGAGTTTAGAAGTTTGTACAGCATGATCAACACGTGATCCTAGGAGGTCACTGTTACTCTCCTTCATGCCCGAGGGAAGTTCCCGCATACTCATGGCCCCAGTTTTGCCAAAGATTTTTCAGCGAGTAAAAATTGGTCGGCATGGTTCTTTTGAACTCGTAGTGCAGTGAGTGGTAGTGAGGTCGCTATGTAATTATAGGCAGTCGAGTTAGCTGTAGGCAATCTCCTTTGCTGACCGGGCATTTTAATTGGCTCATTGGAGTTTTCAGAACCTATGAAAACTGACCGGTAATGTTAAATGCCCGCTAAACTTTATTAAAAGTTGTCTGGCTTCTTAAAAGTGTCTCCACTCCTTCTCCCCCATTCTTTCCCCACCCCCCCCCCCCCCCCCACTCTCTAAAGAACTTACCGTAAACTGTGCCAGCCGTCTTTAACCTTCCTGTTCATCACGGGTGTGAATTTCAGACAGCGCTCCCCCGCTTTCCCTGGCCCCCGCCTTTGCGATGTGTTTGTGTGTGTGCTGACGTTCGATCCAGCTCGTGGTTTCATCGCTGACGGTCGATCCAGCTCGAGGTTTTTTAGGCGCGTGCCCTCGAGCTTGAAGGTCAAAGACAGTTGCTGAAAAGTCACGTTAGTGGGACAGGCCCTTTAAAATTCTTCCCTGGTTTGACCTTCAAAAATGCAACACCTCGCACTTATCTAAATTTGCATTCCTCGATCCACTTACCCAACTGGTCAAGATTTCTTGATAAGCTACTTCACTGTTTGCAATACCATCCATTTTATTGTTAGCTGCAGACTTCCTAATCATGCGTTGTACATTCTCAATTAAATCATTTATATAGACAACAAACTACAACGGGTCAAGCACCAACCAGAGGCACACCACTATTCACAGGCCTCTAGTCCGAAACAATCCGTCATCGCCCTCCACTTCCTTACATCAAGCCAATTTTGTATCCATCAAGCCAAATATAATACATTGATATTTCACTCCCCTTCAATATGATAGATTAGTACGCAAAACTGATCTCAACTCAAGGCATGGGATGACAAGGGCTATGCAGTGCTGTATTCCAGTTATCTAAGTACAATGGTAGCCATTGAAAATAACTTGTTTTTTTATTTAATAATGATGGATAAGGAAAATAATCCAAACATCTGCAATCCAAATGTCTGTGTAGCCCCAGTTTCTAGCTTTTCACCATTTGGAAAGCACTCTGAGAATATATATATATTAAAGATCCAAAGACCTTGCATTTGCTCAAATTGCTGCACAATGTTATGTGTCCATTCATTCTGCACCCTTGATACTTATGTCATCAGCAAACTCTTGCATGTTTTTATCCAAGCGTTAATAAAGCTAATGAATAGTTGAGGCCCCTAAAGCAAATCCCTCAATGAAGTCCCACAAGAATTTTGAAACATTTTGCAAGTTACTACCAGTTCTAACCCTGGTGTGTATCAGATAACAAGCGTTCAATTCTAAAAAAAATACAAATACAGTGTTAATACATTGAATGAAATAGTAGAAAAAGCAGAGGACTTTCTTGCTGTTATGTAAATAACCATTAAGAAAGCTACCAAGGACTGTAAAGAGGTTAGCACACCTTTAAATTTTAATTTATTAAATGAATGCAGCCACTTTATGTTTTGTTATAAACTTCAATGGAAAGCCTCACAAGAAAGTAAACTTCAGACAATACCCGATTATCTTTTGACCGGATCATTAGCAGCTTTCAGTCTGAGAAACATATGATTTTTTTTCTACAGGATTCAAGGAAAGTTCAATCTAGAATTTTCACTACTCAGACCATATGGCCCTCTGGGAACAATTTTCTTTTAAAGTTGAAGATTATTCTTGTTGTCTCTCAAACGGACACCATTAAATGTTCTGAAACTGTAACAATCTGAATTATGTTGCCACTAATGTTAACACATTTGGTCAACCAATTACCCAATTCACAGAAGGAAACAAAAAGTATCTCACTGCATCTTATTCACATCTTCAAGACTAACTTTAATCTTAGTGAGTTCTAACTATACACCGATACTCTTCTTTCAATTTCAAATGTATGTTGTGGCAGAATCATACTGTAAACAAATGCAATATTACTTGATACACAGCTGCCTATCAGAAAGTAATTTCCATAAATACAAATATTAAAACAATCCTCAACACACCGACATTACAATTAAACAGCAGCAAAATAATGAGCGAAAACTCTCAACAATTCTTGAGCTTAGTTTGCATAACATACACGACAACCTAAATTGTGATACAGCTCTCTTTCATTGAGAAGTTCAAGAACATGCTATTATATACACCAACCACTGCCTTTATTAACCAATTATCTTGCATAACATCTGCTATGATCAAGCAATAAATGACTTAGTTTCACTCATTTTTATCTCTGCCCCATCTATGTAAAAGCATAGATTGTAAATTGCTTTTGTATCATCATTATCATTGACTTGGTAAGAGCAATAAAGTACTCATCCCCACTTCAAAATTTATTCTTGCCTGGGAACATCACTGTGTGGGCATACATTTCAAGATTTACAGATATCTAGGTCTATTTTAGTGGATGTTTATTATTGTTGAAATTTAAAAGCAACAAGAAGTGAGGTTTTGGAGAGTGATTTTGAATCAATTAAAATTAATTGCTGTAAGTTTGTCCTTCAGGAGGCTGTGAAGTCTTCACATTCTCTTTGCAAGTCATCATACGCCGTAGGTCTTGCAGTACAGCCTTAATACTATAGGAATTTTGCCATTTTGATAGAACTGGTATGCTACGTGAATCCACCTACAAGGCAAAAAATTTAAAGTTCCATAAAATGCACAATTAGAGTTTTTAACATCCAACTAAACCATTGCAAGGCAAGGCAAAATAACCTGGAGATGGATAAAATAAATGCAATCTTTACAATTGCTATGGAATTTACAAATCCAGATTATGAAAATTATCCACACTTCATTAGCATGATCAGCGGTAGAAACAGAGGTGAAGCTGTCACCCCAAACTTTCTTACACATCCTTTGCAGGTAATATACATAAGATCAAATAAACATTAGATTTAAGACTTTACTAGAGTTTTTAAATTGACATTCTTAAAAGGAAAGTGAAACCACACAATAGTTAAAGTAGTTACACTGTCAGACATTTTGAAGGAGCATCAATAATTCTGGTACCAAAGCAAACGAGGACATTATGAGGGATAAGAAAAGACTTGACCAAATTAGTAGCTATGGGGAGTGGGTGGATTGGAGTTTGAGGAGAATTTCCTATGATATTAGACTCGACCTGCAGTTGCACAAGGACATCTGGCATACATATGTTCATACTCACATGTACATTTATGTGGGGCAAGGAAACACACAAGCAAAGTTATTCAGTGTGTCAAAGATGTGGATCTCAGCTCTGCCATTCCACTTAATTAAATGCATTTGCTGAGATTTTCCACTTACACATTTGTCGACCTTGCTCCAATATTGAACTCTTCATGGAGTCCAGGAGAGCTGCAACACCCCACAGCTTGCCAACTTGAAATATGCAAATTTCAGGTATCCCAATCATTTGAATGAAGAGAAGAAGAGGGGCCAGTTTCAGATCATCGGATTAAAAACAATATATTAAGTTTAATGTATTTAAGTTTTTTCAATGCAACTGTATCCTTTTCATTTTGCAAAATATTTAAAATATATATATTTACAATTAACATTTTAAAGGCTTTTGAATGCCAGAGACACAAACATTCAATCAGCTCTGCCGTTGGATAAACCAACTTTTAAAACATTTCCGTGGAATTTATGATCAGAAGGTCTTGCTCAAGGTTCAATCGGATTTAACTGAGTGCCTCATCATTCCCAGGAAATTGTAATCCGTTGTATTTCCCCATATCAATAGGGGATGATTTGTAGTAAGTAAACCCCAACCTTTCTTACACATCCTTAACAGCTGTTTTTTCAAACTATTATGGGCAAAGGCACATGTGCTGGTCACCAACAATGTTTTCAGACAACAATAATGTGCCAACATGAAACAAGGCACGGTGCAGGAAGAAAAAAGAAATCTTCCAGATGGGGCCAGACGACTGGAGATTAGCAGGACAAGATGTTACAGTTCCAACAAATCATTAAACAAGTGTTATGTATCCGACGACTCACCATTCCATTGGAATTGTTGATTCCATTCATATTTATTTTTGTTACAAATCTAACAGTTGGAGCTACCTCTGGATATTTACTTCCACATTCTATTTTCAGGCTATATATTCTGTTTTCAAAGCAAGTCTGAAAGAAAAAAAAAACATTAGAAATTGTAAAATAAATGCAAAAGCAGAAATACCGATGCTGATTTTTTAATTATGAATTGTGTCTCAGCAATAGAATTCCAGTCTGACATTCTATTGGCAATGAGAAATGCCAGTTTTTTAAAAGCTTGTTTGGAAACAGATCTTATCATTCAGAAGTACAAGTCTAAAGAAGGGTCCCGACCCTAAACATCACCTACCCATATTCTCCAGAGATGCTGCCTGACCCACTGAGTTACGCCAGCACATTACGCCAACAATGCCAAGTTGTCCAAATATGTCATATCAGATCAAAGAAGAAGGAATACTCGACCAAAGATCCAGGCAAATCTTTCCTTCTTGTAATTCACCTATCCGGTAATTCACTGCTTCTCATCCAGAAGCTGCTGCTGAGCGATATGTACCTACAGTTGACTGGTCAGCATTGACGATATGTGGGGATTGTTACCGTTTAACAATCTGTAAGGTCCAAAGACATTCAATATGCTAAAAGCGTTAATTTAGTCCAAGGAAGACAAGTCTACTGACAGGCAATCAAATGTAAAAATGGAGAAGATTCCCACCCCCAGCAAAAGCAGTACCAGTTAACATCTATCAAATTTAAAACTATTTACAGAGTATCTAATCCTGTGTCAAGCCTGCCAATATACCTACATGTGTCATGTGTTAATTCCATTATACGCAGCTAGATTTCACTGTGACAACAGTTTTGCTTCAATATGATTTCTCCAAGCTCTCCTTTCTTATTTGCAAACTTTGTTAAAATTCTATCCGCATGACTAAAGGCTTCACAGACTGAAGCAATTTAAAAAAACTATACTGGTGTTCATAGCACTGAAACTGAAATAAGGTCGATCAGCTACATATACATGCAAGCAGTCGTTCAACATGGAAACAGTCCATTTGGCATACAGGATCTAGCACAAAATTACACTAATCCTACTTTATTCTTGCCCCATTCCCATCAACTGCGCACAAATGTACACAGTAGACAATTGGAGCAATTTACAGTGGCCAGTTAACACACACATCCACTCGTCTTTGAAATGCACGAGGAAATAGGAGCATCTGAAGAAAGCCAAAGGCTTCACAGGAAGAAGATGCAAATTCCACACAGATAGCACCCAAAACCTGGTCCCTGGAATTGCAAACAGAGCAGTTTGATGTGCTCTGCCACTTTCAGAATAAATTGGTGTGCATAATCTTCAAACACCAGACTCAATTGCTAGGAGTATGTTAGCAAAAAGTGAGAGATTCAAATGAAATGTCCAGCACATACTATGTATATTTCAGAAAACTGAGTGGGATATATCAAAGCCGAAAACATACATCTTTCTGGGTTACCTGAGATCCCAGTGATTTCCATGAACCACTGAACCTCTCCACATTTTATCTACTGGTTTAAGGCAGCTGAGCACAACAACCATATTATGGTCTGAACAACAATTTTCTGGTTATCAGTCTCAAGAAGAGTCCAGACCCGAAACATCACCTTTCCATGTTCTCCAGGGATACTGCTTGACCCACTGAGTTACACCAACACTTTGTGCATTTTTTTTGTAAACTAACATCTGCAGTTCCGTCACTCTCCCATTTCCTAGATTTCACAGCTATTTTGAAAGAGCCCCTTTTGTACTGATCATATCACAATTGGGACAAATTACCCCTTTCGTGAAAGATTGGGGAAATTACCTCCTGGATTTAACATAAAAAAAGGAAAATTGTATTTACACGTTATTGAGTTATTTACTGACCCTGGGTGGCCCAATAATCATTCCTGTCCATCGTGTGAGTGTCATATCTTCATCATCCTCGAGGCCCCAGCTCACTGTCCCATCACCTACTCCTTTTTGGCCGTCTTCAAGCTCTTCCAGCAAACAGAAATTACGAGGAACTGTTCAACATAAAACAGTTAGTTGTTAAGCCAACTTCAAGACCTACAATAATGTGTGAACAAAGTTAAGGTTGGAATCATTTAATTATTTAAATATATCTAAATGTTCTTTTAAGTGTAATAGAATATACAGAATAAAATTCATTAAGAACCATCTGTAAAATGTTTACAGCTGTCTTTAAATATAAAAGTTATCAACTAGCTACAATAATATTTTCAGAATGGATTTCATCATCTCAAACATATTCTTGCAACGATGTTTCCACTGCTTGCCGAAGCTTGTAATTTTCTCTCTTACCCCTTTTCTCTTCCAAACTATGCTTTAAAAACTACTTTGAGATCTCACATTTTAACCTCATTTCTTTCAGTGACAAAAGGTATTTGATAACATTTGATGCCCTATATCTGCAAAATATAGTCTTGATGGTTTTCACAGTATTACAAGCTGATAATGGAAAGGAAATAGGGGATTGGGCTAAAGTGAAGAGGAAACTCAACTGCATATCCTTAATTTAAGTATATGGAAGGATTGCATAAATAAAAACATAAAGACTAAGTATAAATTAAAGTGAGTTTAATGCCAAACAATAGCCACAGAAAAATTAAAAAGGTAGTGCTAAGAGAAAAATGTGGAGGTGACAAATGTTAACAATTGAATATAATCATCAGAAACGTTCTGAAAATTTAAGAATGGAGAATAAATGCCATCAACATCTGTATCCTGTGATTTTTTTTAAGTGGCAGTTTTCCTAATTAGTAGCGGATGTTTGAGAATTAATGTGTTTTGAATGTGATGGGAGTAAGCTAGATATTCATAACTTTAAACAAAAAATCATGGATATTTAGCTTGTTCCCATTAAAGGAAATTATTGGGCAAAGTATTAAGGGATTGGATTTATGTACTTTTTGGAATGATAGTGGCTGATCAGGAACAGTCAGTAAGGCCTTCTGCGGAGGAAATCCTGCCTAGCAATTTGCTTGAGCTTTTTGAAGACGTGATGAAGATTGACAAAAGTAGGGTGGTAGACCATGTTTATCTGGGCTTTAGTAAAGCAGTTGATAAAGTCCCAAAAAGTAGGCTGATCAAGAAGGTTAAAGTACATGGAATTCAAGGCAAGCTGACTAATTGGATCCAAATTTGGCTTGAAGATAGGGGAAGAGGATAGCTGTGGAATTACTGTGGTGTATTGCTGGGATTGGTGCTGGGACCTGTGTTTTTTGTTGTATGCATTAACAATGTGAATGTTAATTAGGAGGTGAGTAATAAGTTTGCAGATGCCATGAAAGTTGGTGGTGGCGTACTTAGCGAGGAAGTTTTCCCAAGACTACATATGATATAGATCAGATGGAAAGTTGGATAGTGCATTGGCAAATGGAATGTATTCCTGACAAATGTGAGATGATGCATTTTGGTAAACCAAACAGGGGTAGGACATACTAACTGGTAGATGCTGAGGAATGTTGATGAACAGAGACCATGAAGTTCAATTAGCAGATAGGGGTAGATGAAGGCAGTTCATGGCAAAATATAAAAGTTGGGGCACAACATTACAAGTTTACAAAATACTAGTTAGACTGTACAGAGAACTTAATAATATGCCAAAATCTTTCCTGCGTAACACTAGTTATCACAATATATGAAGGATGTGGTTATGCTGGACAACATGGAAAGGATTCACCAGGAAACTGCCTGGTCTGGAGGACATCATATGGGTGTTGCGAGAGAAAAGAGTTCTAATGGGGATTTATGAGAAGGGTTTATTTTTCTTTTTATAGAGCATAGTTGATATTTGGAAGGTGCTGTCAGTTGGTGAAGTCAGATATGGATTTAAGAGACATTTAAATGTACTTAATCATAGAAGGATCTGACCTGATGCAAACATATGGGATTAGATGGGGGGAAAAAAAGTTTGGTATAATGTGATAGGCCAAAAAGCTTTATTATGTGTATAGGGCTGTACCGTGTACTATGATTCTCTCTGCTTCAAAGAACACAAATCTGCCTTTCCTTAACCAAACTATCGGCCAATCAACCCCTGAGATCTTTCAATACAATTTATTTCCTCCCTAACAAGCATATGTATTGTAAAAATCATTGACATTTTCCTACCTATTGTTTTCACTCATGATATCTAAATGTCCGATACAATGTCTGCAATATCTTAAGGATACCCAATATTAACAAAATAAACGCGAAGTCATCCTTCATACCCAAATCCCTTCTCTCCTTAAAAGATACAGCTCCAAGGACAACAGCCATTTGGCAACACTAACAAATTAATCAAACAGAGCAGAGATTCAGCTTAACAGCAATGGCACTTTTGAATTATTTCTGTACTTGGTCCATTACAAACTGCTGAAAATGCTAGAACTGTATTCTTTGGAGTTGAAAAGAATAAGAGGTGATCTTACTGAAACAGAAGATCATAAAGGAGCAAGAGAGAACACATCTTGAGATGTTTCCATTACTGGGAGAGTCTCAAGCAAAATGATAATTATATTTACAATTACAATTTACAATTGAGGTGTGAATGTCCAGAACTTCCTATTCTTTCAGGTTGTGGAGACTAAATTACTAGGGTACAAATACATTTTTGAAAGTAATGAGAGAAATTAAGTGGAATGGGAAAAGGTATAGAAGAGTTCAGGCCGAGGTAAATCAATCATGATCATATTTTTGCAGGCTCGAGGTGCAAATTCAGCCTGCTCAACAGACCAAGCACCTCAGTCAGGATATTCAAGACTTCAGATTTTATTAAGAACCATTGTTGCCACAGTCAATATTATTAAACCATTTTCAACATCAACTACTTATGTGGCCTCTGTGGTTTATACATGTGCACAAAACCTAGTTTTAAAGGACTAACATTTTGTAGATTTGTATTACATAGTTGTAGGAGCCACTAACTTGGCATTTTCTAAAAAGAAATATTCCAATTTGGAGGACTGAGTTCACTAGTCTGTCCTTTCATCTAGGGGTTTAGAAATTAATCCATACATTCGTGTCCGACCTTATGGTGCTTACTACTCTTTGTGACAGGATTCACCAGAGTCAATCAGGATGATATTTTTCCACGTTTTTTGAGAACATCCTTGTAGTGTTTTCTCTGTCCTCCGGGAAAACTCATGATGATGGACTCTACTTTGGAGTAGAGTGCTCATCCAACTAAAATGGTTGAGCACAATAAGAAACTCAATGTTAGCTAGGTGAGATAGTTAATACTGGTTTGCCTCACCTGCCAATGGATTTTGCAATGGTGACAGCTCTTCGGTACCAAAGCACTAACTACATTTTGTGTGTCTCCAAAGCATGAAGTGGTAAGAGATTACTACTGCTCAGTAGACTAAGCTTGAGGGCTTGGTCGATTGACCTAGTCAGTCAGCCCATGACCTTATTGATGTGATACAAGTAGTGAATTTTGAGAGGGGTTTTTGATCAGGGATGGTTTCCAAAAAAAGGAAAGTGATCCACAATTACCAGTCTTTTATTGTGAGTCTTGACAATTGGGGAGGACAGAAAAAAATGTGGTGAATTCGCTGAGGCTGATTGGTAGATGACTTCAGTTCAAAGCAAGATACGTACTCTAATTCAGTACAGCAAGATCATAAAGAGATACAGAAACAGGCCACTCAGCTCTCTTAGTTCATGCTGACCACAAATCATCCATTACACTAACCCTATATTAATTGCATATTTTATTCTCCCCATAATCTCATCAACTCCCTCCAGATTTTGCCACTCACCTACACAATAGGGGCAATTTGCAGTTTCCAATTAACCTACCAACCCATGCATCTTTTAGGATACGGAGGAAACCCACATGGTTACAGAGAGAACAGAGAGTCTCTGGGGTCAGCGATTAACCCATGGCTCCATTGCCGTGAGGTAGCGGTACTGCTCGTGATTCCTCTGTGTTACCTTAAATGAAAATGGAACATCTCTCAAGTAAGTGTTCAATTTGATAGTCATCAAATCACAACTGAAACTGCCACTACATCCAAACATGCGACTCAAACTCACAATCCTAGCATTTCTCGATAAGTAGTATGATGACCATCTGCGCCACTGAACTGAAGCCTAGCCTCCGAACATGCATATTTGCAAACATTATCAATGCACTGCAATCAACAGCTGGTGTTAGAGGAATTGTGGAGATGCAATTTTAACAACACATCCGGTAGATTAAATCCATGGCAACATGACATTTGTTGGACGTAAAGAGCACTGCACTAAGGTGGATTGGGGATGTCAGGGCAATACCAATCTTGCTCTTCTCCACACTGTACTGGATCTGTGTAAGACCCTTTGGTCAGTATCACATCCTGCATGTTAACATATGGAGGATGAAGAATGGCAAGAAATTGGAAGACACATTTGAAGTGATTTTCACTATATCCATCCTCACTAGAAGGAAAGGCTTTCATGACATCAAGAAGGCCACACAACAAATGTTGTTGCTATTATTTATTTTATAATTTGCCAACCAAAACGGCACACAATACATCAAACGGGTTCTAAACAATGATCGTGGCAAATTTAAAAGAACATTCACTTTTCAATTCCCTCTAAAAACAAGTTTTGAAGTTACCATAAGAAAGACTTAACATCTAAAAAAAATGATAACTATTAGAAGTACCTGAATTGAATTTAGTTTGTATAATTTTACGAAATGTGTGTGCATGTGTATGCCTACCACATAAATTAGATTATTTAGGAGTGAACAATAGTCGACTAATATCCTTTCAAGAAACTCGTCTACCATAAATAAGTAGTCGTTAGTTCTGCAAAACTGGCTTGAGTTACTAAATATAATAGTTACTTCCGCGTTAATACAGCTGTGATGCAAATTAATGCATACATCAGAGCCTAAATATTGAACTTCGTTTTCTTGCAGTAAAACCGAACAGCACTAAAAAAAAAACGACAGCATGTAACACAACCGAAAGTGTCTTTCCTTCTTGCTTAAAGGCAAGCAGGAAAGCAACACTTCTCGCGGAGATGTTGGACAGGAAGCTGGGATTAGTCCAATTAAATGAGGAGGTATGTGCATTTGATGTATTTCAGGGAGCAGGCCATGTCACGGCTGGTGGATTAAATACAAACACCTGCACCAGGGGAAAACAGCCGCAACTCCGGGCCGCACATTTTCACCGATGAACCCGTAAACCGAACAGGGTCACGGCCTGCAAGTTCCACCTTCGGCTGCACGGAGCGCCTCAAGGCAGCAGCATCGTGCGGCCGGCAGCCGCGCTCGCACTTGGGCCAGCGCCGGGACTGTCAACCCACAACCGCGGCTCGGTTGCCCGGGCCACCCTCTACTCCGGGCCGGGCCGGGCCGGGCCGGGCTGGGCCGAGCGGGCGGAACAGGGGCAAAAGGCGAGGAGCAGGAATAGAAGGAAAGCCTGGCCCGGCCCAACACACCACGCCTAAAACACCGCACCCTCCCTCCCCCCCCTCTCTCTCTCCAGACCGCGCGTTACCCTCGCACCTTGGCAGCCTGACATCTTTATCGGAGCCCGAAGGGAAAAGCCGGCGCCGCCGCCGTCGCTCTCACGTGACCAGTGCGCGCTCTCCCCCCGACCGTGCGCGTTCCCGCCGAGGCGTCTACGCAGCCGCGGCGCGCGCGCTCCCGGGGCGAGAGGCGGCTCGGGCGCGTGCGTGCGCGCGCGCTCACTCTCTCGCCGGCCCCTGGTCCCGCTCAGCGACCGAAGAGACGCCAAACTCAGCGGGAGAGGGCCGGAGAGCTCTGCTATAGGATCTTTGCCGGAGAGCTCTCCGAAGAGCAAGAAATGCGCGACGTTTTGATGCGAGACCCTTCTTCAGACTGAGAGTCGGAGAGGGGGGGGGGGGGAGGGAGGGAGACTAGAGTTAGGTGGCAGGGTAAGGTGTGAAAGCGACAGATCAAAGCAGACGAGACGTGCAGGAAGGAACTGCAGTCGCAGGTTTAACCTGAAGTTAGACACAAAATGCTGGAGTAACTCAGCGGGACAGGCAGCATGCCTGACTAGAAGGAATGGGTGATGTTGCAGATGGAGACCCTTCTTCAAACTGAGTCAGGGGAGAGGGCGATTAGCTATGTGAAAGGGTGTGAAAAAGACAGATCAAAGCAGACGAGGCTCAAGGAAATGTAGAATGGTTGGCTGAGGGGAAGGTAACTGCGACGCATACAATCAGTAAAATCAATCAGGACAGTGAAACTAGTCTGAAGAAGGGTCACGTCATGAAACATTACCCATTCTTCCTCTCCAAAGATGCTATCTGTCCTGCGGAGTTAAACCCGTCTCACGGTGCTAGTCGACCGACGAGTGACCCCAAATTTTCACCCGTGGTAATCACGTACAATTAACGTAGCGGGAAGGTCGGAACTCGCGCGCGCAACTTAGCGACTCGTGGCGCTAACGGCAGGTACCCGTGAAACTTGTTAATGGCCCTGTCTCACGGTGGGAGTTGACCCACGAGGTACCCGAGTGAAAGACTTGTGGCTGTGTACGAGACTTCAAGTTTATGATCAAGTGTTGTAACCGAGTTCCCACGGGTATGTTATTGCTGCGATGCTCCAACTTCCTCTCCCGAGTTACCAAGTTCTCTCCCGTTACTCTTGAGCCAACCGTGAATGAAGGTATGTTTTAATAAAGCAACAATGTTAAAATACATTCTCCATCCTGTGGCTTTTGAGTTATTTCAGCGCGGCCGCATCTATTGATATGACCCACAAAGGGAAAATGCGCACCCTCCACCAACCAATAACGTGGTAAGTGCATTTCTTGGTGCTTTATGTTTTTAATACTGTATTTCCCGGGGTGGGGGGAAGAGCTCAGTTTCATAATATTTGGGTAGTCTGGCGCTGTGAAGGAGGGGATTGGGGTCAGTAACCCACTTGCCACGCTCCGGTCTGAGTGCAGGTAGATGGGACTAGGTGACAGTAAAACGGCACGGAGTAAAAGGGCAGAGATGGCCTGTTTCCGTGCTGTCATTGCTATATGGTTTTATTGTGGCCGGGGAGTGAATTTGCTTGGGTGGCTGCCGCAGCGCTCCGGGCACGGACAGCAGGACTGGCCGCCACTTCCGAGGAAGGAAGCAGCTCGGGTGCCCTGACTTTGAGCGGCTGCCGGGACCCGACAGCAGAGACACACACTCACACACAGCGATACACACAGACAGAGAGAGAGACACACACACACACACACACATACACACACACAAATACACACAGACACACACAGACAGCAGAAACTGGCCGCCACTTCCGAGGATGGATGCAGCTCGGGTGACTGACTTTGTGCGGCCGCCGGGACCCGACAGCAGAGACACACACAAACACACAGATACACACAGACACACACACACACACACACACACACACACACACACACACACACACACACACACACACACGTGGCGTTTCTGCTCGGACCCTTCTTCAGACAATCCAATGTCCCATAATATATTCTTTAAATATTAAGGGTTTCTGTTGAAAGTGTGGTGCCCATGGTTGAGGGTGGTCGGAAGAAGATGATGAGTCTGGTACAAGTTTACTTTGTTTTCAGTAATCAGGCCTCCGTGTTGGCCGATGTCTGGTTGATCGAGCGTTCATACAGTTTGCGAGCGAGCGAGGTTCATATATTGGAGCAAGGAACGCGGAGCCTCTGAGGGTTCATTGTTCCCATGGTTTGGATTGCTCCCAGGAGAGCGGGCACAAAGACAAATTTAGGCATTTTTCTGTGGAAGGGGGAGGGCAGTATAGAATCGAAAGCATTGTAACAGCAGCACTCTCCCCAACACGAAACACAGCGCAGCGTAAACAATTAAACAGCTTCATTTTTAAAAGAATGACACACGTTAAATTACATGGCCCCAAGAAATCGCCTCTCAATTGCTTCGGGGTTGGAATTGAAATATATATAATATATATAATATGTATATACATATTGTACTACAAATACATATATATATTATATATACTGCAATTGTGAGAGTGGTGAATCTGTGGAATTATCTGCCACAGAAGGTAGTTGAAGCCAGTTCATTGGCTATGTTTAAGAGGGGGTTAGATGTGACCGTTGTGGCTAAAGGGATCAGGGGGTATGGAGAGAAGGCAGGTACAGGATACTGAGTTGGATGATCAGCGATGATCATATTGAATGGCGGTGCAGGCTCGAAGGGCTGAATGGCCTACCCCTGCACCTATTGTCTATGCTTCTAAGTTTCTATATATATATACTCTCTCTCTCTCTCTCTCATTTTATATATAGGCAATATAGTAGGCAATATAGTTATATAGTAGGCAACCCAGGAATCACGCAAATGTATATATACAGCACATGGACATGTGTATGTGTGTATATATATATATATATATATATATATAACTTAAGTAACTTAACTGCGGGAAGTAGGACATATGTGTGTGTGGTGTGCGCGCCACTGAATACTTTCTATCCAGTGTCTCCGCTGCAAATTGCAATGCATACGCGTTTGATATTTAGACAATTTAATTTTATTTCCAGTTTTGCATTTTTAGTTTGTTCCACACATTTAATTAGTTTTAATCCCTCCAGAAAAAACCTGGAAGTGGAGATGGTTCTCATACATAAAGCCCAAGAGATGGCTTCTTGATTCTAACGAGTGTTTGGGAAAAATAGACACAAAAAGCTGGAGTAACTCACGGGACAGGCAGCATATCTGGAGAGAAGGGATGGGTGACGTTTCGAGTTGAGACCCTTCTTCGGACTGGTGTTTGGGAAACGTGGATTAGGTTTGTTTTCGGAGGGCGAGGGGGGGGAATACATTCGCCTTTTTCTCTGAATTCAGGAATGAATGCATGTTGACACACATAACACAGAGAAGGGGGGATCGTTGCGTTTAGGTCTGAGGAGAAGGGAGCCAAGAAGTTCTCGATTTTCCCTGGGGATATTTTCACTTTTTTTGCATTTTTCCTTCTCTCCTGCCGCCTGTCCCGCTGAGTTACTCCTGCTTTTTGTGTCAAAAGTCGTCTTGTTCAATCTCATTTCATTGCAACTTTCAGCTCTGGATACCCCGCGTTGACCCGCGCGTATTTCAGCATTTATATTTCTCAAGCCTCTTTACTCCCGGAGCCACATGTAACTTAACCACATGTAATTCCTCCAGCATTATGTGACTATCTTTGGTTCAGTCCCTTTAAGATTATAAAAAAGTTCCCACGATAGACTCACGAGACACTAAGGTAAACGCACGGGCCATTACGTTATTGCAACGAGTTTAAATGTTTCCATTTTTAACTTGAACAGTTAATTTGACTCGTGGAAAAAATCAAACATGTTAGATTTTTTTCACGATTTAACAAGTTTCCCAAGTACCTGCCGTTAGTGCCACGAGTGGACAAGTTGAACGCGCGAGTTCCGACGTTGCCGCTACGTTCATCGTACGTGATCACCACGAGTGAAAACTCGGGGTCACTCCTGGGCCAACTCGCACTGTGAGACAGGGGTTTAACTCTTGAAAAAATTCAAACATGTTTGAGGTTTTCCACGAGTCAAATTTACTGTTCAAGTTAAAAATTGAAACATTGTAATAACCCCAGACAGATTAACTCGTTGTAATAACGTAGTGGCCCGAGCGTTTACCTTAGTGACTCGTGAATCTACCGTGGGCACTCTTTCACTCAGCGGGCAGGCAGCATCTCTGGAGAAGGAATGGGTGACGGAATGACATTTCTAAATTTCTCCAGCACCATGTGTTCACTTTTTGTCAACCAGCATCTGCCCTTTCTTGTGTATGACATTATTTGTATCCATGGCAGTTGATTGTCGCTCCCTTCAGTTACCCAGGGGGTCGGGACTGGACTGGATTTGGGAGGGAAAGGTGGGGGGGGGGAGGAGGGAAGGTGGGGGAGGAGGGAGGAGGGGGGGGGGTGACTTAGGACGGGAGACAAGTGTCCTGACTGTGTGAGCAGACACTTTGGTAGTGATTGCCCATGGGGTTCACTGTCGAGGACTTCATAATGCAAAGAGCATTATAAACAGTGGAGCGATTAACCCTGGAAAGGGGGGCGACTTCTCTCTGAGTTGGACCCAGGAAAGTGAAGCAAGGATTTTCATGAGATTATCGACAGATAAATGGATGGAAGGGTTTAGAGGGCAATGGGCCACATGCAGGCAAATAGGACTACCCCAAGACACCAAATTGGACGGCACGGTCAAGCTGGGCCGAAGGACCTGTTTCCGTGTTGTACAGCACCATGACTAAGGCCTATCCAGTGGGATTGACATATTTTGTATTTTTCCTTTCTAAAGATGCAGTGTATTTTGGTGCCTATTGCACACTGCAGACCAAAAGCGTTAATGCGGGTGATTGTCGCCTGCCCGCTGTTTCTGACGCTAAAGCCTTGGGATTGTTGTCCTTCGTGTTGGCGTGGAGGGGGAGGGGGGTATTGTGCTGTTTGATCGCCCCCTGCTATCCCAGGGACAGGGAGATACAGCGGCTTTTGAGACTGGTGGGCAATCACTACCAAAATGTCTGCCCACAGTCAGTACACCTCTCCTACGCTTGTCTCCCGCACCAAGATCATCCCGCAGAGAATGATCCCAGCCTAACCCAAGAGCCTTGTCACCCCAGACAGATTAATGACGCCCGTGCACATCCGTCCACATTCAAAGATTTCATCTCCCGTCTCCCCGCAGTGTGTAGATCTGGCAGTAAATTCAATTAAAATATAACAAACCTCCGCCTGCTGGTCTTCTAACTACGTGATGTGTGTTTCAAACAAATCAATTTTAATAAGCAACAGGTCATATCAATGGATGCGGCTGCGCTGAATTCTATCTTTAACTCAAAGCCGCAGGATGGAGATGTCTTCTTTAACACTGTTGCTTATTAAAAGACCTTCATTCACAGTTGGCTCAAGAGTAACGGGAGAGGAACTTGGTAACTCGGGAGAGGAACTGGGAACATCGCAGAAATAACATACCCGTGGGAACTCGGTTAAACACTTGAACATAAACTTGGAATCTCGTTCACAACGCCGAGTCTGTTTTTTTTCTTTCACTTGGGGTCACTCGTGGGTGGACTCGCACCGTGAGATAGGGCTATTACTCCAGCATTTTGTGTATATAGACAGTGAAACTAGTCAGAGAATCAGCATGGGGGAGGGACAGCAACAGCAAGGGTTATTTGAAGTTGTAGAAATCAATATTCATACCGCTGCCTTGTAAGCTGCCAAGCGCTCAGCGTCTGTGCTGCTGTTACTGCTGCAGGCCTTGCCAAGTTTCCACTCATTCCTAAGATAGACACAAAATGCCAGAGTAACTCAGCAGGAGTTCTGGAGATGTCACTCATTTCTCCCGGTTTTGTCATGGCCCGTCCCCTGAAATACACCAAACACACATGCCTCCTTATCCAGCAGCACCGTGAGCTGCAGTACCTTTGAATTTCTATTGCAGCACCTGCAGATCCTTCGCTTGGGCAGCTTACAATCCAGCTCTATGAGCGATTTCTGTTTTCAAGTTACTCCTGCATTCCCTTCGACACCCTAGTCGTCCTACTAGTACCACAGCCCGCATCCTTGTATCCCTCGTTAGTACCATCCCCAGCCAACATTGGCCATTGTGGACTCTACCCTTCCTGAGGTCATTTGTTGCCAACCCTGACCCCTCCTCTATTAGTCTGAAGAAGGGTTCTGATCAAAAACATCACCTATTCCTTTTCTCCAGAGATGTTGCCTAACTACTTTGGTTTGAATAACTACTTTGGTTCTGTCTTCACTAAGGAAGACATAAATAATCTGCCGGAAATAGCAGGGGACCGGGGGTCAAATAAGATGGAGGAACTGAGTGAAATCCAGGTTAGCCGGGAAGTGGTGTTGGGTAAATTGAACGGATTAAAGGCCGATAAATCCCCAGGGCCAGATAGTCTGCATCCCAGAGTACTCAAGGAAGTAGCCACAGAAATAGTGGATGCATTAGTGATAGTTTTTCAAAACTCCTTAGATTCTGGAGTAGTTCCTGAGGATTGGAGGGTAGCTAATGTAACCCCACTTTTTAAAAAAAGGAGGGAGAGAGAAAATGGGGAATTACAGACCAGTTAGTCTAACATCGGTAGTGGGGAAACTGCTAGAGTCAGTTATTAAAGATGGGATAGCAGCACATTTGGAAAGTGGTGAAATCATTGGACAAAGTCAGCATTGATTTACGAAAGGTAAATCATGTCTGACGAATCTTATAGAATTTTTCGAGGATGTAACTTGTAGAGTGGATAAGGGAGAACCAGTGGATGTGTTATATCTAGACTTTCAGAAGGCTTTCGACAAGGTCCCACATAAGAGTTTAGTATATAAACTTAAAGCACACGGTATTTAGGGTTCAGTATTGATGTGGATAGAAAACTGGCTGGCAGACAGGAAGCAAAGGGTAGGAGTAAATGGGTCCTTTTCAGAATGGCAGGCAGTGACTAGTGGGGTACCACAAGGCTCAGTGCTGGGACCCCAGCTATTTACAATATATATTAATGATTTCGACGAGGGAATTGAATGCAACATCTCGAAGTTTGCGGATGACACTAAGCTGGGGGGTAGTGTTAGGTGTGGGGAGGATGCTAGGAGGCTGCAAGGTGACTTGGATAGGCTGGTGAGTGGGCAAATTGCATGGCAGATGCACTATAATGTGGATAAATGTGAGGAATCCACTTTGGTGCCAAAACAGGAGGGTAGACTATTATCTGAATGGTGGCAGATTAGGAAAAGGGGAGATGCAACGAGACCTGGGTGTCTGGTACACCAATCATTGAAAAGTAGGTATGCATGGCAGTCAAGTCAAGACAAGTCAAGTCATTTATTTATATAGCAACATTTAAAAAAAACAACTCTCGTTGACCAAAGTGCTTTATAAACATTTGTTAAAATGTTATACACAAGCAGGCTACATACATATATCCAAATAGCCCTCACACAGTGACGTCAGGAAAGGCTGGAGAACAGATACGTTTTAGATAGACTTAAAGAGTCGAAGGAGGGGGCAGTTCTAATGGGAGGGGGATGCTGTTCTAGTCTAGAGCTGCGACCACAAAGGCGCGGTCGCCCCTGCGCTTATGCCTAGACTGACGGGACATTCAGCAACCCCAAGTCGGCCGATCTGAGGGACCTGGAGGTGGTGTAGTGGGTGAAGAAGACTTTTAATGTAGGTGGGGTGCAAGCCTATTGAGGGCTTTGTAGACAAAGAGGAGAGTCCCTTGAAATTAATACGGAACCGCATAGGGAGCCAGTGGAGAGAGGCCAGGATCGGGTTGATGTGATCCCTTTTCTTCCGGTCCCTCAGGTGTTTCGCTGCGGCGTTTTGGACCAGTTTGCAGGCGGGACAGGGAAGATTGGCTGATGCCAGTGTAAAGGGAGTTGCAGTAATCTAGGCAAGGAGGAGATAAATGTATGGATGATCTTTTCGAGGTCATCAAACTTGAGGAATTGTGTTTTATTTTAGCATCATCCGAAGCTGAAAGAAGCTAGCTTTACCACGGCATTGATTTGTGTTTGTCAAACTTCAGTGCTGAGTCAAATATCACACCAAGATTTTTGACGCAAGGTTTGAGTAGTGGGGTAAGGCTTTCAAGGCTGCCTGCTATCATTTTGATTGAGTCCGAGGGGGCCGAGAAGATGACCTCAGACTTACTATCGTTAGTTGGAGGAAGTTCTGGGCCATCCAGCACTTTTATATCCTCGAGCAGCGGGTAAGGTTAAGCAGATTTGATTGGTTTGTTGGGCTTCAGGGGGAGGTACAGTTGTGTATCATCTCTGCGTAGCAATGGAAGGGAAATGCCGTGCCTTTCATCTATGACTTGGCCTAAGGGGAGCATATACAGGGAGAAGAAATAGGGCCAGGATGGAACTGGTGGAACCCCACTGCCAGAGGGTTTTTCTTAGCTGGGGAGGAGAAAGAGTTGCCAATGTTGGGGGTTAAGAGATACTCCTAACCTTTGAGGTAGGTGTGAACCAGCTCAGGCACCGGGGGGAGTGCCACAATACCAACCCCGGTAACAGTGGCAGCAGGCCAGAAATGAAGTAAGAACGACCAAATGGTGGGGATTATTGCATTCAAAGCTAAAGGATTTGAGTATAGGAGCAGGGGGTTTTCTAACTGCAGTTGTACAGGTTTTTGGTGAGACCTCTCTGGAGTATTGCGTACAGTTTGGTCTCCAAATCTGAGGGAAAGACATCCTCTTGCTGGCATAGACGGGTACAGAGAAGGTTCACCAGACACTGATTCTGGATGTCAGGACTTTCCATCATTGAGGAAAGACTGGATGTACTCGGCTTGTACTATGCTGAATTTAGAAGATTGAGGGGGGAATCTTATATAAATTTACAAAATTCTTAAGGGGTTGGACAGGCTAGATGCAGGAAGATTGTTCCCCGATGTTTGGGGAGGTCGAGAACAAGGGGTCACAGTCCAAGGATAAGGGGGAATTCCTTTAGGACCGAGATGAGGAAAACATTTTTCACAGAGTGGTGAGTCTCTGGAATTCTCTGCCACAGAAGGTAGTTGAGGCCAGTTCATTGGCTATATTTAAGAGGGAGTTAGATGTGGCTCTTGTGGCTAAAGGGATCAGGGGGTATGGAGAGGAGGCAGGTACAGGATAGAGTTGGATGATCAGCCATGATCATATTGAATGATGGTGCAGGCTCGAAGGGCTGAATGGCCTACTCCTGCACCTATTTTCTATGTTACCCATCATTCTTTTCTCGAGATCCAGCATTGACGGTTTCTTGTGTCCCTAAAGGCCCTATTTTCCAGGCTGCATGACTAAAACATTTGAGTTTAATTTGAGGGATAATATTAAAAGACAGTTATATCATATTACAGCTGTATGGAACCATTATTAGACCTGTAAAAAGACTAGAGACTGTAAAGATTTGTAAGGAAGGTCAGGAAAGGTGTAATAACCTAAGCCTTTAGATGGAACTGAACTGAACTGATGTTATTAAAATAATGAAGCCTTTTAGAGATACTTCCACTTGTGGGGTCTAAATTGGTGGCTATAATTATAATAATGACAAATTAATCTAATGTAAAATTCAATATTTGATGTTTGAATTTATTATCATGTGGAACAGTTAACGTGAAAAAAATGTATTTTTGGGGTATCCAGAAAACATACCTGATAGAAAATAGGATATACTGAAAGAATTGCAAATGGGATATACTGAAAGAATTGCACAATGTGCATACAAAGAGGTTTGCCTCTTTCAAGGCAAGTACCAATATCAAAATTGATATATTTAAAATGGATGCCGAATTTACAATTCCAGTCATGCTGAAATTTTCCAACCTTACCCTGTGGCTTTGCCTCCTAAATCTTGACAGATCAAATGTACTAATTTCATTACAAATTATAGGGCAAAGGAGAAGGTAAACTTTCTGCTTTAAAACTGTTAATTTAGAACCTAAAAAATGTAACTTTTCAAATATGTTTAGAGACATAGAGCACAGCAACAGGCCCACCAGTCCAACTTGTTCATAGCACCAAAGATGCCCAATCTAAAGTAGTCCCATTTGGCCATGTTTGTCCTAGATCCTAAACCTTTCTCAAATTAAGAAATTATACATTACTGATCAACAAAAACACATTTATTGCATTTACTAAATCAAGATATTTGAAAACAATAACTTTCATTTGTTTTAGGAAGAGCTTCTTCTTCAATAACTTCAAATTCCTGGGCGTGCATATATCAGAAGATCTTTCCTGCACCCAGCCCACCGATGCAATTATAAAGAAGGCACATCAGCGACTCTACTTCCTGAGAAGATTACGAAGATTTGGCATGTCGAAGAGGATTCTCCTAAACTTCTACAGGTGCATGTAGAGCATTCTGACTGGTTGCATTGTTGACCGTCCACTGCCCAGTCCATCACCAGCTTTGACCTCCCCACTGTCGAAGGGATCTATCGTAGTCGCTGCCTCAAAAAGGCAGCCAAAATCATCATGGACCCACACCACCCTGGCCACACACTTATCTCACCACTGCCATTAGGAAGCGGGTACAGGAGCCTGAAGACTAACATCCAGATTCAGGAACAGCTTCTTCCCCACAGCCAACAGGCTATTAAACACAACAAATAAGTTATAAGCTCTGAACTGCAAAAGACTATTATTATTTGTTATTCGCACTATATTTGTTATTTATTGAACTTTTACTTTCCTCCCCAGTTATATACAATGTTTATATGAGCACAGATTCTGTTGTGTCGCAGCAAGTAAGAATTTAATTGTCCCATCAAAGACATACGACAATAAAACACTCGACTTGACTTCTTGCGTATGGCGTGCACAGCCTAAAGTTGGAGGACAACTTGTTCTATTGATCTTATTTGATTGTGCATGCCAGGTTGATTGCATTCGTCGAAACAGGGCGGACCACGTGAAGGTTGCAATCTCCCACCCCTTAGGAAGGGTAATGAAGTAGCAACCAGGTCAGTCACACAACAAACACACAAGCCCTTCTGCCCAACTCGTGCATGGCCATGAGGATGCCCAATCTTACCTAGTTCCATTTGCTTGCATTTTGTCCACAAAGAAAAGTCAAATCAAATTTATAAGATATGATCTGCCACGTACAAACCCATGCTAATTTGTAATGGTACACTTGTCAGGGATGTGGGGGTGAGGGAAGGAAAGAGGGTAACCAACAAACAGAATTGTTGGTTACCCTCACTTTCAAGCGTCCCACCCACTCCCAGAGTCAGAGTGTGAATTCAGGCCCTTCGGCCCAACCTGCCCACATGTCCCAGCTACACTAGTCCCTCCTGCCCGCATTTGGTCCATATCCCTCCAAACCTGTCCTATCCATGTACCTGTCTAATTGTTTCTTAAATGATGGGATAGTCTCAGCTTTAACTACCTCCTCTGGCAGCTTGTTCCATACACCTTTGTGTGAAAAAGTTACCCCTCAGATTCCTATTAAATCTTTTCCCCCCATCACCTTAAACCTAGGTTCTCTGGTCCTCAATCGCCTACTCTGGGCAAGAAACTTTATGCATCTACCTGATCTATTCCTCTCATGATTTTATACACCTCTCTATCCTCCTGTGCTCCAAGGAATACAGTCCTAACCTACTCAACCTCTCCCTATAGCTCAGACCCTCATGCACATGCAATATCCTTGTAAATCTTCCTGTATTCATTCCAGCTTGATAACATCTTTCCTATAACATGGTGCCCAGAACTGAACACAATACTCTAAATGCAGCCTCACCAATGTCTTATAAAACTGCAACATGCCCTCCCAATCTTATACTCAATACTCTAATGACCCATGTGCCAAAACGCCTTTTTGACCATCCTATCTATCTGCGACTCCAACTTCGAAGAAGCATGCACCTGCACTCCTAGATCCCTCTGCTGTACACTACCCAGAGCCCTCACTGTGTAGGTCCTGCCCAGGTTAGACTTTCCAAAATGAAACACCTCGCATTTCTCTGTATTCCATCAACCATTCCTCAGCCCATCTGGCCAATCGACCATGATCCTGCTGTAAATTTTCACAACCATCTTAACTATCTGCAAAATCATCTACTTTTGTATCATCTGCAAACTTGTTAATCTTGCTGTGTATTTTCTCATCCAAATCATTGATATCGATAACAAACAGTAACGGGCACAGCACCGAACCCTGAGGTACACCATTAGTCACAGGCCTCCAGGCCGAGAAGCAACCACCCACCATCACCCTCTGCTTCCTTCCACAAAGCCAATTTTCTAACGATTCAGCTATCTGTCCTTGGATCCCATGCGATATCCCACCTGGCTCTGTCAGTACATCATCCCCTCCTCACGTTACACCTCGCACCGTCCAGCCTCAGTGCATTTTCTCTCCCTCCCCACTGTACCATTATTATATAACAACAAATCTTCCCTCCAAGTTCTGGTGCAGGGTGTTGACCAGAAACACCAATATTGTCCTTTTGCCTTCACAACTGCTGTTTGACCTGCTGAGTTCCCCCAGAGTCCAGCACTTAGTATTTTTTGTCTTCTCCCCCCTCCCCCCCCCAAAACCAGTATATTTCATGTGTAAACTGTTCCAAAATGATTTTTTTGATGATTATAAAGGCTAAAAACCTTTTTTGCATTTTCATTAAACCAATGGGTCTGATATAAATAGGTTTTCTGGCCTGGCGGGTTCCATCCCAACACGAAATAAACTTCACAGGAAAAGCATGTTAATACTTTTTTTTGCTGACAATACAAAACACATCGCATATTTTATTTAATTAGCATTCAAATTATTTAATTTCTTTCAAATAGAAAAATGCATCATATCAAAGATGGAAAAAATAATCATCTATTTACAAATGTAGCAAAGCAGCTATGCAATTCCCTTGGCGTACAATGTTATCAAGAGACATTAATTTCATATTAGTAGAGCTAAATGAAATGACCAAAATATTGCTGCAGGATAAAGCAAAATAATGAAAAACACATTTTTCAAATAGTCAAACAAGCTTCAGTAACCACGCTCAAAAGAGGCATTACTGATTTTAACTTGGTTCGTTTGTTCTTAAAGTAGCCGAACAGTTTTCCCAGTTACAGTTAAGAAGTCTTCATCTGCCAGAGCCTGGAGAGCTTCTTCAAACATGTCCTTGGTAATAGCCTTAAAAATTAATTAAAACTGTAATTAAAATTCATTTGCATGCAAGCAATAAAAACTTTTTTTTGGTGTAAATCTGTGCTTTACACAAGAGCCAGATTTACTTTCAGATATTAAGCAGCAAGTATTTTATCCCCTGTAACTTTAGCAGTTCCTCTCGTATGACCAGACAGGTGCAAAGTTTTCCTTTTTATTCCTAACTACAGTCCACACAATTTCAAGACTATTGGGACAAAAAAAAACCCCATGAAAGCTATGGTTCACATGCTTACATTACCAGTACTTACATGAGTAAGAGTTTTTTTATTTTAAATCACTGCTTTAAAAAGCAGAATAGGAACCTACATTTCCATGTTCATACACCATTCAACTTTAGACATTAAAAGAAAAATCATGACAAGAACCTAGTAAACAATCATCCTTATAGGGAAACAGCAGAGGACTGGACACTTGTGCCATTCTTTTGTTTAGAGATACGGCATGGAAACAGGCCCTTCAGCACATGCCAACCATTGATGCCCCGTTCACACTAGTTGTTATCCTACTTCCTTATCCACTCCCAACACACCAGAGGCAAATTTTTACAGAAACCAATTAACTTACAAACCCACATGTTTTTGGGATGTGGAAGCACCCAAAGGAAACCCGCGCAGTCACAGTGAGAATGTGCAAACACCGCTGACAGCACCTGAGGGTCATTGGCACAGAGAGGCTGTAGCTCCACCAGCTGCAAGGTGAGGGAGGTGCTGGTCAAAGTTGACTGGAAAGAGATCCGAGCAGGGATGACAGTGGAACAACAATGGCAGGTATTTCTGGGAATAATACAGACTAGCAGGATCAGTTAATTCCAAAGACGAAGAAAGATGCTAAGGGGAGTAAGAGGCGACTGTGACTGACAAGTGAAGTCAAAGACAGTGTAAAATAAAAGAGAATTAGTACAACATAGCAAAGATGAGATGGAAGCCAGAAGATTGGGAAACATTTAAAGAGCAACAGAGGGCAAAAAAGAGGTACGAAGAATATAAAGATGGATAGTAAAAGCTTCTTTAGATAAGTGACGAAGAAAAAATTAGTTAAGACAAATGTGGTTCTCTTGAAGACAGAAACAGGTGAATTTATTATTGGGAACAAGAAAATGGCCGACGAGTTGAACAGGTACTTTGGATACGTCTTCACTAAGGATGACACAAACAATCTCACAGATGTACTAGTGGCCAGAACACCCAGGGTGACGGAGGAACTAAAGGAAATTCACATTAGGCAGGAAATGGTGTTGGATAGACTGATGGGACTGATAAATCCCCAGGGCCTGATGGTCTGCATCCCAGGATATTTAAGGTAGTGGCTCTAGAAATCGTGGACGCATTGGTGAACATTTTCCAATACTCTATCAATTCCGGGTCAGTTCCTGTGGATTGGAGAGCAGATAATGTTATCCTAATTTTTAAGAAAGGAGGGAGAGAGAAAACAGGGAATTATAGACCAGTTAGCCAGACATTGGTGATGGGGAAGATGCTGGAGTCAATTATAGAAGATGAAATAGCGGCTCATTTGGATAGCAGTAACAGGATTGGTCAGAGTCAACATGGATTTACAAAGGGGAAATCATGCTCAACTAATCATCTGGCATTTTTTAACGATGTAACTAGGAAAATGGAGAGCGAGTGTACCTGGACTTTCAGAAAGCCTTTGATAAGGTCCCACATGAGATTAGCGGGTAAAATTAGGCCACGTGGTATTGGGTGTGGAGTGCTGATATGGATAGAAAATTGGTTGGCAGACAAAGATTGGGGATTAACGGGTCCCTTTCAGAGTGGGAGGCAGTGACTAGTGGGGTACCGCAAGGCTCGGTGCTGGGACCGCAGCTATTTACAATATACATTAATGATTTAGATAAAGGGATTAAAAGTAACAGCAGCAAATTTGCAGATGACACAAAGGTGGCAGTGTGAACTGTGAGGAGGATGTTATGAGAATTGGGCAGGTTGTGTGAGTGGGCAGATGCATGGTAGATGCAGTTTAGTGAGGATTAAATGTGAGGTTATCCACTTTGGTAGCAAAAACAGGAAGGCAAATTATCATCTAAATGGTGTCAAGTTGGGCAATTGGGAAGTACAACAGGATCTGTGGGTCATTGTTCATCAGTCAATGGAAGTAAGTATGCAGGTACAGCGGGCAGTGAAGAAAGTGAATGGCATGTTAGTCTTCATAACAAGAGGAGCAAAGAGATCCTTCTGCAGTTGCACAGGGTCCTAGCCAGATCACACCTGGAGTATTGTGTGCAGCTTTGGTCTCCAAATTTGAGGAAGGACATTCTTGCCATTGAGGGGGTGCAGTGTAGGTTCACTAGGTTAATTCCTGGGATGGTGGGACTGTCATATGCTGAGAGAATGGAGTGGCTGGGCTTGTATATCTTATTAGGATATCTTATTGAAACCATAAGATTATTTAGGGCTTGGACACGCTAGAGGCAGGAAACATGCTCCCGATGTTGGGGGAGTTCAGAACCAGGGGCCACAGTTTTAAGAATCAGGGATAAGGCATTTAGAACGGAGATGAGGAAACACTTTTTCACACAGAGAGTTATGAAGAATTCTCTGCCTCAGAGGGCAGTGGAGGCCGGTTCTCTGGATACTTTCAAGAGAGAGCTAGATAGAGCTCTTAAGATAGTGGAGTCAGGGGATACGGGGAGAAGGCAGGAACGGGGTACTGATAGCGGATGATCAGCCATGACCACGAGGCTCATGAGGTTAATTCCCGGGATGGCTGGACTGTCATATGTTGAAAGAATGGAGCGACTGGGCTTGTATACTCTGGAATTCACCTGGAGAGTTGTTAATCTGTGGAATTCTCTGCCTCATAAGGCAGTGGAGGCCGATTCTCTGGATGCTTTCAAGAGTTAGATATAGAGCACTTAAAGATAGCGGAGTCAAGGGATATGGGGAGAAGGCGCCAACAGGGTACTGATTGTGGATGATCAGTCATGATCAGAATGAATGGCGCTGCTGGCCCGAAGGGCCAATCCCTGCACCCATTGTGATCCCCTGGGTTCAGTGCTCAGACTGTCATGGGCAATGCATGTTTAAAGTGGACAACTTTGACAATTTAGACACCACAAAACTTAATGTTATAGCAAACTGTGATAGCGATAGACTTTAGGATGTAGCAATTTCACATATGTAGCAATTGAAATTTAACGCAGAAATATATTTGGTGAAATTTTGTTAGGAAGCACAAAGAGAGGCACTATAATATAAAGGAAAGAACACTGAAGAGGGTGCAAAACCTTGGGCACATAAATCCAGGAAGGTGGCAAGACAGAAAATGTTTAAAAATGCAGGTGGTATCAAATGTTCCTTAAAGAAGAGAGCAAAGACATACATTTACAATAAACTGAACAATAGTTACAATATTTTTACATACATTTACAATAAACTGAACAATAGTTAGGGCATGAATAGAGCACGTCATCTAAATTTTGGTCAGAATGCAATGGGACCAAAAAAGACAAGCAAACTTTTTTTGAAAGACATTTTCACAGAAGAGGGGAGAATCTCACAGGCAGGAAAAACTAAGGTTGAAGACGCAAATTCATTTTTGGATTACAACAGGATCAGGTTAAAATGAGAGAAAAGTAAGGAAGTTGAGCCAACTGTTGCAGAAAGTCAATGTGGATACAGGGCCTCTCCTCCACCATTCTCTAATTCTATGGTTTTAAAAATGAACACAAAGTAACAGGAATCCATCTTCTCTGGATGAATGCAATTTGGATAAACATGCTTCCTAGTTCCATTATCACCAGAACTGGGTGATGCAATACATCTGCTTCACAACATAACAATAACAGAAAAGTAAATACTCCCATTTTACACAGGTCAATCCAAACTTTTCCAATCAAAAATATAAAATATCTTACAATTTCAGATTGACTTCTTAAATCATCAAATAGCAGTTGGTATCTCATGGCAAGAGTTTTGCCTTTAGACTGTATGAGCTTCTTCAAGGCTTGAGCCAACTCTTCCTTCCGTTTACGAGCGGTGGCACTCATTCCTGCAACAAATAAAATGGACTGTTAGATGAAAGTTGTTCAGTATACTCTGGAATTTAGAAGGATGAGAGGGGATCTTATTGAAACATATAAGATTATTAAGGGTTTTGACACGCTAGAGGCAGGAAACATGTTTGCGATGTTGGGGGAGTCCAGAACCAGGGGCCACAGTTTAAGAATAAGGGGTAAGCCATTTAGAACGGAGATGAGGGAATACTTCTTCACATAGAGAGTTGTGAGTCTGTGGAATTCTCTGCCTCAGAGGGCGGTGGAGGCCAGTTCTCTGGATACTTTCAAGAAAGAGCTAGATAGGGCTCTTAAAAATAGCAGAGTCGGTGGATGGGGAGAAGGCAGGAACGGGGTACTGATTGGGGATGATCAGCCATGATCACATCAAATGGCCTACTCCTGCACCTATTGTCTATTGGTTGATTCTTTGAAACTGATGCGACTGCAAACATATGCAAGCTAATTATGAAATGAAAGTATTAAATCTGAGTAAGGGAATGTTTCCTCAATTCAGTGCAAGGGCGCTGCAGTGTACTTCAAGACAATAAGATATTAAGAATCTACTTAAAATCAACAAATATATTCAAACATAAATCTTAGGATTCTTGGAATCTTGGATGTGCCGCATTCCAGTTTCGATATTAAAGATCCCACTGCATCTTCAAACATGGCTGAAGTTTAACTGTGAAACTTGCATCTGCTTTGTACTGCGTAGGCAACCAAAAGGAAAATCTGTCCTTTCCCACCACCCAGGGACCCAAATAGTCCACATTCAGGTAGAGCAGCAATTGACATGCACTTCCAATCTGGTTCATTCCATTTGTGCTCAAAATGTGGTCTTCTCTACATTGGAGGAATCAAGTGCAATTGCGTGATCACTTTACAAGAATCAAAGGGTTCAATTATCGATTATACCTAATCCTTAGGGATGGTCCATAATCTCCAAATGCCTGTCACTAATTCCCACTCTACTCTTCCAATGAGACCCAATGCAAGTTTGAGGAATAGCATTTAAATATTTCCTCAGGGTTAGGAATCAAAATCAATTAAAATAATTACAGATAACTTACAGAATCGCTGATAGATTTCTAAAACAATGCATGTAATCTTTTGCAAATTTTACATTACAAATTAACTTACACAAATGTTACATTCATTTGTGTAGCAGTTTACTTTTGATAAGAAGCTGAATTTTTGATTTGCAGCACAGCCTATAATTCATTTTCATTTTAGAATGGAATTAAGTCAATACTTCTAACATCATAACATTTTCTTTTCCCAGACAGCACCTAAAATGAAAGAAATATTATTTTTAAACATTACCTGTAGTAAGGATGGATATATCGACAATTCCTGTCCGTGGATCAGTTGCAGACTGTTTCAGAGCTTCACAGTGAAGACGTTTTGCTTCTTCAACATCTAGATTTTCAACTTTTTCGGAAAAACGCACCTTGGCGTAAGCTTCGGCCAGACGTATCAATGACTCCAGTTGACGAGGATATGCTGATACCATACCCCTTCCACTGCCGATTTTCCTCATGTCGACATAAGCCTTTATCACAAAGGCAAAGAAAAACGTTTTGCGGCAGTGTAGCTGGGGGGTGAGGGGTGGGAAAAATGCTTGCAGCACTTTAGAATATTATATCATAAACAGGAATCCTCACCTCAATAAGCGATTGACTGGCTTCTTCACTCAGCCTAGGATGGACAAACGTGCGGGCATAGGCAATATAGTCCCTGAGCACCGCCATGTCAAGGTATTCCTCTTCCATTTCTTCTTCACTTCGATAATAAAGTGAAACCAAGTGGTGGGCGAGACGACGATCATAAGCTTCATCTTGTGGGTCCAACATAAGGAAGATCAAGTCAAACCTAGAAAATTAATGTGTAGGAAGGAACTGCAGATGCTGGTTTACACCAAAGATAAGACACAAAATGCTAGCATAATTCAGTAACAGGCAACATCTCTGGATAGAAGGAATGTGTGACATTTCAGGTAGAGACCCATCTTCAGACAGAGTCAGGGGAGATGGAAAGTAGAGGTATGGAAGGGTAAGGTGTGAAAACGAGAGATCAAATGGGACATAGCTACTTGTTTTCACACCTTACCCTTCCAGCTCTCTCGTTTGCCTCTCCCGACTCTCAGTCCGAAGAAGGGTCTCAACCCGAAACGTCATCCATTCCTTCTATCCAGTGATGATGTCTGTCCCGCTGAGATACTCCAGCATTTTGTGTCTCTCTTCTAGAAATTAATTAGTTCAGTAGTTCAGAGCATAGAATGAAGGAGGTTAATCCAGGATAGATTTCTGCAGACAGATATTGTTGATTGAGAGCATTTCTGTGCAGGTTGCATTACCTGGATAGGAGCGTGTGTGGAAGCTGGATGTTTTCTATTGTTGTCTTTTTGTGGTTCCACTGGGATTCCACTGGATTCGCGGCTGCCAGGATAGATGTTCGGGCATTCAGCTGGCAGATTATTCCAGCCTAAGAAACATTTTTTTTAAATGTTTTTATTCATTTTTTAAATTTTGTTATTCATACAAAAATCAACTTTCACTCAAAGTTCATCAACAACAGTTAAATCAAAAGGAGGATATGTTGCAAGTTGGTTTCTAAACATTTTGGAACTAAAGAAAAATTATTATTTTTCGTAGTACAATGTAATGGAAGTTCACTGCGTGCAACACAGTAAATAATAAAATAATGACCTTACAGACATCGGAAATTAGTATCCGATTCATTCATTTATAATAAATGCATATTTTAAATATGAAAAAAATACATTGGAGGATTTTTAAAAGTGCATCCCTACCTTTGCAATGGAAAGGGTTTGCTGCTCCATAACTTCATGCATGACTGATCTTGTGCTATCGTTCATTTTATCAAACTCATCAATGCAGCATATGCCATTATCACTAAGAACAAGAGCACCAGTCTGCAAGACAAGCTGCCTCGTCTCCGGGTCTTTGGTCACGTAAGCAGTAAGACCAACAGCACTGGAACCTTTGCCAGAAGTGTACTGGCCTCTGGGCACCAGGTTGTGCACGTACTGCAGTAACTGAGACTTGCTGGTACCAGGATCACCACATAAAAGGATGTTGACCTCTGCACGGAAATTGCCGCGGCCAGTAAGGCTAAAGTCCTTGCGTGTCCCACCAAACAACTGCAACAAGATACCCTGTTACAAAATAAAAAAGTTTTTTTTTTAAATGAACTCTTGACATATTATCGTGGATGCCAATTGCTGGTTGTAAGGAAATGCCAAATATTAGTTACCCATCTTCTGTTCCCGAGTACTGAACTTGATTTGGTGGTAGAATTGCTTACCAAGATTACAAAGAGCATCCACAAACATGTTTTTTTGTAACCAGAGGCATAGCAACAGTGTTCACAACTGATCTTGAAATATCCATCCACTGTTCCGGGTGATCTCGGTGGCTTGGACTGCCTTTTCAAAATTGATTGTTATCTGTCACCACCAGTTTGCGGGGGGTTGAGGGAGTTCCTATTATCCAAACACTACATCGTATAAGGTAATGCCAAAAAAGCTTTTTACTGTACCTCTGCACACATGACAATAAATTAAATTGTAACTGTAACAAGGCAATAAACCAGGAAGGGAGATAAGAAAAGTTTTTTTGGTGACGTATTTAAAATAGGTGAGTCAAATGCAAGATAAAGACTTAAAACATACACAAATTAAAATACAGGCTAATTTGTATACGCAGTCATACTCATGACTGCGTAGCCGTTCATAGTGCGAACTCCATCATCAAGTTCGCTGACGACACCACTGTTGTGGGACGTATCACTGATGGGGATGAGTCGGAGTACAGAAGATCGAGCAACTGTCCATATGGTGCCAGCAAAATAACCTGGCCCTCAACACCAGCAAAACCATGGAACTGATTGTGGACTTTGGAAGGAGTCGGATGGGGACCCACAGTCCCGTTTATATCAATGGGTCGATGGTTGAAAGGGTCAAGAGCTTTAAATTCCTGGGCGTGCACATCTCTGAAGATCTTTCCTGGTCCGCAAACACTGATGCTACTATTAAGAAAGCACATCAGCGCCTCTACTTCCCGAGAAGATTACGGAGAGTCGGTTTGTCAAGGAGGACTCACTCTAACTTCCACAGGTGCACAGTGAGCTTGCTGACCGGTTGCATCGTGGCTTGGTTCGGCAACTTGAGCGCCCTGGAGAGGAAAAGACTACAAAGAGCAGTAAACACTGCCCAGTCTATCACCGGCTCTGACCTCCCTTCCATCGAGGGGATCTATCGCAGTCGCTGCCTCAAAAAGACTGGCAGTATCATCAAGGACCCACACCATCCTGGCCACACACTCATCTCCCTGCTACCTTCAGGTAGAAGGTACAGGAGACTGAAGACTGCAACGACCAGGGTCAGGAATAGCTACTTCCCCACAGCCATCAGCCTATTAAACTTGGTTCGGACAAAACTCTGATCATTAATAACCCACTGTTATTTGCACATTATCAGTTTATTTATTCATGTGTGCATATATTTATATGATATATGGACACACTGATCTGTTTTGTAGTCAATGCCTACTATGTTCTGTTGTGCTGAAGCCAAGCAAGAATTTCATTGTCAGGGACACATGACAATAAACTCACTTGACTTGAAATGCCAAATGACCAGATAAAAATGTCAAAGCACATTAATATACACAGATATATACATGCACATACACACATATATATATATATATATATAAAATGTTTGATCTAGTTTTTATATATATACATATATATATATATATATATATATATATATATATATATATATATATATATATATATATATATATATATATATACACACACACATATACATATATATACACATATATATACACCATATATATACATATACACACACACACATATATATATATAAAAACCAGATCAAACTTTTATATATGCAATATTCCACCCCTCGCCCCATAGCCCCCAGCTGCGCAGGCGCAGCTGACGGGTTCTCGTTGTGACGCCAGAGATACCAGTTGTGCCACAAGTCACAGAAACCCTCCCCCATCTACGCCTCGCCATCCCTCTTCCTACCACTATCTTCCATTCCCCTCTTCACCGTCACTCTTCTTTCCCCTCTTTCCTCCTTATCGCACACCCCCATCCTTCCTCACCTCCCCCACTGCCTTCCTCCCCATTCTCACTCACCTCTCCCACATTTCCCCTCCCTATCCCCCCTGCTCCCCCACTTTCCCCTCCCTACCGCCCTGCTCCCCCACTCCTCACCCTCCTATCCCACTCCCCCTCCTCAACTCCCCCAGTTTTCCCCTCCCAACCCCCTCCTCAAACTCCCCAGTTTCCTCTCCATTCCCCCGTTCCCCCACTCACCTCCCACTGCACTCCTCTCCCTCTATCCCCCACTCCCTACCTCCCCCCTACTCTCTATCCCCTCTCGCCTCCCACTTTCCCCTCCCTATCCCTCTTTCCCTGCTCCCACACTCCCCCACAATGAAAATCACGATGATTTTTATGAATGAAACCATCCCCCAGAATTTGATTAAAACGGAGGGGTTTTTTTTAAATCGCATTTTTTTAAATGGGAGTATCGAATTTGAATAAAACTGATTTTTTCTTTAAACTGCAATTTTTAAACATATAAATGAGGTTCGGGATCTCATTGTGACGTCATATGCTGTTAACTGGCAGTGCAAGTGGAAGTGATTTTTGTGAAGTTTAAAATGTGAAAAACGTAAAATATACCATCAATCTGAACAAAACTTGCCACAGCACACCACAGGATAATGGTAAGGAGAGCCAAAAATTGTAAAGCTATCGTGTACCGTTTAGGCGTAGTTTTAGTAATATACGAGACTAAGTGGGACCCGTTGGGTCCCAGCATCACACGGGAGGGTGGCCCCCCAAACGCAATATTCCACCTCTCTCACCAATTACATTCCAATATTGGTGGGCAGTGGGGGGCGCAGCTTTCTGGAGCTCTAGTATGGGTGTTGTGGGCTGAAGGGACTGGTTTCCAGAGGGCTAGTATGGGCAGTGTGGGGGGGGGGGGCAGCTTTCTGGAGCTCTTAGTATGGGTGTTATGGGCTGAAGGGACTGGTTTTCCAGAGGGCTAGTATGGACAGTGTGGGGGGGGGGAGGGGGGGGCGCAGCTTCTGGAGCTCCTAGTATGGGTGTTGTGGGCTGAAGTGACTGGTTTCCAGAGGGCTAGTATGGGCAGTGTGGGGCAGGGGGGGGCAGCTTTCTGGAGCTCTAGTATGGGTGTTATGGGCTGAAGGGACTGGTTTCCAGAGGGCTAGTATGGACAGTGTGGGGGGGGGGGGGGGGGCGGGCGCAGCTTTCTGGAGCTCTAGTATGGGTGTTGTGGGCTGAAGGGACTGGTTTCCAGAGGGCTAGTATGGACAGTGTGGGCCAAATGGACTCTAGGGATAGCAGCTCAGTCACTCAAACCTGTTGTGCTGGCAGCTCACTCACGGCTGGTGGGCTGGCAGTTGACTCATGGCTATTCCTTGAAATTCCATTTCAAGCAGGGTGCAGGGCCACCAAATTCAAGTGCAGTTTCATACTACTTCAAGCAGGGTACAAGGCCACCTAATTCAAGTGCAGTTTCACATCATTTCAAGCAGGGTGCAAGGCCACTAAAGACAGCGATTCGTGACCTCTCCCTCCTCCATCTTGCAGAGACTGAGCCACGCCCACACGTCTGGGTTTTATAGTTCCCCCCCCTCACCAGAAGGGGCATGGCCTTCATGGCATGATAGACAGGAGAGAGAATCTCAACTTTTTAAAACACTAATAACTCTTTTATTTTTCATCTATGGGGAAAATCCTCAGCACCCGATTAGCGGAGGGGGACTCCGAGTAAGATGCCCAAAACCACAGCCGTACATGGTAGCGTTTTTTCTAAAATCAATATAAAGCGCAAACATGAAGTGGTCAAGATTAGATTTTTAATTATATAGAAGGCAAGGCAACTTTAATTAGGCAAGGCAACTTTTGCATTTCCAAACCAAAGGCAACACAGCTTTAGCATTTCAAAACTATATTTTCAAACCACATTAAGGGTACTGACAGGTCAGTAAAACCACTCACAGTTTAGTAGACATGTGTTCAGTGTTATTCACAGCTCAGAGACATGACCCTCTCGCTCCCTCATCTTGCAGAGACTGACTGAGGCACTCAACACTTCTGGGTTTTATAGTCCCTCCGGAAGGGGCGTGGCCTTCAGGAGAGATAATCTCAACATTTTTTAAACACTAATAACTCTTATTTTTCATTGATGGGAAAAATCCTCTTGTCCTGCGCTAAGATGGCCAAAAATCACTGCTGTAAGTGGCAGCGTTTTTTTCTAAAATCAATATACAGAACAGGAAGTGGTCAAGATCAGACTTTTTATTTATTTTTATGTATGTTTTCACACACACATATACATACATACATACACACACTAGACAAAGTGGGACCCATTCCCCAAACATAATACTCCACCACTCATCCGTTCCAATGCAACATGTTCCACCAACAGAATATTCCACCACTCACCCATAGCCCCCAACTGCGCAGGCACGGCTCCATCCCCCTCCTCCTTTTAAACTTAAAAAAGACTAAAATCCAATTCCACTTGCCCTGCCCCTTACAATGTTACAGAAGAATGGGACTCCCAGTGTCCTGTCATTTGTAACATTGTAACAGGCAGGGACAAGGCAAGTGCAATTGGATTTTATAATGTGAAAAGTTAACTTTTTAAAGTTTAAAATGTGAATAACTAGTAAAATATAACATAAATCTGAACAAAACCTGATACACAACACCACAGGACAATGGTGGTCCAAAAATTGTAATGCTATCGCGTACCGTTTGTGTAATTTCAGGATCACACGGACAGACAGACATAATAACAAACAAGATGAGTGGTGTGTGTGTGTGTGTGTGTGTGTGTGTGTGTGTTGTGTGTGTGTGTGTGTGGTTATTTTTAAATACAAGGGCTAGGTTATATTAACAAATTTATTTAACATTTTCATGAAAAAAAATATTTAACAAAGTCTTCCAGCTATTTGGCAAAAAACGACATCATAAACACTCAATTGCCCATGGAGCAGCACAAGATTATCGACGGTAATTGGGATTTCCGCATTAAACTACACATGTGGAAATCCAGTTGTTAGTTTAATGGTGGAATGAAAGCACAAATTAGAGCCAATACGAGATTGTGGCAGAATAATTCCAGAACCTGGTATAAAGGCCACGGACAGCCATAAACATGTACTCTCGGTTTTGTAAGTGGACTTGATGACTTTTCAGGTTTGTCTGGTGTCGCGCATAGGAAAATGGTAAAGCAGGATAAGACAAAAGCAAAGAGAAAATAACCATGTTTTTTCTGGGAAATATGCCAAAGAAGAATATATTTGGAGAAAAGTTGACCGACTACAAATACAGAAAATATTCAAGAAATAAAGCCAATACATTGTGTTTTTCTGGAAGACCTATTACCTTTTTGATATCTTCATGCTCATAGATGCTGGGAGCTAATGCGGCAGAGAGTCGTTCGTAAATATCAGGCTTCTTTGACAGATCTTTGAGCATTTCAACGCGCTGCTCAGTAAACAGCTTGTGCTCCTTTTCATCATCATAGCTGTGAAGTCGTTTCTCATCAGTTTTGCGAAAGTGAATGACATCAATGTGAGTTTTGTACACTGACTTCACAGTGCTCACTCGTGGGTTTACTCGAATGGGAACTGCTCTGTAGATGCCTAGCCAGAAATAACAAAATAATCTATCACTTCCTCTAGAAATCATTTATCAAGTATCTACAGTCTCGAGAGATACATGGGCTTCATTTAAAAAACGAAATTAAAAAAAAAAAAATCCAAAGCATAACTTGCAACTTTTCACTAGTACAGCACTAACCTGTAACATTCACACGATCGCCAGGCTGCACTTTATCTACCAAGTCATTGTGAGCAAACAGAATAACTGTATGTGGTGTCTGCCCTGCAGGCATATCTTCAGGTGATTCTTGTAATTTAACCTGCAAAAATCATATAAAATTAAAGGGTTAAACGTTATACCTGCAAATGCATATCCATTCTGTGATTGCATGCCAACCAAAAGGACGTGGTGAATTTGAATTCCATTCAATTCACTTCAGGAGACTTTAACTCCCCCAGGAGATTAAAAACTTTCAGCATTGCTTACATTTGTTTGCCAAATTAAACATTTTGTTTCATCTCATAATTTGAAATTTGGTTTTACCTCCCCAGCAGAGCTGTCACGTTTTGTCCGCGCGTTTCAGTATTCTAGTACCTGAAAATCAGTATTTTGCTGAGGAAATCAGTATTTTTACCTGGTTCCATTTTGCTGAAAAAAGTGTTTTTTCTTTAATGTGCGGTCATACCCATGTGAGAGTACAAGAATGCATAACTTTGCTACCAATTAACATGTCTTCCACGCACCTACACGAAAGTGCATTCATTGCCATCTTTTTGTATACTGCCGTTTGAATGCTGCATCCTGCTTTTAGCACCAGATGATGATGATGTTGAAGCCATTTTGGAAGCCTCCCTGTCCCTCCCTCCCTTTTAAGCAGCAAGATGAAACAGGATGTCGGGCTGATATTTTAAAAATCCGTATTGTACAAAGCAAATCCACACATCTGTATTCGGATCGCATTTCCGTATGAAATATGGAAAATCCGTAGTACTTGGCAGCTCTGCATCAGCTTTCTGCTCGTTCAATCTGCTCAACCCAAATGCCAAGTCTATTCTGACTGCTTGTTTCTCTATTTTTTTTAAAAAAAAAATTGTTTATCTACTTTGTAAACCAGTATCTGCAGTTTGTCGACCCTCTATTTTGACAGCAAAGATTTCTGCCTCCCATTCAGCACATTCCTTTGATGACAGTCAATTGTGGAACACTTGTACTACCTGGCAATCATAAATCATTTTGTGGTAAGGGGAAATAGCAAGTCAATTATTTCCACCACGTTAAGTCAACTTGTATGGGATCTGGCACAAAGCCAGGGCTCTCCTCAAAACCATGAAAATGTGAAGGTGTTAAGACTTGTTGGAGTTTAGAAGGATGAGGGAGGGAACTCATTGAAACTTACCGAAGTGAATAGAATGAATGCAGATAAGATGTTTTCAGTAGTGGGAGTGTTTAGAACTAGAGGGCGCAGCCTCAGAATAAAAGGACATACCTTTAGAAAGGAGATGAGAGGAATTTATTAGGGTAGAGGGTGATAACTGTAGAATTTATTGCCACAGATGGCTGTGGAGAGGAAGTCATTGGGTATTTTTAAGACAGAGATTGACAAGATTCTTGATTAGTATGGGTGTCAAGGGTTATGGAGAGAAGGCAGGAGAATGGCGTTGAGAGGGAAAGATAGATCAGCCACGATTGTATGGTGGAGTAGACGCGATAGGAGCCGAATTAGACCTTTTGTCCTACGACTTATGAGTTTCAGAGAATTAGAGGCAGGTTATCCAGTGCAACACTGAGGTGAAAAAAAGCAGGACATGGCTCAACTGGAGAAAATAGGCTGCATCTGTCGCTAAATAAGTCCCAAATTCAAAGCCAGTCGGGACTCATTATTTTCATGCGAATATACCATTATGTGGCAGTCCTTTTCTTCTTCTTCTTTCACAAAGATCTTTTACATCATAGCTTATTTGTTTATTTGGCTGCAAATTGGCATTTTGTTCACCAGAACAAATGGCCACATAGTTTCCGATTCCGCCCATCATGTCATCCCTTGTAAAGTATTAAGACTATCAATTATTACTAATTAGTTATGAAAGAAATGCATTGCAATATTTTTTTGCACCAGTTTGTCAACATCACGATAAAGAACTATTGGGAAATACTTGCAAAACGTACCATCTGCTTGTCTGAGAATAGTGAACGGTTATGGATTAGACCCATGCTGTGTGTGGTGTTACAGTTCTTGCACACATACGGCTCAGCAATACGACCACGGTCAATTTCCACTCTCGTGCAGGAAGCACACACTTGACAACTGAAGAATGCTTCTTGCATTTCAGGAATCAATTGGGAAGATCTGATCACCATGCCACACACCGTGATCAACTGATCTATATCTGTGAGGAGAAACCAGAAACAATGATTTGAACTAACAAACACTGCACTGTGGACACAAGGAACTGCAGTTTCTGGAATCTTGAGTGAAAGTCAGAGTGATGGAGTAACCCAACAAGTCAGACAGAATCTGTACAGAAAAGGGGTAGGCAAAGTTTCGGGTGGGGTCCCATCTATAGATGCACGATAGATGGTTTAAAAGTGATATCATAAACTGCCTAACAGTGGCATTAATAACTGTTTAAATGTTTCATCAATTAAAACAGACTTATTTTATTCTTTATATCACTCTACCTTCAGGATTCAGACTTCTCATGTTTTTGGTTCTCATAGCATTGAATGGTCGAACTTGGATCTGATGCTCTAGTACAGAGTCAGGGAAACGCTCAAAGAAGAGTTCATTGACAGCCATATCAAAAGTAGGAATCACTTCCTATACACAAATAAGAAAAAGATTCACCTTCAAGGCACAGATTTAACATTTTTCAAAAATAGTCATTAAGAAACAATAATTTGATGTACAAGAACGTGCATTACCTGTGGGTAACAAACAAGCTGCCGGTAGAGTTCAGTGTCAAACGCTCTCAAATGAGAGGAGTTCACATTTAGGAATGGCTCTCCTACCAAGTTCATCTGCAAACAAAGCACACAGTCATGTTCCCTCCGGTCATGAAGTGCTTACACTTGAAGAAAAATGGGCAAAAATGAAGCTAGGTACTACCTCCTCGAGTCGCTGCATGTACAGTGGCTCATTAAGGTCCAGGCCCACAATATCGTCATCTTTAGCAGAAGGGTCAATAAAACGCTGAAGAAACCTCTATCAGAAAACAGTAGCATGATTACTTCCCTTTTAAAAAGAAAGTGACATACACATCTCTCAACTCTTGCTAATTGTCAACAGGACATTTTTTCCAACGGTATGAAATCATGCACTCGCAGCAAAAGTCATATGGTCAAATATAAATAATAATGAACTACATAGGATGTACGTGCATGGTTTATAGTTGTTGTAAAAGAGTTTGTAAACCCCCGCCCACACACCCCCCCCCCCACGCAAACCCCTCCCGCCCACATACACACCTCACCTCCTACCCCCCCCCCCCCCCCCGTGGTGACTGGGACACAACGGGTCGCACTTAGTCTAGTCTATTATAAAAAGAAAAAACCCAAACAAAAACAAACTTGCAAATTCAAAGGATCAGTTACCTGAAATTTTTGCTTGCATGCAGCCACATTAACATCTGTTCCCCAGATAACCAACTTCTGGCCAAGAGATTGCTCACTGGTCACAACATCATCCGCCGAAGGCTGAAGAGATCAAATCAAACAATCAATGCGAGAGCATTGGTAACAGTAACCACAGAAATCACGATTGTTATAAGATACCCATCTTACTGCGCTGCGAGGAAATAAATGTGTTGACCCGATGTCTGGCCCATGTGTGTGCTCATGCAAACACCAATGTGGCGAGCTCGTAACGGAAGTTGAAATTGCCAAGATTACGGGCTGCAAGAAATCAACTACGAGTAGCTAGCAATACCCCCCCAAAAAAATCACAAATAATTTAAAAGGCAAAAAACAATAAGCTAAAAGAAAATTTGCTCGAAGCCTACATAAGCTAATTTCCCTTAGGTACCTGAAGTAACTCATCAGGTCAGGCAGCATTTCTGGAGAACAGCGATAAGCGACTCTTCTTCCAACAATCTGCCTATCAAATTCCCACCTCACCTGTGTCCTGCCACACTTTGTCCTATCCCTCCTCTCTCCCAGCTTTCTTTCACATACACTTACTGAAGAAGGGTCCCATCCCAAAACAACACCCATCCATTTTCTTCAAAGGTGCTGCCTGGCCCACGTAGTTACTCCAGCACTTTGTGTCTTTTAAAAATATATACAAACCAGCATCTGCAGTTCCTTGTTTCTGATAGTCATACAGCATAGAAACAGGCTCTTTGTACCAACTTGCCCACACCAGCCAAAAATGTCCCAGCTACACTAGTCCCACTTGCTTGCACTTGGTCCATATCCTTCCAAACCTGTCCTATCCATGTACCTGTCTAACTGTTTCTTAAACAATGGATAGTCCCAGCCTCAACTACCTCCGCTGGCAGCTTGTTCCATACACCAACCACCCTTTGTGTGAAAAGGTTACCCCTCGGATTCCTATTAAATCTTTTCCTCTTCACCTTGAACCTATTGAAGGTAGGTCCTCGATCCTATCGATCTTTGATCCTATTGAACCTGGTCCTCGATTCCCCTACTCTGGGCCAAGAGAGTCTGTGCATCTACCTGATCTATTCCTCATGATTTTGTACACCTCAATAAGATCACCCCTCACCCTCCTGCTCTCCATGGAATTGAGACCCAACCTACTCAACCTCTCCCTATAGCTCACACCCACTAGTCCTGGCAACATTCTCGTAAGTCTTTTCTGAACCCTTTTAAGCTTGACAATATCTTTCCAATAATATGGTGCCCAAAACTAAACACAATATTCTAAATGCGGTCTCACCAATGTCTTATACAACTGCAACATAACCTCCCAACTTCTATACGCAATACTCTGACTGACGAAGGCCAAAGTGCCAAAAGCATTTTTGACCGCCTTATCTACCTGCGTCTCAACCTTCAAGGAACTATGCACCTGGACTCCTAGATCCCCCTGCACCACAACACTACACAGTGGCCTACCATTTACTGTGTTTGTCCTGCCCTTGTTTGACGTCCTAAAATGCAACACCTCACACTTCTCTGTATTAAATTCCATCCACCTGACCAATCGATGTTGGCGAGACAGCATTTAGAATATTGTGTTTAAGAAGGAACTGCAGATGCTGGAAAATCGAAGGTAGACAAAAATGCTGGAGAAACTCAGCGGGTGCAACAGCATCTATGGAAATTGGGAATATTCTGTTCAGTTCCTGGCAGCACGTTATAGGAAAGATATTTTCACGCTTGAAATGATTCAGAAAAGATTTATGAGGATGTTGCCAGGACTAGAGGGTGTGAGCTTTAGAAGCTGAGTAGGCTGGGTCTCTATTCCATAGAGCTCAGAAGGATGAGGGGGGGGGGTCTTACAGAGGTTTACAAAATCATGAGAAGAATAGATCAGGTAAATACACAGAGTCTCTTGCCCAGATTAGGGGATTGAGGACCAGGTTCAGTAGGATCGACGATCGATAGGGTTGAGGATCTACCTTCAACAGGTTCAAGGTGAAGGGGGAAAAGATTTAATAGGAATCCGAGGGGTACCTTTTTCACACATCAGTGGGATGGTTGGCCAGTGTGGGCAAATTGGGCCAAATGATTCCACACTGTATCATTGTTTAACTCTACCCGTCTTATTGTCTTTCTCCCTGGTAAATACAGAGGAGACCACTTTGTTTCCCGAGCGGTCCCAGTCTCTCTCCAATTGCCCTTTCCCCCCCCTTATGTATTTATAAAATCTTTTCAGATTGTCCTCGATGCTACTTGCCAGAGCTAGCTCCTGACCCCTTTTTGCCCTTCTGAACTCCTTTTTCAGTTTACTCCTTAGTTCCCAAAACTTATCCAGGGATGCACTTGATCCCAGTTGCCTATACCTGTCCTATGAATCCTTGTTTTTGACAAACGCCTCAATTTCCCGCGTCAGCCAAGCTTCCTTACGATTGCCTGCTTTGCCCTTCACTCTAACGGGGATGTACATATTCGGAGCTTTCTTCAGTACACTTTTAAAAACATCCCACTTTGCCAAAGTTCCTTTCTCCTCAAATAACCTGCTCCAGTCAATGAGCGAGACCTTCTCTCATACCCTCAAATTGGCCTTACCCCTGTTGAGCATTTTTAACATGTGGACACTCTCCACCCTGATCCATATCTTAAACCTAATCGAACTGCGGTCACTTCATTAGCTTGCCCTTCCCAATTACCCCAATACTAGATCCAGCGTTGCCATCTCACATGTGGAGGCCTGCTTAAGAAAACGCTCCTGAACACTTTTGAGGAATTGCACCCCATTTAAACCCTTCACACTATGATTTTCCCAGTCTACATTGGGAAAGTTAAAATCCCCAACTACTAGCTGTCTGCAATCTCCTGGCATATTTGTTCTACTAATTCTCATTGACTATTCGGGGGTCTGTCGCGCACCACCAACAAGGTAATCATCGCTTTCTTGTTCCACAGCTCCACCCATATAGCCCCACCAGACGAACCGTCCGTAATGTTACTTCTGAACACAGTCGTGGCATCCTCATTAAGCAACAATGCAACAGCCCATCCTGTTTTTCCCTCTCCCTTGTAGCTCATATACCCCGGAACATTGAGCGGCCAGTCCTGCCCCCCTGCCCCCCCCCAAAAACCAGGTTTCAGTCAGGGCTACAATGTCCCATTTGCTCGTAGCTATCCATGCCCTATGCTCATCTGCCTTACCCGTCAGGCTGCATACATTAAAATACGTGCAATTTAAACTAACCCTCCTTCTCCTTTCTGTTAGGTACGTACCTGGTCTGCATGCAAGTCGACCTGGCGAGCCTTACGAGCAGACCCCAGGTCAGGTCGCTGGCGTATGGGTGTGCCACGTGCACCACTGTGAGGGGTCCCTTCCACTCGGGAGCTCGGGGTGCCATAAATCAAAGGAGAGCTCACGTCAAATTCACTGGCAGCTGCAAGGCAATGGAATATTTTGGCAATTATTTCCAGCAAAAAAAAATGCGGTCAAACATAGTTTTTGTAGATACATTGTTCATGCACAAGAACATCCTGGCAAAGTTCTAACAAGTTAGTAGCAGCTGCTCCAAAGACCAAAAATAATTCCAGCATCTTGCAATGTTAAGCCCCAAGAAATTCAAGTAATTACAAAACAAAAATGAGTAGCTGCTGTGACTTTCAACCTGTTCCTGCCAATCCAAAAAGCAGCAGAATTTAGTTTAGTTTCATAACTTCATATGAGCAGAATGAGGCCATTCAGCCCATCACGTCTGTTCAACTATTCAGTCACGGCTGATCTATCAGGGATCCAATCAGGGAGTGATTATAGATCAAACTTTGTTCCGTTTGATGTATACATCAAACGGAAATTATCTAAATCCATTGCTATTCTTTACAAAACAAAGGATCTGTTGAATAAGAAGCAGTTATTGTATATTGTATTGCTCGCATATAATGCCATATATGTCATATTGTGTTGGTTTGGGGAAATGTATATAAAACAAATATAGACCCTATAATTAAACTCCAGAAAAGAGCTATTAGAATAATACATAAAGCTTCTTACCGTGAAACTACAAATCCATTATTCATAAAGTCCGGTACCTTAAACATTTTAGATATTGTGCATGTAAAGACATTAGAAATACTTTTCCAAGTTAGGAATAAAAGCCTACCCTGTTAGTATTCAAAACAAATTTAAATTAAGAGAAGGACATTATAATTTAAGAGGGTTGTGTATTTTTGAAACATGTAAAGTGAGAACCAATGTAAAATATAGATGTCTCTCAGTTTTGGGAGTCAAATTATGGAACGGGCTTAGTGATGAGTTGAAATTTTGTAGCGTTAAAATGTAAAATAATTAAGGATTACAATTTAGAGTAAATTTTATTTATTTTTTTCTTTCCTTTGTAAAGCTGATATTCTGGGTTATCTTATCTTATGGATTGTATAGGATAGGCAAAAATAAGCTTTGTGGCTTCAGCCTATTCCTTTTTTGGCCATTATGTAAATGTTGTGTGAAATGGATACAGTGTTGGTTCATATTCACACAGATTGTAAAATTTTGTTCTTTTTAATGTATGACCGAAATAAACTATTCTTTCATTCATATCTTTCCCTCTCAAACCCATTCTCCTGCCTTCTCTCAGTAACCTTTGTCACCCTTACAAATCAAGAACTTGTCAATCTCCAATTTAAAAATACACAACGACTTGGCCTCCAAGTTCATTTAATTTTAGGGATACACCATAGAAACAGGCCCTTTGGCAACGGAGTTTCCACCGAGCAGCAATCACACACAAACTAGTTATATCCTACACATCAGGGACAATTTATAGATGCCAATTAATTTTAAACCAGCATATCTTTGACATTTGGGAGGAAACCGGAGCACCTGGAGTAAACCCACATGGTCACAGTGAGAACGCACAAACTCCATTCAGGGTCGAACCCAGACACCTGGTGCTGTAAGGTAGCAAATCTATTGCTGCGTCACGGTGCCACCCCTAATGCAAGGTTATCCCATGGAAAATTAAAATTGGCCATGTTCCTCAGTAGGGCAAAGGAGGAGAATGTGCACTGCTGTGGTTGTATTAATTACACTGCTGTAAATCTTCACTTCAAATGAAAAAGATGTTCACTCCAACCTGAATGGCGTGATCGTGCAGGGCTGGAGAGGAAGGAGGATTCCTGCACAGCAGTGCTCTGAAGATCTGCTGCTGGAGACGTGGGCATCGGTTGCAGCTCCCCGGTGGAGGTAGAGTCATCCATTCGCTGCCTTTGCGATGGTGGAGACTGCACTCCATCACTGCGAGCTGGAAGAAACATGCACATCTTTAGCATCATGTGCACATTCACCAATGTGCTTTTATAAATACACGTAACAACATGATTCTGGCTTCATATGGACACCAAATACAAAATTACAGGGTCCTTCCCCACCAGATGGGATCATTCAAAGCAAAGCAATAAAGTTCTGGTTATTTGAAGTCAATCAATTCAGCAGCAGTACATCAATGCACGAGTTCAACATCTTCAACTGTTTCATCAACAACCTTCCCTCCATCACAAGGTCCGAAGGCGTTTGTCAATGACTACGTAGTTTCATTCACAACATCAGCTGCTAAATCAATCCATGCCTTCAGGGAATCTGACCCAGATAACACCCAGTCTCATTGTCGTAAGTAACAAATAACTTAAATGTCATGCCGACTGCCATCTGACCATTTTCAATATTTCAAGGACTACTACCATAGTTAACAAGTTTCATCAAAATCCTGGACAATACCACTGATTATAAACAACTAGATTAAAACTGCAGTTGCAAGGTATCTAAAAGTTTATTTTTCGTCGTAAATAATCCCTGACTCCCGAAGCCTTGCCAGGGCACATCAAAAGTTGACCTTTTACTTAGCATTCAACAACATTCAAGCAGCTTATCACCATCCACTTCAAACCACCCTAAATCTGCTGGTGGCATACCTCGGCTGTGCTTCATAACATATATAGGCTGCAATGCAACAACTTGCCAGGGCTCTTCAATGATGACTTCCAAACTCATAACCTCAACGCCGCAGTCACTGAGGGTAGGAGCCTAATGGGAACATCGCCACTTGCAAGTTCCAAGTCATGCACAGTCCTGACTTGGAAATACTTTGCTATGATTTTATTTTAACTGGATCACTACGGGGAGATGGGAACGTCACAAAAAAACGACAGCAAAGCTAATAACACCCCCACCCCCTAACCATCTTTTATGTGATTTGGGACAGTGGTGAGTGTTGACTTTGCTAGCGAATCTAACATTCTGGGAATTAATGAAAGAATAAAAACACAAGATTAATAGTACCAGTCATATTTACACAGAATTCTGTGTTACGCATTTAGATACTTCCGCTAAAACATGCAGAAGAGCTTGGTAACATTTTGATATAGTATAAAATACACTACTACTATTGCAGCCCGTTTCCCAGTTCAGTTTATTGCCATGTGTAGCATGGTACAGTGAAAACCCTTTGTTGTGTGCCATCCAGTAAGCAGAAAGACAATAAAAAAGAGAAAGAACAGAAAGACAATACATGATTATAATCGAGCCATTTACAAGTTCAAATTTATTTCTCACATGCACCATGAGGTGCAGTGAAATGTCATTCACCATGCAGCATTACAATTAAAAAAGGAAACAATACACAACATAATTCAACAGAGACATCCACCACAGCATTCTTCACTGTGGTGGAAGGCAATAAAGTTCAGACAGTCCTCCTCCTCCTCCTCCCTTGTTCACCCGTGGTCCGGGCCCTGGCCCTCCCAGTCGCCGCTACAGATGGACCGATGTTCAGGCCCTCTGGTTGGGATGGTCGGAACACCGGCGTCGGGACAGGTCAAGCATGCCCCGTGGCCCGGAGCTCCCAAATTGGCCATGGCTTCGAGATGTTGTAGGTCGCAGGCCGGCGGTCAGAGCTCTTCTCCGGCAATCCCCGGCAAGGGATTGCCCGCTCCACGATGAAAGGTCCGTTCCACGCCTGCCGCCAGAAGCTCCACAGACCGAGGCTCCAAGATGTTGTACGCCGCAAGTCAGCGGTCGGAGTGCTTCTCCGGCGACCCCCGGCAAGGGGGTCCGCGATGTTAAAGTCCCAGCTGTGCCGCCGTTGAAGCTCTGGGCCGCACAAAACCAGCCGTAAGGCCACGAGGAGGAGGGGGGGGGGCGAAGAAGCGACAAGGAAAAAGGTTGCATCTCCTTCTAGGTAGTTGCCTGAAAATGGTTTTCCGCCTATTCCCCCCACCACCCCTCACACAAGACATACAGAGAAACACTGAAACATACTTTTGGACATCCCCATGGTGAATACCCAAATGAAAAGTAATCAACTGTTTCATGCAACTTGAGTGCTGGGTGGTAAGATGGTGCACTGGAGGCACATGAACCAGCTACATATTTAACTTGTGGTGCCATCAATCTAATAATAGCCAAAATCATTCAAATAACATGTTTTTTTGACAAATGCACACGTCCAGACCATCACACAAACCAACCTCCCTTCCATTGCCCCCATTTATACCCCATGCTACCTCGTCAAGGACAGCAGCATAATCAAGGACAAGTCGCACCCTCACCACTCCCTCTTCTCCCCTCGGGCAAAATATATAAAAATGCGCACATCTCCAGATTCAGGGATAACTTCTGCCCAGCTGTTATCTGACAACTGAATCATCACCCCAACTAGAGCAGTCATAAAATACTGTCTATCTCACTGGTGAACCTCAGACGATCTTTGATGGGACTTTACTGTGTTTACCTTGCACTAAACGTTATTCCCTTATCGTGTATCTATTCACTGTAAATGGCCTGATTGTAATCATGTATTGTCTTTCCACTGACTGGATAGCACACAACAAAAGACTTTTCACTGTGCCTCGGTGCACGAGACAATAAACTAAACTGAACTGTATGGATTTTGTATTCAACTAATCTAAGTTTCTAAAACCTTCAATAACTGCTGATGTGCTTGGGTTCAAGAACCGTAGGACGTACGTGTGGAAGGATTACTGCCTCTTCCTCGCTTGCTTCCTTTACGACTAGGTGTGGATGTTGGGGATGACATCGTTAGTACTAGGATGAGAGAGGAAAAAAGTCAGCTGGACAATCCAACACGATCAAAACACATATTCCACACTTTAAAGGATTTGAAACATAATCAGAGAAAGGTTACACTGAACTCTTATCCTTGGACCATGAACCCCACAGACGAGCACCAGGCCATTATTTCAAACACCATCACTAGCTTCTTCGCTTCCGGCTCCCTGCCCTCCAAAGCCTCCAACCTCATCATTTCCCAGCCCCACACGGCTCAATTTTACCATCTCCCCAAAATCCACAAAGCTGACTATCATGGCAGACCCATTGTTTCTGCTTGTTCTTGCCCCATCAAACTTATTTTCACATACCCCGACTCCGTCTTATCCCCCCTGGCTAAATCCCTCCATACCTATGTCCAGGACACCTCACACACTCTTCATCTCCTCCATGACTTCCGTTTTCCAGGCCCCAACTCCCTCATCTTCACCATGGATGTCCAGTCATCCCACACCTCCATCCCCCACCTGGAGAGTCTTAAAGCCTTCCGTTTCTTCCTCGACCGCAGAACCAAACAATCCCCGTCTACTAATACTCTCCTCCGCCTGGTGGAGCTGGTCCTTACCCATATAACAATTACAGCACGGAAACAGGCCCTCTCGGCCCTTCCAGTCCGTGCCGACCATTTATTTTCCCCTAGTCCCATCTACCTGCACTCAGACCATACCCCTCCTTTCCCTCTGGGTCGGTGGAGGTCCCCTCGTTTCAGAGGCCTACTGAGGGTGTTGGCATGCCAGATGATTAGCTCCCCTGGTAGTGTGCCCCCAGAGACGGGGGATGAGCAGAGTCAGTCCGAAGGGAAAGGTTCAGTACCTGCAACAACTTTCCATTTGACTCCTCCCATTTCCACCAAATCCAAGATGAAGCTATGGGTATGCGCATGAGCCCCAGTTATGCCTGCCTCTTTGTAGGGTACGTCGAACACTCGTTGTTTGAGGCGTACCGTGGCCCTATTCCCCAACGATACCTCCGCTACATCGATGACTGCATTGGTGCCACCTTCTGCACCCATGTGGAACTTACTTCATCCATTTTACCACTAACTTCCATACGCCACTTAAATTCATCTTAACCATTTCTGACATCTCCCTTACGTTTCTAGACCTCATTATCTCCATCGCAGGTAACAGACTACTGACCGACATCTACTGCAAACCCACTGACTCCCAGGCTATCTGGACTACACCTCTTCCCACCTTGCTTCCTGTAAGGACTCTAACCCCTACTCCCAATTCCTCCGTCTACGCCGCATCCGCACCCAGGATGGGGTGTTCCAAACCAGGGCATCGGAGATGTCCACATTCGCTAGGGAACAGAGGTTACCCTTTTCGTCTATTGATGAGGTTCTCACCAGGGTCTCCTCTATATCCCGTAGCTCCGCTCTCACTCCCCATCCCCTCCACTCGTAACAAGGACAGAGTCCCCCTTGTCCTCACCTTCCACCCTACCAGGGGTCACATACAACAGATAATCCTCCAACATTTTCACCACCTCCAACAGGATCCCACCACTGGCCACATCTTCTCATCTCCTCCCCTTTCGGCATTCCGCAGAGACTGCTCCTTCCGTAACTCTGTCCCTTCCCACCCAAACCACTCCCTCCCTGGTATATTCCCTTGCAATCGCAAGAAATGCTACACTTGTTGCTTTACCTCCCGCCTCGACTCCATCCAAGGACACAAACAGTCTTTCCAGGTGAGGCAGAGAGGTTCACTGCACCTCCTCCAACCTCATCTATTGCATCCGCTGTTCTAGGTGTCAACTGCTCTACATCAGTGAGACCAAGCGCAGGCTTGGCGATCGCTTCCCCACACCTCTGCTAAGTTCGCATTAACCAACCTGATCTCCCAGTGGCTTAGCACTTCAACTCCCCCTCCCATTCTGAATCCAACCTTTCTGTCCTGTGCCTCCTCCATGGCCAGAGTAGGTCCCACCGCAAATTGGCGGAGCAGCACGTCATGTTTCATTTGGGCAGTATACACCCCAGCGATCTGAACACTGACTTCTCCAAGTTCAGGTAGTCCTTGCTTTCTCCCTCCTTCCCTTCCCAGCTCTCCCACAGCCTACTGTCTCCACCTCTTCCTTTCATCTTCCTGCCGCCCACCCCCTCTCCCCCCCCCCCCCTGCCATCAGTCTGAAGAAGGGTCTAGACCTGAAACGTCACCCATTGAGTTTCTCCAGCTTTTTCTCTACCTAATGGTTACACTGAAAGGTCATTCAACTCACTAGATCAGTGCTAGCCCAATGCAATTGCGTTACGTTAGATCCATACACATCCATTCCACTTGGTGATTTGGAAAACAAATAAACTTGGCATCTAAAACAAAAACAGAAATGCTGGAACTACTCAGCCAGTCAAACTGCATCTGCGACAAGAGAAAGCAGTTAATGGTACAGGTTGAAGCTCCTTAATCATCCTCTTGCTAGCATTTTCTTCTAAGTAATTATTTATTTCCCTTATGAACATCATGATTGAGTTTATCGCCAATGAAATCCACATGCATTGTATCCCAGATTCTAGCATATTAATGTATTTTTAAAACATTCTCCAGGTCACCTATTTATCTGATCATCAAAAACATGCTGTAAAAAGTCGGTCTATACTTTTTTATCGTTTGAATAAAATCTCGACATACTGTACAGCCAGATTGCGGGTGATCAGGTGGCTTCTTACCATATATTGGTTATTTTAATTTTGTATGGTTTAGAAAAAATGTTGTCCAGTCAACTTTAATTTACGTTAAAATTATATGCTGGGTTTTCTATTCTGGTGTTTGAGACACTGATGAACAGGAGCACCCACAATAAGGGAAAACAGTTATACGAGAAAGAGAAAGTGAGTTGAAAGGGTCCCTCTGAGTTGATAAACCAAGATGAATTAAATCGTTTTGGTGTAAATATAGTTTTCACTCATGAGCTGTGTGATACTACAGAATAGGGAGAACAAAATAAATTCAATAGTACGACGTTGCCAATTTTTTACACGAGGAGTTTGAACACGTTTAAATAAATAAATATTTTCAAAACAAAAATTGTTTCGATGCATTCATAACTTTCACTTTTTTTGATAAAGCGTTAAAAGGCAGTTTAGAGACAAGAAATAAAACTGAGGATGTATTAATCGTTTCACCTTAAAAAAATGAAGATGGATCCAACTTTCTCTTTCGCATGACAACTAATCTATTTCTTTTCATTCTCGAATTTACTTACACGCTTATCAATCAAATAAAACAGAATAACAAATACCGTAATAGTCCAAACAGTGCAATACCTTTACTTTTAACTGTAGAATCCACAGCATTTTACCTGATCAACTTCTCCCACAAAGCCCAGTTTTCGCGCGGAATGGATCAGATGACCCGTGCTTCGCGCGCTTTTCTACCCAATCAGCAACTTCGCGCGTAGATATTGGAAGAATCTATTTCAAAGACGGAAGAGAAATCGCTTTGTGAATTGTGCTGGAAGCATAAGTCACAGCCCCGAAAATTTACTTAATCGGAATTGCAAGTTTAGGTGAAATATATTAATAAAAGGCAACGTCTTTCTCCATAAGGAATTATAGAGGGAGGAACAAGATGAAGTGTAAATAGCTCCCACTCACTTGCGGCATGGAAGTGGTGGGGCGCAACTTGGAACGTAGCACGTGATCGGTTGGTGCTTGGAACGTAGAACGTGAGGTGGTTGGTGCTTGGAACGTAGCACGTGGGGCGGTTGGTGCTTGGAACGTAGAACGTGGGGTGGTTGGTGCTTGGAACGTAGAACGTGAGGCGGTTGGTGCTTGGAACGTGGAACGTGAGGCGGTTGGTGCTTGGAACGTCGAGCGTGGGATTCGGAACGCTGCGACCGGCCGGCCGGGATCATGGCCGCGTCGGCGGCTGGGACGCAACGCCAACTTGACAAGTTGCACAGTCTGCTGTCCGCTAAAGACAGCAGAAACGCCTCCTTGGATTCCCACAGCATTATCACTAACCTCAGCCACGACTTTCTGGATACCAGTAATGAAAGCAGGCTGGGTGCGTATATGCGATAGGACCGCTGACAGAGAAGCGGCTGTTTAATTGTGTAGAGCCAAGGCTCCTTTTCTCCAGAGATGCTGCCTGACCGGCTGAGCTTTTTTGTTCTCCGGTGTAAACCAACACCTATAGTTCCTTCCTACACGAGGAACTGGTTTACAAAACAAAGGTACAAAGTGCTGGAGTAATTCAGTCACTTAGTGGGTCAGGCAGCATCTCTGGAGAAGATAGATAGGTGATGTTTCGGGTCCGGACCCTTCTTCGGACTCGGTTTAATTGTGCATGTCTCTTTCAATCCAAGTTCCTGGGGACAGTCACGCAGAAAGCACCGCAATCCAAGGGGTTCGTTCACCTTATCGACACACCAGAAAATTAATCGCTTCATTTTCCCAGCCTCAGTTATCATCCAATCCATATCAAAGCACCGCCATTCAATTGTACTTCCGGCAACGTGCCGCGTTCAGACATAAACTTTATATAACCCATTAAATGCAGCACAAGAACTAGATCCAGGAATTTTTTAAATAATTATTCGATTAGTCTAAAAGGAACAAAAACAAATTATCAACATTGAATACAAAAGTATTAAAAAAACATGTTTCCGTGCTGTATCTTACAATCAAAACAAACCATCAAGTTTGCAAACATGAAACCCGCAGAATTCAAAAAAATATATTTATTGCTTTAACTTGAATATAATTGTGCCCAATTTGATCTATTTTAAGCAATGGTTTGAGTTCTTACTTACTTAGGCTTATCTTTCTCGTGCTCAAAATCTAATTTTAATATTGCTAATATAGTGTTTGAAAAACTTCATTTGAATGGTTTATTAATACATTAGGTTTTATTTCTTTCCTTACGAGACATGGGTATTGCTGGCAAAGTCAATACTTTTGACCCTCTTGACCTGAGGAATAGTTTAGTTGAGTTTATTGTCACATGTACTGAGGTACAGTGAAAAGCTTTTATTGCCAGCAGAAAGACTGCGTTGTTACAATCAAGCCATCCATAGTGCACAGATACATAACAAAGGAAATAGTATTTAGCGCAAGATAAAGTCTATTCAAGTCCGAATAAAGATAATCTGAGAATCTTCAATAGGGTACATAGTAGCTCACGACCACACTCTGTTGATAGGATGATTCGGTTTCCTGACAGCTGGGAAGAAACTCCCTGAATCTGGAGGTATGCGTTTTCACAGATTTTTCCTCTTGCCTGATAGAAACATAGAAATTAGGTGCAGGAGTAGGCCATTCGGCCCTTCGAGCCTGCACTGCCATTCAATATGATTATGGCTGATCATCCAACTCAGTATCCCGTACCTGCCTTCTCTCCATACCCTCTGATCCCCTTAGCCACAAGGGCCACATCCAACTCCCTCTTAAATATAGCCAATGAACTGGCCTCCACTACCCTCTGTGGCAGAGAGTTCCAGAGACCCACCACTCTCTGTGTGAAAAAAGTCCTTCTCATCTCGGTCCTAAAGGATTTCCCCCTTATCCTTAAGCTGTGACCCCTTGTCCTGATGGAGAAGGGAGAAGAGGAAGTGGCCAAGGTGCGATTATGATCGTCCTTGATTATGCTGCTTGCCAAGGCAGCGTGAAGTGTGAATTATGTCAATAGAAAGGAGGTTGGTTTGTGTGATGGTCTGGGCTACATCCACAATTCTCTGCAATTTCTTGCAGTCTTGGATGGAACTGTTCCCAAACCATGCTGTGATAGCTCAAGAATTTTGAGCCAGTTTGGAGACCAAATCGGCTAGGATTGACAGATGTTAGTAAACCAAATGAATTGTTTTAAAATGATATTTTGGTAGTTTTATTGTTGTTGATCCTAGTTCTTTTTTCTTAGTTACACAATCATTGTTGAACTGTTTTTAAAACATAGAACAGTACAGTGCAGACCCTTTGTCCCACAATGTGCATGCTGAACATTTTGCCAACTAGCCTTCTCTGCCTGTACACGATCCATATCTGATTCTCTGTATATCCATATGTCTAAAAGCCTCTTAAACACCATTATCGTAACTGCCCCGACCACCACTCCTGCCAACGTATTCCAGGTACCCACCACTCACTGTGGAAAAAAAAACTTGCCCTGCACATTTTTTCTTTAAATTTTGCCTCTCACACCATAAAACTCTGCTCTCAAGCAAGTCAAAGAATCCCGAGCGGTACAAGAAGGCCCGCTATGATCTCCGCAAAGCCATCAAGGATGCCAAGAAACAATACCGGGACAAACTTGAGTCCCGGTATAATCACTTGGGCACACAGAGAATGTGGCATGGTCTGAATAAGATAACTGGCTGAAAAGCAAGGTCAGGCAACATTATTGGTGATAGTGCAACCCTGCCCGATGAACTGATAGATTTCTATGCTCGCTTCGAGCAGAAGGCCAACAGGGTGGTGACACCTGGCCCTTCTGACTCCAGTGTGCCTCCCCCCATGGTGAGTAGCAGTGGTTAGATCGGCCTATCTGAAGGTATACCGACGAAAAGCAACCGGGCCAGGCGGAGTTCCTGGCTGTGTTCTTAGTAGCTGTGTGGACCAGCTAGCGGGAGTATTCGCGGACATCTCTAATCTTTCCCTGCTCCGTTCTGAGGTACCTACCTGCTTCAAGAAGACCACCATCATCCCAGTGCCGATGAAATGCAAGGCCTCATGCTGAAACGACTACCGTCCAGTGGCCTTAACATCCACCATCATTAACTGATTTAAGAGGCTAGTTATGGATTCCAGTCTACCCTGCATGAAATCCAGTCTACCCTGCGGCCTTGACCAACTGCAGTTTGCCTCTTGCCATACAGGTTCACGGACGATGCCATCAGCCTAACCCTGCACTCAACCTAGAACACCTGGATAAGGATGCATGTACACCAGGCAGTGAAGAAAGCTAATGGCATGTTGGCCTTCATAACAAGAGGAGTTGAGTATAGGAGCAAAGAGCCCCTTCTGCAGTTGTACGGGGCCCTAGTGAGACCATCCCTGGAGTATTGTGTGCAGTTTTGGTCTCCAAATTTGAGGAAATAGATTCTTAGAGGGAATTTAACTCCTTTATTCTCGCTGGAGTTTACATTCCCCCCCAAGCCTGCGTACGTGAGGCGCAAATGCAACTTGCTGACCAGGTAATAAGGGTAGAGAGTAACTTCCCGGACTCCATGGTCATTCTTTTGGGGGACTTTAACAAAGCTAACCTCAGCCGTGACCTTCCAAAATACAAACTTCATGTTACCTGCCCCACCAGAGGGGAGAGAACACTCGATCACTGTTATACGGCAAGCAAGAACGCATATCGCTTTGTTCCCCAGACGGGTCTGGGTCGCTCTGATCATTGCATAGTTCACCTTATTCCGACCTACAGGCAGAAACTCAGACAGCTCCGACGGTCTAAAGAGGAGGCCTACAGGAGAGGAGATGCAGACCTCTACAGGCAGGCCAAGTACAAGCTGAGAAGAGGAATCAGAGCTGCCAAGGAAAGGTACTCTGAGAAGTTGAGGAGCAAGTTCTCAGCCAGTGACTCTTCAGTTTGGAAGGGCTTGCAAGAAATTACCAGCCCCCTCTCTTTGGACAATCGTCAGCTGACCAACGACCTGAATGAGTTTTACTGCAGGTTTGAAAATCAGAAATGTAACCCTGGTACCCCCTCCCCAACCAACACAGCCAGACCCCAGTCTACAAAGAATGGACCCTGCACCCTCTCCTTCCCATTCACTACTTCACACCTACTTAAGGCAAGACTCCAGTATGAAAAGACTGGACCTTTTCCCACCCCAACCAACACTTCACACCCACTCACAGCCTGACCTCAATCTGCAAAGACTGTGCCTTTCTACACCCACCCCTTTCCAATCACCACTTCATACCCAATCATCCACACCCTCTGTGCTGCACAACCTAACTTATCCAATATTCATCAATAAAAATAGAGGGTGGAGAGGCTTTTCAGAGGACAAAAGAGCCGGAAATCTCCGGGACCTGACAATGTTTCCCCCTCTTAAGCTCTGTGCCAAATAGCTGGCACTGGTCTATACAGACATTTTTTAACCAGTGCCTGCAAACATGTACTGTCCCTGCCTGCTTCAAAGTCTCCACTATTGTCCCTGTACCCAAAAAGGCAAGGATTACTTGTCTTAATGACTACAGGCCCATCGCACTGACCTCATGATGCATCACAACTTGGTTTGGGAACAGCTCCATCCCAGACTGCGAGAAATTGCAGTGAATTGTGGATGCAGCCCATGGCCATCACACAAACCAACCTCCCTTCTATTGACTCCACTAACATACTTCACTCTACCTCGGCAAGGCCAGCAGCAAAATCTAGGACGAATCGCACCCTGGCCACTCCCTCCTCTCTCCCATCAGGCTAAAGGTATAGAAATGTAGAATGGACACCTCCAGATTTAGGGACAGTTTCTTCCCAGCTGTTATGAGGGCAACTGAATCATCCTATAATAACCAGAGAGCAGTGCTGAACTACTATCTACCTCTTTGGTGATCCTTAGACTATCCTTGTTCGGACTTTGCTTGCTTTACCTTGCACTAAACCCAGGGGTTCCCAACTTTTTTTGTCCCGTTTGCCTCTGATAACTTTAATAACACATAACAATGTTATTTCACTTATTTATGAACTAATGATGAACAGATACTGGTATACCAGAACCAAACACAGTCAGTCAATGAGAAAAAAATATGTATAAATCCAGAATCAACAAATTTATCCCCTGGGTTGGTGAAATTTACGCCTTGGGGGTAAATTTACCTCAGGTTGGGAATCCTTGCACTAAACGGCATTCCCTTATCATGACTCACTGGATTTAGAAGGATGAGAGGGGATCTTATAGAAACGTATAAAATTATAAAAGGACTGGATGCTAGATGCAGGAAAAATATTCCCTATGTTAGGAGTGTCCAGAACCAGGGGCCACAGTCTAAGTAGAGGCCAATTCACTGGATGAATTTAAAAGAGTTAGATGGCACTCTAGGGACTGGTGGAATCAAGGGATATGGAGAAAAGGCAGGCACAGGTTACTGGTTGTGGATGACCAGCCATTATCACAATGAATGGTGGTGCATGCTCGAAGGGCCAAATGGCCTCCTGCACCTATTTTCTATGTGTATATATACTGTAAATGGCTCGATTATAACCTTGATTGTACATGATTATCATGTATAATCGTTCTGACTGGTTAGCACGCAACAAAAGCTTTTCACTATTACCTCGGTACGCATGGCAATAAATTAAACTAGCCTGTGACATTTCCACTGTGGAATAAAGGTCCTGACTGTCTATGCTAACTATACGTCATAGCTTTCTATACAATATTTAATCAGGTCTCTCCTCAGCCTCTGACATTTAAGAGAAAACAATTCAGAATATTTCTTAAATGTAACTTTCATTTTCTAAAGCTTATTATACTATTCTTACATTATTTAACAATTGTTGTCCTACCGGTCAGGGAGCTTAATGGATAAGCAAACTCATTGGTCTTAGGCTTGGTCCATTGATGAACAGCAAACACTCCTGATCACCTATCTATTCCCACCATAGATTCCGCCTGAGCCGCTGAATTGCTCCTGTACTTTTTGCAATACCAAGCTTTCCTGAAGATTGACTGACCTATCTGTGGCTGCACTAATGTTCATTGTTAAGTCTGATCTGTTATAATATTGAGCAGATTATAATGGGCAATTGTTAAATTCATCAGTTCATAAGTCATAGGAGCAAAATTAGGCCATTTGGTCCATTGAATCTACTGCACATTTCAATCATGGCTGAACTATCTTTCCCTCTCAACCCCATTCTCCTGCCTTCTCCCCATAACCCTTGGCACCCTTACTAATCAATAAACAGTCAATCTCTGCTTTAAGAATATCTAAAGACTAGGCCTCCACAACCGTCTGTGGCACTGAATTCAACAGATTATATTGTACCCTCACAGTTCCCTAATTTCTTCAAATTCATTGTCTTTTTGTATTTGCCTTTTGTGGCCAAGATTTTGTACCTTGTGTAGTTTATTTTCCATTTCTATGATTTATATGCAGCTCTGCACAGCTCATTGATGTTCTCCAAGGATCAAGGGTTACTGATCTACCTTCGGAAATCACTCAGCAATGAAGATGTAAGTTCTCCATGAAAGCAAGTTTGTATTTTATTTATATTTTTATCTCTCAATAAATAAGGTCCAGCTTAGTTTAGCGAATAAGTGTGGAAACAGGCCCTTTGCCCCCCCCTCCCCCAAATCCACGCTGACATCAATCACCTGCTGACTAGTTCTATTGGCCCATCTTTGCATCCACTCCCCACACACCAGGGACAATTTACAAAGGCCATTTAACCTACAAACACATGTGGCAGGAAACTGGAGCACCTGGTGGAAACCCCCAACGTCTGGATCGAACATGGGTCTCTGGCGCTATGAGTTAGCAATTCTACCAGCTGCACCACTGTGCTGCCCTTAATTGCCATTCTCCATTCAGTAAATTCATGATTGATCTGATTACACCTTCTGCATACTCTTTATTGTCCACCCACAGAAACCTTTCATTCCTTGCTTATCAACGATCCACCTCTGCTTTTAAAATATTCAAAGTCTGCTTCCACCATTCTATGAAGGAGGGAATTCCAAACACTAACAATCATCTGATTTAAAAAAATCCCATAATCCCACTTTTAAGTGGATGATATTTATTTTTTGAACCAAGACTAGTTGATAATTTCACAATTTTTTTAGAATCATATATTTTATTATGTAAAATTCAAAGAATATCTGTTTTGTTTTGATTTCTAGTTTCGAGACTGTAGGGAAGATGTTTTAAAGTTAATTACTGCATTTGTTGAAAAGATTAAAGAGGCTGCTGGACCTCATGCCTCTGAAATCAAGGTAAGGGAATTTCTCATGTCACAAAAATAAACTGCAGATGTTGGTTTATATCAAAGATAGACAAAAAGCTGGAGTAACATAGTGCGTCAGGGAGCATCTCTGGAGAAAATGGATAGGTGACGTTTCGTGTCGGGATCCTTCTTTCTGTTGTGGTTTCCAAATAAACCTGTGGAGATATAATCAGGATTTTATAAAAAGAACATTTGGTTTAGAAACCTTCCAAGGAAAAGAAAGCAATTCCCTGCTGCTCTCTCCAGGACAAATACCCAATCGCTTATTTCTTAATTATCTGCAAGAGAGCCCCATGGTATAATTTGAAACAGTGAACGTAGAGATAACACGAGATTGTAATGCATACAATGTCACTTTATGGCAATTTGCACAGGAAAGACAAGATATGCAACCTGCTAAATAATGTGCATAAGGATCAACTACACTCGATCACCATATTGTGAAGAAGGGTCCTGACCTGAAATGTCTCCTATCCATTTCACAGTGGCTGCGTGACCCACTGAGCTACTCCAGTAGTTTGTGTTTCACGTAACGCTTGTAGATTTATCAAGTAGATTTATCACGTAGATTTATCTCACTTCTGACGTGTAGCCCTCAATTTCTTTATTGCTATATGGCTCATCCGTTTGCTTTTAAATGAAAATTAGAACTCCTGTTGTCCAGGCTCACTGGACAGCTTACTAGAAACACAAGAATAGCTTACTACGGTTTGTTACAGGACTGAAGCACCCCAGACCATTGTCAGAATGGCCGCAGGGCCTCCATTAGTGGACTGAGGAAGCCCCCGAGCACACTTGATTGCTTTGATAGCCAGCAAGGTTTTGCCCCCTGCTTAGCTGGCTGTGAATATTATAATTTGAAAAGGATGCAGAGAAGATTTATGAGAATGTTGTCAGAACATGAGGGCCTTAGCTATAGGGAGAGGTCGGTCAGGATAGAATTTTATTCCTTGGAGTTCTGCATAGAAGTGTGTGAAATCATGAGCAGAATAGATGGGATGAATGCTGGGTTAAGCTCTCGCTTAACTTTTTTGCCCTGTTGCCAGCCGGGCAATATTGACAGCTTTTTAGGTTGCCAAATGACAGTTTAGGTGGTCATTTATGACGGTTTGCATGACGCGTGGATAATGTGCTCGGACGAAGTGCGTAGCTACCAGTCAGAATTATGCTCAATGAAGCATTCACATATTATGTTCAAGAAGGAACTGCAGATGCTGGAAAATCGAAGGTAGACAAAAGTGCTGGAGAAACTCAGCAGGTGCAGCAGCATCTATGGAGCAAAGGAAATAGGCAACGTCTCAGGCCGAAACCCATCAGTCCGAAGAAGGGTTTCGGCCCGAAACGTTGCCTATTTCCTTCGCTCCATAGATGCTGCCGCATCCGCTGAGTTTTTCCATCACTTTTGTCTACATTCACATATTATTTCTGCTTCAAATAACTCACAAACTAAACATATTCACCAATCAAGACATGATATATACCACAATGACATGCAGCAAAATTGTAATACAATATCTCAACTCTTTTTACACATAGCAATGAATGCAATTTCTATTAGTTCTTTCCACTTCCAAACACAAATGTGGTTGAATTATTCAGCAAATGATCAACCTGTGTCAATAAATCCTGGACCATGCACACTACAGATTGATGCAAGCATGTTTTCTGTGAAGGACCGAAAATTACCATGACATGGCCATAGCATGGGTCGTTATTGCAATTGGCACAGAAACACTCTGGCTTCCCACATAATTTATCCATAACAAAATATACAGGTTGCAAGGAAATTTCTAAAGGCATTTTATGATAATAACTGTTAAAACCGACTATACCCATCTGACAGGTTAAACATTACACTAACTGACAAGAGATGGCCAAAGGACATAACTGCAGCAAATGTTCTTTTGGTAATATGTTTAAAGGTGTCAAAACAAATAATAACATTGGGTATTAAAACACATTTGATTGCATTCCGATAACAAACATAGTCAATGTTCGCTCTGAAGACAACGAATCACAATAGGGTCAGGGGGTGTGTGAATCAGTTCGGGGTGGGTGGGGGGGGGGGGGGGGGGGGGGGTTGAGAAGGCAATCGGTGCGCAATGGGTGGATTGTGGCAGGTGAATTAGCACGTGTTGGTTGGAGTATGTAAAATTGTGAGGTGGAGAGCACGGGGGGATGTCAGTGGTGTTGAATGGGGGATCAGTACGGGATGGATGGGGGGGGGGGGGGTCAGTACAGGATGAATGGGAGTAGACAAAAATGCTGGAGAAATTCAGCGGGTAAAGCAGCATCTATGGAGCTAAGGAAATAGGCAACGTTTCGGGTCGAAACCCTTCTTCAGACTGTTCCCCCCATTCTTCTTGAATGGGGGGGAATCAGTACAGGATGAATGGGGGGAGAGGATCAGCACAGGATGAATGGGGGGGATCAGTACAGGATGAATGGGGGGGGGGTGGGTCAGTGTGGATCGAAAGGTCTGTGCAGGATGAATAGGGGATCACTACAGGATGAATGAGGGGATCAGTATAGGATGAATGGGGGATCAGTACGGGATGAATGAGGGGATCAGTACAGGATGCATGAAGGGATCAGTACAGGATAAATGGGGGATAAGTAAAAGATGAATAGGAAGATCACTGCAGGATGGATGGGAGGTTTGGTGCAGTGTAAATGGAGGGTGGGTCAGTACGGGATGAATGGAAGGATCAGTGCAGTATGAATGGGGGGGAGAAGTGCAGGATGGATGGGAAGGGGGGTCAGTACAGGATGAATTGGGGGACCAGTGGTGGATGGATGGGGGTGGCAGGAGAATCAATGCGAGGTCGGTAGGGTGATGAATAGATTGGGGGGGGGGGGGGTAGATGGGAGGACAGCACAGGGGATGTCAGTGAGGACTGAATAGAGGAGGGAATGGGGATCAGTGCAGGATGGAGAGGACGGGTCCCAGGATAAGAGGGGTGGAGGGGGGCGTACAAGAGAGAGAGAGCGAGAGAGAAAAAGAGAGAGAGAGAAAAAGAGGGGAGGGAATGGGCAGAGGAGGTGGGAAGGGAGGAAGATCAGCGCTCCTCGCACAACATCGCCCCGCTGCCTTGGCCGTCCCTGTCCAACGTCAAAGTGCCAACGCCAAAGGGGGAGGTGGTTGGGAACTCGTCGCCACCGCCTCCCCTCCTCCGACAGCCGACAGGTAGGTGTGGTGCCGAGCGGTGCAGCTCAAAGATCCTCAAAGAGCAATAGGATCTTTGGTGTACTCTCTCTCTCCCCTCTCCCTCTCCCTCTCCCTCCCTCTCCCTCGTCCCTCTCCCCTCTCCCTCTCCCTCTCCTCTCCCTCTCCCTCTCCCTCTCCCTCTCCCTCTCCCTCTCCCTCTCCCTCTCCCTCTCCCTCTCCCTCCTCCCGGCCTCGGCTTGCGAGAGGGGTTGTATTGAAAGCGCCGTTAACGGGTTTGCAGGCAGCACCGTTATCAGGGCATTAGCAGCTGCTGCCTGCAAATCTAAAGCAACTGCTGCAAATCCACCTCGCACGCCGAAGAGGGAGGTCTCCTTCCGCCAGGCGGGGTGCGGGAGGAGAAGACGGTGGAGCTGCTATCGCGGCTTCTGCTGCTGCTGTTCGGAGTCCGTCATTCGCTCCGACCCTTCGTCACCATGCACCTGGTATCTTTGCCCCGCAATCAAAGATGCTAGAGGAATACAGCCGCCACCGTCAACACGAAACGTCACGCTCCTATTCTCCAGAGATGCTGCCTGATCCGCGGAATTACTCCAGTTTTTTGAGCGTTTAGGTTGCCCGGCGGCACTTTGGCACCTGGGCAACCGCTAATTTCGAGCCCTGGTTTACTTAGGGCTGGGGCGTACCTAGGGTAAGATTTTATAGGGACCTGAGGGACAACTTTTTTGACACGGAGGGCGGTGGGTATATGGAACGAGCTGCCAGAGGAAGTTGTTGTGGCAGGTACAATAACATCTTTTAAAAAATATTTGGCCAGGTACATGTCCAATGGAACGGTTTGAGAGAAATAAGCCAAATGCGGGTAAATTGAACATGCTTAGATAGGGCATCTCGGTCGGCATGGACAAGTTGAGCCGAAAGACCTGTTTCCGTGCTCTATGACTATGTAGATGAATTGGTAGACATATTAGATGAAACCAGACTATGAAGGTCATGAGTAAATGTGGTGTGAGGGAAACAGCAGGAGTATCTATTTAGTTGATACTAGACTAAGTGGGACCCGTTGGGTCCCAACATCACATGGGAGGGCTGGTCCCCCAACGCAATATTCCATCAATTCCAATATTGGTGGCCAGTACGGTGAGGGGGGGGGGGGGGGTGGTTCTGAAGCGCTAGTATGGGTGTTGTACGCTGAAGGGACTGGTTTCCAGAGAGCAAGTATGGACTTTGTGGGCCGAATGGATTCTTGGCCTCTCCCTCCTCCATCTTGCAGCAACTGAGCCACGCCCACACTTCTGGGTTTTATAGTCCCTCCTCCCCTCCCACCAGAAGGGGCGTGGCCTTCATGGCGTGATTGACAGGAGAGAGAATCTCAACATTTTTTAAACACTAATTTTAACCACTAATAACGCTTTTATTTTTCATCGATGGGAAAAATCCTCAGCACCTGATGTGCGGAGGGGGACTCTGAGTAAGATGGCCAAAAATCACAGCCATACATGGTAGCGTTTTTTCTAAAATCAATATAAAGTGCAAACCGGAAGTGGTCAAGATTAGACTTTTAATTATATACAAGGCAACTTTAATTAGGCAAGCCCACATTAATTAGGCAAGCCCACATTTAATTAGGCAAGGCAACTTTAATTAAACAAGGTGACTTTAATTAGGCAAGGCGACTTTAATTAAGCAAGGCAACTTTAATTAGGCATCACAGCTTTAGCATTTCCAAACCAAAGGCAACACAGCTTTAGCATTTCCAAACCAAAGGCAACACAGCTTTAGCATTTCCAAACTATATTTTCAAACCACATTAAGGGCACTGACAGGTCAGTAAAACCACTATCGGTTTAGTAGACATGTGTTCAGTGTTATTCACAGCTCAGACTGAGAGACATGACCCTGTCGCTCCCCATCTTGCAGAGACTGAGGCACTCAACACTTCCGGGTTTTATAGTCCCTCCGAAAGCGGGTTTTATAGTCCCTCTTTTTTTTTTAATCAATGGGAAAACTCCTCTTGTCCTGCGCAGCAGAGGGGGACTCTGAGTGAGATGACCACAAATAACAGCCATAAGTGGCAGCGTTTTTTCTAAAATCAATATACAGAACAACAGGAAGTGGTCATGATCAGACTTTTAGTAGTATACTAGACCAAGTGCAGACCCGTTGGGTCTGTTTCCCCAACGCGCGGTTGCCGGAGGAGATGGGGGTTTGGGGGGGGGGCGACATGCAGCGTCACACACACTAATGACCCGCACACAGGCTAAGTACCCCCCTTGATATATTAATATTATTAATTTGCTCTTTTTGCCCCATAGCTGCCTTATCTACTGATGTGTAGCCCCCAACTCGTGGGGAGGGGACGGGTGGGGGTGTGACTTAACTCGTGCGTACAACAGATGTTTAATCCAGAGCCGGGCCGGGGGCGGGGAGGGACACGGAGTGGGGAAGAGAGAAACAATAAAATTCAATGGTATGATAAAAATAAATAAACAATGCTTTAATCCACAGCGGGGGAGCGGGGCCAGGAGGCAGTTGGGGGGACGGGGCCAAGAGGCAGGTGGGCTTTGATTGGTGGGCATGTGGGCTTTGTGACGTAGCAGGTGGCAATCGGCGATTATATTTTTAAAAGTTAGTTTTGTTAACAACTTTATTCAAAATCAGGGGAAATAATTGACCGAATTTAGAGAGGAGTGCATTTATGAAATCGTAAGTTAAATCCCTACCGAAATTGTTAAAATCTCCGCGTTTTTGCGTCTGGTTTTCGAGGAGGTACGTTTCAAAGACAAAATGTAAGGGGGGGGGAGCGTTGGGGAGAGGGGAGGAGAGAGAGAGAGGGTGCTGGGGGGGGGAGCGTGGGGGAGGAGGGGGGAGAGGTGTGGGGAAGGGGAGGGTGGGGGGGGTTGAGGGGAGAGAGTGGGGGAGGGGGTGGAGGGGTGAAGGGGAGAGAGAGAGGGGGAAGAGGGAGAGAGGAAGGGGGAGAGAGAGGGGATGGGGTGGGGGAGAGAGAGGAGGGGGAGAGAGAGGGGGGGGGGGGAGAGAGAGGGGGGGGAGAGAGAGGGGGGGAGAGAGAGGGGGGGAGAGAGAGGAGGGGGGGAGGGAGAGAGGGGGAGAGAGAGAGAGGAGAGGGGGGGGAGAGGGTGGAGAAGGGGAGGGGGAGAGAGGGGGAGGGCGGGGAGAGAGGGGGGAGAAGAGGGGGGAAGAAGGGCGGGGCCAGGAGGCACGTGGGCCTTGATTGGTGGGCATTGTGACGTCAGCAGCTGGCAAGTGGCGATTATATTTTAAAAAGTGAGTTTTGTGAACAACTTTATTAAAAATCTGGGGAAGTAATTGACCGAACTTATGAAATTGAAAGTTAAATCCCAACCGAAATTTTAAAATTCCCCACGTTTTTCAAAGGCAAAATCTCTCTCCCTCTCCCTCTCCCTCTCCCTCTCCCTCTCCCTCTCCCTCTCCCTCTCCCTCTCCCTCTCCCTCTCCCTCTCCCTCTCCCTCTCCCTCTCCTTCCCTCTCCCTCTCCCTCTCCCTCTCCCTCTCCCTCTCCCTCTCCCTCTCCCTCTCCCTCTCCCTCTCCTCTCTTCCCCCCCCCCCCCTCCTCTCCCCCTCCCTCCCTCTCTCAACATTAACTTTAAATTTCAAATACAGTATTTTTAAAATGAATTTGCTGTATTCATTGACAGCTTAGATCGGACCCACTGTGTGTGTGTGCGGGGGCGAGGGGGCGGCATGCCGCGTCACATACACTAACCCCTCCCCCTGCACACACGCTATCTGCCCACTTGATATATTAATATTATTAATTTGCTCCTTTTACCCCATAACCACCCTATCCACTGACGCATAGCCCCTAACTCGCAGGCGCATCTGGGGGGGGGGGGGGGGGGGGGGTGGGGGGTAGAGAGTGAGGGCAGAGAGAGAATGGGCAGAGACAGGGAGAAAGGGGCAGACAGAATGGCAAGAGACAGAGGGAGAGGGGGGTTGAGAGGAGGAGGAGAGGGAGGGGGGGGTAGGGGAGGAAGGGGTGAGAAGAGATGGGAGGAGAGGGGGAGGGGTGGGGGGGAGGAAGGGGGAGAGAGGGAGGGGAGGGGATCGGGTGGGAGGGAAGGGGGTAGGGGATGTGTGGAATGGAGGGGAAAGGGGGATTAGGGTGGAAGGAGGTTTGGGGAGGGAGGGTGGGGGAGGGCAGGGGGTGTGGGAGAGAAATGGGGGGGGGAGAGAGAGAGAGAGAGGGGGAGAGAGAGAGAGAGGGGGGAGAGAGAGAGGGGAGAGAGAGATGGGGAGGGAGAGATGGGGAGGGGGAGAGAGGGGGGGAGAGACAGAGAGCAAAATGCAACCGTGCGTCACGCGTTCACAATGTTCTGGAAATGAAGCGGCCGTGTCTCATGCACGAAAGCTGTCGGCAGCTCTATGGAATTCAGGGGAGGACCCCCCCCCCCCCCCCCCCCCCACACACACACACAACGCACGCACACACACACACACACACACACACACACACACACACACACACACACACACACACACACACACACACACACACACACACACACACACACACACACAGTGGGTCCGATCTAAGCTGTCAATGAATTACAGCAAATTTATTTTAAAAATGCTGTATTTGAAATTTAAAGTTAATGTTAAGAATTAGTGATGTTAAGTGAGAAATAATTCAATTCAATTGTATGAAAAGCAATGGAATCAGCAACCTGGCAGGCTGGGTGGACAGGCCGGGCGGGGCATGGAAGCAGTTGGACCAGATGCAAAGGCTTTGTGAGGTCAGCGGCTGGGCAACCTTCATATTTTTTTTAAATGTCAGTTTGGTTATAAATTTTAGAAAATATCTCGGGAAATAATCGACCATATTTATAGAGGATCGAATTTTTGAAACCATAAGGAAGTTTTCTACCAGAAGATGGACACATTTCTCTCTTATTGTAACGTCAGCAGCTGGGCAGCAGTGGCGTGAGATGGCACCGTGACTCATGCAACAGTTTGATTTTAGTGGGACCATGTGAAGGTTCCAATCTCCCACCCCTGTCGCATTGTGATGTCATAGATGTAAATTAGATCCATTGTGATGTCATATATGTAACTTAGATCCATATCTATCTCCATTATAGATATGTGGATTACTGCGTTTAGAGAGATTTCTTTGAATACTTCCATGGAAATAGACTACATTGGTGATGAATGATTCCATGCTTGGGAGTGAAGGGTGGAGATATTGGCATTAGATTATGTTGGTGACTGAAACATAAGAGTAAAGTAGATTAGTTATCAAAATGTAACTGGCACTTTAATTCTAGGGGAAACATTTTCATGTTAAAGTCTGGATATCAAGCAAACTCGAAATAAGATTAGCGATGGAAAAGCTGCTGCAAAGTTTTTTAAGCTGTTATAGTCGTCATTGGCATTTTATAAAAGGTGTGACATTTGTAAAAAGTGAACAATTTTGATGTATAATTTTGTGTTTTATTTTCTCAGAACATGTGCCTTTTGATGTATACCAAAGAAAGGGCAGCAAAATGCAAGTCTGCTGCCTTAGACCTTCTTCTTGTGGTAGGATCCTTTTGCCTCATCTTTTTCTTTTCTTTTAAAATCTTTTTATTAGCTTTTTTTCTAGAAACAAAAACAAAACAAAAAAAATAATGATAAACATAACAATGATATTGATACATAGGGATCAGGATTACATTAATAACAGATATAACCTCATATGAGTCCAGTATCAAAATACACATTGAATATAGACCTCCTATGTAAATATTAAAAGAAAACATATATATAAAAAAATAAAAAAAGATAACAAGGAAAAAAAGAGAAAAAAGGAAGAAACAAAAGCTAAAAAAAGCTAAGAAGAAAATAAAAGCTAAGAATTTCAACAATTTAAGTCCCTGTTTGTCGTCAAGTCCGTTCCACCATATAAAGGTTAAATAATTTTTATAACGGTTGGAGAGGGAACAATTTATGTTGTGTGAAAATGTTGAATAAATCTTCCCCAAGTCTTATCAAATTTAACCAAGGGTTCAACAATGTCACTCCTGATTTTTTTCTAAATTTAAACATGATATCGTTTCAGAGTACCAATGGAGTGTGGTCGGAGGGTTAGAGTCTTTCCATTTAAATAAAATCAGGGCTCTTGCTTAACTTTTTTTCCCTGCAGCCAGCCGGGCAACCTCGGCAGCTTTTTAGGTTGCCAAATGACAGTTTAGGTGGTCATTTAAGGCGGCTTGAATGACGCGTGGGATAATGTGCTCGGAAAAAGTGCATAGATACCAGTCAGAATTATGGTCAATGAAGCATTCACATATTATTTCTGCTTCTAATAAAGTCACAAACTAAACATATTCACCAATCAAGACATGATATATACCACAATGACATGCAGCAAAATTACAATACAGTATCTCATCTCTTTTTACACGTTGCAAAGAATGCAATTTCTATTATCTATTTCCACTTCCAAACAAATATCTAGTTATTCAGAGTATGATCAACCTCGGTGAGACCAAGTACAGGCTTGGCGATCGCTTCACACAACACCGCCACTCAGTTCGCAATAACCAACCTGATCTCCCGATGGCTCAGCACTTCAGCTCCCCCTCCCATTCCGAATCCGACATTTCTGTCCTGGGCCTCCTCCATGGCTAGAGTGAGGCCCACCGTAAATTTGAGGAACAGCACCTCATATTTCGCTTGGGTAGTTTACACCCCAGCGGTATGAACATTGGCTTCTCCAATTTCAGGCAGTCCTTGCTTTCTCCCTACTTCCCCTCCCATTCCCAGCTCTCCCACAGCTTACTCTCTCCTCCTCTTCCTTTCTTTTTCCCGCCCCCCCACCCCTTCCGACATCAGTCTGAAGAAGGGTTTCGACGTGAAACGTCACCTATTTCCTTCACTGCATAGATGCTGCCTCACCTGCTGAGTTTCTCCAGCTTTTTTGTCTACCCATTCACACAAGTTCTGTTATCCCACTTTCCTCACCCACTCCCTGCACATTAGGGGCAATTTTACAGAGACAAGTTAACCTACAAAGCCAATGTGTCTTTGGGATGTGGGAGGAAACCCACATGCTTGCAGGGAGAATGTGCAAATTCAACACAGACAGTGCCCGAGAACAGGATTGAACACGGATCTCTGGCGTGTGAGGCAGCAAGTCCACCAACTGTGCCACTATATTTTATTTTCCAAGAAACAAAAAAAATTACGTTGCGTTATACGTTGGTTACTAAAAAAAAAGAATATCCATTTTCAGTCTTAAATCTCTAAGTGACGCTATGTCCCCCTTCACAGCTACTGTATGTTTTAATTCAGTTCAAGGCTATTGGGGCAGTACATTGGCCATAAATTTGCTGCCTAAAATTGCCAGAGATCCTGAATATGGGTGCTGTCTGTATGGAGTTTTGTTTTCTCGTTTATAACATTATTTACAGAGTACAATGTTTACATATTCTGTTGTGCTGCTGCAAGTAAGGATTTCATTGTTCTAACTGGGGCGTGAGAGAATAAAACACTCTTGGCTTACGTCGCTGATGTGTGGGATAGTACGGGAGATCGGTGGTCAGCGTGGACACGGTGGGCCGAAGGGCCTGTTTCCACGCTGTATCTTTAAATTAAACTAAAAACACTAAAACCAGAGGAAATGTAAAGAAGGGTTTCTACCCGAAACGTCACCCAATGTTTTCTATCCAGAGATGCTGGCTGCTCTATGGAGTTCCCCCGCACAATTAAAGCATGGAATAGTCTTCACCCTACCATAGGTACCAACCAGACACAACTAAATTTAAGGTAGCTTTATTTTTCCCAAGAGCCCTTTTTTGCTAAAGTCCGTCAAGAATCAAGAGAGTTTTATTGTCATGTGTCCCAGATAGGACAATGAAATTCTTGCTTGCTGCAGCACAACAGAATATGTAAACATAATACAGAACAGGAGATAAAATTTCAGTGTGTCTATATACTATAGACCATATATATACACAATAAATAAACAGATAAAATGCAATGGGCTGTTATTTTTCCAGAGTTTGGAGTTTGGTAGTGGTGGGTCCACCAGTTTAAATTCCATTTCGAATATTTTTGGAGGACCAGGAACCCGAGAAGCAAGAGTTACTCCAGGGAGTTACTCCAGCTCCAGGGAGTAATTCTGCGTTGTTTTTCAGCGGTCACGGTGAGGCAGCAACCGGACAGCAATGGCGGCCAGAACTCCCACAATGCAAAGGGAGGGAGAAAGTGGCCGACGCCGACCAGTTGCCATGGCAGTGCGCATGTGCAGGGCCGCACATGCACACAACCATGGCCGATGATGTGCTCCGCGGACGGCCGTGCCGAGTGGAGACCCGAGAGCCTAGCGCCGAGCAGAGACCCGAGAGCAGAGAGTTAGCGCCGAGACCCGAGAGCCGAGAGCAAGTGCCGAGAGCAGAGAGCTTGCGCCGAGAGCTAGTGCCGAGAGCCTAGCGCCGAGCACAGAGAGCTAGCGCCGAGCCGAGACCTGGACACGGATGGCGGGCGGGAGTCCCGGTTGCTTGCCAAGCCGGGCAAAATGACATGGCTTTTAGGTTGCCCAGCAGAACTGTAGGTTGACATTGGCACCCGGGCAACCGCTAATTTCAAGCCCTGAAAATAGATCTTCTGGCGATTAATGTGGTAAAAGCAATCAGCCGATGGGCGTAACGGGACAAATGAATAGAATCTAACATTGGTAGCCCAAAAATTGCAGTAATAGGATGAGGTTGTAAATCAATACCTAAAACTACAGAAATAGTATCAAATATTTATTTCCAATATTTTTCCAAAAGTGGACAGGACCAAAACATATGCGTCAGTGAGGCCACTTCAGAGTTACATCTGTCACAGGTAGGATTTATATGACCATAAAAACGAGCTAACTTCTCTTTTGACATATGAACTCTGTGAACCGCCTTGAATTGTATCAGAGCGTGTCTTGCACACATTGAGGAAGTATTAACTAATTGAAGAATCCTCTCCCATTTCTCTATAGACAGAGACATTTGGAGTTCTCTTTCCCAGTCATTTTAAATTTTATCAAATATATCTATCTATAAGTTCAAAATCAACTCATAAATAGTCGTTATTAATCCTTTCTGATAAGGGTTCAAATGTAATTTTTTCCCCAAGATTTCAGATTGATGTGGTAACAGAAAAAAGTAGCCTTCAAAAAATGTCTAATTTGTAAATATCTAAAAAGGTGTGAATTAGGTAAATTATATTTATTGGAGAGTTGTTCGAAAGACATAAAACAGCCATCCAAAAACAAATCACGAAAAGCTACTAATCCCTTCCTCTTCCATAACAGAAAGGCTTGATCAGTACTAGAAGGTTGGAAGAGAAAATTAGATATGATAGGACTTGATAAGATAAAATCATCCAATCCAAAAAACTTAAGAAATTGAAACCATATTCGAAATGTATGTCTTATTATTGGGTTAGTCGTATATTTATTCAATCTCGTAATTGTTAAAGGTAACGAGGCCCCTAGAATAGCCCTTGATAGCCCTTGTATGGAATCACGTTCAAGATTTATCCATCTTGGGCATTGGGTATCTTCTAAAACTTTTGTCCAAAATGTTAAATAACAAACATTAACTGCCCAATAGTAGAATCTAAGGTTCGGCAGTGCCAAACCACCGTCTTTTTTTTATTTCTGTAAGTATTTTTTACTTAGTCTGGAATTTTTATTCTGCCATATATATGAAGAAATTTTGTAATCAATAATATCAAAGAAAGCTTTGGCAATAAAAATCGGTATCGTCAGAAATAAATACAAAAAATTTAGGTAAGATAAACATTTTAATAGCATTGATTTGGCCGATTAAAGATAAGGACATTGGTGACCATTTAGTAAACTGTTGTTTGATATGGTCAATTAAAGGTGTCAAATTAGCTTTAAATAAATCCTTGTGTTTCTTGGTAATCTTAATACCTAAATAAGTAAAACTTTCGGTAGTCAATTTAAGTGGAAACAGTCCATAATTCAAAACTAGATTGTTTAATGGAAAAAGCTCACTCTTACTAAGTTTTAGTTTATAACCAGAGAAACTACTAAATTGATAAAGTAGTGCTCCTATTGCCGGAATAGATTTCTCAGGGTTAGAAATGAATAATAACAGATCATCTGCATAATGAGATAGCTTATGTGTCTTATTCCCGCGGACAATACCAAATATATTAGGGGATTCCTTAATAGCGGTGACCAAAAGTTCCAAAGCAATATCAAACAGTAAAGGACTTAAAGGACAGCCCTGTCTAGTACCTCGAAAGAGCCTGAAAAAAGGGTTGCCTCATCTTTTTCATGATGGGATTGCATCCTAGGGGGGTTATTTATTTTGAAGTGCAGTCACTTATTTTAATGGCTTTAGAAAATAATAACTTTGTGAATTACAGTTAAGGAATTAATTAAAGAAAATTGAATTTCTTTCTGTGTTATATATGCATTATCTCAGGATATTGCGAGAATGAAATTTATGTAGTATTTGTATTAGTAAACAGGTTTGACTGAAAAGTTGTTGATTCATTTCTTATTCTTGAAGTTGGCACATTGGTCCAGGACTCTTAAGTGCAGTGTTATAGGAGTTGCTATCCTAGACAACATGTTAAATTGGAATCTTGTCCCCCTAAATTTGATAATATAGTAACTTTCTCATATCAGTGTTTCTTTGTTTTAATCAATAATGTTTAAATAATATTATGATACATTTTCAGCTGCTGCACAGTAAAATCTCTCTTCAAGAATTTAGAATTGGGGAAATATTCAACAAATTCTACGGGGAATTGGTGCAGAAGAACAAACTTCCAGATACTGGTGAGTTTGTAAAATCAAAAAATGTTGGCACTGCTGTGGAAAGAGCAAAATGTCGGGTGGGGTATTGATATAAAATATTCAGCAGGTCACCCATTAATCATTGTCTGAGGGGAATGTGATGCAACAGGGGCAAGTTGGTGCAGAAGTTTGATTTTCCAGAGTATGAGTCTATCAATGCCGCCACGGGATTTGAGTACAGGAGTAAGGATGTCTTGCTCCAATTATACATGATGAGACCACCTCGGGAGTATTATGTGTTTTTTTTTGGTCATCTTACTGCAGAAAAATATACTTGCCTTAAAAATAGTATGATTGGAATACAGACTACGATGGCAGAGCTGCCATATGAGCACGGATTAACGTGACTTGATTTATGTTCATCAAAACTCAGTAGAATGAGATGGGGGTCCAATTCAAATGTTTAATAGGGCTGGATAGGTGGGGGATGTACTCCTTGGCCCACAAAGCCAGGGTCATACCCTTGGGTTACAGGGCAAGAGATGGGTACTAAGAAGAGGAGACATTTCTTCACTCAGGGGATGGTGAACTCTGCTATCACAGAGAGCTGTGCTGGCCAAATTGCTGGGGCATTTGGATGGATAATCAGCCATGGTTTTATTGATTAAAAGGGTGGCCATGAATATTTGACTGGCCATGCGTAAAATGAAATGGGCATGCGTTGCCTACAAATCATGATCTCCAAGCAGGTTCAGGAGGTTCACCTGATGGAGCCTCTTTTATCTGTTTGCATTATCTGATACCTGTCTCTTTAATACCTTGTTAAGATACTTAATATAGTATATAAAATGTTCATGTCACAGTAATTGCATTAATTTTGACTTTAATGATGTCTTTATAGTATTGGAGAAGGTATATGAGCTACTGGGGGTTCTAGCTGAAGTACAACCTGCTGAGATGCTTGACAATTCAGAAAAACTATTTCGTGCCTACTTAAGTGAGTTAAAAACTCAGGTGCGTTTAAAATTCTCTCATCTGTTTACCTTGCAATTTTGTTTAAAATGATTGTTTAGCTTATAACCGTTTTAACTATTTGTTGTATTTGCGGGGTGATCGCTGGTTGGCCTGGACTCGATGGGCCGAAGGGCCTGTTCCGTATTGGATAGCTAATCGAAACTAAGCCAAAGGGCCAACATGCAGTTGGCCTTCCTCATTGCTTGCATTATCTGTTTGTTAAGTCCAAGTGATTCATTTACAGGATACACAGGTTCCAGTGGACATTAATCCTCTTCAAACTCTCAGCATTTAAAAGAAAGCTATCCCTCCTTATTTTTTCTATTAGACTGCCCAACTTCACATTTTATTTGATTTGCTAGAAGGGATGACATTTGAGAAGCTGCAACCAGCAGGGCTGGGACCTCAAGCTGGGAAATTGGGTTAATCTAAAGTCCATATGAAGTCCACTTAACAGCTATCACAGCAGCCCAATTTGGCAGCAAATTTGAGTGCTTTCTGAACCAAAAATCTTATTTTCTTTTAACCAGATTTCTTATTTAAAGAAACAATCTAGTTTAATGTTAATTTATTTCATATCTTTCCTTGCTCTCAATCCTTTCTTGATGTGGTTTGCAAATTCCACTTTTGTTTTCCTTTTATTGCATACAGAAACACATGTTTGTGTATTTTCTATATTTTCTAACTTTTCCTAGTTTTTCCAGAGGTAATTGGAGTGTACTATATAATTTTGAAAATCTGTCAACCCAATCTTTTGAAATCCTGGTGGTTTTGGTATTTGGCTCAGCAGGTGTTCCCTTTAAACTTTATTAGGTTGTTAGAAAATGAATTGTTCTGCTTTTAACATTTGACAAAAATGAAATAAAGTATATTAAGAGGAATAACAACTGCCATTCCATCACCACCAATACCCCGAGCATTCACGATTATCACAGCCTTGTTGTACATTGGTCTTTTGCTGATTAGCTGAAAGAGGTGATGTCAGTGTTCAACAAAATCAGGTTTTGAATTCAATTCCATGAGAACATGTTTTGGGATGTCTTTTCCTTATACATCGTCATTCATTACTAATGTTGACAATTTAATTCCTCAGATGACTTCTGCAACGAGAGAGCCAAAATTACTTGTGGTTTCTGGGTGTCTTAGAGGATTAATAGCACTTATGGTTAACTTCACAAAGTCCATAGAAGAAGGTGGGTATATGTTTTAATTATATTGAGATAAAAAAATTAATCTAGCATAATAAAAGGAGAAAAATGCATTTGTGCTTGTATTTGTTTTAGATCCAAAGACATCAAAGAATATTTTTGACTACGCAGTGAAAGCCATAAATCGGCAGGTTAGTTCTAAAGGGTACATTGCGTATATAGAATATTTTGGCTGAAATGAGGATGAATGCAAAAATGTTAAGTATTGCTGTGATAGAATTGAAAAGTCAGAGAATGGAAGTAGCAGAATTCATTGAGCATGGCTCACAGTCCAGTGAAGTTTAGGAAGTTCGGAGGTGGTGCTGTGACATTAACTGCAGACCACTCTTTAGCACAGGAAATGGCTCAGCTACAGATTACTTCCCGCTTGAAAATTTGCTATATGACATTGCATTAAAAATCCAGAACCAATCTGTTGATGCATCATTGGAGAAGGTTTTTATTTGTGTGCATTGACCAAGAAATTGCATGTTTTTTAAAATGCGAAAGAATGGTTATTAAATGATTTCAGGAACAGGCAAAACAAAATATAGGTGATCCCTGCATTACGGCCATTTGGGTAATAGAAGGTAACCCTTACAAAACTCATAAATCACTATCCAAAAATTAGAGATACGGAATAAAAATTACTCTCACAGAATTTGTGTGGGGGAAAAAAAGGAAATTAATGCAAAATGTGTTTATTTTGCATCACTTTTCTTGATACATGTGAAATGACACAACATTGCATTAAGAAAAATAAGGATCCTGATTGTTTTCCAAGAACACAACCTCTCGTAACATGGTGGTTGCCTGTATAGCATTTAGGTCCATCAAGATATTTTTCTCACTCATGCAGTAGTTTGGGCTTAAAATGTTAATTAATTTTTGAAAGTGAAAATGCTTTATAATTGATTTAGTAATGTGATCAAAGTGCAGAAATCAATACATGGTAACAAGGGAAGACATTATTCATACATCGGTGTATTATTTTCCTAATGCTTTCACAATAGAGTGATTTCTACTGCAATTTGTATTCTGAAAAAAGGAGCAGTATAAAAGGCTGTATCAAGCCATCAAGCTCTAGTTAATTTACTGGCACAACGAGGAATCAGGCTAGTGCATGTGAAAGGTAAATTATTGCCGTAAAATACTTAGATGGAAAAAAATCACGGAAATCAAATCATTCTGCAATGTCGGTGCTCAGTTTAATTTTGCTGCTATGTTTCAATTCATCAATCTACAAAAAATGTTTTTTAAAGGTTAAAAAAATGTTCATTTGGCTTTTATAACTTTATAAAACCACTTAAAACCTCTTGAATAACTGGTCAAGGTATAGATTAATAAACTAAACTAAATGGGTCAGAGGATTATACATTTGAGGCCTCCTCCACACTACTCCAGTCAAAGCTCCTGAATAGAATATATTTTAAAAAATAGAATATCGAGCGTACCTGTGTGGCTCTTTTAATACAATGTTGCTGTCTAGCTGAGTACGTCCAGATGATGGGTGTGGGAGCGGCAAAGCGGTAGAGCTACTGCCTTACAGCGCCAGATACCCGGGTTTGATTCTGATTACGGGCACTGTGTGGAGTTTGTACGATCTCCCTGTGACCGATCTCCCTGTGACTTAAGAAAGGCGGGAGAGAGAAAATGGAATTATAGACCAGTTAGCCTGACATCAGTGGTGGGAGGAGGGTGGGGGGTGGGAGGAGGGTGTCCCCCCTCCCATTGGTATGGAACTTTTGCACTTTTCAGCTTGAAATTGTGTAATATGGTGCATACTATAGCGAGTCTTTTAACTTACATTTGAATGCAATATATATGCTTTAAATTGGATTAGCTATGAATAAGGTTAGAGTAAATTACATTCCTAATTACATTCCACAGTAGAGCCCAGGCTCTGATCCATACGTGCAGCGTATGTATTCATGTGTGGAAATCAGATTATAATCAAACACTTGGCCCATGTTGGCCACCTGGGTTTCACTGCACACCTGGTACTACTCCTGGCCCTGACTCCAGTTGCATACCTTCTCTCATTCCTGTCCCTGAGTCCAGCCCTACACCTGCCCCCCATTCTACCCTGATCATAGCTGCTTACCTGATTAGGTTCCCAGTGCTGAACACACCGCTGGTCCCAGCTTTGACTGCACAGCTAGTACTATTCCAGACATTGACTCAGGATGCACACTTGGCCTTGCTCCTAGCCCCTTGACAATATATCCGGCCCACACATAAAGCCCCATATCTGACCCCCTGGACGTAACCTATTATGTTCAAGTCCACAGGTGCTTAGCTAATGCAGTAATCCTTTATGGGGCACTTCACAGACCAAATTATGGATAACAAAATTTGCTGCATTCATTGGCTTCCTTGTTATCTAACATGCTAGTCACTTTGTCAAAGAAGTCATCAATTGGTTGAACACAATTCCCATCCATAAAATTATACTCACTCAGCTGTATGTATTCTGATACCATTTCTTTTATTTTCGTAACAAACTGTCCTGAAGTCATCAGGCTAATTACAAATCAATAACATTAGCCAACTCCGAAACATGAAGCGCTGAGCATTGGGATCCAAACATCATGGACAACTGGCCTCAGTTCCCCGCTCACATCTGGCAGTGTTCTCCATCTGAACCAGGGGCCGCGGAGCGTTTTTGAAAGAGGGGAGGCTGAGCGATCACTGATCACTGGCCTTAGGGGTACCCAGTGAGGGAGTGGAGCAACCGAGTGGGAGAGGGTGTGGAAGAAGGGTGTCCCCCCCTCCCAGGGTAGGAACTTTTTGAAATTTGATGTATTAAAATCATGTTTTAGTGCATTGTAGAAGTATGATTTCAATGTTTTTTGTATGAAGTATTTTTAAGAGGTAACTTTTTAAGGGGTAACTTTATCCACACAAAGAGTGGTGGGTGTTTGGAACAAGCTGTCAGAGGAGGTAGTTGAGGAAGGGACCATCCCAACATTTAAGAAACAGTTAGACTGATACATGGATAGGACAGGTTTGGAGGTATGGACCAAAAGCAGGGAGCGTAGCTGGGACATGTTGGCGGGTGTGGGCAAGTTGCGCTGAAGGGCCTGTTTTCACACTGTATCACTCTATGACCACATTATACCTCCACCGTGCAAGAATGCTTCAGAATCAAGTGATCGAGTTTTATTGCCATATACTCAAGCATAGAATAGTAGAAAATAGGTGCAGGAATAGGCCATCGGCCCTTTGAACCAGCACTGCTATTCAATATGATCATGGCTATTCATCTAGAATCAGTACCTCTTTCCTGTTTTTTCCCCCATATTGCTTGATTTTGTGAGCTAAATGTAACTCTCTCTTGAAAACATCCAGTGAATTGGCCTGCACTGCCTTCTGTGGCAGAGAATTCCACAGATTCACAACTGTGTGAAGAAAGTTTGTCCTCACTCAGTCCTAACTGCTCCAACCTTTATTCTTAAACTGTGACCCCTGGTTCTGAACTCCCCCAACATCGGGAACATTTTTCATGCAGTTACAGTAAGTGAAAATCTAGCAGGTAAGCAGGATGCTTTCTCCAACCACCCCCATTTGAAATCAACTATCTTTCACCGTTTCTACCCAGTGCCTGGTACTTACTTCCAGCAGCCACTGGTTGTCCTCCAGGATGCACCGAGCCGCAGCCTGATCCATGCCGGTCACCTGGGCGAATTTGGCACAGAGACTCTCACGGCAGCGGCGCAATGCTTCCGACACCTTGCACTGAGGCTGCTCTATGGCCGGAGCTGCAGTGAGCGACTCGCCAGCCCCGCAAACACTCGCCAGCGCCGCTTCCCGTCTGCATCTGTCCCCGTCGCTGCTTCTGCTTCCAACTCCCATGGCCCATGCAGTTGAAATTTAATGTATTAAAATCATGTTTTAGTGCATTGTAGAAGTATGATTTCAATGTTTTTTGTATGAAGTATTTTTGAAATTTTCGTTGATCACAGAATTTCTCACGACAGAGCATGAGAAATTTGTGATCAGCGTGAGAATTTGGCGAAATGTGTGATTCTCACACAGTGCAGGGGAGTTGGCAGCCCTGCCTCTCTATCCCCCTCTCTCTCCCCCACTCTCTCCTCCGTCCCCTCTCTCTCTCCCTGCTCTCTTCCGCTATCTCTCCTCTCACCCTCTCTCTCTCCCCTCCCCCTCTCTCTCTCCCTCTCTCTTCCCCTCTCACTCTCTCCTCTTCCCTCTCCTCTCTCCCCCTCTCCTCTCTCTCCTCTCTTCCCCTCTCTCTTCCCTCTCTCCCCATCTCTCTCCCCCCTCCATCCCCTCTCCTCCCTCTCTCTCTCTTCCCCCTCTCCCACCTCACTCTCCCCCTCTCTTGTCCCCTCTCTCCACTCTCCCATTCCCCTCTCCCCCACTCCTCTCTCCCTCTCCCCTCTCTTTCCCCTAACTCTCTCTCCCCCTCTCTCCCCTCTCTCCCTCCCTCTCTCTCTCTTCATCTCTTTCTTCTCTCTCTCCCCTTCTTCTCTTTCTCCCCCTCTTTCCTCTCCCCCCTCGCTTCCCCTCCCTCTCTCTATCTGCCCAGCAAACACTCGGCAGCCCCGTAAACACTCGCCAGCCCCGGCTTTCCGTCCGCATCTGTCTCCGCCGCTACATCTGCTTCCATCCCTCCCTCAGCCCTGGCTCTCCAACACCCACGGATCATGCAGTTTATCTGAGTTTTGAAATTTTCGTTGATCACAGAATTTCTCACCACAGAGCGTGAGAAATTTGTGATAAGCGTGAGGGCGTGAGAGTTTCTTCAAATGCGTGATTCTCACGCTCAAAGCGTGAGAGTTGGCAGCCCTGTAAATGTGAGATTATCCAGTTTGGTAGAAAAAACGGGAAGGCAGATTATTATCTAAATGGTGTCAAGTTGGGAAAAGGGGAAGTACAACAGGATCTTCAAGTTCAAGTGAGTTTATTGTCATGTGTGCCTGATAGGACAATGAAATTCTTGCTTTGCTTCAGCACAACTGAACATAGTAGGTATTGACTAGAAAACAGATCAGTGAGTCCATAAACCATTATATAAATATATACACACATGAATACATAAACTGATAAAGTGCAAATAACAGATAATGGGTTATTAATGTTCAGAGTTTTGTCCGAGCCAGGTTTAATAGCCTGATGGCTGTGGGGAAGCAGCTATTCCTGAACCTGGTCGTTGCAGTCTTCAGGCTCCTGTACCTTCTACCTGAAGGTAGCAGTGAGATGAGTGTGTGGCCAGGATGGTGTGGGTCTTTGATGATACTGCCAGCCTTTTTGAGGCAGCGACTGCGGTAAATCCCCTCGATGGAAGGAAGGTCAGAGCCTATGATGGACTGGGTAGTGCTTACTACTTTTTGTAGTCTTTTCCTCTCCAGAGCGCTCAAGTTGCCGAATCAAGCTACGATGCAACCGGTCAGCAAGCTCTCTACTGTGCACCTGTATAAGTTAGAGAGTGTCCTCCTTGACAAACTGACTCTCCGTAATCTTCTCAGGAAGTAGAGGCGCTGATGTGCTTTCTTGATAATTGCATCAGTGTTCTCGGACCAGGAAAGATCTTCAGAGATGTGCACGCCCAGGAATCTGAAGCTCTTGACCCTTTCAACCATTGACCCGTTGATATAAACGGGACTGTGGGTCCCCATGCTACTCCTTCCAAAATCCACAATCCACAAATTGGTTTTGCTGGTGTTGAGGACCAGGTTATTGTGCTGGCACCATATGGACAGTTGCTCGATCTCTCTTCTGTACTCCGACTCATCCCCATCAGTGATACGTCCCACAGCGAACTTGATGATGGATCTGGGGGGTCCTTGTTCATCAGTCGCTGAAAATAAGCATGCAGGTACAGCAGGCAGTGAAGAAAGCAAATGGCATGTTGGCCTTTATAACAAGAGTAGTTGAGTTTCGGAGCAAAGAGGTCCTTCTGCAGTTGTACAGGGCCCTAGTGAGACCACACCTGGAGTATTGTGTGCAGTTTAGTTCCCTAATTTGAGGAAGGATATTCTTGCTATTGAGGGAGTGCAGTGTAGGTTCACAAGGTTAATTGCCGGGATGGCAGGATTGTCAAATACTAAGAGAATGGAGTGGCTGGGCTCCATTCTCTTACTCTGGAATTTAGAAGGATGAGGGGGAATCTTATTGAAACATATAAGATTATTAATGGTTTAATGGACAATAGACAACAGGTGCAGGAGGAGGCCATTCGGCCCTTTGAGCAAGCACCACCATTCAATGTGAACATGGCTGATCATCCACAATTAGTACCCCTTTCCTGCCTTCTCTCCATATCCCTTAACTCCACTATCACTAAGAGCTCTATCTAAATCTCTCTTCAAAGCATCCAGAGAACCAGCCTCCACTGCCTTCTGAGGCAGAGAATTCCACACACTCACAACTCTCTGTGTGAAAAAGTTTTTCCTGATTTCCGTTCTAAATCACTTACCACTTATTCTTAAACTATGGCCCCTGGTTCTGGACTCCCTCAACTTTGGGAACATGTTTCCTGTCTTGAGCGTGTTCATAGCCTTAATAATCTTATACATTTCTGTAAGATCCCTTCTCATCCTTCTAAATTCCAGAGTATACAAACCCAGCCGCTCCAATCTATCAACATATGACAGTCCCGCATCCCGGGTATTAACCTCGTGAACCTACGCTGCACTCCCTCAATAGCAAGAATGTCCTTCCTCAAGTTTGGAGACCAAACCTGCAAACAATATTCCAGGTGTGGTCTCACTAGGGCCCTGCAGGAGGATCTCTTTGCTCCTCTGCTCAACTCCTCGTGTTATGAAGGCCAACATGCCATTCGCTTTCTTCACTGCCTGATGTACCTGCATGCCTACTTTCAGTGACTGATGAACCAGGACTCCTAGATCGCATTGTACTTCCCCTTTTCCCAACTTGTCACAATTTAGATAATAACCTGCCTTCCTGTTTTTGCCTCCAAAGTGGATAACATTTATCCACATTAAACTGCATCTGCCCACTCACCCAACCTGTCCAAGTCACCCTGCATTCCCATAGCATCCTCCTCACACTGCCACCCAGCTTTATGTAATCTGCAAATTTGCCAATGTTACTTTTAATCCCTTCATCCAAATAATTAATATATATTGTAAAATAGCTGCGGTCCCAGCACCGAGCCTTGCTGTACCCCACTAGTCACTGCCTGCCATTCTGAAAGACACCTGTTAATTCCTACCCTTTGTTTCCTCTGACAACCAATTTTCTATTCATGTCGGCACCCTACCCCCAATACCATGTGCTCTAATTTTGCCCACTAATCTCCTATGTGGGACCTTATCAAATGCTTTCTTAAAGTCCAGATACTACATCCACTGGCTCTCCCTTGTCTATTATCCTGGTAACATTCTCAAAAAATTCCTGAAGATTAGTGAAGCATGATTTCCCCTTTGCAAATCCATGCTGACTCGGACCGATCCTGCTACTGCTATCCAAATGCACTGCTATTACATCTTTTATTATTAACTCCAGCATCTTCCTCACCACCGATGTCTGGCTAACTGGTCTATAAATCCCTGTTTTCTCTCTGCCGCCCTTTCTTAAAGAGTGGGATAACATTAGCTACCCTCCAATCCACAGGAACTGATCCTGAATCTATAGAACATTGGAAAATGATCACCAATACGTCCATGATTTCTAGAGCCATTTCCTTAAGTACCCAGGGATGCAGACCATCAGGCCCTGGGGATCTTTCAGCCTTCTGTCCCATCAGTCTACCCAACACCATTTCCGGCCTAATGTGAATCTCCTTCAGTTCCTCCGCCACCCTAGATCCTCTGGCCAATAGTACATCAGGGAGATTGTGTTCTCCTTCATGAAGACGGATCCAAAGTACCTGTTCAACTCATCTGCCATTTCCTTGTTCCCCGTAATAAATTCACCCCTTTTAGTCTTCAAGGGTCCAACTTTGGCCTAAATTAGTTTTTTTTCTCTTCACATACCTAAAGTAAGCTTTTACTATCCTCCTTTATATTCTTGGCTATCTTACCTTTGTACCTCATATTTTCTCCCTGTATTGCTTTTTTAGTTATCTTCAGCTGCTCTTTAAAAGTTACCCCATCCTCTGGCTTCCCGCTCATCTTTGCTCTGTTGTACATGTTGCGGCACCAGACGTGGTGAATAAAGCCAGACGTCAGGCAGGATCAAACAGTAGTTTATTCAGGTTCTACACGTTAGGTTGGTCCGCTAACTATAATATAATTGCTGCTGTAGCTGAGCGAGGTTGTTCTCTCGGGCTCAGCTACCGGTGGACTCGAGGTGAGATAAACTTAAGTAGCAGGACACTCCCTCTACCCCATGACCTACTGACGAGGGTTCGACCATAAGTGGTCTGGGTATAGGCTGACGCCACATACTTCTCTTTTATTTTTATACTGTCCCTGACTTCCCTTGTCAGCCATGGTCGCCCCTTACTCCCCTTGCAATCGTTTTTGTAATAATATTTTTATTAAAAGGAATCCATCATAACAACGGTATAACAACTTTTCAAATACACAACCAACTTATTTCAATAAGTATACGAATGTTACGAATAGTTCTTATAAACTTCTATTTTTTTTAAAGTAGAAAAAGAAAAGAATAGATTTTAATCAATAAGAATGGTGATTAAATAATAATTTTGATTATAAAGAAAGAGAAAGAGAAAAGAGAGAAGAAAAAAAATATATATATATATGTATATATTCTTGTTATATGTATTTAATTAAAATAAAGTATTATATAGAAAAAAAGAGAGATTGTAGTATACATCTTAATAGTGAATAACACAATTTCAAATAGCGATATCAATGGAGACATGTATACAAATCAAAAAGAAAAACAGAGAGTTATTTTCATCTAATCCTGCCGGGTACCCATTGAGTTGTGATGCCAAGAACAGCTACCCCTTCAAATATTCTGTATATGGAGACCATGTCTGTTCAAAGAGTTTGTATTTGTCCATTAGGACAAATCTGATTCTTTCCAAATGTAACGTCTCCAACATTTCCACTGTCCACATTTTAATTGTGGGGGATAATGTTCCCTTCCAAAATTTCAATATTAATTTTTTCCCTATTATCAAACAGTAATTCAAGAAATTTCTTTGGTTTACTGTTAATATTAGATTTGAATCCGGAACTCCTAATATTATTAATTTTGGATCTGGGTCTAGTTTAATTTTAAGAACTTCAGAGATAACTCTAAAGATTTCTGTCCAATAATAATTAAGTTTTATACATGTTACAAAACTATGCGTTAAATTAGCTTCCAAGTTCTGACATTTATCACAAATAGGAGAAATGTTAGAATAAATTCTATTTAATTTCGTTTTTGAATAATGTAATCTGTGTAATACCTTAAATTGTATCAATATATGTCTAGCATTTAATGAGCAACGATGTATACATTGTAGGCTTTCTTCCCAAGTTTCCTTCGTTATAGATAAACCCATTTCATTTTCCCATGTTTGTCGATATATTTCCGAAGTTGGGATTTCCTTATCCAAAATAGTATTATATATATATATACGCTTAATTTTTCTGTATTTGGGTGTTTATTAAACAATTCATCTAATAATCCTGGTTTTCTATTTTTATAGTCTTGCGTATTTGACAATATAATTTCTAATTTGTAAATACCTAAATATATTGTTTGACTGCAATCCATAGATATCCTGTAACTCTTGAAACAAAAGAAATTTTCCTTCCTTGTAAAGGTGTTCTATCCTTTTAATTCCTAAATCATTCCAGTGTTTAAACCCCTTGTCCAATACAGAGGGCTTAAACAAAGGATTATTCATAATTGGCAAACAAAGTGACAAATTATCCATATGTAGGGTCTTAACTATTTGTTTCCAAATACGTCCATTGCTATGAATTATAGGGTTATTACCATACATTTTTTTTTGTACTTCCCTTGGTGCAAAAAGAATCAAACCTACATCAAAGGGCAAACAGTCTTCCTTTTCCATCTTTAGCCAGCTTGGTTCATGATCTAAATTTACCAACCTAAAATTCATATTCTTAATCTGGACTGCCCAGAAATGATATAGGAAATTTGGTAGTGCTAGTCCACAATTTATTTTAGATTGACATAGATGTTTTTTACTTATTCGATGGTTTTTATAGTCCCAAATAAAACTATTAACCAAAGTATCTATATTTTTAAAAAACATTTTAAGGAGATATAAAGGGATTGCTTGAAATAAATATAACAATTGTGGTAAAAAAACATTTTTATAGCATTTATTCTACCGATCATTGATATAGGTTGTGTTTTCCAATATAAAATATATTTTTTTAGTTTATTTAATAATTGAGGGTAATTATATTTAAATAGACAGTTATACGATTTAGATACATTAATTCCTAGATATTTGAGTTTGTCCGTGACTATTTTAAGTGGGAATTGTTCCAATATATTTAATTTTATTCCAGTTATAGGCATAATTTCACTTTTATTCCAATTAATTCTATACCCAGAAAATGTACTAAACTTAGTTATAACATTAAATAGATTGGGAATACTAATCTCCGGTTTTGTAATATAAATTAAGATGTCATCTGCGTATAGAGATATTTTATTCGTTGTAGTTTTGGTATTATATCCATATATTTCTGGTTCTGATCTAATCATTTCGGCTAATGGTTCTATTACCAGAGCAAATAGTAATGGTGATGACGAGCATCCTTGTCCACAACCCCTAAAGAGTTTAAATTTTGCTGATAGCATTTGATTTGTTAATATTCTTGCAGTTGGATTAGAGTATATGATTTTTACCCATTTGGAGAATCTATCCCCCAGTTGAAATTTCTGCATTATTTTAAATAAATATGGCCATCAACCTGGTCAAATGCTTTTTCAGCATCTAAGGATATGACAGCTAGTTCAATATCATTCACTCTTTTTGAGTACATGACATTGAATAGACGTCTCAGATTATAGGATGAATAGCGTTTTGGAATAAAACCCGTTTGGTCATGATGTATTAATTTATTAATCACTAAACGTAGCCTCCGAGATAAAATTTTAGTTAGTATTTTTTGATCAGTGTTTAAAAGAGCTATTGCTCTGTATGATCCAGGGTCTTCCAAATCTTTATCAGCTTTAGGGATAAGTGTAATTGTAGACTCATTTATTGATTCTGGTAACTTTCCTTGTTCATAAGCATATTTATATATTGTATGTAAGCGTGGAGAGATCAGATCATGAAACATCTTATAAAATTCAACACCTAAGCCATCAGGGCCTGCAGCTTTTCCGTTATTTAATGATCCAATTGATTCTTCAATATCTTTTGCTGATATATCAGCGTTTAACAAGTCTCTACCTTCCTGATCTAAACTATTAATATGACATTCTTGTAGGAATGTTTCCATTCCATCTGATTGTCCTGCTAGTTTAGATAAGTAAAGATTTTGATAATATTGTAAAAATGTATCATTGATATCTTTTGTTAAAGTCAATATTTCTCCTTGATCTAATCAGATCTAATTTTATGTATCATTTTCTCCTCATCTAATTTTCAAAGCTGTCGTGCCAGTAATTTTTGTGGTTTATCCCCAAATTCAAAGTGTACTTGTTTAGTCTGTTGAAAAAGTTTAATAATCTGATTTGAGTATATTTTATTTAGCTTGTATTTTAATGATGCAAATGATCGATTTTCCTTAATAAAGTATGCGTGTGCTGATATTATTGCACCACGCCTAAATGCTTTAAATGTATCCCAGAGCAATGATGGTGAAATTCCAGGTTTGTCATTAGTTTCAAAAAATAATTTAATATTCTCTCAATCCTTTAATATTTGGGGGTTGAGTCTCCAGTTAGAGGTTTTAATAATTATATCTTTTAATTTTATCTTAAATGTTAATGGAGCGTGATCCGAGATAATAATATTATGATATTTTGAGTCATATGCAAATGGGATTAATTTTGAATCTATTAAAAACTAGTCTATCCTCGAGTAGGTTCCAAATACAGGTGAAAAGAATGAATATTTTCGACCAGATGGGTTATCAGTTCTCCAGATATCCTTAACGTTTGCTGTATTAATAAAATAATTTATTAATGTACTTGACTTAGAAGTGGTTTTCCTTTTCGTTGATGATCTATCTAAATAATTATCTAAGGTACAATTAAAATCACCTCCAATTATTAGATTATGTTGAGTGGATATAGGGATGTTGTTAAATATTTTCTTGAAGAATAATGGATTATCAAAATTAGGACATATATATTCATAAGGATTACCTTTTTAGAATATAATTCACCTGTAATTATTATATATCTACCCTCAACATCTTCTATTATTGAACTTTGTTTAAAAGGTGTATCTTTACGAATAATTATTGCTACCCCTCTAGACTTATGTGTAAATGAAGAGTGATATACTTTGGAAATCCATTTTGCTGTTAATCTATACTGCGCGTCTTTCTTAAGGTGTGTCTCTTGGAGAAAAATAATATCAGATTTCAATCTATTTAATTGAGCTAAAACCTTACCTCTTTTAATTGGTTCGTTAATTCCCTTAACATTCCAACTGCAGAAGGTGATTCCATCACCCCCAATTCGAGTATTTATATCATACATTTTATTATTAAGGTGGTTTATAATGGAGTAGATGTCTCAGCTCATCCAACCCAACCCTATACCCAGACATCAGATCGATGAAATTTAATATCTGTAACATTGTCTTATACACACGTCTCCTTGAACTAACTATATAATACCAATCATACTCAAATCCATATAGTATATAATATGAAATAAAATACATAATATAAAAATAATAATAAAAAATGTAAGTAAAGTAGGTGATGTTAATAAAGTGTAAAGGGAAAAAAAAGTGACTACAACTAAAGTTAGTGCAGTTAGTGTTAGTGTAAGCCACACTAGCGTGGCTACTAGTCTATGGACTTCCGTGAAAAAAAAAAGATGTTAATAATTCCAGCTCCATTTTTGCCTTAAGGGCTATATATGTCGGGGTGGGGTATTAAATTTATATACTTAGTGATTAATAATACTACTAATACCAATTACAAATAGTATCGTAGCACTATATTAGGAGAGCTAACATACATTTTTGAGGCGTAGTTAATACAAAACTATATTTATTAATAATCCATCCATCCCTCCTTGACCCCAAGATAGAGTCCATGTCCATTGTTCCATCTCCTTCCCTGCGAGTCCTCCTTCAATGTAAATCCTCCTTCTTTTCTGTGGGTGGACAGTATCATCAGATAAATGATCATTAATCAGTCTCATCAAGTAAGTGATCAGTAATATTCAGTGTCCATCTTCATCTTCTTCTTCCTCTACTCCTTCCTCTTCCAGTTTCTTCTGAATATCTCGAGCGAATTCGAAAGCTTCTGTATGTTTGGTGAAGCGGTGCTCCTTATTATCATAAGTTACCCTTAATGTTGCTGGGTACATCAGGCCATATCTCAGATTCTTTATGTTCCTCAGGATACCTCTTGTTTCTGTTAATAAAGATCTTCTCTTGGCCACTTCCGCAGGGTAATCTCTAAAAATACTGATGTTGTCTCCCTCATATTTGAGATTTTTCTTTCGTATTATTATCTTCATCATATCTTCAAAAACATGATCGTAAGTCACCTTCACAATCATCTGTCTTGGGGGAGCATCCTTCCTAGGGGTACGTCTCAATGCCCTGTGTGCTCGGCCCTGCAGAGGTTCTTGGTCCAAGTTCAGAATATCTTTTAAAAGTTTTGCAGCAAATTTTCGAGGGTCTTGATTTCCCTCTCGGCCTTCACTAAACCCAACAATACGCAGATTCTTACGTCTTTGACGTCCCTCCAAGTCAATGCATTTCTCAGTTATTTTATGTAATAATTCTGATAAATGCTTGTTCTCGGCAAGGCGCTTTTCGGCTGATTCAGTCAGTTCTTTGATTACGTCATTTTGTTGGTTAAGTGAAGTTATAATAGGTTCCAACTTGGTATCCAGCAGCACCTCCATCTCACCAGTTTTACGGTTTACATCATCCATCTGTTGTTGCAAATCAGTATCCGCTTTATCTTTCCATTCGTCCATCATAGTCTTTACAGCTGCTATAACTTCCTTTTTGGACTCTTCTTTCAAATTCTCATGATACACCAAGATGTCGGCTCTTAAAGTCTTTATTTCTTCTTTATATTCTTTTTTCATATCCTTAAGCATTCGTTTCAACTCACCCATAATGATTTTTTTGAGGTCGTCCATCTTTAAAATATCTTCCTGGGAGGCACTCAAACTCGAGCCCGAGGCTCCAGTGAGGCCTACTTCCCTTTTCACAGGCTTTTTCCCTTGGTGGGGGGGGAGCGATGCAGCGATATTTTTCTTATTAAAGTCGCGTGCCTGATGATGTCACGCACCTTTTTAACGCTACCGGAGCCGTTCACAACTGTTCTCCTCTGGTAAGTGGTTTCAATTTACCCCTTTTACCCCCGTTTTCTATGCAGTTTTGACGGAGCTGAATGGCGCGAGTTCCATTCACTCCATAGCGCCACCGGAAGTCTCCCCTTGCAATCTTACTTCCTCTTTGGAATGAACTGATCCTGCACCTTCTGTATAATTCCCAGAAATACCTTCCATTGTTGTTCCACTGTCATCCCTGCTCGGTTCTCTTTCCAGTCAACTTTGGCCAATTCCTTCCTCATGGCTCCATTGTCCCCTTTGCTCAACTGTAATACCTACTCCTCCGATTTACAGGGCTGCCAACTCTCACGCATTGAGTGTGAGAATCACGCATTTGATGACATTCTCATACTCTCACGCTGATGACAGAAGTTCTCACGCTCAAAAAAAAATGTGTATATATATATATATATATATATATATATATATATATATATATATACATAAATATAAATAAAGTCACACTCCTCCACACTCACCAATGAGAATAGTTTTCTTTCGGCGGGATTCCCATAAAGAACGAGCAATTTAATTGGCTTAAGCCCATCGCACACTATTTAAAATGGCAATGTAGACAAAAATGCTGGAGAAACCCAGCGGGTGAGGCAGCATCTATGTCTGACTTGGACCCTTCTTCAGACTCAATCATTTCTCCAGCATTTTTGTCTACCGCTCTCTAGATGCTGCCTCACCCACATTCACATTCCCGTACAGATGGTGTGATAGCAGAGACTCGTGGTGGTCGCAGAACTGACACCCCCCCCCCCCCCCCCCCTCCCGAGGCACCGCTCACACCTCCCACCCTCACCTCCAGCAACTCTGTGCCTGGAGGCCGCTATGTCCATACCGCATGGAGTTTTAACTCCGGCCCGGAGCCAGGAGCAGACCGGGTGAGTGGGGGGCGTCGGTGCCGCCTCCGGAGCCGCGGGGATGAATCTCGGGCTATAGCTCCACTCAGATGCCCGGGTCGCTGTCCCCTGGACCCCAGTTGGACATAGAGCACGTGGGCGTGCCCGCATTCCCGGGGAGGGGGGAGTGAGGGAAATGCTCCCCGGACATCACCAAGTTTCCGCTCACTCTGGATGTTGTCGCCGCTTGACTGACACACACTCTCACACACAACCTAACACACACCCTTATACACACACTGTCACACACAAACCCTGGGGATAGGGGCCAAATGCGGATAAATGGGACTAGTTTATATGGGGCATCTTGATCTGCATGGACAAGTTGGGATGAAGGATCTGTTTCCATGCTGTAAGACTATGGCATACTGTAGAAAGGGTTCAATTGTTCTGGAGAGGATCCAGGGGCGATTTATGAACATATTGGCAGGGCTGGAATTTTTTTTCACTTTGAAGAAAGATTTGATAACTGGGATTGAATTCTCTGCAGCAACAGAGGTGAAGAAAAGACTTTGTTGAGGTGAATAATATCATGAGAATAGGACCTGTTTAGCTTAACAAAGAGTGTAGGAAGGAACTGCAGTTGGTGGTTTAAACTGAAGATAGACATTAAAAGCTGGAATAACTCAGCAGGACAGGCAACATCTCTGGACAGAAAGAATAGGTGATGTTTCGGGTCAAGACCTTCAGATGTGTGTTATCCAACTAGGGGCAGAAATCAGAATCATATGTTTGTCTTTATTGATGTGACACCATAATAAATATATTACAGAAAAAATAATGTAATGGGGTGGCACGGTGGCGCAGCGGTAGAATTGCTGCCTTGCAGCCACACAGACCCAGATTTGATCCTGACTTTGGGTGCAGTCTGTACAGTATTTGTACATTCTCCTTATGACCACATGGTTTTCTCTGGATATTCCAGTTTCTCCCACATCTGAAAGAAGTGCAGGTTTGTAGGTTAATTGGCTCCTGTAAATTGTCCCTGGCATGTTGGATACAACTGGTGTATGGTAGATTGCTGGTCGGTGTGGACTTGGTGGACCAAAGGGCTTGTTTCTATATATATGTTTTACATTATATCTTAATTTCATTGAACCATATACGGTTAAATATGTGGCATTATTTTTGTCTTGTTTCTATAGTGAAAGGGTAAGGTTGATTGATTTATTTGTGTGGAACAGTGATGGAAGTCTGACTCCTCTTGCCTTGTTTCTATGTTTTTGTTTCTCTATATGCATAACAGCATGAATTATCTGAAAATATATATTATGAATATAATATAATTAATTCTGAACATAATATGAATATATTAAGGTCATTCATGTGCTGCACCTGTTGATCAGAGCCCTACTGTGGACTGTTATTAGGCATATAATTTAGCCTAACCTTATTCGTACCTAATCCAATTTGAAACACTTGAATGCAACATTTATGCAAGTTAAAAGACTCACTGTAGTATGCACCAGATAGCACAATTTCAAGCTGAAAAATGCAAAAGCTCCATACCGTGGGAGCTCCATACCTCCCCCCCCCCCCCCCCCCCAGTAGGCTCCAGTATAAGCTGCTCTAAGAATTCATCACAGAGGCACTCCACAAACTCCCTTTCTTGGGGTCCAGTTTCAACCTGATTTCCCCACTCTACCTGCATGTTGAAATCTCCCATAACAACCGCAGCATTACCTTTGCAACATGCCAATTTTAACTCTTGATTCAACTTGCACCCTATATCCAGGCTAATGTTTGAGGGCCTGTAGATAACTCCCATTAGGGTCTTCTTATCCCTACAATTCCTCAGTTCTAGCCATACTGATTCCACATCTTCTGATTCAATGTCATCCCTCGCAAGGGAATGCATTTCATTCCTCACCAACAGAGCTACCCCACCCCCTCTGCCCACCTGTCTGTATTTTCGATATGACGTATACCCTTGAATATTCAGTTCCCAGCCCTGGTCCTCTTGCAGCCATGTCTCTGTAATTCCCCGACATCATACTTGCCATGGACACGCTAGAGGCAGGAAACATGTTCCCAATTTGGGGGAGTCGAGAACCAGGGGCTACAGTTTAAGAATAAGGGGTAAGGTGTTTAGAACGGAGATGAGGAAACACTTTTTCACACAGTGGAATTCTCTGGCTCAGGGCGGAGGAGGCCGGTTCTTTGGATACTTTCAAGAGAGAGCTTGATAGGGCTCTTAATGATAGCGGAGTCATGGGGATATGGGAAGAATGCAGGAACAGGGTACTGATTGTGGATTATCAGCCATGATCACATTGAATGGCGGTGCTGGGTCGAATGGCCGAATGGCCTACACCTGCACCTATTATCTAATGTCTATTGACCGCGTGGGTTTTCTTCAGGTGCTCCGGTTTCCTTCAACTTTCCAAAGATAAGCAGGTTTGTTAGTTAATTGGACTCTAAATTGTCGCTAGTGTGCAGGTTGCAAAACTGCGATAACGTAGAACTGATGTGGGTGATCGTTGGTCGGCGCAGTCCCGGTGGGCCTGTTTGCCATGCCGTCTAAACGGAACTAAGCATGATATATTGAGCTGGTTCTCTGTAGTCAGGAAACCAGCAGTCCAGTGAAAAATTATCTGATATACAGGGGAAAAAAAGCTCAGTACGTCATGTTGGATAATACCACAAAATAAATGTATCATCTGCTATCACTTGGAGGTGAAGAAGGCATTAATGATACATTGTGCCATACTTTAGCAACTTTTGTATGCTTCTCTTGACAGATTGACATGAAAAGATATGCTGTTCCTTCAGGTAAGATTTCTTTGCATTACATCACCAATTGCTTCTTCTGTCGTATGTCTTTTAGACCTGCAGCTCCGTTGAGGCGAGCCAGGCCAACGTGTCATCGTCCAGGTCACTCAGACCTCGTTCACCATTCGGTGGCCGGTGTTTGGGGCAACTGGTGACAATGTGCTCCACTGTCTGTGTTGGGTCCCCACACTCGCAGGAGAAGCTATCCACGAGGCCCCACCGTTAAATCACCAATTGCAAATTGACATATCAACATTTTGAAATTCAACTCAGTTGTTTGCAGTGATTAAAAGGTTGAATTTTCAGATATTTATGGATGTAGATACCAGGAATATGATCTACATCCTCGGTAACTATAACAGGCTTTAGAAGCGAAATAAATGTCACTACCAACAATATAGGTAATTTTAATGCAGAAAAATCTATTGTAAATTACTAATTATGAACTTACCATATCCACAAATATAGCTATAATTTCTTCTCCAGGTCTTGCATAGAGTCATAGTGTGATAAAGTGTGGAAACAGGCCCTTTGGCCCAACTCGCCCACAACAGCCAGCAATGTCCCAGCTACACTAGTCCCACTTGCGTGCGCTTGATCCATATCCTTCCAAACCTGCCCTATCCATGTACCTGTCTAATAATTGTTTCTTAAATGATAGGATAGTCCCAGCCTTAACTAACTCCTCTGGCAGCTTGTTCCGTACACCCACCACCCTTTGTGTGAAAATGTTACCCCTCTGATTCCTATTAAATCTTTTCCTCTTTTTCTCTGGTCCTCGATTCCCATACCTCTATAGGATGTCTCCTCATCCTCCAGCACTACATGGAATAGAGACCCAGTCTACTCAACCTCTCCATATAGCTCTCACCCTCTAGTCGTGGCAACATCCTCATAAATCTTTTCTGAACCCTTTCAAGCTTGACAATATCTTTCCTATAACGGTGCCCAGAACTCAACACAATATTCTAAGTGTGATCTCACCAACGTCTTATACATCTGCCACTTGACCTCCCAACTTCTATACTCACTACTCTGACTGATGGAGGCCAAAGTGTCAAAGCCTTTTTGACCACCTTATCTACCTGCGACTCAACCTTCAAGGAACCATGCTCCTGTACTCCTAGATTCCTCTGCTCTGCAACACTACTCAGAGGCCTACCATTTACTGTGTAGGTCCTGCCCTTGTTCGACTTCCCAAAATGCAACACCTCACACTTTTCTATCTTCAATGTCATCAACCATTCCTCTGCCCAGTTGGCCAATCGATCCAGATCCTGCTGCAATCTTTCACAACCATCTTCACTATGATTGTTACACTGAAGGCATTGATGCATGCTGAACTATGCATTCTCTAAGCTCTTATTGAACTTCCCAGAGTGACTGCTCTTAGTATAAGATTGACCATTAAGGTTTGGTCATCTGTTGAATTGCAAATGCCACTCCAGTTTATTTTGTCCTCACTGCGTTTGTGTGAAAGTTAACTGTTAACAAAACACACCTTAAGTTCACTGGTAATGAAAATAATTCTATTTTTTTCTCTTGTACATTATCCAGCCAATGTTGATAATTCAAAAATATCAACATACGTTTTTTCCTAAATATTAGTTTCTCCCTCCTATCAAATTTGTCTTGAAACATGTTTGCGAATGTGTATACTAAGGATTCACAACATTTTTAACAGCAAGGGAAGAAGAAATCAACTATAAATTATTGTGGGATGCTCAAGATTTTAACATGTTAAATTATTTTTATATATACAGCTGGGTTGCGTCTTTTTGCTTTGCACTCTAGCCAATTCAGCGCCTACCTTCTAGACAACTACCAAATTCTTTTTGAGGCAATGTCTGTGTGGTGTGGCCACACTAATGCTGAGATGAAAAAAGCTGGCTTTGCTGCACTTGAAAGTTTCCTTAAAGAGGTAATTAATTTCCCCCCTAATGACTGCAATATTTGATATGAATCAATGAACTGAATTTCTATCTATAACACTGAAAATGCAGAATCATAGTCTCCTATGGTCATAAGGCATAATATCTTCAGCGATGGTTACTGTGATCTGTGGACTGTGGAGTGGCATTTTCCTACTTGGAAAAAAAAGACAAATTTGAAATGTTTTATAATTACTATAAGGTCTTCCGTGCACAGAAACCTGTTACTGCTCACAGCAGGTCCATGTTGTTTTTATTCTCCTCAAATGCTTCTCCTCAATCTTCTTCAATAATTCTGATAATATTCCTTTCTGCCCCATATGTTTATCTATCTTTCCCTTATAAAGCTCCATACTAATCATCACATCAAATTAGCAGTAAACTCCACATTCTAAACACACTGGATAAATAATTATTTCTTATAGGCACCAACAGTGAATTCATCAGATTTATATCCCATTTATTCTTTATTGACAGGTATATTTTTCAGTTTTTAATATTTCTGTATTTTTTCAGTGCCTCTTTTTTCAGTTTAATATTGCAGATACTACAACTCTTCACAATACGTGATTGTACCCAGATTATATTAAAATATAGCATGTCCTCACTGATCTTTATTTCAGCTCTCCTAGACACCAACTGTAATGTTTGGTTTTGTTTATGGTTTTATTGACCTGTAGTGCCACCTCTAGTGTTTTGTTTATCACTTAGATATTTAGCAAAACTTAATTGTTCTTAATTTTAGTCTGTGGAACTGAACCCCAGTCGTATGTTGGCCAGTTCAGTAGCCTGAAGTTGTTATAGCCTTATTGACCATTTTAGTGACTTGCATTATTGTAAGCTAAAATCCAACTTCTCTATCCAACTATCTACTGTTATTTCCCAAGGTGTGTATGATCTATTTACCTACTCTCTGAAATGCATCTTCTTCAAAATTACTAAAATTCAATTCATTTCCGGTTCTATTCAGATCTTTCGTTGGTGCGTTATGAGAGTGCAGAAATGATTGATGTTGAAACAATTCTGATTATTGTTCGTACACAAAAAGCTGGAGAAACTCAGCGGGTGCAGCAGCATCTAAGGAGCGAAGGAGATAGGCGACGTTTCGGGTCGAGACCCTCGACCCGAAACGTCGCCTATCTCCTTCGCTCCTTAGATGCTGCTGCACCCGCTGAGTTTCTCCAGCTTTTTGTGTACCCTCGATTCTCCAGCATCTGCAGTTCCTTCTTTAAAACTCTGATTATTGTTCACTGTTTTAATTGTTTATTTTAAAAGACGTTTATTTATTCAATTAATATAAATATATCCAGGATCTGTATTGCTGTGACCCATGTTGGCATGACTTTTCATATTGCCAGAAGTATAAAATTGACGGTATTCAAATATTGTGAAAGTTGCACTCCCCAGAAATCTTGCATTATAGAAAATTGCATCATAAAACCAATTGTGTCAATGGGGAAGGAAAGGCAGAGTTACAGACTCACGATTACAAATATATTTTTCCTGCTGCATTTTCAAAAGTAAAGATTTTTTTTTAAAGCTAAAGGTTTATTTCGTCAAGTTAAAAATATTAAAAACTATGTTACATCATTAGAAGTGATTGTTTGTCAATATCAGTGGCTACCTACGGTGAAAATTGACAGATTATGTTCATAAGAGAGAAAATGGTATCTGATTACTGCGGGGAGCTTGAACACAGTTTTTTTCCTTTGACTTTTTTCCAAGACAGTTATTTTTCCCCTTGTCAATTCCTTATAATTTTTAAGTGGTTTTCTAGTTCCTATTCAAAATTGCATTATAACCAATTTGGGTCAAATTTAATTTTGCAGAGATTAAACATTTTGTTTGACTGCATAAATGTTAGGATGTATGATAAAGCCAATAATGTTAATTTACATTCAACATTGTTATCGCAATTCTTTCTGGATTACAACTATTTCTGGATTGACAGTACATAAACTTGTTAATTTGCATTCTTTTATCGTTTTCTGTATGCAGATTGCATTACAAGTGGCAAAGAATGCACATGTGCATGAAGATAAGTTGCATTACTTTATGAAACAATTTTATAACATAATCCGGACAATGGAATCAAGCAATAAAGAGCTCTCCATTGCCATTCGAGGATATGGGCTTTTTGCGGCTGTACGTTTCATTCTTATAAATTGTTTTATGAGCTATTTTTTTGTATTTCTAAAGTACAGAAATAGGAGAAATATTTGTGCATAAAACACCACATTTTCTAGTGTATACAAATTGCCTACCTAACACTTTGATATCTTCTCTTATCTTCTCTGCTGCTTTGACAATTTATACTGACTATATATATTCCGAAAGAACCAGGTGGAGTTGAGAATTTTAATGCAACTAATGAAGATTTGGAATGCAGTGGCTGAAAGGATGAAAGCAGGTTAAACAGGGAATACTTGGGGGGAAAAATTGAATGGCTTGGAAGAAAGAACAGAGGGCTGAGGAGGAAATGGATGGCCATTTCAAGGAAGCACTTCAGCAAAGAGGGACAAAATCGTACCGTTTAGTCCTTAAGAGTGTAACACATTACCTCAGTAAATTTCATTTTGTGTCTATCCGTCTAATATACTAACTTGTCTGAGTCCCTGACCTTTAGTTTTCAATCATCATTCTCATTATTTCTCTTTTGTAAACACATGAATTTGGATAAGACTAGTTCCTTGGCTCACTCTTCATTTCCTTCCACATATCAAAGCACAAATTTGATCATCTATGTTAATCTTTTGTGTACCTAGAGGTAAATTAAGTTTGTTGTTTTATCTCTCACGATTTCCTTCTCATTTATTTTAATGTTCTGTCTCTTTGGTTTGCCTTATAGCTTCTTTAATTACTTTTGTTATCTCTCTTTGCTGTATTATTTCAACCGTTGTCTATTTTCTTTCTACATTCCTTTACTCCCACACAACTAATCAGATGGAGAGGGTTGAATATATTGTACAAATAATGTCTGCCAGGTAACGAGAAATTATGATAAATTTGTACACGATATTAGTTAGTATATTTATGTAGAAGTATTCTTTGCAGTCCTTATACCCCTTTATACAAAGAACTTCAAAGACAGTCAGTCTTCAATCTGATACCAAGATTGAGAATCTAGCAATTAGGAAAAACTTGAGGTGCAGGTATGATTTTCATTGAGATAAAAACAAAAGAGGGTATTCAGTAAAGGTATTTAAAACCATGAAGGGTTTTCATTTGGTAAATAGAAATATTTAGTTTTATTCTGATGGGGAATCTGTCACAGGGTGTCACTAACTGAACATCCTCATCGAGAAAATTTGGGACAGGGGTGAGGAAAAAGATATACAGATGATTACTTAGTACTTAATGTTAAAGTCATAAAACTGAGCTGTACAGCTCAGCCGATGCACACTGCTGTTCGTTGGCATGATCGCACAAGTCGTTTTCCATCCCAACCGTTGAGAGTGCATTCTAACCAAGAATAACCAAGAATAAGTTGTTACTGCAATGAAACAAATAAGATTGTACTTCCTAAGGAAAACAAAGAAATATTTAAAGCAGATGCAGGACTAGAGGAAAAGGGTGAGGCAGTTTGAAGGGATTTGGATTGTTTGTGTGGAAGAACCTGCATAGACAAAATGTAGAATGGTCCAATGGACCAGAAATGTAAATTAACATCAACGTGTTATGCAATACATTTTGAAAGCACTGTATTTTAATACTTACTTTTTACCTTCTCAATGAACACACCAACATTAATTAATACACTCTAAAACTGAATTAATTTTACTTTTCTTTTCTATGACTTTAGCCCTGTAAGGCTGTGAACTCACAATATGTTGACTTCATGTACACGGAATTGATCCAGCGTTGTAAACAGATGTATCTTACAGAGGCAGACACTGAAGATGACAATTTTTACCAGCTTCCCAGTTTTTTAGATTCCATTGCAAGTGTCATATTTCACATAGACAAAGTAAGTTTATATGGTGTTCTTTCAGAAACTTTCCAACCCATTCCATGCTTGTCTGGTTTCAGAGGGGTTTTTATTATTTAAAAAAACGTAATAGTTTCAGTTTTCATTTGCACCCAAAATGCTTTAAAATATGTGTTGGAAGGAACCGCAGATGCTGGTTTATATCTGCAGATGCTGGAGTAACTCAGCAAGTCAGGCAGGATCTCTGGAGAAAATATATAGGAAGAGTCTGAAGAAGGGTCTCGAACCAAAAGCTCATGCTGTCTGACCCGCTGAGTTGCTCCAGCTTTTTGTGTTTTATCTCAGGCTTTACAACGCGTTAATTTTAATACCAAGTAGTATTTATTGTACTTTCATGCACAACACCTACTTAATTTCTCAAAATTCGTTTTTTTTAACTGTTTCGTTTGCCATTCTGGATCCAGTCCCAGAAGATGAACCAGTCTTGGATTTTATCACCTCCTCTGTTTCCAGAATGCTACTTCAGTTTCTACTGGATTCGTTTACTCATAGCACACCCAGCCATTATGTGCCATATCGAAGCACTGGTGCAGTACTGAAGATTGATAGAAGCCATACTTTGGTCAACGGTGTTCCTAATTTGTTAACAAATAAGAAATGTGTTTATTAAATCAATTTAGAAATTGATAAAATGCAACGTTTTTTTTAATGCCACAATTCTAAAATGTCATTAACATTAAATTGGTGTTATTCTAAGGGCAATAACATAGATTTCAGCTATTTGATATGAGTAATTCATTGAAAAATAAATAGTTTATCTCAATCACTGCAATTCTACTCTCTTCTTCAGATCCCTGGAGTTTATACTTCGGTGTTAGAACGTCTAATAGTGGTTCAGATGGATGGCTTCCCACAATATAGTGTAAAGATGCAACCAGTTTGTTGTCATTCCATTGTTAAACTCTTCATTGCTCTGGCTGGAAAAGGCCCTGTGCTGTGGAGCTTTATCAGCACTGTAGGTCAGTTTCAATCTTTGCACTACAACTATACTATTCTTCCCATACAGCAGAATATTCCCCGAGATTTGTGGATGCACAGAAGTATTAAAAGTGCATTTAGCTCTTTAAAGTCTTAAATCTGTGTTGCTAACACGAGGGAAAACAATACACTGTAAACTGCTCCTCTTTGAAATGTCTATTTTAACCGGGATGAACAAAGATTAATGTCCTTTCGGTGTTTCAAGATACGATTGTCCCTTTCAAAAGGCTAAACATTTTGTGTACATTGATTAAATTAATTTTTTGTGAAAATTTTAGAAATTAAAATGTTTTTACTAACAAAGTACAAGCAAGTTTAATGTAATGCTTTACTGCCATTAGCTGCTGTTGTTTCCATTATTTTGGAGTTAAGTTTTGTTTTAATGTGCAGGAGGAGTGTTTGCTAATTTGAATGTGGAGCAAGAAAAATTTAGCTTTTACAGTGGGAATATGACATTGCCAATAAAAAGAAAATAATAACTGCTGCCATTTGAAGACTTGGTAAACTTTCTATAAAATATTAAATGTTAAAGTAGGACGGTGTTCAAATTATTTTCAGGTAGACAATAATTGTACAAATGGGAATTAATTTGGTTCTTGCATTTATTGATCTGATATCATTTCTTTTTAATTTGTTTCAGTCCATCAAGGTCTGATCCGTGTCTGTTCAAAGCCAGTTCTACTTCCAGGGGTAAGATAAAATTGCATGATCTACTCAGCTGAGCACTAAGCATTGATCATTGCACTAAAATCTTATTGTTGAATAATCGCTCGCAAGTACAATACGTTAGCATGAATCTAATTTCAGACAAGATAGGGGATTATTCCATAAATTGTTATTGGATCATTGTTAAAATAATATGAAAAATTCATCATTTCAAGTGTTTGCATACTAACAGCATAATTTTAGACGCGATATCTTTAATATTTAAATATATTATCAGTCTGAAGAAGGGTTTTGGCCCAAAACGTTGCCTATTTCCTTCGCTCAATAGATGCTGCCACACCCGCTGAGTTTCTCCAGCAATTTTGTCTACCTTCGATTCTCCAACATCTGCAGTTCCTTCCTGAACTAATATATTATCTGTTTTCTCGGCTGACAATGTTAAAATGATGTATCAGTTCGCCAATTGGCTTTACACTTCATGTTCTGCAAGTGTTTCTAATTTTCTCTGTGTTCCAAATAGCATGAACAGCAGAAGCTCTTCGGCTGCTGCATCTGAGCATTGGCTTCAACAGCCTCAGATCTCGGCTGTCTCCCTGTCCTTTCAAGTAGAATATTCCATTTGGATTCCATTGCTTTGCTTTCATTTCATGGCTCTTTAACTTATCTTGCAAATGTTTGAGGTGACTTAAATATATATTTTTTGCTACGTTTTACCCCCATCTGCAGGCAGTTGAAACCATTAACAGCTGACTGTTTTGCTATTCATAGCGCCTGTGCTTTTGAATCAGGACATTATGGATTCAACCACCATACCCGGGAACAGCTTCTTCCCCTCTGTTATCAGGGTTCTGAATGGTCATTCCACAAGTTAGAATACTGTTCGATTTACCTCAGCTCCATTGAGGAATTGGACTTTATTTATGGAACTGAAGCGCAAAAATGTTATATTCTGTGCTTATTTTCTCCTTTGCTTTATCTATTGTACTTGAATTTGAACTGATTGTATCCATGTGTGGTATATCTGATCTGTTTGAATAGCATGCAAAACAAATTTTTTCAGTACATGTGGCAATAATAAACCTAAAGTCCATATGTTTTAGTAGCAGAATTTGGCCATCAAGTCTACTCCACCATTCAATCATGGGTGATCTATCTTTCCCTCTCAACCCCATTCTCCTTCCTTCTCCCCATTACCCCAGACACCCTTACTAATCAAACTGAAAACATTGTGGATTCAAAGCTCCCCTCACCCTACAAAGAATGGCGCGCATTCAAAAGCAGTGCTGGATTGTCAGAAGTGCCAATATTCTGATGTCATCAAGATGTCACCTTGCCAATTCCACCCATATAGAAGCCCCTAGGAGATCCTTTGCAACTCTTGAGGATCCAATGTCCTCGTCAATGTTGTTCTCTCTACATCACCAGAGATTGCTATGTTATTGCTTGTATTGTTCAGATTCCCTGAGCTTGGCGTCTGCATTTAAGCTGCCAACAAGGCTCCTCTTTCAGTAAAAGAAATCAAAAATGCTGAGCTCACCAAATCAGACATTATTTGAGAGAATTGGGGTAAACACGTTCAGTTATTGATCTTTCAACAGCATGCTGCTGAATGGTTCTGGTGAAATACCATTGCCTTAAAATGTATAACTGAATGAGTGAATCAGAGTGTACAGGAACTCTTGTTTTGTCCTTTCTCCAGATACTGGTAGTCTTTTTAGTATTTCCAGAATTTTCTGTTCCATTTCCAAGATCCAATTGTTTTTTTAAGTTTCTACATACCTATAACAATGAGTTAGATAAATATTTTGGAATCATTAACCCTCAATAATTCTGAAGGTTGGATAAATTTGCTGCATTTTAGTTCCAGGCTGCCTGAGAACTAACTGGTTGTACAGATGCAACATATGGATAATTGCGAGATCGAAGTAAACCCTTGGATTCTGCTCCTTCATTCATCAAGATAATTGAATGTTTTTTACCATAGTTAATTGTATCTAGTCTGTCCGCAGATCTAGATTATCCCCAGATCCAGATGCAATAGAAAGGAAGAACATTAGCTTGGAGGATGTGGAATCGATATGGGTAGAGCAACGAAACTCTAGGGGCAGAAAACGCTATTGGGAGTTGTGTACAGGCCACCTACCAGTAGTCGTGGAGTTGGGGATGGCATCAAACAGGAAATGAGAAATGCTTGCAACAAGGGTAAAACAGTTATAATGTATCTATCTACATATAGATTGGGTGAATCAAATGGGCAGGGGTGCTGAAGAAGAGGATTTCTTGGAATGTATGCGGGATAGTTTTCTAAACCAACATGTAGAGGAACCAACGAGAGAGCAGGCTATTCTAGACTGGGTATTGAGTAATGAGGAAGGGTTAGTTAGCAGTCTTGTTGTGTGTGGCCCCTTGGGCAAGAGTGACCATAATATGGCTGAGTTCTTCATTAGGATGGAGAGTGACATAATTAAGTCAGAAACAAGGGTTCTGAACTTAAACAAAGGTAACTTTGAAGGTATGAGACGTGAATTGGCCAAGATAGACTGGGAAGTGATTCTTAAAGGGTTGACAGTGGATGTGCAATGGAAGGTATTTAAAGACTGCATGGATGAACTACAACAATAGTTCATCCCAGTTTGGCAAAAGAATAACTCAGGAAAGGTAGTGCATCCATGGATAACAAGGGAAAACAGGGATAATATAAAAACAAAAGATGAAGCATACAAATTGGCCAGAAAATGCAGCCTACCAGAGGACTGGGAGAAATTCAGAGTCCAGCAGAGGAGGACAAAGGGCTTAATTAGGAAAGGGAAAATAGATTATGAAAGAAAACTGGCAGGGAACATAAAAACTGACTGCAAAAGTTTTTATAGATATATGAAGAGAAAGAGATTAGTTAAAACAAATGTAGGTCCCTTGCAGACAGAAACAGGTGAATTGATCATGGGGAACAAGGACATGGCAGACCAATTGAATAACTACTTTGGTTCTGTCTTCACTAAGGAACACATAAATAATCTGCCTGAAATAACAGGGGACCGGGGGTCAAATAAGATGAAGGAACTGAGTGAAATCCAGGTTAGCCGGGAAGTGGTGTTAGGTAAATTGAATGGCCGATAAATTTAAAGGCCGATAAATCCCCAGGGCCAGATAGTCTGCATCCCAGAGTACTCAAGGAAGTAGCCACAGAAATAGTGGATGCATTAGTGATAATTTTTTAAAACTCCTTAGATTCTGGAGCAGTTCCTGAGGGTTGGAGGGTAGCTAATATAACCCAGCTTTTTAAAAAAGGAGGGAGAGAGTAAACGGGGAATTACAGACCAGGTAGTCTAAAATCGGTAGTGGGGAAACTGCTAGAGTCAGTTATTAAAGATGGGATAGCAGCACATTTGGAAAGTGGTGAAATCATTGGACAAAGTCAGCATGGATTTACAAAAGATAAATCATGTCTGACGAATCATATAGACTTTTTCGAGGATGTAACTGGTAGAGTGGATAAGGGAGAACCAGTGGATGTGTTATATCTAGACTTTCAGAAGCCTTTCGACAAGGTTCACATAAGAGATTAGTATACAAACTTAAAGCACACGGTATTGGGGGTTCAGAATTGATGTGGATAGAGAACTGGCTGGCAGACGGAAAGCAAAGGGCAGGAGTAAACGGGTCCTTTTCAGAATGGCAGGCAGTGACTAGTGGCGTACCGCAAGGCTCAGTGCTGGGACCCCAGCTATTTACAATATATATTAATGATTTGGACGAGGGAATTGAATGCAACATCTCCAAGTTTGCAGATGACAATAAGCTGGGGGGTAGTGTTAGGTGTGAGGAGGATGCTAGGAGGCTGCAAGGTGACTTGGATAGGCTGGGTGAGTGGGCAAATGCATGGCAGATGCAGTATAATGTGGATAAATGTGAGGGTAGACTATTATCTGAATGGTGGCAGATTAGGAAAAGGGGAGATGCAACGAGACCTGGGTGTCATGGTACACCAATCATTGAAAGTAGGCATGCAGGTGCAGCAGGCAGTGAAGAAAGCAAATGGTATGTTAGCATTCATAGCAAAAGGATTTGAGTATAGGAGCAGGGAGGTTCTACTACAGTTGTACAGGGTTTTGTTGAGACCACACCTGGAGTATTGCGTACAGTTTTGGTCTCGAAATCTGAGGAAAGACATTCTTGCCATAGAGGGGGTACAGAGAAGGTTCACCAGACTGATTCCTGGCATGTCAGGACTTTCATATGAGGAAAGACTGGATAGACTCGGCTTGTACTTGCTAGAATTTAGAAGACTGAGGGGAGATCTTATAGAAACTTATAAAATTCTTAAGGGGTTGGACAGGCTAGATGCAGGAAGATTGTTCCTGATGTTGGGGACCTCAATCTAAGGATAAGGGGGAATTTGTTTAGGACCGAGATGAGGAAAACATTTTTCACACAGAGAGTGGTGAGTCTCTGGAATTCTCTGCCGCAGAAGGTAGTTGAGGCCAGTTCATTGGCTATATTTAAGAGGGAGTTAGATGTGGCCCTTGTGGCTAAAGAGATCAGGGGGTATGGAGAGAAGGCAGGTACAGGATACTGAGTTGGATGATCAGCCATGATCATATTGAATGGCTCGAAGGGCCGAATGGCTTACTCCTGCACCTATTTTCTATGTTTCTATGCCCTCTTTTCCTTAGTATCCATAAGTATATTCTCTCTGTTTTGAATGAACTCACAATCTGAGCCTCCACACCCATGAGAGATGGAGAACTCTAAAGATTCATCATTCTCTCAGTGAAGAAATTTCACTCATATCAGTCCGAAATAGACTTCTTATTCTGAGTTGGCATATATTCTAGATTCATCTCAGCGAAGGGAGACATCCTACATTCGCCATTATTTTGATGAGACCTGAACTGTGCATGATATTCCAGCTTGAACTCAAATCCTAAAACCAATAGACATGGGAGCAGAATTTGGCCATTCAGCCAATTGAGTCTGCTCGGCCATTTGATCTATTTTCCCTCTCAACCCCATTCTCTTGCCTTTTCACCGTAGCCTTTGACACCCTTCGAGTCATAGAGTAATACTTTGTGGAAACAGGCCCTTCAGCCTAACTTGCCCACACCGGCCCACAAAGTCCCAGCTACACTCGTCCCACTTGCCTGCTCTTGGTCCATATCCCTCCAAATCTGTCCTATCCATTTACCTGTCTAACTGTTTCTTAAACAATGGAATAGTCCCAGCCTCAACTACCTCCTCTGGCAGTTTGTTCCATACACCCACCACCCTTTGTGTGAAAAAGTTACCCCTCAGATTCAATCAACAACCTGTCAATCTCTGATTTAAAAATACCCAATCTCTTAGCCTCCACGGCCATCTGTGGCAATGAATTCCACAGAATCACCTCAATCTGGGTAAAGACAATCATTCACATTCATTCTAAAGTTGCGTCTTTTACTCTGAGGCTGTGCACTTAATTGGTCCTTAGCTGTCCCACTACTGGGAATATCCCGTCGACAAGCTAATCTTCCAATAGTTATATTTCATTTAACCATATAACCATATAACAATTACAGCACGGAAACAGGCCCTCTTGGTCTTTCCAGTCCGTGCCGACCATTTGTTTTCCCCTAGTCCCATCTACCTGCACTCAGACCATACCCCTCCATTCCCTTCCCGTCCATATACCTATCCACTTTACTTTTAAATGTTAAAATCGATCCTGCCTCCACCACTTCTGCTGGAAGCTCATTCCACACAGCCACCACCCTCTGAGTAAAGAAGTTCCCCCTCGTGTTACCCCTAAACTTCCGTCCCTTAATTCGCATGTCATGCCCTCTTGTTTGAATCTTCCCTACCCTGAATGGGAAAAGCTTATCCACGTCAACTCTGTCTATCCCTTTCATCATTTTAAAGACCTCAATCAAGTCCCCCCTTAACCATCTGCGCTCGAAAGAATAAAAACCTAACTTGTTCAACCTTTCTCTGTAACATAGTTGCTGGATCCCAGGCAACATTCTAGTAAATCTCCTCTGTACTCTCTCTATTTTGTTGACATGCTTCCTATAATTAGGCGACCAAAATTGTACACCATACTCCAGAATTGGTCTCACCAATGCCTTGTACAAGGCATTTTATCTGATGACCACTGTGTTATAAATGCCCTGGATTTACAGTTGATCTTTTTTGTATCATCTTTATTAAGCATATTTCATTATGTGTTAGTTTACTGTATTGACCAATTCTTTAGGAGGGAATCCAGAAGCTTGGACCGGGGTCAAATGCACAGCTGTCAGTTACTAATGGTGGCAATGGTGCACCAGGAAAATGGAGAGTTCCATCTTACAAAGATTATTTGGACTTATTCAGAATCCTGCTGGACTGTGAGAAAATGAAGGTAAGACAGGTATACATTTACTAATAAAGGACCACAAAGTAACTCAGCGGGTCAGGCAATGTCTCTGGAGAACACGGATAGGTGACATTTTTGGTCTGATGTTTTTCAAAATAGTACATCAGTATGAAGTCAAGTAAGATGAGGTAGAAAATGGATAGTTAATGGAAATTAAAAAAAAAAAAACATTATTCAAGAGCTAAACCTTAGTATAAAAATGTCCACCTTTTCGGTTACATGTTCCTCCCTGGCCAAGTGAATCAGTGAGCAAGAGTAATTCCCTTTTTGGGAATTTTATGTTCTGGGGATTGTTTTGTTTAGGTCTTCAATTAATGCATTCTACTGGTACCCCTTACATTTCTGTCAGAGTTGGCAGATTGTCTTGATGGAACTTTGTTCTTCCAAACCCTCATTCTATCTTCAGCTGTCTGTAAAGCCGAAGATTCTTCAAAGCCGCTGTCAAGTTGCCCCAAAAGCTCCCTCACTCCTAAGTGGGATGTAGGCAGAAGTCGGGTTTGGATTGTTGATCTAATCTTTTGGTATCGCTAGCCTTCAGGGTTCATTCCAGTCTTTCTTGCTTTTATTTATATCAGTAATACTTTTGTTACTGTCTCTCATTAACTTTTTGCTGGAATCCCTTATGATAATTCCAGTTGTTCGTGTAGACACAAATAAGAAGAATTGCAGCAAAACTGCTGTTTCTTAAATTATCAATAAATTAGAAATATGACTTTTCTACAAACAATTGTGATTAAAATTGTGATGTGTCATACACTGCAAGATGAAGGGATTAAATCTGTTGTGACAAACGTGATGTTCTGTATATCTTTAAGGTATCCGGATTGGTTGAGGAGACATTACAGACAATTGAGTCGCCCCTGAAATCATTAAATCGCCTGCTGTATGACGAGTTCATTAAATCGGTGCTCAAAATTATTGACAAATTGGATCTGACTGTGGATAAGCAAAACCCGAATGAAGAAGTGGTATTATACTTTTTTTTTCCTGTCTTATCTGTTTGCTTCTGACATGTTATCTGATTTTACATTTGGACACCTTTGAACTATTAGCAATAGCCGTAGCCATATTTCTTTAATTTCTGAGTCCAAAGAAGAGTTTTATTTGTGTTTAAAAAGGAACTGCAGATGTTGGAAAATCAACGGTAGACAGAAATGCTGGAGAAACTCAGCAGGTGAGGCAGCATCTATGGAGCGAAGGAAATAAGCAATGTTTTGGGTCAAGACCTTTCTTCAGACGGGTTGATCACTGTACATTTGTGTTGATCACTGTACATATTGAAGAAGTGCACCAATACCATATATATAACAGAGAGGAACACTTGCTTACAGTGATGCCTGCTTAAAATTAGCAGACCTCGGCTCATTCAGCTACACCAAATACATGTTGAGCTTTCCAGAGATTGGTGCCCAAATGTTAATTAAACTTTAATTTCATGGAGAAAAAAGGATCTGCAGATGCTGGTTTACAGAAGAAGACAGAGTGCTGGAGTAGGTCAGCGGTTCAGGCAGCATCTCAGGAGAACATGGATAGGTAACGTTTCGGGTCCCTTCTTCAGACTCTGAGCCTGAAGGAGGATCCATACCCTTCAGGCTCAGAGTCTGAAGAAGGGTCCTGACCTGAAACATTACCTATCCATGTTCTCCTGAGATGCTGCCTGATCTGCTGAGCTGCTCCAGCACTCTATCTTCTTTAATCACATGGAGCCAGCAATTCTGTTAACATTGGACATGTTGGATAGGAACTTCTATAACTTCTTTTTGTGCTATTTATAATTATACTGCAACTGACCAGCAATGAGTTAATGCAGTGCAACACTGGTTCCTTAAGTTAGTTTCACACCCCTTTCTAAAATGTGGTGTCATTAATTTAGCAGTAATATAGAGAAAGTACATAGGCAGACCCTCAAAAATATGAATGCATAAAACTGAATTTTAATTTAATGAATACTTAACCAGTTAACTATAACAAGAAATGGTTAATCGATTAGCTTCAGAATCAAATTCAGAAATTGGTGACTAAAATGTTGAAGTTTATGTCACGATTGAAACTCTCTGGTTTGCAGGGGTCGGGTGACATCAACAGGGGCATTGTCATTCCCACGTCTGACCCAGCAGCCAACATGCAGCCAACTAAACCAAAGGATTTTACTGCCTTCATCAATTTGGTTGAATTCTGTGGGTAAGTGTACAAACTGCTCAATGAAATAGTTCAATGAAGCCATCTTAATTAATTATGAATAAAAAATGTTGCCCCGTCTCTGCTCTACAGTATCATTATTCACAGCCGTGGACTTGATTGCCATTGTATGTGAGTGTTTTGAAGTCACCAGTTTTTAAGTAGATACAAGGAACTTTAGATGCTGGATGACACAAAAGGGCATAGGGTGTAGGGGTGATTGCTGGTCGCCATGGACTCGTTGGGCCGAAGGGCCTGTATCCACGCTGCATCACTAAAGTTTAAAGTCTAAAGACACAAAGTGTTGGAGTAACTCAGCGGGTAAGGCAGCATCTTTGGAAAACATGGATAGGTGACTTTTCCGGTCAGGACTCTTCCTCAGACTGTTTTAAATATATTTAAAATCTGTCATCCATTCTTTTGCTTGATAATTGGTTCTGAATTTAAAGACAATCACCATTAGTCTGGTAAGGGAGCTACTATGAGCACAATATCTGTTTCTGCAACTGCATGGACACCATTGGGTCTAATTTGTTTGAGTTCAGAATTAGAATAAAACTAATTATGTGAGACTTTAACCATAGAGATGAGCATAGAGGTAATTCTTTGCCTACCTCTACACCATAATTTATTTAATGGCGCAATAGAATTTAATTGCACAAAATTTATTTCATGCTCATATTGCCCTTAACTCTTTTGGCACACTCTAATGAATCCATCATTAATATTAAGTAACTATCCTCAGTATTTGAAACATTCTGTATTAAATAATATATTTGATATATTTAGCCTAGACTAGTGGCTTCAAAGCACAGGTGTGTACGTTGTGTCTGTGTGTCTAACTTCGGGGAATTTTATTGGCACAGATTATTTTCTTACATTGTTTGAAGTTACATTTTTTAAACTGTCTTCAGCAAAATTATTTTAACTTTTAAATCAGGGAGTTGTTATTGGACAAGCACACAGAGTACTTTGAACATTGGTTGTACAGATTTGGACATGAGCTCATCCTGCGATCAATACAATTTCCCCTCGTTAGTGGATTCTACAAACTTCTGTCCGTCTCAATGAAAATCGCCAAAAAAATCAAATATTTCCAGGTGATTAAATTATACACCTTTAATTTTCTTCTTCCTTTATTGCTATTTTTCACAATATGCTATTCTGTATCTGGGAGGCAATGTCCATGACTAGCTTAGAACTCTTTGCCAAGGTGCCCAGGTTGCTGGATCGGGGTGGAGCACTTTAGTGATCGGTCTATCAGTTTTCTGTTTGGACCTTTGAAGGCACATGAAAATTAAAAACGTTTTATAAGCACATGCGTGCCCGATATTGCTCTAGTCTAGTCTTTAACTCCAGTGTTTCTGAAACATGATCTTGTTTTGTTAACTTCCAGAACATTACATTTATGTAGTTTATGTAAGTTTTAAATCTTTGTAGTGCTCCTGGGCTAAAGCATTGTTCTTGAATTCAAATTAGGATCTGTTATCTCTGTTAAGTTCTCAAGTCCCAGGCCCAGTGTTAACATTATTTTCTCCAAGTCTATCCTGTAAAAATGTGTAATAGTTTAAACACCCTCCAGTTTGGTCATTCCTTGAGAAAATAGCCATAGACTATTCAGCTTTTCCTGTTGAATATATTATTTTGGTTGAAGTTTTTTTTTCATTATTTATATTTTTGCCCTTCCTGTAAGATAGAGAACAGAACTTGCTTTGTTCTCTGAGTGTAATCTTACTTGATGCCAGTTTAACTTTTGCGCTTTTCAGTTTTGTCACTTTGAAAATTAATCCAGAACGTTGCTATTTTAACGGCTTTGTGTTTAACAGTTTTGTTGAATAGGTTGCAAACTTTATTGATTTATGTATTTGTACTGTGATCCCTTTGTTCTCCTATCCCCATTAAAATCATTAATAGCGAAGAGGTTTATGACATCCTTATTGTTCCAACAATATACACCATCTAACACCTAATATTTACCTTAGTGGTATGAACATTGACTTCCCTAACTTCAAATGGCCCTTGCTTTCCCTCTCTCTACATCAGGCACGTGCCGTTAGGGCAGGCAAGGTAGGCACTGCCTACCCTGACTAAAATTATAAAATGATAATGATTAAATATAAATAGTGAAGGCACGGGAGAATTATGCCTACCTAAGAGATCGATCTCTTAGGTTGGCATAATTCTCCGTGCCTTTCATGCGCAGTACAAGTAATATACAAAAGTCTGTGCAGCCCACGTGCCATCGACGCTGCTTCACGGCTTCATGACGAGGGCAGCTGAAGACAGCTGAAAATTTGCCTTTGCAAACTTATGTGCAGCAGCCTATCGCGCATGCGCAGCGCAAGCGGCTGTAAAATGGGAATCGGTTGTAAAAGGACAGCACCGCTGAGGGGGGAAAGAGTTCCTTTCACAGCATGTGGGGAGACTGGCCAGGGGTAAAGTTGCGGGAGGGCAGGAGCTTTGAGAAGGAGGGGGTCGGTGATCATGCCAGGAACCAGCTCAAGAGAATCAGCGGGCAATGGATAACAGGACAGCGGGCGGTGGAGCTTACTCCATGTGTCAGCGCGAGTAACCTCAATTGGTTCCTTGTTCGCGCTGACACAGGAGTAAGCTTAACTGCCCACTGTCCTGTTATCCATCGCCCGCTGACCCGATCCGCTCTATGATCTTTCCTCTTGAGCTGGTCCCCTCATTGTTCAGACGGAGAGCACTGCCAGAGGTGAGCGGGCCAGCAGAAAGAGCTGAGGTCCCGGCGGCTGATCGCAGCCACCCAAGCTACTTCCCTCCCCGGAGCGCCGCAGCAGCGGTGAATGAGTGGGTTACTGGTATGATCCCCAACCCCATCTTTCTCAACGCTGCTGCCCTCCCCACCACTTTACCCCTGGCCAGACTCCCCACAAGAACTCTCCCTGCAATTGGTCCCTTGAACGAGTATTGTCATTCAATAAAATCACAACTGATTCAACTTGTCCCGGTGTGCTCCCGTTTTTCCCTCCATCTCTCCACCTGCCATCACTCTCCACCCCCCACCAATTTAGGATGAAGGCGATTTGGAAGCCTTGGGTAATTTGAATTATTACTCTTTTTTTACGGAGAGGAGAACAATCTGCGCATACGTGGTTTAAGATTTGTTTTAAAGCCAACTGACTGCCTACCCTGAGTAATTACTCACGGCACGTGCCTGCTCTACATCCTGTCCCCCTTCCCAGTTCTCCCACCAGTCTTACTGTCTCCGACTACATTCTATCTCTGCCCCGCCCACAACCCTGACATCAATCTGAAGAAGGGTCTCAACCCGAAAGAGTTTTATGACATCCTTATCCCCCTTCCCAGTTCTCCCACCAGTCTTACTGTCTCTGACTACATTCTATCTCTGTCCCGCCTACTCCCCTGACATCAATCTAAAGAAGGGTCTTGACCCGAAACGTCACCCATTCCTTCTCTCCAGAGATGCTGCCTGTCCCGCTGAGTTACTCCAGCATTTTGTGTACAAGGATAGTTCCCCTTGTCTTCACCTTCCACCTCACCAGTCGTCGCATACAGCATATAATCCTCCAACATTTTCGCCGCCTCCAACGGGATCCCACTACTGGCCACATCTTCCCATCTCCACCCCTTTATGCTTTCCGCAGAGACCGTTCCCTCCGCAACTCCCTGGTCAAGTTTGTGTCTACCACCTAACATCTATATCTGCAGAAATTAATTTGCCACTTAACTGGCCTATCTGGTAATTAACTAACATCTCTTATGCTGTTGCAAATAAGAATGTAATTGTTCTGTTTTGGGACATATGACAATAAAACACTCCTGGCTCTTTACGCTTCTGGTACTTTGTCATTCTTTCTTTGTATTAACTAAGTACTAAGTACAATGTTGGTGCTTGCAAATTTTGAAAATAGACTTCCATTACCATATGTTTGTCTAATGATAGGCTACGGAGGTCCAAGCACCTAGCCTGGTGAATGGTACAAATAGCTCTTTCCTTGCCTTAGGAACTTTTAACATTGTTGATCAGCTACTTCTTGCTCCCTGGGGTCATATGTCCTCTGTATGTGAGCAAGGTGATGAATGAGCCTGCTTCCTTTGTTAATTTGGTCTTGAATGAATTTCTGATCCAATCAAAAATTGTGTTTTGCCAGGGTATGAGCATAAAATCTCGAACGCAGTGCCTCAAGAACACAGAAAGGTTCGCCTGCTTTGCTTTATTTGGGAAGTTTGGAAAGGAGGTAAGTGCTATGAGAAAAAGTTTTTGAATATCCTTTATTACAGGAAAAGTTACATTCCTTTGCACAGTTGTATGCAATTTACTACTGATAATTTAGATTTCTTTGGTCTAATGGGAAACACTTTTTTTCCAAAAAATTTACATTGTGAGAGTTAGTTTTTAAAATTGTCAAATGATCAGTTAAGTCCCATGCCAAACGTTAGTGCAGAAATGTCAGCAAGATGATTAGTGCAAGATGTATTCGTAATAAGGTGGACGAGTTGAACGTGCAGATAGATATTAATGATTATGATATAGTTGGGATCACGGAGACATGGCTCCAGGGTGACGTAGGCTGGGAGCTGAACATCCAGGGATATTCAATATTCAGGAGGGATAGAGAGAAAGGAAAAGGAGGTGGGGTAGCATTGCTGGTTAGAGAGGAGATTAAAGCAATGGAAAGGAAGGACATTAGCTTGGAGGATGTGGAATCGGTATGGGTAGAGCTACAAAACACTAAGGGGCAGAAAACGCTGGTGGGTGTTGTGTACAGGCCACCTAACAGTAGCAGAGAAGTTGGGGATGGTATCAAACAGGAAATTAGAAATGCGTGCGACAAAGGCAAAACAGTTATAATGGGTGACTTCAATCTACATATAGATTGGGTTAATCAAATTGGCAGGGGTGCTGAGGAAGAGGATTTTTTGGAATGTATGCGGGATAGTTATCTAAATCAACATGTAGAGGAACCAACGAGAGAGCAGCTATTTTAGACTGGGTTTTGAGTAATGAGGAAGGGGTAATTAGCCGTCTTGTTGTACGTGCCCCCTTGGGCAAGAGTGACCATAATAAGGTTGAGTTCTTCATTAGGATGGAGAGTGACATTGTTAATTCAGAAACAATGGTTCTGAACTTAAAGAAAGGTAACTTTGAGGGTATGAGACGAGAATTGGCCAAGATTGACTGGCAATTAATTCTAAAAGGGTTGACGGTGGATATACAATGGAAGACATTTAAAGACTGCATGGATGAACTACAAAAATTGTTCATCCCAGTTTGGCAAAAGAATAAATCGGGGAAGGTAGTGCATCCGTGGATAACAAGGGAAATCAGGGATAGTATCAAAGCAAAGGATGATGCGTACAAAGTAGCCAGAAAAAGCAGCATACCAGAGGACTGGGAGAAATTCAGAGACCAGCAGAGGAGGACAAAGGGCTTAATTAGGAAAGGAAAAATAGATTATGAAAGAAAACTGGCAGGGAACATAAAAACTGACTGCAAAAGTTTTTATAGATATGTGAAGAGAAAGAGGTTAGTTAAAACAAATGTAGGTCCCTTGCAGTCAGAAACAGGTGAGTTGATCATGGGGAACAAGGATATGGCAGACCAATTGAATAACTACTTTGGTTCCGTCTTCACTAAGGAAGACATAAATAATCTGCCGGAAATAGCAGGGGACTGTGGGTCAAAGGAGGAATTGAGTGAAATCCAGGTCAGTCGGGAAGTGGTGTTGGGTAAATTAAATAGATTAAAGGCCGATAAATCCCCAGGGCCAGATAGGCTGCATCCCAGAGTACTTAAGGAAGTAGCTCAGGAAATAGTGGATGCATTAGTGATAATCTTTCAAAACTCTTTAGATTCTGGAGTAGTCCTGAGGATTGGCGGGTAGCAAATGTAACCCCTCTTTTTAAGAAGGGAGGGAGAGAGAAAACGGGGAATTACAGACCAGTTAGTCTAACATCGGTAGTGGGGAAACTGCTAGAGTCAGTTATTAAAGATGGGATAGCAGCACATTTGGAAAGTGGTGAAATCATTGGACAAAGTCAGCATGGATTTACAAAAGGTAAATCATGTCTGACGAATCTTGTGGAATTTTTCGAGGATGTAACTAGTAGCATGGATAAGGGAGAACCATGGATGTGGTATATCTGGACTTCCAGAAGGCTTTCGACAAGGTCCCACATAAGAGATTAGTATACAAACTTAAAGCATACGGTATTAGGGGTTACCAGTATTGCCGTATTTCGTGGATAGAGAAGGGCTGGGAAGGGCGGGTGGCAAACAGGAAGCAAAGAGTAGTGAGTAAACGGTCCTTTCACAATGGCAGGCAGTAACTAGTGGGTACCGCAGGCTCATTGCTGGTACCAATAGGTGCCAGCCCTGTTTACAATATATATTAATGATCTGGATGAGGGAATTGAAAGCACCCATCTCCAAGTTTGCGGATGACTAAGCTGGGGCAGTGTTCGCTGTGAGGAGGATGCTAGGAAACTGTGAACAAGGTGAACTTGATATGGCTGGGTGAGTGGCAAATGTTTGGCAGATCAGTATAATGTGGATAAATGTGGAGGTTATCCACTTTGGGTGGCAAAAACAGGAAAAGCAGACTATTATTTAAATGGTGGCCGATTAGGAAAAGGGGAGATGCAGCGAGACCTGGGTGTCATGGTACACCAGTCATTGAAAGTAGGCATGCAGGTGCAGCAGGCAGTGAAAAAAGCGAATGGTATGTTAGCTTTCATAGCAAAAGGATTTGAGTACAGGAGCAGGGAGGTTCTACTTCAGTTGTACAGGGTCTTGGTGAGACCACACCTGGAGTATTGCGTACAGTTTTGGTCTCCAAATCTGAGGAAGGACATTATTGCCATAGAGGGAGTGCAGAGAAGGTTCACCAGACTGATTCCTGGGATGTCAGGACTGTCTTATGAAGAAAGACTGGATAGACTCGGTTTATACTCTCTGGAATTTAGGAGATTGAGAGGGGATCTTATAGAAACTTACAAAATTCTTAAGGGGTTGGACAGGCTAGATGCAGGAAGATTGTTCCCGATGTTGGGGAATCCAGGACAAGGGGTCACAGCTTAAGGATAAGGGGGAAATCCTTTAAGACCGAGATGAGAAAGACTTTTTTCACACAGAGAGTGGTGAGTCTCTGGAACTCTCTGCCACAGAGGGTAGTTGAGGCCAGTTCATTGGCTATATTTAAGAGTGAGTTGGATGTGGCCCTTGTGGCTAAGGGGATCAGAGGGTATGGAGAGAAGGCAGGTACGGGATACTGAGTTGGATGATCAGCCATGATCATATTGAATGGCGGTGCAGGCTCGAAGGGCTGAATGGCCTACTCCTGCACCTAATTTCTATGTTTCTATGTAGATCAATGTGTCATACTTCACAATCAGAAACGGCGTCTACATTTGAAATAATTAACTGACAGTTTATCTGATTTCATGAACCAAAAGGATTCATTTTTCCACATTCCTTACAACAGTGAAGGAGGAGTCTATTTCATTTGATAGAGTAGATACACAAATTCCTGAAGTAGGTGACTTGTTGGCTCAAGACCCTTCTTCAGACTGAGAAGCATCTTCTCCAGAGATGCTGCTTATCCCACTGAGTTACTACAGCATTTTGTGTCTATCGTCGGTGTAAACCAACATCTGCAGTTCCTTCCTACAAACCATCTCATAGAGTCGGGTCACAGAGCAATCCTGTTTCCCAGTAATTGTCTCTGCAGCCAGTTCTCCCTATATTCCTGTCAACATCCCCCATGTTTTACCACTTGCCTGCTTGCCATGGCCAGTACAGTGGCCAAAGAATGAACTGACTGGCCCTCATTAAATATGCGAGGAAGCCAGAGCCTCTGGGGGAAATCACATTGTTTCAATTTCAAACTTCATGCTGACATTACTTGGATATGGATATGATCCCGGGTGACTGAAGATGTGATGCAGCAGCTCTACTAACTGCACCATGTTGCCACTCTTGAATAAGCACAATATTGAAGAAGGGCCGAGGTTATCCCAACAGATTATTCGATTATATTCACATTTTTGCTTGTAGAAAATTGCCATGAAACATTATAACTGCTATGTTTTAATGGTAAAATGGTAGCTTTATTTAATTATCTGTGCACCGATTTCAGATAACTCAGTGCAGTCCTGTAAGGCATTGCAAATGCATATCTTTTCTATTAATTTTGAGTGAAGAGTTGATTATTTTTTATATTAGGCCAACTGTTAAATAAAATGTTTACCGAATTTTAGGGTCTCAAAAACAATTATTTTGCTGCAATAGTTGTTAAATTGTTCAATGGTTCAGTCATTTATCCCATGCAACTCTGTTATGTGCAGAAACACAAACTTAATTCCTTCAAATAACTTTTTAAAAATGGGTTCAATTATAATTGTTAATTGATGGAACTAACATCTTGTCTTTCTGAGATCCTGGAGAGTCCCAGCCACGTCATGCCATGTTTTACATTCTAGAATAAAGATTAGGTGGAAAGGTACTAAAATGTGCCCCAGATTTCACTTTGTGTGACTCACCATTGAGGTTAACAGTGATGCTGCCAAGTACAGAGCCTTAAATAATAAATTGTGGATAGATGCCTCTGGATCAAATCAACAATGCCTTGATATATTTGGGACAGAAATGTGAGCCTGAAAAAGACTTGCTTGTGAGACCACTGTAAAATTCCTTGACAAACGACCATGTCAAATGCCAGCTTTGACATCTTTCAAGATTTTTATTACACTTCAAAGGCAATGAAAAATGAAATGAATATTTTTAAATTGAAAATTTCAAAGAAAATATAATAATCTGAAAACAATAAATGTCTAAGATAAAAATACTGCTCACACATAATTAATTGAAAAAAAACAATTAATGGAAAGCTAAAAATTGCAGATGCTGGAGATCGGCTTAATATAAATACTTTAGAATGCAATGTGATCCTTCCTTAATTCTTAATATGGAGATCTTCAACTTGATTAAAAGCTATAAAGGATTCAATGTACAATTATCCAAGACTCACAATTTCATGTTATTCAATGTAGGTGGCAACACGAATGAAACAGTACAAGGATGAGTTACTGGCTTCCTGTCTGACTTTTGTGCTTTCTCTACCTCATGAAATAATCGAACTTGATGTCAAAACGTTTATTCCTACACTCCAGGTTGGTATATTTCCCATGATGGTCTGCATGATGGACTAGGCTGTGTTTGAGACACTCTGAAAACTGAATCAGTAATAGTTAGCTCCTCAAGGCAAATGGCTGAATAATCAGCACTTTTTGGGTGGGATAGATGGGAATTTACCCCGTTCCATCCAGACACTCTGGGCCGTCCACCCATCTCCTCATTTCCTTCTCCTTTAACTGAATGTTCATATGTCATGGGTAACAACCTCCTGCTTCATGTCTCCTCTCCCATGAAACGTGGTGGCAGCATCATGCTGTGAGGATGCTTTTCTTCAGCAGGGACAGGGAAGCTGGTCAGAGTTGATGGGAAGAAGGATGGAGTCAAATACAGGGCAATCTTGGAAGAAAACCTGTTAGAGTCTGCAAAAGACTTGAGACTGGGGCGGAGGTTCACCTTCCAGCAGGACATCGACCCTAAACATACAGCCAGAGCTACAATGGAATGGTTTAGATCAAAGCATATTCATGTGTTAGAATGGCCCAGTCAAAGTCAAGACCTAAATCCAATTGAGAATCTCTGGCAAGACTTGAAAATTGCTGTTCACAGACGCTCTCCATCCAATCTGACAGCTTGAGCTATTTTGCAAAGAAGAATGGGCAATAATTTAAGTCTCCAGATGTGCAAAGCTGGTAGAGACATACCCCAAAAGACTTGCAGCTGTAATTGCAGCGAAAGGTGGTTCTACAAAGTATTGACTCGGGGGCAGAATACTTTTGCACCCTACACTTTTCAGTTTTTTATTTGTAATACAATTTGGAAACCATGTACCATTTTCCTTCCACTTCACAATTATGCACCACTTTGTGTTGGTCTATCACATAAAATCCCAATAAAATACATTTACGTTTGTGGTTGTAACATGACAAAATGTGGAAAAGTTCAAGGGGTATGAAAACTTTTGCAAGCCACTGTATATAAAAGTGGGAGAACAAGTTAGTAAAACAAATCAAAGGGAGCTTTTGGAATCCTAGATTTATAAATGGGGATAAATAACACAAAAGAAAAGCGGTAATGCTAATAGTCAAACCAATCATTGGATCAATGTTAGAATCAAATCATGAGCTTGGTTTATGAAGGACAACTACAATTATTTTTGTTAGAACAATATTGAAAAGGAATCCCATAAGAAATATTCAAAACGGTGTCAATAACAGTGAACAAACATATTTTCATTGGCTATGGCCTAAAAAAGCAATATTCTTGAAAGTTCAAGTACTTGGAGAATAAATTTACAAGGACACGTGATAGAGGAGTGTGATTATTGTGTGGACTTCTTTACAGAGTTGACATCTGTACCTTGGAGAGAATCTGCTATAAATTCTGTGATTTTATCATTGCCTTTTTCAAAATTAGACTGCATTTAAACTTGGCCTTAGCCATGTCCCTCTTGCTAATGCTGGTTTGGATGCTCTGGAAGACTGGTCATACCATCTATCCACGAAAACCATTCGGCCTTATTACAAGGACATCTTGCCATACTTGGATGGTTACCTGAAAACTTCAGTTTCAAGTAAGTCACTCTTAAGTAACTCTTCTTCAATGCAATAAAGTCACTGCTCTTTCCACTTTGTAAATAAAATTGTTCAGCCCAGTTGTAAAAAGCTGAATTTAGAATATTAGCATTTAGTCTTCTCCACTTAACTCTTAAATCCATGTTGTGATTATTCATTACCAGAAAATGCGGAGATTAATACTTTATTTCTTTGTTTATTGATTGGAATTAAAGATATTAAGGGTACTTAATATTTTATTTTTACTTATACTTAAATTCAGACACAGTTAAAATGTATAACTGTGATTTAGAAACTTGAGTAACAAAAACTCCTCACACAGGGTAACTCAGAACACATTAAATGTGAAAATTTAAAAAATGCAGCAGGGAATAGAGGGATATGGATGATGTACAGGCAAATTTGTTGGTTTTGGCATAATGTTCAACTTAGACATTGTGGGCCCAATGTTCCTGTGCTGTACTTTTCTGTGTTCTATGAGCAGACTTTTCAACGCCTCGTGTCTGTCCCACAATTCAAATGATCATGGCTATTTGTTCACTTCAGAATCCTGTTCCCACCTTCTCCTCATACCCTTGATCACTTTAGCATTAAGCAATCTATCCAAGCACCTCTTTTTTGAATAATGACATGGCTTCCACTGCCTTCTGTGTGGTATTTCATAGTTTCCCCGTTTTATCCCTTCTTCATTTGTTCTGAACTATCTAGCTATTCCCTCCATGGCAAGAGCATTTCTACTAAGAACAAAAGTGTGTCATAATTCCCGATTGATTCTCGGCATAGCACAGGCATATCTTAAGTTTTTCTGCTCTCAAGTCCACTTCTAATGAAGGCCAGCACACAACTACTGCCTTTCTAACTGCTTGATGTGCCTGAATGTTTGTTTTCAGTGACTGGTGTACAAAGACAACCAGATCTCAGTGTATCTTCCCTTATCCCAATATTCTCTTTACTGCAATCTTCTCTATTCAAATAATAATGTTCAAATATTTTTGGAACCAAAGTGGATAACTGACATTTAACCACATTAGATTGCATCTGCCGTGCTTTTGCTTGTTCACTCACTTTAACTACATCACATTTCTAGCTACTTTGCATCATCCTCAAAATTAACATTCACTTCTCTTTGGTGTTGTCAGCAAATATGAAGCTTCTGAATCCCAGTTATCCAAATACACCATATCCACTGGTTTCCCTGGTCCAAATCATTGATACTGTGAATCGCTTGGGCCCAAACACTGATCCCAATAATTACTGCCAGCTGGCCTAAAAAGATCTTCTTTATTTCTACTTTTAATTTCTTGTCCGTCAACCATTTCAGAACCCATGCAATGTATTTCACCTATTCCCATGTGCCTTATTTCTGCATTCTAACCTAAATGTGACCATTTCAATAGTATCTAGGAGGTCCAAATACACAATATCCACTGGTTCTCCCTTACCTATTTTTCTAATTATATTTTCAAAGATACCATAAGATTTCTCTTTCATAAAGCCAAGCTAACTTGTATAAAGTTGTTAATGTTTTCAAAGTGATCATTACTGCATCTTAGAACATAGAACATTACAGCAAAGGAACAATGATTCAGCCCACAATGTTGATGCTGTGGCGGCTCCCAAGGGTCGGGCCATCCTAACAGTCAAACCCCTCGGCACGGGAATGGTGCAGTCCAGAGGCGGCCCTTAACCAGAGGGTTTAAAGGCAAGGGTTTTGGGTGCCATCTTGCTCTCATTGGACTTCCTGGCGAATTGAGAGACCTAAATAAAAAGGTACTTCCCCTACACCTGGCTTCTCGCCTTGATTTCGGGATTGTACCCCACATTGGTGACCCCGACGCTCCATCGTTGTCATGATGGAGAATAAAGCTTTCCCCCTCAAATGCCAACCCGGCCCTGTCTCTGGACGCGGTCTCGTGAAATTGCCTACCTTTTGGACCACCACGGCCGCACATCTGGTTTCAGCAGACGGAGGCCCAATTCAACCTGCGGGGAATAACGTCGACGACCACTCGCTTCTATTATCTGGTGGGGGCCTCTTGACCGGGACAAAACGTTGAAGAGAGTCACAGACTTCATCGCAGACCCCCGCCACCGAGAAATACCCGCGGCCATTAAGGAGCTCCTGCTTGAGATTTATGGTCTCTGCAGGATGGAGCGCGCTGCCAGGATCCTTCATATGGAGGGCCTAGGCGAACCGACGGCCATCAAGCCTCCTCAAGGAGATGGTCGCGCTGTTGGATGGGCACACGCCGTGCCTACTGTTCGATATATTTACCTGCATCTGCTGCCTGCCTACATCCGTCCCCCCTGCAGCTCACGGACGTCCTCCTTCACAGACCTCAGGCCCTCGGTAGTGCGCGCCGACGCGCTGTGGATGGCGCGCACCAGATAACGTCAACGCGCTTGCCGTTTGCCAGGCAAGGTAAACGCGCTATGGACGGCGCGCTCCTGATGACGTCAACGCGCTGGCCGTTTGCCAGGCAACGCTGACGCCCCGCAGACGGCGCGCTCCGATGACGTCACACCGGCAGCTCCCGATTTCCTCCGGTGGGGCGGGGAGCTGTGGAAGGAGTTGCAGCTGCCAACCCATCCCGGAGGCCGAAAGATCGCCCCCCGCCGCCAGCATCGGGTACTGCACCTGCAGTCCAGCGCCAGCAAGCTCCAAGCGCTGCCAAACAGGAAGCGCTGGTGCTATTACCACCAGCACTGGGGCGCTGCAGCACGGAGATGCTGTCAGCGTGCACGTTCCCATGGGAAACGCCTGGGCCGGCTGCCAATAGTCCCCCACGGCAGCCGGCCAGATCCACCGACTCTTCGCCTGGATCGGCGCTCCGGGAACCCCGCTTCCCCTCGTCGATACCGGGGCAGACTGAGCGTCCTGCCCCCTTCGCTGGCCGGACATTCGTTATTCCGGTAAGTCGGGGGCCCGTCCTCACCGCAGCGAATGGCAGCCCCATCCGCACGTATGGATTCGCATGGTCCCAGATCGTGTTCGCTCCTGTCATTTCTCTCGTTGCAGTTCACCATTGCGGACGTCTCCCAGCCGTTTGCTCGGTGCCGATTTCCTCCGGGCGCATTCCCTCCTAGTGGAACTCCCAGGCGTCAGCGTTGTCAACGCCGCCACGATGGAGCCGATCACGCTGCGATTGGATGAGCCGGTGGGACGCCCCCTGTCGTCAGTGGATTCCCAGCTTCGCCCGGGTATTAGCCGCGTTCCGAATATACTGACCCCACAGTTTCGGTTTTCGACCCCCTTCAGTCCACGGGTGGTTGGGGTTCATTTCATCCAAACTACTGGCCCACCTCTCACGCAGGAGCACGCGCGACTGCCGCCGATAAACTAACGTCTGGCAACGGCAGGAATTCCGCACAATGGAGTTTTTTCCTGGGGATCGTCCGCCCTTCAAGCAGGCCCATGGGGCATCCCCACTCCACATGGTCCCTAAAGCAAGCGGGGCTGGCGACCCTGCGGGGATTATCGGCGGCTGAATGCCAGCAACACCGCAATCGATACCCCGTACCCCCATACAGGACTTCACCACCGCCCATTTTGGCTGGGGCTACTATATTCTCTCAAAGTGGATCTGGTACGGGGTTTATAACCAGATCCCAGTCCACCCGGAGGATGTAACCCAAGACGGCGATCATCACGCCGTTCGGACCTCTATAAATCTCTGCGATGCCGTTCGGCCCTCAAAAATGCTGCTCAGGCATTCCAACGCCTGATGGACGGGTGTGTCGCGGCTGGACTTTGTTTTGTTCTACCTCGACGACATTCTGGTGGCCAGCCGCTCGCAGCAGGAGCACTGCGCCCACCTCCGGCAGCTTGTCAGCGGCTCAGCGAGCATGGCTTGGCTGTCAACCTCGCCAAGTGCCGTTTTGGGTAACAGAAATCGACTTCCCTCGGCCCACCGCGTGACTTCGCAAGGCGTGTTCCCCTGCCGACAGGGTCCGACGCATCCGTCGGTTTCCCTCATTCCCCGTCCATACTCGGTGCGAGGCCTGCAGGAGTTTGTCGGAATGGTGGCATTTTATCACCGTTTTGTGCCATCCGCAAGCGCCCCACATCAGCGGCACTGTATCAACTTCTGGGGGGTGGGCAGCATAAGAACGTCGAGTGACCAACGCGACGGTGGCAGTGTTTGACGGTGCGAAGGAGGCCCTTGCTCGGGCCGTACTGCTTGAGCATCCATAGGGGAAAATGCCCCGACAGCTCTCACGGTGTGAACGCCTCGGATCCTGCAGTCGTGCCGTGCTGGAGCAACTGACGGACGGAGGTTGGGCGGCCCCTCGCCTTCATCAGCCGTCACCTCAACCGCGCTCAGGCCAAATACAAGCGCATTCGATCGCGAGCTCCTGGCTCAGTACCTGGCGTGCGCCATTTTCCGTACTTTCTGGAGGGCCGGCCCGTTCACTCGCGTACACGACCACAAGCCGCTCACTTTCGCCCTGTCAAAGGTTTCCGACCCTGGTCCCGCACGGCAGCAGCGGCAGTTGGCCTACATTTCAGAATATACGACATCCATTCGCTACGTCGAGGGGAAGGAGAACCGGGTTGCCGACGCATTGTCCCCCCGCCCCGCCATCGACGCCGTTTTCGCGGTGGCACCAGGAATCGACTTTTCTGTTTTCTGCCCTGGCGGATGCGCAGCTCATGGACGCTGAGATGCCCGCCTACCGGACTGGCCATCTCCGGCCTTCGCCTCGAGATGTCCCCCTCGTCCGGACGGGCGACGATCTTGTGCGATGTGTCGTCCGTCAGCCGCGCCCCATCGTCCCTGCCGCCTGGCGCCGGAGGGTTTTTGACGTGATCACGGGCTGGCTCACCCATCAATCCGGGCGTCGACGACACTGGTGGCTGCTCTTTCATGTGGGACGGTCTGCGCAAGCAGGTTGGCCACTGGGCTCGAACCTGCATTCCCGTGCCAGACGGCGAAGATCCAGCGGCATGTCCGGGCACCCCTCCAGGAGTTCGGCCTACCTCACCGGCGATTCGACCACCTCCTGTGGACATCGGGGCCTCTTCCGCCGTCCCGGGCATTACCCACCTCCTCACTATGTTGACGTCACTAGGTGCCTGGGCATTCCCTAGGCTGATACTCGCTAAACGGCTACGAGCTCTCGTGCGTTGTCCCGCGCACAGTGGATTTGCGCTTGGGGGCCGTCGCCATTTACCTTCGACCGGGGCCACATGTTCACCTCCGAGGCTGTGTCGGCCATGGCTCACTTGTTGGGGGGCGGCTACACGCACACCACGGCTATATCACCCGCAAGCCAAGGACTGTGAGAGGTTCCACCGCAGCTCACGTCAGCGCTGGAGCACGAGGACTCTCGGCCCGGACTGGATGGACGAGTTGCCTTGGTCTTTGTCTTGTCCGGACTGCCCCAAAGAAGATTTATTGGCCTCCAACTCGGCGAGAGCTCGTATACGTCGCCCCTCAACGGTGCCGGGGAGTTCATGCCGTCGGCACTGGGCAACAGAGGAACTCCCGATCCACTCCTAAAGCTCCTTCGCGAGCGAGTTGGCAGCCTCGCACCCCGTCCCCGATGTCCGCCATGGGACATTCGCCCGACGAGGTGCCATCAGCCCTCCGGAGTGCCCCTACGTTTTTCCCTGCGCCTAATGCCCACTACGGCGCCGCTGCAGAGGCCGTACGAAGCCCATTCCGAGTGCTGCAACACGGGCCGACGACCCTTTGTGTTGACATATGGGGGGCCTCCCGGATACCGTGTCAATTGACCGTTTGAAGCCGCACATCTGGACATTGACCAGCCAGTGCAGGTGACCCGACCTCGACCTCGATGCGGCCACCCCACGCTTCCTCTGCCTCCCACCGGTTCCCCCCCGCGAGGAGGTGTGCCCTCCACCTGTCCCTCCACCTGTGCTCCCTCCGCACACCGCACGCATCCCCGTGCTGTGCGCTATAGCACTCCGGTGCGTTTCCGTACCTCAGGTCTGTGGGGGGGTCCGTGGCGGCTCCCCGAAGGGTGTCGGGCCATCCTAACAGTCAAGACCCCTCGGCACGGGGGTGCAGTCCAAGGCGGCTCAATACCATAGGGTTTTTAAAAAGGCAAGGGTTTGGTTGCCACCTTGCTCTCATTGGACTTCCTGGCGAAGAGACCCTAAATAAAGGTACTTCCCCTACACCTGGCTCTCGCCTTGCTTTGCGGGATTGTACCACACAAAGCAAACAAGCCCTCAGGAAAGCGTCAAAGGCCATCCACCAACTACAAGATTAACCAACAGTTTCACACCAATGCCAGGCCATCACCACACTGAACTCTGCACTGAACCCACAGCCCGCACTCACCATATTTTGTACTACCACAACACTATACTGTGAAATATTCACAATCTAAACTTGACAATGTTTTTCTTGCAGTTTTTGTTGTTTCATTGGTTTAGTTATATTTATACTGATACGGTGAGTCGCGCTCTCGCAGCAGTCATGCGCCCTGAAATTTAGTTGACAAAATCATTAATAATACATGTATGTGGGGGGGGGGGTATTATTATTAGCCATGTTAAACTGATCTCATCTGCCTGTACATGATCAATGTCCCATTGCCTATCTAAAGCCTCCTTAAAACCGACATTATCTATCTACCCCTTCCATCAGACCTCAACCAGAGGCCCTCACAACCACAACCATTCTCTGTGGTAAAAAAAAAATGCCCCGCTATCTATCTATCTATGTCAAGCCTCTTTTAGAAACTACTGCGTCACATCTATCTTCTTTCCAATCGCTAGGACCACATCCTTCCCATTTTTCACACATGCTTCCTTTTTCAGATAAATTACTTCCCGTGCATTTCAACCAATTTCAGAAGTTTACTAACCTTTTAACATCAGCTTCAAAATTTAAGTTTTTCCCAACTCTCATTTTGAAAGAAAAAATCCGATTGACGTCACCAGCAACTCACAGGCAGGACAGGGGAACAGTCCGCTCGGGAATGAGACTCTAGAGAGCTACAGGCCGGTCCCTCCCACTCCTCTACCCTCTCTCATGTTCTGGCCCCTCACCTCTCTACCACCCCCTTCCCGCAGGACCCCGTCCCCGCTCGCTCCGCTCAGCCAAGCTTGTCTTCGCTCACCAGCTTCAGCCCGCTGGACCCCACTCGGCCCCAGTTCCTCCTCACGCTTCACTCCTGCGCAGACCCCGTTCTGGCTGCCCGGGGGGAGGGGGGGCGGGCCACTCGACTTGCCGCTGGGACCCGCTTGGACTTCCGCTCAGCCCAGCTCGCCCGCTCGGGACCACGCGATCTGTTGGCCTTCGCTCAGCTCCGCTCTACCTACAGGCCAGGAACCTGTTTTGTTTCCGCTCGGCTCCTCTCAGCCCCCTCGGTCCCGCTGGTTATGCAATCCACTCGGCTCGGCTCCGCTTGTGACCCGGCCAACCCAACTTGACTGAGACCTGAACCCGGTTTCAAAAAAAAAAAAAAAAAAAAAAAAAAAAAAAAAAAAAAACCAAAATAAAAAAAAAAAAAATAAAAAAAAAAAAAATAAATAAAAAAAAAAACAAAAAAATTACAAAAAGAAAAAAAAAAAAAAACCAAAAGAAATAAAAAAAAAAAAAAAAAAAAAAAAAAAAAAAAAACAGAAAAAAAAAAAAAACCTAAAAAAATAAAAAAAAACAAAAAAAAAATAAAAAAAAAAAAAAAAACAAAAAAAAAAAAAAACAAAAAAAAAAAAAAAAAAACCCCGCCTGAGATCCGTTCGGGCCCCACTCACGCAAGCACTGCTGCTGGATCCGCTCAGCCCCCGCCGGAACTCGCTGGGAACCGCCTGCACCCGCTGGATCCCATTTCCCCGCACTGCACGCTCGGCTCCACTGTGATCCGTTCGACTGACCACCGCACGCTCGGCTCAACTTGGCCCGCTCTGCTCGGACCCATAAAGACCAGCACCATCGGCTTCACATCGAAGAGTTTGAGGGAGGGATTTTGGGAGTGAGGAGAGGAAAAATCCAGCTACGTTTGAGTTGATGACGGGAGGGAGAGTGTGTGGGGATCTGAGGAGAGGAGGGGGTATGCAGAGTTTTCCAGAACGTCCTACGACTCTGTCTCATGGCGCCCCTCACTTACCTACCCTCTGGCCGCTACCCTCGTCGCATCTTCTCACCCTCTCCTCTATCCCCTCTCTCCCCTCCTCTACACACCCCACCCGGCCCCTCCCTCTACCCTCCCTCTCTACACCCTCTCCCTCTCAGTCTGCAGACTTCAATTTGGATTTGTGTCATGATTATAAAACAAACAATGGAAAATCAGTTTGAAGAGAACCACATACAGGTTCCAGAATGTGAATGGAAGCAAGCAGATGGGAAACTGATATCTTATACTACAAACCTTGCAGCACCATCCATCTTTGATTCAAGGACTCCAAGTGCCCCATGGTCACTTTGTGCCAAAGCCACTAATTTACCACAACATTTCAACATTGGATATTTTCCAAATTAGAATTGTCAGATTTACTCCTCAGGTCAATGTTCCCGATTGGTAAATTATGTGCTTGATAGTGCAGGGAATCAGAGAGAGGTGTTCAAATACCTCTAAGGCATCTGTGGGATTTAAATCTAAAGAACTAAATAAATCTGAAGAAGGATCTTGATCCAAAATGTCACTTACCCACGTCTTCCAGAGATGCTGTCGGACCCACTGAGTTGCAACATCTTGTGACTTTTTTGGTTAACCAGCATCTGCAGTTCCTTCTGTCTCTCTCTTAATTAAATATTAATTAATTTTAATTATAATCTTATCATATCTATCTATCATATCTATCTAATCAGTGTGTGTGGGTTTGTGTCATTTTGCCTTTGGAACGTACCTCCTCGAAGACCAGACGCCAAAACGGGCAAATTTTTCCATATTTCAGTAGAGATTTTCCTTGTGATTTTAGAAATCCACTCCTCTGTACATTTGGTACATTATTTTCCCTACTTTTTTAATTAAAATTGTTGACCAATCTGACCTTTTTTTAAAATCTTACCTCTGCCCAGCTGCTGACGTTACAATAACAGTGACATTTTTACATCTTCTGGTAGAAATTTCCTTTTTGATTTCAAAAATCCACTCATCTATAAATTTGGTGAATTATTTCCCGAGATATTTACTAAAAGCTATCACCAAACTGACTGTTTTAAAATATAACGGTTGCCCAGCTGCTGACCTCACTATAACTTACCTACTGCCCCCCCCCCCCCCCCCCCCCCCCTCCCCCCCCGCCTCTGGATTAATGCAGCCTCTGTCCAATGCGCATAGCGCATGTTTCCACGAGGTACTTGCCCACCCACCACCACCACCGTCTCAAAAGAGCGAGAGAAAAAAGAACGGAAAGTCCTGCCAACATCCGAAGGCCCGCTCCCTATAGGTTCTGTTCCTGCAGATGCCCGTGGTCAGCGGTGTTTCACGAGCTGAAGAAGGTTCTCGCTGCTCGTGAATCCACGCCCCTCCCCTCCCCCCCCCACTTAGCCCCGCCGCACCCCCGGCCCGCCCGCTCCGCGTCACAGTATCAGCTGCACCGTACCGTCACATGATGACCTCCTCTCCGTGGTTCCGCCATGTGCAGGTGTAGTTTTTTTTTCGTCGACCTCCTCTGAAAACCGCTGGGCTGAAGCACCGATCGGCCGGTGCAGTTGGCAGTTCTACAAAGAGCCCCTATAGCTCGCTATAGATAACTTTGTCCTCGGATTGGCCCCCCACGACGACCCACGCCCCACACCTCCCCTCCTCTGTCCCCCCTCTCCACCCCCTTAACTTTGGGTCACCCCCCGCACCTCTCTCTCTCTCCATCTCGTCTCTCTCGCCTCACTCTCTCTCGCCCGCGCGGGACACACCCTCTCCCATCTCCTACTCCCATCCTCTCTCTCTCTCTCCCCGAAGAGAGAGAGCCCCTCTCTCTCTCCCCCCTCCGCTCCTCTCCCCCCTCTCTCTCCCCTCTCTCTCTCCCATCCCCCCTCTCTCTCTCTCTCCTCGCACTCCACCTCTCTTTCTCCTCACTCTACTTCTCTCTCTATCTCTCTCCCCCCTCCTCTCCCACTCTCTCTCTCTCTCCCCCCCTCTCCCCCCCCCTCTCTCTCTCCCCCCTCTCTCTCTATCATCTCTCTCCCCTCCTCTCCCCCCTCTCTCCCCCCCCGTCTCTCCCTCCTCTCTCTCTCTCCCCCTCTCTCTCGCTCCCCCTCTCGTCTCCCCCCCTCTCTCTGCCCCCCTCTCTCTTCCCCTCTCACCCCCCTCTCTCTCACCCCCCTCTCTCTCTCCCCCCCCTCTCTCTCTCTCCCCCTCTCACTCCTTCCCTCATCTCTCTCCCCCCTCTCTCATCTTCCCCTCTCTCCCCTTTCTCCCCTCTCTCCCTCTCCCCCTCTCACCCTCTCACCCTCTTCTCTCTCACCCCCTTTCACTCTCCCCCCTGTTCGCTCTCTCCCTTTCTCATCTCCTCCCATTACCTATCTCCCCTCACACTCTCCCTCGCAAACTCCCACTCTCCCCCCCTCCCTCCTCATCTCACCTCTCCCCCCTCCTCTCTCACATCTCATCCCCTCTCAACATCTCCCCTCACTCTGTCTCTCTCCCCCACTCTCCTCCCCCCTCTCTCTCCTCCACTCCCCCTCTCTCCTCTCCCCCTCTCCCTCTTTCGCTCCTCACCCCTCCCTCACCTCCTCTCCTCTCCCCTCTCTCTCCCCTCCTCCCCCCCTCTCTCCCCCCCTCTCTCTCCCCCCTGCTCTCTCTCTCCCGCCTCTCCTCCCACTTCTCTCCTCTCTCCTCACAACCTCATCCGTCTCCCTCCCCCTCTCATCTCTCTCCCAATTCTCTCTCACCCCTCTCCTCCCCTCTCTCTCTCTCTCTCTCTCTCTTCTCCCCTCTCACTCCCCCCTCATCTCTCTCTCGTCTCTCTCTCTCTCTCCACTCTCCCCGTCACTCCCTCTCCTCCCCTCACTACCCCCCTCCTCTCCGCCCTCTCTCCTTCCTCTCTCTCTCCTCTCTCCTCCCCCCTCTCTCCCCCCTCTCCTCCCCCCCACTCTCTCGCCCCCTCTCATCCCCCCTCTCTCCCCTCCCCTCTCTCCTCTCTCATCTCCCCTCTCCTCTCCCCCTCTCCCTCTCTCCTCCCCCTCTCTCTTTCCCACTCGTCTCTCGCCACGCTTCACAATCTCCCCCCCTCTCTCTCCTCTCCACCTCTCTCTCTCCCCCCTTTCTAACTCCCCCTCTCTGTCTCTCCCCCCATCTATCTCTCCCCTCTTCTCTCTCTCTCTACCCCCTCTCTCTCCGTTCTCCCCCCCTCTCTCCTCCCCTCTCTCTCTCCCCTCTCTCTCTCCCCACTCCTCTCTCTCTCTCTCTCCCCTCGTCCCCTCCCCCATCCTCCCTCCCCTAAACCCGTCTCACCCCCTCCCCTAAACCCCCCTCCTCCCCCCCTCTAAACTCCCCTCTATCCCCTCTCCTCTCCCCCCTCCCCTCACCCCCTCCCCCTCTCAGCCCCCTCACTCTCTCCTCCTCCCCCTCCTCACCACTTCCTTCCCCCATCCTCCCCCCCTCAACCACCCGCCCCACCTCCTCTCCCCTCCACCCCTCTCTGACCTCTGCCCCCCCTCTCCCTGTCTGCCAACTCTCTCTGTCCTCCCATTCTCCGCTCTTACACCCGCCCCCCCCCCTAGACGTGCCCTGCAGTTGGGGCTATGCCCACGGTGGATAGGTGGTTAACTGCGGTAAAAGTAACAAATTAATAATAATAATGAATATCATGGGGGGTAGTTAGCGTGGCTGCGGGGGCGTGGTTAGTTAGGTGTGTGTGTGGGGAGTTTAATGTGTGAGATGCCGTGCAATGTCGCCGCCCTCACCCTCCCCCGCACAGACAAGCATTGGAGGAACAGACCCAACGGGTCCTGCACTTGTCTGGTAAACTATTAAAACTCTTAACTTGGATTGTATTTGTGTGTGGGTGAGTGCGCGTGTGTATGATGTGTAATAATCACATCTGCTCTAATCGCCCCTGTTCTCTTACGCTTCCCTCCCCCCCTCCCCTTCTCTCTCTCCCTCCCTAACCCCACCTCTCCCCCTCCCCCTCCCCCATCTCCCCTCCCCCCTCTTCCCCCCTCCCACACGCGTGTGGGGGAACGGTCCCCCTAATCCTAGAAACTATTAAAACTCTGATCAGGATGTTGTGAGTGTATAATCCCACTGCTCTGAAACACGACGCCCTTATGGTAAAATAATCATGTAGTGTTTTATCCGTTGGAGTCCAAAATCGTTCTTGCATGAGAAATTCAAGCTTTATTTCTTGAGTTATTTATGAAAATGTTCAAAAATTTCAAATAACTTAGAAAATAAACGAGCTGATGATGTCACAATGTGTCTGATCACGCGCCTGTCGCTGACCCCGCATTTGCAGTCGACTCGCGCACTCGGGGACTCCGGCCGGCCAGCCCTGCCTTGCCCGCAGCACAGTTGCCCTCCCCTCCCGGGCTTTGGATTGTGTACCCTCGATTCTCCAGCATCTGCAGTTCCTTCTTTAAAACTTTGGATTGAAGCCGTTGAACACGCAGTAATTTGGTTGACGTGCGCATTGCAGCCCGTTGACTGCTGCCACTCCCTCCCCCCACTTTCACGGCCCACTCGCTTTTCAGACTGCGGCACGCGCTGCGAGTGAAAAACGAGCAAGTCGGGCCCTGTACTCTCTCTCTCTCTCTCTTTCTCCCAGGGCTCTCTTCCCCCCCCCCATGGGCTCTCTTCCCCCCCCCTGCGAATGTATTTTCCCCATTACTGATGTTAGGCTTACTGTTCTCTCTATATTTTTCTCTTTTAAATTGCAAGATTATATTTGCTAACCTATAATCTGTAGGAACAGCTTGAGACTCTACAGGATTTTGGAATATGGCTGCTTATACATTCATTATTTATTTTAGTGCCTAGAACATAGGTTATCAGATCCTGGGGATTTGTCTGCCTAATTGCCCCATTCATTTCCCTAGCACTATTTATTTACTAATATTTCAAAATTTCCTCCCTCTCTTTAGATCTTTGGTTCACAAACTTAACTGAAAGAATATGTGCACATTTCATAAAACAGAATCATCGATCGAGAACTCTTCCACTGATTTCTTTGCTCCTAATTACAGTTGTCCCCGTTTCTGACTGTGGGGAATTTACATTTGTCTTCACTAACTTTCTTCTCTTCACGTAATCATAGAAACTTTAATAATCAGTTTTTATACTTCCTGCAAGTTTATTCTCAAATTCCATCACCTCCCTCTTAATTGTGTTGTCCTATATTGACTTCTAAACTTCTCGTAAATATCTAACTTGCTGCTATTTCTGACAATTCTACATGCTTTCTATTTGGATCTAACACATCACTCATTTATTTAATAAGTTGTTGATTAAACCCACTTTCTGGACTTAGTTTTCTACCAGATTGGAATGAAAAATTGATCAAAGAGTGTCAAAGGTTACAGGGAGAAGGCGTTGAGAAGGTAAAATAGATCGGTCACAATTGAATGGTGGAGCAGATGGGCCAAATGCCTAATTATGTTCCTCTGTCTTATGGAATCTATGTATACATTTTAAATATTCTCCATTGTTTATTTATTCTCAACCTATGTAGTAAATCTCTAATATCTTCATAACCAATTGTTGAAAAAAAGGCAAAATAAAGATTTAAAGGCAAGGGAAGAGAAAATATTGCTAAATTGTCAAGATCCTGAGAAAGAAACTATAGAAAATAAACTAAATAGCTGAATAAATACTTGTTGAAATTATGGAAAGTCATTTCAGATTCATTTCAATTGTTATTTGATTATGAAGTGCATTTCCAAGTGTAATATCAGCAAGGTTCAACATGAAATAAACCCTGTTACTGTTTGGGGATGTTTAAATGGTAAGTGAGTTTATCTGTCCGGGAAGAATTACAGAATATTTCCATACCTCAATGTTCGCAAACGAATTGCTTTCTAGTCCCAGTGACTTGTGCAGTGAAATTGTTATTTTAAATCGGTGATGCTGAAGCCACTTTATATCCAACAAACTCTTTCAGACAAGATGTGACCAGGCAAAATATTCTTGACATGTAATTTAAAAGATAACGTTTGACCAAACACTGGGAAAATAATATAATAGAGTTTTCAGCATCTGTCTGACAAGCTGGGCTGAGGTAAGTTGGTGGGGTGCTTGTGCTTGTGCAGCAGTGCTTGGAATGGCACTCTGGTCTGTGTGTCTCAACTGTTTGGAGAAAGGATGGGACGGGAGTGTGGCCATTCTTTGACTGCTTTTCCCATAGATGGATCTATTATCATTCGATACAATCGCTCTCATGCTTGAAATTTATTTTCTTCCTCTTAAATCGAACTACCTATTATACTTGATTTTGACTTGATTGTAATTTAACGTGATACAATATTATCTGATTCTGATAGAGTGCATGCAAAAACAGAAACTTTGCACTGTACCGTCGTCGTAACACGAGACATAAATAAACCCACAAAACTAAGTCTGAGCATCACGGCAATGTCTCGGTGAATGAAAGATATCAGCTGAAACATCGATCGACTTGCATTAACAACAACTTAAAAAACACACTCCATACTTTGGTTTAAAAAATGATTTAAAAAAACGTTATATGGTTTAGGATACTACAATCTTTAAACATGCATTAGGTAGAGACCAAAAAGCAACTGGTAAATGAAGAGGATCGATACTACAAGTAAAGTAGAACACAAGATCATATCAAGTCACCTGAAAAAATCAACAAATCTATTCCATGGGTAGGTGGCTATCATTTGAAATATGAGCCAGAATTTTTATCTGTGGAAATATAAAGATGAATTAATGAGTTGCTTTTTAAAATCATTTTAAACATTTTTCATGATACCCCAAGAAAATTTTTTTGAGAATCACCTGCGCTGCAAAAGTGAGGCGCAGAGTGCGTGAAGGTTACTCGTGTGTCTGGTGGGACGATCGACCGACTGTCTGGTGACATGTCGGGTGATGACAGTTAGATGTAATGGACAAACAAACTGCAGGCTGAAAAAAAAAAAATGGATAAAATAAATGTGATTAAAATTAATTCCTAGCAAACCCGTAATTGTATTTATTAAGTAAGAGCTTTACTTCAATGTTGGTTATTTTTAATAGCAATAATCAGTTAAACTGATTACCTATGCCTCTGCTTTAATATATAAATGGACCCGGTTGGGTCGCTGTCACAAGGGAGCCATGGTCCCCCAAATCAACCCGTTCTTCCCAATGGCAATATTCCACCACTCCACTCTTAACTCCGTATCCCCGATCAACCTGTACCCCCAAAGCAATATTGCACCACTCGGCGCATAAGTCCCCCCAACATGTGCAGCCCAGCTCTTTCCCCTCATCCCTCTAGCACCTATCCCTCCCCCTACCTCTTTCACCCTCCACTCTTCTTTCCCCTCTCCTTCTCCCTCCCCAATCCCTCCATAACTCCTCTCCCCTCCCTACCCCCCCCTCCTATCCCTTAATCCCCCACACCTCACCTCCCCTTCCCCCCCACTATCCCTCCGTACTGCCATCCCCTCCCTCTATTCCCCACATCCCTACCTCCCTCATCCCCCCTCCTCTCCCTCTATTCCCACCTCCTCCCCCACTCTCCTCGCCCTCCCCCAGTTTCCCCTCTCCCTCCCCACCACTTCCCCAGGATCTTTCCCCACTCCTCCTCCCCTCCCCAATCCCTTCCCTCACCTCTCCCTCCCTCTCCTTTCCCCTACCCCTCAGTCACTTCCGAACCAAACCATATACCATAAAACCAGCATCTGCAGTTCCTCCAACAGGTCCATTCATTGTTAGCTGTGGTTTAGATCCTGTTGACTAGATGATTGGACCAGTCTGGTGTGTGTGTATGTCTCAAACTCCGCGCAAACTGCTCGGCCACCCTGCAACCAGTCTCTCCCTCCCTCCCTCTGCCCACTCCGGCTCAGCCGCTCCATCGCCCGTGTCCCAACCGCCTGCCCCGTCCCCCCCCCCGCATTAGCTGCAGCCAGTCGGCACCTGCCAACCTGCCTACCTGTTGCTGCCGCCGGGGAGGGGAAGCGTGGATGGAGTTGTGTTCATCACGGTGGGCCACACATGAGTTTAACGATGGGCGGTGGAGAAGAGAACACGAGAATGTCAGTGAGGGTGAGTTACCGCAATGGCTGCGGAGGAGGCGAGATGGACCCAGGGGGGCATGTGGTAGACGGGGAACCATTGCCGCAAGAGGCTGGCGGGGAAAGGGGTGAGTGATGAGTGTAAGATTGGTACCTCTTACTAACCAATTGTAGTGCTTGTTAGTAGTAGCCCCGCCTACTATGCAGTTTATATTACCAGGAGTTCGCTTACGTAATTTAGTCTGAGTAGCTGCTAGTTACTGTAATGCCTTGCAGACCAATGCTGTAAGATCCAGCATTCGTCAAGCCCTTCAGACTCATAAGGTCGCGCCCGTAAACGGGGTGGATGGATGGAAGGGTGGATGGATGGAAGGAAGGCAGGCACACATGAACCAGGGTGGTGACATAAAAAACTGCAGATGCTGGCAGGCATGGAAATCGCTGTCAAAACATGGGGGATGCACAATTTCTGGCGGCGCGCATACAACACACACAACGGAAGTTTTCGCCGTGGACCCTAATGGGCCTGGGACCATCGCAAACTGTCCTGGTTGGTGACCGACTCCGAACTCCAGCAACAGCAGCTTTGTCTGCCCCGAATCGTGGGACTTCAATTCGTGAGGCCTTTCATCGCTCGGCAGGGGCTTCAACATCGGGAACCTCAATCACCTCGACGCAGCAATTTGACCGCTGCACCGGACCAGGCGATGTAAAGTCCGCGAACGGGCCGATTCAAGCTCCGCTCTGATCTTTGCTCCACCAGGACGTCTCCCTCCTCCAATCACCACGCTCTATCCTCAGTTCCACTCCCCTACTTCCGCTTCTGACCGACACCTAGCTCCTCCAATCATCACGCTGAATCATCATGCCCCCCCTTCCTGCTTGCTGAACGACATCTCTCTTGTCCGATCGGCGCGCTCGATCATCAGTCCCACCCCCACTGTCTCGCGGAAAGCGGAGAATTTTAACAGCTTTATAGTTTTAAAATCCAGATTACAAAAAATGGGGGGGATTGTCCCCAACCTCTCAAAACGGGGGGGTGGGGGGGGCGGGGCTTGTGTCCCCTGTTCCCCCCGGGATTTCCGCCCTGGATGTGGGTATCTTGAGCAAGGCACAATGTGCTGGAGGGACTCAGTTGGTCAGGCAGCATCTGGGGAGGGAATGGATGTTTCAGGTTGGGAGCCTCTTCAGACTGATCTTAGGTTGCCAGGGTGGTGTGTTTGCTGTTTTTTTGTTTGTAAAATTAAAAGTTATGATTTATTGGATAAAGCTGGTGCCGTTGGAACTGTAGAACAAATAAATATGGTGCAAAAAAGACACAAAGTGCTGGAGTAACTCAGGAGAACATGAATAGGTCATGTTTTGAGTTGGTACCCTAAAGCATTAAGCTAAACAGTTGTATTGACTTAAATTGTTCTTGTTTTACTTAAATAACCGATGCATCTTATTGATGATTTTTTACTTTTGTGATCGGTGATAAGGCAGAGACATGTCCATGTGTCGTGTCATGAACTAATGTGATTAAATGCCACTTGCTTTCTATGGTAAGGAAGGGAATGTTATCAAGAGATTGCCTTTGCAAAGCCAACTCCCATTTTGAATGGGAAGTTGTGAATAATTCTCAGTGTTGTCTAAGTATATGGTGCAGGCATTGTTTTTTGTTAATACTGGCCCTTTAACTGCATTTTGTTAAAAGGCTCATGCCCACTCTATATACGTTCCTATGCAGAGACATTGTGCTCCTGGCAGAAGGTCCCAGTGACTGTTCTCTGGCATTTAAAGTGTGTGCGAGAGAATCAGCTGCCAGATGTGCTGGCTTTGCAAATTGGGTTCTGTGTCGGTGACAAAACATGAAGTTCTCCATCTTTATATTTGTGACTCATTCCTGTTTCCTATTTCTTTCTCTTATGTGTAACGTTTGGTGTACCGTGGGCCCGTTTTGGATCACATATTGATGAAGCCAGTATCAAATTCAATAAAGCACCCACTGACTATGAGCAAAATTCATTTAAATGGCAGTCAGAATATTTTATAATTATACATCAAACCTGAATTTCCTTCAAAGAATGAAGTTAAAGAACTGATGATGGATAATTTTCATTCTACAAAGGAGACCTGATAAGCATGTAGGAACAGGACACATATAGGGTAGTAACATGGATTAATGTTCATGTGTATTATTATGACATTTTATTAAATATCATTAAAGTATTTTCTGTTTCTGCAAGATGTTAAGTCTAAGCATTGAAGCAGCTCCTTATAAATGGTGAAGGGTTTTAGCATAAAACTCAAAATATTGGAGGAACTCGGCAGATCAGGCATCATTTATGGAGGGAATGGACAGACAATATTTCAGGTCAGGCCCCTTTTTCAGACTCACGAAGGTCAGGCAGCACCTTTGGAGTGAATGGACAGATGACCTTTTTCAGGCTCTTGAGTCTGGTTAAGGGTCCTTACGCGGAACATAATTTGACCATCCTCTTAGCCCCCTGCTCTGCTCATTCTATACTCAGCCCCCTGCTCTACTCACTCTATACTCGTGACTGTGTAGCCAGACATAGTGCAAACTCCCTTTTTAAGTTCACTGATGACAGCACCGTTGTGGGACGAATTACAGATGGTGATGAGTCAGAGTATAGAAATGAGATTGTCTGACTGACCATATGGTGCCAGTATAACAACCTGGCTCTCAATATCAGCAAAACCAAAGAACTGTTTGTGGACTTTGGAAGAGGAAGGTTGAGTTCCCATAATCCTGTTTACATCAATGGGACGGTGGTGGAGAGAGTCAAAAACTTCAAATTCCTGGGCGTGCATATTTCCGACGATCTTTCCTGGACCCAGCCCACTGATGCAATCATAAAAAAAGCATATCAGCGCCTCTACTTCTTGAGAAGATTACGGATATTTGGTATGTCAAAGAGGATTCTCTTGAACTTCTACAGGTGCACAGTAGAGATCATAATGACTGGTTGCATTGTGGCCTGGTTTGGCAACTTGAATGTCCAGGAGCGGAAAATACTGCAAAAAGTTGTAAACACTGTCCAGACCATCACTGGCTCTGACCTCCCCACCATCGAAGGGATTTATCGGAGTCGCTGCCTCAAAAAAGGCAGCTAACATCATCAAAGACCCACACCATCCTGGCCACACACTCATCTCACCACAGCAATCGGGAAGAAGGTACAGGAGCCTGAGAACTGTAACGTCCAGGTTGAGGAACAGCTTCCCTACAGCCATCAGACTATTAAACACTACAACCTCATAAGCTCTGAACTACAATAGACTTATTATTATTATTATTATTATTATTATTATTATTATTGCACTGTTATTGTTTGTTCTTTTTTTCTGAGGTTTTTGTTGTTATTTATTATATTACATATTCTGTTGTGCTGCAGCAAGTAAGAATTCCATTGTTCTAGGACATATGACAATAAAACACTCTTGACTCTTGACTTGATGCTGCCTGACCCGCTAAGTTCCTCCAATTTTTTTGTGTTTATCTCAAGATTCCAGCATTTGCAGTTTCTTGTGTCACCATGAATTTATCCCCCCCATTAATATCTTACTCTTTTATTAAAAATCATCTTGCCTTTTGGAACTTAATGTTCACTATTTTCATTCAAAATTATAACAATGCACATGACAATAAATAACCTAAAACACAAACCTGAAAAACGTTTTGCATAGAGTACAAGAAATACTTAATCATTCTCATTTTAATCAATAGCTGCCTCTTCTGAGGAGATGATGAAGAAATGTGTTGCTTGGGTGTCAGAGAAGGCACTGAGTTTTGCAGTACCATTTGCAGATATGAAACCTGTTATTTATTTGGATTCATTCCTACCACGTATCTCTGAACTTGCGCTTTCTGCCAGTGACCGACAGACTAAGGTGAGCTACTGTTGCCTTCATTCGCATTTAGCACCAGACCCTGTTGTGTCACAGGGTAATATGTTGCCAGAGCTGTTCTTCTTGTTACATGTCCTGCAAATTAGTATTTGTACACTGGAAATTAGCTTTCCTTTCCACCATCATCAGTAATAACATTATTTGTATTTCTGTTTAAGAAAGAACTGCAGATGCTGGAAAAATCGAAGGTAGACAAAAATGCTGGAGAAACTCGAGGGTTGAGGCAGCATCTATGGAGCGAAGGACTGGGCACGTTTCGGGTACGAAGACCCTTCTTCAGACTGAAGTAGGGTTCGACCGAAACGGTGCCTATTCCTTCGCTCGATAGATGCTGCCTCACCCGCTGAGTTTCTCCAGCTTATATGTATCTCTTATATTTTTATGTAGTCACTCCATAATTCGATAATGTATTTAAATTATTGTAGTTTTTCTTTATTTTTTAAAAGTACTAAAAAAAAATTTATGTATATAATTCTTTTATGCCAGGTTGCAGCTTTGTGAATGTTGCATAGTGTGGTTGCTACATGCTGGGGAAAGGAGCGCTGATCTGAAGGTCAAGAAGGAAAACAATGTACAGCTGAACAAATATTGTATCCAGTCTTACTCTGGTCTAGGCTGTGATGTGTTACAAGGTAAGAAAACTATCGTCTCTTGAGCATATCAATGTTTGGTGGATTTTAAATTCTCAATTGTTTGAACTAAAAATTACTGTATAGTCAGTAGATGTTTATTCTGGGCTGTATTGTTTATCTGATTTAAAATGTACATTCTCCATAGTTAGGTACAGGCACCTGTTGCGTTTTGCGTGTGCTCGTTTACACACTTTTAGAATGTATATGCTTTTGAATAATTCCTCTATTTATTCCTGCCAAACTTGCACATCAGCTTTCAAAGTTAACTTGTAAATTCAGTTTTGCTTAACAGAAAGAAAAGTCAAACGATTGCCTGCAGCAAATAGTTTTTATGTTTAAATGTCATACAGTCATGTAATAAGAGTAGAATTAGGCCATTTGGCCCATCAAGTCTACTCCACCATTCAATCATGGCAGATCTATCTCTCCCTCCTAACCCCATTCTCCTGCCTTCTTCCCACAAACCCTGACACCTGTACCAATCAAGAATCTATCTATCTCTACCATAAAAATATCCACAGATTGGCCTTTTCCACCCAACCCCCCAAAGGGCCTTTTGTTTTTTTTTTTCTGTGACAAAGAATTTCACAGATTCACCACCCTCTGATGAAAGCAATTTCTCCTCGTCTCCTTCCTAAAAGAACATCCTTTAATTCTGAGGATATAATTCTATTCCTAGACTCACCCACTAATGGAAACATCCTCTCCACATACACTCTATCCAAGTCTTTCACTATTCTGTATGTTTTAATGACGTCCACCCTCATTCTTCTAAACTCCGGCGAGTACAGGCCCAGTGCCGACGAATGCTCATCTTAGGTTATACTACTCATTCCTGGGATCATTCTAGCAAACCTCCTCTGGACCCTCTCTGGAGCCAGCGCATCCTTCCTCAGACATGGTGCCCAAAATTACTCATAATATTCCAAATGTGGTCTTACCAGTGCCTTCTAAAGTCTCAACATTGCATCCCTGTTTTTGTATGTACCTGCCTTTGGGATGTATTTTTTCCAGTTACTGAGCAAAAACGGGTAACTTTCTCAGTTTTCTGCTTTGATGGTAAGAATGATGCATTTCAGGTAAAGCATTGTACAGATGGAATGGAAAGCGTTATAATGTTGTATGATGTGATTAAACCTTATTTATTTCAATTTGTCACATGTATTGCCTTGCATATGTTTCATTTACACACTTTTTGATTTGTATCGTTGTTTTTCACGCCCCTAACCCTCCCCTAGTATGCGAGGTGCCAGTACAGCCTTCATATTAGGTTTACTTTAATTTGGAGATACAGAATGGAAGCAGGCCCTTCAGCACACCGAGTCCACACTAGCCAGCGATCCCTATACACTAGTACTATCCTACACACTAGGGACAATTTACAATATTTACGAAAGACAATTAACCTACGTCTTTGGAGTGTGGGAGGAAACCGGAGCACCGGGGGAAACCCCACATTGTCATGGGGAGATCGTACAAACTCCATACAGACAGCGCCCGTAGTCAGAATCAAACTCTACCACTGCGCCACCGCGCTGCCCATATCCTGAAATTTATTTTCCAGTGACCCACTGAGTTAATCAGAACTTGTATCGGGGGGTGGGGCTATTCTTGCATCTCTAAACAGGCTTAATTCCTCCTCCCACTACTGTGACCATGTGGTCCTATATCTGTCCACCACCATTTCTACTCAGGATTATTATACATCACATCAATGATTTTGGATCGCAGCACCTCCTTGCTGTTTCATTCCCAATATACTTCACATTTTTCCATTCTTTTGTCATGCTCCAACACTACTGAACCACTGGGCAACCACAAGAGAGGCCTGATTATCCAGAACATTTATGTGGTATGTTTTTCCAATCCATTCTGTCTTACACAGCACATAATGTATAAGATCTCTCATACATGTAAGCTCATACCAGAACTTAACATACCAGGTTATTTTTTCTTTGGTATATTTGCGACAATATCATCATAAAGGATTTCAATAATGCCTGCAGTGACGAATAAAATTGACTTTCAAAGAAAAGTAGTATTTGCAGGTGCATGTAGGTATTTCATCTGTGGAATGTTAATATAATTTGATGAGTGAAGTGGGCGTATGTGCGGGGCTCTTCTAGAGTGTGCGCATGTGCAGGACCTTTCCGGAGTGTGCGCATGTGCAAAGTATTTCGGGCGGGAAAGGCCTGCGGAATCAGCCATTTTTGCCAGGCGTTTTTGAGTTTATGTATTAAAAAAAATAAGTTGCTTAAAGCTTAAATAGAGTTAAGTAAATTACGAGTAGTGTAAAGTTTCATTTGCCTCACAATGACATTTCCGCTGATGCTGATGTTTTCCTGAAGGGATGTGGAAATAATTCTCAATTCTAACTTCTCTGAAAATACACGTGATGAATAAGCTGGAGGGTCCTCTAAAAGCAGTGGGCTCTTTATCCTCCCAGTGGACCAGTTACACCTAAAGTGGGTGATATGTTGTAGGCTATTCATCATAACTCCCAGCAAGTTTAGTAGTTTAATGTCACAATCACAAGTACCCTACTTACCCTAAAGTTTTGTTGCGATCACAGAGATGCCAAGTGTCCCCGGATTCGCCGTATTTAATCCCGGCGAAATAAACTTTTTACGGTGTTCCGGCAGCCAAACATGCTGTTACGGAACACCGCCGCGCCGGTGTTCCTCGTCCGGTGGTGAACACCGGCGCCATGTGTCCCCGGTTTGCCACCCGGCGCGATCGCGATCAGGGCACTTTGCCGGGCCCCAGTGACCGCGCTGCCTGCTAGTGGGGGAGGTTGCCGTAGTGCCCGCAGCGCATTGTGGGGGAGGGTTACCAGGCGCATGTGGCTCGCGCGTGGCGCAAGTGGGGGAGGGTTGCCGGGCCCCAGTGGCCGCCGACGCGCAGTGTGGGGGGTGCAGGGTTGCCGGGCCCCAGGGGCGCGCGTGCGCAGTGGGGGAGGGTTGCCGGGCCTGGCGCGTGCGCAGTTTTTGCTGGCGGCGCCATTTCGGAGCCAACCGCCGCGACGCCCGCCCCGTCCCGCGCGATCAGCGGCAATTTTTAATGCCGCCAGCCGGCCGCTCAGGGGCAAGCCCATCACCGGGCCTCCCCCCCACCCCCACCCAGTGTGCGCAGGCGCAGACCGCCCGGCAACCTTGCCAAGTGCGCATGTCCGAACCCCCGCCGCGGCAGCCCGCTGACACTTCAGTGCGCAGGAAGCATATACCGCCGGCAAACCCCAGGAGTATGTTAACCTGGACTGAGAAATGCATTTAACCACACCATTTTTACGACAATACTGGGTTAAATGTTAATTCAACTAAATAGTGTTTGGCATCTCTGCGTGCTACCCAGTCCAGAAAGACACATACATGATTACAGCGAGGCCCAGGACAATCAGGCTCGAAATTAACAGGTTTCCCCGTGTGCCAATGCACCTAAAGTTCCGCAGGCAACCTTAAAGCCGTGTCACTTTTTGCCCGGCTTGGCAAGCGAAGGAAAGCTTGGCTGATGTAGACAACGGACAGCCTGATGCACACTGTGCCGGCCGTGTAAACCCAAAATGAAGTCTGCTGCATTTATCCCATACACTGTTACTGAAAAACAGCAGGGGTCTTACCTTTGTACCTTGTGTCCCCCTCCGTCCCCACCTCAATGAGTTCCGCGCGCGCCCCACCACGACTTTGAGGCCCTTCTCTAAAGTCCGGTCGCCTCCGCCTCACAGCATTCTTCCATGGGAAGGAGTCCTTGGCCCCTATTGATGATCCCTTTTCCGTTCCCCGTCTCCAACGAAAAAAAAAAACCCCCCCTCCTCGTGGACCCCCCCGGCATGGCCCCTTACCCCTTTAGATTTTTTATCCAAACACTGTGGTCGCGAAACTGTGGTCGCGAAACCGCGCTAACTTCTTCTCCACTCCCGTCTCATCCAATCTCTCTCCCCCCCTGAACGTACTGCCATGACTCACTCCACAACACCCACCCAGACTGGGTTATAAAACCCGCATCAAGGGAGGTGCCTGCCGTGGTAGTCTGGGCGCATACGATCTCTACAAAAGCTGAGGCCAGGCAAATCGCGAATACACCTCTGCCCTCCTCTTATCTGGACATGGGGGGGGGGGGGGGGGGGGGGGGGGGAAACACTTTTGTGGGGGGGGGGGTCTGTCAGCCCGACAACGGCCATCGAACCTGCAACCTTCAACGTCAAACTCATCAACTGTTCCGCTGTCCCCGACCCCGGGGAGGGGGGGCCTCAAACTCATGTTCCCAAGCCCAGCCCCGTCACGGTCACCGATTTTAAACCTTCTCGGCGCCGACCCAATCACACAAACCCTGACTGTCCCAGTAGAGCCCATTGTCTGCCTGTTCGTGCCCCCAAATTGGGGCTCATTTTCACACACCCTGACTCCATCCTATCATCAGCCTGTCTAAATCCCCCCGGTCCCTAACCTATGTTCAAGGACACTTCGACACTCACCGTAGTCTCCCGACATTCCATTTCTCTAGGCCCACCATCCCCTCATCTTCACCATGGAGTGTCTGTCACTCGACACCTCAATCCCCCACCAGGATGGTCTCAAAGCCCCGGTTCTTTGTTCCTCGTACCGGTGAGAAGCAACCTATACCCATTGCCCACTGATACTACCCTGCCTGCTAGTGGATATTCGGAGTTAGTTCTTCCTTGTCGTTGACCTCCTCCCACTTCTCTCCCAAATACAAGGCATAGCTTAAGGGTACGCGCTAATAGGCCCCAGCTACGCCCTGCCTCTTTGTCGAACAATCCTGTTGTTCGAGGCGTACTAGGGTATTCCCCGAATCTACCTTCGACTACATCGACGAGAATTGCTTTGGTGTTGCCTATTGCTTGCTATTTCCTGCACCCACACACAACTTGACTGAGCAATTCATCTGCTTCACCACAACTTCCATCCGGGCACTCAAATACACCTGAAATTTAAACTTAATCAAACTTTATCTGAGTAATAAGATTATTCCAAATCGCAAAACAGAGACATTTCGGAATTTGGTGACACAGGCCACATTAACTCTTGCTCAGTTCAATTGAAAAAACAAGAAAAGGAATAATTACTATCACTAATTTAAAAATCAGAGAAAAGTGAATTGAATTAATACTTAGAACATTTCTAAGGATATTAACAATAGATTTGCTCATTTTATCAAAATTTTGTATACTAAACTAAAACAGGAAGATAGTATAGTAAATTTATAAATGTTTTAGATAACTGCAATTTTCTCAAAAACTTGACCTTTCGGACAAGGGAATAGGAGCTCAGATTACACACTTGAAGATATGAAACAATAATCGTTATTGAAAAATGATAAGACGCCTGCGACCAGATGGTTCTAGTAAACGAATTTTATAAAAGATTTCACGAGGACAAACAGCTCCCGCTTACTTAATATATACTCATGGTCCTTTAAATGAAAATAATAATGATTACCAGAAACATTAGCTGAATCAACTATTAGACATACCAGAAAAAAGAAGATAAAGATTGTAGATGAACCGGGCTCATGGGGCTCATATACAGCTATTATCATTTTTAAGATACAGATCAAATATTTTTAGCAAAGACCTTAGCAAGAAGATTGAGTACTAATATTTGTAAAATTGATAAATCTGATCAAATGGGGTTTATACCAAAAAAGGACATTAATTTATAATAATAATTTGGAGCTCTGCCTGATTAATTGTACTGTACATAATAAGCGGACAGAGGAAAGAGACATCAATTGTTTCTCTCTCTGGACGCAGAGAAAGCATCTGATCATAGTGTGGCAGTATTATAAAGTATTGCAAAAATAAATGGGGAGAGAATTTATTGTATGCGGTAATATTGTTATTATATGTGATAATATGTTATTCTCTCCAATATTTCAATTATCGAGGCAATAGGCAGGGATGTGCTTTATCACCTCTGCTAATTGCCCGCTTATGATAGAGGTCCTGGCTGAAAGTTAAGAATTCATCTGAATATTCAGGGATATAATACTAGGAACTCAAATATTAAAATTTCCATTATTATGCAGACGATATATCCTTATACATTACAAATTCAAACTTATTAAATTTAATAGAGATTTGGTTTTTCTTTTCTGGATATAGAATATCATTGGAATTAAAAGTGAAATCCATCACGTTTTAAAACCTAGGGAATCTCACCTATTTAATTCCCTTTAAAATTGCAACACAGAAAAATTTAAGTTTTTGGGTATTCAAATTACCAGAAAATACAAACCATTATTTAATGCAAATTTTATATATGCCTTTAATTTTTCGTTGATTAATTGTGTGGAAAACACTCCGTGATCATTAGAATGATGTAGGCAGAATACAAACGCTATATGATCTTTTTACACAAATATTATACCCATTTCAAATCTTATATAACTATATACAACCTGTATAAATATAAACCAAAAACCTTTTATCTTAATTAAAAACTAGACTGCTAATATTACCTTTTATTCTGGGACTAATAGATCACAGGTCCCAGAGAATTCAACATGAAAACACTTGTGCCAAACCAAAACACGATGTTGGGGGACGTTTTTCTACCGAACTTTTTGTATTATTATTGGGCAGTGCGATATTAAGAGATATATAATTGAACCTGGTTGGACATGTTCTACCAACAGACATAATGGATAATTGGAGAAAGATGGACTGTTCTCCTTGTAACATATGAGCGATCCTCTTTTCCCCGATAAAACTGAACAACACAATATATAAAGAATAACCCCAATTATACATGATACAATAGGAATTGGAAACAAATTAATAATTATCCTTTAAAAATTGAGAAAAAGAATGGGAATTAAAAAGGATCGGTGATATGCATGTAAGTGGGAAATATGTCATTCCAACAATTTACAATTATATATGTATCTGAAATATAAATTATTTTAAATATCTTCAGATCTAAGACTTCATGAAAGAAATACATATAAAGATATCAAAACAATCAGATCCATTGGAAGAATAAGCAATGAATATTAAGAGCTGACACAGATTAATAATATCATATTTATAAATAGTATTTTAAAAACATAAACTTACCATCGGACAGAGGCACTTAGAGGAAGAGTGGGAACGAGAATTATGATACAAATTACGAAGGAAAACATGGGAAAAGAATTTGATTATATACACACACAAATGTTCGATTAATGTAAGACATAATTTAATTCAATTAAAAATTTTTATTCAAAACTAAGATTGAAAATTCTATCCAAATACTTCCCCCATTTGTGATAAATGTCTATCCCAAAAAATGCAACTATGCCACTCTTTTTGTCTCCTCCTGCATAAAACTTTATAAAATTCTGGAGTGATATTTTAATGAAAAATGTACAAAATTATTCAGATAAAAATGGAACTTAATACAAATGAATTTATGTTGTGAGTAATGGAAGATGGGAATAAATTGAACTCATCTCAAAATTTATTTTTTAATTATGGGTTAATAACGGCAAAAAAACCTATACTTAACTTTTGGAAAAATACATCCAAAACAATGCTTAAAACGTGGATTTCAAACATGTTGGACACGTGTCATCCTAATATGCGATTCCTCCTAATAGATAAATCAGACCAATTCTTAACGAGTTGGTCTCCATTTGTCGATTTTTTGGAAGCATATGGTGCAGCAAAATCGTAGAAGCTAACTGTTTCAGGATTGGGTGAGGGATGGTCAAGAATATAGATAACGATCTCCTTAATCTCTTGAAACCACGTTTTAAGCATTGTTTTGGATGTATTTTTCCAAAAGTTAAGTATAGGTTTTTTTCTCTACTTCTTTTTCTACTTTCTTTTGAATTTTCTTTACACGTTTCCACTTTTTTTCCTTTTCACTCTATATACAACACGAACATTCCTTATCTATTATCTATTCTCTCTTTTTCTTTTTCATTATTAAAAAAAATAATAAGAAGCTGTACATATAAATGTAATATGTCAATATTTATTAGGCAACCCTGTTGGCCATATTACAGTTGGTATATATTTTATATTAAAAAATATATAAATATGAAAAATAATTACAGCGCTGGACCCATTGTCGTCGACAACTTCCTACCCATTAATGTGACCTCGACTGTCCATTGACAGCGTGTAAGTCTTTGATGGGGACATTCCTATAACCACCTGACACTTCCCATGGGCTAGTCTGATTATACTCTTGCTTGCAACACAGGGTTGTTCCTGTTAAGGACTGAATCCCCTCCCCACCAATCCTCCATCCTGACCGGTGCATCTGCTCCAGGATGTGGTGTTCCAACCACCCAGCGGATTCGGGAAAATTTTCAATTCTTCAGTGATGGGGTTCCTCTCCTTACAATATAGAGATGAGGCTCCGCACCAGGCCCTCTCTTTCATACCGTAAACATTGATCTTTCTCTCCTCTAATCCTCATTGCGCCCCCACCTCCGGCCAAAGAGTCAGGAGATCTCCTAGTCCTCACTTTACCAACCCACGAACCGTCACTTACAAACCTTAATTGTCTCTCTCGTATTTCGCCCTTCCACGTGTCCCCACCCACTAGCGCGACATCTTCCTCATTACCCTCCTTCTCTGGCTTTTCCCGCAAAAGACCGCTCCCTCCGTAACTCCCTTGTCAATTCTTCTCTTCCCTCCCGCACCACCCCTTCCCCGGGCACTCCCCCCTCGACTCCATTCAAGGACCCAAGCAGTCATTCCAGGTGCGACAGAGGTTCACCTGCATCTCCAACCTCATCTATTGCATCCGCTGCTCTAGATGTCAGCTGATCTGCATCGTTTTGCCGAACACCTCCGCTCGGTCCGCATTATCCAACCTGACCTCCCGGTGGCTCAGCACTTCAACTCCCCCTCCCATTCCGTATCCGACCTCTCTGTCCTGGGCCTCCTCCATGGCAAGAGTGAGGACCACCGGAAATTGGAGGAACAGCGCCTCATATTCCGCTTGGGCAGCCTACACCCTAGTGGGTTAAACATTGAATTCTCCCAATTCCGTTAGCCCTTCCTGTCTCCTCCCTATCTCTCCCTCAGCCCTCGGGCTCCTCCTCCTTTATCCTTTCTTCTCCCCGCCCCCCCCCTCCCCCCACCCTCCATCAGTCTGAAGAAGGGTTTTGGCTCGAAATGTTGCCTATTTCCTTCGCTCCATAGATGCTGCTGCATCATGGAATGAAACTATTGAGTTTCTCCAGCACTTTTGTCTACCTTGCTAAAACAGATGATGTGAAGTAGACTTTGTGCAGTACTATTAGTGGGATCTAGCTGTCACAGGCTGGGTCCACAAATGGGGAGTGTCGGGGAAAGTGGGAGGGGGAAGAGGTTTGAAAATGGGAGAGGGGGAGAAGGGGATGGGGGAGTGAGGGGGAGTGAAAAGGTGGGAGAAGAGAGTGGAGTGGGGAAGGTGGGGAAGGGAGAAGGGTGGGGAGTGGAGAAGGATGGATGGGTGTGGGAGGGGGAAGGGAAGGGAGAGGGGAGTTCAGTCTACACTCACTGAATCCATCCCTGTGAAAAGTTAGAGACGGTGATTTGGATCTGGAAGTGGACCAAAACAAAATAAAACTGAACGATTCAGACATCTTTTCATTTGCACAATTGATTTTATTTTATTCATTTTAATATATTAACTAGACTAAGTGGGACACGTTGGGTCCCAACTTCACACGGGAGGGCTGGTCCCCCAACACAATATTCCACATCTCCACCAATTCCAATATTGCTGGCCAGTGGGGTGGGGTGTGAAGGGGGGCTTTCTGGAGCGCTAGCATTGTGTTGTGGGCCGAAAGAACTGGTTTCCAGAGGGCTAGTATGGATATTGTGGGCCGAATGGTTTCTTGGGCTGGCAGCTCAGTCACTGCGACCACACTCACTCACACACACACTCAATCACACACTCACTCTCACACACACACACACACACACACACACACACACACACACACACGCACACACACACTCTCACGCACACACACACAATCTCACGGAGATTCTCACACACACACACTCTCACGCACACACACACACTCTCACACACACGCACACACGCACACACACACACACACACACACACTCGCAAATACACACACACACACCCACTGACTCGCACACCATATATATGGCAGTAAACTTTCTTGAATACTCACATGGCTGAGCGCAGCCTCTCCACTTTGGGGTTTCCGCAGTCAGCAGCACTTCCGCAATCACCGTGACCTCTGCACTTACCGGGAATTATGCAATCAGCGCGACCTATGCACTCACAGGAAATTACACAATCAGCGTGACTTGTCCACTTAGCGGAAGTCACAAAATGAGCAGGACTTTGGAACCAAACACAGTCGGACCTAATAAAGCATTTATTTCTTCCAAACAGTCAGACCTAATAGAGCATTGCAGTTTCAAGCACAGGTAGGGCAGCAAGCCAAACAACTCATGGCATTGTCATTAAGGGCTAAAAAATCATTTATTGGAAGTACATTGCAGGCCACAGTTCAGTTGATTCGCAGCTTAGAATGATAGTCGTGGCCTCTCGCGATCTTGCAGAGTGACTGAGTCAGGTCCAGTCATCCAAGGTTTTATAGTCCTGGCCACCCCCCCCACCCCTTCGAAGGGGCGTTACCTTCATCGCGATGATTGACAGGCGAGAGGATCTCAAGGTTTTTTAAACACACAGAACTTTTTTATTTTTCACCAATGGGAAATTTTCTCGGGGCTGGCTCAGCGGAGGAGGACTGTGAGTGATATGGCCAAAAATCACAGCGATACAGAGTAGCGTTTTTTCTAAAATCAATATACAGCGCAGACAGGAAGTGGTCAAGATGAGACTTTTAATTATTTCGGTGTTTAAAATCCATGCATTGAAGGAAGAATATTTTACAGCCCATCTGTGGTCCCTAACCCCAACCCTAGCCCTAACCAGGCATCACCCGCAGGACAGCATACGTCAGATTGTGACGGGGCGCACAAAATGATGAGACACCCAATTGTCACCCCTGGATTTTGAACATTCAAAAATCTTGAGGTGACAGGGAGACACTGCGCGTCACTACATGCATCACGACCCGACCACGACGTGGCAACCTCTTTTCAGGCTATCGCCGAAAATGTTGCCCAAGTGGGGCAGGCCTTTAATTCCCTCACCCCACGGGAAGGGGAGAGAAACTGCAGTCACCTTCCCGCGTTTGGTCCAAATCCCTCCAAACCTGTCCTATCCATGTACCTGTCTCTGTCCCTGTCTTTCTATCTGTCTCTGTCTCTATCTCTGTCTCTGCCTCTGCTCTTTCTGTCTCTCTGTCTCTCGCTTACCAGTCCTCCCCCACTTTTTCATCAGAAACCCACTCCAAAATGTGTGCAGTGAAGCTCCCCCTAAAGCTCCAGTGTAGTGGCAAGTAACAGCCATGTCGCTGAAAGGGTTGTTGTGATACAGTATGGTGTTCCTGAAGTCCCACACCAGAAGAGCTACCCAACATCTGCACTCTCCTTGACCTCGTTTCGTTCTTACCATACCGGCAAGTTCAGCTGAGGCTAAGCGAGGCTTCAGCTGGCTGAAGCAGCTGAAGACCAACATCAGAAATTCCCTCCAGGATGACTCGGTGACCGTCCAGCTCCTCATCCTGCTGCATGCCAGTAACATCAAGGACTTTGATCCCCGGCCAGCCATCAGCTTGTGGCATGCAGGAGGGATGAGGGCAAGGAGGCCTGACACGGGAGAAGACCCAGCTGCAGCATCTGTCTCGGGATCTCACCCTGACAGTGACAAGTCTGATGAGGAGGATTTCTGATGAGCGACTCAGATGACAATTAAAGTGACTTTTAGATGCATTTGAACAGCTCTGGCTTTACTTTGCTTTTCAGGAGATGCTTTAAATATCAAGCAGAAAAGTTGCACAAGTTCTCACAAATATAATGTTTCTGTTCATTTAAAGTTGATAACCCCCCCCCCCCTCCAACTTTCTTGTTTGTTTGTATTTTTATACATAGGTGACCAGCCAATTATTTGAACCACTTGTCATGCAGCTTATTCATTGGTTCACTAATAACAGGAAATTTGAAAGTCGGGATACAATGGCACTGCTGGAAGCTATTCTGGTAACAATCCTTCACTTATCTTGTTAGCTTCGGAATACTCTAAGCTGATCTTAATGCACAGTAAAATAACATGAGTTTTAACATCTGTGTTAATGCACATTAAAGTTGAAATATTTTTGTTTAGAAGAGCCAAGTAGATGAAATCTTTATACAAACCATATTTAAGAGGTTTACATGGCTAGAAATATCATAATCTACTCATTGACATTAGGTACATGAATGTTTGCTAATTTCTTTAACATTATTTAACGTTTATTTTACATTTAGTTTTTTATTCTTTTTCACAATGTACTCAACTGTTACTACTGATATTGTTGTCGATTTTATGTTTCTTTTATAAGGATTGGAGATGTTGAAATGAATATCCAAGGTAACTAAGTTACTAGGAACTAATTATTAAAATAACTAAAGATATTCAAGTATTGAATTTCTATTTGGATGGATGGAAGAGATGCTATGATGAATCATTTAATTAAATGATGAAAGTTGATGCTGAACTACAGTTAGCAGAACTAACATTGTTCCAGGTTTTGACCTAAATGCATCCGATTTTTGGCAACTTGTAACCAAATCCCCACCTCCCCCCCCATTTCTCTCACTCCCCTCCCCTCCCCCCACATGCCCCACCTGGACTCCACCGTATTTCTCCCCTCCTTACCCCTGCAACTTCAATCCTGTTTCACAGCTTCTCCTCTCTGACCTTTGTTCCAACCATCTGCCTCTCAAGCTCCCCACTCCCCCCCCACTCGCCTGTATCCACCCATTATCTGCCACACTTTGTCCTGCCTCTCCCCTCTTATGGTTTTCTTCTTTCCCCCTACCCCACCTTACAATTGTGCCCTTTTGTATGTCTCTGTATGTTTGCTTCATTCTTTGCTCAGTGATAGGAGAAAGTTACTGGGCAATGATTTACTCCAAAACATTGCAGTACAGTTCTGGTTGATTTTTGTTCTGAAAACTAAAAGCTGATCATTTTCATAGGATGGCATTGTGGATCCAGTGGACAGTAATCTGAGAGACTTCTGTGGGAAATGCGTGCAAGAATTCCTCAAGTGGTCCATTAAACAGACAACCCCAGAGCAGCAGCAGAAGAGTCCTGTAAATACAAAGTCACTCTTTAAGAGACTGTATAGCCTTGCTCTTCATCCCAACAGCTTCAAGCGATTGGGAGCAGCCCTTTCATTTAATAGCTTTTACCGAGAATTCAGGTAAGCCTATTTTCAACATTAGATATATATATAATTAGATATAACAGGACCATAAACAATAAGCAAATGTGTTCTACAATGAAATGTGTACTGGCGTGTAAAAGCAGAAAATTGCAGATAGTCGCACTTCGGCCCGACTTGCCCATAACGACCAACATGTTCCATCTACACAACTCCCACCTGCCTTAGTTTGGACAATCCCTCTAAACCTGTCCTATCCATGTACCTATCCAGATGTTTCTTAATGAATAATAATAATGAATAAGTTTATTGGCCAAATATGTATACATACAAGGAATTTGCCTTGGTGCTCCGCTCACAAGTAACAACATGACATACAGTATCAACCATTAAGAATAAAACAGAAAACGTTAAGAATATTACATTATAGTTTAAACATGTGAATGAAATAAAATACCAGAGCAAAAAGAGGCTACAGACTTTTGGTTATTGACTAGAGCTACTGCTCGTGGAAAAAAGCTGTTTTTATGTTTGGCTGTGGGTGCTTTGACGGTCTGGGGTCGCCTTCCAGAGGGACGTGCTTCAAAGAGTTTGTGGCCAGGGTGAGAGGGGTCAGAGGTGATCTTACCCGCTCGGTTCTGGCCCTTGCAGTGGAGGAAAGGTTGCAGCCAACAACCTTCTCAGCTGATCGAACGATTTGCTGCAGCCTCTGGATGTTGTGCTTGGTGACTGAGCCAAACCAGACCATGATGGAGAAGGTGAGGACAGATTCTACGATGGCCATATAAAATTGGACCATCATTGCCTGTGGCACATTGTGTTTCCTCAGCTGCCGCAGGAAGTACATCCTTTGTTGGGCCTTTTTGACTGTGGAGGCAATGGTGCCCCACCCCCCATTTAAGGTTTTTGGAAATAATAGTTCCAAGGAACTTAAAGTACTCCACAGATGTGACTGTGGTGTTGTTGATGGAGAGTGGGAGGAGGGGAGGGTGAGCTCTCCTAAAGTCTACAATCAATTCCACCGTCTTAAAGCATTGTTACGAAGATTAAAGATTGTTACGAAGGCACCAGGATGCCAGCTGTGTCACTTCCTGTCTGTGGGCAGATTGCTCCCCATCCTGGATCAGCCTAATCAGGGTTGTGTTGTCCGCAAACACGAGAAGCTTGACAGAGGAGTCTGTGGAGGTGCAGTCGTTGGAGTAGAGAGAGTAAAGGAGTGGAGAGAGTATGCAACCTTGCGGTGCTCCTATGCTGAGGGTCTGCGGGTCTGAGGTATACTTTCCCAACCTCACATGCTACATCCTGTCTGTCACGAAGTTGATGATCACTGTCAGAGGGGTTAAGACACAGTCAACCTGGGACAGTTTGGAGTGTAGTATCTCTAGCACAATGGTGTTGAATGCAAAGCTAAAATCCACAAACAAAATTCTTGCATAAGTCCCCTGGCAGTCCAGGTGCTGGAGGATGAAGTGCAGGCCTAGGTTGACTGCATCATCCAGTCTATTGGCCCGGTATGCAAACTACAGAGGCCCAGTAGGGGGTTTGTGATCTTTTTCAGCTGGGCTAGCACGTCTTTCAAGGGTCTTCATGACTGCAGAGGTCAATGCGACAAGACCATTAATCCTTGTCTTTTTGGGTACAGGGACAATAGTGGAGACTTTGAAGCAGGCAGGGATAGTACAGGTTTGCGGGGACTGGTTGAAAATGTCTCTGTAGACTGGTGCCAGTTATTCAGCACGGAGCTTGAGGGTAGAGGGGGAAACATTGTCCGGTCCTGGAGATTTCCGGCTTTTCTGTCTTCGGAATAGCCTCTCCACCTCCTCAATTTCTATTTTTGGTGATGGAGAAGTGACCTGACTGATGTTGGGTGGCAAGGAGGGGATGGGTAGTGGACAAGGGCCCAGTCAGGCTGTAAGTGGGTGTTACTTGGTGATTAGGGAGGAGTGGGTGGGAAAGGGTCCAGTCTTTGCAGACTGTAGTCAGGCTGTGAGTAGGTGTGAAGTGGTGATTGTGGAGGGGGGAAGGGGGTACCAGGGTTAAGTTTCTGTTTATCGAACCTGCAGTAGAACGCGTTCAGGTTGTTGGTCAGCTGACGAATGTTGCAATGCTATCTGCCTTAACTGCCTTCCCCTGCAGCTCATTCCATAAACCCACCACCTTCTGAGTGAAAAAGTTACCCCTAAGGTTCTTAGTAAATCTTTCCCCCTTCACCTTAAACCTATGCCCTTTGGTTCTCGATTCCCCTACTCTGGGCAAGAGACTCTGTGCGTCTAGTGATCTATTTGTCTCATGATTTTGTACATCTCTATAAGATCACCCCCCATCCTCCTGCGCTCCAAGCAATAGAGTCCAAGCCTGCTCAAGCTCCATCTATCACTCAGGGGCTTGAAGTCTGAATTAAAAACAAAAAAATGATGGAAATACACAGATCAGACAACATTAGTGGAGAGAGAGGAGTTAACATTTAAGGCTGATGACTTTTCATCAGAATTGTGTTATGAACTACACTGAAATTTATTTTGCTTAAACCTAAATCAAATGATTTAGTAATTTTATTAGCTTTTTATCAATATTCACCATCAGTGAATATTTGGAAATTGGTAGAATTCAGCAAGTCCAAACATGGGCTTGTCCGTTGGTCTTTTGAAATAGTTTTCTGAAGGTACTTGGAAGCTTTATGTAATGAATTTGTTTTATTTAAAGATCTACTATTACATTGTCATTCTTCAAAATGCTTGTGAAAATGTGGCACGATTATTGGAATAATGCCTGCAACCCACCATCTCATTTTCCTCAGATGAATTGTCTCCTCAATCTCATGTCCCTCATTGCAGACCATCAATCTCAACTGTAAAGAGTTCCTGGGGATTTCTACCAGAATTTCCTGATTGAATCCCTTCAATTTTTGCAAATTTGAAGATCTCACTATCCACAATCATGGATGGCATCCTTTGTATTCCAGGATCCAAGTTTTGACTCCTCCCCACCTAACTGTTGCTCTTGAAGGACATCAGCTGGACTCACTCACTTTCTACATATTTGCTGAAGATATCCAGCTCCTTACGACCATTTCACTTGTCAGCAATCACTTTATATGGATAAATCAAATTTTGCAAACTATTCCCCAAATAAATAGAGAGGACTGAAGCCTATCATTTTTACATAATTTTTAGCCAGCTTCAAAGCACCTCTCATAGATCATTGATCTCATTCTCCCATCCCAATAACGTGGTGCAGCATAAACCTTGGACTCTTGTTTGACCTTGACCGAAATTTCAAGACTCCATTCGTTTAATTTCTATTCCTTTCAATAATATGGCTTGCGTCCACACCGCTTTGGCTCTCTTTCCGCTCAAACACTTACCAAAACATCCATCAGCTGGGGATTTATTTTCTAGACACTTATTTTTTACTTCTCAAAGTCCTTGATAACATTTAACCTTCTGTGCATTAAATAACTCTAAGCTTTATATGTCCATTGCTCTTGTATTCAGTGACCTATGCTGCACCTTGTCCCCAGGACATATCATTGAAAATAACCACATATTTCTAACTCGCCCTATGTTTTGAACCCTCCATTCCTCCCTCAATTATCCAATTGACCTTTCCTTCTCCTGCTTGTGGTAACATTGACATTTACTACTGTGATTGTATTCACTTGGTCTCCTTCGTAACCCTCTTCATCTCCATCCTTATAAAATATTTTGCACCCATGTTCTCAAACAATCCTGGTGCTTTCAATGTTAAAAGTGTGACATAAAATGCATGTTTCCATTTGAATGCATAATTTAACATTCATGGATGGAATTCATTTTTCTAAGCAAAATGTAGCTCTCAGCATCATATTCTTAAATAAAGCCATGGACAGTTACGTGGATAGGAAAGTTTTAAGGGATATTGGTCTAATGCAGGCAAATGGGACCAGCTTAAACCCCTGTCTCACAGTACGAGTTGGCCCACGAGTGACCCCGAGTTTTCACTCGTGGTTATCACGTACGATGAACGTAGTGGCAACGTCGGAACTCGCGCGTTCAACTTGTCCACTCGTGGCGCTAACGGCGGGTACTTGGGAAACTTGTTAACTCGTGAAAAAAATCAAACATGTTTGATTTTTTCCACGAGTCAAATTAACTGTTCAAGTTAAAAATTGAAACATTTAAACTCGTTGCAATAACGTAATGGCCCGTGCGTTTACCTTAGTGTCTCGTGAGTCTATCGTGGGAACTTTTTTTATAATCTTAAAGGGACTGAACCAAAGATAGTCACAAAATGCTGGAGTAATTACATGTGGTTAAGTTACATGTGGCTCCGGGAGGTAAAGAAGCTTGAGAAATATAAATGCTGAAATACGCGCGGATCAACGCGGGGTATCCAGAGCTGAAAGTTGCAATGAAATTAGATTGAACAAGACGACTTTGACACAAAAAGCAGGAGTAACTCAGCGGGACAGGCGGCAGGAGAGAAGGAAAAATGCAAAAAAAGTGAAACTATCCCCAGGGAAAATCGAGAACTTCTTGGCTCCCTTCTCCTCAGACCTAAACGCAGCGATCCCCCCTTCTCTGTGTTATGTGTGTCAACATGCATTCATTCCTGAATTCAGAGAAAAAGGCGAATGTATTCCCCTCCTCACCCCCCGAAAACAAACCTAATCCACGTTTCCCAAACACCAGTCCGAAGAAGGGTCTCAACTCGAAATGTCACCCATCCCTTCTCTCCAGAGATGCTGCCTGTCCCGTGAGTTACTCCAGCTTTTTGTGTCTATTTTTCCCAAACACTCGTTAGAATCAAGAAGCCATCTCTTGGGCTTTATGTATGAGAACCATCTCCACTTTCAGGTTTTTTCTGGAGGGATTAAAACTAATTAAATGTGTGGAACAAACTAAAAATGCAAAACTGGAAATAAAATTAATTTTGTCTAAATATCAAACGCGTATGCATTGCAATTTGCAGCGGAGACACTGGATAGAAAGTATTCAGTAGCGCGCACACCACACACACATATGTCCTACTTCCCGCTGTTAAGTTACTTAAGTTATATTTATATATATATATATACACACATACACATGTCCATGTGCTGTATATATACATTTGCGTGGTTCCTGGGTTGCCTACTATATATAACTATATTGCCTACTATATTGCCTAGAGAGAGAGTATATATATTATATATATATATATATAATACTTAGAAACATAGACAATAGGTGCAGGGGTAGGCCATCATCCCTTCGAGCCTGCACCGCCATTCAATATGATCATCGCTGATCATCCAATCAGTATCTGTACCTGCCTTTCTCTCCATACCCCCTGATCCCTTTAGCCACAACGGTCACATCTAACACCCTCTTAAATATAGCCAATGAACTGGCTTTCAACTACCTTCTGTGGCAGATAATTCACAGATTCACACTCTCACAATTGCAGTATATATAATATATATATGTATTTGTTGTATAATGTGTATATACATATTATATATATTATATATATTTCAATTCCAACCCCGAAGCAATTGAGAGGCGATTTCTTGGGGCCATGTAATTTTAACGTGTGTCTTTGCTTTTAAAAGTGAAGCTGTTTAATTGTTTACGCTGCGCTGTGTTTCGTGTTGGGGAGAGTGCTGCTGTTACAATGCTTTCGATTCTATTCTGCCCTCCCCCTTCCACAGAAAAATGCCTAAATTTGTCTTTGTGCCCACTCTCCTGGGAGCAATCCAAACCAGGGGAACAATGAACCCTCAGAGGCTCCGCGTTCCTTGCTCCTATATATGGACCTCGCTCGCTCGCAACTGTATGAGCGCTCGATCAACCAGACATCGGCCAACACGGAGGCCTGATTACTGAAAACAAATAAACTTGTACCAGACTATCATCTTCCTTCCGCCACCCGTACCACGGCACCACACTTTCAACAGAAACCTTAATATTTAAAGAATATATTACGGGACATTGGATTGTCTGGAAGAAGGGTCCGAGCAGAAAACGCCACGTGTGTGTGTGTGTGTGTGTGCGTCTGTGTTGTGTGTGTGTGTGTGTGTGTGTAGTCTGTGTGTATCTGTGTGTGTGTCTGCTGTGGGTCCCGGCAGCCGCTCAAAGGCAGTCACCCGAGCTGCTTCCTTCCTCTGAAGTGGCGGCCAGTCCTGCTGTCTGTGTGTGTGTGTTGTGTGTGTGTGTGTGTGTCTCTCTCTCTCTCTGTCTGTGTGTATCTGTGTGTGTGTGTGTCTGCTGTCGGGTCCCAGCGGCCGCTCAAAGTCAGTCACCCGAGCTGCTTCCTTCCTCGGAAGTGGCGGCCAGTTCTGCTGTCTGTGTGTGTCTGTGTGTATTTGTGTGTGTGTGTGTGTCTCTCTCTCTCTCTGTCTGTCTGTGTGTATCTGTGTGTGTGTCTGCTGTCGGGTCCCGGCGGCCGCTCAAAGTCAGTCACTCGAGCTGTTTCCTTCCTCGGAAGTGGCGGCCAGTTCTGCTGTCCGTGCCCGGCGCGCTGCGGCAGCCACCCAAGCTAATTCACTCCCCGGCCACAATAAAACCATATAGCAACAGGCCATCTCTGCCCTTTTACTCCGTGCTGAACACTACTCACCTAGTCCCATCTACCTGCACTCAGACCGGAGCGTGGCAAGTGGGTTACTGACCCCAATCCCCTCCTTCTCAACGCCAGACTCCCCAAATACTATGAACTGAGCTCTCCCCCCACCCCGGGAAATACAGTATTTAAAAACATAAAGCACCAAGAAATGCACTTACCACGTTATTGGCTACTGGACGGTGCGCATTTTCCCTTTGTAGGTCATATCAATAGATGTGGCCGCGCTGAAATAACTCAAAGCCACAGGATGGAGATGTATTTTAACATTGTTGCTTTATTAAAACATACCTTCATTCACGGTTGGCTCAAAAGTAACGGGAGAGAACTTGGTAACTCGGGAGAGGAAGTTGGGAGCATCGCAGCAATGACATACCCGTGGGAACTCGGTTACACACTTGATCATGAACTTGAAGTCTCGTACACAGCCACGAGTCTTTCACTTGGGGTACCTCGTGGGTCAACTCTCACCGTGAGACAGGGCCATTAGTTGGGACATCTTGGGTGGCAAAGGCGGGTTGGGCCGAAGGGCCTGTTTCTGTGCTATCTGACTGAAAAATGTTTGGACTTACTGATACATAAGATTTAGATGTGTTTATGTTATTCACCAACAATGTTGTTGTATTTCCAGGGAAGAAAGTGCCTTGGTCGACCAGTTTGTCTTTGAAGTATTGGTTGTATATGTGGAAAGCCTTGCCCTCGCACATGCAGATGATAAATCATTGGGTAAATTATTTTCAATGTCTGTAATTTATCTGGTATCTGCGAATGCTAAAGTATCATTATTGAATCGTGTTGTAAGCTGGGCCTTATTTTAAGCTTGCTTGACACTTTTCTTGAAGAAAGTGGAACTATTTTTGACAGTTTAAACAAAAAACTACTGGGGAAACTCCAGAGATGGTGCCTGACCCGTTGAATTACTCCAGCACTTTGTGTCTATCTACTGGAGAAACTCCGTGGATAAAGCAACATTTGCAGAGACGAGGGCTGCGATAGGGTCTGCCTATTTGTTCAGTCCATTAATCCACAGATACAAAATTGTCCTGTCTGTCATTCTTCAAAAATAACTTTAGCAAGAGGTATTTTTCCAAGGATTGTGCACTGTGCCCCAATAAAATGTCTGAAACTGCCGTGCAAATATTGAGTAAAAATTATTCCGCAAGTACTTCTGTTTTCTTTTATGATGCTTAAAACTTTTATGGTTTATATTGCATTAAAGTAATTTAAATTCTGTAAAAAATAACATCAATCCTTAAATTCATATTGATGAGGTTTTATTCTTTGGTAAATATGTATTTAAAAATATTGAAAGCAAATGGATATTATTTCTCTGTAGGTACAGTACAGCAGTGCTGTGATGCTATTGATCACCTGAAACGGATTATAAAACAAAAGGCTTCCACTTTGAATAGCCCTGTGAAGAGGCGTGTGCCCAGGTTTGTGGCTTATTGTGAACTTCTCAGCTTCCTAACTCAAAAAATGTGCGCATTTGCTATTGGTAGGCCATTGCATGTAGAACAATGTTTTCATGTTTCAAATTTATCGTCCTAATTTATTGCAAATCTGCTTCCTCACACTTTATTACATCACCTTTAATTGCTGGAGAATAGGTTGATTGATGCTGGCATTCTCCAGACACTTGAACAAAAACAAACTGCTGGAGGGCGCATCTATGAAGGGAAATTGACAGATGATGTTTAATCTGATGGGAAATGGACAGAGGAAGTTGGGATCTTTCTTCAAGACGGCAGTCAGGGAGATAGTTGGCAGAAAGAGATGAGGGGAAGGGGTGGGACAAGTGAGAGGTGAATAGAGGTAAGTAGGATTGATTGGCAGATGCATCAGATGGAATGAATGAATGAATGTTTATTGGCCATGTTTTCACATACATGAAATTTGCCTTTGTGCTCCACCCACAAGTGACAACATGAAATACAGTGACAGTTAGGAATGACACATATTAAACATTAATAATAAAACATTATTGATTGAACATGTGAATAAAATAAAATACCAGAGCAAAAGGAGGCTACAGATTTTTGGGTTATTGAGTAGAGCTACTACTCATTGAAAAAAACAGTTTTTATGTCTGGCTGTGGACAGTCCAGAGTCACCTTCCAGAGGGAAGTGATTCAAAGAGTTTGTGGCCAGGGTGAGAGGGGTCAGAGATGATCTTACCCGCTTGCTTCCTGGCCCTTGCAGTGTACAGTTCGTCAGTGGAGGAAAGGTTGCAGCCAACAACCTTCTCAGCTGATCGAACGATTTGCTGCAGCCTCTGGGTGTTGTGCTTGGTGGCTGAGCCAAACCAGACCATGATGGAGAAGGTGAGGACAGACTCTACGATGGCCATATAAAATTGGACCATCATTGCCTGTGGCACATTGTGTTTCCTCAGCTGCCGCAGGAAGTACATCCTTTGTTGGGCCTTTTTGACTGTGGAGTCAATGGTGCCCCACCCCCCATTTAAGGTTTTTGGAAATAATGGTTCCAAGGAACTTAAAGTACTCCACAGATGTGACTGTGGTGTTGTTGATGGAGAGTGGGAGGAGGGGAGGGTGAGCTCTCCTAAAGTCTACAATCAATTCCACCGTCTTAAAGCATTGAGCTCCAGATTGTTACGAAGGCACCAGGACGCCAGCTGTGTCACTTCCTGTCTGTAGGCAGATTGCTCCCCATCCTGGATCAGTCTAATCAGGGTTGTGTTGTCCACAAAGTCGAGAAGCTTGACAGGAGTCTGTGGGGGTGCAGTCGTTGGTGTAGAGAGAGCAAAGGAGTGGAGAGAGTATGCAGCCTTGCGGTGCTCCTATGCTGAGGGTCTGCAGATCTGAGATATGCTTTCCCAACCTCACATGCTGCCTCCTGTCTGTCAGGAAGTTGATGATCCACTGACAGAGGGGTTAAGACACAGTCAACTGGGACAGTTTGGAGTGTAGTATCTCTGGCACAATGGTGTTGAATGCAAGGCTAAAATCCACAAACAAAATCCTTGCATAAGTCCCCTGGCAGTCTAGGTGCTGGAGGATGAAATGCAGGCCTAGGTTGACTGCGTCATCCACAGATCTATTGGCCCGGTATGCAAACGACAGAGGGTCCAGTAGGGGGTTTGTGATATTTTTCAGCTGGGGTAGCACGTCTTTCAAGGGTCTTCATGACTGCAGAGGTCTATGCGACAAGACCATTAATCCTTGTCTTTTTGGGTACAGGGACAATAGTGGAGACTTTGAAGCAGGCAGGGATAGTACAGGGTTTGTGGGGACTGGTTGAAAATGTCTCTGTAGACTGGTGCCAGTTATTCAGCACAGAGCTTGAGGGTAGAGGGGGAAACATTGTCCGGTCCTGGAGATTTCCGGCTTTTCTGTCTTCGGAATAGCCTCTCCACCTCCTCAATTTCTATTTTTGGTGATGGAGAAGTGGCCTGACTGATGTTGGGTGGCAAGGAGGGGATGGGTAGTGGACAAGGGCCCAGTCAGGCTGTAAGTGGGTGTTACGTGGTGATTAGAGAGGAGTGGGTGGGAAAGGGTCCAGTCTTTGCAGACTGTAGTCAGGCTGTAAGTAGGTAAGTATTGCCCTGTGGTTAGAATCCCTCATTGCCAGTTGTGGCAGATGTGCTCCCTCAGCTGCCTTACCTCTGAACATTGAGATTCTCCAAACGTGTCATGCCTACAATCCCTGACTCCGCTCCTTCTACTAAACTACTCGGTCACCTTGCGCACACCTCTCCATCCATTCCTCCTCCCCACCCTGTCTCCCAGTTCCTTAACATCCTCTTTCTAACCATTACTTATCCCTATCACTTCCGGGTCCCCTTTACCCCCATCCCTGACCAACCCCCCTACCCCCAAAACTTCCAATCCCCCAAACATCCTTGTACACAACACAAATGCATGGAACACCTTTCTTATCATATTTCAAGACTCAGTACTGCACTTACCCTCAATGCAGCCTCGCTCTCCGCTTATCACCTCTAGCCTAAGCAATTATCTACACCCTTCTCATCCTGGATTCACCTTTCACTTGCAAGTTCTTGTCCCACCCCTTCCCCTCACCTCTTTCTACCAGCTATCTCCCTTCTACTCCATTCTCAAAAGGGTCCTGACACAAAATGCTGTCTATCCATTTTTCTACATAGACACTGCCTGATCGGCTGAGGTGCTCCAGCAGTGTCTTTTTTTTCCCCAAGATTCTAGCATCTTTGGTGTCTGCATTCTTCAGGTACTTCATTATGTTTGAGTCACCATTTTAAAGTGTATTTCAGTCATATATTTGACTGGGTGGTACAATCAAGCCCAGCTATGATTTGTGTGTATTTTCAAGCAGTGTCATTGGGATTGTGAATCTTGGTCAATTACCTTAATTTCCACACCCCACCAACTCTTGCAATGCTTCACTTCTCTCACCGAAAACAGAGAGGCTGATATAAATGGAGACACAGGTAACTGCAGATGCTGGAATCTTTGAGTAAAACACAAAGTGCTGGGAAACTCAGCAGGTCAGACAGCATCTGTGGAGGAACAAGAAGGGTCGGAACCCCTCTCCAGACTGCTAAACATTGTCTTACCACTACCTAGCTCATTGAATTTTAGATAAACTGATTTACTGGATGAACAGATAAAGCAGGTGTCAATCAGTCAATCTCTTGAGCCCTCGCCACTATTCATTAATATCACGGCTGATCCAATCTTGGCCTCAACACCGCTCTCAGTTGCACCTGCCTATATTTTCTAACTTACTTGTATTATGTCAGTATCTCCCTGGAATATATTAAATGACCGGTAGCACAATTCTCTAGGTAGAGAATTCTGAAAAATTACCATCCTATGAGGGAATAAATTCCTCTTCAGTACATTACATTACCTGCCAAATTACTTATTGTTACATGCTAACTTGTGTTTTGTGACCCAAAGGGAAGGGTGGTGGGAAGATAGGAATGTGGGTGAGGGGTGGGAAGGGGGGCCCAGAGGGTACATCACCTCCAGATCCAGATCTCTAGAACAGCGTTTTGTAGTATCACAATTTTTAAGTATCTTTCGTCATTCTTCTATGTTATAAAGAGTGCTTGAGTACCTTCTTTTGGAAAGTGAGCAGAATAGCACTATCTACCAGATATTATTTTATGTACATTGGAACATTTATTTTAAGTGTTCCAAACCAGAGGATCGTAGATGGCCTCATTCTTTAGGGAACGGGGGTTCCCCTCTTCGACTATAGGTGAGGCTCTCACCAGGGTCTCCTCTATATCCCACAGTTCCGCACTCACGCCCCAACCCCCCACTCATAACAAGAACAGAGTCCCCATGGTCCTCACCTTCCACCCCACCAGCCGTCACAATAGATAATCCATCTCCAATGGGGTTCCACCACTGGCCACATCTTCCCATCTCCTCCCCTTTCGGCTTTCCGCAGAGACCGCTCACTCCGTAACTCTGTCAATTCGTCCCTTCCCACCCAAACCACCTCCTCCCCTGGTACTTTCTCTTGCAACCGCAGGAATGCTATACTTGTCGCTTTACCTTCCCCCTTGACTCCATCCAAGGACTCAAGCAGTCTTTCCAGGTGAGGCAGAGGTTAACCTACACCTCCTCCAACCTCATCTATTGCATCTTCTGCTCTAGGTGTCAGCTGCTCTACACTGGTGAGACAAGCGTAGGCTTGGCGATCGCTTTGCCCAACATCTCCGCTCGGTTCGCACTAACCAACCTGATCTCCCAGTGGCTCAACACTTCAACTCCCCCTCCCAGTCCGAATCTGAACTTTCTATCCTGGGCCTCCTCCATGACCAGAGTGAGTCCCACCGCAAATTGGAGGAGCAGCACCTCATATTTCATTTGGGCAATTTACACCCCAGCGGTATGAACATTGACTTCTCCAATTTCAGTTAGTCCTTACTTTCTCTCCCCTTTCCAGCTCTCCCGCAGCCCACTGTCTCTGCCTCTTCCTTTCTTCTTCCCGCCCCCCACTTCCACATCAGTCTGAAGAAGGGTCTCGACGCAGAACGTCACCTATTCCTTGGCTCCATAGACGCTGTTTCACCCGCTGAGTTTCTTTTTTTAAATTTTTTTATTATTTATTAGAAGCAAATGTTCAAAAATATAACCAATGGCATATGGAATAATACAGTTATTGTACAGCTTCAATTTTAACTTTTAGCTAGAGTTAGAAGAGAAAGGAGAAAAAGCAAGAAAGAGAAAAAGTGAAATGTGCAAAGATAAACCTAGACTACCAAAGTGGTGTAGCAAAAGAATAAGATAAACCTAGACTACCAAAGTGGTGTAGCCTAAGAAGAAAGAAAGAAGAAAGGAATAGAAAAAGTAAGAAAAATAAAAAAACAAAAAGAGAAAGAACAAAAAAAGTGGCGATATACCTGTCGCGCATCCCTCCCCACCAATCACCCAACCCATAATTAGATTTAACTCCGAAGTTGTGTTCTACCATACTATCCTTGTAATAAATCAATGAATGGTGTCCATGTCTTCGAAAAATGATCTGTTTTTTTTGCCAAGACAAGTCTAATATTTTCAAGATGTAACGTCTCAGACATGTTTGTGATCCACATTTTAAGACGCATGTATGTTTCCAAAATTTGAGTATTAGTTTTTTTGACGTTTTCAGGCCATAATTAAGGAAACGTCTTTGAAATAATGATAGCTCAGAGCAGGCTTCTAGTACCTAGGTACTAGGTACCTAGTTGACTTCACTTGTCTCCAGATTCGTAAAGTACTGTGGATAATCGCATTTTTCTCATATAGTGTTTTCTTCAAATTTATTGGAGAGAGAAGAATCGCGCCTATATTAAAAGGCGAACAATCCTCTCTCTCCATTATTAACCAATTTATCTGTTGGCCTGCATTGTCCAACCAATAGGTTACATTTTTAATATCCGTTGCCCAATAATAGTACAATAGTTGGGGAGAGCCAGTTTCTTTGGGTTTACATAGATGCCGTTTATGAATTCTATGTGTTTTATAATCCCAAATAAAGTTTGTAATCAGAAAATCAAGTTTTTTGAAACAATTTTTAGGAAGATATATCGGTATTGATTGGAATAAGTCTAGGATTTGTGGAAGGAAGATCATCTTTATAGCATTTATTCTGCCTATGAGAGACATCGGAAATGTTTTCCAAAATTGAACAAGAGCGTTTAATTTAGTAACTAAAGGAGGAAGGTTTGCGTTAAATGGAGAAGTATATTTTCTGGTTACCTGAACACCCAGATATTTGAATTTTTCCGTAGCAATTCTGAAAGGGAATTTTTAGAACGTGTATCGGCTCTTGAGGTTTTATTGATATAATTTCACTTTTGTTCCAGTTTATTCTATATCCCGAAAAGGAATCGAATTCCTCTATAAGATTTAATATACTTGGAATGCTAACTTGGGAATTGGTGATATATAATAATACATCATCTGCATATAATTATATTTTATTATTGGAGTATTTAGTGTCATAGCCGTGAATGTTTGGATGTACTCTTATACTTTCCGCTAGAGGTTCAATTGCAAGGGCAAATAACAGGGATGATAATGCACATCCCTGTCTATTGCCCCTGGATAACTGAAATTTAGGTGAGAGTATATGGTTAGTCAGTATTCTGGCAGTTGAGTTTCTCCAGCATTTTTGTCTACCTTCGATTTTTCCAGCATCTGCAGTTCTTTCTTAAACATGAACTTTAAGTGTGTTATTGTTGGGTGAAATTAGGCTGTGGATTGCAGAATCTTAAACCTAGAATGTTGAGATGGTGATCCAGAGCACCCAGAGAAAACCCACGTGGTCACAGGAAGAACATGCTAACTCCACGCAGATAGCTGTCTCTTTTGAAATAGAACACTTGTTCTCAGGAAGTGAGGAAGGTTTAGGTTCTCCAAGTGCCTGGTCAATGGGAACATAAATATGACCATGGTTACCTCAATATCTTTCAAAAGGAAACTGTAAAATACATGTCTAGCTAAGTATGTAATTGTAATGTGCCTTTTATATTGTACCTTTGATTTTTGCAGGGGATTTTCCTCTGATCTGACGGTGTGTTTAACAGATATTGTCCTATGGCTGCTGGCTCAATGTGGACGACCCCAAACAGAGTGTAGGCACAAATGCATGGAACTCTTTTATGAGCTTGTTCCCTGTTTGCCAGGTGTGTTTTATTTGCATATTTTGGAAGGATTTTATAATAAATCTTTTAAATTTATTTTAACACTGTACCTACTGTAAATTGGTGGATCTTGCTAGCTAGTCTATGAGTAACTATCAAAACCTTGAGCATATACTTTGCCTCTTTCGCTCCCAATTTTCCTTGTTCATGTCTCTTCCAAATATCTTACTGTCTGTCCACCTTGATATTGCACTAGATTACTATTAACATTGTACTGTAAAACTTCACAGTACTGTTGGGTTGTCTGATGTTCATTTACTGCTATTTCAAGTTGTTGTATGCCTTGATTCATGAGAGTGCATCCATGTATTTACTTTCAGGAAACAAAACGCCACCATCTTGGCTGGATGAAATTCTGAAGAAGAATGATGTTTCATTTCTTATCAATAAGTTTGAGGGTGCTGGCAATGAGAACGGTGCATCAGGTATCATATATCACCCCACGCTTAATGATCTACAAGAACCCTTCAGTACAAGAACAACTGTGCAATGGATGGATATGTTGCTGGCGGCTCTAGACTGTTACAATACATTCATTGGTCTCCATATGCTCAAACCCAATGAACTACTCGGTGAGTTTGTTGTGTGTGGATCCTGAATGCAGGTTGCTCTTTGTCTCATTGGATTATTAGAATATATATTTGTGCTCATCGACGTCTACATTTTAAAGTCTAATCGACTTCCATTTTTATGCTTAGAGGAGCTGAGAATTTCCAGTATTTTATCCAATTTGCAAGGATCGGTGATAAAACATCCTGCACAATAATTCTCCACTCCATTACTCCAGAATAATTCATTATCAGCTCCTTTCTAAGCTCCCTAGACACAATTCTGTTTGAGCTCTCTTTACAAGTTGACAGATGACAGCATTATAATAGGACGGATCACAAACACCTGATGAGATGGAGTATAGGAAGGAGACAGTGTTCACACAACATGGCGTTTAGACAACAACCTCTCCCTTAATGTCAGTAAAACAAAGGAAATAGTCATTGATTTCAGGAAATAGGGTGGTGTACCCAGACATTATCAATGGTGCTGATGTAAGGTGTAAATCTCACTACCAATTTGGCCTGGTCCACCCGCATTGACAAATTAAATTTAGCATGTCTCCAGAAATTCTTACCAACTTCCATCAGAGAAAACATCCATTTACAGCATGTTGCCTCGGAAAAGCAGCCAACATAATCAAAAATCACTTACAGCCTGGTCATTCCCCTCTACTGTCGGAAAGAAATACTAAAGCTTTAAAGCACATACCACCAGATTCAGGAACAGATTCCTGCCTGCTGTTATCAGACTACTGAACCAACTTTTCATAAGCTAAGGATATAGTCACAATCTACTAATCTACCTCATCGTGGCCCTTGCATTTTATTTCTATGTAACTCTTTCTTTCGTTGTAATACTATAGTGCTGTAATGCTATATTCTGCTCTCTGGTTATTTTTCTATTGTACTTTTGTATGGTTTGATTATACCCATTTATCGTATGACTGGATAGCTTATAAACAGCGTTTTTCATTGTATCTCAGTATACACAACAATAAATTAATACGAATTCTGTGATGTTTTGCAGGGACTTCCCAAAAATCTGGTTTTCTGAAAGCTCTAGATTTCTTCCTGAAAAACCTTGCGATGAATGACATTGCAGCGGCAGAGGAAAACTTTGCTTATGGGATGAAGGGCACACTTTACAGTCTAAGAGAGAGAGAAGAATATAATTATAGTAAATGCACGATCATTGTCCGGATTATGGAATTTGTTAGCATGGCACTGGAGAGTTGCCAGCAGGATTTCTGGAAGGTAATATTTCAAATTCCTACAGTGCATTCTGTGTACTTCCAATGAATCAAATTAAGACATATACCATATTTCCCCGCAGAGAAGACGCTATTTTTTACCCGAAAATAAGGCCCAAAAATGTGCCTGCATCTTGGAGGCCGAAGGTTAGATTGTTAGCCAAGAAAGATAGACTTGGCTATCCCTCAGTACAGTGGCTGTAAAAGGACAGCGTCACTGGGGGGGAGCACGCAAAGTAGCAAAGTTGGCTGGGCTACCAGGGGTAAAGTTGCGGGGAGGGCAGGAGAAGGAGGGGGTTGGGGATCATGCCAGCAACTCACTCAGTAGCTCGGGTGGCTGCGTGTGGCGGCCGGGTCCGGACAGCGGAACCGGCCGCCACCTCAGCGCCTTCTGCCGGCCAGTAAGCCACCGTGTCCTTCAGCACAGGCGCAATCAGTGGAGGTGGTGGTTGGAGGGTCGCTACTGGGCGGAATATATATGTAAATAAGCAATTCACAAACTCTTAAAGTGTGCAACATCTTTTAATGATAGCACAAGGTACTACATACATCCTCAAGCACTGGCTAAATTCTTCTACTGAACTGTACCCAGGGAGGGGAAGGCGTTATGATTGATGTTAACAAGGCGGGTTTAATAGTACTGAGGTAACTATATTATTGGTTGCATATAAACCATCTACATCCTTCCCCTTAGAAAATCAAAACAGATTGTTGTCACGACAACAGAATTAAACAGCAGAATTAAACAAAATTGCCATAACGAACAGGTGGCTTACTAATCCGGCCCGAGCGCGTACGGATGTCTCCCCCTTCCCCCGAAAGAGCAGAAGAGACAGGAGGACACGAGGCAGCTGGGGAACCAGGGAAGGGCGGTGGGCTGGGAGAAACAGGAGAGTGAGGACCGCGACCGGCAAGAGGGGACCCGCGCAGAGGGGAACCGGGCGCTCGATATGGGGATCGAGGAATGGGATGGGAGCCGGCTACTGGTATGAGAGTGGCGGGGATAGGGCCCCGGGGGCTGCGGCTTCGGCTCATTAACCGCAAGCTGGTGTTGTCGACTTCTTCGGTAGATGGTACTCTCATAGTCGACCAGATACGAACGACGCGAGTCGGCCACCCCAACCACGGTAGCCAGACGGGAGTGACCACTGGCGGTCTGCAACCGAACAACCTGTCCAGGCAACAGAGGATCGAGTGGTCTGCACTAGTGGTCGTGGGAACGCCGCTGGCTGTGATGTTTCTCTTGAATTCGCCTCTGCACGGAGGCAGGCTCCAGCACCCGAGGTTTCAGCTGCCGCTGGGCAATCGGGATGGTAGATCTGGTTGTTCTGGACATCAGACACTGAGCAGATGACCCCATGGCCGGATCCCTGGAAACATTCCTGAGGTTCAGGAGATCCAAATACAAATCAGAGTTGGACAGTCTCGCCTGTTCCATCAGAAGCTTGGCGCTGCGGACGGCCCGTTCTGCAAGGCCGTTGCTCTGTGGGTACTCTGGGCTGCTGGTGAAATACACGAAATTGCACTTGTCGGCAAAACTTTTGAATTCTCGGCTGGTAAACTGCCTGCCGTTGTCAGTCTGCAGCCTGACAGGGGACCCAAAAGTGGAGAAGTGTTTCCGCAGCTTTCGGATCACCATCTCTGACGTGAGGGATGTCAGTAAATCCACTTCGAACCAGTTTGAGTACGAGTCAACCAGGACAAGGTAGTGGTTACCACGCCACTCGAAGATGTCGGCAGCCAACAAGGACCAGGCCAAGGCAGCGGCGGGCTGTTGCAGCAGGGGCTGTCGCTGCTGGTGCGGAGCAAGACTGTTGCATGTGGAGCAGGCAGAAACTTGGTCTCGGATATATTTGGCCATTCCAGGCCAGTAGAATTGACACTGAGCGTGGGCGAGTGTTGCATCGACCCCAGGGTGTCCGCTATGGGCTGCGCAATAGTAAAAGTCAAATGGGGAGGACGGGACTACAACTTTATGTCCCTTGACGATGACATCATTCTGGAGCACCAGTTCGTCGCGGACCAGGAAGAAAGGCTGAGTTTCAGACTGCGCAGCGGAGCGCTTTGTTGGCCACCCTGCTTTAATCACAGAGGCAAGCCGCTGCAAAACTGGATCGGCAGCGATGTGCTCGGCCAAAACCTGTAGCTGCTTGGTGGGAATAAAGGTAACGCCCAGTACGAGCAAGTCTTCTGTTTCGTAGGGGTGGCGTGCACAGGAGGTCCGCGGTGCGCGCGATAGGGTGTCTGCAATGTGCATCTCGGTGCCCTTCTTGTAGATGATGTCGAAATCGAAACGCTGGAGCTGCAGCATCATGTGCTGCAGCCTGGAGGGGGCAGCGTGAATCGGCTTGTTAAGGAATGTCACCAGTGGCTGGTGGTCGGTTTCGACCGTAAATCTGCTGCCGAACAGGAAGTCTCTGAACTTGGAGCAGGCGAACACCACCGCAAGCAGCTCCTTCTCGATCTAAGCGTACCGCTGCTCGGTGTCCGTCATGATGCGGGAGGCATAGGAGACAGGATGTAACGATCCATTGACAGACTGAAAGCAAGCCGCACACAGACCGAACTTGGAAGCGTCACAGGTGACGGTGATGGGGCGACTCACGTCGAAGAACCGCAACGTCGGAGTGTTAATCAGTTTTGACTTGAGGCAGTCAAAGGCCTGCTGGTGATGTGGGAGCCAGACCCAGGCGATATCCTTTTTTGTCAGCTGCTGCAGGGGAGCACTCAGCTCACTGAGGTTTGGTACAAACTTCCCAAGGTAGTTCACCATGCCCAAGGCACGTCGGTGAAGGCTGCCATCTCGAATCTGCCTTCAAGGGGTCGGGTTTTAGTCCGTTAGAGGTGAAAACGTGTCCAATATACGTGACTTCTGAGACACGAAACCGGCACTTCTTTGGATTCAGCTTCAGGTTCGCCTTCCGCGCCCGATCCAGGACGCGGCGGAGGTTCAGGTCGTGCTCGGCAATGTCCTTCCCTTAAACCAGGGTATCATCCACGATGATGGCACATGGCAGGTCCGAGAATATCTGTTCCATCATTCGCTGGAACACCTCGCTAGCGGAATTGATGCCGAATGGCATTCGCAGGAACTTGAATCTGCCAAACGGTGTGGCGAAGGTCGCCAGGTCAGAAGATGGCAAGGTTTAAGTCCTTCGGGTTGATACACACACGTGTTTCGTTCATGTCTTTCTTTATTGTGGCAACCATGGTGGAGACCCAATCGGTGGGATCGCTAACCGCTTCTAGCACCCCCTTTTCGACCATGTTGTTAAGCATCGCCTCGACCCTGTCTTTCATGGTGTGGGACACCCCGTGAGGTGCGCGGACCACGGGTTGTATATTTGGGTCAATGGAAATATGGTGTGTTAGTGGTAACTTTCCCAAGTCATCGTTGAACAGGTCCTGGTATTCTGCAACCGGGTTAAACGACAGTTGCACTTTGTGGACCGTGCGGTCGAAGATCAGGCCAAGGCCAAGATCTTGGCATGCACGGTTGCCCAGCAGGGTTACGCAGTCAGAGTTCAAAACATAGAAAACCAAGTTTCTCGTGGCCTTTTGCAGCACACAAGTTAAAGTGGCCCTCCCCGCAGGCCTTAGAACTTCTCCACCATAGGCGTGCAGGGTAGCATTGTCAGCAACCAGGGGCTCATTATTCCTTATCTTGTTGAAAAGCTTTATTGACAAAACGTTGACCTTCGCACCTGTGTCTAACTTTGCAAGGAAGGTTACATAATTGACAGTTACAGATACGGAGGGATCAGAACATTGGCCGGGTGCCTGTAGGAGGGTGAACACATTTGAATCCTCGGGAGGATTAATTGGATCTGCATCATAGGATTCAGCTATGTTGGGCTGTGAGTCGTAACAGACATCAGATTGTCTCAGCATATTTAGACGGGTCTGGAAATATGTACCTGTCTCCCACGGGAACGGAATGCACGACAGGCGGCAGAGAAGTGATTCAGCTTTTTACAAAAAGTTACAGGCCTTGCCATAGGCGGGGCACGTCGACAGTCTGTGGTGCATGTAGTTACAGTTTGGGCACCTTTTTGGGGCACTTCAGCAGGACCTAGGTTGGCACGCGGCAGAAAAGCATTGTTTCCCAGCCGAGGCTGTGGTCTCCTAAACCCAGCCAGGTTGACAGATTTATTGCCCGAGTCCCAGTGGTCATCTGGCAATACAACGACCTCAGACAATTTGCAGGCATGCACGGCTTTTTACAAGGTTAGATCCGGATCCCTTAGAAGCTCACATCGCAGCTTCTGGTCACGCATGCCAGTTACTAAAATGTCTCTAGTGAGCTGGTCTGTCATGTCACCAAAACGGCACCGCTGGGCGAGATAACGCAAATCAGCAATAAAACATTCAACAGGTTCATCCGGCAACTGTTTCCTTGTAAAGAACCGTGCCCTCTCTAGAATGCGGTTCGAGGGCAGGTCACAAATCTCCCTGAACTTACGTAGCAGGCAATCGGGGTCACTGGCACCACGTTGTTGTCGTCCAGGACCGCTGGAGCGTAGGTGAAAGTTCTGGCTCTCTTCATGGCATCAGGTCCGACAAGGTTGAGTAGGAGGGAGGCTTTAAGGGAGTCAGGATCAGCGCGGTGTGCGACGTTGACAAAGTGTGTAAAATCAAATTCAAACGTGGCCCAGCGCTCAGGGATGTCAGCATCAAAGACAAGCTGCGCGGGCTTTCTGCAAGAGGACGCCATGGTCAGAGAGATTAAGCACAAAAGGCACAAATCAAAAAAAAGAAATAAAACCAGATAGACAGGAGACGCAAGTGTCTTCCAGCTTCGACACCATGTAAATAAGCAATTCACAAACTCTTAAAGTGTGCAACATCTTTTAATGATAGCACAAGGTATTACAAACATCCTCAACCACTGGCTACATTCTTCTACTGAACTGTACCCAGGGAGGGGAAGGCGTTATGATTGATGTTAACTAGGCGGGGTTAATGGTACTGAGGTAACTATATTATTGGTTGTATATAAACCATCTACACACCCTCTCCCTCTCCCTCTCCCTCTCCCTCTCCCTCTCCCTCTCCCTCTCCCTCGTCCCCCGCTCCCTCTCTCTCTCCCTCTCCCTCTCCCTCTCCCTCTCCTCTCTCCTCTCCTCTCTCCCCCTCTCTCTCTCCCTCCCTCTTCCCACCCTCCCCTCTCTCCTCTCTCCTCCCTCTCCTCTCTCTCTCTCTCCTCCCCTCCCTCCCTCTCTCCACTCTCCCTCCCTCTCCTCCCCCTCCCTCCTCCCTCCCTCCCCTCCCCCCCTCCCTCCCTCTCTCCCTCTCTCTCTCCCTCCCCCCCCTCTTCCCCCTCCCTCTCTTCTTCACCCCCTCCCTTCCCCCTCCCGCCCCCCCCCACGCGAAATATGGTCATTATGGTCAACAGTGCCATGCAAGTATGGATTTTTAACCGCTTCTAGCAATCTATGCATTCTTCTTGTCAGATGTTATGTCTGCCTCTTTTTCCATACATATAATTCACAAAATGGGGGAATTAAATCCTTCAATGTGCAGTCAACCACATTCCTTATTGAAAATTGATATTTCTTTCCTTTGCTCATCTGCAATTGTACAATGTATACTGTTGGACAATCTATACAATCTATACTGTTGGACAATCTATACAAGTGGAATCAAATCAAGTTGATTGTCCGATGCGTATGTTGAGGTACAAGTACAATGAAAAATGTGTTTACACCAGCCTAATAGGCACATAGATTCAGACAAACACACAAAAAAATAAGTTATACATAAATTATGTGTAAAATTCTACAAGGCAGTAGAAAAAAACAAAACAACATAGCTGTGGATCTGAGATGATTTAACATCAGCAGCTCATAAAGACAGAGGAGTTAATTTGGTTTCTTAAAATTTCTTTATATATAAACAAACAATAATATTACAAAGACAAAAACAATGTCCCCAAATCTATGTAGTTTGGAACTTAATTGGATGTTGTCGTGTTTAATCACCTGATGGTTGTAGGGAAGAAGCTGCTTCTGAACCTGGACATTACAGGTTATCCTGCTGTTCCCTGTGTGCTTATCATTCCCAATTGACGTTAATTGCGATGATTATTAAATTGAAATTGTAACTGGAAGATATTTGCTCCGAGCCTAGGTTGGATTGCTGCAATGCAGCACAATATGAAAGCTGAACATATGTAAAGTATGTTAATGTTCACTGTGAGCAAGATGACAATCTGCAAATTAAAATCGATAGAAAGCAACAACTTAAGTTGTCTGAATTATTACAATAGAATCAAGGCCTTTTATGATAATTGCAAAGGAGGTTGTGCATATCAGATTGTTTCCATCATATGTCAGAATGCTAGAGATATTCTGCATATATTAGAGTGAGTGTAGCCCGTGTTTGAAATTTCTATGTTTGACTCCAATTGTTAATTAGGGCACCTTAATGGTGTCATATGTTGCAGGGGAACAGAAATAAATAATTCCACGTCACATTATTCCTAGTCATAGGAAAAATGAACTATTAGGTCAACCAATTTATTTAAAGGAGCACGTTAATTCCAAATTCTTTGGCACCTTTATGGTCCCTTTATGTAAAAATTGAGCATTTCTTATTCTTGCTGCATGAAAATATCTGATGGAAGTTCTTGATAACATGTAAGTTTGCTGTGAGCTCATGTCACTAAATAGATACAAAAGTTAAAATTTAGTAGTGCTTTTAATATCTGTCATGTAAAGTGCAGAATGATGAATTGCTCAGACTCGTTTTAATATTTGCATTCAGTACCAGGGGATTGCTGGAAGGCAGCTTTGATTTAACATTCGTCATTGCCGATGAGAGGAGGCCTGCTGTAGGAAGGTACTGCAGATGCTGGTTTAAACCAAAGATTGACACAAAATGCTGGAGCAGCTCAGCAGGACAGGATAGAAGGAATGGGTGACGTTTCGGGTCGCGTCCCTTCCTCAAACAGATATGCCTTCTTGTACCATTATAGATTTAATTGTGAAAGTGCTCCCATTGTACAGTTGAGTAAGGAGTTCCAGATTTTAGACCTAACAACAATAAATAATTTATATTCATCCCATTTAAATACATTGAACCAAATGAGTTCATGTTTTCGTTTCGATTTTGCTTGTTCAAATGCAACTTTTAGAACATCATTGGATTGCTCTTCCCATTTTCTCTTCAGGTGCTTGAGAAAGACTTACTGAATTCCTGTCTGTGTGAACTAATAGCAGCAGTAGTGACTGATCCACCCAGTGTAGGGTTTAATATGGCAGATGTACAAGTGATGAAAGGTCTGCCTGATGCCTGTGTTAGACTTTTGAAAGCTGTGGTAAGATCTCCTTTTTGCAAAATGTTAGAAGACAGCATGAGAAAAAGAATCACATTGCAAAGGTAAGATGGAAAATGTTTGAGATAAAGAAAATAAATGTAGAATCCCTGCAACTGCATTTACAAGATATACAAAGTGTTTAAAACCAAATTGTATTTACAGTATATGGTGCTCATTGATTTTGACAAGTGTAATTGAACAAGATCAAGAGGAGGTAAGGGGGTGGAGGTTGAGGGGCAAGCTAAATATTGGTCATGGCTATGAGAAACGTTGAGTGTCTGGTTGGCCAAAGACATGGCTACTAATAACGGGAAAATGAGTCAGCTATCTAAGATAAGGAATTGGCAAAACGCAAAGATCTAAAAGGGTGAAAATTTTCGGACTGAACCATGAGGGGATAACAACACAAGGTTGAGTATTTTATATGTTGTTATGGCATATCAATGTTGATAAAGTAACATGAGGGCATGTGGAAGTAGAATGGCTTCACTTAAGATCTACAATTTTGGACACATTCAGGTTAATGGAGGGTCGAAGGTGGGAGGCTTTCCAGGAATGTATTGGAATAGTTCAGATTGAAGGAGCCACAAAGGTGCAGAAAATTTCACCTGGGTAGTTCAAATTGGGATTAAATCAGATGCCAGTGTGAAATTCTGCCTTTTACCGTGACATGGAATGAGGATGGAAATAGTACCATGTGGATAGATATTCCAAGGCTTTAACCTTGTTTGAGTAAGAAAGGCAAAGATGGGTGGAGTTCCCACCATCTTCGGTATGCACTTATTGCTGTTCAGTATACAGTGACTAATGCTGGCAAGACTACTCTTACATTCACAAGAAAGAGCTTTCCAAGCATCCGGATAATTTGGAAGGCGAAATAGAGGGGGAAATCCGTTTCAAGTTACTAAAAATTGTTAACTGGCGCATTGCTTGATGATTTCCATGACCATCAACTGTGAGAACATTTATATCCTTCAAAAAATGAAAAAAATGATATGGATAAATTGCATGAAAGATATAATCCAAAACACTACGATAATTATTTTGTAATAAATAGTGAAAATACAAAGTAAAATTATTGTCTGAACAATTGAAGTTTCAGCACGAGATCTTGCATCTGAATAATCTTTTAACAAAGATACCTAAACAACAATTTAAACTATCTTTTCTATTTTCAAGTGATAGTTAAATGTTTGCATCACTTTATTTTTTCAGACTCCCAAAATGTGACATAATTTTTTATTAATTGATATTTTATTATATTTTACAGCATAGAAGATCTGTGCAGTGTGAATCTATACAGTCAGACTGATCATGACAAATTAAGTTCCATCCTCTCAGCATGCAAACAGCTTTACAAGGCTGATCTTCTCAACTCTGCGTTGAAGTGCCAGGTAATTTTCAAATATCGCAAGATCACTGACATAGTAAGTGTGTCCCTCATCTGTAAGCGATTTCCTTGTATCTGAATAATTCCTATATAAGCGGCAGAAGTTGAGGACAGAATGCTTTTGTTATTGAACAAGTACATAAGTATGGTTTTTCATGCTGTACCTAAAGATCAGATCCAAAAGTTAGTTGCGATGGAGAGTTATTTAAAGATATTTCAATTTTTTTATCCTAAACATTGCAATTTAACACAGTGCCTGAAGAGTATAATACTCTGTTCCAATGATAAACAACAAAAAGGATGACACTGATATGCGGTTAATCTAAATAGAAAACTGTAAGCTCAATTGGATAGGGTATCTTTTGGCATTAAAGAATCTGTGATTTGGACGTGCCTCTGGATTTTGACGTGTATGATGAATGAAAAGTTTGACCTATCCAGTTGGCCCTCGATCTAACTTGATCTTGAACTTTAAGATGCGTTTCCTGGAGGAAGATAACATCTGACTTAAATGCTTTCAGCTGTGCTAAAATCTTACCCCTTTTAATACGTTCGTTAGCCCCCCTAATATTCCAACTGCAAAATGAGATTCCTCCCGATTTATTTTGTTTAGTGTCTTGCATTTTAACTAGGTTTAATACCTATGTATCTTGCGGTGCATCCATACCTCAGGTCTTTAAGCAATGGGGGAACAGTCAACCTACCAAGTTCAGTTTGTGGATTCCTTTTGCGATTATCCTTGAATAAAAAAAACACACATGTGATTAATTGTGATAGCAAAAAATATATATTAAAAGTGAAAATACAGTGACCGAGCTTGTCGGCACTGCAATAAGTGGCCCACCTGTTGGCGGGAGAAAACATTATATCGACTTCCGTTGTCGATGTTAAATAAACAAACAAATAGCTCCATTCCCTCAATAGGTCATAACATATTCATACTAGAGCGGAGCAGATTCCAAATCAACTATATAATACCTAATTGCAGTATATATATCCATTTCATATGTATTCCCAAATATATCTAACTGTTTTATCTACAGAGTGTTAAGCATCAGTTTTTACCTCGAAAATAATCAGCTATTGGTTGAAGGGGCTACCTAGGGCAGGCTTCTGGATCTGAGCCAGGAGCCCGTCATCTCCCTCACAACCCGGTTATAAATCTGCTTAAAACTTATTAAGATATTAAGTTATAGATGTTAGTTTGTAAATCAGCCCCTTACTACCGATCTGGTTAATGTTCATTACAATTTCTATGATAGTATTCTATGTTTTAAGTGCTAAAAGTGTTATTTCTATAACATTAGGTGATTCAGTTAAATTTTTAAACCACGCTAATTGCTCTGTTCAGATTATATTGTAAAGCTCTGTATTCAGTGTTTATCTTTTTCCGCTTCACTTGGAACCCAGTATGTCCTTGAATTAACATTCCTCGATAAGCCGTCGAGTCTAAACACAGGGAGAGTTCCATCTTCTGTTGAACACATTTCATGGTGAAATAGTAAAGAGAGAGAATATCCATACAGTACAGCTTTTCAAGTTACTTATTCTCTTCCACGATGGTTAAGGCAGATTTATATGCACTCTCCGGATTTGTAAACGATTTTTGCTGATCGTTGTAAGAAATGCGCATTCTCGCGGGAAAGTAGACTCCATATCTGACAACCTTCACGCCTTGGAGCGCTTGCTTTACCTTGTAGAACAGATTTCTTTTTTGGGCCACTTCATAGGGGTAATCTCTAAATATTTTGAAGGTTGTCTGCTCGTATTTCAGTGGTACTCCATATTTGATATTACTCATAACCTCTTCCACGCCAGAGATGTCCCGAAATTTCACAATGATCTGACGTGTGTATTCTGAGCCTGTTTGGGATTTTTGTTTGAATCTCGGAATTCGATGTGCCGCTTCAATTTTCGGAAGGTTAGGAAGATTGAGAGCTTCTTTAATTAGATCCGCAGCAAACTCCCGAGAGTTATCTCCCTCAGCTTCCTCGGGTACTCCTACTAGCCTTAGATTAAAGCGTCTCGAACGTGTTTCCAAGTCTAAGCACTTATCTGAACATTTTGCCAGCTGTTTTGCGGTGAGATCGTGCTGTATCTTAATTTTCTTCATATCCTTGGCCATTCGTCCCATCTCTTCCTCCATCTCTTTCATGGTTTTCACATATGAGGAGATAGTCTCATGCACTGCAACAAACTTCTTATTAGTGTCTTCTTCCCCCTTGTCCATTCGCTCCAATAGTTTTCAACTCTCACATCTTCAATTCTTTTATTTACGGTGTTGATCGAATCCTGCACAGACTCAATAACTTTCAAATTGCCCGTATTCGTATTCAGCATTAGCTTATCTGTTATATCTTTCATCATTTTTTCCTTGTGCGTTCCGTCCACCTTTTCATCTTTCAGTTCTCTTACCGTTTGCTTTAAGTCCTCCAAGTCTTTCTCCTTATCTGCCTTAGCTCTTGTAGACATTTCGGAAGGCAGTTTTCCTTCAAGAGCGCCTTCAAAAGTCGATTCTCCAAGCTCTTCAGGCTCTTTCTCAGTGCTGCAGTATATTTTTGAAATGCTTCTCTGAGGACTCTGAGCAGAAATCAGATTCTGCATTTAAAGGGTTAAATCCAGAGTTTAATGCACAGCACTTATTGTTGACGCCATCAGCAGAGCATCCAAGGCCTCCGATAACCTTTTTTTAATCGGTCCCGATCTACAGACCCAGTTTTAATGCGAAAAATCGCAAATTTTCGGGAGCGGAGCTATTTGTGGCGACTGTTACCAAAACATGGCGCCACCAGAAGACTTGGTTTGTTATTACATTTTAAATTATTCCTGATAAGGTGACTGCAAACATGAAAAACTCTTGCACCCTACAGATCTGAAGTTTTTCCCAGAAGCTCTTGTTCACGCACTATTGCTCTTACTGTGCAACTGATCATTACTCATAGAGTCGTACAGCATGGAAACATACCATTCAGTCCAAACTGTCCATGCCATCCCAGTTGCCTAAGCTGACCATGGGACTTCAGACCCTTCTTCACTATCCATTTCCTCTGCAGATGCTGCCTGATCTGCTGAATTACACTAACACTTTGTGCTTTGCTCAAGATTCCAGTATTGGCAATTTCTTGTGTGTCCACATCTTTAACTTGGTTGGAGAGATAGCATATGCATGCATGTCCCTTAAAATCATTCACATTTGGCTGGTTTCAGGGTGTTTCATATTGTGAGTGAATGCACCATATGAGCCCTTGAGATCTTTGTAGAATAGAGACTACCTAGGGGTACAAGTACACAGTTCCCTTGAAGTGGTGACAGGTTGACAGGGCAGAGAAGGGGGAGTTTGGCATGTTGAATGTTGTAACATGACATCTCAACTATTGTACTCAATGCCTTAACTGAAGAGGCAAGTGCGCCAAACTCCCAAATCATTTGGTTATTTTTTAATGTGCTCGGGACTTGATACAAGACCCATGATCATTGCTTGTTCTAAATCCAATTCTTTATTACAGACAGGGACTCATGGCGTGCCACTGAATTCAAAGCTTTTATTAGCTATCTACAAAGGAATGGCACCTGGAGATGAGAGGAAATCCCTGCCTTCAATAGACGTTAGCAGTAAGGTGTTAGCAGATGGCCTTTTACAACTGTCTTTTTCCCTTGGCGTGCAGGTATGTGAATGTGACATGAATAAAAACTTGATGACGTCAAAAAAATGACCTGCTATCATTTCTCCATAAAATATTTTAGTCCAGAAAATATACCATTGGTTGCTACACATTTTACTAAGACCAGTATATTAATTCATGAGTCAAACTGGCTGTGTAATCTGAAACAAAAAGCTTTTCTGTTTCCAGCAACTTCAGTATTTTGAGTACACTTAATGTGCTGATTTGTTACTTCAAACATTGTTAAACATTACTCTGTTTTGTGAGTTGCCATTGGATTCAACAAGTTACATAATGCTTGTTTTTCCTCTATTAACCATCTATTAACCATCTACAGAATAAACTACATTAACACGGTTTTGAACAGCCATATAAGGAACCGCCAGCTGACTGGCTGCCTCTTCACATGGATATAATTTTCTAGTACCACATCACTTTAATTAAGCTTTGTGCCACCTCTCCATTTTGTTCACCTGTGAAGGATGTTGACAGGATTAATTGCCTTTAAGGCATAAGATGAATGTTAGTTGTTGCTATTGTAGACGATTAGTTTAGATTTGAAGATAATTTGTAAATGCCGTTTTTAATATTGCCGGGCATTGAAGCTGAAGCATACTTAAATATACTTTGTCTCCTGATTATGTAGTGTGAAGAACTGGTCTCCTTGCTATTGAACACAGTGGAACTCTCAGTGCCACTTTCAGGGGCATCACAGAGAAATTTCATCAAATTTTTCCATGGTGAATATTTCTACAATTTGTTTCCCGAAACCATTAACACTGAATTGCTCAGAAATATTAACTCTTCAGTTGTCTTGTTAATGAAATCGGCAAGTGAAAACTCGAAAATGGTAAGCAATTTTATGTGATACTTATGTAAAACCCATTGGTCCAATAATAAAATTTATGTTAATTGGCATATGATGGCCAGTATTAAATGTGAAATATTATAATATATACAAGCAACCCCTGTGGGGGTGTGTGGGAGGGTTCCCAGTAAACAGTCTATATCGCAATTTACCGTAATTTGATGATGCATCATCTACACATGCATTAAGAAATGTGAATTGAAAAAAATGTTTTTTTTATTTACTTCACACATATTTGGAAGGAACACATTTTGGTTCCATATGCCATGTTTTTTATAGCGATTTGTGAGTTATGTAGGGGCAATTTTCTTTTACCCATGCTGCCATAATGCCTGTACTACTGATGAGGCAATTTGATGCGTTTCAATACGAGTGGAGGGTGCCTTTATTACTCGCAATCTTCTGTATTTTGCAGAAGATTGCGAGTAATTACAGCGGTGAAGGTTGCTACCTCACAACTCCAGTAACCCAGGTTGATGGGGCATGGTAACACAGTTGTAGGGATCAGGGTTTGATCCTAACCTGGAGTGCTGTCTATGTGGAGGTGGCAGGTTCTTTCCCTGAGCACTGTGTTTTCTCTGGCCTTCCTCCCACATTCCAAAGAAAGGCCATGACGGAGAGCTTAAGAGGAGAAACAAGAGAGACTGGATCTTATGTTTGACATAGACTAGATGAGGAATAGAAAAAGTAGAGCTCGTTAATAGTCGGTAAGTTAATTGCTTACTATAATGACAAAAGGACAAAGAGGAATTGTTGGGGTTGTTTCATGGGTACATAAAAATAGGGAGAATGGGAATGTGACTGATGTGATTGCCATGGCGACGATTCATTGGATTAAATGGCCACCCTGAGCATTGTTTAGTTTAAAATAAGATAAATATCCAGACAAACAATCTGACATTGTTGTCATATAACCAAATCCAGAATCAAGAGTGTTTAAATGCCTTATGTACCGACAACAGATTAATTAAATTCTTACTTGCAGCAGCTATACGACCAGCGTTCACAATACACACAAATAATGTTTCATCAACTTTAAGAGTTCAATAAATTGATAACTGTGATATGAGTGCAAAAACCGGAGTCCTTAGGGTACCCAAAAACAATCCATAGTTTATAGTTGATGTTAGGTGTGTAATGGTTCAGAGCCTGATGGTTGTTGGGAAGAAGCTATTCTTAAAACTGGTGCTTATGGCTTTCAGGATCCTGTACCTTTTTTCCGACGGTAGGAGCAAAATTAGAGCATGGCCAGGGTGGTGTGGGCCTTTGATGATATTGGTTGCCTTTTTGAGGCAGCGTTGTCTGTAGATCTCTGATGGTAAGTAACCATGTAACTTAGGATGTGGCCCAGTGCAATAACTCACCAGTAAATGCTTGTAAAGTCATTAAATGAGGATAAGAGGATTAATTTGGATCTGCATAACTCACTGTACAGCAAAGAAATACAGGAAGGAATTGTGCAAAGCTGAATTTGCATTATTTGATGAAAACTAAGATTTTTGTACATTTCACATTCTGGATTTGACCAGAATGTTTCCATTAGTGGGAGAGTCTAGGACTGGAGGTCATAGTCTTAGAATTAAAGGACGTTCTTTTAGGAAGGAGATGAGGAGAAATTTCATTAGTCAGAAGGTGGTGAATCTGTGGAATTCTTTGCCACAGAAGGCTGCAGAGGCCAAGTCAGTGGATATTATTTAGGCAGAGATGGATAGATATTTGATTACTACAGGTGTGGATGAAGGCAGGAGAATGGTATTAGGAGGGAGAGATAGATCAGCCATGATTGAATGGCAGAGTAGACTTGTTGGGCCGAATGGCCTAATTCTACTCCTATCACTTATGACCTTATAATGCTCATTATTTTACAGGTAAGCACCGTCCTCAATGGAATGCTTGACCAGAGTTTCAAGGATCAGATTGTACGAAAAAAGCAGGGTACTCTCCTGGTCAACGCTGTACTTACCAACTGGTCAAAACTTGAGTCTTGGTGGTCAAAGGGATCCAGCTCTGAGAGCAAGATGGCTGTCTTGACACTCCTTTCCAAAGTGCTACAGGTATATTTTTATGGGACAAAGAGTTTGTTCCTGTGTTGCACTGTTCTATATTTTGTTTCTCAACACGGTATATCTATATTACTAAAAGTCTGATCTTGACCGCTTTTGGCTCGCTGTGCTGTGATTTCCGAGCGAACGGCCGTCATTTTTGGCCACCTCGCTCAGGGCCCCCCTCCGCCTTCCTGGACCGGAGGATTTTTCCCATCGATAGAAAATCAGGGAGATATTAATGTTTGTTTTATTTTTTACCATTCTCACTGCTGCCCCTGCTGGTGGGAGGGGGGACGGACTATAAAACCCGGACGTGGTGTGCCTCAGTCTCTGCAAGATGGAGGAAGCGAGAGGGTCACGTATCTCTGAATAGCACTAAACACATATCGACTTAACTGTGAGTGCCCTAATGTGGTTTGAAAATGAAAATATGGTTGGTTTGAAGTAAAAATGCACTGCAAATGGCTCTTTGGGGAGTTTTGGGTTGAACTAGAAATGCACTGCCAATGGCTGTTTGTGGGGTTTTGGGTTGAAGTGAAAATGCACTGCAAATGGCTGTTTGGGGGGGTTCTGGGTTGAAGTGAAATGCACCTGCTGGCTTGGGTTGGGGGTTTTGGGTTGAAGTGAAAATCACAGCAAATGGCTGTGTTTTGGGGGGGGGGGGGGTTGCAGTGTTCACAGCAAAATGGCTTGGGTGGGGTGAAGTGAAAATGCACTGGCAAATGTGGGGGTTAGGTTGAAGTGTGGGTGGGTTGAAGGTGGAAAATTGTGCTGCAAACTGCATTGTTTACAGGGGGGGGGGGAGGGTTGAAGTGAAAATGCTGTTTGGGTGGGGATTGGGTTGAAGTGAAAATGCACTGCAAATTGCTGTTTGGTGGGGGGTTGTTGCATGGGGTTTGAGTGAAAATGCAATGTTAAGGTGAAAATGCACTGCAAATGGCTGGGGGGTTGGCGTTGAAGTTGAAAATGCACTTGCAAAATGGCTGTTAGGGGGGTTTGGGTTGAAGTGAAAAAGCACTGCCAATGGCTTTTGAAGTAGAAATGCACTTTGTTTGGGTGGGGTTTGGGTTGAAGGTGCACTGCTTGTTTGAGGAGTTTTGGGTTGCAGTAGAAATGGCACTGCAAATGGCGTGTTTGGGGGGTTTTGGGTTGAAGTGGAAATGCACTGCAAATGGCTATTTGGGGGGGGTTTGGGTTGCAGTGGAAATGCACTGCAATATGCTGTTTGGGGGGTGGGTGAACATGGGTTATGGTGGAAATGCCACTGCAAATGGCTGTTTGGGGGGGTTTGGGTTGAAGTGGAACTGCACTGCAAGTGGCTGTGTTTGGGGGGGGGGGGGGGTGGTTTGGGTTGGTTGAAGTGGAAATGCACTGCAAATGGCTGTTTGGCGGGTTTTGGATTGAAGTGGAAATGCACTGCAAATGGCTGTTTGGGGGATTTTGGGTATAAGTGGAAATGCACTGCAAATGGCTGTTTGGAGGTGGGGTGGTTGTGTTGAAGTGAAAATGCACTGCAAATGGTGTTTGGGGGGGTTGGGTTGAAGTGGAAATATACTGCAAATGGCTGTTTGGGGGTTTTGGGTTGAAGTAGAAATGCACTGCAAATGCTGTGGGGGGGGGGGTTTGAAGTGGAAAATGCACTGCAAATGTTATTTGGGGGGTTTTGGGTTGAAGTGGAAATGCACCTGCAAATGGCTGTTTGTGGGGGGGTGGGATGAAGTAGAAATGCACTGCAAATGGCTGTTTGGGGTGTTTGGTTGAAGTATAATGCACTGCAAATGGCTGTTGGGGGGGGTTTGGTAAGTAGAAAAGCACTGCAAATGGTCTGTGTTGGGGGTGTTGCGTTGAAGTAGAAATGCATGGCTGCCAATGGCTGTTTGGGGGTTTTCGTTGAAGTGGAAATGCAACTGCAAATTCTAATTTGGGGGGTTTAGGGTTGCAGTGGAAATGCACTGCAAATGGCTGTTTGGAGGTGGGGGTGGTTGTGTTGAAGTGGAAATGCACAACTGCAAATGGCTGTTTGGGGGGGGATAGGATTGAAGTGGAAATGCACTGCAAAATGGCTGTTTTGGGGGGGTGTTGGGTTTGAACTGAAAATGCACTGCAAATGGCTGTTTTGGGGGGGGGTGGTTGAAGTGAAAATGCACTGCAAATGGCTGTTTGGGGGGGGGGGGTTTAAACATACTTCAATAATAACTGATAGTGACGGCAGATATATTATTGTAATAGGAGAATTATATACACAAAAAGTGATTTTTGTCAATGTATACGGCCCAAATTTTGATAGCCCGCTGTTTTAAAAAAAAAAATTTAATACAATTCCTGAATTATCACAACACAATCTAATAATTGGAGGAGATTTAAACTGTACACTAGATCCCTATTTGGATAGATCATCAAGACAGCGAAAACTTAAATCACATTCCAGTGAGTTAATAAATGCATATATAGACACTAGTAATATTAAAGATGTATGGAGATTGCAAAATCCAACAGGACGAGGATACTCATTCTACTCACCCGTGCATAAAACTTATTCAAGAATAGATTATTTTTTGGTAGATTTAAAACTTATCCCACTTGCGTATAACTCAAAATATCATAATATTATAATTTCAGATCATGCACCCTTAACTTTTAAGATAAAAATAACCGGTAAAATGGAAAAACAAAAACAATCAATGGAGATTTAACCCACAAAATTTTAAAGGACAAAATAACTCAAGAATATATTACAAAACAGATCAAGATCTTCTTTGAAACAAACGATACACCAGAAATATCATCATCCCTTTTATGGGAAACTTTTAAAGCGTATGTTCGGGGAATTATGATATCTTCTCAAGCATTTTATAATAAAGAGAATCGGAAGGTACAACAGACATTGGAAAGAGAGATTAAACAGTTTGATATAGAGAACGCTATTAACCCAACTATGATAAAACATAATAAAATCTTTGCATTGAAATATAAATTAAATAAAATACAATCGGACCAAGTTGTAAAACTATACCAATAAATAGTTACCAATAAACTATACCAATAATAGTTGTAAAAATAGTACCAATAAACTATACCAATAATAGTTGTAAAAATAAACAAATACAATTTGAATTTGGTGACAAACCACATAAACTATTGGCTCATCAGTTAAGAAAATTGGAAGGAGAAAAATTAATTTATAGGATTAAGTCAAATAAAGGGGAATTATTAATACAAACTAAAGATATAAATGAGAGATTCTTGCAATATTATAAAAAAATATATTCAGCTAAAACAAAAGAAAATCGAATAGGAGTAGAAACATTAAAAAAACATTGTAATCTAAAAGGACTGGATTTAGAAGATAGGGAATTTTTAAATGTCGAAATAACTACAAAAGAAATTGAAAAAACTATTAGATCATTGAAAAATGGTAAAACACCAGGACCAGATGGTATTGGAGCAGAATTTTATAACATATTTTATGATATGATAGCTCCACATTTGAAGTCACTATATGAACACATTTATACACAATAGAAATTACCAGAAACATTAAATTAATCTATTATAACCCTTATACCTAAATAGATAAAAAAAATCTTGAGACACCAGGTCATATAGAGCTATATCTCTTTTAAAATACGGATCAAAAAATATTAACAAAAAATTAGCACAAAGACTAAATAACGTGATTAATAAAACTAATTCATGCAGATCAAACAGGATATATACCAAAACCGATACTCTTTCAAACAATCTGAGAAGATTATTTAATATTATATACTCGCAAAAGAAACATTAATAAGGCTTTATCAATTATAGCGTTGGATGCAGAGAGAAGCTTTTTGATTAGAATTTAATGACTTATTTATTTTCCGGTTATGGAATTTTTTTCAACTGGGAGAGAAGTTTATAACATGGGTTAAATTACTATATACCAGACCAACAGCTAGAATATTAATAAACCAAGTGTTAACAACTAAATTTAACTTATTCCGAGGCTGCAGACAAGGTTGCCCTTTATCTCCACTACTGTTTGCACTTGCATAGAAACCACTAGCAAAATCTGTAAGATCACACCCGGAAATATATGGGTATGAAACTAAAGAAACTGAAAATAAAATCTCTTTGTACGCTTCCCAAAAAAATTAAATATCTTGGAATTTATGTAACAAAAAGATATGATTCTTTATTTAAATCTAATTTTCTATCCTTATTGAATAAATTATTTAAGAATGTTCAATATTGGAGGACATTACCTATTTCAATGCTAGGTAAGATTAATGCGATAAAAATTATTTTTCTTCCACAATTACTATATCTGTTTCAAATGATTCCGATATACCTTCCCAAAAACTTTAAGAAAGTAGACTCTATGGTTACCAATTTTATTTGGGATTATAAGAATCATAGAATAATTAAAAAGCATTTATGTAAATCAAAAATAAATGGTGGTTTTGCATTGCCTAATTTTATGTTTTATTATTGGGCAGTTAATATAAAAAATATGAATTTCTGGGTTGGGAGAACTAGATAAACAACAAACTGGTTAAAATGGAAAAAAAGAAGACTGTTTACCTTTTGAAATTTAGCTCGATTTTATTTGCTAATAACTACAATACATAAGAAAACTTATAGAGGAAACCCAATAATAGAAAGCGGAATACGTATTTGGAAACAATTTAAAAAAAAACATTAGATTTACAGAATACACCACGAGCTCTTCCAATTGTAAACAATATTTATTTTAAACCTTCATTGATGGATAAAGGTTTCCTAAAATGGAAGAACTATGGAATAAATAAGATCGGTGATCTCTACAGGGAAAATTTATTTCTTTCATTTCAGGAATTACAACAAAATTATGGGTTACATTCTAAAGAATATTTTAGATATCTACAAATTAGAGATTATGTTAAATCAAAAATACTAGATTTTAGGAATAGAAAGACAGAAATTTTAGATGAATATTTAAATAAACATCTGAATACAGAGAAATGAATATCATATATCTATAATATTTTATTGGAAAATGAAACAAGCTGGGGGGAGGGACTCGGGTAGAGGGGGCTAGGGGTCAGGGTGTGGGGTGTGGGGCAAGAGGCAGAGAAGGGAAGCACTCGGACCCAAAATGTAGGCGAGAAAGATGAAAAAGATAATAGACAGAGAATAAGGGATAGTGGGTTTATAAAATGTGTATATTTTAATGCTAGGAGCATTGTAAGTAAGGTGGATGAACTTAGAGCCTGGATTGACACTGGAATATGATGTTGTGGCAATCAGTGAAACATGGTTGCAGGAGGACTGTGATTGGAAACTAAATATTCCAGGATTTCGTTGCTTCAGGTGTGATAGAATTGGAGGGACCAGAGGGGGGGGGGGTGTTGCATTGCTTGTCAGAGAAGATATTACAGCAGTGCTTTGGCAGGATAGATTTGAGGGCTCGTCTAGGGAGGCTATTTGGGTGGAAACTGAGAAGTGGGAACGGTGTTGCAACACTTTTAGGGGTGTATTATAGACTGCCAAATGGGGAGTGAGAATTGGAAGAGCAAATATGTAAGGAGATAGCAGATATTAGTAGTAAGCACAAGGTAATGATTGTGGGAGATTTCAATTTTTCCAAAAATAGACTGGGAAATACATTCTGTAAATGGGCTGGATGGTTTGGAGTTTGTAAAATGTGTGCAGGATAGTTTTTTGCAGCAGTACATAGAGGTATCAACCAGAGAAGGGGCAGTGCTGGACCTCCTGTTAGGAAATGAGGCAGGTCAGGTGTGGAGGTATGCGTTGGTGAGCACTTCGGGACCAGTGATCACAATACCATTAGTTTCATATAATTATGGAGAGAGTCAGAACTGGACCTAGGGTGGAGATTTTTGATTGGAGAAAGGCTAACTTTGAGGGAATGCGTAAGGATTTTAAAGGAGTGAATTGGGACACTTTGTTCATGGGAAGGATGTAGAAGAGAAATGGAGGACATTTAAAGGGGAAATTGTAAGAGTACAGAATCTTTATGTCCCCGTTAGGTTGAAAGGAAATAGTAAAAATTGGAAAGAGCCATGGTTTTCAAGGAAAATTGAACACTTGTTTCGAAAAAAGAGAGATATCTACAATAATTATAGGAGGCATGGAGTAAATGAGGTGGGCTAGAGGAGTATAAAGAATGTAAAAAGAATCTTAAGAAAGAAATTAGGAAGGCTAAAAGAAGATATGAGGTTGCTTTGGCAAGAAAGGTGAAAGTAAACCTAAAGGGTTTCTACAGATATATTAATAGCAAAAAGGATAACGAGGGATAAAATTGGACCATTAGAGAACCAGAATGGACAGCTATCTGCAGAGCCAAAGAGATGGGGGGAGATATTGAAACAATTTCTTTTCTTCGGTATTCACCAAGGAGAAGGATATTGAACTCTGTGAGTTAAGGGGAAAAAGTAGAGTAGCTATGGAAAAGAAAACTATTAGATTCAAAGAGGAGGAAGTACTACACTTTTGAAAAATATAAAAGTGGAAAATAAGTTCTCCAGGTCCTGACAGGATATTTACCCTAGGACATTGAGGGAAGTTAGTGTAGAAATAGCAGGAGCTATATGACAGAAATATTTCAAATGTCATTAGAAACGGGATAGTGCCGGAGGATTGGCATACTGCGCATGTTGTTCCATTGTTTAAAAAGGGTTCAAAGAATAAACCTAGCAATTATAGACCTATTAGTTTGACGTCAGTGGTGGGCAATTAATTGGAAAGGATACTTAGAGATATATATATATAAGCATCTGGATAAACAGGGTCTGATCAGGAACAGTCAACATGGATTTGTGCCTGGAAGGTCATGTTTGACAAACCTTCTTGAATTTTTTTAAGCGGTAACTAGGGAAATTGACGAGGGTAAAGCAGTGGATGTTGTCTATATGGATTCCAGTAAGGCCTTTGACAAGGTTCCCCATGGAAGGTTGGTTAAGAAGGTTCAATCTTCAGGTGTTAATGGTGGAGTAGCAAGATGGATTCAACAGTGGCTGAATGGGAGATGTCAGAGAGTAATGGTGGATGGCTGTTTGTTAGGTTGGAAGCCGGTGACCAGTGGGGTGCCTCAGGGATCTGTGTTGGGTCCACTGTTGTTTGTCATGTACATCAATGATCTGGATGATGGGGTGGAAAATTGGATAAGTATAGTATGCAAGATGATACTAAGATAGGTGGGGTTGTGGATAATGAAGTGAGATTTTCAAAGTCTACAGAGAGATTTGGGCCATTTGAAAAGTGGGCTGAAAGATGGCAGATGGAGTTTAATGCTGTTAAGTGTGAAGTGCTACATCTTGGCAGGACAAATCAAAATAGGACTACATGGTAAATGGTAGGGATGAGGAATGCTGTGGAACAGAGGGATTAGGAATAACTGTGCATAGTTCTGAAGGTGGAAATCGCATGTAGATAGGGTGGTAAAGAAAGCCTTTGGTGTGCTGGCCTTTATTAATCAGTAGCATTGGAATATAGGAGTAGGGAAGTAATGTTAAAATTGTACAAGGCAATTGGTAAGGACCAATTCTGGAGTATGGTGTACAATTTTGGTTGCCTAGTTATAGGAAGGATGTCAACAAAAAATAGAGAGAGTACAGAGGAGATTTACTAGAATGTTGCCAGGGTTCCAGCCAACTCTGTTACAGAGAAAGGTTGAACAAGTTAGGTCTTTATTCTTTGGAGCGCAGAAGGTTAAGGGGGGACTTGAATGATGTCTTTAAAATGATGAAAGGGTAGACAGAGTTGACGTGGAATACGTTTTTCCATTGAGGGTAGGGAAGATTCAAACAAGAGGGCATGATATGAGAATAAGGGACAGAAGTAAGGGGTAATATGATAGAACTTCTTTACTCAGAGGGTGGTTGGCTGTGTGAATGAGCTTTACGCAGAAAGTGGGAGGCAGGATAGATTTTAACATTTAAAAGTTAAGTGGATAGGTAAATGGAAGTGAAGGGAAGAGGTTGGATGGAATGGAGCAGGTAGATGGGACTAGGGGAAACAACATTGCCGGCACGGACTGGAAGGGCAGACAAGGGCCTGTTGCGTGCTGTAATTGTTAATGGTTATATGGATAAATATAGACACCAGCATGGGAAAATGACTAGGCAAAGTAAATAAGTAGAGGAAGAGTATGGAATGAAAAGTTTACAACATATACACCATTGCTCATTAAACGCTAGACACACTCCTTGATAATTTAAAGTTATATACATAGATACATTTTCTCCAAAATCCAAATTAAATAGAACTTTTCTTCAAAGGTTCCGCATATGTGATAAGTGTCAACAAATTAGAAGCTAATTTAACGCAACCATTCACAAATTGTATAAAATTACTAATTTTTGGGATAGAAATTTTAAGATTAAATCTCAATTGTAGTTAATGCAAAAGTTTAATTCCAGACTCAAAACTAAATCTTATATGGGAATATTTAGGAAACAAAGTCAGATATAACAACAACAAAAAATATATTTATATGGGTTATAGGTTAAGGTAATAATGTGTAAAAAAATTATACTAAGATTTTGGAAAGGTCCAATTTCCCCTACAACTTAAATGTGGATTACAAAAGTTGGAGAACACTTCACCTGGAACGATTAAGACTTGTCCTGATGGACAGGCTGGATCAATTCAGAGGATATTGGTCTCCATTTATTGAATATTTAAAGGGTCAAGATGGTCGTTCGAAGCCATGACTAAAGCCTGAATGAATGAATAGATGAAGAATTATATATAATACATCATGAATATATCTCCTATGAAGAATATCTTGTTTATTATTCCACTCAATTAATTTATCTCTTTTTTTTCTCTTTCATCTTTTTTGTTATCTATCTTTATTCTCCGACCTATGTTATAAAATAAAAAAATATAGAACTACAAATAAGATAGACTGTAAATTTTAAATATATTAAGACTGAATGTGACGATAATATTTTCTTTTTGTATTGGCTTGATTTTATATTCTTTCTTAATAATGTAAATTACTTCTAATAAAAATATATTTATTGCTGTTTGGTGGGTGGGGGGGGGTGGTATGAAGTGAAATTATTTTTTTTTTTTTTTTCCTTTTGTTGACTTGTGAAAATTGCACTGCTGCAAATGTCTTGTTTGGGGGGTTTGGTGAAGTTTGAAAATGACAAATGGCTGGGTTGTTTTTGAAGTTGTTTTTGATACAGTTGCAGAGCCCTGCACACATCACTACAACAACTGCAACTGCAAAATGGCCTTGATTGGGGGGGGGGGGGGTTGCATTGAAGTAGATGCACTGCAAATGGGGTATTGGGGGGTTTTGGGTTGCAGTTGGAAATGCACGCAAATGGCTGTTTTTTGGGGGGTTTGGTTGCCAGTGGATAATGCACTGAATGCCACTGCAAATGGGGTTTTGGGTGGGGTTGCTGGTTTGCCGTGGGAAATGCACTGCAAATGGGCTGTTGGGGGGGGATTTGGGTTTGAAGTGGAAATGCACTGCAAATTGGTGCTGGGGGGGGTTTTGGGTTGAAGTGGAAGAACTGCAAAAGTTGGGGGGGGGGGGGGGGGGTTTGGGGGGGTTGCGTGGGGGGGGGATGTTTTGGGGGGGTTGGGGTAAGTGAAAATGCCTATGTAATTGGACTGTTTGGGGGGTTTGGTGTTTGGTTTGGGTTGTTGGGGTGAAGATGGAAATGCACAGCATGGCTGTTTGGGGGGTTTTGAAGTTGCACTGCAAATGGCTGGAAGTGGAAATAATACTGAAATGGTGTTTGGGGGATTGTTGATGGGCTGTTTGGAGGGGGTTAGGAAAGTAAGCACTACATGGCTAAGTGGGGCTATTGGGTTGGGTTGAAGTGGAAATACACTGCAAATGGTTATGGGGGGGGGTGTTTAGGTTGAAGTGGAAATGCACTGCAAAATGGGCTGTTTGGGGGTGGGTTGAAGTAGAAATGCACTTTGCAAATGGCTGTTTGGGGTGTTTGGGTTGAAGGTATAAATGCACTGCAAATGGCTGTGGGGGGGGGGTTTTGGCTGAAGAAGGTAATGCACTGCAAATGCTGTTTGGGGGGTTGCGTGAAGTGGAAATTGACTGCAACATGGCTGTTTGGGGGGGAGGGGTTTTACGGTTTGAGTGGAAATGCACGAAATGGCTATTTGGGGGGGTTTTGGGTTGCAGTGGAAATTAACAGTGAGGTGGGGGGTGGTTGTGTTGAAAGTGGATGGCAGTCTGTTTGGGGGGGACGGTTGGTGTGAAGTGGGAAATGCACTGCAAATGGCTTTTGGGGGGGGTGTGTTGGGTTTTGAACTGAAAATGACTGCAAATGGCTGTTTTTGGGGGGGTGGGTCCGAAGTGAAAATGCACTGCAAATGGCTGTTTGGGGGGGGGGGGGGGGGGGGGGGGTTGGGTTTGAAGTGAAAATGCACTGAAAATGATTGATTGGGGGGTTTTGGGTTGAAGTGAAAATGCACTGCAAATGGCTGTTTGGCTAAACTTGACAACTTCCTGTTTGCACTATATTGATTTTAGATAAAACGCTACCACTTACGGTTGTGATTTTTGGCCATTTTACTCAATCCCCCTCCGCTTATCTGGTGCAGAGGATTATTCCCATCAATGAATAAAAGTGTTATTAGTGTTTTTAAAATGTTGAGAATCTCTCTCCTGTGAATCACGCCATGAAGGCCACACCTTTTCCGGTGGGAGGGGGAGGGATTATAAAACCTGGAAGTGTCTGCATGATGGGGGAGGGAGGGGTCAAGACTCTGTCTGAGCTGTGAATCAACTGAACACACTGAATGTTTACTGAACTGTGAGTGTGGCGTTTTGTGTGGCTTTATGGTGGTTTTACCCTGCTTGAAATGGTATGAAACTGCATTTGAATGTGGTGGCCTTGCACCCTGCATGAAATGGTATGAAACTGCATTTGAATGCGGTGTCGTTGCACCCTGCATGAAATGGTACGAAACTGCATTTGAATTTGGTGGCCCTGCACCCTGCTTGAAATGGTATGAAACTGCACTTGAATTTGGTGGCCTTGCACCCTGCTTGAAGTGGTAGGAAACTTAACCTGAATTTGGTGGCCTTGCACCCTGCTTGAAGTGATATGAAACTGCACTTGAATTTTGTGGCCTTGCACCCTGCTCGGAGAGGTAAGAAACTGTACTTGAATTTGGTGGCCTTGCACCTTGCATGAAATGGTAGGGAAATGGATTTGAATTTGGTGGCCTTGCACTCTGCTTGAAATGGAATTTCAAGGAATAGCCTTGAGTCAACTGCCAGCTGCCAGCACATCATGCTTGAGGGACTGAGCTGCCACCCCAAGAATCCATTTGGCCCACAATGTCCATACTAGCCATACTCGCTAGATTTTAGAAGACTGAGGGGGGATCTTATAGAAACTTACAAAATTCTTAAGGGGTTGGACAGGCTAGATGCAGGAAGATTGTTCCCGATGTTGGGAAGGTCCAGAACAAGGGGTCACAGTCTAAAGATAAGGGGGAATTCCTTTAGGACAGAGATGAGGAAAACATTTTTCACACAGAGAGCGGTGAGTCTCTGGAATTCTCTGCCACAGTAGGTAGTTGAGGCCAGTTCATTTGGCTATATTTCAGAGGGAGTTAGATGTGGCCCTTGTGGCTAAAGGGATCAGAGGGTATGGAGAGAAGGCAGGTACAGGATACTGAGTTGGATGATCAGCCATGATCATATTGAATGGTGGTGCAGGCTCGAAGGGACGAATGGCCTACTCCTGCACCTATTTGTTATGTTTCTGTGTTTAGCCCTCTGGAGATCAGTAGTCCCTGCAGCCAACAACACCCAGAGCAGCGTTCCAGAAAGCCCCCCCCCCCCAAATGGGTCCCCCTCAGTCTAGTGCCTTACAAATGTGAATAGAATGCAACCAGCATTAGAAAAATTAAATATTAAGGCATGACGTCGTACCTTCACAGGAGCTGTATTGTACAGGGGAAAGTTAAGAATGATCTCAGACATTAGAAGAAAATGAGGAGAAGACGTAGAATGATAAACTGTACACTTCATATCATTATACATCGGACAATAACTAGATTCTTGGAAGTTAGAGAAAAGGAGACTGGAGTGCAGAGAATGAGGATAAATGGTACAATGGACATGAGGTGTTTGAAGATATAAGAGAATGCACCAAAGATTTATCATACAATTCATAATCTCACACCTGATGACTATAATTATTGCATCATTCATAGTGAAAGGCTTCTGTGTACTACTGAAATGACACAATGAAGAATAAATTGGAATGATTCTAACTGGAATGATACTAAGGTAAATTCTGTAGTAGTCTGAAGAAGGGTCCTGACTAGAAACGGCGCCTAATGAGATTGAAGAAGGGTTCTGACCCTAAACGTCGCCCATCAATGTTCTCCAGAGATGCTGCATGACTCACTGAGTTACTCCTCCACTTGGTGTTCTATTTGAGTTTCCAGTACCTGCAGTTCCTTATGTTAGTAAATTACATGGAAAAAGACTGAAATGTCGAGAGACTCCAGTGCAGAATGGTTCCAGAACAAGCTGTGAATTGTGCAGGTGGACACCTTTTTTTCAGATTGAAGCAACAAAGGTGGAAAGGCCATGATGGAGAACTTAACAGGAGAAACAAGAGAGATGTAAACTGGATCTTGTGTTTGACATTGACTAGACGAGGAATGAAAAAAGTAAAGCTCATTAATCAATGTGGACAAACAAATTATAAAAGCAAAAAGTTGATGCATATATGAGGGGAATAGGTAGCATTAATGCACAGTCTTTTACTCAGAGTACAGGAATCAAGAACCAGAGGACATAGGTTTAAGCTAAGAGGAGAAAGATTTAATAGGAACCTGAGGGAGGTGCAACTTTTTCACATGGAGGGAGATGGGTGTATGGAATGAGCTGCCAGAGACAGTAGTTGAAACAGGTACTATAACAACATTTAAAATATATATGGATAGGTACATAGATAGGAAAGGTTTAGGGACCTATGCTCTGAAACATCTCGATCCAAAGCTGGCTCCTTTCTCTATTGCATCAAGCTCTGATCAGCTCCCCTCTCTGTTTTACAATGGCTCCAAGATCTCTGATTAATTTTTATGTAATAGTAAGATTAAATGAGAACTTACCAGTTTGAAGTTTGATCTTTATTTTATGAGGAGTTACAATGAGCAATTACGTGAAGAACCCTGCCAGTTGGCATGCACGTCAGTCTTCAAAGCAGCGGTGTGAAATCACAGAAGAACAACAATTGGAAGTATTATAGTAAGATTATAAACCTAGAACTACCAGATGAGCTTCGTGATATGAGGGTTGGGAGCAGTGGGCACGTAATCGCTCATCGTAACGCCTCATAAAATAGAGATCAAACTTCAAACTGGTAAGTTCTCATTTAATCTTACTATTTTACTTGGTGACACGTAAGTGATTCCGTGAAGATTTCATCCACGGTCCGATTGGATAGTCCCAGGCCCAGATATGGCCTTCTTAAAATCTGCAAATCAACAAATTTAGACGATCACACAATGGGTGTTGACCTCCAGTCACAGGGTGCACTAACAGATTATGACAATTTGGAACCACCATAATAGGCTGTGTACTAATACCTGAAATCAGAGGTAACCATGACTGTGTGGGCCAGTTGGGTACCACCAAAACCCCTGAAGCGGAGTCCTGCTTGATCTTAGTCAAGCACGGACTGATGAGGCATAAGGAGGGAAATGCATATAAAAACATTCCGCCCCAGTGCATCGAGAATGCATTCACTGCAACTGCCCCTGGATCTGGTTCCCATGAAACATATTTCGGTACCCGGTGATTAAGTCTGGATGCAAAAAAATTGATATCTGGCATTCCATACCGGAGAACAATTTCATTAAATACATCATGATTCAACATCCACGCAGTGTTGTCATTGAATTTGCGTGACCTGGTGTCTGCCACCATATTGAATCTGCCTGGCAAGTAGACAGCTGAAATCCTAATATTATTTTTAATGTACCAGTGCCAAATAAGGTTAGCCAATCTGTCACAAGCTGTGGTGTTGTCAATCTGAAGCTGAACATGTAAGTGATGCTTAGTGGTACAGTAAGCTTTGAGCCCATAAAATGCTCCTAAAAGCTCTCAATAATTAATTCCATGTGATTGGAGAATCAACACCTCATGCATATTCCATCTGCCTCCTCAGCTAGACTTGGTATCAGTAGCACCCCAACCTAGGGCACTAACATCAGTCTGCAAAACAACTGAAGGTGTTTCGATCAAAGTGTTGCTAGAACAATTTGAAATGTTTCTAATCCACCACTGTACTGTAATGGCTTCTGATGGTAAGTGCATGGGCCGATTGAAATGGCCTGCATGTATTCTAAGTGCCTGTACCTTTGCCCTCTGTAAATGTTGGTAATGCAAAGGTCCATATTGTACAGCTGGAAAGACAGCTACCAATTTACCAATTAAGCTGACCACCTGTTTAATTGATGGTGATTGCTCCCCCAAGAGCTTGATGCAGCCTTCAATTAAATCTAATCTCTTGCCCTTGGCCAGAGTCACACACATGTGAATTGAATCTATGGTGAATCCCAAATAGTCAATTGTGTTAACTGGCACAAATTTTGATTTAGCTGGGTGGATAATGAACCCCAACCTCTCAACCATGAGTTTAACAGCTGAAACTGATAAATCGGCTGCCACAAAGGTGTTTCCAATTATTAAGATGTCATCCAAGTAGGCCATTACAATATGGCCCTGTGACTGTAATAACCCTAGTACTGGTTTTAGCAATGTTGTAATAAGCGAGGGGCTGAGGTTAACCCATTAGGCAGTGCTCTAAACTGCCATAATTGCCCGATCCAGCTAAATTTCAAATATCTCCGATTCTCTTTATGAACAGGCACTGAATAATATGCATCTTGAAGATCTATACATGCCATATAACACCCTCTGGAAAATAATTGCTTGGCAGCAAATGTTTCCATTTTAAAATGATTATACTGCACAAACGGATTAAGTCCTGTCAGGTCCAAAATAATCCGACACCCACCATCTTTCTTTGGTCTAGAAAACACATTAGACACGAAGTGATGGGTTTGATAAACTGTCTACTCAATTACACCTTTAAAACATAATTTTGCTATTTCAGCTTGAATCTCCAAATTCTCCCATTGTGAGAAAATGAGTGCCCGCTCTGGCTTGTGCTGGGTGGGTGGACACTATTCTTTGAGAAACCTGTATAACCTCCCCCCAACTGGTAGGTAATTCTCACTCAATATGTTTCGACAAGAATCAAACCCACCTACCTCCATGGTTACAGGTGGAGTTCTGTGTCCCCTGGCTCTGGATGGAAAAGGCATGTTTGCCTGTGCTCCTGCTGGAGTCCGCCAGCTGCGCACATTGAATGGCCGGCTTGGTCCTTGTCCGGACCCGGTTTCAGCACTCCGTTTGCAAGGGTACTGTCACTGAAGGGTTCTGCTGGTCACTGCCACCTTGATGAGTCCAACGGTTTTTGCCTCTTCGTCTAGCTCCTTTACCCTCTTTGCGAGGTCTTCCCGGAACAATAAGTTCGGCCGCTGGATGTTGCAAGGCTTACAGGGCAGCGAACCTTGGGTTAATGGTAGGGCGGATGGCGCTCTTTCTAAGGCAGTTAATTTCAAAGTGTACATTGCACATGAGAGCCAGGGTATCCTGCTGAACATCAGTCAGGAGCCCACCATCCACCGACCTACCAAAAGCCGTAATGCCAGCTGCGAGCAGTTTCAGCACCCGTTGCAGCTTTAACTCCTGCGCCCGGATGCCTAGTCCCATATAGCCCCAAACGGCATGGTTGACGGCCGGCACTTTGAGCAGGATACAATTTTCTGGGGGGTCATATTTTTTGGCCGTTGTATCCATGGCCAGAAGCTGGTGCAAAGCCAAGTAATTTATACTGGCAGCCAGCTCTTCCCCCAGTGGCTCTGCAGTGTCTATTGGGACGGCAAACCTGGCCGCCAGGAATGGGACCTCTGGCTGTTGCCGTTCATCCCATGGGACAGCCTCCAACGCTAAGCCCTCAGAGTCGGCGTCAGAATCATACTGAACCGGTATACTCTCCTCCTCCAAGAGGGAGATACTAGGCAGCCCAATAGGTGCTGCTGGCGCAGGCTCTTGGAGAGGCCGGCGCTCTTGATGGAGCATCCTCTCCAATAGGAGCTCCATCCTGGATACCCGTTCTACGGTATCCATTCTTGAGGGAGTACCCTCCTGACAGGACTCGTCCGAGTCTATCGGCCGGCCAAACTTTCGAGTGGCCTTACGCCCCTCAGGCGTAGTCACGGTGCTCTCTGGCACCAAGTCTGTAGTTGTTAGTCTCACTACTAGCGACTCTGGAGATGAGCTAGGCGGCCGCCCACTAACCGCATTCTCGCGGGCATTAGACACTTTTGCTACGGCTCGCCTTGCTGCTAACAACTTCTTCATGCTTGAACTTGCCCTCCTGTAACAAGATTTAACAAGCGCAGAAAATCGACCTCCAACAAGTTTGACACTTACCTGAGGCTTTTTAAAACTTATCGCTAGAGAAGCGCTGCTCCTCCCAGCCGGTCGCTGCACCATGCGTCAGACTCAGGTTCTTCACGGAATCACACACGTGTTTCCGAAGTAAAATTATGTTTATATTTCTTCAGGTCGCACTCCACCATGTCTCTGAAAACGTCCTCCAGGCTCACTATCTTTAGAAAACCAGAGTTTTGTTTTCTCTGACTGCAGGCATAAAACATTGGGCACAAGAAAGTGCAGATGCTGGTTTACCAAAAAGACACAAAATGCTGAGTAACTCAGCAGGTCAGACAGCATCTGGGAGAAATGAATAGGTGACGTTTCATGTCAAGACCCTTCTCCAGACTGAGATTCAGGGGAGAGGGAAACTAGAGATATGAAAAGATGCTAAGAACAAATGAATGGAAGGTGTAAAAAGACCAAATCAAAGCTAGTCAGATGATCAAGGAAAGGTGGAGCCCACAATGATCCATTTTCTGAATTTCCTAAACCCCACCGCATCTCCATGTTTAAGACTCATCTTAAAATCCCATTACTTTTTATAAGTTTTGATTGGCCCTGAAAATGTTTCCTCTGCAAGGTGGCAAATTTTATTTGGGTTATGTCTCTGTGAAATGTACTTATAAAAAATGTCTATTTTTCTGCCCTAACAGTACCTTTATTAATACAAGCACAGGATATATAAATCTAGGTTGAATCTGACTGATTTGTGCTACTGATACATGCACGGATAAATAGATGAAATATATTTTAAATTAATGCTTCATTATGTTTCTGTTCATTTGCTACTCTAAATGATTTTGTTGGAAATTGTTCAATTGGAGTAAACAGTTTTGCTAATTTGAATTTTCTTTTAGATTGATTCCTCAGTTTCTTTTGGCGACAGTCACGAAGCATTTGAATTGGTATTCCAAACCTACACCACAATATTAACAGACTCAACATTAGCTTTAAACTTGAAGGTATGTTTTTCAATTTTGGTGGTGGTGATGGGGGAGGGGGCAGCTAAGTAAATTGTATCTGAAAGGAAAGTAACTGTTTGGACGGGATTAATGAGAAGCAGAAATATCGTGAACACCTAAAAATATAAACTTTTTTTTACAAGGATGGCACAGCAGTAATTGTTGGCCTGTCTCACTTACGTGGCTTTTTCGGCGACTGCCGGCACCCTTCATAGGTCTTTGCAGGTCGCCAAAAAATTTCAACATGTTGAAAATCCAGCGGCGACCAGAAAGACGCTACGACTTTTTGGGTGACTGAGGAGACTACTCACGACCATACAGGCGACACCCTGGCGACATGCCGCGGGGTGAAGCCTGTTTGGTCGTGAGTAGTTGCCAAAAGAGTCGTACCTTGTTCTGGTCGCCGCTGGATTTTCAAGAAGGAGGGGCAAACGAGCTATTTCTGAGAGGGACTGCAGATGCTGAAATCTTGAACAAAATGCAGTGTTGGAGGAACTCAGCAAGCCAGCCAGTATCTATTGAGGGAGATGGATCCACCTGTTTGTTTTCCTCTCTGCAATTTTGTTTAATCATAATCAGCAAGGAAACAGGCCCTTCCGCCCAATTCATCCAAAATGTCTATCTGAGCTGGTCCCATTTGCCTGTGATCAGTTCATATTATTCCTATCATGCATCTGTAGTATCCATTTAACTCAACTCAGTATATTATAATTATATCCAGTTACCTTTAATTTTATCTGCCAGTAATTATGTGGGTGGGATTTATACGTAGTCTAGGTGTTCGTGGCTAGGTTTCTGGTGCAGACTCCCAGATAGTTTTTAGTTTAGTTCGGTGAAGACTAGGGGGAAGATATAGTTTGCAACCATGATCGAGCATGATCACGACATGATCACGAGTATGATTGAAACGTATATATGCTGGAAGACGATGAGAAGACGTTTTTAGGAGTGATTTTACTCTTTTGTACTACTACAATAAAGAAACTATTAATCAAGAGTCTGTTTTTGGAATATTCATCTTTCGACGGTTAGGAATGTCTCGTGGAACTCATGGAGTTCGTAAGATTACCTTCTGAACCATAGTCCGCATATTAGTGATTATCAAGGACTAAAACCTTGAGACGTCGTAAAGACTGTCACTACATTAGAGTTGAAAACTTCCTTACTACCAGGAGGCAGAAGATTGGGCTGGATCTCTGTGTGAGATTACTGCCTGCAGAACTGGTTCCGTAGAAGTGGAACTGAAAAACTGGTTCCGTAGAAGAGGAATTGAAGAGGCTAAATCTCTTCCAGACGTGGATTAGAGCCTACCCGCCGATTGACACAGTTAATTTATTGACACAGCCACTCGATTTATCTGAAGATCGAAGACTTCATTGACTGAGTAATCGTGAGTAACGAACAGCAATTGAACTATGCTGTAAATTTGAAAGCTGGAACGCTTTAATTCAAACAGCTTCTTAATGAGATGCAGTGAAAAGTTTGACTGATTTGTCGCATTTTAAAGTGACTAAAAAAGTTCAAATGAAAAGTCTATGAGATATACTTAAGTTCCGCTAAAGTTTTGGAAAGCAGCCAAGAAGCTTGTTTGCTAGCCAGCCTGGATAAAGTCAGGTGCTTGGCCTAGCGATGTTTTGGAGTTGAGATGTATTCACATTCTTTCAAGTTAAGTCAGCTCTGCACTTCGAAAATAATTGGATGTTTACATTAAGAATCAGCTAGAAGACTGAAGCAGATTGAACACCTTCCTGGTTGTCCTGCTAGCAGATTTGGCAGTGTACCAAAGACCTGATTAATTCATGTAGCAAGAAGGAGCAGGTAAGCCATGCGAGGGAGCGCCACCAGAGGGAGCCTTGGAGCCAAGATATGAGAAGAGAGACGTCAAGCTCAGCCAAGGAGAAGAGCCACAGCAGCATGAAGAAGAGCCAGAACAGAGACGATGTAGCCAACGAACAAAGAAGCCCAACAAAAAGGCCCAAATTGCATTTATGGAGAAATGCCAGAAGGAGAAAAACAAACTATGGAAGCAGATTGTCAATTTAATAGAGAACCAGGAAGAACTCGTGCATCTTGAAGAGAATGCTGAAAAAGTAAAATCTAATCATGAGCGACTAGTCAACCTCCGCCTTCATGTTGTACAAAACCACAACTTATTGCTGGCCTATCACTGACTTAGGAGGAAAGCAAAGGGCATAATCAGTGGTTTCAAGAAGCAATGGTATATCATAACAGCATCGTGGGCAACGTAGAAAAATGGTTATTTGAAATTGAACAGAAAACTGCGTGCTCTACAGTCGGAGAAGCTATGCAACAAGGTACACAAATTGAAGAAGAAGTAACACCACAAGATAGTGTCTCAAACATCTCAGCACAAGACCAGGACACAAAGCTGGTTCTGTATTCAGTTCAATTTCAAGAGTTTCTGCTCAAATGGAAGCCAAAGCCGTATTTGCTGCTCTCTTGCTAGAAACTGCCGCCTTGGAAATAAAACATGAGATTGAGGAACGAAAAGGGTAGTTGAAGAGAGAAGTTGAAGGATAGAGAGGCTGAGGAAGAAGAAGAACAGCTGAGGAGAAAGAAGGAACGGCTGAAAATGCCCACGCAGTTGCCAAGGTGAAGAAGGAGGTATTGGAAAATCGGGGATCAGGATGTGGCTCGAAAGTATACTCCTACTCATCAGTACATAAAACCTATTCACGTATTGACTACTTCCTAGTGGACACAAAATTAATCCCCTTTACAACTAACTCTAAATACCACAATAGTGTCATTTCCGATCATTCTCCGCTAACCTTCTCCTTAAAACTAGAAGGAATGTTCAATAAAAAATCGTTTTGGAGGTTCAATCCTCAAATACTAAACAATCCGGACGGTTGTAAATATCTAAAACAACAGATGGAACTTTTTTTTTTAGACGAATGATACCCCAGACATCTCGCCCTCCCTATTATGGGAATCTTTTAAGGCGTTTTGTAGAGGTTCTATCATTTCATACCAAGCCTATCAAAATAAAAAGAATAGGATGGAACAATCGCAACTAGAAGAACAGATTAGACAACTTGATTTAGAGAACGTGAAAGATCCAACTATAGATCAACACAATAAGATATCAATATTGAAATTTAAACTAAACCAAATTTTATCTGCAAGAGTTGTTAGATTATTTCAAATTACAAAACAGGAAAATTTGTAAATTGGCGACAAGCCACACAAAAATTTGGCACGTCAGCTGAGAAAAGTTGAAAAGGACCAGACAATTTTTAAAATCAAATCAGATAAAGGTGAATTGTTAATGCTTCCTAAAGTCATTAACGAAAGATTTGCCCAATTTTATCAAAATTTATACACATCCAAAACATCAATAGAAAACAGAAAAATTACAAACTTTCTGGACAGCTGTAATCTTCCAACACTTAATCCGCTGGAACAAGAGGAATTAGAAGCTCTGATTTCAATCAAAGAAATAGAAGAGACAAATCACTGAAGAACGGTAAAACACCTGGACCCGACGGGTTTAGTAACGAATTTTATAGAAGATTTCACGAGGTAATTTCACCACGTTTACACAAGCTTTATACATATGAATTTAAAGAACAGACATTACCACAATCACTAGCTGAATCAACTATCACATTTATACCCAAAAAAGATAAAGATATAGAAGACCCTGGTTCATACAGAGCAATTGCCTTGCTAAATACAGATCAGAAAATATTAGCGAAAACTTTGGCAAGAAGATTAAGTAAATACGTTAATAAATTAATACATTCGGATTAAACGGGGTTCATACCTAAGAGACATTCATTTTATAATTTGAGACGCCTTTTTAACATAATGTACTCACACAGAATTAAAGAAGACATCAATTATTTCATTAGATGCAGAAAAAGTATTTGACCAATTAGAATGGAAATATCTTTTCACAATACTGCAAAGATTTCAGATGGGAAAGAATTTTATTTCATGGATAAAATTACTATATGATAGGTCAGCCTGCCAGAATACTGACCAACCACATACTTTCTCCGAAACTTCAACTATCCAGAACAATAGACGGGTGTGCATTATCACCCCTGTTATTTGCCCTTGCGATTGAATCCTTAGCGGAAAGCATAAGAGTACATCCAAACATTCACGGCTATAATACTAAACACTCCAATAACAAAATATCATTATATGCAGATGATGTATTATTATATATCACCAATTCTCAAGTTAGTATTCCAAATATATTAAATCTTATAGAGGAATTTTGTTCCTTCTCAGGATATAGAATAAACTGGAACAAATTGTGGATTACAAACATGTCTGAGACGCTACATCTTGAAGATATGAGACTTGTCTTAGCAGGAAAATCAGAGCAATTTTCAAAGATATGGATTCCTTTCATTGATTCATTACAAGGATAGTATGGTGCAACACAACTTCGGAATTAAACCGATTAACAGACTGGGTGATGGGTGGGGAGAGAAATGAAGCAGGTATACCAACACTTTTTCTTTTTTTTCTTTTTTTTCTGTTTTTGTCTTTTTCATTTCTTTAAGTTTTTACTTACTCATTCTTTGACCACACTAATTTGGTAGTTTTGGGGTTCTATTCTTACACATTCACTTTCTCTTTTACTTTTTTCTTTCTTGCGCTTCTTCTCTTTTTCTATTTCATCTTTGGTAAAATTAAAATGGAAGCTGTACAATAAATGTATTATGTCATATGCCACGGTTTATACTTTTGTACACTGCTTCTACTAAAAATATAAATTAAAAAAAAATAAAAAAATTGAAAGTATCACTGAAGAAGAGTCCCTCAGTCCAAGAAAGATCTGCTGGGCTAGAGACAGCAGCTGGATTAAATCTATGGCCAGACTCCACCTGGTCTCACGCCTTTGAGCACCCACTGAGCCTTAACATCCGATGGCGCTGCATGATGGCTGCCTCCGCCTACAGTCTGCTTGTCTTCTTATCTTTTTAATTTTTAGTTTGTTTAAAGTATGTTTTTGGAGGATTTTTTTTAGTATTTTATGTGGGGGAGGGGGTTAAGGTAAGGGGGAAACCGTTTTTCAGTCACTTCCTGGCGAGGATGCAACTATTATCCAAGGCGCGCCCTCGCCCCCCTCCTCGCGGCCTACCAACTGGATTGGCGTGGCCTTTCCTGCCGGGGACCGGACCAGAGGTTCAGCAGCGGCGGCGCAGCACTGGATACATCGCAGAGGGGGTGATGCCTTACCTGGGATTGCCGTTTGAAGCTCCGGAGTGTTGGGACTTTTGCTACAACATCGCGGAGCTGTGGTTTGCAGAGCTCCCAGCGCGGACGGTGCTGACTTCAACATCGCGGAGTACTGGAATCCTTTGCCGAGGGCTGCCAGTGTTGAATCTCCGCCCAGCTTGGCCTGTGGACTTCGGGAGCCGTGGACTCCGGTAGAAAGTGGCCGATTCGGAGGTCCAAGCCACTGAGGATGATCTTCCGTTCGACGTCGGAGTTCCATCATCCCGGCGAGAGGGCCTGAACATTGGGCCGCCATGTAGCGGCGACTGCGGGGGGCTCGGGTGGCCATGACCACGGGTGAACATCAAAGAACATCAACAAGGAGGTTGACTGAACATTGGTGCCTTCCCTCACAGTGGGAACTTTAATACCGCTGTGGGGATGTTTATGTTGTGGACTATCGTGTTCTGTGTTTTTTTTTATTTTTATGTCTCTGTACTTGAAGACAATGACAATAAAGTTGAATCAAATCAAATCAATGCCTTATCTCAACAACAGGATGTTAAGCAACAAATTTATAGGCCTCCTGATGAGGCTTGTAACAAACCACCAATTCGGCTTCCTCTTCAGAGGCCTGATACACAGGCTCGAGCTGCCTATCAATCATTTGTACCCAGACATGGACAAACAACTAGCCATGGCGCTCGTGACGAAGCTTACACAAGACACCACCCTTCACAGATGCCTGTTCAATATACATCTGTGCCCAACCAGAGATCTCAAAATGAACTCTTTGAATTGGTGGTGAATCAAATGAAAATCAGCGAGCTCATAGCTCAACAGAATATCCTTTCCACCTACCTCCAAAGGAAATTCCTACATATGACGGTGATCCTTTACATTATGAAACATTCATAAAACGGTTCCAAGAAGGTGTGGAAAAGAAAACTACTAATCCGGGAGATCGCTTAAGCTTTTTTGAACAATACACAGGCAGACGTGCAAAACAGCTTGTTACTAGTTGTGTACATTTGCCTGCAGAAGAGGACTATCTAAAGGCAATAGAGATGCTCAAAGAATAGTTTGGTAACGAACAGAAGATTGCTAAAAGCCCTGTTCCACTGTACGAGTTCATTCAAGAGATCTCCCGAGTTTCCCCTGATTCGATCTCGGAGATTTAGGTACTCGGGGGCTCTTGTGGACATTTTTCAACATGTTGAAAAATCTTCACAAGTCTTCCCGAGCTTACCGCGTTTGCCGAGTACCTGCCATTAGCATTACGAGCCGCTAAGAGACGTCCCCGAGTTCCGACGTACCCGCTACGTTCATTCTACGTACTTACCACGAGTTTGATTTTTTTTAAACTCGGAAGAGCTCTTGAGTGAACTCGTACAGTGGGACAGGGCTTTAATGCTTACATCAGGGGTCGGCAACCTTGTTCTGCATAGGGGCCAGGACGCATGTCTGTGAGCAGATGGCGGGCCACATCTATCACGTGTACACATGGATCCCGCCTCGTATGGCAGACATCAAATAATGTGTTCACAGAAGGTAGACAAAAATGCTGGAGAAACTCAGCAGGTGAGGCAGCCTCATGCAATCCTTGCATGTCTCACCCGCTGAATTTCTCCAGCATTTTTGTCTACCTTCGATTTTTCCAGCATCTGCAGTTCTTTCTTAAACGTGTTCACAGAAGGCACACGCCCGTGCCGGCGACTTTGTGCATGATGTGGTACAGCCAGAGCTCGGCGTTCGGCGGGCCAGATGATTATGGGGAAAAAAATCCGCCTGCGGGCCAGATGATTTCAGGTTTCGGGCCGCATTCGACCCGGAAGCCATAGGTTACCAACCCCTGTCTTACATGAGAAGGTCTTTGCCTGGTCAGTTATCAAGGCGGAAGATGTGGAGGCATTGCACGAGTTTGTAATGTTTCTTAGAAGTTGTTGAAACTCGATGAGCAAACTCAACCACATGGACGAATTGAATGTTGTTGGTAATATGCAGGCATTTATTCATAAACAGTCCTTCAGACTTAGAGAAAAGTGGAGAGATAAGGCAGGCCAGATACAGGAAGATGAAAACCGAGAAGCCATGTTTCCAAATCTGGTGAATTTCATAGCCGGGGGAGTACGATTTATGTCAAATCTACGCCATGGGAATATTCAAGATCCAAAATCAGCGAACGTCAAAGGTTCTACCTTAACTAAAATATAAGGAAGACCAGGACCTAAGGGAAGTAGTTTTGCTACTGCTGTAATACCTGCAGAAACAAAAGGCGAAAAGAAAGGAGATGCATCTACTATTAAGCCACAAGGGTTTTGTTTGTCGTGTGATAGAGCTGGTCACCCCATAAAGTGGTGTCTAAAATTCAAGAAGAAGGAATATATAGAAAAGATGAGATTCTTATAAGAGAAGGAGATCTGTTTTGGATGTTTGAAGAAAGGACACATGGTTAAAAACTGCAAGAGTCGTATGACTTGTGATAAATGTAAACAGGATCATCCTGGAACAGAAGAAGACGGAAAAGAAGCCAGAGCAAATAGTACAGAAGGAAAAGCCAGCTACGAGTGATGATGGTACCTCACCTCAGATAAGTGCACATATCGGGGCCGGGGTAGAAACCTGTATCTTCTCTATCTTACCTGTACAGGTAAGGAACAGCAAGACAAATAAAGTGTTGCAAACATATGCATTTTTGGATCATGGTAGTTCGGCTACCTTTTGTACAGAAAGCTTGATGAGAAGGCTGGACATCACAGGAAAAAAGGTTAAGATTCTATTGCGTACCATGAATGAAGAGAAAGAGTGCGTTAGTCATCACATTACAAGTATGGAAATATCTAGTCTGGATGAAGACAATTTTATACCAATATCTGAGGTGTTTACACATGAGACCATGCCTTTTTGTCATCAAAATATACCCAGACATGAGAACTTGAAATGATGGCATTACTTGAAGGATGTCAAGATACCTAAAATAAATTCTGGTATCGACCCTCTTATCGGAACGAATGCTCTGAAGGCATTGGAACCTATACAGACTGTGAGCAGCCAAGGAGATGGACCGTTTGCTGCGAAAACCCTACTAGGATGGGTTATCTATGGCTCCTTGAGAAGGAACAACGAAAGCAGGAACCAGAAGAACCACCCCGCTGCTGCTGTCAATCAAATATCTACTGTTAAATTAGAAAAGCTGTTCACCAAGCAATACAATCATGACTTCAGTGAAAGTACCGGTAAGGAATCGGAAGAAATGTCCAGAGAAGAATCCAAGTTTTTGGATATTATGAACCACTCAGTAAAGATGATAGAAGGACACTATTGTCTAGACTTACCTTTCAAGCAAGAAAGCGTTAGTCTGCGGAATAATCGTCGCATGGCAGAGCAACGCACCCAGAATCTGAAACAAAAGTTTGGCAAGAATACGAAATTTCATGAGGAATATACATCTTTCCTAAAGGACATGATTAACAATTATTATGCCAAAATGGTACCAACAAACCAGCTAAATCGAAGTGACGGAGAGCTTTGGTATATTCCGCACGGGTGTATCATTCGAAGAAAGGGACCCTGAGGATGGTCTTTGTCTGTGCAGCAGTCTTCAAAGGAACATCATTCAACTGTCTGAAGAAGGGTCTCGACCCGAAACGTTGCCTATTTCCTTCGCTCCATAGATACTGCCTCACCGGCTAAGTTTCTCCAGCATTTTTGTCTTAATCTTCGATTTTCCAGCATCTGCAGTTCCTTCTTAAACTTTAATCACTCAACTGTCAATTACTGCAGGGTCCAGACCTTACAAACTCACTCGTTGGAGTTCTTATTAAATTCAGACAAGAACCGGTTGCTTTGATGGTTGATATTAAAGCAATGTTTTATCAAGTCAAAGTATCAGAAAAGCATATTGACTATTTGCGATTCCTATGGTGGCCTGATGGTGATGCACAACAAGACCTTGTTGAATACCGGATGAAGGTACATCTCTTTGGAGCAGTGTCATCACCAAGTTGTGTGAACTTTGCATTAAAGAAGACCACAGAGGACAATAAATCTCACTTTCCAGTAGAAGTGACAAACACTGTAAGGAACAACGTTTATGTAGATGATTGTTTAAAATCCATGTCTTCGATACAAGAAGTAATTCAAATGGTAACACATCTGACTTCCCTCTGCAATAGGGGAGGATTCATGCTGTCCAAGTGGATCAGCAACAGTCGTGGTGTATTGGAAACTATTTCACCAGATAACAGAGCAAATGTGACCAGGGATTTGGACAAAGACCATTTGCCAATGGAAAAAGCACTGGGATTGCACTGGTGTGTTGAAACAGATGTGTTCAAGTTCAGCATCTCGATTCAAGAACGACCAAGTACGAGGGGGCTTCCTTTCTGTGATTGGTTCTGTTTACGACCCTTTGGGATTTCTTGCACCATTTACACTGCCAGCCAGGTTAATTTTGCAGGATCTCAGAATAAACTTGGATGGGATGAGAGTATAACGCAAACCTCTTCTCAGCAATGGACAGAATGGTTAACAGATGTTGATAAGATCTTGTAGTTCAAAGTGAATCGGTGTATGAAGCCTACAAACAGTGGACAAATCAAATGTGCACAGCTACATCACTTTTCAGATGCTCGTGAAAGTGGTTAAGGTACAGGAGCAGTCAAAAAGGCACAACAGAGGACGTACTTCCTGCGGCAGCTGAGAAAGCACAATCTGCCACAGGCAATGATGGTCCAATTCTACACGGCCATCATAGAGTCTGTTCTCACCTTCTCCATCATGGTCTGGTTTGGCTCAGCCACCAAGCACAACACCTGGAGGCTGCAGCAAATCGTCCGATCAGCAGAGAAGATTATTGGCTGCAACCTTCCCTCCATTGATGAACTGTACACTGCAAGGGCCAGGAAGCAAGTGGGCAAGTGGGCAAAGAGTTTGTGGCCCTCTCACCCTGGCCGCAAACTCTTTGAATCACTTCCCTCTGGACTGTCAAAGCTGCCACAGCCAGACATAAAAACAGTTTTTATCCACGAGTGGTTGCTCTACTCAACAGCCAAAAATCTGTAGCCTCCCTTTCATCTGGTATTTTGTTGGTTCACATGCTTGATCAATAGTGTTTTATCATTAATGTTTTATTATTATTAATGTTTAGTGTTTGCTGAGTCATTTGTAACTGTCACTATATGTCATGTTACTTGTGGGTGGAGCACCAAGGCAAATTCCTTGTATGTGAATGCTTGGCCAATAAACTTACTTACTTACTTACTTACTGTTTCATATCTAAGCCTGGAAAATGATATCAATGAAGTACATGTTGCATTCTTAATGGGAAAGGCCAGAGTGACACCATTGAAGCAAATGGCAATTCCCAGAATGACACCATTGAAGCAAATGGCAATTCCCAGAATGAAAATCATTGCCGCATTCTTAGCTGTTAAAGTGGACATAATGTTGCGAAAAGAACTGCAGCTTCCGCTGGAGAAATCTCTTTTGGACTGATAGTACTATGATGTTTGAATACTTTAATAATGAGAACAAACGTTTCTTGACATTTGTAGTAAACAGAATCTCTTATGTAAGGAGATCCACTAATGGTTCACAGTGGAAATATTTTAACACAAAGGAAAATCCTGCGAATGAAGCTTCTAGAGGATTAATAGCAGACCACTTCTTAAGCCATAAGAGATGGATCAATGGACCAGAGTTTCTCTGTAAGCCAGACGGAGAATGGCCAAAGCTTGAGCTGGGATTTGAAATCTCTGCTAATGATCCGGAAATTAAACAAAACATCACAGTGAACGTTATTGCTGAAGATTCATCAAACACAACAAATTACTTAATTACCCACTTTTCATCATGGAAGAAGTTGGTGACTGGGGTGGTTGATTCTACTGCACCATGAAGTCTTTGGGATTTTGGGCAGAATACTGGTAATCATGCCCGATGTTAAGGGTTTGGTGCGTACAGTACGATTTCAGAATAAGAATAATGTTTTAATAAGACCAATAACCAGAAGGCGAAGGTGAAGAATCGCTAAAGAAGTCTAAATGCTGATATATAATGCATGTTATTTTTGTTTTTTGATATGTTAAGCTTTTATAGCTCCTTTTTTAATGTCTATTAGTAATTGCCTCATTATATACTCAGAACAATTAGGGGCTGGTATGTAGTAGCCATTTAGCTTAACTTAGTATATCATAGTTATATCCAGTTACCTTTAATTTTATCTGCCTGTAATTATGTGGGTGGGATTTATACGTAGTCTGGGGCGTGTTCGTGGCTAGGTTTCTGGCACAGACTCCCAGAGATTTTTAATATAAGATCATTAAGGATTTGGGCACGCTAGAGGCAGGAAACATGTTCCCGATGTTGGGGGAGTCCAGAACCTGGGGCCACAGTTTAAGAATAAGGAGTAAGCCATTTAGAACGGAGACGAGGAAACACTTTTTCTCACAGAGAGTGGTGAGTCTGTGGAATTCTCAGCCTCAGAGGGCGGTGGAGGCCGGTTCTCTGGATGCTTTCAAGAGAGAGCTAGATAGGGCTCTTAAAAATAGCAGAGTCAGGGGATATGGGGAGAAGGCAGGAACGGGGTAATGATTGGGGATGATCAGCCATGATCACATTGAATGGCGGTGCTGGCTCGAAGGGACGAATGGCCTACTCCTGCATCTATTGTCTATTGTCTCGTTCGGTGAAGAGTAGGGGAAAGGTATGGTTTTCGACCATGATCAAGAGCGTGATCACGACATGATCACGAGTTTGATTGAAAAGTATATATGCTGGAAGACGATGTACTTATACAAGAAGAGGTTTTTAGGTATTTTATACTACTACAATAAAGAAATTATTAATCAAGAGTCTGTTTTTTGAATATTCAACTTTCGACGGCTTGGAATGTCTCGTGGAGCTCGTGGAATGCGTAAGATTACATTCTGAACCATAGTCAGCATATTAGTGACTATCGAGGAGTAAAACCTTGAGCCGTCGTAAAGACTGTCACTACAGTATCATTCCTACTACTATATTTGGACCCTAAATTCTTCCTATCATGGTCTTGTCTGAATAAATGTTTTTAAAATGTTGTATTTCCACCTGCCTCTACAGGAAAACTAAACTATGCATAAATCCAAAAATCAAGGTCCATCTGTTTGTTGGTTTATTTATTTATTTATTTGCTTACGGTTCCAGCATTTAATATCAATGTCTCCATTTTACTGTTCCTCTGTTAAATCGCCTCAAAGTATGCCTCCTTTGAAGAAGTTCTCCTCTTTCCCACCATCATTCTGAAGAAGGGTCCTGATCTGAAACTTCGTCTGTCGGCCGCTATCCACAGCTGCTGCCTGGCCTGCTGAGTTCCTGCAGCATTGTTTTTTGCTGAGAACTATATTTGAGTTCAATACGATTGTTTGTGGAAAGGAATATGGGCAGTTAGTGTTGCTTGTACATTGGTTAGATGACAGATTTGATCCTGACCCTGTGTACTATCCCGTGGAGTTTGCCTATTCTTAATGTGACTGTGTAGGTTTAACCCGGGTTCTCTGGTTTCCTCCCACATCCCAAAGGTTTTCTAGCTTCTGCAAACTGACCCTAATAGTTGTTGGATGTTGCGAGAATCGAGAGGAGTTGATGGGCATTTGTGAGAGCGTAGGATTCCAGAGAGTAAGTGTGGAACCATGATTAATGGGGATGTTCACTCAATAGCCTCCACTGTTATGATAAATTATTGTCCAGTTTACTGCACTAGTAAAGTTGTAAGGTTTGCCCAAGTCAATTTTTCTGAAAGGTATTTTCTTTTATTTTTGCAGACCCAGGCAGTTATTATACTACCATTTTTTACTCAACTTCCAGAGAAAAATCTTACGTTGCTTCGAATCGCCCTTGATCAGTTTGTAGCTGCCCATTTTCCAATGAAATCAGATGAATTTCCAAAGGGTACATTGAAGTATAACAACTACATCGACTGTGTCAAAAAAGTAAGTGCAGTTTTGACAGGATAAATTAAGTACTTATCTTTTCTTCTAAAATGCTAATAATAAATATGTAATTGAATTGAGGGGAAGTAAATTATCACTTTCCCTGTTCTCAATTGGAACGATACTTTCAGTGTTTAGGAGAATCTGATAATTTGGGAAACAATTGCAATGCAGTATTTATGGAAGAATCTACATAACAGAAGTAATGGTTCATTTCTTTGGCAACAATTATTAGTTTCAAGAATGATTCCAGTTGATATAGAATAGAATGTAATGCTGCGAATATATTTGCGTTTTTTAGTGCTGGAATACTTGGCATTCAAAAGTAGGCTGCTTTTCTTTTTCCTCTTCTGTGTGCATTAATAAAATTACACGGCATCATTTCATAGAGTAAAGTAATTCTGAATCTATCGCAATGTTTTAATGAATGAATGAATATCTTATTGTCATATGTGACAGTGAAATTCTTTGCTTGCATAACAAAGATATGCAAATAGTCGCTGACAAAGTTACAAAGTATACACAGTATTCGTGCCAGGTCATCCTTTGTTCCGCAGGGGCTCCGGCCTCACCACCTTTGCGACTTGCTGGGAGGTGTACCACTAATTTTTGTGTTGGTATGTTTTCTTCAAACTTAATGCCTTCTTTGGTTAGCCATGGTTTGTTCAACCCTTCCTTAGAATCTCCCCTCGTTACCAGAAAATATTTTTGCTGAGCATCATGCATTACCACCTTAAATGTCTGCTGCTGATGACTATCTGTTCTACTAATCTACTTTTATCCATTTACAGCCATTTGATTATTTCATTGTAATTCCCTTTATGTACATTTTTTCAGTTGTTTCTAGTAACTTCATCTCTTTCAAAATGAATACAGGATACAGATACTTTGATCACTTCTTTCTGTGGGATCGTTTCATACTAAGGTTATTTATTAAACCTGTGTAAGAAGGAACTGCAGATGCTGGTTTAAACCGACAAAAAGCTGGTGTAACTCAGTGGAACAGGTAGCATCTCTGGATAGAAGGAATGGGTGACGTTTCGGGTCGTGTCTCGCTGAGTTACTCCAGCTTTTTGTGTCTATTTATTAAACCATTTGTTACGCATATACCAGATCCAAAGTAGATTGAAACCTGTTTGGCTTTGTAATGCATTAGACCATAAAACATGGTACAGCACAAGAACAGATTTTCTAACCAGGATGTCAGTCTAAACTAATCCCATCTGCACGCACATGATCTCTACCCCTCCATTCCCTATCTGAATGCCTCATTGCAATAGTTTCTACATCTACCACCTTCCTTGGCAGTGTTCCAGACACCCACCACTCTGTGAGTGTAAAACCTTGCCTCGCACATCTCCTTTAAACCTTTCCCATCTCACCTTAAAGCTCTGCTCTCTAATATTTGTCATTTCCACCCTGGGAAAATGACTCTCAGATATTTACCCTATCGGTTGCCCTTAAGCCTTCAACGATCCAGAGAAAATAATCTCAAATTGTCCAACCTCATTATTGCTAGCAATCTCCAATCCAGGCAACATCCTGGCGAAACCCTTTTTCATCCTCTCCAAAGCCTCCTGTATGCGGCAACTAGAACTGCACACAATATTCCAAATGTGACCTAAGCAATGTATTATACAGCTGCACCTTGACTTGCCAACTTTTATAGTAAATTCCCCAATGATGAAGGTAACTCAGCCATACATGTTCTTTATCCCCTGTTTTCTTGCATGCTATTTTCAGGAATCTATAGACTTGCACCCTAAAATCCCTTTCTATATCAATGCTCCTCAGGATCCTGCCATGTGCTGTATAATCTCCTTGTACATTTGACCTCCTGAAGTGTAGCACCTCACATTTGTCCAGGTTAAATTTCAATCTGCAATTTCTTCACCCACATTTCCGAATAATCTATATCCTATCCATCAGCCGATCTATCAAATCACTGGGAATCCCATGTGCCTTAATCTTCTGGATCAGCCTACCATGAGGGACATTGTTTTATGCTTTACTGTAGTCCATCTATATAACATCTACCGTACCCTACCCTCTTCAATCATCTCAAAAAAACTCAATCAAGCTGACTGGCTGCATAACAACATGTTTTATTTTACATCTTTACCAGTTGTGTTAATTGCTATGTACTATCTATCAAATGTTGTATTGAAGTTGCTATGTTTATTATTTTGTTCCAGTTGATGTTTTACCTTTTATATTTCAGCTTCTGGATGCTTTGGAGTTATCTCAGAGTCCATTATTATTCAAACTCCTGACTGCGGTTCTGTGTCGTGACAGCAGACATGTTATGGAGGAAACATTTCAGACCTGCTTTCAAAATGTAGCAAAACGGTATACACCATATTCAATATAGATAATTGAAAACAGTATGTGTGTAAAAAAATAATGATATTTGTGTTTTTCGTTCCATTCAGGTTGTGCCTGCAAAAAATTCTGATGCCTTTTTGCTTTTAGTTTATAGCTATAGCTTCCATATTAAATTTGTTACATTAGAGAGGGCGTAGATATGTGACTAAATATATTTGTGATGAAGTGTGAGAAAGCTGAGCATTCTGTGCCGAAGTATGTTGCTTGTAGGATCCAGACTCATTCCTTTGACACCCCCCCACCCCCCAACTCTTCCTCCCTCACTCTGCTCCATCCGCCTACATCTCAACCCGTATTCATGAACAGCCGCACATAATGATAGTGGTTCAGTGGTACATCTGATGAAACTCCTGGATTCTGCTCCTTGCTTAATTTTAATATCTCAATTTTTCAACGTGGTAAATTTGTGCTTTTCTGGTAAAACACAAAATTCTATTTTCCCTTGGGGGGGGGGCAGGGGAAGATGCCAAGTGTCCCGGATTCGCCGTATTTTATCCCGGCGAAATAAACTTTTTACGGTGTTCCGGCAGCCAAACATGCTGTTACGGAACACCGCCGCGCCGGTGTTCCTCCCGTGGTGAACACCGGCGCCATGTGTCCCCGGTTTGCCAGCCCGCGCGATCAGCGGCACTTTGCCGGGCCCTAGTGTCCGCGCGTGCGCAGTGGGGGAGGGTTGCCGGGCCTGGCGCCATTTCGAGCCACGCCACGCCCGGCCCAGAGCCCGGGCGGCGCCGGCCCGCGCGATCAGCGGCACTTTCTTGCCGCCAGCCGGCCGCTCGCGGCAGCCCCATCACCGGGCCTCCCCCCACCCCCACCCAGTGCGCAGGCGCAGACCCGCCGGCAACCTTGCCAAATGCGCATGTGCCGCACCCGCCCGCCGGCAGCCCGCTGATCTGCACCAGTGCGCAGGCGCATAGCTGCCGGCAACAACCCCAGGTGAGTATGTTACGGAGAGAAATGCATTTAACCCCATTTGTTACGGACAAATGGGTTAAATGTTACTGTGAACTAAATTTAGGGTTGGCATCTCTTGGGGGGGGGGGGGGGGGGAAGAAAGCACCCTCCAGTATTCGATAAATGTGTACACCAACCAAGGATAGTCTTTCCTTCCATCTTTGCCAAGTCTCCATAAACTGGGTGACTGCGGTGATGAGATTCTGAGCCCACCATGGGTCGACTATTTTAAATATTGATGTTTAATAGTTTTCTAATAGTGTGGCATCCTACCGAATAATTTGAATACATTTTATTAGTCTATTGTTGCTTTGTTTGATTGAATCTTTGGAGAATTTTAATTTGCACTGATAAGTCTTTCATTTATCTGCCTCAGGGGTACTTGTGCAAAGCAGGTCGCCCTGCTAGAAGCTGCATATGAGATGTTTGGAAATGAAGAAATGCTTCCCAATCCAACAAGGCATTTTGTTGTGGATCGTTCTCTTCTTACCCTTATTTCTCACTGCAGTTTGGATGCTTTAAGGGAGTTTTTCTGCAAAATTGTGAAGGATGCCATGGCAATTACGCAATCTAGATTCATAAAGGTATTAGCTTACTTTTATCACAGCTTTTATGGAAGATATGAATTTATCAAGCATAGTTTGTTTTTTCAGTATGCTGTAAATGTTTCTGCCTGTGGTGTAGATGTCTAATATTTTCTCATAAAATTCAACTTTGAGGACAAAATAATGATGTTTTTGTTTTATTGTTTTCCAACTGACGAATTTTTAATAATTATTGTTTCTTGCAGATGAATGAGTCCTCTTTTGACAACCAGTTGACAAAGAAAATTGGTTGTTACAAGCTGTTTGAAATCATGTATGCACGCTTGTCAAAGATTGATGTCTATTCAGAGGACTCAAAAATAATCCAAGCTTTCCATTCGTCAGACACCATAGAAGGCAAGAAGCTTACAAAGCTTTTACTAAAGTAAGTTTTTTGTCATCCCTAAAGCAAATACCAAGTGTTTGAAAGCTCTTGAAGTTCCCTTTGTTCATATGTATTGTTTAAAGATAATGGTTGTAGTTGCAGACACTTCAACACAAATGTCCATGCAAGTATTTATTGATGATTTCCCCCATTTGTTAATCATCCACATACTGCCTTCTATCCATTGGCTTCATAAAATGTCACAGGACAGATATCCACAAGCTATGGATACAAAGAACGTAGGTGCTGATTTACAAAAAAAGATACAAAGTGCTCGAGTAACTCAGTGAGTCAGGCAGCATCACTGGAAGACATGAATAGGTGACGTTTTAGGTGACCCGATACGTCACCAATCCATGTTCTCCAGAGATGCAGCCTGACCCGCTGAGTTACTCCTGCAGTCTTTTTGTCATCCACAAGGTGGATTTTTAATCTACATGAGGCACATATCCTAATTGCATTCTAATCTCTCCCCATGCTTACATGTTCTTTTTTAGCTAACGTAATTTTAATATAACACAAGTGAATTTTTGTAGAAAATTGTTAATTCTTTTGTCGAGATGTTAGGGTGTGAAAAATTCTTTATTTTGGAACGGAAATAAAGAAGGCACCCGAGTCGAAATAGACAGCCAAACTTTAACGACGTGTATTCTATTCGCGAGGTAAGCACAGGAGCCAGGCCGCCCACTCGCTCCCGGAGACCCGCCAACACCGCCGGGGCAGATTCCAGCTGCCCTCGAACCGCAGGGAGGAAATCCCCAGGCACCCGCAAAACCCAGCCGTACACCAACTCGGCGGACGACGCATCCAAGTCCGCTTTGGGGGCCGTGCGGGTACCTAATGCAGCTAGTCAACCCAGTCCGGACCCGTGAGTCGTGCCTTTGGTGCCGCTTTGAGGTGGCGGTGGAACCGCTCCACAAACCCGTTTGCCTGGGGGTGATAGGCGGTGGTGTGGTGCAACTGTGCCCCGTATAATTTTGCCAGTGAAGCCCACAACGCGGACGCGAACTGTGCCCCCTGGGTCTTGGTGAGTGGCACTACGGGACGGCGGCAACGGGCCCACCAAATCCATGGATGTGTTGGAAACGGCCCGAGGGAACTGCTAAGTCTTGTACCGGGGGCTGCACATGCCATTGCACCTTGGATGTCTGGCAGGGGATGCAGGCAATGGCCCAGGCCGCGACCTGTTTGCGGAGGCCTTGCCGGACAAATTTGTCCACCACCAGCGCGGAAGTCGCCCAGATTGAAGGGTGGGCCAGGCTGTGGTGGTGTAAAAAATTCCGACAGCACCAACCCACAGGAACGATGGGACGAGGCCGCCCGGTGGAAATGTTGCACAGCACCAATGCTCCCGAGGGCACAAATGGAACGTCGGCCAACCGCAACCCAGAAGCAGCTGTCCTGTAATCCGCCATCCCGTCGTCCGCGCGCTGTGCTGCAGCCAACTTCCCGGAATCCGCACCATGGTCCATGGCTGCCACAGCTGGGAGGGCAGGGCGGGACAGGGCGTCAGCGACCGTGTTGCACTTCCCGGCCACATGCTGCACATCCGTCGTAAATTCCGACACGAATGCCAGGTGTCGTTGCTGCCGGGTGGACCATGGGTTGGACACCTTATCCAAGGCGAACGTCAAGGGCTTGTGGTCGGTAAAGGCCGTGAACGGCCTGCCCTCCAGGAAGTATCTGAAGTGCCGAATGGCCAGGTACAGTGCGAGGAGCTCTCGTCAAAAGCACTGTAGTTGTGTTCGGGGGACCTCAGCTGACGGCTGAAAAAGGCTAGCAGCCGACAATGAGCTGTTCCAACACCCCACCCACAGCCGTATTGGAGGCATCCACCGTGATAGCCGTCGAGGCCATGGGCCGCGACATGGTGGCTTCCGCTAGCGCCGCTTTCGAGCCCTCGTACGCGGGTGGCGCTGACTTTAACATCGCGGAGTCCTGGGACCCTTTGCCTAGGGCCGCCAGCGTGAATCTCCGCGCAGCGCGGTCTATGGACTTCGGGAGCCACGGTCTCCGGTAGGAAGTGGCCGATTCAGAGGTTCAAGCCACTGAGGTTGTTCTCCCGTTCCGACATCGGAGTTCCATCATCCCGGCGAGCAGTCCTGAGCAAAGTCGTAGCGGCAGAGGGCTCGGGAGGCCTTGACCACAGGTGAACATCAAGAACATCAGAGGAAGATGACCGAACTTTGGTGCCTTCCCTCACAGTGGGAAACTTTGATTCTGTTGTGTGGGGATGTTTTATGTTGGAGTCTATTGTATGGTGTTCTCTTTTTATTTGTATGGCTGTATGGTGACCACACATTTCACTGTATCAACTGGTACATGTGACAAATAAATGTATGTTGTATCTCTTGGCTTCCTCCTCGGTGGACCATACGAGCTCTCGTGGCTTGCCCGCGAGGCATTGAAGAGGGGGCACATGACTCTGGCCACCGCCGGCACGAAGTGGTGGTAGAAGTTGACCATCCCGACAAACTCCTGTAGCCCTTTTACCGCGAATGGCCGGGGAAACTGCCGGATGGCCTCCACCTTATGTAATGGGGTGGCGCCCTGCGAGGTGACGTTGTGCCCCAGGAATGAAATAGAACGGTGGCCAAACTGGCATTTGGATTGACTATGACTATGGTCTTGGAGTCCGCTGGTGCGTGAGGTGCAACCAGGATGTCATCGAGGTAGATGTAAACGAAGTTCAATCCGGCGTTTTTTAAACCAAAAGGCATACTAAGCCACTTAAAAAGCCCGAACCGGGTGATGGTGGCGGACTTTGGTACGTCGTCCGGGTGCACAGGGATCTGATTATAACCGCGGATCAGGTCCACCTTTGGAAAAAAAAGTAGCGCCCTCCAGATGGGCTGCGATGTCTTGTATATGTGGGACAGGGTAGCGGTCCGCGGTTGTAATGACGTTCAGACACCTATAATCCCCGCATGGTCTCCACCCCCCAGATGTTTTAGAGACCATGTGTAATGGGGATGCCCACGGGCTGTCCGAGTGCCGCACAATCCCCATGTCCTCCATCAGCTGGAACTGTTCTCTGGTGATGCGCAGCATGTCGGGCGGGAGCTGGCACGCCAGAGTGTGCACTGGCGGTCCCGCGGTGGGGATGTGGTGCACCACCCCGTGCTTGGGGGCCATCGTGTGGAAACGGGGCGAGGAGCTCCGGAAACTCCGCGAGGAGGGAGGCATATGGGCCCTCGACCTCAGCCACCGCGTTCAGCTGCTGGTTGGGGTGGGCCGTGCGGCCGAGGCCCGCTGGTGGAATCAGGCGCTTGCCCCGCACGTCAACCAGGTGGGAAAAGGCCCGAAGGCAGTCGGCGCCTAGGAGCGGTTGCGCGACATCCGAAATGGTAAAGGTCCATTCGTAAGGGTGGGAGTCGAAGGATAGGGAGAGGGTCAGCGTGCCGCAGGTGTGGATAGTACTGCGGTTGACAGCCATCAGCGCAGGGCCACGCTTACCAGCATGGGTGTCCAGGCCAGTCGGGGCGAGGATGCTCAGAGTAGTCCAGAGTGGCGATCGTGCACGTAGAGGCGGTTGTTTTGGCCGATCACGATCGGTCAAGGTGTTTCCGGAAAATGTGCGGGAGGGTCGGCATCGGCGGGCGTCATGCCCCAGCGGAGATGATAAAAACACCACTGGCGCTTACCCCGGTCTCCTGCGTGCGGTTGCAGCTCAGCGACGGCAACGATGCGTTGAGTGTCTCTGCGGGACGGCTGGTGTGCGGGCACGGACACCCGGTTTATGGAGCCGCCATCCTCTTGCTTCGCGAGCCACAATTCATTGGCCCGCTCAGCTAGCTGCATAGGGTCGGTGAAGTCAACCTCAAGTGGATGTCATCAGGCATTTGTTCGAGAAATGCCTGCCCGAAAAGGAGGCATGGTCGATGGCCGTCCATCAAGGCGAGCATCTCGCTTATTAAGGTGGACGGTTTGCGGTCGCCTAGACCGTCCATGTGGAGGAGACGAGCGGCTCGATCTCGGCGGCTGAGCCCGAAGGTACGGAGGATAAGGGCCTTGAGGCTGTCGTATTTCACGATCGCCGGTGGGTCCTGTAAGTATGGCAGTAACAGCGAGGCCATCTCCTGGTTGAGAGCCCCGACCACGTGGAAATACTTGGTGTCATCGACCAAGATATTCCTCAGGTGGAACTGTGCCTCTATGTGGCCAGAACACGGGCAGCTTCAGGCCCACAGCATTTTGCTGGGTGTCGGGGATGGCGGCGGCTTCCATGTTGAATGTCCGAAATTCAGTCAGACTCTCGGGGTCACCAGTTTGGCGAGTCGAGACGTTAGGGTGTGCAAAATTCTTTATTTTGGAACGGAAATAAGAAAGGCACCCGTCGAAAAAGACAGCCAAATTTTAACGATGTGTATTCTATTCGCGTGGCGCTAGAATGAATGGTTACAGAAAAATAAACGCGAATAAACTCCCGCGCTCATGTGACCGCGCCAGTCAATCGCGAGGGTTCGATCTTAACAGGGCCACCACAAGGTGTCGCTACGTTCTAATCATTGTCTGTGAAAGAAAGGCAAACCCGAGGTTGAGTTCTAATTGCAAGGCACCACTTCTCTTGTCTCTTTTCATGACTAAATCCAACCTAATGTTATAGAGCCCAACTTGCCCACACCAGCCAACATGTCCTAGCTACCTGCGTTTGGTCCATATCCCTCCAAACATGTCCTATCCATGGCCCACACCAGCCAACATGTCCCAGCTACACAAGCCCCACCTGCCTGCGTTTGGTCCATATCCATCCAAACATGTCCTATCCATGTACCTGTCTAACTGTTTCTTAAATGTTGGGATAGTCCCAGCCTCAACTACTTCCTCTGGCAGCTTGTTCCATACACCCACCACCCTTTGTGTGAAAAAGTTACCCCATCAGATTCCTATTAAATCTTTTCCCCTTCTTCAGACTGGTGGGAGCCTACCTACCTACATCAGATATAGTTTACTTTAGAGATACAGCGCGGAAACAGGCCCTTCGGCCCACTGAATCCGCACTGACCAGCGATCCCTGCACACTAAAACTATCCAACACACACTAAGAACGGTTTAAACTTCTACCAGGCCAATTTACCTACATAACTGTATGTGTTTTGAGTGTGGGAGGAAACTGAAGATCTTGGAGAAAACCCATGCGTTCAGGGGGATAACATACAAGACAGCACCTGTAGCCGGGATTGAATCCTGGTTTCTGACGCTGAAAGCGCTGTATAGCAACATCTCTACCGCTGCACACCATGCTGCCCTCATTTGCTTATTAGTTTTCCTGCGGATAGAATGAATAAAGTAGCCAAGGTTGAACCATGATCTTAATGATTGGAAGGCAGACTTTGTAGGTCACTCGCAACATTCCCGTTCTTTCTTCGGCTCTCAGACAATACATTAAAAAAAGCTCAACAGTTGACTGTTTATACTATAGTTGTTGGTGAGGATTGTGAATGCCTCCAATATTTGCAATTGCACATCAACTAAAAAATATATTTATTGGGTGAATAATCAATATATGTCAGTATTATTAAGCCATAAGTAATATTTATATCATTCATATGATAATTATCATCATATTATGACACTTAAAAACACTCCTTGCTTGGAATTGCATATCGATAACTATTTTGCAAAAATCTTGTGCTCTTCATGTGCAAATGACAGGAATATCTTTCCTTCTGTCTCAAGGTCCTGCCATGATGCAGTTACGGAAAACATGGCTGGAGAATCTCAGCTCTTGGAAAAGAGGAGACAGTACCATTGTGCAACTTATAACTGCATTATTTCAATTCTTTGCTGCATTTTTACAGAGGTTAAATTTTATCAAGGATTGCTTTTCACTGAAAAACCAGAGAAGGTAAGATGCTAAATCTAAAGTTCTTCATGCAATTAAGACAGTACGTCATTGTGTTCCTTTTCTGATGCTAGTTGTGTTAATGCATTTGTTAACTCAATGATCTCTATTTTTCTTAGTAGTGCTTGGTGTCATTTTTAATGAGCATTATTAATCTCCAAGTTAGGGAAACTGAAAGACATGCATTTCTTAGTTACTTCCCACAAGGTCAATGCATTATTGGTGGGGAGTTGGTAGAATCTTAAAATTGTACGCTGTTGTTATTTATTTACCGTTTGAAGGGTATTATTGAATGGACTTTCATGGTGCTTTCAGGCAGTACAATGCACATGTTTGTAACCTTTATTTATAATCATAGTTTCATACAGCATGGAAGCAGGCCCTTTGGCCCAGCTTTCCTCTGTATAGCCCTAAAACAGGCCCTTGAACCACACTAATTCCATTTGCCCTTTAGGGCTGTGTCCTGCTATTTCTTTCATGTCCAAAAATATGGCTAAATGTCTTTTTTTTAATTGTAATTATTTCTGCCTCTGTCATCCTCTCTGTCGGCTCGTTCTATAGAACCGCCAGCCTTTGCGTGAAGATCTCTTTGAAATTTCTCCCCGCTCGATTTAAATCTGTGTCCTCTAGTTCTTGTTTCCCTTACCCAGGGAAATAGAGTCTGATATCCACCTCATCTAGTGTTTTTTTGTGTGCTGGTATGCACCGGTATACGTATGGTATACCAGCACTGGTAAAAATCTGATTAGATTTAAATGAGATTTTCAAATATTTGGAATTTTTAATATTACAAAAAGAACTAATCTTTAAAATATAACATTTATTAATTAAATTAGTTAATTAAATTAAGCACTCGAGTCCTTAAATAACTTAAACAGCTTATAGGTTGACATCTATAGCAGCAACGGCAAGGAATTTTATGAATACTGGCAACTTTTTTGTCAATAAAAACCACCGACTGTATATCTGCCCCTCGTCATCTGGTAACCTCTCTAAAGTTACCTCTCTTCCCCCATGTTATAGCGAGTGTAAACCCATCTTATCCAATCTTTCCTTGTAGCTTAAGCCTTTCATTCCAGGCAACATCCTATCGAGTTTCTTCTGCATTCTTTCTAATGCTACCACATTGTTCCTGTAATGTGGTAATCAGAACTGTACTTCAAGTGCGGTCTAACCAATGTTTTGTGCAGCTGCAACATGAAATCCCAACTCTTTAACTCAATGCCTCAGTCTACGAAGGCAAAAATGGCAAATTGTTCGCTGTTTTCAGGGAACAATGCACTTGTACCTCAAGGTTTCTCTGTGCATCAACACTCCTGGCATTTACTGTATATGTCCTGCTAGTATTTGACATTTAAAAATGAAATGCCTTACACATATGTGGATTAAATTCTACAAACCAACGCATAATTTGTACAATTATATTTAGAAACATTTACAGATTTTGTGTTGGCTTGGGTAGGGAGTTCCCGTAACAAGCGCATTCGCCGACAATAAAGTTCACCGACGACACTACTGTTGTGGGACGTATCACTGATGTGGACGAGTCAGAGTATAGAAGTGAGATCGACCGATTGACCAAATGGTGCCACCTGGCTCTCAACACCAGCAAAACCAAGGAACTGATTGTGGATTTTAGAAGGGGTAGTATGGGGACCCACAGTCCCATTTATATCAACAGGTCGATGGTGGAAAAGGTCAAGAACTTCAAATTCCTGGGCGTGCATATTTCCGAAGATCCCTCCTGGTCCCAGAATACTCATGCAATTATAAAGGAAGCACATCAGCGCCTCTACTTCCTGAGAAGATTACGGAGAGTCGGTATGTCAAGGAGGACTCTCTTGAACTTCTACAGGTGCACAGTAGAGAGCATGCTGACTGGTTGCATCATGGCTTGGTTCGGCAACTTAAGCGTCCAGGCACGGAAAAGGCTGCAAAAAGTTTTAAACACTGCCCAGTCCATCATCGGCTCTGACCTCCCTGGTACCCAGACGTGGTGACGACGGATGAGAAGCCGAAGCAAAGAAGTCAAAGCCAAAAAACCGAATGGAAACGTGGCCGAAACACCAAAAAATCGAAAGAGTGAGAAGACGAAATGCCAATAAACCGAAAGGATGGGACGCCTAAATGCAAACTAACCGAAAGGGCGGGATGCCTAAAAGCCAACTAACCGAAAAGCTACGTCGCCTAAAAGCAAACTCACCGAATGGCCGCTCTGTGTCGAAACGCCACCTACCCGAAAGGCGACGTCGCCTACAAGCCAACAAACCGACTGCCACTCAACAGAAAAGTCCAATAACGGACATGAAGTTACCGGGGGGCGGGACTTCTCAGCGAGTTGCACCCGCTGAGTTTCTCCAGTTTTTTGTGTAACCCGGGACTTCTCAGCGATTGGTCCAGAACCCCGCATCCATCACATCACTGTGGAGGGATGAACATTGTCGCACACCTCCGCTCCACCCGACCCACAGCCCGCGGAGGGTGGCCGTGGGTGAGTGGGGGCTGTCCAGAGGGATGCGCACCTTCGGCCGCTTACAACTTGGTGCTTGGGTTCAGATTGCCCAGTCACCTATGGCTTGTGTGGAAAAATGAGCCCCACACTCCCGTCTCCCTCTTCTCTCTCTCCCCTCTTCTCTCTCTCCCCCCTCCCTCTCTCTCTCTCCCTTCTCTCTCTCCCCCCCTCTCTCTCTCACCCTCCTCACTCTCCCCCTCCACTCTCCCTCCCTTCTCTCTCCCTTCTCTCTTTCTCTCCCCTCTTTTCTCTCTCCCCCCTCTCTCTCTCCCTTCTCTCTCTCTCCCTCCTCTCTCTCTCTCTCTCCCCTTCTCTCTCTCCCCCACATGCAGAGCGGCTATGGAAGTTGAGAAAACTGGCAGCGGTCCGTGTGAAAATACAGCACCTAGATGTAAGCGTCTTGAGAGAGAGGGGCGAGAGAAGGGGGAGAGAGAGAAGGAAGAGAGAGGGTAGGAGGAGAGAGAGAAGGGGGGAGAGAGAAGGGGGAGAGAGGGGGAGGGAGAGAAGATGGGAGAGAAAGAGAGAAGGGGAGAGAGAAGGGAGGGAGGGGGAGAGAGAGAAGGCGCCACGTCCGCACATGGACCTCCCTACCATCGAGGGGATCTATCGCAGCCGTTGCCTCAAAAAGGCTGCAACATCATCAAGGACCCACACCATCCTGGCCACACACTCATCTCTCTGCTGCCAGCAGGTAGAAGGTACAGGGGCCTGAACTCCGCAACATTAGGTTCAGGAACAGCTTCTTCCCCACAGCCATCAGACTATTAAACACAACTTCAAAACAAACTCTGAACTATAACAGCCTATTGCACTTTATCTGTTTATTTATGTGTGTGTGTGTGTGTATATATAAATATATAAATATATATATATATATATATATATATATATATATATATATATATATATATTCTATGGTATATGGACACACTGATCTGTTCTGTATTTATTACTACAATATTCTGTTGTGCTGCAGCAAGCAAGAATTTCATTGTCCTATTTGGGACACATGAAAATAAACACTCTTTGACTCTTCATCTACTGAGTTCATTTACTCAGTGATAACAAGATAGAGTTTTGACTAGAGAAAGACTGTGAGGTTGTGATGTGAATATTCCTGTGGTGATCTCGGATATGATGGGCTTACATTAGTGGCTTGTTTGTGTCTCATGTTTCTACTAAAGACATTTGTGAATCAGACAGGATTTTGCAACAATCCAGTTTTACATGGTCTATATTATTGAACCGAACTGTTAATTCCAGATTTATGTGAAAAGCTGTGGAGGGGTTCAAATGTCAAACCCTGTGGATTTAACACAATAATCAGATCCATACAATTCTTGTCTCCATGTTGCTAGTTTGGAAATCAGCTCAAAATTATTTAGAGGTTGAATAACTATTCAAGTGAAGGATTGCAGTCTTAAGTTGTCACTATTCCAGCCTCCAGTAAAATTGGGGGTGGGCTGGATTCTTGCAAACCGTCTTGTTTTGGGTTCCCTCTATTGAAAATAATAAAACAAAACAATTAACCACAATACAGTGAAAAGCTTTTGTTTGTGTGCTTGTTTGCTTGCTATCCAGTCAGAGAAAATCTCTTGGCTATTCTGATCACTGTAAACTGGTAGAACACTTCTGGCGGAGAACAGAATTGTATTTCCTGCTGCTAGGACCTTTTCTTAATTAATTTTTCTTTTGCAGAATATCTTCATCTTTGAAAATTTGCTAGACATTCAACGTACATATAATTTTCCTGTGGAGATTGAAGTAAGTCTAAACTATTATGTGACAGGTTGCGTAGATCTTGATAGATGGTGTAATTTCTGTCAATATCACCACCTGGCAACATGTTGCTTTCAAATGTCTTTTATTGTCATGTACCATTTAAGGTACAGTGATATGCAAATTACCATACAGCCATATGAAAATATTTGATTTAATATATGAGAAAATGAAGATCCTGAAACCAAAAAGAGTACAAAGGAAAATACAAATAAAACTTAAAAACGCATTCAAAGAGAATCAGGATGTTCAAGTTTGGCAAGGCGTAATTATAAATCCAGTTCTTTTTCTAGACTTTTCATGCAACAAACACACTGGTAAGGAGTAGATCTAAAAATACAACTGACAAAGTGCAATGTCATAGAGTCTTACAGCGTTGAAACAGGCCCTTCGGCCACATCAGCCAACATGTCCCATCCACACCTGCCCGTGTGTGTAGTAGGGAATATTTGATCTTGATATGGACATATCCTGAACCTTAAAATTTTCTGCTTCAGGTACCAGTGGAGAAGAAAAAAAGATATTTTACAATTCGCAAAGAAGCTCGAGATGCAACAGATGGAGATTCAGGTTTGCGTGAACTTTTGTATAGAATCTGAATTTGAGATAAATTTGAATGGGGTTTATTAATACAATCATCATGACCATGGTGATATTGATCAAGCACATGCAGAAGACTGACAGCAAAAGCTGAAGATGATACAAGAGCAGCACCTCATTTATATAGTACCAAGTATGTCTACTGGCATAACTGATGTTGAAAATTACTATTTTGGATTCTGGCTGTGACCTCTGTTCTCAAGATCGAACCACATAAACGCTTTAAATCACAATCTGCCAGCTGCAAAAAAGTCATATTTGATTTTTTATTTCCCATAATGAAACAAAAAATCCAGGATGGTAGCAGCATAACACCATTTTAGAAGGTAAAAACTCTTTCTGAGTTCCCGTGAGCTTTACACATTCATTGAAATATATACTGAAGCAACCGTTCTTTAGTGAGTGATAGGAAGAGGAAGGCATGCCAGTGCATCTGGATGAAGTCAATAGAATGGAAGGAGGAGGAATGTGTGGAGAATTAACATCAGCATTGAATAATAGAATTAAATGGCCTTTTTCTGTTATATTTCAGATACAAACAACGTCTCATGATTCATTGGTATGGCAGCATGAGTAATTAGGGTTACTAAAGCACTTCGTAAGGTCATAAGTAATGGGAGCAGTATTAGGCCATTCGGTCCATTGAGTCTACTCCGCCATTCAATCATGACATCTGTCTCCCCCTCCTAACCCCATTTTCTTGCCTTCTCCTCATAACACCTGACACCCGTACTAATCAACAATCTATCTATCTCTGCATAAAAATATTCATTGCCTCCACAGCCTTCTGTGGCAAAGAATTCCACAGATTTGCCACCCTATGGCTAAATAAATTCCTCAGCTTCCTAAAGGAACATCCTTTAATTCTGAGGCTAAGGACTCTGGTCCTAGACTCTCATACTAGTGGAAACATCCTCTCCACATCCACTGTATCCAAGCCTTTCACTAGTCGGTATGTTTCAATGAGGTCACCCCTCATCCTTCTAAACTCCAGCAGTACAGGCCCAGTGCAGTCAAATGCTCATCATATGTTAACCCACTCATTCCTGGAATCATTCTTGCAAACCTTCTCTGGACCCTCTCCAGAGCCAGCACATCCTTCCTCAGATATGGTGCCTAAAATTGCTCACAATACTCCAAATGCGCCTGACCAATGCCTTATAGAGCCTAGTATATCCCTGTTTTTGTATACTAGTCCTCTTAAATGCTAGCATTGCGTTTGGCTTTCTGACTCCCTTTCAACTTGCAAATTAACCTTTTGTGAATCCTGCACCAGCATTCCCAAGTCCCTTTGCCCCATCGATTTCTAGTTTCTCTCCCCATTTAGCAAATAGTCTACGCCTTTATTCCTACTACCAAAATGTTTGACTCCACACTTTGCTGCCCACTTTTCTGCCCACTCTCCCAACTTGTCCAAGTCCTTCTGCAGAGTCCCTGCTTTCTCTACACTACCTGCCCCTCCACCTATTTTAGTATCATCACTTGCCATGCCAGCACTGATTGTGGTTACAATGTTCATTGCATTGCATTGCAGTCAAGAAGCTTCTCAGCATATATAAACTGAAGTAAATGCACACAAGGGCAACTATGTAAACTATCAATGCAGAGAATTGTGGAAGTATGTTAGAGAGGAAGGGACCAGACACATATGTTAATGTGTGGCTAGGTGGATACATGTTGGGAACATAGGACAGTTTGGCCCACAGTTTCTGTGCCATACATGACGTCAAGACCAAAGATAGACACAAAGTGCTGGAGTGCAGGTCAGGCAGCAACTCTGGAAAAAAAAGATGCCGCCCGACCCACTGAGTTACTCCAGCACTTTGTGTTTATCTTTGGCATAAACCAGCATCTGCAGTTCTTTGTTTTGTGTGTTTTACTTAGCTAGGAGCAGGAGTTCCCTTAGGTCCTTCAAGCTATTTAACATGATCAGAATGAAGAAGGATCCTTTGGCTTATCTCTGAGTCCGTGATCGGGAGCTCGGAGATGCCCTATAAGCAGCTGAAGCAGCAGATCATCTCACATTCTATTACGTGTCCCCATCTCAGGCACCACCTACCCCATCTATGGAAGGGCTGTGCTTCCCATAGTGGCCTCATCAGCCATCTTAGAATCCACCAAAGTGGAAACAAGCCATCCTTGATCTCGAAGGACTGCTTTAGAAACAGAAAGTCTCCAGAAATTTCTGATTTAATCTATCGATGTTGAGCATGACAGGTAGATTTGTCAAAAAAGTAACCCTTACAGTTATTGGATTTGGCTAACCCCAACCTATTGTTGGTGACCCTTCTCTTTATTCAGATGAACCGCACTATTTGTCCTCCCAATCATACATGGTCGACAGTAGTCTCAGTGAAGAAATGAGTCAGTTTGACTTCTCTACTGGTGTTCAGAGCTTCTCGTACAACTCTCAAGATCCCACGATGCCTGCAGGTCGGACCAGGAGAAAGGTATTAATCATCACTGGTGTCAATTGTCAGAACTTTAACCTTACTGATATTTAAGATACTTTTTAACTTCTTACCATCAAATAAAATGGAGTAATCAGCCTATCATCCTTTGTGATATAATTTAATAGTTAAGTACAGTATTGGGGTTTGTTGTGTCTTTTAAAATGTTCACATTTGTTGTTTTGATGGTAAGCAATCTTCACAGTGTAATGGATTCCACGACTTTCATCTGATACTGTAGCAACTGAAATCTGTTAGCCATGTCAATTTTTTTCTGAAATTGGCCCACATCCGCATCATTTCCAGCTTTCTTTCCCCCACTACAATCAGTCTGTCGAAGGGTCCAGACCTAAAACGTTGTCTATTCTTGTCCTCCAGAGATGCTGCCTGACACGCTGAGGTACTCCAGCGCTTTGTGTCTTTTTGTGTATGCTTTCTATGGTGCACCTGTAAAAGTTTGTAACAGTCTTTGGAGATGTGCCGAATTCTCAGTCTCCTAAGGAACTGCATTCTTGGCTGTCAATGTGCTTCAATGTGATTGGTCCTTGACAAATCGTTGACAGTATTAACGCTAACGAACAAAGCTCTCAACCATTTCCACTTCTGCACCATTTATGCTGATTGGGGAGTGTACTCCACCATGTCATGATCTTAGGTGCTGTCAGAAAAGATCAGTGTAGAAAACTTTACAATTAAAATTGTAACCTAAGGTTACACAGTACAAATATCTAAAATAAGATAATCATTTTATAGATTAAAACGTCATAGCTTCCGTTTGTTTACTTGCAGGACTGGACAGAATCAGGTGTTGTGCAGAGTAATATCGTGGAACTTGAGATGGATGAGATGAACCAGCATGAATGTATGGCGACCATAACTGCTTTGATCAATCACATGCAGAAAGCTAACATCACACCTAAGCCTGAAGAGGTTTGGAAACAAATCTTTGAACATGAATAATTTATTGAATTCTAAGAAAACCATTAAATCCTGAGAATAATGGTTCAGATGAGGTTGCTAATATATTGCATTATATGACCAAACTATTTTAAAACAGGACTTAAATAGAGAAAACAAAACTCACATCCACATCCACACCAAAGCATATCAAAGTCAATTAATTAATTTCAGCGTGTAGTCACAGTTGACAAGCATGGCTGCCAGATTATCAACAATAGGGTTCTGGATGTAATTGAGACGATAAACCATATCAGGTTTTGATCTGGCTCACTGCCTACATCTCCATTCCATAATCATAATCATACTTTATTAGCCAAGTATATTTGCAAACATATGCAAAATTTGATTTGCCATACAGTCATACGAATAAAAAGCAACAAAACACACAAAATACATTTTAACATAAACATCCACAACATTGACTCCTCCACATTCCTCACAGTGATGGAAGGCAAAAAAAAAGTTCAATCTCTTCCCTTCTTTGCCCTCCACGTCAGGGCGAACAAGCTCCCGCATCGGGGGGATTTCAGCTACCCTCCTGCGACTTTGGAGCTTCCCGACATCAGTCTCTACCCGAGACTGCGAGTTCCTCGATGTTGAAATCCGCAGGCCGCTGCTGGTGTGTCGATCCCAGGCAACGGATCGCAGGCTCCGATGGTAAGTCCACGGCCCCGCGGTGGGGCTGAAAGTTAGTCTCGAGCAAGGCCACCAGCTCCAAGATGTTAGGCACCAGAGTGACCGGAGATACGATCCAGAAAAAAATCACATCTCCGGCAAGGTAAGAGATTGAAAAAAAATTCCCCCACCCCCCCCCCACATAAAACAAACCTGAGAACATTAACACATACTTTTTAAAACACACTAAAAATAACAAAAAAGATGAAAAGACGGACAAAGACCGTTAGTGAGTCTGGCATCGTTGACGGCGCCACCCGGTGGTGAAAGGCTGAATGTGCCAATTCTCCAACCCACTCGCTAGTGTGCAGTCGTGCCCCTTTATCCAGAACACCTTGTCAACCATTAACAGCAAGTAAGGAGAGGGGCAAAGGCTTGCCTCTGTCAAATATCCTGAGGCTTTGTAATAGTTTGTAATTGTCTTGGATATTCAGAGATACAAAACTATTAAAATTGCTGTAAATAATTAAAAAATACAATTATTGCTTTAGAATATAAAGTAAAGTACGAAATAATTGTAAACAAAGTAAAATATAAATAATCAAACTTATCTTTACTTAGTAATCTCCAGGTAGAACATTCTCAACCATTTAAGAGTGAAGTCTCTCATGATACACCAGATCTGGCTGGTGCCGGATCCGAGATAATTCTCGATGCAGTGTTGAACTGTTGCCAAAGTTGGTCACCTCAGACTTTCTTTACATTGCTTGAATAATGCTGAAAGGCTTTTGAACAACACCAAAGATTTTTTTTGTCACCTCAATTTAGTTTTTCAGTTTGGAGATACAGTGTGGAAATAGGCCCATCTGCCCACCAAGTCCACATTGGCCAATGGTCACCTGGACACTAGTTCTATGTTATTCCAGTTTTGCATCATGCATACTAGGGGTGATTTACTGAAGCCAATTAACTTACAAACCTGCACGTCTGTGGGGTGTGGGAGGAAACTGGAGCACCTAGAGGAAACCCATGTAGTCACAGGGAGAATGTACAAATTCTGCACAGACAGCACCCGTATCGAACACGAGTCCCTGGTGATGTGATAAAGGATAAATTATCCTGTACAGGATAAGGACACAAAACCTTGATTTAATATATTTTTGTGAGAGATGATGTTTATGATTTTGTCAGAATGTCAAGGTAGATTTTGTGTTCAAATTCCGGAATCTATGACCCTCTGACCCTGTCAAGGATTCTGTCAATGAACCAAAGCTGCCACAATTTAAAATTAGACAAATTATAATTTTATGTTAGATTCGCAGCATCCGCTTTTCTGCATGCTTTACAGAACTTAAAATTCCTGGATTAATCACGAAGTTAATTTATTTATTTACAATCTTTTCTCTGCAGAATAAAGCCCCACATGAGCTTCCATGTTGGATGAAATTTCTACACGGAAAATTGGGAAATCCTGCAACAGCATTAAATGTCCGACTCTTCATTGCAAAGCTCATCGTTAACTCAGAGGAGGTCATTTCTTTGTTCTTTTTCACGTGATACTTATTTCTCCATAAACTTCCCTGATGATCCTGAGGTTCATTTTTCTGCTTTATGTTCTGACTGACGTTTATGTTCTGACTGACTGAATGGGCGTTATTTCCCAATAATAGTTGCCAAAATCGATCTTCCAATGGATATGTGGTCAATTTATCCTTCCTTGAGGATCCTTCCTTGAGGATCCATCTTTGTACCACCCCATTGCAGGCTGCCTTTTATTTGAATTTTTTCTTGATTACTAGAATGATATCAAAGATGTACAATTTGATGACCCTTGGTTTCTAACACATTAACATAAAACAATCGCTCATTGCATTAAACTGTTATTTTTTCGATTCCTATTAAGTTGGAAATAGAATCTTTTCTTAAAAATAGAATATAGCAGGCAATATATGGATACTGTTGGTTCACACAACTTTGATGCAAAAACACTTCTGCCAAAGGAAAGAATATCTTTGATATGTGATACAGTGCAAGCCGGTTATTATTTAAATAAAATGTGTGATGTTCTAATTACAGTAAAACGCTAATAATCCATAATCCAATTATTCGGAAATTCCAGCAGTTTGGCATCTAGTCACAAAATGACATTTCCCACATTTTATCAGTGCCATTAATTCGACAAACTATGTCAGGTAAAAATGATAGCACATTGTTTATAAAAGCCAACCTGAAGTTTTTTTTTGTAATTTTAGAGAATGCGCCTAAAAGCGTGAGTAATGCAGCAAAATATTCTGCTGTTTAATTTTTAATGATATCTAGGAGGTCGACCATTAATTTTATTTATCTTACCAATTGTAGCTTTGGCCTGAAAGAGTTTTTCTTAATTCTTCTGTACTCATGTCAATTAAATATGATTGTTTTTTAGATTTTCCAGCCATATGCACAGGAATGGTTGGGGCCTATGCTTCAGTTAGTGGTTTCTGGTAATAATGGAGGTGATGGCATTCACTATATGGTGGTCGAAATCGTGGTTACTATTCTGTCTTGGACAAGTGTAGCTACCCCAAAGGTACAGAAATATCTTTCATAGATCTGTTTCATAAGCTGAGTGCCAAGAAAGAAAACGTGTGGGTATCGACAATTATGACAAATTAAGTGGCCATGTGTGATTATGCTAAATATCTTTTCAATTACAAGATGAAGCAATAATTTATTTCTCTATGTACAGAGCCATATTTGGTTTCTGATCATTCATGTGAATAAATGGTGTTTTTTTGTGTGAAATTGTGATTTCTGGTAGAGTAATGCCTATTTAATTTGTGCTCCTTTAAATTCTTTCTTTTTTCATGGGAATTTAAGAATTGTTTATTACATTTATGATGGTGGCGTTAATAGTTGTCATGGGGAACACACATTAGTGAGAGTAGAATTGATTATTCCTTTCCAGTTAAAGAAATAGCACTTGCAAATGCTTGAGCTGAATAGCTTTATCCAGTGTAATAATTCTTATTCTAAAATTATAATTCTTATTATAAAATTGTGTGAAAGATTATCACAGTTTGTAGTGTGCAGTAACAGTGACCGTTGTTAAATGTTAAACACAGGATAAGTTTGTCCCCTTTTGATATTTAATTATATATATAGGGAATCTAAGATAAGGGAAGATAAAAGTTATATATATATAACTTTTTATCTTCCCTTGTGGGGGGGGGGGGGGGGAGGCTGGGAGAGAGTAGGGAGGGTCAGGACAAAGCATGGCAGATAATAGGTGAATGCAGGTGAGGGGTTGGGGGTTAGTTGAGTGAAAATAAACTTAATTTATTGGGTTTTTTTGTTAGGGAAATCTGAAGAATGAGATTCTAGCAAATCGCTTGCTGGAATTTCTGATGAAGAATTGCTTTCATGAGAAGAGGGCAGTGTTCAGGCACAATCTGGAAATCATTAAGACAGTGGTGGAATGCTGGAAGGATTGCCTGACTATTCCTTACAGGTGAGCAGTGGGTTCTACAAGCGAATGTCCTACGTGCATGAACGTGGACTTCATAAAGAGGGGCAGCACAAAGGCATAACGGTAGAGCTGCTTGCTGCCTCACAGCTCTGGCGTCTCGGGTTTGATCCTGACCTGGCCATTTAGGACTGAGATTAAAAGCTTTTTCACCCGCAGTGTTGTGAATCTGTGGAATTATCTGCCACAGAAGGCAGTGGAGGCCAATTCACTGGATGTTTTCAAGAGATAGTTAGATTAAGCTCTAAGGGCTAACGGAATCAAGGGATATGGAGAAAAAGGAAGAGCGGGGTACTGATTTTGGATGATCAGCCATGATCATATTGAATGGCGGTGCTGGCTCAAAGGGCCGAATGGCATATCCCTCCACCTATTTTCTATGTTTCTATGACCTCTGGACCTGTCTGTTTGGAGTTTGCATGATTTCCCCAAGACTGTGTAGGATTCCATCAATGTCCCAAATATCTGCAGGTTAGCCAGTTAATTTGACACTATAAATTTCACTGCATATAAGGGTAGGTGGTAGAATCTGGAAGGAAATAATAGGCATAAAGGGAGAATAAAATAGGGTCAGTGTAAACGGTTAGCACAGATAATATTTTTCCATGAGGATTGGACTGTAAGAATAAAACCAACTGGTCGAATCCCTCCCAGATGTCAGGCCATGGCCAATAATGAAGCAAGCATGGAACCTACTGTAGAAATATTACAACAAGACGTTGTGATTTTGAGCTAACAACTGGAAATGAACTTGCATTCGCTTTGTGTCTTTTATAATCTTGAGGTGTTGCAATTAGCTTTAGAGCCAGTGAGAAACTTCTGAAAATAACGAAAATATAGAATTGAATTTGTACTAAGCAATGCAGCACTTTCTCAAGAACATTCACGTAAATTTTAAGCTTAAAATTTTGGATTGGCATTTTTGAGCCACAATACGCCGATGAAATGGTGTAGCTATTAGCTACAGTTGATGGTATCATATATGGCTATCCCTATGTTATCAATGCCCGACTTATGGAATAGGAACGAGCTCCCATGATATTATTAAATTTGAAAGTCCGACTTATGTTTGTTCCTATCAAAAGCAGACCCTGTTTCCTCTCTCTCCACTTTCTTTCCTATTAATCTTAGGTGCTTTAGATGCCATTCATTACAATGCTTTGGAAGTATGGTGACCATATTGAATGTTTTGTGTATGTCCTGACTTGTGGACAAAATCAACACTGTAAAAATAAAATGTAATAAAAAGAAACCACAGAAGCTGGTTTATACCAAAGATAGTCACAAAATACTGGAGTAACTCAGCAAGTCAGGCAGCAAATCTGGTGAAAATGGAGAGGTGACACGGTTGGGACTATAAGTAAGAAACCTGTTTGTTACCCTGGGATGGCCTGTAAAAGAAAAAATAAAAGTTAGAAAGATTTTTATAGGATAAGATTTTTCTTTAAATTCTGAGGTACATAATGTAAAGTATTGTAGAGATGTTACATATTTACGGACATGTTTGGTGATGTATATTTTATCTTAACATCTAAAATTGTTAATATGTTTTGTGCAGTTTGATCTTTGATCGATTTGCCGGAAGGGATCCGAATTCCAAAGACAACTCTGTCGGCATCCAGTTGCTTGGCATTGTTCTTGCCAATAATTTCCCCCCACATGATCCAAAATGTGAAATTGACAGTGACAGGTAGGCAAATTAGGAAATATTTAAGCTTTTGTGACTGATATAAAATAGTGACCAACATAATGAAAACCATTTTGCTGTGACAGAAACCATGCTTCGTGATTGACTTTGTATATTTGGTAAATATACGTTCAGAAAGCGACAACATGTTATTAAGTTTAGCACATTTGAATAAAATGCAAATCCCACAACGACATTTGATCAAACTGAATGTCCAAAGTCATTTTTGACCTATGCAAGCTGAATGTCAACTATCTATTGGATCTATTTATACTGGATTGATCTATTATAATTTTTATGTAATATTCTTAAGATCACAACTATTGCAGGAAGACCTGGAAGTTTGTTACATATAACTTAAATTTAAAGCAGCGTATTTAGATATATACATTTAGTTATAGATATTTGAGCCCTGGAATATTTCTTAATGAAAAATTGGAACATGGTTGATTTTCTGAGTTTTATTAATCTTCTAGCAGAATCGCAGGAGGGATCAGATTTGATAAGTTATTGAAAACAAACACCTGCTTGCATTTTGTTCAGAATGTATTTTTGTTTAGAACGGCACTGTCAAACCAGCCTTCGTTTTATTGAATAAAAATTATTTCAATGCAGCAAAACATGTCCAAATTTAATTTCAACCTGAGAGTTTGATGAGAAGCTTGTGAATTCCTTTTTCATGCATTGCAGCATTTGGGCATTAGAGGTGAAGATAAATTTTAACTTGGAATTTCACATTCCATTGTTACATTTTCTCCCTCATGTTTCCTGTAACCATACAACTTCAATCCCAGAACTGTTGCTGCTCTGAATGGAAACAAATGTTCTAATATATTCTGCACTGTTTGGCCTTGACCATGGGCATATTTTAATTGTATGAAGGAACATCATCTGTCATGGCAGTGTTCCAGACTGCCTCAGGGATCAGTGCTGGGCCTACTACTGATTGACATTTACATCATTAGAATTAGCAAGCATGAGTCGTAAGTTTGTAGATGATACTCAAGTAGGTGGTATCGTAGACAGTGAAAATTTATCAAAAGTTACAGCAGGATCTTAGTTAGCTGGGCAAGCGAGCTGAAGAATGGCTAATGGAGTTCAATGTAGAGAAGTATGAGATGTTAAATTTTGGGAGGTCAGCCCAGGGCAGGACCTTCACAGTGAATGGCAGGGCCTTGGAGACTATTGGAGAGCAGAGGGATCTAGGAGTATAGTTACATGTTCCATGAAAGTGCTGTCACACTGGTGACAGGGTGGTAAAGAAGACTTTTGGTACATTGGCTTTTATAATTCAGGGTATTGAGTATAGAAGTTGGGGTGTATGTTACAGTTGTACAAGACTTTGGTGATGCCACATTTGAGTATTGTATCCAGTTTTGATTACCCTGATACAGGAAGGCCATCATTAAGATGGCCTTAGGACAACAGAAGGAAACAAAACGGGCAATACGGGCTGAAAAGAAGAAGTACGAAGGGAAGCTGGCCAGGAATATAAAGAAGGACAGTAAAAGCTTCTTTAGATATAGAAACATAGAAACATAGAAATTAGGTGCAGGAGCAGGCCATTCGGCCCTTCGAGCCTGCACCGCCATTCAATATGATCATGGCTGATCATCCAACTCAATATCCTGTACCTGCCTTCTCTCCATACCCTCTGATCCCTTCAGCCACAAGGGCCACATCCAACTCCCTCTTAAATATGGCCAACGAACTGGCCTCAACTACCTTCTGTGGCAGAGAATTCCACAGATTCACCACTCTCTGTGTGAAAAACGATTTTCTCATCTCGGTCCTAAAAGACTTCCCCCTTATCCTTAAACTGTGACCCCTTGTCCTGGACTTCCCCAACATCGGGAACAATCTTCCTGCATCTAGCCTGTCCAACCCCTTAAGAATTTTGTAAGTCTCTATGAGATCACCCCTCAATCTTCTAAATTCCAGCGAGTACAAGCCGAGTCTATCCAGTCTTTCTTCATATGGAAGTCGTGCCATCCCAGGAATCAGTCTGGTGAACCTTCTCTGTACTCCCTCTATGGCAAGAATGTCTTTCCTCAGATTAGGAGACCAAAACTGTACGCAATACTCCAGGTGTGGCCTCACCAAGACCCTGTACAACTGCAGTAGAACCTCCCTGCTCTTGTACTCAAATCCTTTTGCTATGAAAAGGGAAATGTTAAGGGAAAAAGAGTAACAAAGTCAAATGTGGGTCCCTTGAAGGCAGACACGGGTAAAATTATTATGGGCAACAAGGAAATTGCAGAAGAGTTGAATAGGTACTTCGGATCTGTCTTCACTAAGGAATACACGATGTACTGGAGGACAGAGGATCTAAGGGGGTAGATGAACTGAAATAAATTTTCATTAGGCGAGAAATAGTATTGGGTAGGCTAATGGGACTGAAGGATGATAAATCCCCTGGGCCTGATGGTCTGCATCCCAGGGTCCTCGGGGAGGTGGCTCTAGAAATAGTGGACGCATTGGTAATCATTTTCCAATGTTCAATAGACTCAGGATCAGTTCCTGTGGATTGGAGGATAGCTAATGTTATCCCACTTTTCAAGTAAGGAGCGAGAAAGAAAACTGGCAATTGCAGACCAGTTAGCCTGACTTCGGTGGTGGGAAAGATGCTGGAGTCAATTATTAAAGAGGTAATAATGGGGCATTTGGATAGCAGTAAAATGATTAGTCCAAGTCAACATGGATTTATGAAAGGGAAATCATGCTTGACTAATCTTCTGGAATTTTTTGAGGATGTAACAAGTAAAATGGATGAAGGGGTGCCAGTGGATGTAGTGTATCTAGACTTACAGAAAGCCTTTGATAAGGTTCAGCACAGGAGACTGGTGACTAAAATTAGAGCACATGGTATTGGGGGTAGGGTGTTGACATGGATAGAAAATTGGTTGGCAGACAGGGAGCAAAGAGTAGGAGTGAACGGGTCCTTTTCAGAATAGCAGGCAGTGGCGAGTGGAGTGCCGCAATGCTCGGTGTTGGGGCCGCAACTGTTTACCATATATATTAATGATTTGGAAGAGGGAATTAGGAGCAACACTAGCAAGTTTGCGGATGACACAAAACTGGGTGGCAGTGTGAACTGTGAAGAGGATGTTAGGAGGTTGCAGAGTGATCTGGACAGGTTGAGTGAGTGGGCAAATGCGTGACAGATGCAATATAATATAGATAAATGTAAGGTTATCCAATTTGGCGGCAAAAACAAGGGGGAAGATTATTATCTCAATGGGGTTAGGTTAGGTAAGGGGGAGGTGCAGCGAGACCTGGGCGTCCTTGTACACCGGTTACTGAAAGTTGCCGTGCAGGTATAGCAGGCAGTGAAGAAAGCTAATGGAATGTTGGCCTTCATAACAAGAGGATTTCAGTATAGGAGTAAAGAGGTTCTTCTGCAGTTGTATACGGCTCTGGTGAGACCACATCTGGAGTATTGTGTACAGTTTTGGTCTCCTAATTTGAGGAAGGACATCCTTGTGATTGAGTGCAGCGTAGGTTCACGAGATTGATCCCTGGGATGGCGGGACTGTCATATGAGGAAAGATTGAAAAGACTAGGCTTGTATTCACTGGAGTTTAGAAGGATGAGGGGGGATCTTATAGAAACATATAAAATTATAAAAGGACTGGACAAGCTAGATGCAGGAAAAATGTTCCCAATGTTGGGCGAGTCCAGAACCAGGGGCCACAGTCTTAGAATAAAGGAGAGTTCATTTAAGACTGAGGTGAGAAAAAACGTTTTCACCCAGAGAGTTGTGAATTTATGGAATTCCCTGCCACAGAGGGCAGTGGAGGCCAAATCACTGGATGGATTTAAGAGAGAGTCAGGTAGAGCTCTAGGGGCTAGTGGAATCAAGGGATATGGAGAGAAGGCAGGCACGAGTTATTGATAGGGGACGATCAGCCATGATCACAATGATTGGCAGTGCTGGCTCGAAGGGCCGAATGGCCTCCTCCTGCACCTATTTTCTATGTTTCTATGTTTCTAAGATGGAAAGCATGCAGATAAGATTTATGTGGATGTTGCCAAGACATGCAGGCCTGAACTCATGGGAACATATTGGGCAGACTAGGACTTTAATCCTTGAAGCACGTGGCAAAGGGGTTATCTTACAGAGGTGTATAAAATCATGAGGGGGTATGCGTGTGTGAATGCAGTGTCGTTTACCCAAGATAGGGGAATCAAGAACCAGAGCACATCGATTTAAGGTGAGAGGGGAAAGATTTAATAAGAACCTGAGGGGCAAAGTTTTCACTCAGAGGGTGGTAGTTAAATGCTGCCAACAAGCTGCCAACTGAGCTAGTTTTGAGGCAGGTACAATAACGACAATTAGACAATAGACAATAGGTGCAGGAGTAGGCCTTTCGGCCCTTCGAGCCAACACCGCCATTCAATGTGATCATGGCTGATCATGCGCAATCAGTACCCCGTTCCTGTCTTCTCCCCATATACCTTGACACCGCTATCTTTAAGAGCTCTGTCTAGCTCACTCTTGAAAGCATCCAGAGAGCCAGCCTACACTGCCCTCTGAGTCAGAATTCCACAGACTCACAACTCTGTGTGAAAACATTTTTCCTCATCTCCGTTCTAAATGGCATCGCCGATGTAAAGAAGTTGACACATGGAACAGTGGATACAGTAGATATCTAGTAGATATGACTGACCTGGTTACTACTTCAGTGCTCTTCCCAAAACAAGTGAACGTTGTTGTTTATCAATAACATAGTTTGGCAAATGCAAAAAAAGTTTTTTTTTTAATCAATAATGTATATTTTCTTCTGTGTCGTATTGAATATCAACAGATTGCATTTCACCAATGTAAAGCATATTCTAGCTGATGTTTCACGTATAAGTTTACCTTCTGTTAGATATTTCCGGAGACTGGTAGAGAACCTTTCCTTCACAAGATACAAAGAGGTGTATGCAGCAGCTGCTGAAGTCCTTGGCCTTGTCCTCCAGTACTTAGCGGACAAAGTAAGCATTTGTGTTCAAATAATAAGCAAAATGTACTTGTTTTTGATGAATATTATTTGAGGATTTAATGTCTGTTAGTTAAGTGGATGACGATGGAACATTGGATGTGGATAAGTTCAGTGAAGTGAGTCATTATTAAGCATGACATTAAACATTAAACAAACAAAATGGAAAAGATGGAAATACTGAGCAGGTTAGTTGTAGAAGAAACAGTGTTGAAGACACAAGGAATTGCAGATGCTGGAATCCTCTTTCCTCCCCCGGCCCCCCTTACTCCACTAAAAGTCGGTAAGTTAGTTAACCAGTTCCACAGTTCCCAACGATGTATTTCTCTTGGGATCCCTGGCCATCAATCAGTCACTCAGGGAACCTCCCTGCCTGAGGTAATTCGTTGAGGGGCCTGAATTGTCCTGGTCTTTTCTTGCTCCTGTCCATCTCCCCCCCCCCCCCCCCCCCCCCACAATCAGACTGAAGATGGATCCCAACCCGAAACGTCACCTATCCATTTTCTCCAGAGATGCTCCCTGACCAGCTGAGTTACTCCAGCATTTTGTTTCTATATCGTTGAGGAAAAAAATCTAGTTGGACAGGTGTGTATGCATGTGTGTGGGCAGAGACCGTTTTAGGGGAGGGTTGGGTTAGCTGAAATTGGAAAATTCAATGTTCACACCTTTGGGTTGTAAGTTGCCCATGCAGAATGTGAGATCACCTACTAGCCCGAGTCCCACTCATCTTCCCCCCGCTGGTTCCTTTTGCCCATCATTTATTTCCCATCTCGTTCTACCTTTCACCTACCAGCCTCTGCCCCATCCTCCTTTGCATTGTAATATGCCGGCAGTTTTTCCTGTACCCTCTCAACCTGAAGCATTGATTTACACATTTTACCTCCACAGATGTCGCTTTACCCCTTAAGTTTTTGCAGCATTCTCGTTTTGTTCTAAATTCCAGCAACTAAAGTCTCCTTTGTCTTTTAATAAATCATAAAAGCACTTGTGTAGTTCATAACTTAATCTCAACCTCATTCCCTCTTATTATTATTTTAATCATCCACAGCTCTTTCTGGCTTGTTATATTGAAGATGATATTGGGGTTAATGAAAAATAAAATTATCTGGACAGCAGTAACTTTCCTAATGGATTAACGCACAATTCAATATTCAGCAATTTAGTGCCTTATTTTCATTTTCCAGAAAATTGATATTCCCATTCACGATACAATTGTTAAGGAATTACAGCAACTTCATTGCACAAAAGAGGACAAGTTTATTGTGTGTTTGAGTAAGATTGCCAAGCATTTCCCTCCATTTGCTGACAGGTAATGATTAACATTTTTGTGACTTATGAATGTGTTGGTGCAATTCGTACTATTATGTTTTAAAAGATGCAGTGTGGCAAACTAATTATCTATTGTAACAAATTTTATTTGGAATTATAAGAATCACAGAATAAGTAAAAAATACTTATGTAAATCTAAGACGAACGGAGGATTAGTCTTACCAAATTTCTTATTTTATTTCTCGGCAGTCAATGTCAAAAACTTAAATTTCTGGTTGGAAGATATGGATCAACAACCAGATTGGTTAAAGATGGAAAAGGAGGACTGTCTGCCATTTGAAATTGGTCCAATTCTCCTATCCCCTACAAAATTGAACAAAAAGATCTATAGTGAAAATCCAATAATACATAGCGGTATTCGAATTTGGAAACAAATAAAAAAAACATTAAAATTGGATAATTTATCACTTTCGCTCCCTATTGCAAATAACCCTTCATTTAAGCCTTCGGTATTGGATTAAGGCTTCACACAATGGAAAAACTATGGAATTAAAAAGATGGGACATCTTTATAGAAATGGTATGTTCCTCTCGTTTCTGGAGGTACAACAGAATTATGGATTACATTCAAATAATTTTTTTAGATATTTACAATTGAAAGATTATGTAAAATCACATACACAAGAATACAGAATTAGAGAGCCAGAGATTCTAGATGAATGTTTGAATAAACATCCCAACACAGTCAAATTAATATCATATATTTACAATATTCTGTTAGATAGTGAGAATCCGTCGACGGAATCACATAGACAAGATGGGAAAATGAATTAGTTCAACCCATAACAAAAGATATTTGGGATGAAAGCCTACAACATATACATCAATGTTCGTTAAACGCCAGACATTATTTAATACAATTTAAAATATTACACAGATAGTATTATTCTAAAACAAAATTAAACAGAATTTTTCCTAATATCTCTCCTATCTGCGATAAATGTCAATATTCTGAGGCTAATTTAACCCATACCTTTGTAAATTGCATAAAAAGTAAAACATTTTGGGTGGATATTTTTAAAATTATTTCCGTAGTGGTTAATAGTCAACTGGATCCGGATCCTAAATTAATAATATTGGGCATATCTGAACAATACCTAAAACTGACAATAAACCAAAGAAATTTCCTGGATTATAGTATAATAACTGGGAAAAAACTAATATTAAAATTTTGGAAAAACCCTGCATCCCCTACAATTAAAATGTGGATTATGGAGATCTCGGAGACCTTAAATCTGGAAAAAATTAGATTTGTCTTAATCGACAAACCTGAATTATTTATTAGAATATGGTCCCTGTTCATAGATTATTTGAAGGGGTAGAATGGGCCAGCGTTGAGGCTCGACGGAAACTTGAACCCAGGACTAGACGAATAGTTTTGTTTTCTGTACCTACGGACCTATCTCCTAAGTTGTATTATAAAATTTAAAAAATAAAAAAAAATAACAAAAGAAAGAAATTAAAAACAAAAAAATAAAAAAAAAATTAAAAAATAAATAATTATAAACAGTTTTATGTAAATGTATGTTGCATAAATAGAATTTACATCGGTGTTAGGAGTTGGCAGACTCAAGCTAATTTGAACCATGTAAGTGCCGTATTCCCATTTTTCTTCCAAGATTTGAAACTACCTTATAGAATGGAATGGATTAATTAATACTGCAGAGACATGGAGTCTTTACATTTGTTACTTTTGAACATATTGGATGAAGGCACATATTGGGGCGTCACAGTGGCGCAGCGGTAGAGTTGCCGCCTTACAGCGCCAGAGATCCGTGTTCGATCCTGACTCGGGTACTGTCTGTTTGGAGTTTGTACATTTTTCCAGTGACCGCGTGGGTTTTCTCCGGGTGCTGCGGTAACCTCCCACATTGCAAAGACGTTTGTGAGTTAATTGCCTTCTGTAAATTTTCCCAAGTATGTTGGGTAGAAATTGTGTATGGATGATTGCTGGTCAGCATTGGCTTGGTGGACTGACGGGCCTGTTTCCATGCTATATCTGTAAAACTAAAACTAAAATATTGTGTCCATGAAATGGAAAATGTGCAAGATTGTACAATCTGGTGTTATAATGTCTGTAGTGAGGAAAAATCCAGGACCTGAAACCTTCACTCTGTTTCTGCCTCCACAAATGCAGTCTGACCTACTGAATATTCCCAATATTTTCTCTTTTGTTTCATTGTAAAGTATTCCCAGGGCTGTAAAAGTACTGTGACCATTGCATAATGTCACCTTTTAATCTCTCCTCTTATCATCGCTTTTTACCTTAACTTCAATGTCAGAACATCCTATGTAAACTGGCAATCTGTAGAAAACTACAGTACTTAGCAGATCAGGCAGCTTCTTTGGAGGGAGAATCAGAGTCACTGTTTTGGTTCACAGAAAAGGGTTAAGTTAGAGACAAACAAGTTTTAAAATGCCATGAAGGGATAAGAGAATATTCTTTAAAATAATGTCTTTTTAGTAGCATATTTGTACAAAAGCTGCTATCAGGTTGTGCTATGTTATATTACCTTTCATAACCTTTGTGATAGGTGGTATGTGTTTTGAATACATTGTTCATGAAGAATTTGTTCTAATACCCAAGTTCCTCAAGTGTTTTATGTGATTTTACATTCAAGGTTTCTGAATGCAGTATTTTTCCTATTACCAAAGTTGTATGGTGTACTAAAAACCCACTGCCTGGAAGTGGTAATGTATCGGGCAGAGGAAATACCTGATGCTTACCTGCAGTTAAAGAGCAAAGATTTTGCACAGATCCTGGCACATCGGTGAGCTGATAGCTTATATTTTATGTCTCATGAGAATCTCCGGTTTTGTAAGCTTTTTTTTAAATCGATTACTTTTTTTCCCTCTGGTTTATCACAAGAGCACTTGAGTTGAGTTCTATTCTATTCTATTGACACGTTTACTGAGGTACAGTGAATAGCTTTTGTTGCGTGCTAACCAGTCAGCAGAAAGATAATACAAGATTACAATTGAGCCATCCACAGTGTACAGATACATGATAAAGGTAATAATGTTCTGTGCAAGTTAAAGCCAAAGTCCGATCAAAGATAGCCGAGGATTTCCAATGAGGTAGATAGTGGTTTGGTAATTCACTCCTATCTCATGTTCGCTGGCCTTCTGCTGTTTTTTATCCTGGATAGTTAACCTGCTCTGTATATTTCCCAGTGTTTCTGTTGAACTAGTGTTCAGAGTTACCCCAGGAACTCCAATTCATTCCTTCTGCTGGAAGTGAAGTGTCCTGTGCCACTTCACATTTTATCAAAATGGTGGGATCGCCAGTGGAATGAACATAATATGTTTGTTACAGAGATGTTTTAGTGTAAAATTTTCTGTGCATCTTTTAAAATGACTAGAGTTTGTAGATGTGCGTGACAAAGTCTTACATCAGTTTTAAATCTATGCAACCAACACACTGTTTTCAACATAAAATTGTGAGGCTAAACTCACCATAATTATCACTGCTGATGCAGATATCTTGAAAACTAAAACTCTTACTTTTTTTTTTAATCCCATGCTTCCCTTTGCTTAAAGTTTATTAGTGGTCAGATACTGAAAACAAAATGCATTCTCATAACTGCAAGTAAACCTTGATCAAACACAAAATGTTATCTTCCTTACAAGTAAACAGCATTTTTCTTAAAATACACATCAATATTGAAAGGTTATTGATAACATACTTTTTTTTAAAAAGTGCTTTGGTTCCTTTACAAGTGAAAATGTTTCTTTCCAGAAAAGCTGTTGTCTGAAAAGTTATTTGGATGCCAAATTCTTGATTTATAGCGACCACAGGGTCTATATTCGCAACATGTCACTATGGTGCCATAGCTGAACAGTTAGTACATTATCCTTGATGAAAGCGAGTCATCCAAAACACACACATCATAGATTTGGTCCTTCAGTCTGTTTTGAGATTGTTGATCTCATTCATAGACATGATTGGGACCACCACACCCTTGCTTGGAAAGGGGAGGTTGGAACTTAACCCAGATATTTAGATGTGATTATTACCCAATGATCATGTTTAGACATTGGTTCATGACGTATGTGGCTCAGACATACCCCAGATGCTGATGAGTTTGCTGATATCACAAGGCATTAGAGCTATTCACAAGGCATTGTTAAACTCTGTTTATCTCTCTTTCTAAGCGATGAAGAACGGCAGAAAGTTTCTTTGGATATTTTGTACAAGATTTTGGCCAAACTGAAGCCGGTGGAACTGAAAGAACTGCTGAGCTCAGTGACAGCATTCATTTCCCACCCATCTCCCATTTGCCGAGAGAGGATGTATGATGCTCTGATGTGGATACATGACAATTACAGGTATGTAGTAATAACAAAATCACTTCAAACAGGACAAGATAGATAGTTACATCTGAATAATCCACTTTTACAGCGACACTTCTCCAATAGTTATTATGTATCTAAAACCAATCAACAAAATCATTTTATGGAACTTATTTAAGATTTGTTGAAGTTTTAACTTGGTTTTACTTTTTCTTTTATAATTCTTGATTATGTATTGTTATGGATACTTTATCAGAAACATCTCAAAATCATGAAGGCTTTTGAAATGATGCGTTTACTCATCAATTCATTTAATAAATATGTATGAATGCAAAGAAGTACATAAATGTATTTAAAATACAGTTTGAAACCAAAACCATACCTAATGGTTTTTGTTTAGACAAGTAAACGATTCCAAGTTTGTATCAACAGTAAATCTATAATGGAGGATTACAATATGTAGATTGTTTTTATGTGTAACAATCAGTGTAAATGTAAATAAAAATGTTGCTTGTAAAAGCTCCTGAAAAACGTTGAGATTTTTTAGATAAAGTAAAGCTCCGTACTTTGTGTGGACTTTCAGGGAGGTCACGTGATAAAAAAATTAAAAACAAAGGTCAAATTATTGCACTAAACAGGAGGTTGGTATGTGCCTATGAGAGGGAGAGATGTTGGAAAGGATTGAGATCATTGCTCAGAAGATATTTCTAATCTGTACATCTACAAACAATAATTGGTAATGTAGTGATTCTGGTAATAGTCTAAGAATCCAAAGTCACTGACTGCCATGGCGGCAGTGACTTTGAATTTGAATGATTATGCAGATCAGGAATAAATCGATGGTCTTGAAACTGTAGGAATGTCATAAAATCCCAACTCATGGTCATTTAAGCAACCAATCTTGCCATCTTTAGCTATTTGAGATTCTCGGCCTATGACAATACTGTCAAAGCTGTCCTGTAGGACATCGAGGCAAGCCAAAACATTTGTATGATTTTTACCGAAAGCACAACGACAATAAACAGGCAGCTCAACATTGACCCAAGTGCTGCATTCATACACAACAATGACACATTCAACCGAGTCAACTCTCCCTGGTGGCACTGCGATAGAGTTGCTGCCTCATAGCATCAGAGACCCCAGTTCGATCCTGACTACGGTACTGTCTGTATGTAGTTTGTACGTTCTCCCCGTGGTCCGGTTTCTTTCCGCACTCCAAAGACGTACAGGTTAGTAGGCTAAGTGGTTTGGTACAATTAGAAATTGTCCCTAGTGTGTGTCGGATAGGGGGTGGGGTTTGCTGGTCGGCATGGACTAGGTGGGCCGAAAGTCCTATTTCCGCGCTGTCTCTCTAAACCAAACTAAAATAAACTAATCGCTGCAAAGTTCCCCTCACTAACGTGAAGATAGGGAGCACTCTCTCATGCACTAGTTACAGACTTAATTAGACCTGACAGTTTTATTCAAGAACTGTACCTATCCACAACATCCCAGATTGCTACATCAACATCCTGGGCATATCTGGACCCACTGGTGGACAAGTGATGATGGTACACATAACATCTCATGACAAGTGAGCTAGAAAATTTCAGCTGATTACCAAGCTGAATGATTATTGTTTTTCTGTTAAATACCGAAAATGACATTTAAACAAATCTGGATTTTTATGAATAGCTAATAGAAAATGGGGGATTGCAAATGTAAAATTACTTGATGTTCCAAACTGCTAACTGAATTGACTAATTCCAGTCAAACATAGCTGTTACTCCAAGCTTGAGACAGATGTTGAAAAGATCAACTAAAAATAGATTGATTCAAAACATGTATGTTCAAAGTTATTAGCTGAGAAAACTCCCTCTTCTATCCCATACCTGTCCCTTGTCGTACCTATATAAGTTTGTTCACAGAAGGTCAACACGGGAAAGAAAATTCATGAAGTGATTGTGGTTAATTCTCTTTCCCTCTCTACAGAGATCAAGAGAGTGTGTCTGATCCTGACTCAAAAGATATATCTGAGGCTGCAACCAATGCATTACTTCAGGGATTGACTGATGAAAATCCTGCTCTACAGTATGTAACCGATCTTATTAAAACATTGCTAAGATTGGATCATTTTCATTTGTGTTTTTCTCTGACTATTGTCACTCAACATTGACTACTATGGCAACCACAAGCTGACCTTAGATTATTTCATATTGCCTTTCATTCAGGTTATATTTAAGAAACTTCTGGAGTCATGAAAGTAGACTTCCAGCAACCACCTTTGAAAGAATGATGGCCATTCTTAAATGCTTGTATTGCAACAAAATAGAGACCGAGTTCCTCAGTATCGCCACCAATGTTCTTCTTGAATTGACAAGCCGCAGCCCTGACTACTCCCGGGATATGTTTGAGTATCCACTCTCTGAATGCAAGTTTCAGGTAAATATAGGGTTTGCTTCGTCATTATTATTTTTTTCTGTTTATATTTTACATGATATGGATATTATTTAACTTTAGAAGTACTTTAGAAGGTATACTTTAGAAGCTTCTGTTACAGATGTTTATACATTTTTAAAGTTTGTTTCTTGGATGTAATTGCAGGCAAGGCTGGATTTATTATTCATTCTTTTTTCTCTTGTGTGCTGCCAGTCAATTTGTAAAAAGACACAGAGTATTATAGTAAATTAGCGGGTCAGACAACACCTCTGGAGAACATGGATAGGTGACGTTTTGGGTCAGGAACCTTCAGCACTTTGTGCCTTTTGTGAACCAGGATCAGCAGTTCCTTGTGTCTACAATTTGATCATTCTATTATGATATTATTTGTGAATTTTTAGAGAGTGAGCCTGTTACAATTATTATTCAGCAATCTTATTTATTTTGCAACAGGTAATCCTTGACATTCATTTCAATACACTCTGTATTTTTTTTCCCTTAGGATTATAGCATCGATTCAAGTTGGTACCAACGTAGCAGAATTCTTACGCCACTGTTTGTGGAAACTCAAGCTACACACAGCAGTGTTAGAAGCCTAATGCAAGAGGCATCTCTTACAAGTCAAAGGTCAATAGGTGGTCAAATTAGAGCTACCCTAACCCATTATGAATTTACACCAACTCAGAACCCTGGTAAGTGGAAATCTTTTTGTCCTTTTTGAGTCTGATGTCACGGCTTATATACTGTTTGACTCTGGTATGGTTGAGCGGATAAGATTGATAATCCAGAGAGTAAATTCAAATCCCAACAGTTTCAGAATTTGTTTTTTCAAACATCTGGAAATAAAAAAAATAGTTTCAGTAAAAATGAATATGAAGTGCACAATTGCTTGTAGTAAAGCAACTTGCTCATTAACGGGCTGATTCCAGCAATGAGCGGCGCCAACAATCACTGGTGATCTTGCAGAAAGTTAAAAACAAAGATCCAGCATTCATAACTAGATTACACCTTTCCCGCCATTGATTCTATTTTCTGTCAACACGAGGCGATTGCAGGCATTCAGTGGTTGTGACCACCTAGCAGCTAATCAGCCAATACATGGGGAAAATTTGCATAGCAAACCAATACAGTTTTTAAGTAACTTTTACAAAATTAACAAGTCATGTAAAATAGATTGTAATATGCATTGGCAGGAGCTGAAATATCATGACCTTTTTTAAAGTTAAAGCATGGGGTTTTTGAAATATTTATATTGTGAGCACTTCGGGACCAGTGATCACAATACCATTAGTTTCAATATAATTATGGAGAGAGTCAGAACTGGACCTAGGGTGGAGATTTTTGATTGGAGAAAGGCTAACTTTGAGGGAATGCGTAAGGATTTTAAAGGAGTGAATTGGGACACTTTGTTTCATGGGAAGGATGTAGAAGAGAAATGGAGGACATTTAAAGGGGAAATTGTAAGAGTACAGAATCTTTATGTCCCTGTTAGGTTGAAAGGAAATAGTAAAAATTGGAAAGAGCCATGGTTTTCAAGGGAAATTGGACACTTGTTTCGAAAAAAGAGATATCTACAATAATTATAGGAGGCATGGAGTAAATGAGGTGCTAGAGGAGTATAAAGAATGTAAAAAGAATCTTAAGAAATAAATTAGGAAGGCTAAAAGAAGATATGAGGTTGCTTTGGCAAGAAAGGTGAAAGTAAACCCAAAGGGTTTCCACAGCTATATTAATAGCAAAAGGATAACGAGGGATAAAATTGGACCATTAGAGAACCAGAATGGACAGCTATCTGCAGAGCCAAAAGAGATGGGGGAGATATTGAATAATTTATTTTCTTCGGTATTCACCAAGGAGAAGGATATTGAACTCTGTGAGTTAAGGGGAAAAAGTAGAGTAGCTATGGAAACTATGAGATTCAAAGAGGAGGAAGTACTGACACTTTTGAAAAATATAAAAGTGGATAAGTCTCCAGGTCCTGACAGGATATTCCCTAGGACATTGAGGGAAGTTAGTGTAGAAATAGCAGGAGCTATGACAGAAATATTTCAAATGTCATTAGAAACGGGAATAGTGCCGGAGGATTGGCGTACTGCGCATGTTGTTCCATTGTTTAAAAAGGGTTCAAAGAATAAACCTAGCAATTATAGACCTATTAGTTTGACGTCAGTGGTGGGCAAATTAATGGAAAGGATACTTAGAGATAATATATATAAGCATCTGGATAAACAGGGTCTGATCAGGAACAGTCAACATGGATTTGTGCCTGGAAGGTCATGTTTGACAAACCTTCTTGAATTTTTTGAAGCGGTAACTAGGGAAATTGATGAGGGTAAAGCAGTGTATGTTGTCAATATGGATTTCAGTAAGGCCTTTGACAAGGTTCCCCATGGAAGGTTGGTTAAGAAGGTTCAATCTTTGGGTGTTAATGGCGGAGTAGCAAGATGGATTCAACAGTGGCTGAATGGGAGATGTCAGAGAGTAATGGTGGATGGCTGTTTGTCAGGTTGGAAGCCGGTGACCAGTGGGGTGCCTCAGGGATCTGTGTTGGGTCCACTGTTGTTTGTCATGTACATCAATGATCAGGATGATGAGGTGGAAAATTGGATAAGTAAGTATGCAGATGATACTAAGATAGGTGGTGTTGTGGATAATGAAGTAGATTTTCAAAGTCTACAGAGAGATTTGGGCCATTTGGAAAAGTGGGCTGAAAGATGGCAGATGGAGTTTAATGCTGTTAAGTGTGAAGTGCTACATCTTGGCAGGACAAATCAAAATAGGACGTACATGGTAAATGGTAGGGAATTGAGGAATGCTGTGGAACAGAGGGATCTAGGAATAACTGTGCATAGTTCCCTGAAGGTGGAATCGCATGTAGATAGGGTGGTAAAGAAAGCCTTTGGTGTGCTGGCCTTTATAAATCAGAGCATTGAATATAGGAGTAAGGAAGTAATGTTAAAATTGTACAAGGCATTGGTAAGACCAATTCTGGAGTATGGTGTACAATTTTGGTCGCCTAGTTATAGGAAGGATGTCAACAAAATAGAGAGAGTACAGAGGAGATTTACTAGAATGTTGCCAGGGTTCCAGCAACTATGTTACAGAGAAAGGTTGAACAAGTTAGGTCTTTATTCTTTGGAGCGCAGAAGGTTAAGGGGGGACTTGATTGAGGTCTTTAAAATGATGAAAGGGATAGACAGAGTTGACGTGGATACGTTTTTCCCATTGAGGGTAGGGAAGATTCAAACAAGAGGGCATGACATGAGAATTAAGGGACAGAAGTTTCGGGGTAACGTGAGGGGGAACTTCTTTACTCAGAGGGTGGTGGCTGTGTGGAATGAGCTTCTGGCAGAAGTGGTGGAGGCAGGATCGATTTTAACATTTAAGAGTAAAGTGGATAGGTATATGGACGTGAAGGGAATGGAGGGGTATGGTCTGAGTGCAGGTAGATGGGACTAGGGGAAAACAAATGGTCGGCACGGACTGGAAGGGCCGAGAGGGCCTGTTTCCGTGCTGTAATTGTTATATGGTTATATGAGGAAATTACAATTTGCTCATTAAAGTAGTTTTCATGAAAAATGTTGTTGAGCAATTAAGAAATCAATATGCCTTTAAATAATTGGTATCCTGTTGTAAACATGAGATTCAAATTATTGTGTTTCCAGCTTGAGATCAAATGGTACATAGTTTAAAGTTATAAACTCAGAGAAAATCAGCAGGGAAACAACCCCTTAGGCCTACCAAATGCCGACCAGCACCTACCCATTTTCACTAATGCGTTGTTGATCCCTTTTATTTATATTCTCCCCACTTTCCTATCAACTCATCTCAGATTGCTCTCCGCAACTTCACATTAACGGCAATTTACACAGGCCAATTAACCTACCAGCCTTTGAGATGTGGGAGGAAACTGAGGACCTGGATGAAACCCACAAGATCACAAGGAAAACTCTACACATACAGCACCAGTGATTGGGATTGTACCCATGTATCTGGCTCTGTGAGGCAGTCACTCTACTGGCTGGGCCACCACCCAATGTCAGCATTCAATATCAAAATTCAGCAGCTGGTCTCACTGACCAATCTGTGTCCATACTCACCGTCTGTTTATCCCAATACCATCAGAAACTCGTACTTTTAAAAGTGTTAAATGTAGTATTAAATTGCATCTACACCATTCTATCACCCAAGATTAAAACAAGTTTCTTGGCATTGGCACTCCTAACAACTGTGTGCTTGGAGGTACAGGATTGAAGCAACCCACACTAATTTCATTAAAGAACATCCAGATATTAGAAAATGGTCAGGAAATAATGTTTACTTAACAACCAGTTAGACCTTGGAATGGGAAAGCTGCTGAACTGGAAGGCATTTTTCATCCAAACCCATACTGTGACCAGACTTTTAGTCCATCGGGCGGTGCTATTTCCACTCCCAATCTTCACAACAACCATCTGGCTATTGAACACTACAAACTCCAACTAAACTCAGAACTATGAACTGCCTGGGTTAGGACTTTGGGCTTTGCTTTGTTTTTGCACTCTATTATTTTTTAAATGTATTGAACGTTTTTTCTTTGTTTATTATCTTATCTATTGAATATTGTGTTCACGACCTGTTGTTCTGCTGCTGCAAATTTCGTTGTTTCATTTCAGAACATGTGACAATAAAAATGAAATGCTAGAATTTCATTGTTCCATTTCGGGACATGTGACAATATAAACATTCTTGACTCTTGACAAATGCAGTCATTCTGCCACTATTGTTACTTCACGTAAATCCTGTCACTGCAGTCATTGGTCACTAGGTGGCAGCAACCAAACATATTTAACTATTCCTTCTCTCCAGAGGTTCTGCCTGTCCTGCTGAGTTACTCCAGCTTTTTGTGTCTATCTTTGTCTTATATTTTAACATGAGATAGACACAAAATGTTGGAGTAACTCAGCAGGACTGACAGCATCTATGGAGAGAAAGAATGGGTGACATTTCTATGTATCTTCCTCTCCCCTGACATCAGTCTGAAGAAGGGTCTCGACCCAAAACATCACCCATTCCTTCTCTCCATAGATGCTGCCTTTTCCGCTGAGTTATTCTAGCATAGAGTCATAGAGCGATATGGTGTGGAAACACCCTTCGGCCCAACTTGCCCACACCGGCCAACATGTCTCAGCTACACTAGTCCCACCTACCTGCGCTTGGTCTATATCCCTCCAAACCTGTCCTATCCATGTATGTGTCTAACTGTCTAACCAGTCTGAAGAAGGGTCTCGACCCGAAACGTCACCCATTCCTTCTCTCCAAAGATGCTGCCTGTCCCGCTGAGTTACTCCAGCTTTTTGTGTCTACCTGTCGAGCGGTTTCTTAAACTTTGGGATAGTCCCAGCCTCAACTACCTCATCTTGTAACTTTTTCCATACACCCACCACCCTTTGTGTGAAAAAGTTACCCCTCAGATTCATATTAAATGTTTTCCCCTTCACACTGAACCTGTGCTCTCTCGTCCTAGATTCCCCAACTCTGGGTAAGAGACTGTGCATCTACCCGATCTATTCCTCCAATGATTTTGTAAATCTTATGGAGTTCAATAAGATCACCCCTCATCCTCCTGCGCTCCAGGGAATAGAAACCCAGCCTACTCAATCTCGCCCTATAGCTCACACCCTCTAGTCCTGGCAACATCCTCGTAAATCTTTTCTGAACCCTTTCAAGCTTGACAATATCTATCCTATGACATGATGATATCTTTCCTATAACCTGGTGTTTTGCTATTTCCGATAGCATGTTGTGACTATCTTCTGTTTAAACCAGCGTCTGCAGTTCTTCCTACATATTTTGAACCAATGCACGGAAATCTCAGTAAAACGTGTATTTAAAATTATAGCACAAAGTGCTGGAGTAAATCAGCGGGGCAGGCAGTATCTGTGGATGGAAATGGGCAGACGATATTCAGGTTGGGTCACTTCTTAAGACTGATTGAGTCATTGAAAGAAAGCTGGAAAAAAGAGGTGCGCGTGGAGCAAAGTCTGGCAAGTGATAGTGGGTACAGGGGCGGAGGGTGTGATTGGCAGATGTGTGGAGTGACAAAGGCTAGAGGTGAAAAGGAGACAAAAGGGTGTCTGATTAGGAGAGGAGTGAAATGTAAAGTCGAAGGAAGGGATATGTGGAAGGAGACGGGGAAGGGAAAGGGAGGAGGGGTAGAGGGGTATGAGCTGAGAATTCAGAGTTCATACTGTTGGATTTTAAGTTCCCCAAGTGGAATATGAGGTTTTATTCCTCAGATTTGCGTGTGGACAATGGAGGAGGTCGGGGACAGGAAGGTCGGTAGGGGAAGGGAAGTTAAAATGTTAGCTGGGAGACAGACCGCAAGTGTTCGGCAAACCTCTAATTCTCCTGTCCTCTCCTCAATGCGTACACATTTCTCCCATCATCTCCCAATCACCCTGTCCATTCCCCTTCTCTGTATGCTCATCTCCAGACTACGTCACCTGTTTGTCTTTTAACAACCCATATCCCTCCCTCTGGCTTTACATTTCACTACTCTCCTTATCTGACACCCTTTTGTCTCCTTTACATCTCAGGCCTTATTCCACTTATTCCACCCATCTGCCAATCAGACCACTGTGTCTCGATCCAAAACATCACCTATACATGTTCTCCAGAGATGCTGTCTTACCTGCTGAGTTACTCCAGCACATTATGTCCTTTTTTCCCCTTTGCCAAGCTTTTCCCTGCCCCGGTCTCCTTTTGCCAGCTTCACTCTCACACACCATCAAGCAATGGATCCCTGTCTCGACAGAACATCATTGTACCTAAGGTGAAAGAAGGAACTGCAGATGCTGGTTTACACTGAACATAGACACAAAATGCTGGAGTAGCTCAGCGGGAAAGGCAGCATCTCTGGATAAAAGAAATGGGTGATGTTTCGGGTCAAGACCTTTCTTCAGACTGAGAGGGAGACACAGAGAAAAGGAAGTGTATGGTGTGAAAACGAGAAATCAAAGGGGATGAAGTTCAAGGAACATGCAGAATAGAAGAATGTTAGCTAGGAGAAGCTGACAATGAAGCATACAGAGAAAAACATTAATCAGGGGAATAGTCAGGCTGGTCGGGGAACTAGAAATGGGGTGGGATGGAGAGAGAGGGAAAGCAAGGATCACTTGAAGCAAGATAAGTCAATATTCATACCGTTGGGGTGTAAGCTGCCCAAGCGAAATATGAGGCTCGCTGATCATTTTTGCTGAACACCTCCGCTCAGTCCACCTAAACCTACCTGATCTCCCAGTTGCTTAACACTTTAACTCCCCCTTGTATTCCCACACCGACCTTTCTGTCCTGGGCATCCTCCACTGTGAGAGTGAGGCCCAGTGCAATCCTTGAACTTTATCCCTGTTGATGTTTTGTTTTCACATCTTACACTTCCTTATCTGTGTCTCCCTCTCCCAGACTCTTTGTCTGAAGAAGGGTCTCGACCCGAAACATTACCCATTCCTTCTAACTAGAGATGCTGCCTGTCCCGCTGAGTTACTCCAGCATTTTGTGTCTATCATCATTGTACCCAAGCACAGACTATAATGGTTCCCTTGGTTAGTTAAGTGTTACTAAGATTCAAATCCCAATGCATCATTAACTAAATGACTTTTATTTTAATTTAACCTAATGGACTTAGTATACAGGGACTGGAGGGATATGGATCACGTGCAGGCAGATGAAATTAGTTTATCTTGGCATCATGTATAGTGTAGACATTGTGGGCTGAAGGACATGTTATTGCGCTGTACAATATTCTGTGACCCTAATAGCTGTTGAAACCTTTACGTTTCTAAAATCCAAGAAACTCATAATTTCTTGTTTTTTTAGTGGCACAGCGGTAGAGATGCTGCCTCACAGAGAAATCAAGGGGGATGAATTTCAAGGAAAATGTAGAATAGATCATTGTTAGCTTGCACCACCTGAGACCCGGGTTCGATCCTTACGACAGGTGCTGTCTGTACGGAGTTTGTACGTTCTCCCCGTAACCTGCGTGGGTTTTCTCCGAGATCTTCGGTTTTCTCCCACACTCCAAAGACGTACAGGTTTGTAGGATAGACACAAAAAGCTGGAGTAACTCAGCGGGACAGGCAGCATCTCTGGAGAGAAGGAATGGGTGACTTTTCAGGTCGAGACCCTTCTTCAGACTGGTTAGGGATAAGGGTAACTAGAGATATAGATGATGATGTGGAAAGATAAAGAACAAAGAAAAAATGATATGCAAAAAAGTAACGATGATAAGGAACAGGCCATTGTAACTGTTAAGGTTTCCAGCATCCGGGAGATCAGGTAGGTTCAAGCAGGCTGAGCGAAGGTCTTCCGCGAAACGATTGCCCAGTCTACGTTTGGTCTCGCCGATGTAAAAGAGTCCATATCTTGAACAACAGATACAGTAGATGAGGTGCAAGTGAACCTCTGCCTAATCTGAAAGGACTATCGGGGTCCCTGGACAGAGTCGAGGGAGGAGGTATAGGGACAGGTGTTGCATCTTCTGCGGTTGCAGGGGAAAGTTGCACTTCCATCCGGAAGTGGCGGCGCTGCCTGGCAGCTGCGGCTCGCCTGCAGTCCGTCTGTTTTTTCTTTTCCTTTTGTCTTCTTGTGTCTGTTTTAGTTAAAATGTTGGTTTATTATGCTGTGTATGTGTGTGGGGGGGGGGGGGGGGGGGGGGTGGGTGAGAGAAACAGGGTTTAAGTCTCTCCCTTCGGGGGGGGGGTGCGACTTTTTTTGTCGTCCCCCGTCACCGTGTCCGTCTCTGCTGAGGCCGAATGGCGGAGCTGGCGGCCTCGGAGCTGTGACGGCGTTCCAGCGGTCCAGCAGCGGCCCAGCTTCAGAGCTGTGGTGCTCCAGCGTTCCAGCGGCGACCCGGCTTCAGAGCTGCGGTGCTCCAGCGTTCCAGCGGCGACCCGGCTTCAGAGCTGTGGTGCTCCAGCGTTCCAGTGTTCCAGCGGCGGACCCTGCTTTAGAGCTGTGGCGGTGTTCCAGCATTCCAGCGACGGCGGTGGCGGCAGCCCGGCTTCGGAGCTCGGCCGCGGGCCTAGTGGACGACAACATCGGAGGCCTGGATCGCCTCAGCGCAGACGGAGAACAAGGAGGGAAGAGAACAAAGACTTTAAGACTTTTGCCTTCCACCACAGTGAGGAGGTGCCTGGTGAACTCACTGTGGTGGATGTTAAATATGTGTTTATTGTGTGTTTTGTTTGAATGACAATAAAGGATACTTTACTTAAGTACCTGGGGAGTGGGTGGTTTGGGTGGGAAGGGATGAGTTAACCAGGGAGTTGTGGAGGGAACGGTCGTTGCGGAAGGCGGAAAGGGGTGAAGATGGGAAAATGTGGCTAGTGGTGGGATCCCTTCGGAGGTGGTGGAAATTTTGGAGGATTGTGTGTTGTATGCGACGGCTGATGGGGTTGAACATAAGGACTAGGGGGCTCTGTTTCTGTTGCGACTAGGGGGAGGGGAAGCAAGGGTGGTATATCTCTCATTTCCCTTATCCCTAACCAGTCTGAAGAAGGGTCTCAACCCAAAATGTCACCCATTCCTTCTTTCCAGAAATGCTGTCTGTCCCGCTGAGTTACTCCAGCTTTTAGTATCTATCTTTGGTTTAAACCAGCATCTGCAGTTCCTTCCTACAGGTTTGTAGGTTATTAGCTTGGTAAATGTAAAAATTGGCCCTAGTGTGTATAAGATATTGTTAAAATGCGGGGATCGCTGGTTGGCGCAGACCCGGTGGGCCGAAGTCCCTGATTCCGTGGTGTATCTCTAAACTAAACTAAACTAAACATTATGGGCCTGTCCCACTTAGACAAATTTTTAAGCGACTGCAGGAGACTATGCAGTCACCACATGATCGCCACATGTTCGCGGGTGGTTGCCGGGGAGTTGCCTTCATGGTCGTGAGGAGTTCCCGCATTCTGGGAACAAGTCACAGCATCATTATGGTCGCTGCAAATTTTTCAACATGTTGAAAAATTAGCGGCGACTAGAATGAAGCCACCATGAAGAGTAGTGAGATTTCTCCTGCCGTAGGTGGGTCGCCAGAAGGTCCTAGTGGGTTGCTAGGAGGTCAAAGGTTCTCGTAGTTTGTAGCCATTGCTAACCGGTGAATTTCACTGGCTCATTGGGAAAAAAAACTTAAGCAGTAGTTTTCAGAACCAACGATATCCGACCGGTAATATTAAATGTCGCGGGGCTTCACAGCCGTGTTTCTCTGGCTTCTTAAAAGTTGTCTCCACTCCTTCTCCCTCCCCTCTTCCCCCCTCTTTTAAATAACTTACCACACACTGTGCTTAGCTGTCTTAATTACAGCGCCAACCTTCCTGTTCATCACGGTGTGTGTCTGTATCACCTTGGCTTTGCATCATTTGAATTTCACTCAGACAGCGCTCACCCCGCTTGCCCTGTCCCCCACCTGCATAACGGTCTGGTGAAGGAAGCGATGTGTGTGTTTGTTCCACTCTTTGACAGTCGCCATTCCGGTTGCATATTTTTCAGGCGACTGCTGGCAACTTGACAACTGCCGGCAGTCGCCTGAAAAATCGCCTAAGTGGGACAGGCCCATTAATTAGTTAATCGGTAAAAATGTTATGAATATGTAGATATATAAATATAGATAAATAAATGTATCTATATATAAATGTATATAAAAAATCTATATATAAATATATAGAGTGACTATTATCTTTTAATTTATTTGATACTTTTGTCCAGGTGCACGGAATTTTAATTGGTTAACAGGAAGTAGTTTGGACACATTTGCAGAATATTCCCTACCATCTTCTGACTCATTGGCTTCCTCGTTATTTGTGTATTCGAAGTGGAGTGAAAGGCCACAGAGAAGAGCCTTAAAACCTGTTGGTCCAGATTTTGGCAAAAAAAGACTTGCTCTTCCCGGCGAGGAGGTCAGCGATAAAACAAAAGGTAATCATTGTTAATTACTTCTCACAGTGTTTTACAATTAAAACAAGATACTAGGGACTAATATATTAAAGGACAACCCTATTGTGATATTAAGGACACAGCTAATGCAGTTAAGTTTTATTTTGCTGTCAGCTGCAAAATGCTGATCATCTGATTCTGTAATTTATTCCACACATAACAGAGGCGTTAATTGATAAACTATTTTTTGTCAGTTTACTGCATCATAGAAATATTCCTGGACATCTCTGCAACATGGTTGCAGTATCTCACCAAGAAGAAGCATTGAACAGAGAGAGGTCCCTTTCCCTTCAATCATTGCCCAGTCATTCTGTCCTTGCTTTTCATTACATTTATTTAACATATTTATTTTTGAGCATTATTTTACTCACTCTGTTAACACGGGACTCAACGGCACTAGGTCTTATGTGGCTACTGCTGTTGTCTGAATTTCAGTGGCTCCAGTACAAGTCTGAACCACACTGTGTCACCAAGGCAGTACAGCCTAAGGTAACAATTATGACCTTATATGAGCTTGTTATTAGATCCTTTGTCTGCTCATGTGCCAGATCCCAACTTGCGTTCACAAGTTATATCTGTAATTAAAGCACCAACTAATTGATTCATCTCACTGCCTGGCCCAAAGAGCAGATGTGACCAAGAACAGTTTGATGCCTGCCCAAGTATTTAAAAAAAATAAAGTAATATCCATGTGTGACCCAATGGGATTCACGGGATCCCATTCACAGAAAAGGAAACTGATGGAAGGAAAGATTAAAGTAAAAGTAATGGAACTTGATTGTGATAATACGTCACAAGCAGGTAGGGAAGTTGTCTTTCCACATGTATGTACATCTTATCCCTCAGAATCCTCTCCAATAACTTGCCTATCACTGATGTTAGGTTTACTAGTCCATATTGTAAGATTTGTATTTGCTCTTCTTAAATAGAGGCACAACGATAGCTGTGCCTAACGATGCTTTGTGCATCTGTTAACTGTTCTTACCTTAGGACAGAAAACGAGAACTATGCAAGGTAGTGTGAGATCTGAAGCAGAATTGGATGTGATTTATTATTTTCTTTGTGAGTAAAGTAATCTGCAATCAATTCTTCTTTTTATGCATTGCAATAGTTGCTGATCAGAGAGCAGACATCCTACGCCTGAGAAGACGATTCCTCAAAGATCGAGAAAAAGAGACGCTAATCTTTGCCAGAAGGACCATTCAGGAAAAGTATCGTGCAAAGGTAATTTTGCTTCACATTTTTTTTAAAAACTGACCATTGCAAACAGCTTTTGAAATAGTCCACCCCAGACCTTTTACCAAGATGTAGACGCAAGGAACTGCTGATGTGAATTTATCAAAAAACACAGAAAGTGTGGAGTGACTCAGAGGGTCAAACCGAAGAAGGGTCCTGACCCAAAATGTCATCTGTCCTTTCCCTCCACAGTTGATCCGCTGAGTGACTCCAGCACTTTGTGTTTTGACACTGAAGTACACTGGTTAAAAATGCTTCTGATTATTGTAAAGGAAGTTCATAATTTGTCATTGTTACTTTGCAGCAAGTGGCAATGTTGTATTTTGTAATGGGTACCAAGAGAGTCAGATTATTATGAGTTAATCTGTGTGATATTTGTGCGACATTTACATTAAAGGAGTGCGATATTTACATTAAAAATCACAATATTTTCTAGGAAATGAAAACTGCCCAGGAGATGAAACGTGATGCAGCTGTCACTCTTTACAGATGCTATCGAGTTGGAGATCTGCCAGACATTCAGATCAAATTCAGCAATTTAATAGCTCCATTGCAGGCTGTTGCTCAGGTCTGTAAATAAAACCTTCAGCCTTTAACCCTAACCATCAACCTGCAAAATAAATTAACCTTGATATGATTTTGATTTATTAAACACTTTTTCCTCTCAATGCAAAGATCAAGTTAAGTCCTGAGTGAAAGATGGATAGATTATTTGTTATGTGTTATTAATCATAAAGATAACCTGTGAGAAAAATTTCCAACAGCTTTTCTGGTGATCACAGTTCAGATGTTATGGTCAGATGTTATTCACCACAAACTGGTGAAGACTATTGCATCAGCAAGGTGGAGGGAAATGGAAGGTTTTTAAAGGTGCTTGAGTAGGTGCTTTCAGTTCTAACTCATGATGGACATAAAAGCTATCTCTGTCAGATGGTGTTATAGTGTGTTCTTTTGACTGTTGGCAGATCAATTTCCCTCCTGGGATAAATAAAGTTCTATCATATCGTATCGCCAGAGTTTCGTCTGCTGTTGCTTTTCCTGGTGAAAGGAGCCTCATTGTAAATTGATCTCAATGTCTCTGAGGGGTGGTGTTTGAGACATCTCATTGTTGGTATCTTGCAGAGTGGTTTGATGAGCGTGGGCTCATACAGCTGAAGGAGTCCTGTTGGCCCATTTTTGGTTAATAAATAAGTCTAAATTGGTGAGCAAATTTCCAGGAGTCAGTGATTGAAAGTGAAATTGTGGTACTTGTTTTTCAGAAAGACCACTCACTTGCTAGACAACTCTTCAGTGCCTTATTTTCTGGAATTCTGGAAGAAGTGAAGAAATCAAAGACAACTGATGAAATGAAGAACGTTGGCAAAGAGCTCATGGAACATTTTAGCCACATGCTGAGCAGCACAACATTGTGTTTTCCACCATTTGTGACCTGCATTCAGGTAGGGTCAGCTGTTGCTTAATGCTGTGCCCTATATCTGTGCACTGTGGACGGCTTGGTTGCTTCATGTATAGTCCTTTCTGTGACTGGATACCATGCAGACAAAAGCTTTTCACTGTACCTCAGTACATATGGTAATAATAAACTAAACTAAACTAAATTAGTCACCTACAATTGATCAAACCATTTACAGTGAACTGCAGTAAGTCCTCCACTGTTTGTCATTTGGGTTGCAACTGTTAGCAAATGTATAGGCACTAAAAAATGATTGCTATGATAGCAATAGCTATTTGTGAATGTTGTATATGAGTTTGTGTGCTGAAGGTAGAAAATGATCAAAATATTCTGCAGGTAAAAAAGCATCATCATTCATCAGATCTGATTAAAGATCATTAGTCAATGGTTCAATTATCCAGTGGTTCAATGGTACTTTATTGACAGACGTACCTAACTACTGTGAAACTCCTTATTCGTGTACAGTTCAGTAAAAATCTTACTATTTATGGAGACAATCATACTTAAATACAAGCATGTAAGAACAGTATACTGTGGCAGTACACAGGGGTCGCCATGGTTCTGGCATCATCTTGTACCATTCAAGTTCAAAGCTGTTAAAGATGTAGTCTTAACTTATCCATAAAGTTGAGTTTCTCAATTGCTAATAATTGCTTAAATAATACAGAAACTGATTCCATAAATTGCAAGAGCCAGAATATTTCTTATACAAGGTTCCCAAGAACTGTGATCATAATGATTTATTTAACCAGTCGTGTTTTACAAATAATGGAAGCAGGACGGTGGATTTCTTTGATTATCCATAAGATTTATTCCTGTCTGGTAGTGGATTTCTAATCTGATCAGTAACTGACTATGTGTATTTGATGACGAGATGTATCTTTTGTGCCTGGAAGAGCAATGGGACTGTGAGAGGTAAATGGGATAAGAAAACTAGTGGAAGAAGAGAGGAAGAGTTTAATGAAAATTAGTCTGAGAGCACAATGGCACAGAAGGGATTTTGTTGAGCAATAATTCCACTTGTTGAGGTAAATAGTTAATACAAAGAAGATCTTAATAGAGGGATAACTGAGGTGGTGAACATGTCTATCTGGCTTATTTTTATTCTTTGATAGTGACTCTGAAAATCTCAACCATTGAAATTTATAAAAGAAATGTATTGACCATCTAATCATTTCCCTCCAAGTCATTATTTTTGTTCTATTTTTCTTTGTAAAGAACCTTGTGGACTTCTCAGTATTGTAAGTGATTCTATTAATAAGTTATGCTTGCACTGTATCTTCTTTCTATAAGCAATGAGTTTGATTGCACCTGTTTGTTTTTATTGATAAATACTGATTTAACATTGGTTTTGATTTGTTTTACAAAAGGACATGAGTTATCATCACCAAGATCTGCTGAATCTGAATCCTGCTATCGTTAGCTCAACCTCCTTGGCCAGTTTACAACAACCAATGGGAATTATGCTTTTAGAACTGAGTTTGATCCACCACACTCCGCAGGAAGAACCGCCAGCAAAACGGGCACGAGGCACATGCCAGCAATCTCCTGACACCACCCGATGGGTGGAGCTTGCAAAGTAAGCCTTTGTATGACTGATAAAACGGTAGAACTGCCTGTTACAATAGGGCACATTTTTGTGCAAAAGAAACAAAGTGCCAGAGGAACTCGGCAGATCAGGCGTTTCTGTGGAGGGAATGAACAGATGATGTTTATGGGACGGGACCCTTCTTCAAACTGATGGAGTGTAGGGGAGAAAGCTGGAAAAGAGAAGTGGGGGATGGAGCAGTGCCTGGCAAGTGATAGATGGAGAAACAAGAAACTGCAGATGTTGGTTTACAAAAAAAGACAAAAAGTGACAGAGTAATTCAGCGGGTCTGGCAGAATCTCTGGCGAATATGAATAACGTGACATTTCGCATCATAAGACTTCTTCATACTGGAGAGATGAAAGGTGGATACAGGTAAGAGAGGAAACCTTTTGGTGATGTTTTCATTTTATTCCTTTCCCATCCAACAACACATCCATCTGAGTCCAGACTGGATGTGATAATAAACATAAAAAAGTACAGCACAGGAACAGGCTCTTCACAATGACTGTCCATTGGGAAACATTTGTCCTCTGAGCAACTAGGATTAATTGATGAATCTATTGTTACTTAGACATGTTTGAAAGCATGAACACTGATTGTACTGATTTTTTTTTGCAGATTGTACCGATCGATAGGAGATTATGATGTCCTGCGTGGAATCTTTAGTGAAAAAATTGGCACAAAGTCCATCACACAGAAAGCTCTTCTGGCAGAAGCTAAAAATAATTATATAGAGGCTGTACAGTTATACGACCAGGTAAAAGTGGCTGTGATGAATGAGATGTTTGCGCGATAATGGTTGGCTGAGCCCGGATCAGGTCTCGCATTCACCTCGTGGACTCTATTGTCTTTTGCAGCTGTTTGGTTTTTAGACTGTGGGTATACACAAAGTGCTAGAGTAACTCAATGGGTCAGGCAACATCTCCAGAGAAAAAGGATGGGTGGCGTTTTGGGTTGGGACCCTTCTTCAGTCTGAAGAAAGGTCCCAACCTGAAACGTTACTATCTTTTTTCTCCATAGATGCTGCCTGGTCTGCTGAGTTACTCCAGCACTTTGTGTCTATCTTTGGTGTAAACCAGCTTCTGCAGTTCTTTGTTTCTACTGGTTTCAGACTGTGTTGCTGCTACAGCCTTTCCATAAAGGGGAACAATTTGGAAATGGAATCTAGGTTGCATGTGGCAGGATCTAGAGCAAGGGGAGTCTTCTCGGATGTTACTCCACAAATATAAAATGGTTTTAGTGCAATTATTCCAATATGTTTTGTGTACCACGACGGTCATATGTGCTTTTTGTTTACATCATTGTGGTGTGTTAAATGCACAGATATAATTTGTTGCTGCAATATTATCAATCGTTTTTGCCAAACTTCACGTGCCCTTCAAGTCCATACTGCCTCTATGTAACAGTGACCACTCGTCCCATCGAGTCTGCTCCGTAATTTTATTATTTTCCCATAGCTGTTCTAAATTCTTTGCTATTATGATCCCTTGATCCGTTAAAGTGAATGTGCTTATATAGGTAAAATGAAGCAGAGGAAAGAGCATGTGATGGACACCAAGTTCTTAACACAAGTGAGAACCAGCTTAATTACTGAAAGTTCAGAGGGGAAGTAAACAAGGAAGTAAGAGACGCTTAGAGACAGCATGAAGAAAAGTTGGCAACAAACGTAAAAGTCAATCCCAAAATATTTTATTGGCATGTGGATGTTTCCGGGATGTGTTCTCATTAATATTTGTTGCTCTTGGCCTGGAAATTATGTTCAGCAAGGCCATCTTCCTTGCCAGGCCAAAAATGTACTGATCCTGATCACACTTCAGAAATTGTTCCCCTTCCTGCCTCATATTATCACAAAACTATTCTATATTTGGATAGTTGAAGTTTCCCATGATCGCCACACTCTTTCTTATTCAGTGATGCCACAACTCCTTTCTTTCCTTCCCTATCTTTCCAGAACACCCTGTTTAGAAATTTTGAGAATCCATTTCTAAGCCATGTCCCTACACTGTCTTAGTCCCGCATGTTCGATTTCTTGGTTTGTTCACGAGAGCCAGTGCTAACTAGCGACAGGAGCACTTTGCACATCATTCTGGAATATTTTAAAGGTTTCATTTAAGAGTTCTTATGAATTTGATCTTGCAGGCCTTGAAAACAGAACAATGGGTCGATGGAGACCCAACAGAAGCAGAGAAAGACTTCTGGGACATTGCAAGTCTGGAGTGTTACAACCAATTGACAGAATGGAAATCACTGGAATATTGTTCCCTTATTAACATCAGTGAAACAACAGTAGATTTAGAGGGGATGTGGTTGAATCCTTTCTTTCAGGTGAGCTAAAATGCTTTCAACTTTAATGCTTTGTTCATTATTTCACCATTGTTAAATCCAGCCCATCATGTTGAATAAGTTGTCTGTCACTCACCACTCAAGCTTATCCTTGTGCTGAACTGGAGTATGTTTAGCTGTCTCTTAATGATCCAATGTGCACCTGGTCCTCTCTAGATCAAACAGGGTGTTCAATTAGTCCCCAATTAACTGCAGTGAGAAAACGCAGAAATTAGTAAAACTTTTAAGCTTTAATTAATTAATGCTGAGAGCATTTGAAAGAATGCCCAGAGGGAAGCAAATAGAATGTAAGTGATTTAAATGAATGGAGGGCCACTTACTAATCCCAGTATTACCTTCAGAAGCTATCTTTAACACTGCGGTATAAAGATGACGCTTTACATAAGAACATTTGATTAGTTTATTTCAGTTCAAGATTACACTGAATGCACAGGCACATGTACCCGAAATTAGAGGATATTAGAGTTTATAGCAACAGAAGAGTGGCACAGTTGCTGCCTTATAGCGCCAGTATCAGTGGTTTGATCCTGACTGCAGGTGCTGTCTGTGCGGCATTTATACGTTCTCACTGTGACCACGTGGGCTTTCTCTTGGTGCTCTGGTTTCTTCCCGCACTCCAAAGATGTACCGATTTGTAGGTTAATTGGCTTCGGTAAAAATTGTAAATTGGCCTTCTTCTTCGAGTCCGTTGCAATCTCAGATGTCGTTCTGGTGCAGGTCATAGCTGGTCGGGTCGGTTCAGCCAGGTCCTGGGGGTTGCACTGGGGGGGGCGTCGTCACACTCCAGTTGATGGGACATTGTCTGTACTGCTCCACAGCTGCATGTGTCTCCTGCCTGGTAGTTCCATGCTTTCATAAGTGCTTAGCACCTCCCCTGCTCCACTCGTAATCTGTTGAGGGTCTTCCAGGTTGGCCATGGGAGGTCGTGCCCGCTGGCAAGGCATTCAGTCGGAGTGATTCCTCTCTCCATCCAGTCGTGGGCTCGTGTGTTGAGCTGGTTCCATTCATCTTTCCAGATGTTGGTCCTTGCTGTTTCTTTGGTTGTCTGGAGAGGTGGGACTGTCTGCAAGAAACTGGCTCTGGATTTCAGTCGGGGTGGAGGTGCTGTGTGTCCGTGCAGGGGGTGCCTGGTATCGATCTCCTGTGCTCTCCGCTCATCTTGGGCGACGGTGGATCATCTAATATGGGGGGGGGGGGGCAATACCAGCTAGGGCATAGAGGCACGGGACTGGCATTGTCTTTATACATCCCATGATAATGCGGCAGGTGTCGTTGAGGGCTGTGTCAACCAGTTTGGTGTGGTGGGATCGGCTCCAGCTTGAGCACGCGTATTCAGCTGTGGAGAAGCACAGGGCTAGGGCAGTTGCACGGATGGTTGGTGGATCAGCGCCCCACTTTGAGTTTACCAGTTTGCGCAGGATGTTGTCGTAGGCAGCATCTACACTAATAATGTTAGTGTACGGGGATCGCTGGTCGGCGTGGACTCGGTAGGCCGAAGAGCCTGGGGTTTCCACGTTGTGTCTCTAAATTAAACTAAAGGAAGTGACATTTTGCCACAAGTTGTTAGTTTGATTACTTCCAGTTAAGTGCTAAGTCATCAGTAGAGACTTTGAAGATTTTGGAGCAGTATATGTATGATAATTTAGAACATTTTACACATTTTGTCATTTACATTTAGAACATATATTCTAAATCGTGTTGAAACAAGGAACTGCAGATCCAGGTTAACAAACACAAGGTACAAAGTGCTGGAGTAACTTAGCGGGTGAGGCAGCTTCCCTGGAGAACCTGGATGGGTGACACTTTGGATCGGGATCCTTCTTCAGAATTAAATTGTTTTAATGATTTGAAGATGCACACTATATTGTCACCATGAATGAATGCAAACAACTAAGTAGCTGAATAATGAATCCTTTATTCATTATAACCAAGCAGGATGAATCAGACCTTTCAAAAATTGTGAAGGGTTTCGACCGGAAACATTGCCTATTTCCTTCGCTCCATTGATGCTGCCTCAACCACTGAGTTTCTCCAGCATTTTTGTCTACCTTACCAAATGTCCATTAGGCCATATTGCTACATCGTCTTTTGTAATATCACACAACACTCAAGTTTGGCTTCATACTAAAGCTGAGCATAGTGACTTGTTTCATGCTGATCTCCAAAGCGCCTATTCTTCCAATAGATTAAACAGGTACTTAATTAGCCCTCGATTAACTACTGTGAATAACAAATTGAAGTAAAAATTAGTCTAACTTTAAGCCCCAGTTAATTAACACTTTCAGAATTCAAACAACTGCACAGTGGGAAGCAGTGTCATTAATTCCCGAGTAGATGCACATTTAACTTTAGAACGTAGTGCCAGGTTCTTTGTCTTTTTCCCTTCTGAATGCATTTTGGGAGCTGATATATGTGCCAATGTTCAGCCTATAATTCCCAATGGCATTTGCTGATTTTGTTCACATAAGTTGTAGTGTGCATTTTGTACCATTAGATGGTGCAGAAATATTTTAGGAGCCAATACATAATTTAGTGAATGATATAAAAGCATGAAATTCACTATCTTGTACTCAGTGAAGAGGAAGTACTTTTATATTTTCATCACTATTCTGCAGATTGCATTTGTAATTGCTGCTTTTTCCACAGTTTTAAGTATATGCCTCCAATTGATTGCAGTATGCAGAGACAAAATGAAAGGTTGCTGCATAAATGTCTCTGTATGCAGAGACAAAATGAAAGGTCAACGTATGAAAGGTGTGAATTTTTTGGCACCACTCTATGGGGATGCATCAGTTGAAGTTAAGTCTTGTGAATGCGGGTTCTTATTGGCCCAAGTAGAGAACTAAAGTATAAAATCCAAAGGAAATATTTGCCTACATGGGTTATCAATTGATTTAAAAGCTTAAATAGTTGTGCTGAGCATTTTTGCTACTTTTTTTACAGTAGTTCAAAGGAAAATCTTGACCCACTTTCTCTCTGTTGTTGATCTGAAATGTTGCATTTGTTTCTCTCTCCACATATGCAGCTGACTGCTGAGTATTTTCAGCATTCTGCATTATTTCAGATTCCAATATCTGGACTATTTTGCTTTTACCATACCTGATGGATGGATTCTCATGTGGTGAAGGAACAACTGAAATGCAGATAACTAGAATAATTTTAAATTTCTTTAAAAAAAAAATATTCTAATTGTAATTGGATTGTATTCGCAAGGAACTGCAGATGTGGGAATCTTGTGTGGAACACAAAGTGCTGGAGTTATTCATTGGGACATGCTATATCTCTGACGAACGTGAATGGTCAAGCTTCGGCTCGGGATATCCTTCAGACTCTGTAAAACGCTGTGGCAATTAATGTATATGATGTTTTTGTAAATGTTTAAAGGACTTCTAATATCCAGTTTCATTTTTCAGGAGACCTACTTGCCATACATGATGCGTAGTAAAGTAAAATTGTTACAGTTGGGTGAAGCTGACCAATCGCTGCTGACATTTATTGACAATGCAATGAAGGTGGACGAGAGGAAAGATGTTATTGAGAGTCACTATAGCCAGGACCTGAGCCTCCTATATATCCTGCAGGATGACTTTAACCGGGCCAAATACTATATCAATAATAGTATGGCAATGTTCATGCAGGTTAGTAAGTGGTGGATGCATCTATAATATTTGTAATACGTCTCTAATCTTGTCTCTTTGGGATTGGATACATTATTTAACATGTGGTTAGAGTGAAATGAAGAGTCTTGTGTTACCATCGTTTTGACAATATTTTGGGTAGATTTCTACTGCACAAAACCAGAATTCTGGGGTGAAAGGAAAGATAACACGCAGGGTTACAACATCAAACTTTCTGATCACCATGGATTTCTTCTCTTTGATTGCGCCTTGGACAAGGCGGTTTGTATAGTGTTTCTCATCTGTGGGTGACTTGATTGCAGTTGAAGGATGAGTAATGTGAGGGTGATTTTGGCCATGCCTTGGTGACCAATTCTAAAATGCTGTTAGCAGAGGAAGCAGGCACATTTTCTGGTATGTGAAGGAGAGAGATATCCAGAGCAGTTAGTTCAGCATAATCCATAAGAATTCTGATAGAACAACTGATATCTTGGAATGAGACACGATATTTCTCCCCTCACTCAATATTATATTATTGAGTGAGGGGAGAAAGTTATCTATATACTTTTAAAACTCTGTGTGTGTGTGTGTGTGTGTGTGTGTGTGTGTGTGTGTGTGTGTGTGTGTGTGTGTGTGTGTGTGTGTGTGTGTGTCCCGTCCCCTGTGCGCTCTAGTCACAAGCAAAGATTATAGAGGAGCGTGGTCACAAGCAGGATCTTTGGTCAGAAGCCTACAGCTCCACTCTCACGCCGGCATGCTCTGCAGATCGGGAGAAGAGATAAGGTGACAGGCGGGGTAAGGCCCGCTCCTGGGGAGGTGAAGAGGGGGAGTCGGGGGATTGAGGGAGAGGTGGGAGTAGGGAGGGAGAGGGGGGAATTTTACCAAGGCTTCTCAATCTCCTTCATTTTTTTAATTAGTGAATGGGTGGGGGACGGAGGATGAAGGCAGATGGAGAGATAGTGGGAAAAACGGGAGCACACCGGGACGTTGAATCAGTTGTCATCTTATTGAATGACAATACTAATTCAAGGGACCATTTGGAGGGAGAGTTCCTTTCACAGCGTGTGGAGAGTCTGTGCCAGGGGTTAATGATGCGGGGAGGGCAGGAGTGTTGAAAAGGAGGAGGGTCAGAGATCATGTCAGACTCACTCACCGCTGCCGCAGCGCTCCGGGCACGGACAGCAGGACTGGCCGCCACTTCCGCGGATAGAAGCAGCTCGGGTGCATGCGGCCGCCGGGACCCGACAGCTACTTCAAGCACCTTCTGCCGGCCTGCTCACCTCTGGCATTGCTCTTCGTCTGAACATCTCTCACCTGCCGCTCGCCGGCTTCGCTCATGTCAACCGCGTCCCACAAATCCTTACATTCCCACAGCCAAGTAACCTCAACTGGTCCCATGAGCGCGCTGTCGGAATTTAAAGATTTGCGGGAAGCCGGCCGGCAAGCGGCAGGTGAGAGATGTTCAGACGGAGACACTGCCAGAGGTGACGGGGGCTAGCAGAAGGGGCTGAAGTGGCAGGGTCCCGGCGGCCGCTCAAAGTCAGCCACCCGAGCTGCTTCCTTCCTCGGAAGTGGCGGCCAGTTCTGCTGTCCGTGCCCGGAGAGCTGCGGCAGCCACCCAAGCTAATTCACTCCCCGGCCACAATAAAACCATATAGCAGTCTGAAGAAGGGTCTCGACCCGAAACGTCGCCTATCTCCTTCGCTCCTTAGATGCTGCTGCACCTGCTGAGTTTCTCTAGCCCTTTGTGTACCCTAGCAATTACAGCACGGAAACAGGCTATCTCGGCCTTTTTACTCTGTGCCGAACACTTACTCTCACCTAGTCCCATTTACCTGCACTCAGACCGGAGCATGGCAAGTGGGTTACTGACCCCAATCCCCTCCTTCACAATGCCAGACTCCCCAAACACTGTGAACGGAGCTCTCCCCCGACCCCGGGAAATACAGCATTTAAAAACATAAAGCACCAAGAAATGCATTTACCACGTTATTGGTACATTAAGTCCATTCTTCACTCTGTTTCCTGAGATACTATTAAAATAATGGCAATCCATATTTGAAAATCCCGCCAAGAAACTCGCGCTGCGCGAATTTCTGCTGCCTTCAGCTCCCCTTGAAACTGACGCCTCAGGCAGCGCTGACGGTCCGTGGGCTGCACAGCCCTTCCCGTGTTACATGCGCTGCGGATGAAAGGCACGGAGAATTATGCCTACCAAATGGCCCTGTCTCACGGTGCGAGTTGACCCACGAGGTACCCCGAGTGAAAGACGTGTTTGTGTACGAGACTTCAAGTTTATGATCAAGTGTTTAACCGAGTTCCCACGGGTATGTCATTGCTGCGATGTTCCAACTTCCTCTCCCGAGTTACCAAGTTCCTCTCCTATTACTCTTGAGCCAACTGTGAATGAAGGTATGTTTTAATAAAGCAACAATGTTAAAGAAGACATCTCCATCCTGTGGCCTTGAGTTATTTCAGTGCGGCCGCATCTATTGATATGACCTACAAAGGGAAAATGCGCACCCTCCAGCAACCAATAACGTGGTAAGTGCATTTCTTGGTGCTTTATGTTTTTAAATACTGTATTTTTGGGGTGGGGGGAGAGCTCAGTTCATAGTATTTGGGGAGTCTGGCGTTGTGAAGGAGGGGATTGGGGTCACTAACCAACTTGCCACGCTCCCGTCTGAGTGTAGGTAGATGGGACTAGGTGAGTAGTGTTCGGCACGGAGTAAAAGGGCCGAGATGGCCTGTTTCCATGCTGTCATTGCTGTATGGTTTTATTGTGGCCGGGGAGTGAATTAGCTTGGGTGGCTGCCGCAGCGCTCCGGGCACGGACAGCAGAACTGGCCACCATTTCAGAGGAAGGAAGCAGCTCGGGTGACTGACTTTGAGCGGCCGCTGGGACCCGACAGCAGACACACACACACACACACACACACACACACACACACACACACACACACACACACACACACACACACACACAGATACACACAGACAGACAGAGAGAGACACACACACACACAGACACACACACACACTGATACATACATATGTGGCGTTTCTGCTCGGGACCCTTCTTCAGACAATCCAATGTCCCATAATATATTCTTTAAATATTAAGGTTTCTGTTGAAAGTGTGGTGCCGTGGGTACGGGTGGGCGGAAGGAAGATGATGAGGTCTGGTACTAGTTTACTCAGTAATCAGGCCTCCGTGTTGGCCGATGTCTGGTTGATCGAGCGTTCATACAGTTGCGAGCGAGCGAGGTCCATATATAGGAGCAAGGAACGCGAAGCCTCTGAGGGTTCATTGTTCCCCTGGTTTGGATTGCTCCCAGGAGAGCGGGCACAAAGACAAATTTAGGCATTTTTCTGTGGAAGGGGGAGGGCAGAATAGAATCGAAAGCATTGTAACAGCAGCACTCTCCCCAACACGAAACACGGCGCAGCATAAACAATTAAACAGCTTCACTTTTAAAAGCAAAGACACACGTTAAATTACATGGCCCCAAGAAATCGCCTCTCAATTGCTTCGGGGTTGGAATTGCATGACATACACACATGTATATATACACACACATATATAATCAGCTCCGGCCCGACTCCGGGGCTCCAGCTCCGGCTCCGGCTCTGGCCCGACTCCGGGGCTCCAGCTCCAGCTCCGGCTCCAGCTCCGGCCCGACTCAGGAGCTCCAGCTCCGGCTCCAGCTCGGGCCCGACTCCGGGGCTCCAGCTCCGGCTCCAGCTGCAGATTGCTGACGATGGACTGTTGGGGTGTCGGGAGCTCGCGGGTCCGGGTGGAAGACCGCTCTCCGGAGCTCCGCAACACAACTTCGCCAGCCCGTGTCGCGGGGTTGGAACGACCCGGAGCGGGGCCGAGCATCGCCCCGCGCGGCTTTAATGGCTGCGGGACATTCCAGCGCCCGCCGGGGGCTCCAACTTTGTGACTTTGGGCCTGGAGCGGGGCCGTACATCACCCGGCGCAGCATCAATGGACATGGGACTTAACACCGCCCGCCTGGGGCTTCGACATCGGGAGAGAGATGGTGCGGGGGAGAAGTATTCAGCATAAGTATTCAGCCCCCTTTACTCTGATGCCCCTAAATAAAATCCAGTGCAACCAATTGCCTTCAGAAGTCACCTTATTAGTAAATAGAGTCCACTAGTGTGTAATCTAATCTCAGTATAAATACAGCTGTTCTGTGAAGGCCTCAGAGGTTTGTTAGAGAACATTAGTGAACAAACAATGTTCCTTGGGCATCATGAAGCCCAAGGAACACACCAGACAGGTCAGGGAAAGTTGTGGAGAAGTTTAAAGCAGGGTTAGGTTATAAAAAAAATATCCCAAGCTTTGAACATCTCACGGAGCACTGATCAATCCATCATCCGAAAATGGAAAGAGTATGGCACAACTGCAAACCTAGCAAGACATGGCCGTCCACCTAAACTGACAGGCCGGGCAAGGAGAGCATTGATCAGAGAAGCAGCCAAGAGGCCCATGGTAACTCTGGAGGAGCTGCAGAGATCCACAGCTCAGGTGGGAGATTCTGTCCACAGGACAACTAACTATTAGTCGTGCACTCCACAAATCGGGCCTTTATGGAAGAGTGGCAAGAAGAAAGCCATTGTTGAAACAAAGCCATAAGAAGTCCCGTTTGCAGTTTGCCACAAGCCATGTGGGGGACACAGCAAACATGTGGAGGAAGGTGCTCTGGTCTGATGAGACCAAAATTGAAGTTTTTGGCATAAATGCAAAACGCTATGTGTTGTGGAACACTAACACTGCACATCACCCTGAACACACCATCCCCACTGTGAAACATGGTGGTGGCAGCATCATGCTGTGGGGATGGTTTTCTTCAGCAGGGACAGGGAAGCTGGTCAGAGTTGATGGGAAGATGGATGGAGCTAAATACAGGGCAATCTTGGAAGAAAACCTGTTAGAGTCTGCAAAAGACTTGAGACTGGGGTGGAGGTTCACCTTCCAGCAGGACAACGACCCTAAACATACAGCCAGAGCTTCAATGGAATGGTTTAGATCAAAGCATATTCATGTGTTAGAATAGCCTAGTCAAAGTCCAGACCTAAATCCAATTGAGAATCTCTGGCAAGACTTGAAAATTGCTGTTCACAGACACTCTCCATCCAATCCGACTGAGCTTGAGCTATTTTGCAAAGAAGAATGGGCAAATATTTCAGTCTCTAGATGTGCAAAGCTGGTAGAGACATACCCCAAAAGACTTGCAGCTGTAATTGCAGCGAAAGGTGGTTGTACAAAGTATTGACTCAGGGGGGCTGAATACTTTTGCATGCCACACTTTTCAGTTTTTTATTTGTTATAAAATTTGGAAACCATGTATCATTTTCCTTCCACTTCACAATTATGCACCACTTTGTGTTGGTCTATCACATAAAATCCCAACAAAATACATTTACGTTTGTTGTTGTAACGTGACAAAATGTGGAAAAGTTCAAGGGGCATGAATACTTTTGCAAGCCACTGTATATATATTTCGCGGAGTTACCCAGCAGTAGGCAACCCAAGAACCACGCAAAGTATATATACAGCACATGGACATGTGTATGTGTGTGTGTATGTGTGTGTGTATATATATATATATATATATATATATATATGTATATATATATATATATATATATATATATATGTATATATATATATATATGCACACACACATACACAAACACACACATATAATATTATGTGTGTGTGTGTGTATGTATATATATACACACACACACACACATACACATGTCCATGTGTTGTATATATACTTTGCGTGGTTCCTGGGTTGCCTACTGCTGAGTAACTCCGCGAAATATCAACCCCCTTCATTTCAAATCTAAATCTCTCGCCAATCCACAGCCTTCGACCGATTAAGTAAAAATGTTGTTCTTTTTTAAGACCAAAACAAAATAGTTCTCGCGAATTCCAAGTTCTCGAGTTTGGGGAGCGGGGGGGGGGGGGGGTTGGCGAGTCGGTGAAAATACAGCTCCAGCTGGAATATAAGAAGAGATAAGACAAAAACACTGAAAGCAAATAGTAACTTAACAACGGGAAGTAGGGCATATGTGTGTGTGGTGTGCGCGCTACTGAATACTTTCTATTCAGTGTCTCCGCTGCAAATTGCAATACATACGCGTTTGATATTTAGACAAACTTAATTTTATTTCCAGTTTTGCATTTTTAGTTTGTTCCACACATTTAATTAGTTTTAATCCCTCCAGAAAAAAACTGAAAGCGGAGATGATTCTCATACATAAAGCCCAAGAGATGGCTTCTTGATTCTAATGAGTGTTTGGGAAAAATAGACACAAAAAGCTGGAGTAACTCACGGGACAGGCAGCATCTCTGGAGAGAAGGGATGGGTGACGTTTCTGGTTGAGAGCCTTCTTCGGACTGGTGTTTGGGAAACGTGGATTAGGTTTGTTTTCGGGGGCGAGGGGGGGAATACATTCGCCTTTTTCTCTGAATTCAGGAATGAATGCATGTTGACACACATAACACAGAGAAGGGGGGGGATTGCTGTGTTTAGGTCTGAGGCGAAGGGAGTCAAGAAGTTCTCGATTTTCCCTGGCGATAGTTTCACTTTTTTTGCATTTTTCCTTCTCTCCTGCCATCTGTCCCGCTGAGTTACTCCAGCTTTTCGTGTCAAAGTCGTCTTGTTCAATCTCATTTCATTGCAACTTTCAGCTCTGGATACCCCGCGTTGATCCACGCGTATTTCAGCATTTATATTTCTCAAGCCTCTTTACCTCCCGGAGCCACATGTAACTTAACCACATGTAATTACTCCAGCATTTTGTGAATATCTTTGGTTCAGTCTTTACTCGAGCGAACGAACAGATTATAAGAAAGTTCCCACGATAGACTCACGAGACACTAAGGTAAACGCACGGGCCATGACGTTATTGCAACGAGTTTAAATGTTTCCATTTTTAACTTGAACAGTTAATTTGACTCGTGGAAAAAATCAAACATGTTTGATTTTTTTCACGAGTAAACAAGTTTCCCGAGTACCTGCCGTTAGTGCCACGAGTGGACAAGTTGATCGCGCGAGTTCCGACGTTGCTGCTACGTTCATCGTACGTGATCACCACGAGTGAAAACTCGGGGTCACTCGTGGGCCAACTCGCACCGTGAGATAGGGGTTTAAGAGATCAATCTCTTACATAGGCATAATTCTCCCATGCCTTTACTATTTATATTTAAGAATTGCCATTTCATAATTTTAGTCAGGGTAGGCAGTGCCTACCTTGCCTACCCTGACGGCACGTGCCTGGGGGGAGGTGAGGAGGGAGAGTGTGGGAATAGAGGGAGAGGAGTAGGGGTGATAGGGAGTGGGGAATAGATGGATTGCCTCCACCCCTCTCTCACTGTCTCTCCCCATTCTCTCTCTGCCCTCACTCTCTAACCCCCTCTCCCTCTCTAGACACGCCTGCGATATGGGGGCTATGCGTCAGTGGCTAGGGCGGTAATGGGGTAAAAGGATCTAATTAATAATATTAATATAATATCAAGGGGGTAGTTAGTGTGGGGGTGGTTAGTGTGTGTGACGCTGCATGCCTTCCACCCCGCAGACGCGCGTTGGGGGAACAGGTTGGTTTAGTACTTAGTTTAGTAATTGGTCTAGTAATTATATAAAGTTTTTCATATAAGTTTAGTACTTAGTTTAGTAATTGGTTTAGTAATTATATAAAATTATAGATAAACCAATATTTTATGGTGAAAGATTTAATAGGAACCCGAGGGGCAACATTTTTTACACAAAGGGTGATAGCTATATGGAACGAGCTACCAGAGGACGTTGTTGACGCAGGTGTTATCACAGTTTAAAAGACATTTGGATAGATACATGGATAGGATAGGTTTAGAAGGATATGGGCCAAAAACAGGTAGGTAGAACTAGTGAGCAAGTTGGGCCGAATGGCTTGTTTCTATATTCTTTGTCTCTATAATTATTATTTTTTTAAACTAACCAATTTGGTGTTTCTAATTTAATGTCTTCGATTGTGTACAGCAAATTTATATATATTTTTGTTTTTCCTTGGTTACCGAGTTTGGGAAAGACACATTTTGGCACACTTTATCATATATGACATATTGATCAAATATATATTTAACATTTTCTTTGTTTTTGTTAGAATTACTCCAGTATTGATGCTTTGCTGCATAAGAGCCGACTTACCAAGTTGCAGTCTCTTCAAACCCTGACGGAGATCCAGGATTTTCTGGACTTCATCACCAATAAACGTAAGAATCTAGCCACTGCCAAAAGCAATCACTGTGGGCTGACTTGGCGGCTGCCTCACAACATCAGAGACTCTGGTCCAATCTTGACTTCAAGTGCTGTCTATGTGGAGTTTGCAGATTTTCCTTGTGACCATGTGGGTTTCCTCCCAATGTTCCAGTTCATTGGCTATATTTAAGCCAGTTCATTGGCTATATTTAAGCCAGTTCATTGGCTATATTTAAGAGGGAGTTAGATGTGGCCCTTTTGGCAGAGGGGATCAGAGGGTATGGAGAGAAGGCAGGTACGGGATACTGAGTTGGATGATCAGCCATGATCATATTGAATGGCGGTGCAGGCTCGAAAGGCCGAATGGCCTACTCCTGCACCTAATTTCTATGTTTCTATGTTCCCATTTCTTCCCATATCCCAAAGACATAAGGATTAATAGTTTAATTGGCCACTGTAAATTACCCGTGGTATGTAGGTGAGTGTAGAATCTGGAGGAAAATAATGAGAATGTGTGGAAAATAAAGAATAAGATTAATGTAAGATTAGTATAAACGGGTGGTTGATGGTTGGCATGGACTCTGTGGGCCCATTGTCTATTTCTGTGCCATATCTTTCTATGCCTTTACAACATCTGTTTAAAAAAAAAATTATTTGCCTTACCACACAAGATAATTTGAATCGCATTAGACTGCATCATCCCACTATGGCCAAACCAAAAATAAATTATTTCATAGAGACCTTACCTCTTTAAGATTAATACCAATAACTTGTGACCAACATACCACAAATATTTATGACTTCTCTCATCACGGCATGAATAATGGTCGACATGTATGTCAGAGATTGTCTTCTAATCTGGATCAGATCACCTTGAGATTAGTTTGGAATGTTATTAGTCTCATGGTCTTGGAGAACAAAGTGAATTCTGCTTAGCTTGTATTTGTTGTGCAGAGGAATTACGGGGATATTTTCTATGTAATTGAAGAAGTTAGGCAGAGTGTGTATCACAAGTTAAAATACTGTAACTTAACGGGCTCCAAAGAAGTACTTAACTAAATATAGTGATTACATGAAACTATTAAGAAGCATGGCAACATTTTTATAGATACTTCCACTTAAAAACTTTACTGATAAACGATTGACATGAAGTGATGAAAAGAATATTAAAATAAAATTTTCATTTATTGGATCACCTCTTATCAGGCTGCCAACAAAGAGACTGCACAGTTGGGCAGCAGAGTGGCGCAGCTGGTAGAGCTGCTGCCACATAGTGTTCGAGACCAGGGTTCGATCCTGACCTCGGGCACTGACCCTGTGGGGATTGCACGTTCTCACTTTGACCGTGTGGGTTTCCTCCGGGTGCTTCAGTTTTCACCCACATCTCAAAGACGTGCAGGGGTTTAGGTTAATTGGCCGCTGTAAATTGCATGTGTGTGTGTGTAGGAAGTAGGTGTGGAACTGTGATAACATAAAACTAGTGTGGAATGGGCGATCGATGGACGGCGTGGATAGTGGGCCGAAGGGCCTGTTTCCATGCTGGTTCTTTAAAAAAAGAGCTCTACAACTCCACTGATTTTTTTCCACCTCTACATAGTCTAATATTAATAATAATAATGATCATAATAAATACTTTATTGATCCCCTCAGGAAAATTCAGATGTCCAGAAGCCACCAACAAACAAACCCACACATTCAAAACAAACACAGACAGAAAATACATAAAATACAATGTGGACACTACCTGAGAGCAATACATACTTAAAAAGACCAATAATTAACAATTAAAAATTAAAAAATGCAAAAATGCAAAATAGTCTATTGTTTGACGCAGTTTCTTGGGACAGGTGCAATTTCCACTTGCTGCCATTTTCAAATCCTTGCCCAACTACATCCCTCAATCCATCTATTCCTATGATCTTTGAATTTTGTGCATTTTCCATTCCTTTTCTCCACCCCTAACAATGATACATTATTGTCACAATACATTATTATTACTAACACCACAGGGTTTGTTATGGTATAATGAAAGGAACCCCTGTTGTAAACCTCTAAGCACACAGTAAACCTGCTGATTGTTTTTTTCAAAGCAATTATGCACTTAATTTCGCTTTTCACATTATTGAGTTGCTCTGTAGATTCAGAACAAATCTCAATGCATAGATGTGTGCATAGAATTTTTCAGTTATAAACGTGTGGATACAAAATCCAACTTTAATAGTTTACACAATTCTCTTTTGTAAATCTAGATAAAAGGGAGTAACATTTGTGGGTGAGTTATAAGATCACAAGCGCATAAGTGATAGGATCAGAATTAAGCCACTCGGCCTATCGTCCACTCTGCCATTCAATCATGGCTGATCTATCTCTCCCTCCTGGCCCCATTCTCCTGCCTTCTCCCCATGACCCTTGACCCCATACAAAAGCCGGTGCTAATCAAGTCATACACTAACCTAGTAGATATCACAGAATCTTAGCAATTATCTGAACTTTGACCAGCCATTAACCTGGGTGCTCTATGATGTCATACTAAGATATGTTATGAGTTACAACTGCAGGTTCCAATTCTTTATTTTCGAAACCATTTTTGTGAAATAAGCATTTCATTTTTGCAGATAATTTAACCTCTGAAAAACCTCTCCGAAAGTTGATAAGAACTTGGACTGGACGATACCCAGAATCAAAGATGGATCCCATGAGTATCTGGGATGACATAATCACAAACCGGTATGATACAAGAATAGTTCTTTCCATCCTATCAGTAAATAGGATAGTTCCTGTGGAGGAGCAGCACCTCATATTCTGCTTGGGCAGTCTGAATCCCAGTGGCCTGAACATTGACTTCTCCAATTTCCTTGCTTTCTCCTCTCCTTTTCAGCTCTCCCTCAGCCCTCAGGATCCTCCTCTTCCTTTCTTCTTCCCGCCCCCCCCACCTCCCTGCATCAGTCTGAAGAAGGGTTTTGGCCCGAAACGTTACCTATTTCCTTCACTCCATAAATGCTGCCGCACCCGCTGAGTTTCTCCAGCACTTTTGTCTACCTTCGATGTTCCAGCATCTGCAGTTCCTTCTTAAGCCATTTGAAGGCAACTATCTTCCAAAGATCTTTTGTCTACAAAGATCAATTCTACTGTGCTATTAACCTGACTACTGACTGACAACCACTGAAATGGTTGAGTTGGTTGGCATAGAAACAATTAAGAGAAGGTGAGTTAAGTAACGAGAGAGAAAGCAATAGAAAGATATGCCAGTACGTTCAGCGAGAACTTGAGCAGGCGGATTGGCATTCACTTATTGGGCCAGTTGTCTGTTACAATGCTGAAAATGCTGTTTTTGCTGAACCTGAAATATATTAATAGTACTGTAGGGCAGCAATCTTTCATCAGATAAACAGATTTCCATAGAACGTTACAGGGTTATCTTGTCTCACCTTTTCCATATGTGACTTCTTGCCAGAAATCATTTATGTCCTCTGTTTCCACTGTCGGCCTTTCGTAACCTGGTTAAAGTTATCTCTATTATGTGGTATTGCTCTTATCTTCCAAACAATGCCACATAATACGGGGTACAATATTGCTCCTTTCTTCCCCGTGAATCTGCATTCAGAGCAAAACGGTCCTCTCAGCATTGTCAGCCTTCTTGAATGGAATAAAATTTGACCTCTGTAATATAATCCGCCACTTCTGTTGTGATCTCTTATTAGGGCCATCATCTCTATTCCCAGAAGTTCGCCATGAGATCTAGGGCACACATTCTATCGCACGGACCTTCTCCTTACCAATATTTAATTTGTTTAATACAATCTTGTACAGAGACTAATGAAATCCATTCAATAAACCCCACTCTTGTTCTATCAGGTAAACCACAAATAGATTTAGAATTTTAAATACAAACAGCAAATGTTGGAAACATTTAAGTTCTGGCAACATCTATGAAACAAGAAATAGTTAATGTTTCAAGTTGAAGTTCTGATAAAGAACGTCTGATTGGACACAATAAGTATTTCTATTTATAGATCTGTCTGTAGCTAAGTGTTCCATCATTTAGTGTTTTATTTACAATTTCACGCACTATAGATGAGAAGTAGTAAATGGCAAAGAACGGACGCTATAAAATTCAGAGGGAGAAAGCAAAATATCTGCGATCGAATAGAAACCAAAAGGAAATGGATGACACAGATTTAAGCTAATTGTGAGGCGGTGATGAAGGCTTGCTAAATAAAGCATGCTAATCTGTTTAGAAAGGTTTGCATAGAGGGTGAACATAGGAGAGAAATGAAAGTACTGTAAACTGTGAAATACAGATCATAGCTGTTGCTGGAAATCTGACGTAGGAGAGAATGCTCGAAGCTCAGTAGGTCAGGCCATTCCACGGAGAGAGAAGAACTAAAATGTTGTTAGACGTGGATAACTTGCATCAGAATCGGCCAGTCTGTCATAAACTAGAAAAGCTAGTTTTCTGAAGTTGTTAAAATCTGTTGATTTTCAAGGACTGCAATATTACCAGTTGGAAGTTGAAATGTCGTTCCTTAAGTTTAAGTTGGAATTTGTTGGAATAATATAAATAAAATCAGATGGGTCAAGTGGAAGTGGAATGGAGAACTAAAGCGACAAACATTCTCCAAATGGACACATTCTCCGAAGTAATAATCTAACCAACATTCGGTTTATTTAATCTATAAGAGTACATTGTGGGCATCCAATGCATTGCGCAACAATGGAAGAAATGCAAGTGAATTATTTCTTCATCTGGATTCGGTGTTGGAAGTTCCTGGATGGTGGTATGGTGTAAGGCATTACATCTGGTGTGGCTGCATGGGAAAATGCCATGAGATAAGGCGTTGGTGTTGGTAGAACTGGGAGAGTGAATCATGGAGGAATCCCAGGCGGTAACGGGGAGTTCCCAACCTCACGCAGACTACATTTGAGGTTGTGATTGAATGCGGATCACTGGAGCTATGAGAAAGTGGATTGACCTGCCACGCCATTTCGCCCATCAAGTCATGACCACAGATGTTGGTTTTATCAGTTTGCAATGAGGTCAACTGACTTAAATCAGGGTTGTATCGAGGCCCTAAATTACGTAGCTATGGGCAGCCTAACAAAGGTCCGATAGAAAGATTTAGAAAATTAGGTGATTGCAAATGAATTACTCAAGCAGAGTCCTGACTGGAAACGTCCCCTGTCCATTTCCTTCACAGATGCTGCCTGACCAGTTGATTCCTCCAGCATTTCGTGTTTTGCTCGAGATTCCAGCATCTGCAGTTCCTTGGGTCTCTGCTAATCATAGTTGTTGCCTCTGGAACTGCAGATGCTGGTTTACGCAAAGTGCTGGAGAACATGTATAGGTAACGTTTCAGGTTGGGTCCGTTCTTTCAGAATGAAACCCAATCTGAAACAGCATCTATCCATGTTCTCCAGAAATGCTGCTCGACTCGCTGCTTCAGCACCTTGGGTCCTTTTATAGTTGTCGCTTTCTCAGTATCAGTCTATGTGTAACACCAAACAACCACTTTCAGCTTTGGTTTTCAGGACACAGGTAGTGTCAGAAATAATAAGGTTATTACAATAAAAATGTTTGTCTGATTTTTTTTTTGTTCCATGTTGCAGCTGTTTTTTCCTTGACAAGATTAAGGAGCGGTTGTCAATTGTTCAAGCCGATGACAGTATGGAGGTAGATGAAGAAGGTGATGTTAAGATTGAAGTGGACGGAGAAGAAGATGTCAACATGATCATTAGAGACTGTAAATTTAACATGAAGTTAAAAATGGTAGAAAGTGCAAGCAAACAGGTATGCAGAAATTTGGCATTGAACATAGAACAGTACTGCACGAGAACAGCCCCTTTAACACATAACCCATACCCCTCCATTTTCTACATATCCATACGCCTATCTAAAAGTCTTTTAAATGCCACTAATGTTTCAACCACCAGCAGTGCGTTCCAGGTACTAACCACTCTGTGTGTAAAAACAAAACTTGCCCCATACATCTCCTTTAAACTTTGCCCCTCTCACTTTAAACTAAATTAACTAAACTATGCCCTCTAGCATTTGATTTTCCATCCTGGGAAAAAGATTCTATCTGTCTACCCTATCTATGCCTCTCATGATCATATATACTTCTATCAGGTCTCCCGGCAGCCTCCGGCGTTCCAGAGAAAACAATCCAAGAGTAGCTAATAACACATAATCCAGACAACATATTGGTAAACCTCGTTTGCACCTTTTCCAAACCCGTCACATTATTCCTATAATGGGGTGACCGGAACTTCGAATAATACTTGAAATACAGCCAAAAATACCAAAATCCTGTAATATTGATATACATTGATTTATTGATGTCATGTGTATCGAGGTACGGTGAAAAACTTTGAGGGCTATCCTGTCAAATCATACCATAAATGTGTAAGTCAACCCATACACAAATATAACAAGTCAAGTTAAGTCACTTTTATTTCTATAGCACATTTAAAAAACAACTCTAGTTGACTAAAGTGCTTTACATTGGTGGAGATACTAACGTTATACAACAGTGGTTCATAGACTAAGTACATACATAAATACATACATATAGCCCTCCCTCAGAGGACGTCAAGAAGGGCTTGAGAGTAAAGATGAGTTTTAAGTCTCCACTTAAAAGAGTCGATGGAGGGGGCAGTTCTGATGGGAAGAGGGATGCTGTTCCACAGTCTAGGAGCTGCAACCGCAAAGGTGCGGCCGCCCCTGAGCTTATGCCTAGAATGGTCAGTAACCCCAAGTCGGCCGATCTGAGGGACCTGGAGGTGGTGTGGTGGGTAAGCAGACTTTTGATGTCGGTGGGGGTAAACATAAAGAAGGACAACAAGAATAATAGGATAGTGTAATGCAAAAAATAACCAGAATGCAGAATATAGTATTGCATATTGCAGCAATGCAGTATTAAATACAGAGAGAGTGCAAATGATCAAGTGCAAGGGCCACATTGAGGTCAGTTCGGAGATTGGAACTAAACCCTTAGCTTATGAGAAGTCTCACAGTGAGTAGTCTGATAACAGTGAAGAAGAAGGTATTTCTGAAACCGACGGTACGTGCTTTCATGATTTTGTATCTCTGGCCCGGCAGGAGAGGAAAGACAAGGAATGATTGGGGTATAAATAATCTGCAATTATGTCTATGTTGAATGCCTCAGACATGGACTTCACCCAGAAGTGGGCCACACGGTTCATCCATATGTAGTTCCTGGTTGGGGAATACTTGTTTTGTCGTCTTTGGCATCCAGTCCTCTACACACTTACCAATTAAGTTTGTGACAGCAGTAGCATATTCATTTAGGTTGGCTGCAGAGTCCTTGAAGATGCACCAGACCTCCGACCAGTATCTTTCCAGAATCTATTGATCAAACTCAGTAAATATAAAAAATTGTAATAGAAGAATGAATTTGTGTTGAGCTATATCTTGTTGATGAGAAGTTCCACTAATGTCTGAATTATTCAATCACAGCATTTAGATGACACAGAAATGAAATGAGGTTGGCCATGAACATGGGAGGGATTTGTACCTGGATTCCAGTTTCTAATTGGCAGTCATTGCTCCTACAGCCAGGGTCGAAGCCAAGTAATAGTCTTATGGTCAATAAAACACCTGACTCTCAGCATAGAAGTTATCTGTACAGTGGGCAGTGGCTGAGAGGTACCAATGGGAAAGGTAGAACACTTCTGTTCACACAAGATTGGAAGTTAAATTACAATTAACAATTTCATGGTTGAAATGATTTGTGTTCAATAATTAAAATTGTAACCAATTGTCAGATTGTCTGAATACTAAGTCTGCGTCATCACCTTAATTCACTAATTCTTATGCCTTTAATTGTTTATTTCCCTACATTACACTATGACAGTTTTCAGTATGATGCAACATTTAAAAAAAAGTTTAACTTGTTTCCCTATTTCAGAACAACTTTTCAGTGTCGACAAAACTGCTCAAAGAACTTCTCAGGGAGTCCAAGACCAGGGATGACTGGAGAGTGAAGTGGATACACAGTTACAGCCGATTCAGACACAGGCATAGCCGGAATCTGGGAAGACCTGAGCAGATTAAAACAGTGATCAAAAATATTCCTTTGCTGGGTAATGACCAACAAACTCCTATCAAACTCCCGTCTTTGAGACCAGACTCTCTGATACTTTTCCCACTGTGCATTTAGGTGTCCTGTGCAAACATATTTATTACTGGGCATTGTCAGTGGGAATTTTGAAATAATCTTCAACTGGCCTGGCCCAGGATTATTCAGAAGCAGAGCAATACGCCATTAAAGGACACTAAGTGCTGGAGTAACTTAGTCGGTCAGGCAAAATCTCCGGAGAACGTGGATAGGTGACGTTTCAGATCGGGACCTTTCTTCAGTCTGAATAAAGGTCCTGACTCAAAATGTCACCAATCCACATTCTCCGGAGATGCTACCTGACCTGCTAAGTTACTCCAGCACATTGTGTCTTTCTTTGTAAACCAGTATCTGCAGCTCCTTGTATCTTAATTTTAAAGGATAGAAACATAGAAAATAGGTGCAGGAGTAGGCCATTTGGTCCTTCGAGCCAGCACCGCCATTCAACATGATCATGGCTGATCATCCAGAATAAGAAGGTTACACAAAAAGCTGGAGAAACTCAGCGGGTGCAGCAGCATCTAAGGAGCGAAGGAGATAGGCGACGTTTCGGGTCGAGACCCTTCTTCAGACTGGTCAGGGATCAGGGAAACGAGAGATATAGACGGTGATGTGGAGAGATAAAGAACAATGAATGAAAGATATGCAAAAAAGTATCGATGATAAAGGGAACAAGCCATTGTAAGCTGTTTGTGGTGCGAAAATGAGAAGCTAGTGCGACTAGGGTAGGAGAGGGAGATAGAGATAGAGGGAATGCCAGGGCCCAAGGGCTGAGGGAGAGGTGGGAGGGGGAGGAGACAGCAGGGGTTAACAGAATTGAGAAAATTCAATGTTCAAGCCCAAAGGATGCAGACTCCCCAAGCGGAATATGAGGTGCTGTTCCTCTAACTTGCGGCGTTGCTCACTCTGGCCATGGAGGAGGCCCAGGACCGAGAGGTCGGATACGGAATGGGAGGGGGAGTTGAAGTGCTGAGCCACCGGGAGGTCGGGTTGGTTTTTGCGGACCGAGCGGAGGTGTTCGGCGAAACGATCGCCAAGCCTCCGCTTGGTCTCACCGATATAGATCATCTGGCATCTGGAGCAGCGGATTCAGTAGATGAGGTTGGAGGAGGTGCAGGTGAACCTCTGTCGGACCTGGAAGGACTGCTTGGGTCCCTGAAAGGAGTGGAGGGGGGAGGTGAAGGGACAAGTGTCAACACTTGAAGTGGTCGCTCAGCACTTCAACTCCCCCTCCCATTCCGTATCCGACCTCTCGGTCCTGGGCCTCCTCCATGGCCAGAGTGAGCAACACAGCACCTCATATTCCGCTTGGGGAGTCTGCATCCTTTGGGCTTGAACATTGAATTTTCTCAATTCTGTTAACCCCTGCTGTCTCCTCCCCCTCCCACCTCTCCCTCAGCCCTCGGGCCCTGGCATTCCCTCTATCTCTATCTCCCTCTCCCACCCTAGTCGCACTAGCTTCTCATTTTCACACCACAAACAGCTTACAATGGCTTGTTCCCTTTATCATCGATACTTTTTTGCATATCTTTCATTCATTGTTCTTTATCTCTCCACATCACCGTCTATATCTCTCGTTTCCCTGATCCCTGACCAGTCTGAAGAAGGGTCTCGACCCGAAACGTCGCCTATCTCCTTCGCTCCTTAGATGCTGCTGCACCCGCTGAGTTTCTCCAGCTTTTTGTGTAACCCTCGATTCTCCAGCATCTGCAGTTTCTTCGTTAACATCCAGAATAAGAACCCTGTTCCTGCTTTTCCCCCATATCTCTTGATTCCATTAGCCCTAACAGATATTTCTAACTCTCTATGGTACATGGACTGCCATAAAATTAAAACAGGCTCCTTGCTCACAAACAAAAGATGAGTTTAGAAAGATGGATTGTTTAAGGAGAAAATAATTGTCATTAAAGACTAGTGAATTTGGAGGAGTGAGGGTGGGATTTATTGAAGTCACTTCCAAGGGAAGGTATAATCCCTTTGGACATTTATTGATTAACCTAAGGGAGTATGGATTTCTGAAGGGAAAATCATCTATGATGAGCTCAGCACATTTTCTTTGACAAAAACATTTTTGTCAACCAAGGGAGTGGATGAAAGCAGTGCATTTGATGTCATCTGCTTGGAGTTAACCACCAGGCATCCCAGGGAGTGTGGAAAATTGTATACAAAATTAGTTAAGTAGCTGGAAGCCCTTTTGCCCTGCATTCCAACTCCAAGCTGTTTTAACATTCATCCTTGCCCAGACCTTGAAAGCCCAATAAATGCATATCTTAAGCTCCCAGTGAAGGTATCAAAGAGCAAGCACTAAGAATCGAGATTGACTTAACCTAATATGTCAATGTTGGTTGGCATGGCGATCATGAGCTGACTGGCCTCCTGTGCCATAATTTCTTATAATTCATAAGCGTGATTCAGTGTATGCACACGAGGACCTGGGCTTTGCATAGTGCAGATGTCACACCTTTTCCAGGACTTGTGCAGAGTGTGAGTATTGAACCTTTACTGGGAACTGTGCAAGTATCACATCTTTACTGGGAACCATACACAGTGCAAGTATAACGTTTTTACTAGTTTTTGCTTTATATGGAACCGTACACAGTGCAAATATCACGTCTATGCTGGGAACTGTAAATGCAAGTATCGCACTTTTACCACGAACCTTACACAGTGCAAGAATCACAGCTTTACTGGGTGTGATTGTTTACGATGTGAGAATGTAAACAGATATATTTTCTTCTAGTTGAAACTAAGGTGGAATATCTAAATACACACCGGGATGCTCTCAGAGAACAGAACATCTTGCTTGGCACAACCTATCACATTATTGCCAGTGCTCTGGCTAAAGACCCATTGAGTCTTCAGCACCTTGAGGAGGATCATGCGAATGAAGTAATAAAACTTTCTGAAGTCACTGAAGCTAATGTAGAACAGGTAGGAACACATCCGTCACTCTACGAGGACATTTCGCTTTAGATTTATTAATGTCACATGTACTGAGGAACAGCTTTATTTTGCATGCTACCCACTCAGATTAGATAATATACATAAATACAATCGTCAAACTCAAATACAATAGGTAGAGCAAAGGGGAAGATGCAGCGCTTAGCATATAGTTCTCAGCATTGTATCGCATCAATTCCATGGATAAACCTCATTGGCCGCAATGGAGTAGAGGTGAATCCGACAGTGCCCTAATTTATGGAAATAGCTTTCAGAAGGATGATAACTTTGGGGAAGAAGCTGTTCCTGATTCTGGTGGTGCACACTTTCAGGTTTCTGCACCTTTTGCCCAATGGAAGGGGTGGGAGGATGTGTGAATGCCTCTAATGACTGACGCTCATCTGGAATTGGTTCTTGTTGTTTTGTACCAGGTTATAATTGGATTATACAGAAAGGCTTATACATTTCTCCAAAGTTCTGCTAAAAAGACTGAAGAGGAGGTGCAGTCTCTTCCTGAGGAACATGTTGAGACAGCGGGAGTGATTGATGCCTACATGAATTTGGCAAATTTCTGTGACAAGCGCCTGCGTGAGGAAGAGGAAAGTGACAACAGTAAGCCCACACGAAAGCTTCCCACAACCTCCGTTCCTCTCTGCCGTTGCAAGCTCCGTGTGTGACAGTATGCAGCAAGTAGAACATAGATCTTGTTTGGTACAATGGTGACTGGGTTACTCACGTATTTCCACACCTCAGTTTATAGCCAGTTGAAAATGTCCTGACATTCAGTCTTGCTACCATGACAACCGAACTGGTGCTAACACTCTTAGCTCTGGAACAACCCTCCTAAACTGCTCCAGCATTCTACAACACTTGCCTCCCATAAGATGCTCCTAACATACGCATTATATTTCCTGCATAGCTCACTGCTAAATTTTGTTTGTTAACAATCATATTTCAAAGCATTAAAGAGGCAATGTAAATACCATTTGTCGTGATGACCAGTGTGTCTTTTTGCAGCCAACTAACCTTGATAAAGAAATTATTCAATTTATTTCATTATGATTAATCTCTTTTTTTATGCTGCTTTTATCTTATCATCCTTCTCATCTTCATATATCTGTTAGATATTCTGCTAATCATTTATCAGCAGGGGTATGACCTGTTGGTCCTCGTGCCTGCATTAAAATCGGTGCCTCTAACACCAGTCAGTTTTCAGACCAAAAACCACTTGCACTTTTCAGAAGATGCTGTGTTTCCCATTACTTGTTGCTAAATTAGTCAGAATGTACATGACAAGGCAATTAGTTTAGTTTATTATTGTCACATGTACCGAGGTACAGTGAAAAACGTTTGTTTGTATGCTATCCAGTCAAAGAAAAGAGTCAAGTCGTCCACAGTGCACAAGGATAATGAGTACAAAATTTAGTGCAAAAGTGAAAAAACATTGAAGTCTGATTAAAGACATATCAAAGGTCTCCAATGAGGTAGATGGGAGGTCAATGGAAGGGAGGTTGGTTTGCATGATGGTATGGGCTGTGTCCACAACTCTCTGCAATTTCTTGCAGTTTTGGATGGAGCAGTTCCCAAAGTCAGTTGTGATGTATCCCAATAAGACGCTTTCTACAGTGCATTTATTAAAGTTTATTCTGGCGTTCATGTCTTCACAGTTATTCTGATTATGAGCACAATGTTGGTGCATCCATTTTTTCATGGATTTCAATAAATAAATTTGTTTTACAGTTATGAATTTCCCTGAGCTGCAGACGTTCCCAGCATGTGTGGTGGAGAATATGTTAAAAGCAATGAGATATAGCTCACAGGAAGCAAGACTAAGATTCCCGAGATTGTTACAGATTGTGGAGTTATATCCAACCGAGACACAGGACCTTATGGCGAGAGAGGTATGTTCTTAGGTCTGTTGGCTACTGATTGAATACTTTCTGTTCTCCTAATGACTCTCCCAGAGCAAAACTCTGAATAATTGTGGAAACACAAGGAACCGCAGATGCTGAAATCTTGCGTGAAACTCAAAGTGCTGGATTAACTCAGCAGATGAAGCAGTATCTCTGGAGAACATACGTTTTGGATTGGGACCTTTCTTCAGAATCGAAACATTGTCTGTCCATGTCCTCCAGAGATGCTGCCTGACCCACTGAGTTACTCTCGCACTTGTGTGTTTTACTAATAATAATTCTGCCCCATCTGCCCATGATCCGAAAAACACAGTCTTGACTATACCAACACATTTCCTTCTATCTCTGCCTCAGTCTTTCACTGGATTCACCTACTTTTATTTTATCATGCTGACTGGATGGTTTTGTTGGAGAATTAATAAAGATGTTTTTGAACCAATTTTTTAACATTTGCTTCAAAACTAAAGCCACATTTTGAGAAAGGTAATAATGTCCTTTCTTGGTGTTTTGGTTCTATGGAATGACAGTAGTTGGAGGCAATTCCTTTCAGATTATACTATTAAATAAGGTCTTTGTTTAATTTATAAAAAACAATCTAATAAGTCTTCTGTAACGTTCACCAGGTGTGTACCATTCCATGTTGGCAGTTCATTGGCTGGATTAGTCAGATGATGGCTGTACTAGACAAAAGAGAAGCTAATGTGGTGCAGCACATCATTGAGAAGATTGCAGATTCCTATCCACAGGCTGTTGTCTACCCATTCATGATCAGCAGTGAGAGCTTCACATTTGAACTATCTGAAAATGGCAATAGGAACAGCGAATTTGTTGAGAGGTAAAAAGAAATGCTTTCATCCAGTCTTGTTTTTTGTAATTATTGACTCATCGTTTCAGCTGGTTAAATATGAACTGAATCCTTATTTGGGAAAATGCTTTTAATGTACTGTAGTTTGGTGGTTCTTCAACATAGCGTCTGTATCACCTGTAATGTGCAAACTTTACAAATTTACTCTAAGAGGGTGATGGGAAACATACTAATATTATAAATGGAGGGAGAAGATGGACATAATTTGATAGATGGGAGGAGCTTATTGCAAACTCAGCTTCAATGCTTTTGTTTCTGTTAGAATTGGATTTGACTTTTGCTCTCTTAAGGAAAATAGTTTCAAATGCAGTGCATTACAATTAGAATTCTTAATTCCTAATATTATGTTGGTTGACCCTGTCTGATTCTACATAGTGCAGAGCTATACATTTTATGAATTCTTTGTTTACCCCTTCAGTAATCCTAAAAGGGCTTGATAGTCAATAAGCTTTATCAGTGGCCTTACTAATTTTTCTTAGTAAATTAAAATATTTCAAATCTGCCTCTCAGCTTATCACATCTTTCTCCAGAGTAGGATTCTTTCTAATACAATTGGCAACAACTATTCTGGGTTAGCTTTTACAATGAAATAAACATTTTGGGCAGATTTTACATAAAATAAAGTTGTTTATTACCAGCTATTTCAACATTCTTTTAAAAATCAGATCCAACTAATCAAAAGGCTTTACCAGCTTTGCCCACATTACATGAACAAATGTCACTCCAGAATATCCAGCCTGTTTTTGTTGCCAACGTGTTTACGCAGCTGGTGTGGGAGAGTTGTTAGACAGTAATGTCCCCCAGAATGTTGGAGCAATATTCAATGATGACATGCCCAATAATTGCCAAGGGAGGTGTTCAATGCCTGGTGTACATTGACACACACATGACAGTCATGTTGCCTGGCACTATCAGTTAATGTCTGTTGCACTGGTCTTGCTTCATGCAATCATCAGTCTATGTTTGCCTTCTAACCTTACATAAGAAAGGCCATTGATGTAGCAGCTGGAGATGGTTCAGCCTCGGGTATTACTGCAAGGCAATTCTGCACCCGAGATGATTGGCCACCATTCAACCATTATCCATTTTTGCAATTAATATTCTAGCTACAGGAATTCCTCTCATTCTCATTTACAGTATCAGTGTTTTTGGTATCAGTCTTTACTTTGAATTCATGCGTTCCATTCATTTCAAAGTAAAAAATGTATTGACCATCGGCTTTCTGAAAGATTATTCAAAATGTTTATCACTCTTTGAATAATAAAATTGCTTGTGATAGTCGTAGAATCCTATGGCACAATGGAAAATACTTATACACTGGTGCTCTCTGTTTGAGAGAACTGACCAATTAGCTCCAATGTTCCTCTAACTTGGTTGCCTGCAAATATATGCCCATTTTCTGTATGAAGTCTGGTTCCACTAATTATTAGGTGTTACCTTCGAGATCTTAAACTTCTTAACATAAACAAGTGTTCTCTTCATCTTCCCACCATTTTTATGATTTATTTTAAAACTATGACCATGGGGTTACTGACCTTTATGTCAGGAGATATATTTTTTCCTTAATTCCTAAAAAGCCCTCATAACCTTTTCTTCTATTGGGATTCTCCTTAACTTTATCTTTACTGAGGAAAGCAGCTTCAAATAATGTGCATTTTGTCTAGAGTTCATGATTCCCAATATAATACTGACTGTCCTTGTCTGGTCAAAGCCATGACATCCTTCCTAAGCAATGGTGCCCACAATTCTATACCATGCAGATCCAGAGATTTTATAAATTCTTTGAAATTCCAGTCAATTAATTCAATAAGACTTAACATTCAATAAGCTTTATTATTGACCCTGTTAGCTCTCCTTAGCACTTCGAAGACCAGATCCCAGGCATTCAGGTCTGGTGACGCTGAGGTCTTTAAGAAGTCCAGATACGACCTTGACAAGGCCATCAAAAAGGCCAAATGGGATTTCTCCTCTAAGAAATCGCTGCGGGACAGGCCCTTAAGAATTTCATTGTCCTACCTGGGACATTGACAGTAAAACACTCTTGACTCTTGACTTAAAAGCTTTCAACAATGCCTCCTGGTTCTCTCCACAATTCCTATCATTTTTATTCCCATTGTAAATATATGGCTTCCTCACTAAGGAAGACATAAATAATCTGCCGAAAATAGCAGGGGACTGGGGATCAAATGAGATGGAGGAACTGAGTGAAATCCAGGTTAGCCGGGAAGTGCCTTTGTGTAAATTGAATGGATTAAAGGCCGATAAATCCCCAGGGCCAGATAGGCTGCATCCCAGAGTACTTAAGGAAGTAGCCCCAGAAATAGTGGATGCATTAGTGATAATTTTGGTCTCCTAATCTGAGGAAAGACATTCTTGCCATAGAGGGAGTACAGAGAAGGTTCACCAGACTGATTCCTGGGATGTCAGGACTTTCATATGAAGAAAGACTGGATGGACTCGGCTTGTACTCGCTAGAATTTAGAAGATTGAAGGGGGATCTTATAGAAACTTACAAAATTCTTAAGCGGTTGGACAGGCTAGATTCAGGAAGATTGAGAAAAACATTTTTCACACAGAGTGGTGAATCTGTGAAATTCTCTGCCACAGAAGGTAGTTGAGGCCAGTTCATTGGCTATATTTAAGAGGGAGTTAGATGTGGCCCTTGTGGCTCAAGGGATCAGGGGGTTATGAGAGAAGGCAGGTACAGGATACTGAGTTGGATGATCAGCCATTATCATATTGAATGGCGGTGCAAGCTCGAAGGGCCAAATGGCCTACTCCTGCACCTATTTTCTATGTTTCTATGTTTCTATTCACTCTGTAAATTAATTCCCAATGTAAATTTATTCACTACGATCTGGTCATGCAGGGATGCAGTGCACAAAAGTGCACCATGAAAGTTCATCCATGCCTTATAAGTGATCCATATCATGCAAAGCTTATCCCCTAAGACAGATGAGGACAGCTTAAAGTTAGGTGAATCTGATGCTCTCTGGTTGTGTTCTTCCCCTAGAGATTTTCCCCAAGCTATACAGTTCTCTTGCCCTCTTTTCACCTATTATCCTACTATTGTCTTGAGCTTCCCTTCCCTAACTGGATCTCTTTTGTGCACAAATGCAAATGTATGAAAAAGTGAATTGTTACCTGTCCTCTCTGTTCATCGATATAATCTAGTCCACAGTCATGAAGCATATGTTTCTCTCCCAGGTTGAAGGCTAAACTGGATAAAGGTGGAGTAATTGAAACGTTCATCCGTTCCTTGGAACAGCTGAGTAATCCAGACTTATTGTTTAAGGTAATATTCAGAATTCATACACTTCTTAAAAAATAATTCACGCTTGTACGAATGAGTAAACAACTGAATAAATCTTTGTTCTTCAACAGGACTGGACCCACGAATTCCGTAATCTACTGGGAAGTAAAGTGAAAAATAAGGAATTCCTGAAAAACAAGTATAACGAGATGTACTCAAATTTGGCATCTTTGCAAGCTCCGTGTATTGGAAAATTTAGAAAAAGTTATGTTCAGGTTAGTGAAAGTTAATCAGGAGTTTCTAACCTAAAATATCTTTTTTGGAAGCCATTAAAATGAGATGGTTAACTACAAACATTACCTATCTTAATGTGTGGATGATACAGGGAGCAGCAAGCAGAACACAGAATTCCTTCTCCAACTAACTGGCCTTTGGCAGTCATGTGTGGTGACATGTTTTGTCTCTTAACAATAATTGTCATTATATATTTATAATTTATATAGATATTTATCATTATATTTCTTAATTGCACCCGTTGTCAATTTTCACTTTTATCTTGTTCATGTATAAAGGTCTTCTGTCTTGCTGTTCTGTTGGCACCAGCTGTTCTCAAGAGCCAAGTAGGGATTCCTAACAGATAACCCAGACTTTGAATAAATGAAGAAAACACAATCAGCCCCATCTTCCCCTTCCCCCACAAAGGAAGGATGATGCTTATTAGAGCATCCTTAGTTCTATCCCATAAATTAAGAATAGTCTCTGGTGTTCAACACAGGCTGGAAACCTACATCGCATACCCCTGTGAATTGGTTGACTCAGCTTATGCACAAGTTGTTTTCATTTATATTTGAATGATTTCAGATCCATAGGGATTTATACTTGTAGACTTAATGTGTTCTTGTCTCTTTTTTTGTTGCATTCTATAAAATAGTATTATCTGTTTATCGTTTAACAGTTGTATGGACTGATCAACAATATCTTATAATTGTCTTTTCCGAACTTTAGATTTTCAGCAAAGCTTTTGATCAGCATTTTGGAAAAGATGGCTCAAAACTGTTGATGATGAATTTAAATACGTTTGATGGAATAACAAATAACATCTTGCAAAGTGTGAGCAAACTGGAGGCACCTGGGAACCTGAAGGAGTATTCACCGTGGATGAGTGAATTCAAGCTTGAATATCTAAGGAATGAATTGGAAATCCCTGGCAAGTTGTATTTTGGAAAGTTATATGGAAAATTATGTAAAAGTCATAAAGAAAAACAGCTCTCTGTATGGATAGGGTATATCCTAAAGTGTGTCATGAGCCTTAATCATCCCAACATTGTTCTAAATTTCTTATCTTCATTTCTCCGCTTCCAAAAGTACAGAAATTTTATTGCTGGTAATGGTGTAAACTAATATTAGCAGAATCATATTGATAAGACCTCTCTTATGGTGGCCAATGCTTCCTTTAACATGACAAATTAATTGTCGCTTATGGAGACTAGAGGCTGTAGATGCTGGAATATGAAGAAAATTCAGCATCTTTCATGATTGGATGGTTTATTATTATTTTGTATACCGAGATACAGTGAAAAATGTTGTTTTTCATACTATTCCGGCAAATCAGATAGTGCAAAAGAGAAAATGAACAGTGTACAAAATATAATGTTCAAGTTACAGAAAAAAGTGCAGATGGAAAGGTGAGATAGATTGGAAGGTCGTTTAATATAAGAGGTCTGTTCAAGAACATGGTAACAGCAGGAGAGAAGCTCTTCTTGAATCTGGTGGTATATGCTTTCAGGTTTTTGATCCCTTGCCCAATGGAGAAGGGATGAAGAGAGAGTGACAGATTTTAGTGGACCTTGATTATGCTGGCTGCTTTCCCGTTCACGTGAAGTGCAAATGAAATCAATGGAGGGTGGAGATGGTGCTGTTTTATGTGATGGTCTGGGTTATGCTCACATCTCTGCAATTTATTGCAGTCTTGGCAAGCTGCCAGTTGCATCCTGATAGGATACCTTCTACAGTGCATCATTGGAGACATGCCAAATTTCCTTAGCCTTCTGAGGAAGTAGGGGCATTGGTGAGCTTTCATGGCCATAGCATAAATGTTGTTGGTTCAGGACAAGTTGCCGGTGATATTTGCAACTAAAAACATAAAGCTCTCAGCCATCTCCACTTCAGCACCAATGATACAGATTGGGGCATGTACATCAACCCGGTGAGATTTTGCACAGGGCCAATGATGTATTAGGGGAAGGAAAAAATGTAGATTTGCAATAATTGTTGTAAGAAATGACTTGGCTGTGGACTGGAAGTAGATCACTTGCAAATTTTGATTGCTACAGAACAGAACAGTGGATAGCAAAAATAAAAAATAAAGTGAGTTAGGAAATACCGCAAAAAGCTTTTCCCTAACGAGGCCAAGATACTCAAATAGACCAGCCATCCATAACAAATACGTTTTCTCTTTAGGACAATATGATGGTAAATCGAAACCACTGCCAGAATACCATGCACAAATCGCAGGATTTGATGAAAGGGTATGAACTGTTTTAAACTCATAATTATTCAGGAGAAAACGTTGATAAAAGTAGTCATCTATATTTTTAAGAATTTGTAATGTATGTTGTGGAAATGCGAGTAAAATGTGATCCTAGTTCAGTAAAGATAGAAAATTATGTAAAAGTCATAAAGAAAAACAGAAGTTGCTGAAAATACTCTGCAGCCTGAGAGCTGGGTTAAAGCTATGTCTGAATTGGTTACTGTTAAAAATCCATGACCCCAGTTTAAAGGGCTCATTACCTACATACGATGAGAAGAATGTGTGTACAAATTTGCACTTTGGCAGTATGTATGTATCCCAATTTAGTCCAGAAATTTATCATGAAGAAACCAAACACATTTGCTTGTTTGCTCTGTAATTCCCTCTTTAGGTTTCAATTTCAGATCATTTGTTAGAAATGCTATTGTAGTTTTCAGAGGGAATCTGTACTTTGTGCTCAAGTTGGTTTATTGTGTACATAGATACATTGTTTAGTGTATTTTAACTTCCAGTGAAGTAATTTTATCCACATGGTAGTATTTTAAACTGAAAAGATAATGCATTATCAATCTAATACATTCTGTTATACCATGGTATGGTTAATTATGGTTAATTAATTTTGATTTGTATTTTCAGTTGTTCTGTTGTAACAATATTAACAAGTGTTCAGTAATTATGTTGACATTTTAAGGCATGAAATTGTATAATCACATTTAGACTAATATGGTTTGTGCATTACTTCCATTCACAAATAATAATCATAAAAAAAATCAATATTGATGAAAGGGCTCTCGTATAGTTAATAATTTTGTTTCGCAGCTAAAGGTTTAAAAATTCTAATTGTAAAGCATTTACTCCTACAAGTAGTATGCTTGACATTTCTCCCCTTAAGTTACATCCACTGTGATATCTTAATGTTTGACTCTATGACTTCACTCAGATAAAAGTTATGACTTCTATAAGGAAGCCAAAGCGTTTAATAATTCGTGGAAATGATGAAAAAGAACATCCTTTCCTTGTGAAGGGCGGAGAAGATTTACGACAAGATCAACGAATCGAGCAACTATTTGACATCATGAACATTATCCTTTCTCGTGATGCTGCTTGCAGTCAAAGAAACCTGCAACTGAAGACATACCAAGTCATTCCAATGACGTCCAGGTACAATAACATAATTGCTGTTCATAATGCAATGCTTTTCCAGAGATGATGGTTTAACACTAACTTATGACCATCGGTGCTGCAAGATTTACTAAAGGGCTGATGCCCACCACACCCTCATTATTTTCACTTTTATCAATTGCCTCCAGATTACCATTATCTTATACCGTGCTGCTATTTCTTAGAGGTTTAATCCTCAGAATTGCTGGAACTCCCACTTGTTGATGTTGTTAAGCTGGAAAGGGTGTAGAGAAGGCTTACGAGCCTGAGCTCAAGGGGGAGATCGTACTCCTTGGAGCACAGGAGGACGAGGTGTGATGTTATCGAGGAATAGCAAGGGTAGATGCTCAAAATCTTTTACCCAGAGTAGGGAAATCAAGAACCAGAGGCCATGGTATTAAAGTGAGGGGGCGATGATTTAATCGGCAACCTTTTTACACAAAGGGTGGTGCGTATATGTAACACACTTCTGGAGGAGGTAGTTGAGGCAGGTATTATCAAGTGTTAAAAAAACATTTAGACAGGTACATGGGTAGGATTGGTTTAGAGGGATATGAGCCACACACAGACAGGGAGACCAATGTTGATGGGGCATGTTGGTCTGCGTGGGCAAGTTGGGCCGAAGAGCCTGTTTGACACTATGACTTGCCGTATGACTTTATGACTTGGGAGCCATCTTAAATGATCCATAGAATAAGTTGTAATGAATCACAAGAGCAAGCGGAGCTTTGCAATGAAGACAAAATGTGGGGGAAGGAATCACAAAACTCTTTGTGAATAGAGATTGGTGCGCTTTCCATTATAGTGAGAGAAGTTTCAAAAATCAACAACTCGTTTCCTAAAAAGTCAATGGCTCTGGAGTGAAAATTTGTGGATTGAATGTTCATAAATCAAGGAATAACTGTGATTGGCTTTATTCAAATTCAAAACATGAATTTCCATCTGAATTGGGCCCTCCTCAGAATACACATTTCTATCAGGTTGCAATAACTTGGACACGCATCTCATAATGGGATAACTAATTAACCTATCTCATTACACATCCTAAGATATCACATTAACTATTCTGTATAATAAATAATTTTTATAGCACTCCATAAATGACAACTGAGCTGTGTTTCTCTTTAGACTTGGTTTGATAGAATGGCTGGACAATACTCGTGTGTTCAAGGACTTCCTATTGAGCAACATGACTGAGGATGAACAAAAAAGGTAAAGTTGAAATAATCAAATACAACATCAATTGATGATGTCATGTAAGCATTCTGTAGGATAACAATCATCCAAACAGTGAAATTTCCTCGAGTATTTGGTTCCATACATTTTCATTAGAATTCATAATCTAGCCTCTTGGGTCATAATTCTCTTTAGGAGGGCATCTAATTTCTTCTTGCATATTTATGATTTTAAATGTGTGTGAGGCTGATAGAAGTGTAAATAATGTCATAGCAAGGAAACCAGAGCATTTGGGATTTGAGTGACCAACTGAATGTGTCCGTCTTTAGTCAGACGGGAAAGACTTTGAACTGAGCTGTGCAAGAACTGCATAAGAACAGAACTCATTTTACTAATATTTCAGCAGACTTTGTATGTTACATCATCAATTTTTATTCCCATTTTTAAACTGTGACAAGGAAACCAGATCCCAGCAAAATGTTTGAAGAATGGCTATTGAAGGTGTCGGGGTCAGAAAAGAATGGTTTGAGAAAGTATCTACGTATGAACATGTGAGTAGATTTGACTTGGGTTCCAACTTCTGACTTTGGAATTTTATGTAGTTTTTATGTAGTTATGTACCTTTTGTAACATGATCAGTACTGCCAAATAATGTATAGAATTCTGATTTTGGCAAATGAATAAATAGGTGGAATATTAATGTAAATCCATTTAAAAGGCATTCTTCAAATGCTAATTAGACTAACTTTAACATTAAGCAAGAGTTGGGGATATGTAATGTATATTGGCATGTAAAGGTGCAGCAGCAACTTTGGAATATAGTTCTAAGATCTTAATAATGCTGTCAAAGTAAAGCGTTCTTCACGTTGGAGCTTGTGCATCATTTACTTAACATATTAATGTAAATGGAATCCAAATATTCAGTATTAAAAGAAGCTTAATTATTGTGATAGTGTTAAATTGTCGACTAAATCTGAGCACAAGTAAATTACTGTAAATTAAAGTCAATAAAATAGCATTCCAGTAAACTTAAAAGTTAATATTATCTGTATGCCACACAGTTAGTACAGAGAGGTTGTATTCAGAAATAAAGAAATCAGATTTTATGATTGGTCCATGTGTACATGTCCACATCTTTTACCTTCTTTACATCGTTGAGACCAAACGGTGAAACTAAGAAAAGGTTTCACCAGACATTTGCTCTCCTGGGCCTGCTGGAATTCCCGGTTATTCACAATTTTAACTCCCCTTCCCATACCTACCTTTCCGAAGATAGACACAAAATGCTGGAGAACTCAGCGGGACAGGCAGCATCTCTGGAGAGAAGGAATTGGTGATGTTTCGGGTCGAGATCCTTCTTCAGTCTGACAGGCGGCATCTCCAGAGGAAGGAATGGGTGACAATAGACACCTCAGAGGGCGACAAGGAGTAAGCCATTTAGAACGGAGACGAGGAAACACTTTTTCTCACAGAGAGTGGTGAGTCTGTGGAATTCTCTGCCTCAGAGGGCGATGGAAGCAGGTTCTCTGGATGCTTTCAAGAGAGAGCTAGATAGGGCTCTTAAAAAATAGTGGAATCAAGGGACATGGGGAGAAGGCAGGAATGGGATACTGATTGGGGATGATCAGCCATGATCACATTGAATGGTGGTGCAGGCTCGAAGGGCCGAATGGCCTACTCCAGCACTTATGTCTATTGACCCTTCGAGGCAATGTGATCATGGCTGATCATCCACAATCAGTACCCCGTTCCTGCCCTCTCCCCATATCCCCTGACTCCGCTATCTTTAAGAGTCCTATCTAGCGCTCTCTTGAAAGTTTCCAGAGAACCGACCTCCACAGGCTGAGGCAGAGAATTCCACATACTCACAACTTTCTGTGTGAAAAAGTGTTTCCTCATTTCCGTTCTAAATGGCTTACCCCTTATTCTTAAACTGTGGCCCCTGGTTCTGAATTCCCCCAACATCGGGAACATGTTTCCTGATTCTAGCGTGTCCAAACCCTTAATAATCTTATGCTTCAATAAGATCCCCTCTCATCCGTCTAAATTCCAGAGTATACAAGCCCAGCCGCTGCATTCCCTCAGCATATGACAGTCCCGCCATCCCGGGAATTAACCTTGTGAACCAACGCTGCACTCCCTCAATAGCAAGAAAGTCCTTCCTCAAATTTAGACCAAAACTGCACACAATACTCCAGATGTGGTCTCACTAGGGTCCTGTACATCTGCCAAAGACTGCCAAACTGCCATTTGCTTACTTTACTGCCTGCTATACCTGCATGCTTACTTTCATTGACTGATGAACAAGGACCCCCAGATCCCATTGTACTTCCCCTTTTCTCAACTTGGCACCATTTAGATATTAATCTGCCTTCCTGTTTTTGCTACCAAAGTGGATAACCTCACATTTATCCACATTAAACTGCATCTGCCATGCATCTGCCCACTCACCCAACCTGTCCAAGTCACCCTGCGTTCTCATAGCAGTCTCCTCACAGTTCACACTGCCAACCAGCTTTGTGTAATCTGCAAATTTGTTAATGTGACTTGTAATCCCTTCATCTAAATCATTAATATATATTGTAAATAGCTGTGGTCCCAGAACTGTGACTTGCAGTACCCCACTAGCTACTGCCTTCCATTCTGAAAGGGACCCGTTGATCCCTACTCTTTGTTTCCTGTCTGCCAACCAATTTTCTAACCATGTCAGCATTCTACCCCCAATACCATGTGCCCTAATTTTACCCACGAATCTCCTATGTGGAACCTTATCAAATGCTTTCTGAAAGTCCAGGTACACTATATCCACTGGCTCTCCCTTGTCCTTTTTCCTAGTTACATCCTCAAAAAATTCCAAAAGATTAGTCAGGCATGATTTCCCCTTTGTACATCTGAAGAAGGGTCTCGACCCGAGGCGTCACCCATTCCTTCTCGCCTGTCCCGCTGAGTTACTCCAGCATTTTGTGTCTATCTTTGGTTTAAATCAACATTTGCAGTTCCTTCATACACCAACCTTTCTAACCTTGGCCTCCTCCATTGCCAGAGTGAGGCCACATGTAAATTGACGGATCAGCACCTCATATTCTGCTTGGGTAGCTTACAACCCAATGTTAATAACACTGAACTATCATTATTTTAGTAATACCCCCCTATCCCCTCTCTTTTAAATGTATACCTCCCCAGCCAGGCGCTCACCTATTTCTCCCACTGTTCTACCCCAGTCATCGTGCTCCTTTCTCCTCCTTTGTAAACTCATCTTCCATCCACGAGTACCTCATTGCCCATTTCACTCTTCCTCTTTTCTCTTTCCCTTTCAATTGTATCCCTTCCACTGGGCTTTAGCTTTTACTCCACTTCTCTCCCTATCTGACACCCTTTTGTCTCTTGTTCACCTCCAGCCTTTGTCACGTACTACACCCAACTGGCAACTTTTTATACCATCTACACCCTTTCAACTGTATTCACCTATCACTCGCCAGACTTTGTCCCACCAGTTCTCTTTTCCAGGTTTCTTCTCCATACTACAATCTATCTGAAGAAGGGTCCTGACACAAAATGTCCCCTATCCATTCCCTGCATAGATGTTGCCTGATCCGCTGAGTTCCTCCAAGACTTCATGCTTTGATCGTGATTACAACAACTACAGTCCCTCGTGTTTCTCTTACAACTGTTTCATTTTTCAGAGTGTGTTGAATTTATTTATACTTTGAATTCCCCTCCATAAAATCCTCTGACCAGAATTTCCATGATGCTTTCTCTGGAATTGATTGATTGAAAGATACAGTATGAAAACAGGCCCTTCAGCCCACCAAGTCTACACCGGCATAAATCATGTATGCATTACATCATTTGTGCCTCATTGTCTGTACTTGTGGAATAAATCCTACCACCTCGGGGACTGGGCAGATGTTTTGCATAAAATAATGAATTACATTATCTGGCAAGCCTAGGTTTCTGAAATCTTTAATAAGAGTCTTTTCCCCCTTGCAGGAAAGCCAGTCGGACTGAAACAATCCAAGCTTTCCACCAGCGTGAACAGGCTGTACCACAAAATCTGTTGAGGTGTGTGATGGGATTATATGTGAATTGTATTCATCTTCATGTAATCATATTGAATTATGGAATAATTAGCGATAATCATTCTGAACAATAAGCTGATGGCTAGAATCGTTAAATAGAGATACCATATGTTGTAATCTTCATTTGGTGCCAATACTTGGCCAGGTTGTGTCTATCTGAAACATGAACATCACAAAGGGAGACTTGTGGTGGGGAAGGGTTGAGCATTAGAAGGTGTTTCATGTGAACATCCATCAGAAGTTTGTTCTATTACTACATCCATTCATGGGGGTTTTCATATGTGATAAGAGCAGAATTGGGCCATTCATCCTATCAAGTCTACTCTGCCATTCAATCATGGCTAATCTATCTTACCCTCTCAACCCCATTCTTCTGCCTTCTCCCCATAGCCCCTCACACCGGTGCTAATCAAGAATCTGTCAATCTCCGCCTTAAGAAATATCCATTGACGGCCTCCACAGCCGTTTTGATTCCTGTTGTTAACTATTAAAGCCATCATTTCCTCTATGTTCTAAGGACCTCCTGGAGAAATAAGACATTAATCTTAATTTCTCTAAATGGAGCAGGTTGATTTTAATTGAGGGAGTCATACGATGGTGCCAGACCTTCCCAATTGCAACCTCCTACTGAGAGAAACTTGACCCCTTGCACTCTGGCTAGTGTGGACAAATTTGGTATTCTGCCTGTAAAGAGGAGTGGGTTAATAGCGCATTTTTATCCGCTTACATTTTTAACACGAGGAGGTTGATTTGTAATCTACCATTTTTGATTCAATACAAATAGGCTACATTGATGGCTTAATGACCATGAGTTGCTGTCAATCTGAACGGGGGAAACCACTAGAACAGCACATTTGCAACAATCCCAACAGGTATCTTTGGCATAAACCAGCATCTGCAGTTTCTTCCTACACATATGGTCACAGCTATATTAGTACACTTTGGTTTGTGTTGCTATTGTCTTTCAGGCAAAGTTCCCGTTTAGGACATTAGCTCTTAAACTATTTAGATGTTTTGATGCAGTTATACGAAAATCTGCCTTGTCAGATATGCAATTTTTTCAGGTGACACAGTAGATCCGTGTCTGCATTGTCCATGGGTGGTGCAATTAATCATGCCCTTTTCTAAAAAAAAGACAGGTATTCTGGCACAATCAGGATCATCATAAATTTACTTTGATACTTGGGGCTCTGAGCAAAATTGCTACCATAGATGCTTTATTTAACAGTAGTTAGGATTTACAGAAAATGAACACACAAAATGCTGGAGTGACTCAGCGAGTAAGACAACAGCTCTGGAGAAAATGAATAGGTGATGTTTCAGGTTAGGACCCTTCTTCGGACTTATAGAAAGTTATTTTTCTCTATTGTATTTGAAATTGACTTGATTATATTTATGTACGGTATATTTGAACTGTTAGATAGCATGCAAAGATTTTCACTGTACGTCAGTACACATGACAATAATAAACCTAAACCTAAGCACGTTTAATAGCCTGATGATGTACACAAAGTAATTCCATTCTTAAGTGGGCACTGCAGTCTCTCATATGCAGAAGCCTATTGGGTTTAAGTATGCAGCTGTTTGTGTCCGGCACTGTTCCACATGAAATATCATGCACTCTATATTGCTGAAGATTGCTATATACCCAGGGCATACAGTATGCAAGTATATGTTAACTTTCAGTCACTTCCACTACCCTTGTCCCCAGCCTTTCTTTGATTCAGTCTACTGTATTAGGAAATATCATGGGATGTTTCATAGTATATAACATACAGTGAAAATGCTCCTTGTTGTCAGCCTGTCAATATTTAATGTATGAAATGTAATAAAAGGTACTGGGCAGCACAGTGGTACAACAGTAGATTTGTTGCCTTGCTGCGTCAGAGACTCTGGTTCGATCCTGACTATGGGTACAGTCTGTGCGGCATTTGTATATTCTCCTTATGATCTTTTTCTCCAGGTACTCCGGTTTCTTCCGATATTCCAAAGACATGCAGGTTTATAGGTTAATTGGCTTCTGTGGGCCGGTTTTCTTGCTGTATCTCTAAAAATAAAAACTAACTAAATTGCGGATGCCGGTTTATACAATAGACACAAAATGCTGGAGTGACTCAGAGGTAGATAAAAATGCTGGAGAAACTCAGCATGTGAGAAAATGGTCAGGTGACGTTCTTCAGTCTGAAGAACTATCTTGATCTGAAATGTCACCTGTTCATAAACTTCAGAGATGCTGCCTGACCGGCTGAGTTACTCCAGCATTTTGTGTTTATTAATGCTTAATGTATGTTTTGGGACATTCAACAAATAGCATCCCTATCAATGTTTTATGGCACATATACAATAACAATTCCATAGTTCCAGCTGTTCATCATATTCATGTTGTGTATCTGATTGGTGCTAAAGTTATTGGAAACAGAGGTTAAATAAACATAGGGAGGAGGTAAGAGAATGTGATTCAGCATCTTAGCCTGCGGTAATGAAGTGATAAAAGTATTCATGATCGTATGGAATGTTAAAATAAATGAGTCAATTAAGTAAGTAAATAATTTTTATTCATATAGCACTTTTAAATCAAATCATGTTGAAGCCAAAGTGCTTTACAGAGAAAAAGTAATTAGATTGCATCTCTGTGACAATTTCCATATCCTTCTTCCCTATCTCATCATTTATTCAGGAGAGCATTCACGAGAATGAGCACCACTCCAGAAGCGTTCCTAGCTCTCCGCTCTCACTTTGCCAGTACTCACGCATTGATGTGTGTCAGCCACTGGATTCTGGGGATTGGTGATCGACATCTCTCCAATTTCATGATTAACCTGGAAACCGGGGGCATGGTGGGAATTGATTTTGGTCATGCATTTGGATCTGCTACGCAGGTACGGATGAGATTTTATCGTATAATAAAATGTATTTTGAAGAACCAAACAAAAAGTTGAAATGACTTTAATACTTGGTGGTGGAAACACACAGCATTTGAGGAAAGAACATGATCGAATGGCGGAGTAGACTTGATTGGCCGAATGGCCTAATTCTGCTCCTAAATCTTATGATCTTATGGAAAGAGCTAATTTTCCAACCAAAAACAAGAACCTAAAACATTAACTGTGGCACCACTGGTAGAGCTGCTGCCTCACAATGTCAGAGACCCAGGTTCGATCCTGAAGTTTGCACGTTCTCCTTGTGATCACATGTGTTTCATAAATACATAGACAATAGGTGCAGGAGTAGGCCATTCATTGTGATCATGGCTGATCATCCACAATCAGTACCCCATTCCTGCCTTCTCCCCATATCCCTTGATTCCGCTAGCCCTCTAATTCTCTTTTGAATGCATTCAATGAATCGGCCTCCACCGCCTTCTGAGGCAGAGAATTCCACAAATTCACAACTCTGTGCGAAAAGGTTTTTCCTCATCTCAGTTCTAAATGGCCTACCCATTAGTCTTAAACTGTGGCCCCTGGTTCTGGACTCCCCTGACATCGGGAACATGTTTCCTGCATCTAGTGTGTCAAATCCCCTTAATAATTTTATATGTTTCTATAAGATATCCTCTCATCCTTCTAAATTCCAGTGAATATAAGCCCAGTCACTCCAATCTTTCATCATATGACAGTCCCGCCTTCCCAAAAATTTACCCCGTTTCCTCTGGTTGCTCCAGTTTCCTCTCACCTCCTATTTTTCTTTCAAAATTCTAGCATGTGAAGTTATGATTTTTATCCACTTGTCAATAGTCTCTCTTAGAATTAATGTACTAATTCTTAAAAAAAAACTGTTGTAAGCATTGATTATGATTGTGCACTTTTTTGATTTAGTTTCTGCCAGTGCCCGAGCTGATGCCATTCCGTCTGACACCTCAGATCTTGAACCTCATGCTCCCAATGAAAGAATCAGGCCTTATTTATATAACAATGGTACACGGATTGCGAGTTTTCCGCCTGGATCCCGATCTTCTCCTCAGTACTATGGATGTCTTTGTAAAAGAACCATCGTTAGACTGGAAGGTAGATGGCATTAAAAAAAGGAACACAAATAATTAAAATGAAAAGAGTTTATTACCTTTTAACACTGGTCATGCAATGCACCTTTTCTTGATAATTTGAAGAATATGTTGTTTGTCTATGAATTAGCTGTGATCTAAGTATATTCTGAAATCTATGTAGTTTTCGCATATCCTCCTCAGGTTGATTGGCTTGGACTAGGAGAGGTGCTGGGACCCAGCTGTTATATGACTTGGATGAGGGGAACAAATGTCACTTTTCCGAATTTACTAAAGATACTAAATTAGGTGGGATAGCGAGCACGACGGAGGATGAAAAGTGGTTTCAGTGCATTTGGACAAGCAGAGTGAATGAGCGAGAGCAGAGAAAATGGAATATATTGTGCGAAATGTGAGGGCATCCATTTTGCTGCACAAAAAGACAAAGCAGAATATCTTTACACGGTGGAAGATTGGGTGGCGTTGGTATTCAAAGGAAAATCAAGATGTTGAAGGCCAACAAATAGCATATAATATCCTTTGTTAAAAGAGGACTGAATACGGAGTAAAGGGCCTGTCCCACGTATGCGATATTGTCCGCAACTGCCGGCACCATTATAGTCTGCGACTACAGAGGGTCACCGAAAATTTTCAACATGTTGAAAATCCAGCGGCGACCAGAAAAAAGTAGGACTTTTTGGATGACTACTCACGACCATACAGGCGTCACCCCGCAACATGTCGCGGGGTGACGCATGTATGGTAGTGTGTAGTCGCCCAGAGTTCTACCTTTTTCTGGTCGCTGCTGGATTTTCAACATGTTGAAAATTTTCGGTGACCTGCTGCGACTATAAAGGTGTTTTTTTTGGGGGGTTTTTTGGTTTATTTATTTGCACCATGTTTTAAAAGAATGCAAACGATCAATTTATAATACCATGCAGCGCTGGGAGGGAAGGGAAGCCCAGAGGGCTTATACAAAGTCCGCTCCCATCTGAAAATGAGCGTTAATGGCAAATCAGGGGGTATGAGAAATAAAAAAGACAATAATAAACAATAATACAGTTTAAGAATGAAAATTAAAAATATGAAAATAAATAAAATAATAATATGATAATAATATAATAAAATAATAATAGTATGAGATAAGAGTCAACAGAAGTAGTTTGAGCTCATAAATAGCATTACAAAAAGCTGGAGGTCAGAACTCAGGACATGATGAGAAACTTTTTAAGATCAATCTTAAAGGTGGCTAAGGAGGTGTGAGACTTTAATGACAGAGGCAGGGTATTTCAAAATTTAGGACCTTTAAAAGTAATGCAATGTTGGTGTTTGGATGTTCGACAAAACGGAAGATGAAGATCATTTCTTCTTCTGGTTGGGCAATGGTGAATATTAGAAGAAAGGGTGAAAAGATCATGAAGAGAAACAGGCAAATCACATATTCAGGTGCCGGCAGTCGCGGAAAAAATCGTGTAAATGGGATAGGCCCTTAAGAAACTTTTATGGTGTTGGTGAGACTGCACTTGGGTATCAAAGAGAGTTGATCAGGGTGGCACCCGGGCTGAACTCAATTGGAAAGGGGTCAGGATTGCAGTGAGGAGGTTATGTTCTGGTAGAAAGGACTCTAAGGAAATTGGAAAAAGGAGTACAAACAAGAAGCAAGAATAGCGCTGAGGCCATAACTGAAAGATAATGGATACCCCAAACTCCCAGCAGAGGGCTACCTTTAACTAACACTGATGCTGGTTAAGACCGGCCATGCGGTTTGGTATTACTGGGGAGGAACATGCCTCTGCATTACCAGTATCTAAATACATTGATCAATTTGATGTTCTGATGAAAATTCAATTGCACGGTGAAGATTTCTGTGCCCCATATTATTTCAGTTCATACATATAGGCATTGAAAATAAAAGCAAGGGGATAATTTGAGAAGTTTATGGATTACTGATTAGGCCTAAGCAGGACTACTGTGAACAAATTGGGGAACTGCACTTCAGGCACCATGAAATGCCCTTGGAAAAGCTGCAGACGAGATAAGAGGTTTCAGTAATGGAATAAAGGAGGTTAAGATGTGACCAAAAGTTTTAAAGACAATAAGGAATTTTATGAAAATCGGTGATTATTCTCTCGGATGGGTGAGTTATAAAACAAAGGCTGCAGATGTGAAATTGTAGCCACAAGAAATAATGGAGATATTTTTCCTACAGTTGAGCTGTAAACTCTGTAGCTGATTAGATTTTGACACCGACAGGTACTTGAAAATTAACGAGTTGCAGTACTATGGACAAGAAGTGATGATATGGTCTAAGAATGGCCACTCATTCAAAGAACAGACACAGTAGATCAAACAACATTAAAGTTAGGTTTCTATGATCCTACAAGAAAGAACTTTAAAGGTAGAACTTGTTTTAAAAAAAAGCCATACAACTGTAAGTTCAGGCCAAGGTATTTACTTACTCAAACTGTGTGGAATTAAGCTAATTCGAAAAGTTTAGTTTGGCATTTTTATTTACTGTTTACATTTTCTTGCTTGCCGAACTTGTAGGCAGAAACACAATGCAAAAGAAAAGACATGGATTAAGGACCTTAACACAATTAAATAACTGTAACCAGTGCTGAAGTTAAATTTGTGCTAGACGGAACCATGAAGGGTGGCTAATCCATCATCAATCACCTGGTTAGTTGATGTTTAAAAGTGCTATTTATGAGGTTGTAAATAACATAGAATTTTTCAGAAAGAAAACCATAGTACCTCTAAAGATAGACCACTAAATCGGAGTAACTCAGCGACAGGCAGCTTCTCCGTGAGAGAATTGGGTGACATTTCGGGCCGAGGACCATTCTTCAGTTCTTTATTAACCAGCATCTCTGTTCCTTCTTGCACTCTATCTAACAAAATAGTTTCATTTGGTACAAGACTATTTCCAACTGTTGCTTTATAGGTGTTACATCAGTTGTTGTTTAGCTATTGGCTTGTTTTAACCAGGCACAATGGATTTTCTTCATATACTATCTTACAAATAGCCCTTAAGGTTTCATTATTTATTGACAACTCCCAAGTCGTGTTATGATAATAACAGGTTCAGCAGATCACCTTAACTCTCTTGACGGGTCATCGAACCTGAGTATGAAACTGCATCTCTATCACATTTCCTGACTGACTTGCTTTTTTTTTTTCTATTCAGCCGTTTAATTAACTTGAATATCATTCTAAGAATAAGGGAACAAAGTAAACCATGGTCACCCCTTTTAGTGTATTTTGTGAGATAACCATTTACAGAATATTGTGCATTTTAAAATCTTTGATCTTTCCTGTGGATCATGGTGTTTTCTCAATTTACTGAAAATTATCTTACATGTTGAAAAGAGGAGAAAGGCTGGAGTAACTCAGCAGGGTTTGCAGCATCTCTGGAGATATGGGTAGGTGTTGTATTCGGGTCAAGACCGTTTCTTCAGAAAGTGGAAAAGGGAAGTGGCAGTAAAACGGCGTGGCAGATAATAGGTCTACGCAGGCAAGACGGAGGATTGGACTAGAGGGCAGTTGGTTGGAACAAAGGCCAGTGATAAGACCATCAATAGGTGTAGTCTGTTTGTGAGAGTTGTGGAAAATAGGTGTGCCCAGGAGGAGGTGGGAGGATTTCTTAAATGTTACCTGAATTGAGAATTCAAAGTTCTATGGGGTTGTTAACATAACCCAAGCGGATCTGAGAGGACTGTTCCTCCAGGTTTGCTTGTGCCGACACCTGGCAATGGAGGAGGCCCGGACAGAAAGGTCAGTGTCGGGAACGTGTAGGTGTGTTATGGTTTAACAAGCCAGGAGAATCCCAGTAGGCCTTGGCTGACCATTTCTACATCAAGAAGAAAAGAGGATATATATGCACATTTCATGTTTTCTAGCAAAGATTTCCTATTATTTGGAATTTCCCCGTTATTAAATGAAATTGCAATCTTGAATGCGATTTGTTAAAATGTCCAAATGTTGTGTATTAACTTTACTTTAATTTTAATACATTAATTGTAGCCAACTTACTAATGACAAGCCATGGCTCAGTGTTACAAATATACAGAAATTATGGAAACATTCAGCAGATCAGGCAGGCATCTGCGCCATGAGAATCGGAGTTAATGCTTCCAGTCAATGACCCTTAGTCAGAACATTTTTGGGGAGATATTAACTTTTTCCCCAACAATGCTGCTTACCCGCTCCTAAGGATTTTTATTGCCGAATTCCATATCTTCAAGTTTTTTTCGTAGTATTTACAAGTTGAGGCAGATTTTATGGATTTTAAGTCCTAACTAAGACATGAAAAGTATGTGGACCTAGTGGAACACCACAAGAGGACATGCTTTTTCTTAGGACAGATAGGTGACTGCTGCTCTTTATATATATTATTTATATAATTTATATATAAAAAATATATAAATCTATAATAATATATGTTGTGTGAGTATATATAACGTGTGTATAAATAACCACAACCTAAAACGCCGAGATTTTTTCCATTCGTAGACATTACACTTTTACATTACTAATGCACTCCTCATAACATGGTATTTTTATTTGCACACATTTTTTATTAAAATCCTCCCCCCCTCTCACCATTTTGTCGCCTCCTCCATAACGGCTCTCCTCGAAAATAGTGACATTTACCCAGAAAAACGCCGACATTCAATCCCCCCCCCCCCCCCCCCACCGACGCCAAAAATCATGCGGGAGAACTGGCGATCTTTCCTTGAACCAGCGTGACAGAGGCCGGAATAACGGCCTGTTGTCACATGCGCCATTAGGGGTGTATGCAGTCTCGTCTCGACTTCGTATTGCAGCATCGCGACGGTTGTACGCAGCGTCCTGGACAGCGTACGCCTGCCCGCAGGTCCCCCCCCCCCCCCCCCCCCTCGGCATCACACATGCCTGCCACTCCATTTAGTCACGTAACAACCACACAAGGTGTATGTTATTTTATGGCTTTTATGATAGACAACACAAAGTGGCGCAGACTGTGAAGTGGAAGGAAAAATTATACATGGTTTTCAAATTACTTTACAAATAGAAAACTGAAAAGTTGTGGTGGCGGGGCAAACGTTTTTTGCCCCTAATTACTTGTTACCCTAATTAAAATCCCAGTGCAACCAATTGCCTTCAGAAGTCACATAATTAGAAATAGAGTCCATTGTGTGTAATCTAATCTCAGTATAAATACAACTGTTCTGTGAATGCCTCAGGGTGTTAGCGAAATTAGTGAACAAATGCAGCATCATGAAGCACAAGGGATACACCAGACAGGCAGGGATAAAGTTGTGGAGAAGTTTAAAGCAGGTTAAAGGTTATTAAAAAATATCACAAGCTTTTGAACATCTCACGGAGCACTGTTCATTCCATCATCCGAAATATGGAAAAGGTATGGCACAATGCAAACTACCTAGACATGGCCGTGTAAAGTAGTCTAGGTTGTGTGTGTGTGTATGTGCGTTGTGTGTTTATGTGTGTGTGTGTGTGCTGTGTATATGTATTGTGTGGTTATATGTTTTATGATATATATGTGTTGTATATATTTCCATCTATATACTTTTAAAACTGTGTTGGTCTGCCCGCCTGTCTTGGGCTGTATGCTCATTCTAATTTTTTTTTTCCAGATAAGATTTGGCTTTGATCCATGGTCAGCCAAATCCAGACCTCTCATATGGCAGTGATTTTTTTCCATTCTGCTGGTATTTTACGCTTTACATCACTAATGCACTCTCATTACAATTTAGATATGTTTTTCGTACACAATTTTTACTAGAAAAAATCCTTTCACCCCCCCCCCCCCCATATTTTTCAAAAAAAAATCAAAAACAAACGCTCTCACCATAGAATGTTGGTGAACGTTCCATCCACGTGTGATAGATGTCACTGCCCCAATCTCACAGTCCCAATTCTGATGGATTCATTTACATCTGAATTTGATTATTTACATCTGCCTTTGCTCCAGCCCCCCACCACGCTGCCGTGTCGAAGCGTGTGATTCAGTGTGTGGAATATAGAGAGAGGATTGGGGGCGATAGGGATTGGGGAGAATAGATGGACTGCCCCTACCCCTCCCTCCCTTTATCTCCCCTACCCCCTCTCTCCCCTCTCTTTCCCCTTCTACCCATATCCCCTCCTCATCTCTCCCTTCCATCCTCCCCTTCACCTCTCTCCCCCCTTCCCGCCCCTTCCCCTCTCCCCATAACTTCACCCTTCCCCTCCCCTCCCCATCTCCTACACTCTCCCCCCGTTCATCCCCTTCCCCTCCTCTTCCTTCACCCTATCCCCCTCCCCCTTCTCTCTCCTCCCTTACCACTCACACCTCCCTCTCGTCCCTCAATCGCTCGTTCTCTCCGCCCCTTCCCCACTGTTCCTCTATCCCCCCACTCCCTCCCCCTGCCACCACACCTCTGCTCCTCCCCTACCCCACCCCCCATTCCCCCTTCTTCCTCACACCGGCCATCACCTCTTCCCCTCCTTCACTTCCCGCTACCATCTCCCTCTCTCCACACCTCCCTACTTCTCCCACCCTTCTCCTACCCACCACCCCCCCTCCTCCCCCCCACCCCCTTCCCCATTCCCTCTCATCCCCCACACCTTCCCCCTCCGCCACTCTCTCCCACTCTCCTTCCCCCCTCTTCCACCCCCCCTCCCCTCTCTCTTTCTCCCAACTCCCCCCTCCCTCCTACACCCATCCCCCTCCCTCCCTCCTCACCCTGGTCCCTCTTCGCCTTCCAACCCCTCGTTTTCAACCTCCCTCCCACCCCCCTCCCCTCTTCCCGCCCAATCCCCTACTCTCTCACTTATCCTCCACTCTTCCCTTCCCCACTTCTTCTCCTTTCACACTCCCTTCACCTCTTCTCCCCTCATTCCTCTCTCCTCCCTCCATCCCCTCCCTCCCTCAACACCTCCCTATCCACCCTCTTGCACTTTTCCTCCCTTTCCCTCCTCTTTCCACACTTCCCCGCCCACCCTCTCTTCTCTTTTGTCTCCTCCATCCCTTTCTCGTCCCTATTCTCCGGCCACCTTTCTCCATTCCCTCCCCACCCTCTTCTCTCACACGCCACCACGCCCCTCCCTCCCATCTCATCTTCTCTATCCTAACTCCTCCCCTCTGTCCTCTCACCACACCACACTCATCCTCCCCCACCACTACTCTCCCTCACTTTCCTTCTCCCCACCCCCCCCTCTGCCGCACCTTCCCCTCCCCCCCCTCACTCATCTCCTGTTCTTCACCATAACCTACCCCCACTTCCCCTCTCCCCATCCTCTCCTCATCCCTCTACCCTCCCCACACCGCCCTCCTCCCTCTCCCCCCCCTCCCCCTCTGCACCGCCTCCCTTCCTACCCCTCTGTCTCTAATCCACCACCCCCCTACCTCTCCCCTCCCCTCCCACTACTTCTTTCCCTTTGCCCCCACGCCTCTTCTCTCACTATCCACCCCCTCCCCTCCCCCTTCTCCTCTACTCTCCCACCTCCACCCCGCCTCTCTCCCTTCACTTTCCACTCTCTCTCTCACGCCCTCCCTCACTACCCTCTTCGCCCCCCCTTTCCCCTACCCCACTCTCCTTCACCATCCCCCTACACCTTCAACCCTTCCTCTCCTCCTTTCCCCCCGCTCTTCTCACCTCACATCCACCCCTCTTCACCCCCATCTACACCCTCACCCTTCCCCTCTCTCTTGCATCACTCATGCTACCCCTCACTCCCACCTCTTGCCCTCCCCCTCCCCTTTCTCCTCTCTCATTCTCTCTCTCCCCCAATCTTGCCATCCTCCTCTTCCCTCCACCTCGTCCTTCTCCTCCCCTTCTTTCCCTCAACTTCTCCCGTCTTCCCTCTTCCTTCCCTATCCTCCCTCCCCACCCTCTACTCTCACTCCCCCTTCTCCCTCCTCCGTCCCTTCCCCACACTCTCTACCCGTTTCACGCCAACCAACCCCCCTCTACCACGCACGTTTCCCTCGTCTCCTCCTATTACCCTCCCCGCTATCCTCCCATCCTATTCCACAACTCTCTCTCTCTCCCCCGACCCTCTCCTTCCACATCTCCCCTCCACCTCCACTCTCCCCCTACTTTCCCCCACCTCCAAACACCCATCCTCTCCTCCTCCCTCACACACTCCCTCTCATTTTGCCTTCTGTCGCTGGCCCCTCTCTCTGGCCTCACTCTCTAACCCCCAGCCCTCCCCTCTAGACGCCTGCTGAGTTGGGGCTATTGCGGTCATGGATTGTGCGTTAGGGTCAAAAGGGAAGCTATGAATAATTATATAATAATATCAAGGGGGTAGTTAGCGACGTGGTGCGGGTGGTAGTTAGTGCGTGTGACGCCTCATGCAGCCCCCCCCCTCCCCCCCCCCCCCGCAAGCCGCACGTTAGGGGAACAGACTATGGGTCTTACTTGGTCTAGTATACTTGTAGAACTGCGTGTGTGTGTCAGCAGAACGCCGGGTGGTAGTGTGTATGTTCTCAATTCCAATATTTTTTCAGACAAGATCTTTGGCCTTTGATTCCATCATCCGCCAAAACCAGATGCCCAAACGCCGCCATTTTTTTTCATTTTGCTAGACTACGTTTTTACATTCACTAATGCACTCCTCATTACACATTTAGACATTTTTACGTACACATTTTTAATAAATACCCCCCACCCCCCCCCGTAATATTAAAAAAATCAAACTGCTCTCACCCATAGAATGTTGGTGAACGTTCCATCGTGTTATGTCACAATGCCCAATGCTCACAGATGTCCAATCGGAATGGATTCATTTACATCTTTCTTTGCACCAGGACCCCCCCCCCACCGCCTGTGTCGAAGCGCGTGATCACGTGTGTGGGAATAGAGAGAGGATTGTGGATGATAGGGAGTGGAGAATAGATGGACTGCCCCTACCCCTCCCCCTCTCACTCTACTTCCCCACTCTGTCCCTCTCTCCCTACTCCATCTCCTCCCTCCTACACCATCTCCTCCTCCCCCAACCTCTCCCGCCCTCCCCAATATTCTCTCCTTCCCCAATCCCTCTTCCTCGAACCCCTCTCTCCTCCCCTTCATCTTCCCCTTCCCCTCCCACCCCCTTTCTCCACTCCCCACCCTTCCCCTCTTGCCACTCCTGCTACCCCTCTCCCCCTACTCCCCACTCTTCCCCTCTCCCTCGCCTCCTCATCCTCCTCCCGTTCTCTCTCCCTCCACGTTCTCTCCCTCCCCCTCCCCTCTCTCTCCACTCTCTCCCCTCACTCTCTCCTTTCCCTCTCTCCTTCCGCTTCTTCCACCTCTCTCCCCTCTCCTTCCTACCCCACCCTCTCACCCTCCTCCTCTCTACCATCCCCTTCCCCTACCGTTCCTCCCTTCCCCTCCCCATCCTATCCCCTCTCTCTGCCTTCCCTCCCTCCTCCCTCCCCATCTATCCCCCATCTCTACCTCCCCTCTCCATCTCCCCTACTCTCTATCCCTCACCCACCCAATATTTTCAAAATGTTAAAAAAATGTTAAAAAAATCAAACCGCTCTCACCCATAGAATGTTGGTGAAGTTCCATCATGTGATGTCACAATGCCCAATGTCACAGATGTTCCAATCGGATTGGATTCATTTAATCAGATTTGATTCTCCATGTTATACATCTGCTTTGCTCCAGCCCCTCCCCCGCAGCTGTGTGAAGGTGGATCACGTGTGTGGGGAATAGGAAAGAGGATTGGGGGATAGGGAGTGGAGATTAGATGGACTGCCCCTACCCCTCCCCTACCTCTCTATCTCCCCACTCTTTCCCTCTTACCCCCACCCCTCGCCCCTCCCTGCGCCACTCTTCCCCTTCCCTCCCCTACCCCATATCCCCTCCCTACACTCTCCCTTCCCATCCTCTTCCTCCCTCTCATCTCCCTCTCCTCACCCTCCCATATCACCTCCCGCCTTCCTCTCCCCCCACCCCCTTTCCCCATCCCTCTCCCACTATCCCCCTCAGGCTACACTCTTCCCTCTCTCCCCTACCCACTCCTCCCCCGTCCCACACCACCTCCTCTCTCTTCCCCTCCCCACCCTCTCTCCCTCCCTCTCACCCACCCCCGTCCTTTCCCCACCCCCCTCGTCTCTCCTCCCGCCCCTACCTCTGTCCTCTTCCACACTCCCCCTCCCCCTCTACCCTCCCTTCCCACTTTCTTCAAACTTCTCTCCCCCTGCCCAACCCCTCTCCCTCCCCCCCTCTTCTATCCCTCCTCTCTCCTCCTACCTTCTCCCTCTCTCATCCTCCACCCCACCCCACCTTCACTCTCCCCCACCCCTTTCCTCTCCCCCCACCCCTTTTCCCCCCCCCCTTCCATCCCACTCTTCACCCCTCCCTCCACCACTATTCCCTTCTCTTCCTACCCCTCTCCCGCCCTCCACACCTCCTCTCCCCTCCCCTCTCCATCTCCCTCCTCACCCTCTCCCATCGCCTTCCACCATCATCCCTCTCCCCTTCCCCTCTCCCCACCCCCTTGCACCTATCCCTCTGTCCCTCTTTCACCACTCCCCTCTTTTCCCCCTCCCCCCTCCCCACTATTCCATTATCTCCACTCCCTCCACTCTCAACCCCTTTTTCCTTCCCACCCCCTCCCTCCCCCTCCCTCCCATCCCTTCCCCCTCTTACCATCTTCCCTCCACACACTCTTCCCTCTTCCTCCCCCTCCCCCATACCTCTCTCCCTCCCTTCTCCTCCCTCCCCACCTCTCTCTCCTCCCCTCACCATTCTCTCCTCACCTCTCCCCCTCTCCACCCACTCTTCCTCTCCCCCACCCCCCTTCCCTCTCTGCACCGCCCCTTCCACTACCCCTCTGTGCTCTATTCCACACTCCCCCTACCCCTCTCCCCCCTCCACTATTCTTCCCTTCCCCACGCCTCTCCCTCCCACCCTCTTCCCTCCCCACCTCTTCCCTCCCCCCTCTCTCCCCTCCTTCCCCTCTCCTCCCTCTATCTACTTCCACCACTCCCCACCTCTCCCCTCCATCCTCCCTCTTCCACTCCTCTCTCCCTCCAGCCCTCTCGCTCCCCCTCCCTCCCTCTCCCCCCCCTTTCTACCCTCTCTCCCTCTTCCACCACTCCCCCCTACAAATCTCAAACCCTCTCCCTCCTCCCTCTCCCCCGCTCTCACCCTCTCACCTCTTACCCCCAATCTCCCTCCACCCTTACCTTCTCTTGCATCACTCCCTGCTACCCCTCATCCCCCACTCTTGCCTCCCCTCCCCCTCCATTTCTCCTCCCTCCTCATTTCTCTTCTCCCCCCTCCAACTTTGCCATCTCCTCTATCTCCTCTCTCCCCTTCCCCTCTCCTCTCCCTCCACCTCTCCCCTTTCCTTCCCTCTTCTCCCCCACCCCTCTCCCATCTCCTCACCCCTCATTCCCGCCCCTCCACCTGCCCCCACCACTTCCTAACCCCCGTTCACCCACCTCCCCCTCTAACACGCCAGTTCCCCTCACGTCTCCTCCTCTGACCCTCCCCGCTATCCATCCCCATCCTCATCCCCCTACTCTCTCCCTCACCCCTACCCTCTCCTCCCCACATCTACCCCTCTCCACTCCCCAACTCTCTCCCACCCTCCCCACCTCCCCCCTCACTTCACATCTCTCCTCCTCCCCTCCACCCCCACTCCCTCTCTCTTGCCCTTCTTCGGCCTGCCCTCTCTCTATGCCCTCAATCTCTCTAAGCCCCCGCCCTCCCCCTCTAGACGGCGCCTGGCGGTTGGGGGCTATGCGTCAGTGGATAGTGCGTTAATGGGGATTAAAAGGAGCAAATTAATAACTATTAATATAATATCAAGGGGGTGTAGATGAGGTGTGGGCGGGGTGGTAGTTAGTGCGCTTTGTGACGCCTCATGCAGCCACCCCCTCCCCACTCCCCCCCCCCCCCCCCCCCGCAACCGCAAGTTAGGGGAACTGGACCCTATGGGTCGTACACTTGGTTAGTATCACTTTGTAGGACTGAGTTGTGTGTGGTCTGCATGACCGGGTGTGTCGGTAGTGTAAGTCACAATTCCATTTTTTTCAGACACAGATCTTTGGCCTTTGATTCCATCATCCGCCCAAAACCTGATGCCCAAACGCCGCCATTTTTTTTTTTGTCTTTGCTAGACTACGTTTTTACATTCACTAATGCACTCATTCACATTTAGTTTTTACGATACACATTTTTTAATAACTATTAAAAAATCATATAAAAAAAAGTCATACTAAACTCTCACCCATAGAATGTTGGTGAACGTTCCATCGTGTTATGTCACAATGCCCAATGCTCACAGATGTCCAATCGGAATGGATTTCATTTTCATCTTTCTTTGCACCAGCCACCCCCCCCCCACCGCCCTGTGTGTCAGGCGGTGATCACGTTGTTGTGGGAATAAAGAGGAATGTGGATGATAGGGAGAAATAGGCTGGCTACCCCGTCTCCTCTCACCTCCACTCTTTCCCTCCCCATCTCTCCCTTAATCCCTTCTCACTCCCTCTACCCATTCCCTCCTACCCCCATACCTTCTCTCTTCCCAATATCTTCTCTCCTGCCACCCTTCCGATCCTTTCCTTCTCCCCCTCCTCCTCCCCTCCTCATCTCATCATCTTCCTTCCACTCCCACCCCATTCTCCACCCACCCCACTGTTCATCTCTCCACCACCCATCCTCCTGCTACCCCTCTCACTCTCTTCCCCTCTCGCCTAGCTCCTCTTCCCCTCACCTTCTCTGATCTCCACTCCCCCGTCCACCTCTCCCCCCCTTCCCCCTCCACCACCTCCTCTCGGCCCCCCCTTTCTCCTCACCCTCTCGCGCTTCCCACTCCTCCTTCTCTCTGCCCTACTCCCCATCTTCCTCTCCACCTGTTTCTCCTCCCTCCCCAACTCCCTCTCCCCACCCTCCCTCCTCTACCATCCCCTTCCCCCTACCCGTCTCCTCCCCTCCCCCCCCCATCCTCATCCCCCTCTCTCTGCCTTCCCCCTCCCCTCTCCTCCCCTCCCCAATCTCTCCCCATTCTCTCCTCCCCACCTCCCCATCTCCCCTACCCCTCTTTCCCCTCACCCACCCTCCCACAATCGATCTCCCCTTCCCCATACCTGTCTCCTCCTTTACCCTCCAACGCTATCCTCCTCCCCACTCCCCCCATCTCCCCTCCCCACTCTCCCCATCCCCCCCCCTCCCCCATCTCCCTCTGCCCTCCTCCCCACCCTACCGTTCACCCACCTCTCCCTTCACCCCCTCTCCCTCTGTCTCCCCACTCTCTCTCTGCCTCACTCTCAAACCCCCCCCCAAGACACCCCTGTGAATTGGGGCTATGCCTCAGTGGATAGGGCGATTAGAGGGTAAAAGGAGCTAATTAATAATTTAATATATCAAGTGGGGTAGTTAGCTTGTGTGCGGGGTGGTAGTTAGTGTGTGTGACGCCACATGCTGCCCCCCTCCCCCGCATACCGCTCTCTCTCCCCTCCCATCTCTCACACTCCTCCCCCACCCTCCCCCTCACCCACCCCCTCCTCTCCCTCCCTCTGTCTCTGCCCCTTACTCTTTCTCTCTCCCCATTTTCTCTCTGCTCTCACTCTCTCTCCCCCTCTCTCTCACCAATAGCCCCCAACTGTGCAGGCGCGGCTCATTTCCCCTCATTCCCCAGCACCCTCTCCCTCTCCACCCTCCCTCTTCTTTCCCCATGTCTTTGTCCTGCCACGCTCAGGGCCCTGGGCTGTGGTTCGAGCTCTGGAGCCGCTGTAGGAGAGGGAGGGAAGAGCGCAGCTCCGGGCCCAGTCCGTGTCTGTGACCAGCGTGCTTTTATCGGGAACAGCAGTTTTTATTTTATGTTATGTCAATGAGATCCTATTCTGACGTCATAGCTGTAACTGTTACTGCAGTGTTTCTCAAACTGGATTTTGTAAAGTTAAAAATGTGAATAACTTGTAAAATATAACATAAATCTGAACGGAACTTGGACATTCACATGATTGCTATTTACATTTTCCTGTACCTGTTTTGTTTGCTCCAAAACAAGTTCAACTTCACATTTATTGTCACATGCACCAATTAAGGTACAGAGATATTGAGTTACCATACACAAGTTAAAAAAAAGAATGCAATACACAATCATTTTTAACCTAAACATCCACCACAGTGGAATCAACATTCCTCACTGTGATGGAAGGCAATACAGTTCAGTCATCTTCCTCCTTTATTCACCTGTGGTGGTTGGGGCCTTGAACCCTCAGCACTGTCTCTGCGGACGGCCCGATGTTAAAGCCCTCTCGTCTGAATGATGGAGACTCCGACATAGAGACGAAACGCGGCATGGAGCTCCTGAGTCGGCTTTTTCTAACCAGAGACCGCGGCTTCATGTCCACAAAGTCCATAAAGTCCACAAACCTTCCGCGCACAACATTGCATGCACTGCAGAAGTATAACTTTGCAATGTATTTTGAGACCAGCCTGAAGATATGAAAGTTGCAATATAAATTCAACTATTTAAAAAAAAACAATATTTAATCTGAAAGCAAATTAATGTTAAAATATCAATGTCATTCATAGTTTAAAATACTATATTTCATGAATAACAAGATATCTGCGCATAGACACAAAATGCTGGAGTAACACAGCGGGGCTGGCAGCATCTCTGGAGAGAATTTGGGTCAAGGCCCTTCTTCAGACTGATGTCACGGGATACGGAGGTACATAGATATGGAAGTGTAGGGTGTAAAAACAGGACAAAGGGAATAGAGATCAAGGAAAATGTAGAATAGATCATTGTTAACTGTGAGAAAGTAACAACAAAGAAAACAGACAAAATGTAGTGAAGGCAGTAAGACTGGTTGGAGAACTGGGAAGGGGGAGGGATGGAGGGAGAGAGAGAGAGAGGGAAAGCAAAGGTTACTTGAAGTTAGAGAAGTCAATGTTCATACTGCTGGGGTATAAGCTGCCCAAGCAAAATAATTTTGCGCTGGGCCTCACTCTGACTGAGCGGACATGTTGAATGAAACGATCGCCGAGCCTGCGCTTGGTCTCGCCAATATATAGCAGTCCACACCTGGAACAGCAGATACCTTGAATGAGATTTTAGGAGGTGCAAGTGAACCTCTGCCTCACCTAAAAAGACTTTTTGGATCCTTGGCCGGAGTCGAGAGGGGAGGTATAGGGACAGGTGTTGGATCTCCTGCGGTTGCAGGGGAAACTACCTGGAGAGGGGATGGTTTGGGTGAGAAGGGATGAGTTGACCAGGGAGTTGTGATCAGGGTCTCTGTGGAAAGCGGTGGAGATGGGGAGATGTGGCTAGTGGTAGGATCCCGTTGGAGGTGGCGAACATGTCGGAGGATTATGTGCTGTATGCGGCGGTTGATGGGGTGGAAGGTGAGGGCTAGGGGAACTCTGTCCCAGTTACGACTGGTGGGAGGGGAGCAAGAGTGCAGCTGCGGAATGTCGAGGAGACACAAGTGAGGGCCTCATCTATGATGGAGGAGGGGAACCCCCGTTCCCTAAAGAGTGAGGGCATCTCTGATGTCCTGGTATGGAACACCTCATAGCAGATGCGGCATATACAGACGATTGGGAGATAGAGTCTTTACAGGAAGCAGGATGGGAAGAAGTGTAGTCTAGATAGCCGTGGGAGTCAGTGGGTCTATAGGGGAATGCCGGATGGCTGCCTCGCCAACAGTCTGTCTGTCCCTTCATGTTTTAATAGTATGTGTTAAATGTATGTTTTTAATGTTCTTTAGCGTGCTTTAAGTGAGGTGGGGGGTTGGAGGAAACGTTTAAAAATCCCTTACCTAGACGGAGATGCAAATTTTTTTCCCTTATCGTATCTCCGCCCGCACTGCGGCCTAACATCGAATAGTTGGCGGCCTCTGCTGGAGACTGACTTTGGGAGCTCCAACCACGGGAGCCTGTGGACTTACCATCACGGAGCTTGTGATCCCTTTGCTAGGGATCAACCTCGTGGTCCCGTGGTTAGAGACTGACTTCGGGAGCTCCAAGCCGCAGGAGCTTCGACTGCCTCGACACGGGAGCTACAATCGTCCGACGAGGGAACTTCGAATGCCCCGCCGGATGGACTTTATTGCCTTCCATCACAGTGAGGAATGTGGGGAATGTTTATGTTCACCATTGTGGTGGATGTTTATGTTAACCTTTGTGTAGTTGTGTCTTGTTGCTTTGTTTTTAAGTATGGCTGTATGATAATTCGCATATCACTGTACCTTAATTGGTACACGTGACAATATAAGACCTTTGAATCGTTGAGATGGTCCAAGTGAATTTGAGTGTAGGATGGAAATTAGTAGTGAAAATAATGGTCAGTGAGTTCTGCATGGGTGCAGGAGGTAGATGCAGTCATCAATGTAGCAAAGGTAGAGTTTGGGGATAGGGCCAGTGTACGCCTGGAAAGTGATTGCTCGACCTACCCTTCAAAGAGGCAGGCATAGCTGGGGCCCATGCGAGTGCCCATAGCTACGCCTTGGATTTGGAGGAGTGGGAGGTGTCGAAGGAAAAGTTGTTAAGGACTAGCTCAGCTAGCAGAGGTAAGTGTTGGAAGAGGAAAATTGGCTGGTTTTGCGTTCGAGGAAGAAACGGAGGAGCTTTCAGACCCTCCTGGTTGGGGATGGAGGTATAGAGTGACTGACCATCCATATTAAAAGTGAGGGAGTGGGGGCCTGTAAAACCGGTCATTGAATAGATGAAGGGCATGTAAGGTGTCTTGGACATAGGTAGGGAGGGATTGGACCAGGGATAGAGGATGGAGTTGAGGTATGTGGAAATAACTTTGGTGGGACAGGAACAAGCAGAAACAATGGGTCTGCCAGGGCAGTTCTGTTGGTGGATTTTGGGGAGAAGATAAAATCGGGAAGTGCGGGGATTAGAACAATAAGGTTGGAGGCTTTGGAGGGCAGAGAGCCGGAAGTGTTGACATCTGAAATGGTGCGTAAGATTAAGATTGTGTCCTACTGCCAACGATAAGGCTGGAGGCTTTGGAGGTCAGATACAATAAAGTTGAAGGCTTTGGAGGGCAGACCGTTCTTTAGTGAACGGGGGTTCCCCTTCTCCATCATAGATGAAGCCCTCACCAGGGCCTCCTCGATATCCTCAAGGCTTCTCTAGCACCTTGAGCAAAAAACACAGTGCTGGAAGAACTCAGCGAGTCAGGCAGCATCTTTGGAGGATATGGAAAGATGGCATTTTGGGTCAAGACCGTACTTCTGATTTATTCTAACTCCTTGTTCCTCTCCCCTTGTAACACTGTCCCAAAATATCCATTCTTTGTGGGCAGTTCCTGTGCAGCACTGTTCTATGCTTGCCAAGTGTTCTTATTGTATAAGCTTAGTAGTGAGTAATTGAGATGGCGGATAATGGAGTGCAGGGTCAGTCATCAAGGACATCGGGACTAAATTGCTTGTCTACAAAAATCCCAGGGTTATACAACTGAAAGACATGACAAAGATGGAGGTGGGATCCTGCAGAAGAATTGGTTTACAGTGAGAATTTAAAATTATAATAGTAAAGGTTTGGCAAAATATTTTCAATTGAACTATTGAAAATTAAGATGTTTCCCTCATACATTTCAAAAATATTTGTACGCTGTATGCAATTTTTAAAAATTGAGTTCACAACATTGCTTGTACTTCTGTAACTTTTTAACTAGTCTCAGAATTTTCTGATGAATTCAAGGCATTTTTAATCACATGCACAGGTGCTTCTTTAAGTTGCTGTTTGCTCTACACTTCCCACTTCGATGGCTGTGAACGACTATGGACTCACTGTTAGTATGACCACAGGATTGGGATCCATGTTTTGCCGAAATATTATAGCATTATTTAACCATATAACAATTACAGCATGGAAACAGGCCCTCTCGTCCCTTCCAGTCCATGCCGATCATTTGTTTTCCCCTCGTCCCATCTACCTGCACTCAGACCACACCCTTCCATTCCCTTCCCGTCCATATACCTTATCCACTTTATTTTTAAATGTTAAAATCGATCCTGCCTCCACCACTTCTGCTGGAAGCTCATTCCACACAGCCACCACCCTCTGAGTAAAGAAGTTCCCCCTCACGTTACCCCTAAACTTCCGTCCCTTAATTCGCATGTCATGCCCTCTTGTTTGAATCTTCCCTACCCTTAATGGGAAAAGCTTATCCACGTCACCTTTGTCTATCCCTTTCATCATTTTAAAGACCTCAATCAAGTCCCCCCTTAACCTTCTGTGCTCCAAAGAATAAAGACCTAACTTGTTCAACCTTTCTCTGTAACATAGTTGCTGAATCCCAAGCAACATTCTAGTAAATCTCCTCTGTACTCTCTCTATTTTGTTGACATCCTTCCTATAATTAGGCGACCAAAATTGTACACCATACTCCAGAATTGGTCTCACCAATGCCTTGTACAATTTTCACATTACTTCCCTGCTCCTATATTCAATGCTCTGATTTATAAAGGCCAGCACACCAAAGGTTTTCTTTACCACCCCATCTACATGCGATTCCGCCTTCAGGGAACTATGCACAGTTATTCCTAGATCTCTCTGTTCCACAACATTCCTCAATTCCCTACCATTTACCATGTACGTCCTATTTGATTTGTCTGCCAAGATGTAGCACTTCACACTTATCAGCATTAAACTCATCTGCCATCTTTCAGCCACTTTTCCATATGGCCCAAATCTCTCTGTAGACTTTGAAAATCTACTTCATTATCTATAACACCACCTATCTTAGTATCATCTGCATACTTACTTATCCAATTTTCCACCCCATCATCCAGATCATTGATGTACATGACAAACAACATTGGACCCAACACAGATCCCTGAGGCACCCCACTGGTCACCGGCTTCCAACCTGACAAACAGCCATCCACCATTACTCTCTGACATCTCCCATTCAGCCACTGTTGAATCCATCTTGTTACTCCGCCATTAACATCCAAAGATTGAACCTTCTTAACCAACCTTCCATGGGGAACCTTGTCAAAGGCCTTACTGAAATCCATATAGACAACATCCACTGCTTTACCCTCATCAATTTCCCTAGTAACCGCTTCAAAAAATTCAAGAAGGTTGTCAAACATGACCTTCCAGGCGCAAATCCATGTTGACTGTTCCTGATCAGACCCTGTTTATCAGATGCTTATATATATATTATCTCTAAGTATCCTTCATTATTTACCCACCACTGACGTCAAACTAACAGGTCTATAATTGCTAGGTTTATTCTTTGAACCCTTTTTAAACAATGGAACAACATGCGCAGTATGCCAATCCTCCGGCACTATTCCCGTTTCTAATGACATTTGAAATATTTCTGTCATAGCTCCTGCTATTTCTACACTAACTTCCCTCAATGTCCTAGGGAATATCCTGTCAGGACCTGGAGATTTATCCACATTTATATTTTTCAAAAGTGTCAGTACGTCAGTACATTTATTTGTAATCTTTTAGCATTATAGCACTATTTTATCATTATATGCATTATTTATTTGTTATCTTTTTTGCATCTGTCTTAAAAATGTGAATGTTGTTTTCATTTCAGAGAGGAGTTGGGACTGGGACATGAAAAATCCATGGCATATAAGAGTTTTATAGCCATCGCCAAGGGAGATGAGAACTATAATGTCCGTGCCAGAGAATCAGATGAAGGTCTTTCTGTAGAGCGACAAGTGGAATGCCTGATTGATCAAGCCACAGATCCAAATATCTTGGGTAGAGTGTGGATTGGTTGGGAAGCTTGGATGTGAGATTTAGCAATATAAACTAATGCAAACTAAGAAGGTGGCTTGGTGTTAATCGGTTCAGCTGACCTAATTAAAAATAATACTAGTCATTTGCTTATTTTAAAGCATATTGCAAAAGATATTTGGTTGGTTGCCTATAATTACCCAGATGGTTCATGGTCATAACTTTGTCTCCAGCAGTAACAGCCAACTGCTTCTCATCAGAAAACAAAGGGCAGAACTTGGTGGTGACTCACCTTAAGGGTAGCCTTATTTGCTCTTGTCAGCTGAGTTGGTCAGAAACATCCTCACACATTAAGTATTTTGTGAGGAAGTGGTGGAGGAAATACTATGGGGAAAAAAGGTTTAATATTGTTAAACAGATGTTATAATCGTGTTGCTGGCAGTTGGGTGGAGGAGGGGTTTCAGACTTGATCTTTAAAGCTGTACTAATAATTGGAAATAATACAATGGCATGATTCTCTGAGCTTGGATATTAAAAAGATTGTTGAATCAATCTAGAAATATATAATTTGCTGGAAGTGACAATTTGTGCCAAATAATATTTCTTATGTTAATAAAGATTTAGAAAATTGTAATTCAATAGATTTTCCTGTGGTTTTTGTGACAACTACAAAAATTGGGTCTTCTATCATCTGTATTAAAGGTCTAAGACACGTGTGATATCCAGGTTCTTACGTTTACTAAAGCTTTCTTTGTACTGTGTCACTTTAAAAAAATTCTAACAAAGCTTGAAACAAGCAAAAGCAAAGTTGTCAGAAACTGGCCGACAGGTGAACAGACTAATAGGAGCCTGAACAGTACTGGGTTTACCACTGGTTGCTCACATTGTGCATCTGCTTCACTTACCTAATCAATTGAAAGCTTATTCTTCTGGATCAGTAGAGGACTAATAACCTCTGTGGAGAGAAAGGTGTTCATTCAAAAACAATTATTTTTAAATGTATTAGTTCCCAGCATGTGAAGCACAGCAGTATCTATGTACAGTACTTCCATTAATTCTTGAATCTTTGTTTTGTCAACCATCGGTCAGTTCATTGTTTTTATTTTAATTAACTTTTGTAATGTTTTCATTTAGTTGTTCCGTAAAATAATTTTACAATATAATGTGTGTGCTTACATTTTGCTCTCATTCACAATTTGATAGCAGCACAATATTTTCCAGCACTGAGGAAGCCTAAACCGTCCATTGGGTAATGAAAATAGTCCTAAAAATTTCAGAAATATGCAACATTACTGGTTAAGATAAATGACATTACAAGTGGCTGAAGCTTGTCCATTAAGAAATAGTAATCAAGTAATAGTAAAAAAAAGTCAGTAATTGGTGTTTGTATTCCTCCTTATCTCAGCAATCACTTGGTATTCTGGCTCCATTTTGTTACTTAATTTGTCAATTAGAAGTGCTAATTCTGCGGTAAAGTAACTGGGTCACAGAAGTATGTATGGTGCAGAGTTCAAGAGTAACTGAAAATGAAGTAAACCCACATGGCTTAGAGTTTCTGTTTTAGTTGCAAAGAGCAATTTCCATGCAAATCGTCCCCCGTTTTGAAATCTTGTCTTCGCTAAAGTTCGGAAGTTTGTTTGCATATCGGCAAAATTAAAACGCAAGATACAGTTACTTGCTTTAGTTCGATTAATTGCTTAAAGATTTTATAACAAAAAAAAACATACGTTGCTTCACCAAATAAATTTCAGAACATTTATTTTTAAAACAAACTCATAGTTAAATTACAATGATCAGTTCAAAAGTAATTCTTAAATAGTATCTCTTGACTTTTTTGTTAATATTCTTGCACCGAAAAGTTCTGATTGAAGGTTCTTCTACAAAAAAAAATACAATTAGCAGAAAATCCCAATGATTAATACAACCTTGGCACAGTGACAATTTTGCTGGGTGGAGTTGGATAGTCTGTTTTTTTTAAACAAAAAAAAAAGTTACAACTGACACAATTTTATCATTTGTACTTATTCTGTTGATACTGGCTGAATTGAGTTTCCGCTTACTGTCTTTTTTCTGGTAAAGTCTACAGATCTATTACATATCTGCAAGTTTGAACAACACAAATGCTTAATTACTGTTCTTCAAACTTAAAAATCCTGTACCTAGCTGGAGACATTTGGGTCTAGTGGTTTCTGTGGTGAGGGGTATCTTGGTTAACAGATTTAGTTAGTGACCTGTCAGAACGGAACAAAGTTAGCAGACCTGAAATATATATCATCAGACAAGAACATTAACATGATTGTGGTGTCGGGTGGAAGAGAATTTAGTTAACATATTAAGTCAGTAACCTGCTAGAAACTGAACACTGGTAGCAGATCTGAATATTTTTTAATTGCTTGCACTACAACGATTTCAGCATGTCAAAGAAAGTCCTTTCATGGCAAGGCACATTCCAGGCTGTGCACTGTATTGTCATGATCCATTACATTAAACCAACATCTCCCTAACTCTAGGAAAGAACTGCAGATGCTGGCTTAAATCGAAGGTTTAATGCTGGAGTAGCCCAGCAGGATAGGCAGCATCTCTGGGGAGAAGGAAGGGGTGACGTTTCAGGTCGAATTGCCCCAACATTTTGTGTCTCCCTTGCCAATCATGCCTTGGGCACTGAAATCATTCAGAAGGATGAGTAGGGTGTTGGTTGAAGTAGGAATCCGTTGGCTTCAGCCAGGGTTTCAAAGTTGGTGAATGTGCGGCAATCGGTCTGTATAACAGTGAGCTGGTGGGTCCTAGCTTATTTGTGAAGTGGCAGATCAGCTTTTCTCGATGACCAAACCCATCTCATGAAAACATAGCTCCTCACTATTTTCACATCAAAAATAAGGTCGAGCCAGCATCTTAAAGGAGCTGTCCCACTGTACGAGCTAATTCAAGAGCTCTCCCGAGTTTAAAAAAAATCAAACTAGTGGTAAGCACGTAGAATGTACGTAGCGGGTACATCGGAGCTCGGGATGTCTCTTAGCGGCTTGTAACGCTAACGGCAGGTACTCAGAGAAATGCGGTAAGCTCGTGAAGATTTTTCAACATGTTGAAAAATGTCCACGAGAGCCCTGAGTACCTACGAACGGCTATTACCGTAATTCTCCGAGTTTGAATCAGGGGAAACTCGGGAGAACTCTTGAATTAGCTCGTACAGTGGGACAGCCCCTTAACTGAGCTGGCAGGCTTGTATCTGCCCTCTCTGTCAGGATGGCAACGTCGATGTCAAAACATCTGTATTTAACCATATAACAATTACAGCACGGAGACAGGCCCTCTCTAGCCTGTAAAAGCAGCATCTGAAGATTAAGACTAAACCTAGTGATCCCGTAGACAGTAATGATCCGTACCCTTCTGTATGCTTGAGAGACATCGACTATTTACAGGAATTCGGGTAGTTCTGCTGGAAGGCATGTTTCCAGACATCCTTTATGTTTGTACTGCCGGCTAAAAATACTAAATTTGTAACTATTAAATATATTGACAGAAAAAGCTGGAATAATTCAGTGGGACAGGCAGCATTCCAGAGAAGGAATGGGTGATGTTTTGTTATAGTATAACTGGCTCTACTGCAGTTTTCCAAATTCAGTGCCAGTATAAGTAAACCAACGTAAGAGCTCTCCCATTGAAACATCCCCAATGTCAAGGCTCTAATTACACTCAGCTAATTCTGATGGGCAGAGCAAATCACTTGAATATCTGACACTAGACCTCCTCACTCAAAATCATCCTAAATTCCATGCTCCAGCAAAGCAAACATTTATCAGGCGGACAAAGAAAGCACTTAACACCATCAAAGCTTCCTCAAAAAGTATAATCTTAACCTCATGGGAATCACAGGCCATTCACAGATCAAATTGGAGCAGGAACCTCCAACATAACCCTTAGCCTGGAGCCTCATCACTGACACATGTGTGAGCTCAGTAGCAGATACGGTCCACCATTGCCCAAGATATTCACCCATCTGTCTCACTGAGCACCTCTCGAGTCTTCAAATTCCACATTGGCCTCCTCAGCCATCTCAGATCTCACAAAACCAGAGAAGAAACATCATTCATGACCTCAAGGAACAGTCTGACATCAGAGCAATCAGTGCTCGAAACCACCTCCTATCAAATTTTACTTGATAAAGCCTGATATCACCCAATTGAAAATAGTAATTTATATAATTTGTCTGGATTACTCTCTCCAAACATACTGTCAGACCTGCTGTGCATCTCCATTTTCTACTTTTATTCCTTCATGTATTTCTACATACAAATGCCATTGTCAATAACTTTGGTGAGCTACTTGGCAATTTTGCCAAAGGCCAAAAATCATGGGCTTGTATGGTCAAAACTGCATCTTTTTAAAGGGAAATCTGTTTCTCTAATGAGCTTGACTTACCGAATGCTGATTTTACATAGCTGAGAGTAAGTTTCCCATTCAGTTTTCCATATGCTCTTGATATGTAATTGTCCAGTCAACCAAACTAAGCACATGAAAAAGCTAAACTCTAATATTTTCCTGACTAGTCCAGTGTCATAGTCACTTAGCACAGAATCAGGCCCTTCGACCCAACTTGTCCATGCCAGCCAAGATGCCCCATCTAACCATTTGGCCCATATCCCTCTAAACCTTCTGATCCATGAGCTTGTCCAAATGTATTTCAAATGTTGTTATAGAAACTGCCTCAACTATCTCCTGTGGCAGCTCAATCCATATACACACTAGCCTCTGAGTGAAAACGTTGCCCCTCAGGTTCATCTTGCCCCCCGCACCATAAACGTGTGTCCCCTTGTTGATTCTTCTGGTTAAAAGACTGTACACTCATCTTATATTCCCCTCATGATTTTATACACCCCTATAAGATCATCCCTCACCCTACTGCACTTTGAATAATGACCTAGCCTGCCACCTCTCCTTATAGCTCAGCCGTGACTAGTCCTGTGATTATTGTAGAGATAAGGCAAAAGATTCCTGCATCACTGGTGAAGCATTTTCATAGCCATCATAACATTGAGAAGCTCATCTCAGAGAAGGGGCGAGCTGTAGACTGCAAAACATCAAGCACTGCCCATGTGTGTTTCCTGGTACCAGATGGCTATTAGTTGATAGGACAGTAGGGGGCTGGGTAGGGTAATGGACCTGCTCCTTCGGAGAAAAACTGTTATATGCTTCAAGAAATCACTTTGTTCTTAATGTGGTTAGTTTCCTAAAAAGGGGTCAGTAATTCAGGAAGGAAAAGAGATTTTGTCATGTGGAGGGCTACAAATCTTTGGGGTCTTTTACAGCATTGTGGAGGTAGATTCAAGATACTAATCAGTAAACATTAACAGCCAAATCTTATTGAAGGTTTTACAATCAAAAGCGTTTGCAGCCTGGAAGGGAATCCTGGGTGGAACGGGGAACTTGATAGATTTCTCACATTGGAAAGTGGTGCATGATTACTGTGCATAACCACACATTAAGCTCAGAGTTTGTGATACATAAGCCTACAAGCAATGCATCTCATGCCAACCAGAAAATAGCCACTTCCACCATCACAATACAACCACGCAAGCTTAGTCCCCCAACCAAACAAATTAGAATTTTCAAAACCTAATAAAAGGCTGCAAAGACCAGCGTTAGGGCTCTGCTGTTTAGAATATAAACAGATAAATGATTTGGATGAAAATATAAGTAGTCTCATTAGCAAGTTTGCAGTTGACACGAACATTAGTGGGTACGGTTGTCAAAGGATATTTTGGCAAATGGAGTTTAATTGGACAAGTATGAGGTGGGTCAAATGCAGGTGGAAAGTACACAATAACAGACCTCAGAGGAGCATTTGATGTACAGAGGATGCAAGTTGCCATAGTTCCCTGAAAGCAACAACACAAATGGACAGGATGGTAAAGAAGGCAGAAGGCAATGCTTGCCTTCATCAGTTGGAGTGTTAAGTATAAAAATTGGCAAGTCATGTTGCAGCTGTTAGCATGCAACAAAAGCTTTTCAAAGTACTTTGTTACACGTGACACTAAACTGAAACTGAGTAGGAAGGCTCACTTCAAATAACCCTTGCTTTCCCTCTCTCTAAAACCCCCCCTCCCAGTTCTCCAACCAGTCTTACTGTCTCCTACACATTTTATCTGTTTGCTTTGTTGTTACCTTTTCCCAACTAACAATGACCTATTCTACATTTTCCTTGATCTCCATTCCCTTTATCCTGTTTTCACACCTTCCGCATCCGTATCTATACATTTCCTTATCTATGTACCTCCACTCCCCTGACATCAGTCTGAAGAAGGGTCTCGACCTGAAAGGTCAGCCATTCCTTCTCTCCGGAGATGCTGCCTGTTGCGCTGATTTACTCCAACATTTTGTGTCGAAACTGAAACTGAGTTGTGTAGAAGGTAGACAAAAATGCTGGAGATACTCAGTGGGTGAGGCAGCATCGATGGAGCAAAGGAATAGGTGATGTTTCAGACTAAATAATTGATCTCACTGTATGGGTCCTTAACGTCTCTACTATATTGAGGGGATAAGTTTCTTGGAAATGTCTCTCTAACTAACAAGGAATGGCATAATTAAATATGCAGAAATGATTGGTGTCTAAATGTACCAAAATTCCCCAGGTACACAAACCACATGTACCAGGGGAATTTCCATGCCTGAATTGCTGCCATCCCAAGAGCTTTGATCACACACAGTTTCATCGACAAGTCTGCCACAATACCCATCGGAACATTCATTTAGTGGTTGGGAATTGAGCTTAAACATGCAGGTGATTATCTCTGGAAGAGCCTTTGCTTTGGTCTAGAGCATTTAGAATTTATGGTCCTATGATGATCATTAGTGGCTGTGTTGCATGAACCTCAAGACAAGGTGGTTTAATCTTTGAGCTGGGCAGTGCTGATGGAGGGGGTGAATACAGTGAAGGGTTGAGGGCAGAATTGCACTAAATGGTTGGTATACCATCTCTTCAAAAACTAATTCCCAACATCTTTCCACTGTCTGCATTTTTAAAACACCTGCAGCCTATATATAGCCTTTCTACAGAATGAGGAATATTTTACATGTACAGCTTTGCCGTATTTACAGCTAGTAAATTTATGCACTAGGATACTCAAATTTAAGGCTCAGTGTTTTTAACGTCCAGTGGATGGAACTAATAAAAATTTACAGATTCTCAGTGTTATATTAACATTTTGTATTTGACTTGCTTTCATACAGAATCCAAGTATATAGAAAATAGATGCATTGCCAAATAATTAGAGAGTACAAAATTATAATGCATTGCTTGCAATTGTACATATGTTTAATTGATTGGTTTAGAAATTAACACCACTTTTATGGGCCTATTTTGAAAGTGGTTAATCATAACCTTTGTCCTTACAGATTTTTAAAACTTGACCGAAATGGACTCTGGAATCTAATCTAATCACCACCATTCTAATTGGTAGATTTGTACTCACAAACCAAGTCCTGTTTGCTACAACATATGTCCAAATATTATAAATCTAAACCTAATATTGGTTAACTATTTCAATTCATTTTATCACTTTTAAATAACAGTGTATCTTGGAATGGAAATAAACTTTCAATCTGGCTATGATTTACTGATTTACATTATGAAGCATTTGGCCCTGTACCCAGAAATTTGAATGAATGAATGAATATAAATTTAAGCAAGATTATAAACAAAAGCATTGCAAACATACAAAAAAATGTATAACACAAATGTCAGGGAAATGCTTCTACATGAACAAATAGCTTACAAGGATAGGACAATTTTATGTATGAATAACTTTTGCCAATATATAACTATTTTTGTGGTATGTGCTCATCAGTTGCACTTTTGAACCTTTAAGAGATGTGCAGTATAAATTAGTAGACTTAACAACTAAAAGCCCTGTCCCACGGTACGAGTTCATTCCAAGAGCTCTCCCGAGTTTAAAAAAAATCAAACTCGTGGTAAGCATGGAGAATGAACGTAGCGGGTTCGTCAGAGCTCGGGGTCTCTTAGCGCTAACGGCGGGTACTCGGGAAGACTCGCTAGCGGCAAGTTGGCACGGGAAGACTCATGAAAAATTTTCAACATGATGAAAAATGTCCACAAGAGCCCCGAGTACCGACGAGTGGCCATTACCGTAAATCTTCGAGTTCGAATCAGGGCAAACTCGGGAGAACTCTTGGAATGAACTCGTACCGTGGGACAGGGCTTTTAGCATCTGGGAAGATGTAAGTCCTAAATTATCCAAGTCCTAAATTATCCAATTCTATCACCTTGCATATATGCAACATTAACTGTTTGCCTTCTGATAATTTAAACCAGGGGATTTCAATAAGCAACACAACAAACTTAACTTTTTACATTTTGTTTATGTTAGAGAAACAGCTCGGAAACAGGCCCTTCGGCCCACCGAGTCCGCATCGACCAGCGATCCCTGCATACTTACACTATCGTACACACACGAGCGACAATTTTACACCTACACCGATCTAATTATCCTACATACCTGTATGTCTTTGGAGTGTGGAGGAAACCAAAGATCTCGGCAAAAACTATTTTGACTGCAAATGCCTGGGTTGTTCCGAGACCAATAATAGCAGAAACTATATTGTACTTACATTTCTATATTTGAATGCAACCTCGCTTCGCCGCACCGGGCCCATCCAGCGCGCCAGAATCAATCAATCATTCAAATTTCCACTATGCCAAAAAATCGCCTCACTGCATGGACTCTGAGTTTCTTCTTACTAGGCTCTTCCCCAGCCCCCATTACCGCCTGACCACCCTCCACCCCCCCACACAACGCTTCGTCCTCATGCCTTCCTCCGGCTATCCTTGCCGCGTGTTCACCATCCCCCCGGACCTCCCCCTCTCCGCAGAACGGTGTCCTCAGCAGAGGTCTCAAAGAGTAACGACTTGGAGCTCTACCGTCGCCTCCGCCTCACAAAGATGCCCCCCACTGATGATCCCTTTTCCTGTCTCCCCACGCACCGCCTCTTGGAACCCCCCCTCGTAGCCTTCCGGCGTAGAATATTTATCCAGAAGCCGTCGGGACATCAACCGCCTCGACTTCTCCAAAATCTCTCCAGTTTCACTCCGTAACAACCCAGACTGGGTTATCAAACCCGCCGACAAGGGAGGTAGTCTGGCGCGTTGATCTCTATCTCGGGACATGACCCCACTGACGAACACCAGGCCACCATAAATTTATCAGACTTCATCGTTCCCAGCCCGCACGGCCCGATTTTACCTTCTCCCCAAATCCACAAACCCGACTGCCTGGCAGACATTGTCTCTGCCTGTTCGTGCCCCACCGAACAACATACCTTGACGCCATCCTACCCCCTTTGTTATTCCCCACCTATGTTCAAGACACCTCAGACACTGTCAGTTACCCGTCCACTGTTACATCTGCTGAGTACTGCACTCCTTGTAGACTGTTACGCCGCATCTGCTCCCAGGATACACCAGGTCATCACAAATGGCCTCATTCTTCAGAAACGGGGATTCCCCCCCCCACTATTGAAGTCTCCATACCCCGGCAAACTCACCTATCTGAAAGACCGCTCCCTCCGCACCCCGGGCACTTCCCTTGCAGTCCTTCCAGGGACCCAGCATATCCAGATTAGGACAAATACTAGTCAACTGCAAATGTCGCATAGCCATTTTCAAATTAGGCTTGTTCCCTTTAGTATTATTTCATCTGTTTTGTTATATTAGGGGCAGCACCAATATATGTCCATTAAACTCAGAATTCAGAAAAGTGCACCAACCAGAAAAGCCCAAAAAGGGTTGTAAGATATCGTTGCAAATACAATGTGTACAAAGAAGTGGGAATAGACTTTAATTGGCAATAACAAGTACATTGAAGTATGCCAAAGGTTTCTAAAAATCAACTTGACTGCTCATGGCTATGTGATCATGTCCAATAAAAGCTTAAGGGGAGACTGCAGTTAAAGTTTATTTTCTTTGGGTCACCCTTCTTTGCACTTTTGCTCTTTTGCACTTTCCCTTTAAAAACTAAAAGGTACCACATGTATGTGTAATTTACCTTCCTGTTGCAGAATAAATATCAGTGCTTCATTAGCAATTTGGAGTCTAAATTCCTAAACAGGACAGAAACATGCTGAAGAACTTACTTTGTATAATAAAACAAAGTCGGCACATATGTGCACATGCTCCCCAACTCACATGGAGACCACATGGGAGCATCTGTGAGGACAGCTGACTAGCTTGCAGAAGTGGCCACATGCGACAACAGTAGCACACTGATGCCGAGACATACAACTCGGAAATAAAGCAGTGGGCTTAAAGACTTGTTTCCATAAGTGTGAGTTTACGCAAGTCGGAGAGTGCCTGCTCAGGGATGCACAGGGCACCGCATACCCAAGATCTTATATTTACCTGGAGATAGGCACAAAATGCTGGAGTATCTCAGCGGGACGGGCAGCATCTCTGGAGAGTAGGAATGGGTGACATTTCGGGTCGAGACCTTTCTTCAGACTGATGTCAGGGGAGAAGGAGACACATAAATAATGAAGTGTAAGGTGTGAAAACAGGACAAAGAGGATGGTGATCAAGGGAAATGTAGAATAGATCATGTCAGACTGGGAAGGGGGAGGGATGGAGAGAGGGAAAGCAAGGGTTACTTGAAGTTACAGAAGTCAATGTTCATACTGCTGGGGTGTAAGCTGCCCAAGTGAAATATGAGGAGCTGTTCCTCCAATTTGTGCTGGGCCTCACTCTGACAATGGAGGAGGCCCAGGACAGAAAGGTCAGTGTGGGAATGGGAGGGGGAGTTAAAGTGTTTAGCAACCGGGAGATCAGGTAGGTTTAGGCCGACTGTGCGGAGGTGTTCAGCGAAACGATCAGCGAGCCTGTGTTGGTCTCCCCGATATATAGGTGTCAAATATCGTCTTATATAAAGTCTTAAATTTACCCATCGGATAGGCAGACAGATGATTGATGCAAGGGATATAGTAGCCTATACTAGGTTCAATCTGCAGGAAATCAATTATCTCTCTGTCCCATATGGCCAATGCCAGTCTCTTGCAATAGGATGGCCATGACTAAACGGGTGTGGCCTTGTTAGTGGGCAATAATCCAGGATATGAAACTGCAGCTACTAAACTACTTATGTTTCAGGAAGGATGGTAGTAAATTGCTTCAATCAAAAAGTATTATTTACCACACTTCCTTCCAATCCGATATTGGCAGTACAAAGCACAAAGTTGTATCTATTGTCTATATCCACTGGAGGAGGTTAGAGGACCGGGGGGGGGGGGGGGGGGGGGGGGTGGGGTGGGTGTCGACAAAGGTGGTGTGGTTGGGCGGAGAGGGAAGAAAAATGGGTGATCTGCAGTAGCGTAGGAATGGGTTTTGAGTGGGGGAGGGGAAGGAAAAGAAAGGTGTGTGACGAAGGGGAGCTGGGAAGATGAAGAGATGGGTGGGAGAGGTTATTAGAAATTGGGGAATTCAACGTTTATTTTTCTGAGATTGTGGCTGTACTTTTTGGTTTAATTTGCTATGTTTCAATTTGTCTCATTTTGTTCAATCTGCTTTTAAAAAAATAATTGCTACCTCAATGACTTTGGTCTGATCCTATCGCAGATGTCCCCTCTGTTCTCATTATCACACACACACACATATTATCTCACTCTCACACCCTCCCACACTCTCTCCCACGCTCACTCACTCTCTCACACTCTATCCAACATAACACACACTGCTTTCTCACTTTTCCAGTTCTGACAAAGGGCCCTTGACCAAAAATGTTAATTGTTTCTTTCTGCACTGATGCTGCTTGACATGCTGAGTGCTACCAGCATTTTGTTTTTTGTAGAGGTATGGTACACTGAAGTCAAATTGAAGATGGAGGAAAAAGAGTAAGAGAATAAAAGAGGCAAAATATATTAAAAGCATTAAGCAGAAGAGAACATTGCAATGAATTGTTGTAGGTGTTCCTTGAGAAGTGAATGCTCAGATATGTGTACAGAATCGGCAAACATTCTTGATCGATGACATTTAGAAGAAGCACGCATAGCAACAGTTATGCACCCACTGGATTTTTTCTAAAGGAGTGTAAGATCTGAAAGATTAAAAAATATCAAATTTCAGCACTTGCTTCTAACCATTGTGGTTAGACCATTGTGATGCAATGCAATGACCAATCACAACAATCAACTTTTATCAGTCATTTGTCATTTAATGGATAAGTAATCAGTCAGAAATGTGAACTTAGATCCTGTTACAGCCCTAACAGGAGGGGGCACAGTGATGCAGGAGTGGCACAGTGTCGCCGGGGTAGAGTTGCTGCCTCAGCACCAGAGACCCAGGTTCCATCCTGACCATAGGTGTTGTCTGTGCAGAGTTTGTACATTCTCCGTGACCATGTGGGTTTCAGATTTCGTCCCACACTCCAAAGACATACAGGTTTGTAGGTTAGTTGGCAAAGCATCCGCAGCCAGACATAAAAAGCAGTAGCTCTATTCAAGTCAAAAGTCTGTAGTTTCCTTGTGCTCTGATATTTTATTTCATTCTTCACATGTTTGAATTATAATGTTTTATTTTTAATTGTCTACTGTATTTCTTGTTGTTACTTGCGAGCAAAGCACCAAGGCAAATTCCTTGTATGTATACATACTTGGCTAATAAAATGTATTCAATTCAATTCAATTCTGTAAATTGACACTGGTGTGCAGAATAGTGAGAGTGTACGGGGTATGGGGTGATTGCTGGTCAACTTGGACTCGGTGGGACGAAGGACCTGTTTCTGTGCTGTATCGCTAAAGTCTAAAATTCAGTAAAGGAATTTGAATTCAGAGAAGAACCTGGTCCATTTAAGGGTCTGTCCCACTTGGGCGTCATTTGCGCATCACGCAAATTTTGGGATTCACAAAATCCTGGATCGCCGTTGGCGACCGCGAGTTACTGCCTACGTCACCACGCACCATGCGCGCGACACGTGACGCGTAAATAATGTTGCGTAAATGACGCCCAAGTGGGACAGGCCCTTTAGTCTTTAGTAAAGTTACCACAAACGCACCAACTGTAAAAGAACACGCACCTGGTTCACTTGTGCCCTTTTGGGAACAAAATCTGCTGTTCTTGTGTCGTTTCACCTTTACGTGGGTCAAAATCCACAACAATGTAGTTAATTCTAAACTGTCCTCTGAAATGGACTAGCAAGCCCCTCGAATGTATCCTAAGTGCTACATTGAAACAGAGAAAGAATAAAACTGGATGAACAACGGGCACTGAATTTGGACAGAACAAATTTGGTCTCACCAGAAACGAGCTCTCCCACCCGATTAGTCAAGCAACAATTGGATACAGTTAAACTCACAAAGTGCCAGACTCCTTCAACACAATCCCAGGGTATGTCCTGTTCTACCAGCAGAACAGACCCATCAGGAATGGTGCTACAGTAAAAATGGGATAAAGGAGTTAGCCCTGGAAGTCCTCAACACTAATTCTAGACTTCAAAGTTAGACACAAAATGCTGAAGTAACTCAGCGGGACAGGCAGCATAGAAACATAGAAAATAGGTGCAGGAGGAGGCCATTCGGCCCTTCGGGCCAGCACCACCATTCACTGTGATCATGGCTGATCTTCCCCAATCCATAACCCGTGCCTGCCTTCTCCCCATATCCCTTGATTCCACTAGCCCCTAGAGCTCTATCTAACTCTCTTAAATCCATCCAGTGATTTGGCCTCCACTGTCCTCTGTGGCAGTGAATTCCACAAATTCACAACTCTCTGGGTGAAAAAGTTTTTTCTCACCTCATCTTTGGAGAGAAGGAATTGGAGATGTTTCCGGTCGAGACCCTTCTTCAGACTGATGTCAGGGGAGATGGAGATACATAGATAAGGAAGTGAAAATAGGACAAAGGGAATAGAGATCAATGAAAATGTAGAAATGTAAATTGTTAGCTGGCAGAAGGTAACAACAAAGCAAACCGAGATAAAATGTAGTCGGAGGCAGTAAGACTGGTCGGAGAACTGGGAAGGGGGAGGGATGGAGAGCGAGGGAAAGCAAAGGTTACTTGAAGTTAGAGAAGTCAATGTTCATACCGCTGGGGTATAGGCTACCCAGTTAAATATGAAGTGCTGTTTGAAGGAGACTTAAGTGTTGTGGCATCAGGTCACATGCAGCTAAGGAAATCTCTTACAGTCCTCCCTCAATACTCTCCAATTGGCTCAATGAAGTTAGCCCCAACAAAACTCAGTAAACCTTGGCATTATCTAATACCTTAAACATCCATTCACTTCATTATGTACCATCTACAAAATGTACAATCAGTTAATCATTTGGGTATCTTATGTTGCATCTCCAAACCCATGACAAAAACAGAAAATGCTACAAACACTCAGGAAGTCAGACAGCAACTGCTGAGGCAGAGTCATTTTGGGTAATTGAATTTTCATCAGGACCTATGCTCACGTTAACATGACCCTCATTACCTTTGTACTTGACAATTCGAACATGCACTTGACCTATCTCCCTCCTTCTAGCACCCACTAACTTGAGGTAATTTTAAATTGTTCGCCACACTAGTTTCCCAGTTGGGCAGCGCTTCAGTTTTAAAATTCCCGCCCTTTTTAAAAATCACTCATTGCCCTATTCATCATCTCCGTGATCTTCTCCATCCCCAAATCTCCCCAATTTGTCATGTTCTTCCAACCATCCTCTGAATTTAATCACCTTACCACTGGCAACAGTGCCGTCAGCTAACAAAGTCGGCTATTCTCTTCCTAAAGTTCTCTCCCTTTTTCTCCTCCATAAAGGTGCTTTTTAAAAACAATGTTTTGATCATCCACCCGAATATCTCTTGTTGTGGGCGGTAGTGCAGTTTTGTAGATCACAATACCTGTGAAAGGTAAACGTTCGTCCATGTTAAAAGTGCTCGATAGTCCCATTATTGTTACTGATCAAATCAGGATGATTGAGACAGAGTTCCCACTTGGTGGAGCAGTCGGGTCATATAAGAAGCTCACCAAACTGTGGATGATCACAGGAATAGCTTGTTCCTCAGCCATTTCTCATGGAAATTATCCAAAAAGTCACGAAATATACTTTTTCAATTAATTGTAGCAACAGAAACAGTTAGTTTATAGTAAAAAGTACCTTAAATCGACTATATTACCAATGTAAAAAACAGTACGTTATTTTAAAAGCAATATACTGATATTTGCAGGAATTGTTTTAGTTATTAATATAAATATTACAATAATAACAACAATCAAGTTCTTGGTTCCTGAACACACATGTTTCCAAACTACCCTTAGATGGCAGCCTGGATGAATTGGCAAAACTTGCACCATAGAGTTCGAAGACCTAGAGTGAAACCCACTTTAGCTTTCAGAGCACAATTAGCAATCCACGCAAGCACCATCCCAAATAAACAAGAGGGTGAAGTATTGGTGAAAACCCTTGACAACTCTGCTTAGATCACATCGGGAAGGATGTAAACTGTTCTGGGCATTACAAGTTGGAGCGCAACATGGCTTTTACAGACGGAGAGCTCGGCAGCAAGGAATAAATGACAAGAAGAAACTGCACCCAGTAACATTACATTCTCTGGAATATAAATGTTTAAGGGGTAATTTGATCTGTTTTCAAGATATTAAAAGGAGCTCGGAGGGAACCAATAACAATATCAAGATAACAGGATAAACAGACAGATTGATGGGAAAGTGCGCTGATAATTTATAGTTTTCCAATTGAATGCCAGGAGGCAAAGGGGAACTGATAGAGAAGTCCAGATTCAGGGACAACTGTCTATAATTGTAGGAGATTGAAGATAATTCAACAAGCAGAGGGTGGAAGGTTCGTAACTTTCTGCCATAAATATGCCTGAAGAGCTTAGCAAAAAGCAATGAGAGTTCTTTGGAGACGTAGGTAGAAGAAATTACAACAAGGAATAAAAGTGCACAATGCCTGGCTGAGCCCAACTCACTAATGAACAAATCAACAATTCTGAGGAAAATGGAGAAATCTATGTTTTCATTGCATAGAATTTTGCAGGAAGAAATGCAGATAAGAGGGTTGGTCAACAGATCCTGATGCAGTTGAGGGTTTTGAGACCTGACACACTGACATATAACAGCTGTGCAAGAATGCAGTGACATTGTAAAAAGTGGATTCCAAGGAGCTGCATGGCAGGGAAAGTATTGACAGAGAATGGCATGATTTTGAGTTGAAAGCTGCAAAGATGGGATATTAATTTTCAGAATCACCTAGTAAACACATTGGCTGCTGCATATGCACTGGTCTGGATGCTTTCTCTCTTTAATATCATTAAGAAAGAGACTTTAAATATACAGTTATAAGTGTCTGGCTTTAGTTTAACCAGCACCATTGTATGCAGTATCCATCCACAATGATACAGCTAATCAGATATATTTGTGAAAAATGTACATAGAGTAACAATGAGTTGGACACACTGAAATCAAATAGAAGCTGGTGGCCACAAGTGAAAATAACATCACACTTGACATAATTCGGACACACCATATACTGAGCAGGTCAGGCAGCATCTCTGGAGGACTTGGGTAGGTGATGTTTCGGGTCCGGAACCTTCTTCAGACTGAATCCTGACCTGAAACCTATCTATTTCTCCAGAGATATTGCCTGATTTGCTGAGTTAGTCCAGCACTTTGTGTCTTTTTTTGTAAACCAACATTTGCAGTTCTTTGTATGGATATTGACATAACTCAATGTTGGTTGCATCATAATAATTTGCAGTCTGGCACACATAGTTGATAAGCAGGTATCATTGGCTGCAGCTGGAATATGTTGGGGGTCGTAATTTGCTGAATAAGGATATCTTTGTCAATTAAGCCACCACAATTTCTGAGGCTGTGGGGATTTATATTATTGGTTGTATCCTTGGCACGAGTAGATGCTACAAAAAGGCAAGATCTTTCTTTTTCCAGTCTGAAGAAGGGTCTCGACCCGAAACGTCGCCTATCTCCTTCGCTCCTTAGATGCTGCTGCACCCGCTGAGTTTCTCCAGCTTTTTGTGTACCCAAGATCTTTCTTTTTATTTTTTTATTATACAGTGCCCTCCATAATGTTTGGGACAAAGACCAATTATTTATTTATTTGCCTCTGTACTCCACAATTTGAGATTTGTAAAAGAAAAAAACGACATGTGGTCAAAGTGCACATTGTCAAATTTGAATAAAGGCCATTTTTATACATTTTGGTTTCACCATGTAAAAATTACAACAGTGTTTATACGTAGTCCCCCCATTTCAGGGCACCATAATGTTTGGGACACAGCAATGTCATGCAAATGAAAGTAGTCATGTTTAGTATTTTCTTGCATAAACTTTGTATGCAATGACTGCTTGAAGTCTGCAATTCATGATCATCATTTGCTGGGTGTCTTCTCTGATGATGTTCTACCAGGCCTATATTGCAGCTATCTTTAGCTGATGCTTGTTTTGGGAGCTAGTCCCCTACAGTTTTCTCTTCAGCATATAAAAGGCATGCTCAATTGGGTTCAGATCGGGTGATTGACTTGGCCACTCAAGAAGTTACCATTTTTTAGCTTTGAAAAGCTGATTTGGTGCTTTAGCAGTATGTTTGGGATCATTGCCTTGCTGTAGAATGAACTGCCGGTCAATGATTTTTGAGGCGTTTGTTTGAACGTGAGCACATAGGATGTGTCTGTACACTTCAGAATTCATTATGCTACTACCATCAGCAGTTGTATCATCAATAAGGATACGTGAATCAGTATCTTCTGCAGCCATACATGCCCAGGTCATAACTCCCCCTCCCCCCGTGTTTCACAGATGAGGTGGTATGCTTGGATTTTGAGCAGTTCCTTCTCTCCTCCATACTTTGCTCTTGCCATCACTTTGATATAAGGTAATCCTTGTCTCATCTGTCCACAAGACCTTTTTTCCAGAACTGTGGTTGCTCTTTTAAGTGCATTCTTGGCACACTGTAACTCGGCCATCCTATTTTTGCAGCTAACCAGTGGTTTGCATCTTGCAGTGTAGCCTCTGTATTTCTGTTCATGAAGTCTTCTGTGAACAGTGGTGTTTTCCACACCAAATCCACACCTGACTCCTGTAGAGTGTTTCTGATCTGTCGGACAGGTGTTTTTGTTGGTTTTTCTTTATTATAGAGAGAATTCTTCTGTCATCAGCTGTGGACGTCTTCTTTGGCCTGCCAGTCCCTTTGCGATTAGTAAGCTCACCAGTGCTCTCTTTCTTCTTAATTATGTTCTGAACAGTTGATTTTGGTAAGCCCAAGGTTTGGCTGATGTCTCTAACAGTTTTATTCTTGTTTCTCAGTCTCATAATGGCTTCTTTGACTTTCATTGGCACAACTTTGGTCCTTACGTTAAAAAACAGCAATTAAAGTTTTCAAAGGTGATGGAAATACTGGAGGAAAGACTAGGTGCTGAGAGTTATCTTCTATCTGCATTAAGGAGGTAATTAAACACACCTGAGCAATTACAAACACCTGTGAAGCCATGTGTCCAAAACATTATGGTGCCCTGAAATGGGGGGAATTATGTATAAACACAGCTGTAAATTCTACAATGATGAAACCAAAATGTATAAAATTACCCTTTAATAAAATCTGACAATGTGCACTTTAACCACATGTGATTTTTTTAATTACAAATCTCAAATTGTGGAGTACAGAGGCAAATAAATAAATGATAGGTCTTTGTCCCAAACATTATGGAGGGCACTGTAAATCAATATTGTCATCCATTGATACAATGTTCCTGATTGGATCATTCTTCTACTATTACTCTTGATCGAACAAATCAAGGGTAAAATCTACTAGTTACCTCTCCATGGTATTCTGGTGGGTCATTTGTAGTGGTCTAACGAGCTCCCTCAATATACGTCTAAGCTCCATTTTTCCCCAGTTGAGAAATTATATTCTCTGCGTGGTTAAGTAATTAAAAATTGTATCCTAACATGTAACAATTTCTACAGTTCTACTCATGTTAAGAGGATAACCTTCAGATAAAAAGCAGTAAAAGCTACCATCCGTCTTCTTAACTGAACAATTGAAGACTGAGGACAGCGTTAAGGTTTCTACGATAAGTTATTTAATCAAACCCAGACAAACACAGAGTCCATTGGGAAGTAGATCCTCGTAGGAGAGTAGTATGCGATTGTTTGCTGAAAAAAAACATGTACACACCTACACGAGAGCTGATTTACTTTAAAGTGTGCAGAAAAAAAGTGCAGGAAGGAGCTCAGCGGGTCAGGCAGCATCTGTAGACAGAAATGGACAGACCACTTTTTGGGTTGGGCCCCTTCTTCAGTCTTCAGTCCAGTTTGAGGAACCAACCCCAAACTTTCTGTGCTTTTCATTCCACAGATGCTGCCTGGCCGGCTGAGTTCCTCCATCACTTTGTGAATTGTTCTCAGCTTCTTGTATTCAAGACTGTTTTATTGTCATATGTTCTGGATGGGACAATTAAATTCTTACTTGCTGCAGTACAACAGAATATGTCAATATGTACTAGTACATAACAGGGGAAGAGAAAAAATAAATAAAAAGTTCAATAAATAAGAAATATAGTGCAATAATAATAGTATTTTATAGTTCAGAGCTCAGAACGTATTCGTTGTTGTGTTTAATAGCCTGCATTTGGCACATATCCCTCGAAACATGTCCTACACATGTACCTGTTAAAATGTTTTTTAAACATTATGGGGCTGTCCCATTGCAGCAACCTAATCTGCGTATTTAGAAGAGTTTGCCCTCGACTCAAACTCGCAGCATGGTCGACACATGGTCCTAGGTCCTATGAGGTCACTGGAACACTTCTTCTTGCTCGAGGGAAGTTCCCGCATACTCGTGGCCTCAGTTTGGTCGAGGAAAATTATTCAGCATGTCAAAAAAAATTTCATGAGTAAAAATTGATCGGCATGGTTCTTTGGAACTCGTTGTGCAGTGGAGTGGGGTCAATTCAGCTCGAGGTTTTTCAGGCGATTGCCCTCGAGCTTGAAGGTCGAAGACAGTCGCTGAAAGGTTGAGTCAGTGGGACAGGCCCTTTACAATACTACCTGCCCCAACTACCTCCTCCGGCAGTTCGTTCCACACACCTACCATCCTTTGAGTGAAAAAGTGACCTCTCAGGTTCCCCCCCCCCCCCCCCACCTTCAACTTACTTCCTCTGGTTCTCGATTCCCCTACTCAAAATTTCACGTTGCGAAAAGGTGATTATGTAAATATACAAACCGGCAGTATTTTTCATGCCGATATGGGGTTTAAATTCACCGCAAATGCAACATTCCAATCGATCGCATTCCACAAAATCCCACTCGCAAGCTGATTAAAATGGCCATTAATTTACAGGAATTAAACATTAAATTCCCCTTCCATTTGGCCTATAAATTCATGACAATGAGATTTAAAAATCATGTTATATTGTGAATTCTTGTGTGAATGTTATTTGAAAACTTAGGCTATTTAAAAATGTTAACCTTTTCTTAAGAAATGGATAGATGTTTAGATCTAGTGATTGAATTTTTCAATTAGCTACAATAAGGTAACTAGCTAATTATATGCTTTAATTTCAGGTCATCCAAGTAAGATTGTTTCATATTTGTTTCAGAATGCTTCAATCTATAATAACTGAAAATTTATTTCAGTTCTCTTAATTTTTAAGAAAGTTATGGGCTTTTGACTGTCTCGATCACAGCTTTTGAGTTAAGTCAATGGAAAAGCAATGGGGAACAAGATGCTAATTTCCGAGTATGAAAATGGCCATAACCTTTTTAATACTGAAGATATGAAAGTGAATTAGGTACCAAATTAAACTTCTCTTTATGCTTTATCTGATAGGATAAATTGCAGACTTGATTTTTTAAATCTCAAAAATTTGTAACATTGCTGCGATCTATTCATCACATCAGAATCGATTGGGAAACAACAATTTTAACTTTGTTTGCGTTATTTTCAGTATAAATGACCCAGTTCAAGCACAAGTTTCGACGTGCATGTGAAAACTTGGCGATTCCACCCACGCAGCTTACCAGATCCATTAATAACCGCGCCTGCCGGTGTTGTCTGCGGTCTGCCCACCGCAGCCCGCCCCGGGCGCTCGTGCTCGTGCTCGTGCTCGTGCTCTTGCAGCGCCCGGACGGGCCGGGTGGAGCCTCGCGGGCGGGCGCTCGCTCACCCCCAGAGCGCGAGGACCCGCCCCCGCTCCACGTTAATGGATCTCTGAATGGGTGACGCGCGCGGGGCAGGAGTATAAAGCGGCGCGCGGCAGCGGGACTGAGACATCGCCTGTTGCAAACATCCCAGCGCGGCTGCAACATCGCCTGTTGCAAACATCCCAGCGCGGCTGCAACATCGCCTGTTGCAAACATCCCAGCGCGGCTGCAACATCGCCTGTTGCAAACATCCCAGCGCGGCTGCAACATCGCCTGTTGCAAACATCCCAGCGCGGCTGCAACATCGCCTGTTGCAAACATCCCAGCGCGGCTGCAACATCGCCTATTACAAACTCTCAGCGCGGTCGCAACAGTGAGCGTCGCGGCGGAGAAACACAGCCCCTTCATGAGTAACCTGTACAACCTGGATTCACGCTGCGTCTCGCCATGCTTCCCCATGTTTGCCCTCGAGCAGGCTAATTTCTACGACGGTGTCAGCGGCGGGGTGTCTTTGACCAAGCCAGACCGGGGAATGTGCGAGGAAAGACCAAGCCTGCTCGAGTTGAACCCGGCAGGTGCCATCTACGACGACGAGAGTGCGATTGATTTCAGCCCGTACGTAGTGGAGCCGGTGTCGGGCTCCCAGCTGGAGCTCTACAACGACGACCTACTGGCAGACCTGTTAGCTAGCACCAACAAAGGGGACAAGGCTCAGTCCGAGTATGGGTACCTGTCCCACGTAGCAGCCAGTCCAACGATGAACTCTGTCACTGGGATATCTGCCTCGTCAGGTACCCATTCGGAGAGGGATCCGTTCGCCGCCCAGCTGCGCAGCAGCTACGATCAGAGATTGGACTTATCGAAAGTGGTGGTTAAGGAAGAAAGGGACGAGAACATGGAAACTCCGCTGCACTCTCAGATTGCTGCCTGCGCCCAAACCACCGTGCATCTGCCCACTGGGCAACCCACCCCTCCCACCAGCCCGGAGCCCAGCTCGTCAAACTCTCACGGTCGGTCGCCGTCTGCAAAATCCAAGAAGTCCGTCGACCGACAAAGCTCCGAGTACCGACAGAGGAGAGAGAGGAATAATATCGCCGTGAGAAAGAGCCGAGATAAGGCGAAACGGCGTAACGTAGAAATGCAGCAGAAAATGATGGAACTCAATGCAGAGAATGATCGCTTGCATAAAAAGATTGAGCAGTTGTCTCGGGAACTTGCGATTATGAGGAACTTTTTTGAGCAACAACCTAACGCAGCATCTTTCCTCAATGCAAACTCAGACTGCCGGTGACTTTTAAAAGCTTAATGAAAACTTTAAGCCTTATACCTCAACCAAAGAATCAATAATGTGTAGCATGTACTGTGAACTTAGAAATGTGTCGATTTCTCTCGTCTTGAGTTCTGAACTGGAACTTGTTGCAGACTGCCTTAAAAACGTTGCCACAGCAACAAAGGCTAAACGTTCCTTAAATTATTTTTTATAATTCTTGATTTTTCTATACTTAATCCAACTAGAGTACAATTTATATGCCACGATTATAAACTTTATTTTTCACGTTAGTCAAAACGGTTGTTAGCTGATGGCTATCGTTAGTTTTGTAACTGTATTTCATTTTTATGAAAAGAATCATTAAATGCGTCAAATGTATTTAGTTTGTGAAGTGTATTTGTTGAATACCTGGGTTGGGCAAAGGAAACAAAAGGTGAATGGAAAATTTTCGGACGACAGGATAGCGTGCCTTTTGCTGAGTCACGCTGCGACCGAGAAAGCACGTGAATAGATAACTCCCAGTCCCCAGTTTTTAAACTTGAACACAAAGTTCATTAGAGCACGTGACTACTGGCATGTATTTTTCAGAAGCAACATTTCCACTTCTCATTAGACACCTGATTAGTGCAACTTCACGGTGGAATTACAAATGGGAATAGAATTCCAGAATGGAACCTACACTATAAAGAAATAGTTAAAGGTGTAACTGAGATTATTAATCTTAAAATAACTCGTGACAAAAATTATGCTGTGTATGCAAGCCTAATGCACTAACTGGATGAACACTGCTTGACAGAGGGTAGTTCACTGACACCAATAATTATCTCTAGTTTCAACTCTGTGGTTTTCATTATTTTTAGGCAGCGATAGTACAAGTACACCAAAGCATCGTTAAAAGCACAACACTCAAAAATGTCCACATTCGCTAAAATCTTCTAACAAATGCTGAATGTATAAATTCATTACTCATGTTCACTATATTCAGAACTATATAGCAGATATTAAATGTGTACAAGCTCTTAAGTGCTACCCAATAACAAGCAGCCCAAGTAAGAACATTTTGTTTTAGATGATACAGGAATGGTGCTTTCATTTTGATACTTCAGCAAAAGCTATAAGTATTCAGAGCTAAGTTTTTGTTTTGCAACTAAAAATTAGGCACATTGGGATGAACAGTCCAGAATAAAAAATAAACTTTTTTCAGGTATCTTAGTGGCTAAAGTAAACTGCTGGAGTTCAGTGTATCAAACAGCATTTATTGAGGGAAAAGAAATGTCAATATTTTGTGATCCGATGCGAGATCCCGACCCAAAATATCGACAATTCCTTTCTCCCCCAGAGATGCCGCTTGACTTGCTGAGTTCCTCCAGTATCTGTAGTCTGTCTCCATGTTACTGTCATAATATGACATTGGTGCAGGAAAGTGAAGATGAACTATAAATAATCAACCAAGATATGACAAGGTGTACTTCCCATGTTTAGTTATCTGGCCTAATCAGTTCATGTCAGTTTTTATGCACCTCAGGATGATCCTGTCCATTCTCATTGAAATCCATCAGCATAATTCAAATTTCCTTCTCCGAGTCCTGACCCGAAACCTCATTCGGGGGTTCCCGTCTTCTGCTATAGATGAGGCACTCACTAGGGTCTCCTCGAAATCCCGCAGCTTTGCTCTTGCTCCCACTCCCCCCATTCGTAACAAGGACAGAGTCCTCCTTGTCCTCACCTTCCACCCCATCAGCCGTCTCATACAGCATATAATCCTCCATTTTCGCCACTTCCAATGGGATCCCGCTAATGGCCATATCTTCCCATCTCCACCCCTTTCTGCTTTCCGCAGAGACCGTTCCCTGTCCCTTTACCTCCCCCCTCGACTCCATCCAAAGACCCAAACAGTCTTTCCAGGTGAGGCAGAGGTTCACTTGCACCTCCTCCAACCTCATCTACTGTATCTGCTGTTCCAGGTGTCAACTTCTCTACATCGGCGAGATCAAGCACAGGCTCAGCGAATATTTCGCTGAACACCTCCGCTCAATCCGTCTTCACCTCCCTGATGTTCCGGTATCTCAGAACTTCAACTCCCCCTCCCATTCCCAATCTGACCTTTCTGTCTTGGGCCTCCTCCATTGTCAGAGTGAGATCCAGCGCAAATTGGAGGAACAGCACCGCATATTTAGCTTGGGTAGTTTACACCCCAGTGGTATGAACATTGACTTCTCTAACTTCAGATAGCCCTTGCTTTCCCTCTGTATCCCCTCCTCCTTCCCAGTTCTCCCACTAATCTTACTGTCTCCGACTATATTCTATTTTTGTCCCGCCCCCTCCCTTGACATCAGTCCGAAGAAGGATCTCCACCTGAAACGTCACCCATTCCTTATCTCCAGAGATGCTGCCTGACCTGCTGAGTTACTCCAGCGTTTTGTGTCTACCTCCAAAACCTCACCTGTCCATTTCCTTCCACAGGATGCTTCCTGACCTACTGAGTTCCTCCAGCTCAAGATTCCAACATCTGCATTTCTTTGTGCATTGTGTTATATATTCTCACCACCCTTTGTGTAAAAGTTTCTAAATTCTCTATTGGATTACTTTATTCCTATTTTGAGTAGTCTTCCGTTTTTGATATTACCCACAATGGAAACAATTTATAACTCTAACAAACCCTGTCATTTTAAAGACCTCAATTAGGTCACTCCTCAGCTTTTCGTAAGAGGCAGTAGTCGGTACATCCTGTACTGATATGCACACCCTATTATTTCTGATTTCATAAGAGAAACAGAACAGTACTGCACGAGAAAAGGCCCTTCTGCCCATATGTTAAACTAATCTCTGCCTGCATGTGATCCATATCCCTGCATACCCCGCATATTCATATGCCTATCTAAAAGCTGCTGAAACATAACTATCATATCTGCTTCCACCACCTCTGGCAATGCGTTCTAGGCTTCTACTGTGGGAATCTTGCCCCACATATCATCTTTAAACTTTCTCCCTTAAACCTATGACCTCTAGACATTTTCACCCTGGGGAAAAAAGTTATGCCCTTCCTAAGTTTATATCTATCAACCTCCAAAACTCCAAAGAAACCTCTGCATATTGTTAATACCATCTAATCCTGGTAAACCTCTTCTACAACATTTCCAAAGCCCCCACATCCAACTAAATTTGCAACTAATATTGCACACCATACAACAAAATGCATCCTATCCAAAGTGTTATAATACAATGGTCCTTTATTGTCACGTGTTCAGAGGTACAGTGAAATTTGATTTACCATAGTCATACAAAACATAGCAACAAGATACATAAGGATTAAACATAGACTTCAACAGCCACCACAGCAGCATGTGTGAATCCCCAAGGCACACAGCTTAAGTGGAGACCCACAGCCATCAGTTCAATGTCCAGGCCACACATGCTTCTTCACCGTAATGTGACCAGACTTGTACCGACCACTGTCATTCTCTCTGCAGTCCCTGTCTGCCTGAACAGTCAGAAAGCCGTCCACACTCACACTAGACTCCGGGATATCCTCATGGAGTGATGTCCCCACAAACACTGAGATCTACTGCCTTCATGACACTCCTTTCGAATCCTCACCAGTGCAGGCAGCACATCCATCTTGTTTTCGGCAACCTCACATTCCCCACTGTGATGGAAGGCAAATAACATTCTTCTTCTTTCCTCCCGCTGTCGGGGCAATCGAAACATCCGCAGTCGGGGCGATCGAAGCTCCTGCAGTCGGCGATCGAAGCCCCCGCATCGGGGCGATCGAGGCTTCCGCGATCAGGATGGTCGAAGCTCCTGCGGTTGGAGCTCTCGAAGTTGATCCCTAATAAAGGGACCGCCAGCTCCACGATGTTAAGGCCGCAGTGCGGACGGAAATATGATACGGAAAAAGTCGCATCTCCGTGAAGGGAAGAGATAAAAATGTTTCCCCCAACCCCTCCCCGCTACATAATACAAAAACGAAAGATCCACTAAAACATACAAGTAAAAGCAGACTAAAAACAATAAATGAAGGGATGAGACAGGCTGTTGGCGAGGCTGCCATATACGGCCCCACCCAGCATTATATACTGCGACATGACTTCCTGACTCTGATACCCAATGCTCTGACCTACAAATGGAAGCATACCATGCACCTTCTTTACCACTTGATCTACTTGCATTTACACTTCAATAGAACTATGGACTTCAATCCCACGGTTCCTCGGTACATCAATGCTGTTGTGTCTTGCCATTAACTGCATACCTTTCCCTTACATTTGACCTGCCGAAGTACAACACTTCACACGTTTGGATTAAACTCCACCCAGATCTGTAACTGATCTATATCCCACTGTACTTTGACAGGCTTCCTCACTGTCTGTAATCCTAGCAATCTTGTATCATCTGTTAATTTACAAACCAATCCATCCTTTGCTGTCTCCTTTAACAGCCTTCTTCATTGTCTGCAACTCCACCAATTTTAATCTCATCCTTGTAAACCTTTCATATCCCTTTTATTATGGCATTCAGAATTCTGCAAGAATATGGTTGAACAAAGTTTAATAGTTCAAGCAAAACCTCTCTACTTTTCACTTCTTTCCATCTGAAAAATGCATTTATTTGATGTATTTGCTAACTACAGGAAGACCCACTTTGAGAAGTCGAATTCAAAGGAAAAGACCCTGACAGCATTGGTGTACAAAGGGACAAAGGGATCCAATTCTATAGCTCCCTGAAAGTGGTAACACAAGTCAATAAAAGTGGTAAAGAAGGCATGTATAACCTCTAGTCATTGGAAAATTTGTGCTCTGGGAACATTTTAAATTCTCTTCTCCTTGTGGATTTGCATCTTCCACGTAATGTGATCACACTAACCCTTCAAAAAATGCATTTTCTGATACAAATGTGTCAAAATGTATTGTCCATTCTGTAAGGTTACTTATATATTTCTGTAATTTGCTGTAGTCCTTCTCAGTAGTGAATATCTTTCAAATTTGATACCTTCAAAATTGAGAAATTGTGTTTTTGCTTTTAAAAGGCAGAGGCAAAAATGTAAATCATGAGCCAGGAATCAAGTCAAGAGTATTTAATTGTTGTATGTACCGGAATGGAACAATGAAATTCTTCCTGTAGCATTACAGGCCCATTAACGCAGTGTCACAAAAAAATAAATATACAACAATCAATAAGATAATAAACTAATAATCTGTAAAACTAGGTAACCAGACCATAATAGTGCAAAACCAAAGCAAAGCTATGAATTCTGAAATCAAACCCACTTCTCCCACTATGAATAGCTACCCTTTTAGAAACATAGAAAAATAGTGATGGAGTAGCCCCTATCGAGCCAGCACCGCGTTTCAATCTTGATCATGGTTGATCATCTAAAATCAGTACCCCATTCATGCTTTTTCCCCCATATACCTTGATTCCTTTGGCCCTAAGAGCTAAATCTAACTCTCTCTGAAAACATCCAGTGAATTGGTCTCCACTGCCTGTGGCAGAGAATTCCACAGATTCACAACTCTCTAGGTGAAAACGTTTTTCCTCATCTCAGTCCTAAATGGCCTACTCCTTATTCTGAAACTGTGACCCCTGGTTCTGGACTTTCCCAACATCGGGAACATTTTTCCAGCATATAGCCCGTCCAATCCCTTTAAGAATTTTATATGTTTCTATAAGATCCCCTCTCATCCTCCTAAATTCCAGTAAATATAAGCCCAGTCGACCCATTCTTTCATCATATGTCAGTCCCTCCATCCCGGGAATTAACCTGGTAACCTTTTGATCCCTTTTCTACTTTATCTTGAAGCCAGCTATACAATGTCACCCATTCTTTTTCTCCAGAGATACTGCCTAATCCGCTGAGCTACTCCAGCAATTTGTGTCTATCTGCAATTTGTTACCTGACACTACATTCCGAGTACATACTACTCGTTTCCATGTATATTAAGGGGGATATTAGTAAAGACCTTTTCAAGACCTAAAAATTGCACGCACGATATAATTTTTTTGCTATCTCTGTCACCCCTTCAAAAATACAGATTGTCAAGCAATGTTGTCAACTTTGAAATCCATGCTTAATATTCATTATGAAGCTTCAATTCACATTTTTAATGGGGATTCCATTATGTTTCCTACCGCCATTGTTAAACTGACTGCTCCATAAAACTCACAACATGAATTATCTTCATCCTTAAATATAGCTATTATGTTTTCAATTTACAAATCTTCTGGCATTACACCTTCTTTACATATCTATAGAGGTGGCTCTGCTATCTCTGCCAAAGATCAAATGTGTAAAGGCAATCTATCCAGACCAGGGAGCAAACGATCTTTTGTTCATTTGTTCTATGTCTCTCAATATCATCGTCTATATCTCTCGTTTCCCTTTCCCCTCTCAGTCTGAAGAAGGGTCTTGACCCGAAACGTCATCTATTCGTTTTCTCCAGAGATGCTGTGTGACCCGCTGAGTTACTCAAGCTTTTTGTGTCTATCTTCTGACCAGAGAGCTATATCTTTGAGTGTGATTAGTTTACATTTTAATTTTAAATACATGTCTCATGTCCCATCTCCACATGCTAATCATTCAGCCAAATACTGAAGTAAAATAATGACTTCATATTTCTCCCATATCTCAATCCATTATTTACAGTTTGTCCTGTGTAGCTCTTAAATAGCCATCCTTATCTCATAGTTTTGTAAATTTTCCCTCCTCCTCACTATCTGCCCCCACCAGCCAGATGGCCTCTATAATTTATCCCAAAGGCAACCCTGGTCTCATCCTATCATGGATATTCCCTTTAGCTTATTTATTGGCCCTTTATTTTCTTTGCATCTTAAATGTAACTTCCAAACTATCACTAGCACGTTAGCTGCAGCAACTAAATATTATTGCAAGGATCTGAGTTGAAACTGCAAATATTTACCATAGTTATAAACTAACTAGATGATAGAAAGCTACATAGCCAAGTTTGTAAATCACAAAGATGGGAGGTATTGTAAATAATGCAGATGGAAGCATCAAAGGGAAAGGCAATTAATAAATAATCAAGTTCTCTAATATTGCTGTTAATTATTATGATTGACTGAAAGAATGATTGAAAGATACAGCGTGGAAAGAGGTCCTTCAGCCCATCGAGTCAACAGATCATCGATCACCCCTTCACACTAGTTCTACATTATCCCACATTTGCATCGATTCCAAACACAGTAGGGACAATTTACAGAAGCCAATTAACTTACCAACCTTCATCTTTGGGATGCAGGAGGAAATTTGAGCACCTGGAGGAAATCCACATAGTCACAGGGAGAATGTGCTAACTCCACAGAGACCGCATGCGAGGTCAGGATCAAACTGGGTCTCTGGTACTATCTATTAGCAGCTCTATCTACTGCGGCACTGTGCTGCCTCTTGAAAAGTGATGTAAAGTCATTTTATACAACTATGAAAAATATTAATGTGGTTCATCAATAGAAATCAGCAAACACCAAAAACTATTTAAAGGATTTCATTTCCAAGTAGAAATTAAAAGAATACCAAATTTTCCACTTATTCAACCATTAAATAATTGAATAGCTTGACCAGATCATGGGAATAAATGATCCACCTCTATTCCTTGGATTCAGTTAGATGAACAAGAAATCGGAGAAAACCTGGGAAAAGATTTACACAATGAGAAAAGTGCAATTGAAGCTGGAGATAAATCCTTTCATTATCTTTCCCACTAGTACTTTTGGATCATAATAAAGCAATTAAATAAAAATAGGTGTTCTTCCTATTTTTCACAGATATGGTTGTTTCATTATCCTATTTCAGATCCCTATAAAGATACAAATATGCAATTTAAATACCATGACACACCGCATACCCAAAGTAATTATTTATTTACAATTCACGAGCTTCATAAATATATAATGCAATGGCAGATACTCGTTATAAAATAGCAAACATTTAACCATCATTGGAACAGCAATTGCTGATGGGTGATGATCTATGTTTCACTGAGGCTGAGTTACCACCTCGAGCAGACTGATTTCTTCCAATCCAATCCAGATTGCTGGATGATTTGTTACAGAGCGGATAAAGCAGCTGAGAGGCCCCACCTCCTTTCCAAGAACACAGTCTACTTCATAGCCCTATCAAGTAACAAAATAAAGTGTCAAAAAACATGCAATATACAAAATATCACAATCCCAATAATACTTTATTAGCCAAGTATATTTTGAAACATACGAGGAATTTAATTTGCCAAGTTAGTCATACAAATAAAAAGCAATGGAACACACAAATTACATTTTAACATAAACATCCACCACAGTGACTCCTCCACATTCCTCACTTTGATGGAAAGCGGAAAAAAAAGTTCAAATTGAATGAAAATATATCACATAAATATAAAACCTTTTTTACATGTATTTTTATTTTTCAAACTCATTTTGCCTTGTGAGCTGAATAGCAAATATTAATAAGCATATAGCTTTCTCAATATGGATTGGCCAGCAACTTGATACCGGTTGATCTAGAAATACCAAGGGCAAACATAAATAACTTAAGGCTGTCAGTAGATTCGGCCCCAAAATCTACTGTGTAATGCAATTTCTGCTGATTTTGTTACTGAGGATGCATTGTCAGAACAAAGTGAATACTGCATCATTGAATTCATAGTTTCTTAAGTGACTGAAAGCAAAAGAAAGATTCAAAGAAATAGGAAAGATATAAGAACATTTAAAAGGTGAAGGAATGAGGGAAAATACAACAATTCAAAAATAATGGTGCCTGTGAATAAGATGCTTCTATGATAGAATGTTAAGAGGATCCGATGTGATGCAAATAGGTTAGGTGATTTGTATTTTGTCATTTGCAACTGTCTTTTGTATGTCTCTTTGTTTTGTCTGTATTTGTATTTCATCATGTCAATAAATGATGAGTTCAAAAAATAAATAAATAAATAAATACATAGTGTCCTATGCATGGAAGATTTATGTTGGATTTTAGGTTCGACACAGTTAAATTGGAACAGCAAAGGGATTTTATGGTGTGCTTTTTCCAGCCTAATTTCTCTACTTACCATGTAGATTTTTTTATGCTTTGGTAGTTCAGTCATTAGAGCTTTCATATTCAGAAATTATTATATGAACAACTGAGTATTTATAGAAAAATTAAAATATCGGAATTTAGAAATGCATATGCTAGCATTTTATGGTCATGATACTCAAACGTTTGTGTTCTAAATCAAGCATTGCTGAAGACTGTGCCATAAGGTATGGCTTAGACACTATCCTCTTAGAAGTAATAATAAAAAGTGCCAATATCTGCCAACAATAGAACCTTTAAGACGTTTGCAGGCCTTAGTACATAGATGATAAATTGTGTACTGACTAATGAAGTAAAGTTCCATAACACTAATCTGCAAAGTTCTGTAACACTAATGTTAAATCTGTAGTTTGAATGTTCCAAATTTCTAAAATTATAAAGTGATTGCTCTGGAAAACTCCAGTGATTGGTTAAATCCCTGAATTTCTGCTGTTTTAAATGAATGAATGCTGTCACTTCCATAATGAATCAATTTACAACTAAAAAGGGGGTTTCACCCCAAAATGGTGTTTGTCAACTTCAACTTTTGAAATGTATCCAAACTGCCCACAAGACCAACTCACCTCTTCATCCCTGGAGGAATGCATCAACAGGGTTGAAATGCTTGGTTCCCGTAACTGTATTGGGAAATAAGTTTGCAAACAAAATGCGTCAGGCTCGTGCACATACCATATTATGTACACACTTTACTTTAGGAAAAAGATCTTCACTCCTTTTTATTAGTGCTGTCTAAAGTTCTGCTAGTACTGCCCGTTTATGTCTCAGCCTGCTTCATCCAATACACGACAGATGATACATGGCATAGTGGCGCAGAGGTAGAGTTGCTGCCTTACAGCGAATGCAGCACCGGAGCCCTGGGTTCGATCCTGACTATGGATGCCGTCTGTACAGTGTTTATACTTTCTCCCGTGACCTGGGTGGGTTTTCTCCGAGGTCTTCGGTTTCCCCCCACACTTCAAAGATTTGCAGGTTTGTAGGTTAATTGGCTTGGTGTAAATTGTCCCTAGTGTGTGTGTAGGATAGTGTTAATGTGCGGGGATCACTGGTTGGCACGGACCCGGTGGGCCGAAGGGCCTGTTTCTGCGCTGCATCTCAAAAACTAAATAAAAACGAAACAACTAAATCCCATTACAACATTTTCACAGATATATTTTCCAGAAATTATCTTGGTATTAAAAAAACTTTTTTTATTTAAAAAGGCAACTTCAATCAGCAATGAACATCTTATTACTGGCAGAAAAGCCAGTGAAGTTATCTCCCGAAGGCACTGGGATTATTACCAACTTTGTTAGAAGGCAAAATTCTGTCTGGCATTAATTTTAAAGAAACTTAAATTTTTAACAGTTTATAATTTGTGTTTAAGCTCAAAGACCTACTTTGTTTTGCACTAGTTGAATGAAAATTAAAAAAATACCATAGCAAAGTTTTTCAGCCAAAGGTACAAGAAATTCTTTAAAGTCCTGGCACACACAAAATTACATTTATTTCTTGGCAAGCCACATTTAGTATTAACACCATTGATGTGCTGCCAGGTATAATGCAATAATATTAGGAGAGAGACCTTAGAAATAATGCCAAATGAAGTATATGAAGTTCAAATGTCTTTAAAATTTTCAGCATTAATGGCTTTGCTGATTTTAATTCTTTATAATGTTTAATATTTTAAATATTTTCTTCCATCTACATAATGTAATATATTCCAGAGAGAAATATTCACTGAGGCTGAGGCCTCAACTGATGCTTGGCCTATATTTCAAATGGACAAGCCTTCAATGTATGGTTACAACTCCAAAGCTCTGAGTTTCAATTCCACGTTCAATTCACTGAAACTTAACAAATGTATCTTGCATGGGTGTACTTAGCAGGTAATTGACTTGGTGGTACCACAGTTATGGAAGTGTGAAAAAGCTCAATTTTATTATACTACGCCAATCCACTTACAGTAGAAAATACTGGTATAAAAATCCCTTCGAGTAATTTATTCTTGTCATGATGAGTGACCAAAAACACAAAGTGTCACAGAGTCATAGCGATATAGTGTGGAAACAGTCCCTTCGGCCCTACTTGCCCACACCGGCCAACATGTCCCAGTTACACTAGTCCCAACTGCCAGCATTTGGTCCATATCCCTCCAAACCTGTCCTGTCCTCCTGTCCATGTACCTGTCTATTTGTTTTTAAATGTTGGGATAGTCCCTGCTTCAACTACGTCCTCTGGCAACTTGTTCCATACATCAATAGACAATAGGTGCAGGAATAAGCCATACGGCCCTTCAAGTCAGCACCGCCATTCAATGTGATCACGGCTGATCATCTACAATCAGTACCCCATTTCTGCCTTTTCCCCATATCCCCTGACTCCGCTATCTTCATGAGCCCTATCTAGCTCTCTCTTGAAAGTTTCCAGTGAACCGGCCTCCACCGCCCTCTGAGACAGAAAATTCCACAGACTCACAACTCTCTGTATGAAAAAGTTACCCCTCTCTTTTTAGAAAGATTCCTATTAAATCTTTTCCCCTTCACCTTAACCCTATGTCCTCTGGTCCTCGATTATCCTCCTCTGGCAAGAGATTTTGTGCAAGTACCCAATTTATTCCTCTCATGATCTTATACAACTCTATAACACCCCTCATCCTTCTGTGCTCCATGGAATAGTAAGATTAAACGAGAACTTACCAGTTTGAAGTTTGATCTTTATTTTATGAGGAGTCGAGTTGAGGGACTACGTGAATAGAAGCCCATACAGCCGTTGGTGTGTCAATCTTCAAAGCAGCGGAATGAATTCACAGCTAACAATGACCGAAGTATAACGGTAAGATGATAAAACTAGAACTACCAGATGAGATCTATGAGGGTGGGAGCGGAGGGCACGTAGTCCCTCAACTCGACTCCTCATAAAATAAAGATCAAACTTCACAACTGGTAAGTTCTTGTTTAATCTTACTATTTTACTTCGGAGTCACGTGAGTGACTACGTGAAGACTTCAAAGCACTGTGAATTCACGCCGCAGACTCAAATCCGACGTTCACACTGCCTGGATTGACTCAAAAGTCGTTAACAATCAATCATGCATCAGTAATACATTTGTTAAATGAAATAACAGTTTATTTACAAACCAAAATCATAACAAACCCCTCTAACTCAGGGGAAAAATGTAACAGTACTGACACAAGAATCAGCAAACACCCCGAGCCTTGAAATCGGCTTGTGAATAAAAACCTCTGAAAAGTTTAGCTCACTGGACCATCCTGCTGCCGCGAGGACCTTGAAATCGTTTGCACCGACAACCTTACTGTGTGGTTTTTTGTGACTAATAAACAAAAGCCAACTCTGTTCCTCTCAGAGGTTAGTAATCTCAATGTAACAAGAGATAATGTGAGACTATACCAGAAGCGATCATCTGGCGGGGTCATGCTTGAAAACACAATCTTACATCCTGTCATGCCTCTTTTATTATGTTTAAGCAAATCATAGACATAAAAATATAATGGCATCAGCCGACACATGCATTCTATCTAGCCGTAGCTTTTGCAATGTTTTTGTACAACGTTGGGCTGAAACCAACACCATGAAAGCATGACCACCTTCATAGTTAATTTGGCTACTGATAGGCTTGTAACCGGAGCCACTGGCGAGAGCCATAAAAACCTCACTCACATTCCAAATACCGCATACCTGGGTTTAGGAGGATTAAAAATTGAAAAAATTCCCTTCATGAATCGTGAAACTAACGGATGTGTCCCCTACTGTATGCAATTCTGCATTCATAGGTAAATAAGATGACAGAGCACTTCTGGCTGAATTTAATCGCACTGTAACTTAATTTTTTGGTCAAAACTCCAATACATCCGTGATCCCTGCAGTGTGATATACAATATCCTGCTGTAGGCAGAATTGCTCCCACTTCCTTATATAGGTGATATATTGCTGCTGTGTGTACTATCCCTGCAGGCCGACGTGAGAGACATCCACCGTCCGATGAGACAGTCCTCTCCCCAAGGTATGGCCTCCTTAAAATCTGCAAATTAACAGATCAATACGATCCTATAAAGGATGTTGATCCCCAGTGACTGGATTTACCAGTAGATTTTTGTTTTTATTCTTGGGCAAAACATGTAAGGCTCTCTAGCCATTTGTAATACAACGGGAAACCATGCTCGTGTAGGCCAATCTGGCACTACCAATACCCCTGAAGCGGAGTCCTCCTTGATCTTTTGCAAACATCTGCTGATGAGACAGATGAAGGAAATACATACACAAACATTCCTCCCCCAATTGCAGCGAAATGCATCCACGCTACTGCCCCAGGGTCTGGTTACCATGAACATATCTAGGTAACTGATGATTTAATCGAGATGCAAACAAGTCAATATCTGGCAATGCATACTGATCAATCATTGTTAAATACTTCCTGATTTTAACATCCATTTCAATGTTGTCATTAAACTGACGTGGACCTCTTCCTGGCAAATAAAGTGCTGAAAGCCAGATATTTTGGTCAATACTCCAGCTCCAAATCTGGTTAGCCAGTCTATCACAAGACTGTGGACTTACTCCCCACCCATGTGGTTTTACATATGCCACTGCTGTGGTGTTGTCAATCTGACCTGCACATGCAGATACCCTCCTTGTAGAACAACAAGCTTTGAGCCATACCAGGTGCCCAACAACTCTAAATTTAATTTAATCCCTCTTAATTGAGGGAGCGATGTCTCATCCACATTCCATCTGCCTCACAACTAGAAGACATTTATCTGTTGCAACCCCAACCCAGTGACACTCACATCAGTCTGTAATATCCAGTGACGGTGATTCCACCATAAACCTTCCTTAAATTTTTTGAGAACATGTGTACTATCCACCATTGTATGTCAGCAATCGCCCCAGCTGACAACTGCATAGGCCTATCAAAAATGGGCCCCTTTGTATTCTCAGTGCCTGTTCCTTTGATGGTTGTAATTGTTGATAATGGCAGAGGACCATACTGCACAGCTGGAAAGGCTGCAACAACTTCCCAATAAAACTGCTACTTGTCTAATCGAAGCCGTTTGTTCTCCAACGAGATTAACACACAGTCCTCAATTAACTGATTCAATTTTATCCCTGGGCAGAGTTACCAACATGTTGATTGGAATTATGGTAAATCCCAGATAATCAATAATTTGGACTGGTGATAATTTAGATTTATCTGGTGAATAACAAATCCCATTTGTTTCAAAAAGTGATTTTAACAACTGAAACTGATGATTGAGTTTCAGCATGAGTCTTTCCAACAATCAGAATATCATCTAAATTAGGCCATTTACCACATGCCCCTGATGCCTCTATAGTAATGCTAACACAGGTTTTAACCAATTTAGTAAATAATCTAGGAGCTGAAGTTAATCCATTTCGGCAAATGTCCTGAATTGCCACAGCTCAGTCATCCAAATAAATTTTCAAATTATCTTTCTATCATCACCATGAATTAGACACTGCGTAATACGCATTCTTTAAATTAATGGTTGCCATATAATACCCTTTGGACACTAGATGTTTGCCCCTGGTTAAAGGTCTCCATTTTGAAATGCCTTATAACAAACAAATTTGTTCAAATTCGATAAATCCAGAATACATTCGTACATCCCCCAGTCTTTTTTAGATCTGGAAATATACTTGACAGAAATTGTTTGACTTTGATAGACAGAAGGCTCAATTACCCCTTCTTATGTAACGACTGAATCTCTGCTTGAATAAGCACATTTTCCTCATCTGAAAAATAAGTTTACAACTAGGAAAAATGTTGATTAGGTAGACTGTCCTTATAGTTAAAATCCAATTTTTTTCACCCCTTCAATACACTAAGTATGAACAAATCTGATGTCAACTGCTGCCATTGTTTGAGAACAATTTTAACCTTCCCCAATTTGAACAGGAACATCAGTTAATTCATCGTCTGTCAATGTTATATTCCTTACCAGCATCTTTCCTTGCGGCCTTGTTGTCCTCGACTTCTTGTAGAGAACCTTTTTTGCCTTGCTTCCAGCTGGCTTAATGAGGGCCATGGTTATAACAAACCTCATAACAGTCTTTGACCCTTTTTGCATGGTTTACCACCAAACAACAGATTTCGTTGGTGGTACACTGGTCGGTTTGCACAACTCGCCAAATTCGGTTAGCACTGGCCTAATAGCGGCCCTCCCAATATTATTAATTTCAAAAATGCATTACAAAGGAGTCCCAGTTCATCCTGGTGTGCTTCGACCATATCAATTTGTATCAATAACTTTCACCACAGCTGTAATACCTGCTTACAACAGTTTAAGCACTTTTTTAAAACTTCATCTCCTGGGCCCTAGCAGGCAAACCCATCTATGCAAATTTGGTGATTAACACACCGGTACCTTCAGGAGATCACAATTAACAGGAGCTTTATAGTTTTTTTGCTACTTCATCCATAGCTAGCTCCTGTAAACTGGTGGGAGAGCATATACTGAATATACTGGCTTCGGCCAATTCTACATCAATCGCCTTTCCTGCCTCTCTACACTCAGCAAACTTCCCAGCAATGTTTCGGAATTACCTCCAACCGAACACCTTTACTGCTCTCCCCAGCATAGAAAAGTGTCAGCAAACAGCCCTGACAGAACATCCTCCTTACAGGCAGGATAGTTCTGCAGCCCTGAAACAGGTGCTGCTAGCACAAGCTCTCCATCAGCCTGGCTTGGGCACCACTCCTCCTCAAGGAGCTGGGAACATCCTCCTCACAGGCAGGATAGTTCTGCAGCCCCTGAAACAGGTGCTGCTAGCACAAGCTCTCCATCAGCCTGGCTTGGGCACCACTCCTCCTCACGGAGCTGGTCCCTGACGAGCATTCATTTGTAATAGAATCTCGACGTGGGAGAGCCGTGAGCAAACGGACTCTCCTATGGTGGGTATAACCTCCAGGCCCGACTCATCTACGGGCCACAGAGACTTGCCAGTGGCCTTCCACCCTACTGTGCAAGCCTCCACTGCCCCCCGGCAGTGGGTCCGCAACCACTGGCTGTGTAGCCAGCACCGGACCAGGTGTACCAGACGGGCCTCCATCCTCAACACTCTCCTGGTCACTCTCCTTTCTACCCCCGGAGCGCCTCGCCGACACCTTCTTCACTTTCTGCAACATATCTACCAAAACTCCCAACCGTCGCAGAAAATGACCTGTGGTAAAATTTTTCAACAAACCTTACCTCCGTTTAAACTTGTTAACAAAGAACTGCAGATGCTGGAGAATTGAGGGTGAAGTCTGAAGAAGGGTCTCGACCCGAAACGTCGCCCATCTCCTTCGCTCCTTATATGCTGCTGCACCCGCTGAATTCTCCAGCTTTTCGTGTAACCCGTTTAAACTTACCGCTCGGAGGAGCGCTGCTGCTCCAACCGGCCGACTGCACCAGCGTGTGACGTCATGACGCACCAACGGCTGTACGGGCTTCTATTCACGTAGTCACTCACGTGACTCCGAAGTAAAATAGAGCTCCAGCCTACTCAACCGTGTTAAAGTGGTGAAAGGTTTGAAGCTTACAGCTCAAAAGACCCTTTAATGGTAGTTCAATTGATTGCTGTGAATTATCCCTTAGAATAGGCAAGAGGCAAAACAATCATGTAGGCATTGATGGGCACGAGAACAAATGGGTTACATTGAAATGAGTGGGAATGGGACTGAACAGATTGCTACGGTGGAGGTGGCATGGCCTATTGGACTTCCACCTGTGTAACAACATATAGGGTTTTCTGTGCATCCCTCTGCAATTGGATCCTTGACTTCCTCATTCACAGACCACAGTCTGTTCGTACTGGTGGAAATGTGTCAGCCTCGATAACAATCAGCACGGGAGCACCTCAAGGGTGCGTGCTCAGCCCCCTGCTGTACTCACTCTATACTCATGACTGCGTAGCCGGCCATAGTGCGAACTCCATCATCAAGTTCGCTGATGACACCACTGTTGTGGGACATATCACTGATGGAGAGGAGTCAGAGTATAGAAGCGAGATTGGCCGATTGACCAAATGGTGCCAGTACAATAACCTGGCTCTCAACACCAGCAAAACCAAGGAACTAACTGATTGTGGACTTTGGAAGGAGTAGGATGGGGACCCACAGTCCGGTTTATATCAACGGGTCGATGGTGGAAAGGGTGAAGAGCTTCAAATTCCTGGGCGTGCACATCTCTGAAGATCTCTCCTGGTCCAAGAACACTGATGCAATTATAAAGAAAGCACATCAGTGCCTCTACTTCCTGAGAAGATTACGGAGAGTCGGTATGTCAAGGTGGACTCTCTCGAACTTCTGCAGGTGCACAGTAGAGAGCATGCTGACCGGTTGCATCGTGGCCTGGTTCGGCAACTTGAGCGCCCAGGAGCGGGAAAGACTGCAAAAAATTGTAAACACTGCCCAGTCCATCATCGGCTCTGACCTCCCCACCATCGAGGGGATCTATCGCAGTCGCTGCCTCAAAAAGGCTGGCAGCATCTTCAAGGACCCACACCATCCTGGCCACACACTCATCTCTCCGCTGCCTTCAGGTAGAAGGTACAGGAGCCTGAAATCTGCAACATCCAGGTTCAGGAACAGCTTCTTCACCACAGCCATCAGACTATTAAACTCAACTCAAACACAAATCTGAACTTTAATTGTGTATATATGTGTGTATATGTGTATATATATATATATATATATATATATATATATATATATATACAATGGTATATGGACACACTGATCTGTTCAGTATTTATTTATGCCTGCAATATTCTGTTGTGCTGAAGCAAAGCAAGAATTTCATTGTCCTATCTGGGACACATGACAATAAACTCTCTCTCTCTTGAATGCATAAATAGCACTAAACAAAAAAATATTTTATTGTGATAATGTATGAAATCCGAAGCAAACATCATGTCTTCCACACTGAGTCGGCATTCAATTGTCTAAACCTATTTGCACTTGAGAAGATAGTGGTGAGTTGCTTCTTGAACCACTGCAGTCCTGGTGCCACTAAGGAGAGAGTTCCAGGACTCTGGCTCAATGACAGTGATGGAATGGTGTTATATCTCCAAGCAAGGATGGTGTGTGGATTCTAGGGTGGGTTGTTCTCATGCATTTGCCCTATTTGTCCATCTAAACGGTGGAGATTATGGGTTTGGATGGTGCTGTCTAAGGAGACTTGGCGTTTTTAGGCTTTATGCTTTACAGATACAGCGTGGCAACAGGCCCTTCAGCCCACCAAGTCCATGCCAACCAACGATCACCCCGTACTCTGGTGTTAACCTACGCACGAGGGAAATTTACAATTTACAGAAGCCAAGTAACCTACAAACAGCCGTCTTTGGAATGTGGGAGGAAGCACCGGGGAAAAACCCACGCAGTTATAGAGAGAACATGCAAATTCGGTACAGATAGCATTGAACCCGAGTCTCTGGCGCAGTAAGGCAGCAGCTCTACCGCTGCACCACTGTGCCGCCCTAGTTGTCGCAGTGCATCCTGTTAAAGCTACAAACTGCTGCTACTATGCATCGGTGGTGGAATGAATAAATAGTTGTGGATCGGGTTCCTATCAAGCAAGCTGGAATGTCCTGTACGGTGTCAAGCATTGAGTATTGTTGTAGTTGCACCCAGCCAGTTAAATGGAGAGTTTTCCATCAAAATTCTGGATTGAGTTTTGTAGATGTAGGCAGGATTTGTAGACTTAGGAGCTGAATTACTTGCCGCAGGATTCCTAGCCTCTGACTTGCACTTGTAGCCACATCGTAGATATGGCTACTCAGTTTCTGGTCAATGGTAATCCTTTGGATATTGATAGTTTAGGATTCAGGTATGGTAATGTCTTAATGTCAGGGAGTGATAGCTGGTTTTACTTTATGTTGGATATCGTCAGTGCCTGGAACTTGTGTGGCGTAAATGTTAATTTCCACGTATCCGCCCATGTCGTCTAGGTCTTATTCTATTTGGTTGTGGACTGCATTATATGAAGAGTAGAAAATGGTGCTGAACTTTGTCCATCATCAGTGAATATACTTCAACTGAAGGAAGATCATTAATTCAGCTGAAGATGGATGGGCTTTGGACATGAGCCTTAGCAACTCCTGTAGAGATGTCCTGTGACTGAGATAATTGACCTCCAACCACCACAATCATCTTCCTTTTCAGCGGTGGGATTGCCTCCCTGATTCCCAATGACTCCAGTTGATCCAGGACTCCAGGATGCCTCACTCGATCAAATGCTACATTCATGTCAAGGGCAGTTACTTTCACATCTGACATTCAGCTCTTATGTCCACGTTAGGAGGCTGTAATGAGGTCAGGAGCTGAGTGACTTTGGTTGAACCCAAAAGGTGTTTCCGTGAGCAGCTTGTTGCTAAGCAAGTACTGCTTGATAACACCATTGATTATCCCACCATCACTTTGCTGCTAATCAGGAACAGACAAATGGGACAGTAATTGGCCAGGTTAGATTTGGCCTGGTTCTTATGGGGAGGACATCCATGAGCAATTTCCCCATATTGTTGGGTAGATGCCAGTGTTGTACTGGAGCAGCAGGTCAAGGGTGCGGCCAGTTCTGGCACATGAGTCTTTAGCACTATTGTCAGAATGTTATCAGGGCTCATTATCTTATCTGTATACAATGCTTTTAACCATTCCTTGAAATCACAAGGAGTGAATCTAATTGGCTGAAAACTGGCATCTATCATTCTGGGTTTCAGTGGAGGAGGCCTGGAGGTATCAACCACTTGGCACTACTGGATGAAGATTCTTGTAAAGGCTTCAGCTTTCTTTTTTGCACGTATGTGCAAGGCTCCACCATCACTGAGAGTGTGGATATTAGTGGAGCTACTCCTCCAGTGAGTTTTTTAGTTATCCAAAACTATTGATGATTTGATTTGGTAGGGCAGAATGAGTTGAAAAATGCAATGTGTTGTTTATGGGATTGCTTAGTTCTGTCTATTGCATGCTAATAACAGTGTTGGGATGCAGGTAGTCCCTGTCTTACAGGTTAATCGAGTTGATTCCTCATTCTGAAGCATGCCTGGTGCTGTTCCTTGCATGCTCCTGCACTCTTCATTAAAATAGAGTTATGCCCCCAGATTGATGGTGATGGTCAAGCAGGGGATATGCTGGGCCACGAGGTTGCAGATTGTGGTTGAGTACAATTCTGCTGCTGTTGATGGCCCCAGGCATTTCAAGGATGTCCTGTCCTGAGCTGCTAGATCTCACTTAATTTTTACTTGAATATATGATTGTCTGGAACAGCTCTGTGTATGCTATTGATGCTGTGGATTAGTAGGTAAATATGTATTTTGCTTGTGAGAAACATCAATTAGTTTATTGAGATTTGAATGCATTTACTTCCAGTTTAAGGCATTGAACTTCATAGATAAAATCTCACATATTTAAAACTTTAACCACTCAGTGCATATTAATAATTCATGGACAGATATGTTGTGGGTCCCAGCAGTGGACAGAATTCCAGCAATCATTTCAGATAAAATGATATAAGAATTTTTGTTGTTTATGCTAAATGTACTAATTTCGAAACAATCCATAAACAAAAGTTACCTTAACTTTTATGGTGTAGTTCGGCAGCACAGGGCAGTGCAGGAACACTTCCAACTGGATCTTGGTTAGAGGTGTCGTCACAGACTGACCACACTGATGGCAGTAAAACAGGTCACTGTAACATGAATAATCTAACATTTACAAACCAAGAAAAAGACAACAATTCATTGAACATTTCAATACAGCATGGTGATAAGGCAATCTTTGAATAAGATCATCGAGTAGAGGAGAGTCATACAGCATGGAAACAAATAATGGGAGTCCACTGTCCAATCGCCATCCATGCATCCATATTAACCCCATTTTCAAGCACTTGACCTGTAGCTTCTGTGCTCGGGCTATTCAAGTGCTCAACTTGACACTAAACTCTGCTTCCACCATTCTCTTGGGAAGTGTATTCTTGGTATTCACCATCATCTGGGTCGTAAGGATCCCCCTCAAACCCTCTCTAAATCTCACACCTCTTATCATAAACTTACATCCTCTAGTACATCGCAGACTACAAGAGGAAATTAAATACTCACATTCCGAGGAATATATAGCAACCTAAACACATTATATGTGTGTGTGTTCACATACAAATTGTTTTCATCACAGAGGTATAATGTAAATGTGCTCTGTCATGGTATAATCTGATTAGGAGTCTGTGGCCAGTGGTGTACCTCAGAGATTATTGCTGGGACAATAGTTGTTTATAATAAATATTAACAACTCACAATTGAATATAGGAAGTATGATTAGCAAGACTGAGGATCACACAAACGTTGGCCGTGTTGTGGATAGTGAGGAAAGTTGTTTAAGGCTACAGCAGGAGATAGATCAGATGGAAAATTAGATGGAGTGTTGGCAGATATAATGTAAACCTGATAAGTATGAGTGTGTGCATTTTAGGAAGTCAAGTAGGAAATGGTAAGGTGTTTCCAATTTCGGGTAAATCACTCCTGTGCTCCTTTCCCACTCCCACCAGCCCACCCAGGGCCTCCCTCACTTAATTCACTCTTCATTCCCTCCCCACATGACCTAGATTTACCAATTCCCCCACCGTTCCACCTACCAACATGAGTTTCTTCTCCTTTGGCTCAACATTTTTATCCCTCTTCTACTTCTGGTTCAATCTACACATCCATCCCCTCCCTTATCTGATTTCACCTACCAGCCTCTGCCGTTAAACTTTCCCCTTCCCACATGTCTCCATTTGCCAAATCTCCCCCACCCTTCATCTCGTCAGACCTATCACGCTCCAACCTTTATCTAACCCCTCCCTTTCACTTATGTATATTGGCGACCATTCCTCGACACTCAGTCCCGATGCAGAGTCCCGACCACCAAAGATTCTAACTCCTGATCCATGACCTTGCTCTAGTATGACCTCTAGCACAATCTTAGATTATTAAGTAGATTTATGTCAGTGTGGTCTCTGAAAAAATCCACCATGAGGAGCTTAGCTCCGAGGTCTTTGGCTTGGCTGAGTGCAGCAGATGAGCTATTTCATCAGACACGACTTTGATAGCCTTTGAATCTCCATTACTCCCAGACTCATGTCCTGGCACAGCCTCCAGTGTGGGCAGGGTCACTGTGAATGTGTTTGACACCCACATTCTGTCACGTTTGTAATAAGTTTTACAAATGAAGCACATTTACTTTGCACTTACAATACCTGTCCCACCTCGAAACACATGAAAACAAAATATTGAAAGCCAGGAATTTAAAAAAAACAGTCTATAACAGTCTATTTCTGCCAAGCAATTGAAGAGGAAGTGCTCCAAATGTATCCAGCCACAAGTTCAGCGGTAATGCGTTGAGTTCCTGGTGAGGAGCAGCAACAGGGTGGAATCTGTCACCAGCAGTTTAAGTCCACGCCAAAACTTAAAGCGGACTTGCTCAAGGATGCCAGATAAATCCCCAAGTGCAAAAACTGACATCAGAGCAGAAGATCTATCCCACTATATTTGTTTTAAAGAAACCAACATAACAATTCTGGATTTATAATCATCATCTGATTTTTAAGGTTACACTAACTAAATTAAGTTTACCCCTGTTTTTATGTAAACATGCTATAGTACAAAGAAACATATAATATTCTCACAGGAGTACCAAGACAAAGATATTAAACAAAAACGTTGTACGTTATTTCTAAATAAGCATTTTATTACACAATGCGTTTTCATATACTGACCATTCCCCAAGCACCTTTTCCAATTTTCCATTTCCACATTTGTTGCAAACTATCCAGGAGAAAGAAGTGGTCTCATCCACGCCAACCACAGTTCCTGGAAATAAATGCTTGCTCATAACCATGGGATTAAGTCAAAATGAACAGATATAAGCAACACATACAAAAAATATTGATTTTGTGCTGCAAGGAAATAATTAAAACAAAAATTTTAAACATCCAATATTTACAATTAGCTCACAGATAAAAATATAGATGTTTTCTTCTAAGGTAATAAATCTTATAAATAAGTCTGAAGAAGAGTCCCGACTCAAATCATCACATATCCATGATCCCCAGAGATGCTGCCTGACCCACGGAATTATTCCAGTGGTTTGTATTCTTTAGTATAAACTAACATCTGCAGTTCCTTGTTTCTACAATATAACTTGCACATTCCCTTTCTCCCAAATGTATTTAATCTCTAGAATAACCCTTGATATTTCTTTAATGTACTCCCTGTAGTAGCAGGTTTCACATTCTAACTGATCTCTGGTGAAGAAAGCATTCCTTCAATTTTCCATATCTATTCTATCAAACGCCACTCACAAAGGAGAGGTGACACAAATCTCCTTTGTCATCACTTTGTCACTATATTTTAGAAAAGGGACTAAGAAGGCCCAATGTGTCTGCATTGGTTGTTGTAAAAGATGTCACATCTACTAAAGATGAAATTTTGCAAAGATATTTTCCAAATATATTTCCGATTTGTTTATATTTAGTGTTTTACGGCTCATTTACAGAGTGTTCTAGGCCAAATAAGTACATAAAATGATGGAGGATTTAGTCATAGAACTTATGTGTCCAAAGTCCATTGTAAACATTAAGAGAAACAAATATGTTTGCATTGACTAATTTTAAACACCTTAGTCATTTAAACCAAATATGTGATTCTAAGATCACAACAAAAAAATGGAAAGCAATTGCACACTAACACACTAATAAAATGCTTTTGTAAATGTAGCTACATTCCCCAGAGTTTGTCTACACCCATCTCCATTCCCCAAAGTCTGTCTGTACCCTGTTCCTGCGCCCAAGAGACACTGGCTTCACAATAACAACACAAGATTAATCAACAACAAGGACATGGATAATTAGATCCCACTAAACAAGTGGATCTGGAAATGGGATCATCCAGAATTGAACCCCAGTTCAGAATTTCTTGCTTGATTTTAAGATTAAGGATTATTTAAATTATGTCGATGAGGAGGCCAGTACTAACAGACCATTGTAAAACTGATGTTGGTCCACAGAGAACTCTTTAACCCAGAAGGAAAGGCACTTTGCTTTTCAGGAAAGTATCAGGAATCTTAGTATTTGTGGAACACGTACAAAGCAATGATTAGAGGTTGGCGAAGTAGGTGCTTAGTGGTGGTAGGGTAGGGGCTGGGATTGGTACTAGTGAGATAGGCGGGATATGGGATTCACTTCTCCTGGACTACCCATATTAAAGCAATGTCCAAGAAAGCACACCAACACCTCTACTTTCTTAGAAGGCTGAGGATGTTTGGAATGTCCCCTTCAACAACTCGATGCACCATAGAAAGCATTTTATACGGATGCATCACAGCTTGGTTTGGGAATAGCTCCATCCAAGACCGCAAGAAGTTACAGCGAATTGTGGACGCAGCCCAGTCCATCACACAAACCAACTTCCCTTCTATTGACTCCATTTATACCTCACGTTGCCTTGGCAAGGCCAGCAGCATAATCACTCTAGTCACTCCCTCTTCTCCCCTCATCCATCAGGCAAACAGTATAGAAGTGTGAAAATGCACACCCCGGATTCAAGGACAGTGTCTTCCCAGCTGTTATCAGGCAACTGAATCATCCTACCACAGCCAGAGAGCAGTGCTGAACTACTATCTACCTCTTTCGTGACCCTTGGACTATCCTTGATTGGACTTTGCTGGCTTTACCTTGCACTAAACAATATTCCCTTATCATGTATCTATACACTGTAAATGAATCGATTGTAATCATGTATAGTCTTTCTGCTGATTGGTTAGTACGCAACAAAAGCTTTTCACTGTACCTTGGTACATGTTATAGTAAACTAAACTGGTGCAGAGAGGTGATGTGGTAGAAAGTCAGTTGTGATGGCATGGAGGTTTAATTATGCAGGGCTAGAGGTCTTGGTCACAGCTGTACAGGTTGTTGATTTGGTAGGGTAGGGGACTTGGTCACGGTGGGATAGGATCTTCAATGTGGTGGGGTAGGGAACTATTGCGTTGGGATAGGAGGTTGGTTTGGTGGAGTAGGGGGCTGGTTTGTGTAGTAGGAGGCTAGTTTGTTGGAGTAGAGGATTGTTCGGTGGGGAGTAGGTTGGGTAGGTTAGGGTGTTGTTGCCTCCATCTGTAGATTGAGTTGATGGCATTGGACGCAACAATCAACAACCGCCCATGGTTGGAACATGGATCAAAGAATAGTACTTCCTACTTCATGCTTTAACAGCTTTTTTTTTAAAAGCCTTATTTCCCAAGTCTGGATGAAAGTTTTTCACCTTAAAATGGATGAATTTGCTCAAAATATTTGAGGCATAATCTTTTTACCATCATACTTAACCGAAAGAGTTAGAAACACAGTCTTACCTCGAACTGTACATAGAGAATTTACTTTGGGCGTAGCACTGAGTTCATCAAGGATAACATGTCCAGTCAATGCAGATGTTCCCTGGTTTTCATTGCACTGAGACACTGATTTCTGGAGTGAAAGTACAGTACCCTCAGCACAAACAATGGAGTCTAACAAAAAAAGAGTTGTCATCATGATACACATGAAAATGGATTCAGTATTTTGTAGAACGTATTTGACAAACCCACTGACTCCCATGGCTATCTGGACTATTCTTCCCACTGGCTATTCTTCCCACCCTGCTTCCTGTAAGGACTGTATCCCATACTCCCAATTCCTCCCTCTACGCCGCATCTGCACCCAGGATGAGGTGTTCCAAACCAGGGCATCGGAGATGTCCTCATTCTTTAGGGAATGGGGGTTCCCCTCTTCGACTATAGATGAGGCTCTTCTATATCCCGTAGCTCTGCTCTCACTCCCCATCCCCCCACTCGTACAAGGGCAGAGTCTCCCTTGTCCTCACCTTCCACCCTACCAGCTGTCACATACAACAGGTAATCCTCCGCCATTTCCGCCACCTCCAACGGGATCCCACCACTGGCCACATCTTCCTATCTCCTCCCCTTTCAGCTTTCCGCAGAGACCGCTCCCTCTGTAACTCCCTGGTCAATTTTTCCCTTCCCATCCAAACCACCCCCTCCCCTGGTGCTTTCCCTTGCAACCGCATGAAATGCTACACTTGTCGCTTTACCTCCCCCCTTAACTCCATCCAAGGACCTAAGCAGTCTTTCCAGGTGCGGCAGAGGTTCACCTGCACCTCCTCCAACCTCATCTATTGCATCCACTGCAATAGATGTTAGTTGCTCTACATCGGTTAGACAAAGCGTAGGCTTGGCAAGCAGCATCTCATATTTCGCCTGGGTAGTTTACACCCAGCGGTATGAACATAGACTTCTCCAATTTCAGGCAGTCCTTGTTTTCTCCCAACCCACTGCCTCCGCCTCTTCCTTTCTTCTTCCTGCCCCCACGCTCCCCATATCAGTCTGAAGAAGGGACTCGATCCAACACATCACCTATTCCTTCGCTCCATAGATGCTTGCCTCACCCGCTGAGTTTCTCCAGCATTTTTGTCTACCTTCAATTTTTCCAGCATCTGCAGTTCTTTTTTAAATATTAAACAGCATAGGTTCTAATCCCTTTCTTTGCCATTTTGAATACGCAAGTCTAAAGATAGAAGCCACTATGTTGAGATATGTAACATCATCAAAACAAAGAAATAAAAGTCTGCTAAAGAAACTGTGACTTCTGTTGAGATTCAACTTTTTGAAACATATTACAAGCAGTTAAACAAAAGATGACAACGGTACAACAAATGAAGTTATATTGCAGATATTCAGATGATGCAGGCTCGGTGTTGGGGCCGCAACTGTTTACCATATATATTAATGATTTGGAAGAGGGAATTAGGAGCAACACTAGCAAGTTTGCGGATGACACAAAGCTGGGTGGCAGGGTGAACTGTGAAGAGGATGTTAGGTGTTTGCAGGGTGACCTGGACAGGTTGAGTGAGTGGGCAGATGCGTGGCAGATGCAGTATAATATAGATAAATGTGAGGTTATCCACTTTGGCTGCAAAAACAAGGGGGCAGATTATTATCTCAATGGGGTTAGGTTAGGTAAGGGGGAGGTGCAGCGAGACCTGGGTGTCCTTGTACACCGGTCACTGAAAGTTGGCGTGCAGGTAGAGCAGGCAGTGAAGAAAGCTAATGGAATGTTGGCCTTCATAACAAGAGGATTTCAGTATAGGTGTAAAGATGTTCTTCTGCAGTTGTATAGGGCTCTGGTGAGACCACATCTGGAGTATTGTGTACAGTTTTGGTCTCCTAATTTGAGGAAGGACATCCTTGTGATTGAGGCAGTGCAGTGTAGGTTCACGAGATTGATCCCTGGGATGGCGGGACTGTCATATGAGCAAAGATTGAAGACTAAGCTTGTATTCACTGGAGTTTAGAAGGATTAGGGGGGATCTTATAGAAACAAATAAAATTATAAAAGTCTGCTGAATGACTCTCTGACTTCTCTGAGATAAATAAAACAGATATTCAACATCACATGCAACTTATCAACAAATTAAGTAGTTCTAAATATTTAGCTTTGATACCATGCTGGTCACTTTGAAGTTTCTGATTCTGGCATCTAGGCTTTGTGTGAATATTGTGGAATCCAGAATGTGTGCTAAAAGGCCAGAAGGTGTGCCTCCAATTATTGCCATTGCCTTGCTGCAACCAGTGTAACATGTCTGAATTCTTAGGTCAACGTTCTGTGTGATTCATTATTTACAATATTTGTGGACACGCCTTCAGTCGTCGACCCCCTAAACTCTAAAGACCCATGCCAAACTCCTCTGTTTATTTTTCTCTCTCAAAAAGCATGCCTTAGAACCTCTTTGACCAGTCTTTTCATCATCGGTTCGAATGCTCAGAAAGTATCATTCTCATAAAGCCACGTGTCAAAACACTGATGCTTTCCTGTGGAAGTTCTGGTTTCCAGCACAAACTGATCCCTAAGTCAGCAGTGGCAATATCTCTCTGCTGCACTAGTGGACTCTTCATCGAGTCAAACAGGTAATGTGAACTTATGTAAACTTATCAGTTCAGAGCCAGAGCACTCTCACTGATTAGCTTATATCAAGCTTTGTTTGGTATAAATGAATAGGTGAAGGTTTAACAGTCATCTGTACCACTGTAGAACAATGAAATTATTACTTGCTGCAGCTTAGCAGGCCCATTATTGCAATAACACACAAATAAGTATACAATAATCAATCATACAATAAATGAATGAGCAGTAATACTCGGACATAACAATGCAAAAACGGAAGTATATAGTGCTACTAAAACAAAGTTCGACCAAAACAAAGTACGACCAACCCATTGTTCAAGCGCCTTTGATTGCAACATACGCCTTAATTTAGTTCAACAAAGAAACTGACAAGTTGTTAAAGAACAGAGTAGGTCGTAATTACCAAGGAAGGATTATGGTTAGTGTTGTGCTGTGTTCAAGAGTCTGATGGTTGCTAGAAAAATATTTTTCTTAAACCTGGAGGCCTGAGTTTTCAGGTGTCTGTACCTTCTTCCCAATGCAGCAGGATGAGAGTGTGGGTCTTTGATGATATTAGCTGCCTTTTTGAGGGGAGCGCCTCTAGTAGATTCCTTCGATGGAGGGGATATTAGTACCTGTTACGGACTGGGCAATGTCCACCACTTTTTGCAGCCTTCTTCATTCCTGGGTAGTAGATCTACCGAACCAGGCCATGTAGCAAACAGTGAAATGCTTTCCACCACATCGCTGTAGAGGTTTGACAGAATATTTGGTGAGGTAACAATTCTCCTCAATCTTCTCACGAAGAACATTGAAGAGCTTTCTTTGTGATTGCATCAGTGAGCCTGGTCCATGAAAGATCTTCAGAGATATGTATGCCCAGGAGCTTGAAGCTGTTGACTCTCTCCATTGCCGGCCTGTCGATGAAGACAGGTTCATGGATCCTTGGCTTTCCCTTCCTGAAGTCAACAATTGATAGAAAGATTGTTGTTCTGGTACAATCCAATCAGCTTATTAATCTCCCTCCGGTACTCTGTTGTGCAAATTCCACACAGAAGCACCTGAGGTCAGGTTTGAATCTTTGCCAAACTTTGATCTAACTTTTTCACTTCTTCAAATGACTCTACTTTAAAACCTATTCGATCAATTTTTTCATCATCTAGGGCCAGGGAGTATATTTCCAATAAAATCACTAGTGTCAAAGACAGCAGCTGCCCTAGCTGCTGTCCATCCCCACTGTTCCATCCACAGAGATGAGGAAATACAGATTTATTTTCCTATTATTTAATTAATATTTAGTTAATTTAAATGTTTTAAAATTATTTTTCAGTATGTTTTTATTGTGTTTACCGTAAAATAAAAAATGAATATGTTACATTTTATTTTAAAAGCTTTGTTTAAAAACGGACTCCAAGCTGTACTGAACATTAAAGGCATTGACAAACATTGGTGGCTTCAGCAATGGGTAAGCCTGGGAGAAAGGGGAGGGTCATGGTTTGTAGATCTGGGAAGTGGTAGGAAGGAGGTTCCCAGAGGACCACTGCATACGGGACTGTGCTTGAAAAAGCAGTTCCAATTCTGTCCAAATAATTTCCCGTCTCTAAAATTCCAAAAGTTCCTTGAACATTTATTGCTTCCAGTATTACACATCGCCTGTAACTTCCTGTTGGGATTCTTCCAGTCTGGTTTCCAGCTAACCCGTAACATGCCAACAATTCCAGCCAAAGCAATGAATGTAATTTTCTGTGTTTTCAGTGTGGTGTATAAACTCTTTCTCTGCTCAACCTCCTTGCTCCACCGACAGACACAATTATGACATCGCTCCTCCATGTCAACTCTTTCAAACTGTCTATCCCTGGTTTCATTGTTATTTATCCAGCCAAAACTTGCCTACTTTAGTCAGCATAGATTTACGAAGGTGAAATCATGCTTGACTAATCTTTTGGAATTTTTTGAGGATGTAACTAGGAAAATGGACAAGGGTGAGCCAGTGGATGTAGTGTACCTGGACTTTCAGAAAGCATTCGATAAGGTCCCACATAGGAGATTAGTGGGCAAAATTAGGGCACATGGTATTGGGGTGCTGACATGGATAGAAAATTGGTTGGCAGACAGGAAACGAAGAGTAGGGATTAACAGGTCCCTTTCAGAATGGCAGGCAGTGACTAATGGGGTACCGCAAGGCTCGGTGCTATTGGGGTGCTGACATGGATAGAAAATTGGTTGGCAGACAGGAAACGAAGAGTAGGGATTAACAGGTCCCTTTCAGAATGGCAGGCAGTGACTAATGGGGTACCGCAAGGCTCGGTGCTGGGACCACAGCTATTTACAATATATATTAATGATTTAGATGAAGAGATTACAAGTAACATTAGCAAATTTGCAGGTGACACAAAGCTGGGTGGCAGTGTGAACTTTGAGGAGGATACTATGAGAATGTAGGGTGACTTGGACAAGTTGGGTGAGTGGGCAGATGCATGGCAGATGCAGTTTAATGTGGATAAATGTGAGGTTATCCACTGGTAGCAAAAACAGGAAGGCAGATTATTATCTAAATGGTGTCAAGTTGGGAAAAGGGGAAGCACAACGGGATCTGGGGGTCCTTGTTCATCAGTCAATGAAAGTAAGCATGCAGGTACAGCAGGCAGTGAATAAAGCGAATGGCATGTTGGCCTTCAGAACAAGAGGAGTTGAGTATAGGAGCAAAGAGTATTGTGTGCAGTTTTGGTCTCGAAATTTGAGGAAGGACATTCTTGCTATTGAGGGAGTGCAGCGTAGGTTCACAAGGTTAATTCCCGGGATGGCGGGACTGTCATATGCTAAGAGAATGGTGTGGCTGGGCTTGTAGGCTCTGGAATTTAGAAGGATGAGACTGGATCTTATTGAAACATATAAGATTATTAAGGGTTTGGACACGCTAGAGGCAGGAAACAAACAAACAAACAACAAGTCCCGATGTAGGGTGAGTCCAGAACCAGGGGCCAGTTTAAGAATAAGGGTTAAGTCATTTAGAACGAAGATGAGGAAACGCTTTTTCACACAGAGAATTGTGAGTGTGGAATTCTCTGCCTCAGAGGGCAGTGGAGGCCGGTTCTCCGGATACTTTAAAGAGAGAACTAGTTAGGGCTCTTAACTATAGTGGTCAGTGGATAGGGTGAAGGCAGGAACGGGGTACTGATTGTGGATGATCAGCCACGATCACATTGAATGGTGGTGCTGGCTCGAAGGGCCGAATGGCCTACTCCTGCACCTATTGTCTATTGATTATTCCTTGAATAGTTTCTGCTCGCACTCCTGCCCTTTCACCTCCAGAGTCCCAAAGAATTCTTTGTTATTTCTCTATTCTTCCTCATGCATGTGTTTCATCACGTCATCTAATCAGACTTGAGGTTCACTTTTTGTGATTTCATTTTCCAGAGTGGTAGGACTGCCAGTCTGATATGAAATCATCCAAAGTATGGATGAGTCTCAAATGTAGCTTATTATCAGGATGCTGAAATTATTCTCACTTGAATCGATAATACTTTGCTCCCTTATCACTAACCTTGCCACCTGCTTAGGCACGAGGTCATGGCTTATCTGAGATGATTATTCACTTTCCTGTGTAATTGGATCTTCAATTTCCTCATCGGCAGACCACAATCAATAGGAATTGGCAACAACACTTTTTCTTCCTCAAGACTATGTACTCAGTCCCCTGCTCTACTCTACACCAATGACTGTGTAGACAAACACACCACCAAAGCAATATTTAAATACACCAACAATATCAGCATTCTTTGACAAATAACAGGTAACAATGAGTCAGAGGCAGATTGAAACCCTGATTGAATAGTGCTGGAACAACTATCTTGTTCTTACCATTATCAAGACCAAGGAGCTGATTGTTGACTTCAGGAGGGGTGAACCTGTTTTCATTGATGGGTTGACAGTGGAGAAAGTCAACAGCGTCATGTTCCTTGATATGCATATCTCTGCAAATTTGTCCTGGGCCTAGCACATTGGTGCAATCTTAAAGAAAGCTCTCATCAATGCCTCAACTACATTAGAGGGTTGAGGATATACAGTAAAGCGCATATTGGTTGGTTACATCACAACCTGGCTCGGTAACTCAAAAGCCAAGGAATGATGGAGACTGCAAAAAGTGGTAGAAATAGCGCGGTCCATCAACATGACCTTCCCACTGTCGAAGGGATTTATAGGAGGAGCTGCCTCAAAAAAACAGCTCATATCATCAAAGACCCACACCAACCTAGCCAGCTTTTATCTCACTAATACCATCGGGCAGAAGGAATTGAAAACCTTGACCATCGGGTTCAAGAACAGCTTTTTCTCAATAAGCATCAGGATTTAGAACACTAAACATTATGACCTCAGCAACTATGATCTTCTATGGATCTTGTCATTGGATGGACTAGACTCTGTTTTGCACTGTTATGGTTAACGAGTATTAAGGTTAATAATATATTGATTCTTGAATATTATATCTTTATCTATGTGTTGTTATGGGCCAGTTATGCAGCAGCAAGTAAGAATTCGATTGTTCTGTTGTCAGTAATTTTAACACAATTAAATGCTTTATGTGGTTCAATACAATTTGTTTTGCAATGTTCCTTCCTACCTCCCAATTCTAAGCCTTCCAAATGATTTCAGTATTTATAATGTTTTTCACAATCCTTTTGGTTTATAAAACTTAACCTCAAGAGATATATTCTAGGAATCTTTTAATGAACTAAGACTTACCTGTTTCAACTATGGCATCTTTGAACATAATACTGTTGGATATTCCATCATTTAGTGATTTAATAATCTCAGAACTCAGCATGCAGAATGAGGTGACACAGATTGAGATGGTTCTCGGTAGTCCAAAATCAACACTTGCAGATTGCAGTGTCGAATCAGTCGCAAAAAGCCAATCATTCATGCCAGACAGTTGAGTGGATTTTTGATCCTATGAAGAAATACTTCAGTATTAAATACTACTAAACGTACTAGAATATCAGCTACAAAATTGGATATTGATACACAAGAAATAATATACATTTTCAAAATTCTTTATGCATGGGCATAACAAATGCTATGTTGGGTAATTTAGCTGTCACTAAAATTAGCTGCCAAGCTGATCCTATGCAGCTCTGGCTAAAGAATTTACAAGATTAAACACAGCAAGTATACAGCACACTGGGCTATTTGGCTCAGAGCTTCCAGAAACTCTTTGTAAGAGCAACCCCACCAGCTTATTATCCTACTTTTACTCATATTTATTTAATTTCAAGTACTTATCCAGCTCCCTTTTGAATACCGCAATTGAACTCACCTTTTTCTCCTTTGGTAAACGTAATTCTTTAACTAATCACCCTCCAGTGAAAGTCCTCTGGCCCCTGGCTATTCTGCCAATAGGAACAGCTTCTCCTCATTTATTCTGATTGATCACATGATTGCAAATTTCTCTATATGATATTCTCTCAACCTCCTCTGTTCCAAGACAATCCCAGCTTTTCATCATATAACTAAAAACCCTCATCCCTCTGGACTCATTCTAGTAAACCTACTCTACTTCATTACATATTTCTTAAAGTATGGTACCCAGAGCGTGATACAACACTCACATTGTGGACAAACCGGTATCTTGCAAATACTCATTGTGATCTTGCATTCCCCACTTCTATTTATAAAGCCCAGGATCCAAAATGATTTTTTAAAACCAATTTATATCGGCTGGGTTTGTTTTCCCTGGAAAAATGAGGAGCCTGAGGAATGACCTGATAGAGGTATATTGCAAATAAAAATCCTCACCTATGGTGGGGATGTCTAAAACAAAAGGGCATAGCTTTAAGCTGTGAGGTAGGGGAATTGGAGGAGATTATGAGAGGGATTTTTTTCACACGATGGGTGCCTGGAGTCTGGAATGCATTGTCTCATGAGATGGTGGAGACAGATACCCTCACAACATTAAAAAAAAAACATCCAGGAAAGCATTTGAATTGCCAAGGCATCGAAGGCATTGAATCTTACGCAGATAAATGGGATTAGTGTGGATAGATACATCACAGGCCATGTTCATGGTGAGCTGAAGGGCCTGTTTATGTGATCATATGATTCCATACAGCAAGGGTAACTCTGAACGTATCAGTTTAATTTTCCATCCCATGTTGACTTCCGTCTTTGATTCCCACAATGTTCTAAAGAAACACAATGTAATATCTAGGAAATGCATCTCATCCACTGTCGTGGCATGTTGTATGCTCTGGAATCAATACTGAAGTTTAGATAACTAGCCTCTAGTCTGTGTCAGAACAGTTCCAATGTAAGGATCTGAGGGGATTGATGAAGTGAAGTAAATGAGTATGTAAAGAAAAGCTGTAGGAACTAAAAGGTGGTAAATCCCAGCAATCTAATGATTTTCATCGCACCATTTTGAAGGATGCTGGTAACAACTTCTCTTTTGTGAAGCAAGGAGAAGGAAGAATTACATTTCACATTTTTTTCACCGCTTACAATGCTATGAACGACAGTGATCGCAACTTCTACTGAAGTGTGGATGGCCGTAGAAGCTCATCGGCCCTTTAACAGGTCTTGTTTTTGGTCCTGCTGGAGATCCACAGCCCCCTCCTCACCTGGCAGACCAGGTGGGGGAGACGCTTTAGTCGCCAGCTATCCGACCATGGAACAGGTAGCATGGGATTACATGGTACCCTGGGGGGGGGAACCCCCCCCCCTCCCCCCGCCCCGCGCCGACCTGACCTGGTCGTTAGGAAGTGGCTTCATAATGCACACTCAGTTATCTTCCAAATTCTACAGATTCTGGAATGTAGGGTATTAAATCCTCTATTTAAAGGGAGGGGGATATCAGGGAACACCAGACCTGTAAGCCTAACATCATTACTAAGGAGCTCGTTGGAAACAACAATGAAGGATATCATTATGGGAGACATTGCATAGAATAATAGCATAGAGCAGTCAGCAAGGAGATAGTAAAGGAAAATTAGGTTTGACTAATCTACTGGAGTTCTTTTAGGATATGACTAGTAGATAAAGGAAAAACACTTTGTACTATGCCTCCTATTATTTGACAACCATTTCCTGTACTCGAGTTTGATTGCTGTAATAATAACTGATTCTTCACTCTGAATTTTTCTCTCCCTCCAAAATTTTACATCACAATAGGAATGCCACAAAAATAAAAGTTGCAACAACACCACACTCTGATTCCCTGATTGGTCTTGATTGTGTGCTTAGATATCTGAACTGTGGCCTTACAGACTAACTGTACAGGGGATGTTACAAAGTCAGTAGGTCTGAACTATGGCTTTTTCTATTTTTTTGAATATTTACCTGAAAATATTTTGAAGTTGAAAATTACTTGTGCTGAGCTAACAAGAGGAATTAATTTCCAAATGAACAATATTTTCTATAGATCAGAGATAATGCTCTTTGAGAATTGATAAAGTTCAACATCAATTCACTTTGGTTAAATAGCAACTGAACAAGTAGGAAGAATTGCCTTTGTACTACCATGAGTTCCTCTGCATAGTAGGAATTGTGTTTTACCTGCATCAAACTCTTCAGAATTATGAAAAAGAAAGCATATTTCTATTTGGATTGTGTTTTTCATACTGGCAAGATCTTGTCAAGCACTTAGCAGCCGATATAGTATGTTTTAAGTTGTAGTGATAGATAAGTAATAATATAAAAAATACAGCAGCAGTTAATTCTGATACAGCAGGATCTCACAAACTGTATCCAATTAAGACAGCAGAACTGGCTTCATTTTTGATGCCTCATATATGAAGGGCAGTGATTCCCCAGAACCTTCTGATTCAGCATGTACCATATCAAACATTTACTCAGTAACTTCCAAGAGAGCAAATAACTATAATAACATATTTTGGCATTTTAAAAGTATTTTTTAATCTGTTCATACCTGGACTTTTCTGTAAATGACTTCTGCTTTGAAACTACATCGTTGATTTTCAGGAATCTGCTGAAATTTGATTGGAAGCAATGCAATAGTTAATTAACCACAATTGTACATTAGTTAAAACATATATTGATATTTGCTGCATAATAAAGCTAACACTTTAAATAATCCAGTAATTACATAATACCCTCACATTGAATTATATAAATGTGAGTTGCTTTATTGAAATGTTTGGCAAATTAATTTTGCTGAAAGAAAGGAATTGTTGAAATGATTACCTTTACCATTTTCCAGCTACTAAGATACCATTGAGCTGTGTTAAAATGGTGTTGACAGTTACAAATTTCAGGCTTGCCTTTAATATTCTCATCAGTTGATTATTTCTGTATACTAGAAAGATATCTTATGATTCCTACTTTCTAACCCGAGTTCATTTCTAGCTATAAAGTGCAATGACATTCCCTAGAGGCATGAAATATACTACTTAAATGCATGTCTTGCAAGGGAAAATCTAACAATTATGACAGCCAAGATCATTACAACTTTTTGGGTCTCCTCCCAATAACACCTAGTCACCATTGATCAGAAGTTCAAGTGAGTTTATTGTCATGTGTCCCTGATGGGACAATGAAATTCTTGCTTTGCTTCAGCACACAGAACATAGTAGGCGTTTACTACAAAAAAAATCAGTGTGTCCATTTATCATTATATAAATACATACACACATGAATAAATAAACTGATAAAGTGCAAATAACAGATAATGGGTTAATTTTACTTCGGAGTCACGTGAGTGATTCCGTGAAGACCCGCCAGGCCGCATGCGCACCAGTACGTCAGCCGCATTGACGCACGGAGGCTCCTCCAGCGGTAAGTATGCAGACTCCAGGTAAGTTATAAACTTTTGACTGGAATTTGAATCTGTGCTGGCCGGTACGCTATATCGAGTGCTAGCATGGAAAAAATAGGGAAGGGAAAGCGGTGCGTTTCAACCGGCCGCGGCAGTCTAGGCTTGGAAGCCCTGCCTCATACCCTGTTCAGTCGCTAAGTACAGAAACAGCGACTGCAGACTTAGTGCTACACAGCACAGAGCCGTTGCCATTAGGGCACTAAGGCAACCGAAAAGTCTGCTAGGCCTATGGAGTCGGGGGATGATTCCTCACCGGGGCTGGATAGAGTGCGTACACGCCTATCCCAAGTGGAGAAACTGTTGCATACAGTCCTCCAAAGAACTTCACTCCAAGAGAAGGAGTGTCAGCGCTTAGAAAAAGAAGCGCCAGCAGCAACAGTGCTGCCAGAGAACCCCTTTCAATTTGAAGGCAGTGCAATGGGCCAGATTAGTCCTGAGCCCGATTCTGATGGGGAAGTTCAGCCAGGAGAAACAGAGTTACCAGATGTTCCACCACTGGCACTTCCATTTGCTGTCCCATCAGGAGCAGGGGAGCCGCTAGGTGAAAAGCTGGCTACCACAATAAATTACATGGTGTCTCATCAGCTTCAGGAGCTTACTATGGACGAGACAGCCAAAAACACTAGCCTCCAAGCAACTGTGAGGTGTTAAGAGTTCCAACGGTGAATCAAGTCATATGGGGTCAGATGTGACCCGGCATGCGAAGCCAAGAGATAAAAATGCAGAGAATTTTAAAGTTATTGGCTGCTGGTATTACAGCATTTGCAAGAACAATGGATGGTGGTTTTGTGACCAGAACACACCAAGAGGCTCTAGGGTTGTTATGCAACACCCATTTTGAGATCAATGGTCTCAGGAAAAGAGCAATAAGGCCCACCATTAATCCTAGATATGTTGTGCTTTGTAAGCCAGCAAATATTCAACCGCATGATCTGCTGTTTGGCACAGATCTTACCAAGCAGGTCAAAGAAATAAATGAAGACGCTAAAACAATGAGTCTGATGAGACCAATGATGCTCGGCAGACAGCTGAAGAGAAAGTATCCCTACAGAACCACCTCAGCATCCGGGGCTACTCCAGGGACAAGCCGGTCCTCAGCACAGGGACGTGGATGGTATCCCTCGGCGGGAGCACGAGCAACTATGGGGGCCACTGCCAGAGGCTGGAGTCAGCAGGGTGTACCAGTTACCAGGGAGGTAAGTGGACCTGGTTCTCATAAAAATATATTAAATGTAACTCAAGAAAAAAATGGTGGTAGATTATGGCTTTTTTATAACGAATGGAAGCAGCTTACTTCAAATCTATTTATCAGGAGTGTAAATCAAGGGTTTCGGATTGAATTTATTCCAAATGGTGGTTTACCTTTCCAACATGTTTCTATTAGAACACTTTATTTTTCACAAACAGTGGTAATAGAGGTTCAAGATGAACTCACAAAATTATATAACAAAGGTGTAATTAAAAAGACGGATCATCAAGTCCATAAATTTGTGTCAAATATTTTTCCCCGTCCCAAAAAGGACGGAGGATGTAGAATCATTTTGGATCTAATAAAATTAAATCCATTTGTACTCTATAGACACTTTAAAATGGAAACATTGGTTACGGCCAAGCAACTCATTTCCAGAGATTGTTATATGGCTACAATAGATCTGAAGGACACTTATTATTCAGTGCCTGTTCATTGCGAGCATAGAAGGTATTTTAAATTCATTTGGATGAATCAATTATGGCAGTATAGGGCACTGCCGAATGGATTGACCTCAGCTCCTAGAGTATTCACTAAATTGTTACAACCAATTTTGGGGTTGCTTAAAGGTCAGGGCCATGTAATTATGGCTTATCTGGATGATATTTTAATAATTGGACAAACAAAAGCATTAGCTGAAATATCAGTGGCAATTGTCAAATCCACATTTGAAAAGTTGGGGTTTGTCATTCATTTGGAAAAATCCAAACTAATGCCAATTACCACAATTGATTATTTGGGGTTTTCAATTAACTCAATCAAAATGGTGAATACTTTGCCAAGTGAAAAAAGTACAGAGCTAATTGAGGATTGTGTAATACTTTTAAACAAGCATAAACCGTCAATTAGGCAAGTGGCAAGGCTTCTTGGGAAAATGATAGCAGCCTTTCCAGCAGTCCAATTTGGGCCTTTGCATTATCAGCAATTACAAAGAGCAAAAGAACAGGTACTTAAGGTACAATTTGGGCATTATGATAGGCCCATGCAATTATCAGCAGAAGCAATTACTGATATTTTATGGTGGATTCAACATGTCTCCAGTAGTTTTAGCACAATAGAGCTGGAACAACCTTCCATGGTCTTGCAGACTGATGTTAGTGCACTTGGATGGGGTGCCACAGATACAAATTCAAGTTGTGGAGGAAGATGGAGTATGGAAGAAGCTTTGCTGCTGCAGACATGGGGAATTAACCATTTAGAGCTTTTAGGAGCATTTTATGGGCTCAAAGCTTATTGTTCTAACAAGAGCAGTCTGCATGTTCAGCTCCAAATTGATAACACCACAGCAGTCGCATATGTCAATCACATGGGTGGTATCAAGTCGGTATCTTGTGACAGACTGGTAAACCAAATCTGGATCTGGTGTATTGATAAACACATTTGGCTCAGCTATTTATCTGCCAGGAAAATTCAATACAGTGGCAGACACCAGGTCACGGAAGTTGCATGACAACATAGAGTGGATGTTGAATCACGATGTGTTCAAAGACATCATTGGCAAATATGGAACACCAGATGTCGACTTGTTTGCATCTTGACTAAACCACCAGCTTCCCAAATATGTGTCATGGGAACCAGATCCTGGGGCAGTAGCGATTGACGCTTTCTTGCTGAATTGGGGTGGTATGTATATTTATGCATTTCCCATCTTTCTGTCTCATAAATCGATGTCTGCTTAAAATCAAGCAGGACAATGCTTCAGGGGTACTCGTGATACCCAACTGGCCTACTCAGCCATGGTATCCTTTGATCCGACAGCTGATGACACGACCTCTGATGGCAGTTCCTAAACAAAGGAATTTATTGGTGCATCCAGTGACTGCCGAATGCCATCTGTTGTATGACCGTATTGATTTGTTAATTTGCAGATTCTAAGAAGGCCATATCTGGGGCATGGATTGTCGGGTCGAACTGTTGACATGCTTACTGCGTCTTGGAGATTGAGTACTCAAAAGCAGTATTTTTGTTATGTAAAGAAATGGGAAGTTTACTGTGAACAAAATGATATTGATTATTGTACAGCGCATATTTCACATGTTTTGGAATTTTTGTCAACTCTCTACTATGATGAAGGACTAAGTTATAGTGCAATCAATACAGCAAGAAGTGCTTTGTCATCATATTTAGTGATGAAGTCAGACAAACATTCAATTGGATCTCACCCTCTTGTGGTTCGATTAATGAAGGGCATTTTTAATCCCAGACCTCCCAAACCTAGATATATGGCCATTTGGGATGTGAGTATGGTCCTTAGAAAACTACATGAGTGGTTTCCTATCTCATCTTTGTCTTTGACCAAAATTACCATAAAGGTGACCATGCTTATGGCGTTGGTTTCAGCACAAAGGGTACAGACGTTAACAAAAATTACAGTTAGACAGAATGGAAACTGCTGCGGACAATGTTACGTTTTACATTTATGATCTCCTCAAACAAAGCAGGCCAGGTTTAAAATAGTATTTGCAGCATATCCTACGGATCCATCCTTTGTTAAATATTTTTATCATAGAAACATATTTATGAAAATTACAATGTTTTACATAAACGAAAATACATCATTATATACTTTCATAATATTAATAATATTGATATTATTACTAATATTAAAATTTAGGACTGTATGCTTCTATACGCTTTTTTAATTACTTTTTATAAAGTGGGAAAAGATAGAGCTAAATAATGAAGAAAATATGAAAGCGAATGGAGTATTAATCATTAATCCGTCATTGGAGATATAGGCATGATTTATTATATATATTTCTTCATCCATTCTAATATTCAGGCCTCAGTCAAGCCCTCGTACCAAGCCGTTATGACTCTGTAAATAGTCAATATATGGAGACCATATTCCTCTGAAGAGATCTAACCTGCCCATTAGGACAAGCCTCAATCTCTCCAAATTCCAAAATTGTAATATTAATTTTTTCCCAGTTATTAACCCATAATCAATAAAAATTATTTGATTTGTTGTTACTAATTGTTCTGTTTCCAGTATTCCTAGTATTATTACCTTTGAATCAGGTATCAAAGTTATATTAACAACTTTTGAAATTATCCTAAATATTTCAATCCAGAATTTTGTAATTTTTATACAGTTTATAAATGAATGTGACAAATTGGCTTCTAAATGTTGACATTTATCACATATAGGAGATACTTTTGGGAACATATTATGTAATTTGGATTTTGAATAATATAGTCTATGTAATATTTTAAACTGTATAAGAGAGTGTTTAGCATTTAGCGAACAATATGTATATGCTGTAAACTATCATCCCATACTTCTGGTCTAATAGTTTGGCAATTCATTTTCCCAAGATTGTCTATGTATTTCTGTTGATGGAGCATCACCTTCCAATAAGATGTTATATATATATATGAAATCATTTTTTCTGTATTCGGATGTTTATTCAAACATTCATCTAATATTTCTGTCTTTCTATTTCTGAGTTCTTGCGTATTTGCTTTAACATAATCTCTAATTTGTAAATATCTAAAGTAATCTTTAGAGTGTAGTCCATAAATTTGTTGTACGTCTTGAAATGAAAGGAAAGAGTTTTCCCTAAAGAGATCACCGATCTTAATAATTCCATTATTTTTCCATTGTAAAAAAGCTTTATCCATCATTGAAGGTTTAAACGTAACATTATTTACAATGCTAAGAGATAGCGGTATAGATTTTAGTTTTAATGTTTTCTTTATTTGTTTCCAAATACGTATTCCACTTCCTATTATTGGGTTATCACTATAAGTTTTCTTAGCTAGATTAATATTAGCGAATATTATAGAACTAATTTCAAAAGGAGAACAATCTTCTTTTTCCATATTTAACCAAGTTGGTTGGTTATCTATTTCTTCTAACCAAAAATTCATATTTTTAATGTTAACTGCCCAATAATAAAACATAAAATTTGGTAGAGTTAGACCTCCGTTTATTTTTGATTTACATAAATGTTTTTTATTTATTCTATGGCACTTATAATCCCAAATGAAGTTAATGACTAAGGAGTCCATCTTTTTAAAGAAATTTTTAGGGAGATATATCGGGATTGATTGGAAAAGGTATAATAATTGTGGAAGAAACACCATTTTGTTTATATTAATTTTGCCTATCATTGAAATAGGTAATGTTTTCCAATATAAAATATTCTTATTTAATTTGTTCAATAATAATGGGAAATTAGCTTTAAATAATGAGTCAAATCTTTTTGTTACGAAAATTCCAAGATATTTAATTTTTTCATTTGTTATCTTAAAAGGGAATTGTTGTAATATGTGTAAATTGTTTACCGTTATTGGCATAAGTTCACTTTTATTCCAGTTAATACTATATCCTGAATAGGATCCAAATTCAGTTATTAATTCAGTTTTGTGACGTAAAGTAACATCATCGCATATAAAGAAATTTTATTTTTAGTGTCTCTAGTATCGTATCCATATATTTCCGGATGTGATGTCACCCTCAGAGCTAGCGGTTCTATTGCCAGTGCAAACAATAAAGGGGATAAAGGGCAACCTTGTCTACAACCTCGAGATAAATTGAATTTAGGTGATAACATTTGGTTTGTTATTATTCTAGCTGTCGGATTTGTATATAGCAATTTGATCCAGGTAATAAACTTTTCTCCCAATTTAAAAGCTTCCATAACCGAGAACAAAAAAGGCCATTCCACTTGATCAAAGACTTTCTCTGCATCTAACAAAATAACTACTAGATCCTTATTAATATCTCTTTTCGAGTATATAATATTGAATAACCGTCTCAAATTATATGAATAGTATCGTTTTGATATAAATCCTGTTTGATCAGGGTGAACTAATTTATTAACAACTGAACTTAACCTTTGTGCTAATATTTTAGTTAATATCTTTTGATCAGTATTTAGAAGAGCTATTGCTCTAAATGACCCTGGTTCATCCAAGTCTTTGTTTGTTTTAGGTAAAAGTGTTATAGTAGATTCATTTAATGTTTCTGGTAGTTTTTGCTGTATATATATATATATGTTCATATAATAATTTCAAACGTGGTACAACCTGATCATAAAATATTTTATAAAATTCCGAGCCAATGCCGTCTGGTCCCGGTGTTTTACCCTTTTTTAATGATCTGATAGATTCTTGGATTTCTTTTATCGTGATATCAGCATTCAGTAACTCTATATTTTGTGAATCCAACCCTTTCAGGTTACATTTTTTTAAGAATGCTTCAATTCCTATTTTATTATCTGTTGTTTTCGCAGTGTATAAGTTTTTATAATATTGCATAAATCTTTCATTAATATCTTTAGGCTGTGTTAACAATTCGCCATTATGTGATTTAATCCTATGGATTATTTTTTTCAGCTTCCATTTTCCTTAGTTGACGAGCCAATAATTTTTGAGGTTTATCACCGAATTCAAACTGTAATTGTTTAGTATGTTGATAAAGTTTAACGACTTGGTCTGTAAATATTTTATTTAATTTATATTTCAATGCTGCAATTTTATTATGTAATATAGTAGTTGGATTCATTGCATTCTGTATATCTAATTGTTTAATCTCCTTTTCCAAATCTTGCTGATCCTTACGATTCTTTTTATTATGAAATGCTTGAGAGGAAATCATGATTCCCCGTAAGTATGCTTTAAATGTTTCCCATAATAAGGAACAGGATATTTCCGGTTTATCATTTATTTTGAAAAAAATCTTAATTTGTTCTGTGATATATTCCTGAGTAATTTTATTTTCTAATATTTGTGGGTTAAATCTCCACTGTTCTGATTTTTGTAGTATACCATTTATTTTAATCTTGAATGTTAATGGTGCATGATCTGAAACTATAATATTATGATAATTCGATTTATAAGTAAGTGAGATAAGTTTAGCGTCCACCAAAAAAATAATCTATTCTTGAGTAAGTTTTATGTACTGACGAGTAAAAAGAGTATTCTCGTCCAGAAGGGTTTTCAATTCTCCAAACATCTTTGATATTAGTAGTTTCCCTATATGCATTTAATAAATCACTAGAATGTGATTTAGTTTTCCTTTGCCTTGTAGATCTATCTAAATATGGATCTAGTGTACAATTAAAGTCTCCTCCAATTATTAGATTGTGTTGTGTTAATTCCGGGATATTATTAAATACCTTCTTAAAAAACAATGGGCTATCGAAATTTGGTCCATATACATTAACAAAAATCATTTTTTGTGTATTTAATTCTCCTATGACGATAATGTATCTTCCATCTTTATCAGTTATAGTTGATGTATGTTTAAATAAAATACCTTTACGAAATAATATTGCTACGCCTCTTGATTTATGCGTAAAAGAGTGATACATTTTATCTATCCATTTAGCTTTCAATCTATGTTCAGCATCTTTTTTTAGATGGGTTTCTTGAATAAAAATTACATCAGCTTTATTTGCCTTTAAATGTGCAAAAACTTTTCCTCTCTTAATCGGTTAATTAATACCTTTAACATTCCAACTACAAAACGTTATTCCTTCATTCCCTATATTTATTTTTGAGTCTTGCATCTTTTGACTACGGAGGTATAGAAATACAATATTTAAGACTTATTTAAACATCTAATTATTATAAACAAGAGGAACAAAAAAAAAGAAAATATCAAAATACATATTTTGAACTTAATTAAAAATCTAACAATTTTAAACAGAAAAAACACACACAAAAAAAAATTAAATAAAAAGAGGAAAGAAAAAAATCCATCCAACAAAAAGAAAACAGAAATTAAGAATGAAAATAAAAAATTGCTGGCAAAAAAGAAAAATATCCAAATAAAATCAATCCCTAATTTTAACCCTATTCATTCCAACATAGAAAATCATTAATTATTAGTAATAGTGATTAATATTAATTAGTAAAAATGGTGTTAGTAAAAATACCGTGGTGAGTCTGTAATATGTGTTAGTTATTTATATTGGTAGTGTAATGATGTTAGTTATTAGTATCCAAATGAAGTTTTCCGATCCACTTCTTTCTCCGACTTCCATCCAACGTTGCCCAGTTCAGTCCAGTCCTGCATTGTTTTATGGAGTCTTGCGAAGTCTTGGAGATTCTTTTAGCATTCTTAAGAGTCAATATATTTGAAAGTAGCTGCTTCTCAGGTCTGGATCTGGCGCGCAAATTCTATTGCTGTTGCTGGGTTGGAAAAAAAAAGCTCCTCGTTTTTGAAGGTAACTCTTAGAGTAGCTGGATAATTCAGGCCTTATCTTAAGTGTGCCACTCCTCTCATAAGACTTTTAGCCTCGTTGAATGCTTTCCGTTTCCTGGAAACTTCTGCAGGATAATCTTTGGTAGATACTGATCCTGTGACCTAAAATTCCAGGTTTCTATTTCTCGAGGATTTCCGCATTATCTCATCCAAGACAAAATCGTATTGTAGCTTTATAATCATTTGTCTTGGAGGGGCATTTGCTCTTGTCTGACGTCTTCTGACTCTGTGAGCACGGGCTAATAAAGGCTTTTGTTCCAGAGATAAAACCTGTTGTAATAAGTTCGCAGTAAATTCTCGAGGATCTTCATCTTTCTCTCGTCCTTCAGGAATACCTGCAATTCTTAGGTTTTGGCTTCTCTGGCGACCTTCTAGCTCAGTACATTTTTCAGATATTTTAGTCAATAAGTTCATTAGACGTTCGTTTTCTGTAATCAGCTTTGCTGTAGTCAAAGCACTGGTAGCAGCTAGTTCTTCAAGGCCTTTTATACTGACCGTCTGTTGTTCCAGTACGTCTTCCATAGGATTTTTGACCTTTTCAATTTTATTATCCATCTCCTTTCTCATTTCGTTCATCATTTCTATAATTTCCTTCTTCAAATCTTCCGATATTTTCTTGGTCTTATTATTAATATTTAAATTCGTTTCCTGTTGAAATTCTTTCATTTGAGTATTCATCTTGTTCATTTGAGTATTCATCTGGTTTATTTCTTCCCTTAAACCAGCAATTTCGTGAGAAATGAAAGCTTTCAATTCTTCACTTTCCGCTTTTTTGCCTGTTCTTTTCGATACATCTTCCTGGGATGAGGTCCTACCTGAGTCCGAGGCTTCGGTTAGGCCTTCTGCCTGTCTCTGCCGGGTTGGTTCGACTTTTCTGTTTATCGGTAGGGCTGCGTGTTGTAGCCATAACTAGTCGCGCGCCTGATGACGTCACTCACAACAATCGGTGCAGAAACGGCAGGCAGCAGGCAGCAGGTAGGTCCGTTAATCCCCCGTTTTTTCCCGTTTTTTTCACGGAGCTGGCTGGCGTTGTCCTCTAGCCCTCCAAAGCGCCACCGGAAGCTACGGACCCATCCTTATGCGTAAAAACACATTTGATGCAATACATTGCAGCTACAGAGAGTTTACGTAACATGGAGATAGGATTGTTTATCAGTTATGAAAAAACACATAAAAGAGTGTTAGTTAACAATATTTCGAGATGACTGAAACAAGTTTTGATTGATGCAGGTATTAACACAGATGTGTTTACATCTCATTCCACTAGGGCAGCAGCTACTTCGGCGGCCAAAGCGAAAGACGTGGCCGTCGACCATATTATGGCGGCCGCCGGATGGGCAAATGAGCTGATGTTTCAGAATTTTTATCATCGGCCGATTGTTGATCCAGGGCTGTTTGCTAATGCCATTTTAAGTTCTGTTTAAGTGCCCTGGTATTAAAGAGTACTGTTGTTTGTTTATGTTATTAAATAAACCCCATTACTACATTGAATGCAATGTTACTACTAATGCATTATTTCTCATTCGAGTCAATCAATGGTGGGATGCCGAGTTTGTAATCTGCGGCATGAAATCACAAAGCTTTGAACTCTTCACGGAATCACTCGCGTGACTCCAAAGTAAAATAGTAAGATTAAATGAGAACTTACCAGTTTGAAGTTTGATCTTGATTTTATGAGGAGTTACGTTGGTGATTACGTGCCCGCCATGTCCAACCCTCTCTCATAAAGGATCATATGGTAGTTCTCGTGTCACTGATCTTACTATGTATTTCGGTGTTGTTTTTTGTGATTTCATACCGCTGCTTTGAAGATTGGTGCGCATGCGGCCTGGCGGGTCTTCTTCACGTAATCACCAACATAACTCCTCATAAAATCAAGATCAAATTTCAAACTGGTAAGTTCTCGTTTAATCTTACTATTAATGGTCAGAGTTTTGGCTGAGCCAGGTTTAATAGCCTGATGGCTGTGGGGAAGTAGCTATTCCTGAACCTGGTCGTTGCAGTCTTCAGGCTCCTGTACCTTCTACCTGAAGGTAGCAGGGAGATGAGTGTATGGCCAGGATGGTGTGGATCCTTGATGATGCTTCCAGCCTTTTTGGGGCAGCGACTGCGATAAAGCCCCTCGATGGAAGGAAGGTCAGAGCCGATGATGGATTGGGCAGTGTTTACTACTTTTTGAAGTATTTTCCTCTCCAGGGCTCTCAAGTTGCCGAACCAAGCCACGATGCAATCGGTCAGCATGCTCTCTACTGTGCACCTGTAGAAGTTAGAGAGCGTCCTCCTTGACAAACCGACTCTCCGTAATCTTCTCAGGAAGTAGAGGCGCTGATGTGCTTTCTTGATAATTGTATTAGTGTTCTCGGACCAGGAAAGATCTTCACAGATGTGCATGCCCAGGAATTTGAAGCTCTTGACCCTTTCAACCATCGACCCGTTGATATAAACGGGACTGTGGGTCACAATCCTACTCCTTCCAAAGTCCATAATCAGTTCCTTGGTTTTGCTGGTGTTGAGGGCCAGGTTATTATGCTGGCACCATATGGACAGTTACTCGATCTCTCTTCTATACTCTGACTCATCCCCATCAGTGTTACGTCCCACAACAGTGGTGTCGTCAGCGAACTTGATGATGGAGTTCGCACTGTGACCGGCTATGTAGTCATGAGTATAGAGTGAGTACAGCAGGGGACTGAGCTCGCAGCCTTGAGGTGCTCCCGTGCTGATTGTTATTGAGGCTGACACATTTCCACCAATACGAACAGACTGTGGTCTGTGAATGATGAAGTTGAGGATCCAATTGCAGAGGGATGCGCAGAGACCCAGTTCTGTGAGTTTGGTAAACAGCTTGGAGGGGATGATTGTGTTAAATGCCGAGCTGTAATCAATGAATAACAGCCTGAGTTTTTGTTGTCTTTTGAAGGTTATACAGATCAGTCATATAAAAAACAGCAGATTCGAATCGGGCCTATCTTATCTCCTCAGCCAAGGTGTTTAAATGACATAGCTTTTGACTTTCTATCATCTGCCAGGCATCCCAAATAAGCATCAGAATCCCTCTGATGAGGAATCCAACTCCATAGTCTGATACATCCAACTCCAAAAGCACTCAAGAAGCTCAAGACAAAGCAGCATGTTCGACAGGTAAACCATTCACCATCGCACACATACATTTCCTGCACCACTGGCACACTGTGCCTACAAATGTGCACTTTCCACAAAATCTACTGGCAACATCCTTTTTGGCAGCACCTTCCAATGCCACACTAGCTACCACCAAAAAGGACAAGACTAACAGGTGCAATGGAGACAGTCCACATTGTACCTCCTACTTTTTGATCACTGTTCCTTCAGCATTGGCAGGGCTAAATCCTAGAATTCCCTCCCAATAACACTGTTCAAGCAGATTCACCAGAATAACTGCAACATACTGCTGCTACTTCTCAGGACAATTAGGGAGAGGCAATAAATGCTGGCATCTCCACACCACATTAAAATATCATGATTATCAACTGAAGGTACAGTATAAGAGTCAAAGCAGACTCAATTACATTATTAAATTTCCAAAAATATGATGAGGGGTGGAATTTCAAACCTCTTACATATTTAGCTTCCAGCTCTGGGCTCCTGAATCAAGCTCTGCAGTTTATTTTTTTCAAAAGCTACTGAATTCAAGCATAGATCTATTTATCAAGATAATACTGAAGGGAGTGAACAATGAAGGGAATGGATGTTTCCTGGATGTGAAGAGGATGTTTCCACTAGTGGGAGAGTCTAGGACTAGAGGTCAGCCTCAGAATTAAAGGATGTTCTTTTAGGATGGAGATGAGGAACATTTTCTTTAGTCAGAGGGTGGTGAATCTGTGGAATTCTTTGCCATATAAGGCTGCGGAGACCAAGTCAGTGGATACTTTTAAGGCAGAGATAGATAGATTCTTAGTTAGTGCATGCGTTAGAGGTTATGGGGAGAGGGCAAGAGAATAGGAGGGAGAGATAGATCAGCTATGATTGAATGGTGTAGAATGGGCAGAATGGCCCAATTCTACTCCTATCACTTATGGCTTTATGACCCAATATTCAGTCAAAAATAAATTAAACAGCACCAGAAAATAGAAACAGATATTGGGACATGCAGTTAACATATGTTCAAATGCACCATGAAAGTTTTGTGCACTGTTCATTACACTTCAATGACTCATCAGATGACAAACTTCTAAGAGCTGATAAATGTCTCAGCACTGAGTTCTAATTTGGGGAATGAATAGCACTTTCATGGACTACTTTAAACCAGTCTGTTCCTCTGAATACGTAGATGCATTCTACTTCAAGAACAAGTTAGAATGAGTGCAGCAGCAAACACAACCTGGTCAAATGGTATGGACAGCGTAGAAGAAGGCAATCATTAACATTTCCATTGCTGTCTAGGACAATTGCTGGGAGAAGGGCAATAAAGGGTAGGATGTGATTTATCTCTTGGGACCTCCTTCTTACGTATGGCATGCACAGCCTAAAGTTGGAGATCAAGAATAGACATCCAGGCCAAGAAAAGCATCAGTTACTGGATGGATGGCTTTGATGCCTCCAGGGAAAAACCTCAGTGACTTATGGAGTGGTCTGGTCTGTATGTCTGCAGTCGGAAGCAGGACTGTCTGTCACCCCCCACTTATGCAGGTGATGGGCTTTTCTTGAATGGAGGGTGCAGATTCTGTTCAGGGTTAGCCATTGCTTGCAAAGGAGATCAAAACCCGGTGGTTTCACTGTGGGGGTCTGTGCTGACCTCTCCGTTGTTGGTGTTGGCATCTTTCCAGAGGCCCAGGAGCCGTTGGAGCAAGAAGAGGAGTCTCCGGGCGGTGAGTTTAAAAATCGAGCGCGGGGCTTTGTTTGAACAGAGGCCCAGGAGCCGTTGGAGCAAGAGGAAGAGTCTCTGGGCGGTGAGTTTAAAAATCGAGCGCGGGGCTTTGTTTTAACAGAGGCCCAGGAGCCGTTGGAGCAAGAGGAGTCTACGGGCGGTGAGTTTAAAAATCGAGCGTGGGGCTTTGTTTTAACAGAGGCCCAGGAGCAGTTGGAGCAAACGGAGGAGTCTACGGGCGGTGTTTAAAAATCGAGCGTGGGGCTTTGTTTTAACAGAGGCCCAGGAGCCGATGGAGCAAGAGGAGGAGGAACTCAAATCTGTAACGTTCCACACAAGTGTTCTGGTGGAAGCAGCTGATTGGGTGCAACCCCTGGTTTGCATTAAAGGTAAAGTGAGCTAAAGGTACAGTAAGCGAAAGGGTTCAGTGAGTTAAGGGTACAGTGCTTTTTAGTAAAGGTTAGTTTAAAGTATTAAGATTTTTATAGTGTGAGTGAGTTGATTTAATTTGGGGGCAAGCCATGTCATTTGAGATCGGCCCCATGGTTTGCTCATCCTGCAACATGTGGGAGATCAGGAATTTGGTCGGTGTCCCTGGTGACTACATTTGCAGGAAGTGTGTCCAGCTGCAGCTCCTGACAGACCGCAGTGAACGATTGGAGCTGTGGTTGGATTCATAGTGGAGCATCCACGATGCTGAGAAGCTCGTGAATAGCACATACAGTGAGTTGGTCACACCGCAGGTGAAGCGGACAGAAAGGGAACGGGTGGCCATTAGCCTGCGTAGCAATAGGCAGGTGGTGCAGGAGTCCCTGTGGTCATCTCCCTCCTAAACAGATATATAATTTTGGATACTATTGGGGGAGATGGCTCATCAGGGGAAGGCAGCAGCAGCCAAGTTCATGGCACCATTGGTGGCTTTGTGGCACAGGAGGGGGGAAAGAAGAGTGGAAGGGCTATTGTAATAGGGGATTCAATAATAAGGGGAATAGATAGGCGTTTCTGCGGCCGCAAACGAGACTCCAGGATGGTATGTTGCCTCCCTGGTGCAAGGGTCAGGGATGTCCCTGAACGGCTGCAGAACATTCTGGAGGGGGAGGATGAACAGCCAGCTGTCTTGGTGCACATTGGCACCAACGATATTGGTAAAAAACGGGATGAGGTCCTACAAAGCAAATTTAGGGAGCTAGGAGATAAACTTAAAAGTAGGACCTCAAAGGTAATAATCTCTGGACTCCTACCAGTACCACGTGCTAGTCAGAGTAGAAATAGGAGGATATTGAAGTTGAATACGTGGCTTGAAAAATGGTGCAAGGGGGAGGTTTTCAAATTTCTCGGGCATTGGACCAGTTCTGGGGGAGGTGGGACCAGTACAAACAGGACGGTCTGCACCTGGGCTTGAAGGAAACCAATGTCCTTGGGGGAGTGTTTGCTAGTGCTGTCAGGGAGGATTTAAACTAATGTGGCAGGGGGATGGGAGCATGAGCAGAGAGACAGAGGGATGTAAAATGAGGGTAGAAGCTATAGGTATCAAGGTGAAAAGTAAAAGTGTCAGGCAGAAAAATCCAGGGCAAAAATCAAAAAGGACCGCTTTTCAACATAATTGTATAAGGTGTAAGAGTGTTGTAAAAATAAGCCTGAAGGCATTGTGTCTCAATGCAAGAAGCATTCGTAATAAGGTGGATGAGTTGAATGTGCAGATAGTTATTAATGAATATGATATAGTTGGGATCACGGAGACATGGCTCCAAGGTGACCAAGGCTGGGAGCTGAACACCGAGGGATATTCAATATTCAGGAGGGATAGACAGAAAGGAAAAGGAGGTGGAGTAGCGTTGCTGGTTAGAGATGAGAATAACGCAATAGAAAGGAAGGACATTAGCTTGGAGGATGTGGAATCGATATGGGTAGAGCTGCGAAACACTAAGGGGCAGAAAACGCTAGTGGGAGTTGTGTACAGGCCACCTAACAGTAGTAGTGGCCTTGGGGATGGCATCAAACATGAAATTAGAAATGCGTGCAACAAAGGTAAAACAGTTATAATGGGTGACTTCAATCTACATATGGACTGGGTGAATCAAATTGGCAGGGGTGCTGAGGAAGAGGATTTCTTGGAATGTATGCGGGATAGTTTTCTAAACCAACATGTAGAGGAACCAACGAGAGAGCAGGCTATTCTAGACTGGGTACTGAGTAATGAGGAAGGGTTAGTTAAACGTCTTGTTGTGCGTGGCCCCCTGGGCAAGAGTGACCATAATATGGTTGAGTTCTTCATTAGGAAGGAGAGTGACATTGTTAATTCAGAAACAAGGGTTCTGAACTTAAAAAAATGTAACTTTGAGGGTATGAGACGTGAATTGGCCAAAATGCACTGGCAAGTGATTCTTAAAGGGTTGACGGTGGATATGCAATGGAAGGCATTTAAAGACTGCATGGATGAACTACAACAATTGTTCGTCCCAGTTTGGCAAAAGAATAAATCAGGGAAGGTAGTGCATCCGTGGAGAACAAGGGAAATCAGGGATAGTATCAAAACTAAAGACGAAGCATACAAATTAGCCAGAAAAAGCAACCTACCAGAGGGAGAAATTCAGAGTCCAGCAGAGGAGGACACAGTGCTTAATTAGGAAAGGGAAAATAGATTATGAAAGAACACTGGCAGGGAACATAAAAACAGACTGCAAACGTTTTTATAGATATGTGAAGAGAAAAAGGTTAGTTAAAACAAATGTAGGTCCCTTGCAGTCAGAAACTGGTGAATTGATCATGGGGAGCAAGGACATGGCAGACCAATTGAATAACTACTTTGGTTCTGTCTTCACTAAGGAAGACATGGATAATCTGCCGGAAATAGCAGGAGACCGGGGGTCAAATGAGATGGAGGAACTGAGTGAAATCCATGTTAGCCGGGAGGTGGTGTTAGGTAAATTGAATGGATTAAAGGCCGATAAATCCCCAGGCCCAGATAGGCTGCATCCCAGAGTACTTAAAAAGGGAGGGAGAAAACGGGGAATTACAGACCAGTTAGTCTAACATCGGTAGTGGGGAAAATGCTAGAATCAGTTATTAAAGATGGGATAGCAGCACATTTGAAAAGTGGTGAAATCATTGGACAAATTCAGCATGGATTTACGAAAGGTAAATCATGTCTGACGAATCTTAAAGCACACGGTATTGGGGGTTCAGTGTTGATGTGGATAGAGAACTGGCTGGCAGACAGGAAGCAAAGAGTAGGAGTAAACGGGTCATTTACAGAATGGCAGGCAGTGACTAGTGGGGTACTGCAAGGCTCAGTGCTAGGACCCCAGCTATTTACAATATATATTAATGATCTGGATGAGGGAATTGAATGCAACATCTCCAAGTTTGCGGATGACACGAAGCTGGGGGGTAGTGTTAGCTGTGAGGAGGATGCTAGGAGGCTGCAAGGTGACTTGGGTAGGTTGGGTGAGCGGGCAAATGCATGGCAGATGCAGTATAATGTGGATAAATGTGAGGCTATCCACTTTGGCGGCAAAAACAAGAGTAGACTATTATCTGAACGGTGGCCGATTAGGAAAAGGGGAGATGCAACGAGACCTGGGTGTCATGGTACACCAGTCATTGAAAGTAGGCATGCAGGTGCAGCAGGCTGTGAAGAAAGCGAATGGTATGTTGGCATTCATAGCAAAAGGATTTGAGTACAAGAGCAGGGAGGTTCTACTGCAGTTGTACAGGGTCTTGGTGAGGCCACACCGGGAGTATTGCGTACAGTTTTGGTCTCCTAATCACACTAAAGACATTCTTGCCATAGAGGGAGTACAGAGAAGGTTCACCAGACTGATTCTGGGATGGTAGGACTTCCATATGAAGAAAGACTGGATTGACTCGGCTTGTACTCGCTGGAATTTAGGAGACTGAGGGGGGATTTTATAGAGACTTACAAAATTCTTAAGGGGTTGGACAGGCTAGATGCAGGAAGATTGTTCCCGATGTTGGGGAACTCCAGAACAAGGGGTCACAGTTTAAGGATAAGGGGGAAGTCTTTTAGGACCGAGATGAGAAGATCATTTTTCACAGAGAGTGGTGAGTCTGTGGAATTTTCTGCCACAGAAGGTAGTTGAGGCCAGTTCATTGGCTATATTTAAGAGGGAGTTAGATGTGGCCCTTGTGGCTAAAGGGATCGGGGGGGTATGGAGAGAAGGCAGGTACAGGATACTGAGTTGGATGATCAGCCATGATCATATTGAATGGCGGTGCAGGCTCGAAGCCCAAATGGCCTACTCCTGCACCTATTTTCTATGATTCCAGGCTCTGCGCCATTCAGTCTTAGAGTCAAACTCTTCCAGGGATTTAACGGAAGACCAGAAGGGTTCGTGGGACTTCAGGCGCATGTTGGGCAGATTGTTCAAGTCAGCTTGGATGGGAAGGTCAGGTTAGCCTCGATAGTGCACCAATCTTTCAACATCCTCTCTCTTTTGCATATGCTGGGAGGGGTGATATGAGAGAGGACAGGGAGCTACTGCAAAGGTGTTGACTTAAGCGTCCCTGTGATGACCCGCATTGCAGAGTTAAGGACAGTGTCAACTTGTTTGGTGTGGCAGCTGTTAGCCCAAGTTGTTGAGCAAAACTTGGCTGTTGAGTAGACTAGGGCTAAGCTTGCGGTACGGAGGGTGTGTGCATTGGATCCCCAGCTGTTGCCTGCAGGTTTCCTGATGATGTTGACCCTTGCTTTCAGTTTATCAGCCACCCTCTTCAGGTATTGGGACCTGATTAAGTGGGGGAAGGTGGGTCAGGGGGCCAATACTAAAAACCAAGGAGGGCTGCTCAAAGTTCAGTGATCTTTCAGCTAATTAGTAGCATTTTTTCCCCCTTGTTGTAACTTTCGTTTTCCTCTTTCAGCATTCAAGCTTCCTTGAGTGAAACAGAAAGAGAAATAAACAGGCCATAATGCCTCTCACATTTCATTTACAACATCACAAGGTGTTTTAAAACTAATTAAGTTCCTCTTTGCATATCTGCAACTATGACTTGAGCATCACTCTTTGAATGTAGGGAAAGTAATCTTTTCACACTTTTCTTTGTAAATCTGCTATTTCTCCGTGGAGGTGCAACACAATATTCTGCACTCTGTTTATTTTCTCATTTGCACTATCTGTTGTACTCATGTCCAATATGATTTGCCTGGATAATATGCAAAACTAAGCTTTTCACCGTATGTCGGTAAACGCGGCAATAATAAACCAATACCAATTTCAAAGGGGCAGTGTACAGCCAACTTCTGTCCACTAAAATGTGAGAAATACCAGATGACCTATTTTCAAAAAGAAACTGATGGATAAATATTAGTAAGCACACCAGGTATGACTCTGCTGGACTTCTTTGAAATGGTGCCACAGGATGTTTCCACCCTGATGAGAGAACAGATGTGGTCTTGGTTTAAAGGTGGCACTTCAACAGTACAGCACTGCATCAGTACTAAACCAGACTGTCAGCCAGAATCACTGAGGCAAAAATGCTTTACACTAGACAGGAAAAAAGATCATGGGAAACAGCTCATAAAGATTAGTGCGTGATGATGCAATAACATTCTGGGGCTTTTCGTGTGGAACTAAGTTCAAGTTACATTTTTTATAAGAGGCTGGATTTTTAATCTAGATTATTATTCATGGCATGGTAAGAAATGTGCTCTCTTCATCAATTTCAGGTTAAAGCAACATGAACTTTTTACTAGAATCAGCAACATAAAGTAAAGCACTGAGACTGAATCAACCACAACACAATAAGTATTTTGTTAAATGTATTATCAGGAGCAGGCTATGAATCAGGCTCCACATAAAACTTGAAATATTTGAAATATGAAATACTTGAAATATGTTGACAGAACATCCAGATACCTGAAGAATATATTTTAAATCGTGTATTGCTGCAGGTCGATAGAGGTCAGATATAGTTTCATTCTGAAGCACCTCCACTCCACCCTCCCCTGGGAGAGGGGCAAGAACATAGCAAAAACTTGGAGCAGGCAGAATTTCGTCAGATACCAAATTTATATGCTAGGATACAAAGAAAAGTACATTACTTTCAATCGATATTACAAATGATAAACCAATCATCCTACAGCATTTTCTATATAAGCATTATGACAAGGGCCATCACCACATGGTGAAAGCTGTCTTGCCCACAGCACCACAACTCAGTAATATTTTATTTACAAAGCAGTTCATGCAATGTTTCTTAACTTTGATTTCCAGCACAAAGTTAAATGATGGACAAAGTTTCAAAAAATAAATTTGTCTGTCCAATACATCGATGGAGTAACACTGTACAATGTTGAGTTATAATTTTATTATTACTGCTTATCAAAGGAGCCAAAACAACATAAATATAGCCAGATCACATTTATAGAGTTGGAGGTATCAAAACAGAAAAAAATAGGCACAAGGACAAGATTTTGTTGCAAGGATGCAAGTTGCCCGTACTTATTGAATTGAATTTAAAAATACTGATATATTCAACAATAGTCCCAGTGGGGACCTGTGGTGAAAAGGTAGTTGGATTCTTTGGTATGTCCAAAATCAAATTCCACTATAAAATAGGGGTAAATATTCTCTGACCTAGCCAGGAATGGCAAAGATAGAACATTTTTGAATATTTAAGAGACATTCAAAAACGAGTCATTGGAAATGTTTAAATTTTGTTTTTAAATGATATTAAATCCTAAAACATGTTGAAACACTTACTTTCAAAACACTCAAATGCTAAAATCAAAAACTCAGAGTGCCTTGGAACCAGATCCAGTATTCAAATAATAGAACCATGAATTCCATCCCCTCTAACCAGTATAAAATCTTTGGAAATTTTACCCACAGAAAGTGGCAAGGAAATACTACAATCTTTTCCTCCATTGGAGGAATGTCCCAATGCTGAATGACAAACCATGAATAGAAACTTCAGGCTTTTTGCTTTTACTTGCATACAAATTCTAAAGTTGGTGTCAGCTGTAGGTTACGAACACCCAACTTACAGTAATTCCTACATATGAATGGGTTTCCATAATATTTAGTTTAGGGTCTTGGAATGTGGGAGGAAACCGGAGCATCCAGAAAAAAATCTACGCTGTCACAGGGAGAACTCCATTCAGATAGCACAATATTATTAAATTTAAATGTAAAATTCGTCTTTGTCCAATTTTAAGAATTATTATTCCTCATCCTTTTCATGTTCTTTTGGCACATTAATTTCAACATTGTGGAGAAATAGTTGTCATATCAAGTGATTTTTACGTATTTTCCAAATTATGGTTAACATTGCCTTATGGACATCAGTAAAACAGAACTAGTTGATACCCAAAAACTCCATGTATATATGGAAACAATGGTGTCAGGATCGAACCCGTGTCTCTGATGCTGTGAGGTAACAGCTCTACCAGCTGTGCCTCTATGCTCATATTGGTGAGACCAAACGTCGACAAGGCAAAGGTTTTGCTGACCATTTGAGTTTGGTCTGCCTGGGCCTGCCAGATCTCCCAGATACCAGCCAATTTTATTCCCCTTCCCATATCAAACATTCTGCCTTTGGCCTCCTCTGTTGCCAGAGTGAGGCCACATGCAAACTGGAAGAACAACATCTTGAATTCTGCTTTGGTAGCTTACAATCCAATAATACGATCATTGATTTTCAGATAACCCACCAACCCACCACACACACTTTTCATTCCATTCCACCTACTCCATTTCCCAGTTCATTTCCCCTCCTCCATTCACTTAGATCCCACCCTTACCTATTCCAAGTTCCCTGCTTTCCTCACCTCCACCTCCTTCCCTTCCACCCACTATCCTTCTTCTGGTTCAACATTTCACTCCCCATCTTTCTTCTTTATCAAATTCCACATCTTTCTTTTTTACCAAATTCCACATACACCCTTTTGCTTCGATCCTTGGTAATTATCTGCATCCATCTGCCAATTACCGTTCCTCATCCAAATCCACCTATCACTTGCCAGTTCTTGCCCCACTCCATCACCTCACCTCTCTTTGCCAGGCTTCTCACCTCCACTCCATCGGGCAGCAGCAGGGTCCTGACCCAACACATCGTCTGCCCATTTCCCTCCACAGATGCTAATTGGCCAACTGAATTAGAAACATCGAAAATAGGTGCAGGAGAAGGCCATTCGGCCCTTTGAGCCAGCACCGCCATTCATTGTATCATGGCTGATCGTCCCCTATCAATAACCCGTGCCGGCCTACTCCCCATACCCCTTGACTCCACTAGCCCCTGGAGCTCTATCTAACTCTCTCTTAATCCATCCAGTGACTTGGCCTCCACTGTCCTCTGTGGCAGGGAATTCCATAAATTCACAACTCTCTGGGAGAAAACGTTTTTTCTCATCTCAGTCTTAAATGACCTCCCCTTTATGTTCCGGTTCCGGTCGAGTGAATGCTGGTGCAGCTGGCTGCCACTGCTCATCGGACTTTTTTGTTTTGTTTTGTTTTGTCTGTTAGCTAATTTTACGCAGCCTACTAACTGTGTGCACTATTATTGTTCGACCAAATGTTTTTCTTGAACTTGTTGGACTGATTATCCTCTGCCGTTGCCCTTGTGGCATTTGTTGATTCTTTTCGGCATCACGTTTAGCTTCCCTGCTGCTGCTGATAGCACCTGTGTCAGCTGTGGTAGCCGGCGTCTCACAGCCTGCTGTCGGATTTAGACGAGCCCACAGCACCACCGGAGCTGCAAGATATGGACGTGCAAAATGCTGCTTTGGATTGTCCTGCTTTTCACCGCAGTGACAGCCACCCCACAGTTATCCTATTCGACAGCAGAACTCCACCAGCGTCGATTCCGCTTCGGGCTTCCTTCCTGCCTCCTCAGCCATCGAGACATTCTCCGTCGACCAAGATACATCCACCGTGGATCCCGCAGGAACATCTACAACAATAACTCCAACTCCATCAGCTCCTTTTGGTCCACAGGTCCTCGGAAACCACACAACACAGGTCGAGCTGCTGACCACAGTGTGTTAGCTCCTCTGCTAGCTGACCCCGCCATTACCTCAAATGGATCCAAATTTGCACTCTTCAACATCAGATCTCTCTCCAACAAAGCCCCTCTCATCTCGGACTTCATTTCGGATTCAAAACTTTGACTTCCTGTGTCTTACTGAGACTTGGCAACAGCCTGATGATTACCTCCACCTCAACCAAGCCATATCTCCTGAGTTTGTTTACATCTGCAAACCCCGCGCTTCCGGGAGAGGAGGGGGTCTTGCACGGCTCTATCGCGAGAATCTCAAGATCTCGTCAGTCTCAGTCACAGAGCCATCCTCGTTCGAAATCCTGACTGCTCAACTACATGGGTGTACACCCACCCTCATAGTGTCTATCTATCGTCCTCCAAAGCCTTCTATTGTTTTTATTAGCGAACTCACTGCTATTTTATCTGACCTATGTTCCATGTCCCCCAATGTCATTTTAATGGGTGATTTCAATATTCATTTAGATAAAAATACTGACACCTTTACTAAAGATTTTATTTCTGTTCTGGATAGTTTTGGCCTCACTTAGTACATCGATTTCCCAACCCATAATAAAGGCCATATTATAGATTTAGTCTGTTGCTCTGGAGTGACACCATACAATCTTAAATCTACAGAGCTTCCCATTTGAGACCATAAAACTGTCCTTTTTGATATTAATCTGCCACTCCCTAAATGCAATCTGAAGCGCACCATATTCTTCCGTAATCTGAAAAACATTAATCAAGTGGAACTCAACAGACTAATCAGTAATTCTCTTCATCCTACTTCCCCCCCCCCGCCCCCCACTCTGCATTGCTAACCTGGTTGATCACTACAATGACTGTTTATCCCACTCATTAAACTCCTTGGCTCCTCTGAAAACCCGTACAGTCTCTTTAGCAGGTCATCTCCGGTACACTCCTGAACTCCGCCATATGAAAATGGTGGACCGGCGTCTGGAGAGACTTACAAAGAAAACTGGACTAACTATTCACCACCAAATGCATACAGATCATCTTCTCTCATATAAAAATGCCCTGACCGCTGCTAAATCCTCCTACTGCACCAACATCATCAACAACAGTGAAAATAACACTCGGACTTCATTCTCCACTGTCAACAAACTACTTAAGCCTCCTGAAACCTCGAATCTCCTCACCTCCACTGCTCAGTGCAATATGTTTTTGGACTTCTTCAGTACCAAAATCACCAGCATTCATCACCAATTTAACTCTTTCTCAGCTTCTGCTCACATCAGCCCACCCTGGACTCCCCACTCTCCACCCTATCTAATTTCCAGCTTCCAACAGTCGAAGAAATAACTAAACTCATCACCAAGTCCAAGAACTCCTCCTGCTTGCTTGATCCCATCCCTACTGTCCTGGTTAAATCCTGTCTGCCCTCTATCTCACCCATCATAACGTCCATAATTAACTCCTCCCTATTAACTGCTACTGTCCCTACATCTGTCAAAACAGCTTCTGTCACCCCGATTCTAAAAAAAACAGGTTCTGATCCAAACAATCCAAATAACTACCGCCCCATCTCCAACCTTCCATTCATCACTAAACTTCTGGAAAGGACAGTAGCGACACAACTTCAAGTCCACCTTCAAAACAATAACCTCTATGAACCATTTCAGTCCGATTTTCGCCACAATCACAGCACTGAAACAGCCTTGGTAAAAATTACAAATGATCTCCTTCTCGCAGCTGACACCGGCCACTTATCCATCCTGATCCTCCTCGACCTCACAGCAGCCTTTGACACCATCTCCCACCCAATTCTTCTGGAACGTTTATCTGCCACCGGCATCAACAACAATGCACTACTTTGGTTCAGATCCTATCTACACGACAGAAAACAGTTCATCCAGGGAAATAAAGTCACATCCACAACTGCCACAGTCACCCATGGTGTTCCTCAGGGATCGGTGCTGGGGCCACTGCTTTTTATCATCTATATTCAACCTCTTGGCAATATTCTCCGTCATTTTGGAATCAATTTTCACTGCTACGCCGATGATACACAACTTTACCTCTCCACAAAACCAAACACCTCCCTTCCCCCAACTGCCCTCACCACCTGTCTTCAAGCTATCAGCAACTGGATGTCACTCAACCTTCTAAAATTCAATGGAAATAAAACAGAAATCATGCTAATTAGCTCAAAGTCCACACTCTCCAAAACCCACCTGCTCACCATTTCAGTTGGCTCACCCATACCCACCTCCTCCCATGTCAAAAGTCTCGGCGTCATTCTGGACAGTACACTTTCCTTTGGCCCCCACATCAGCAATATCACACGCTCTGCATACTTTCATCTCCGCAACATCTCCAGACTCCGCCCCTCCTTCTCCAAAGACAATACAAAAGTCCTCATCCACACTCTGGTCACATCCCGCATCGATTACTGCAACGCCCTCCTCACTTGCACCTCCAATAAACTTCTTCATCGCCTCCAATGCATTCAGAACTCTGCAGCCCGGATCATCACCCGCACCAGATCATCGGACCACATCACACCCATCCTCACTCAGCTCCATTGGCTCCCTGTGCACCACCGGATTAACTACAAGATTTTACTGCTGACCTTCAAAGCCCTACACCACCTTGCTCCCCAATACCTCTCTGACCTGCTGCTACCATACACTCCTTCCCGGTCACTTCGTTCCTCTCAGACTGCAATTTTAACTGTCCCCACATTTAGACACAGCACCATGGGTGCCAGAGCCTTCGGCTGCTCTGCCCCACGTCTCTGGAACATTCTCCCACCTCCCATCTGTCACCTGGACACTATCGATCAATTCAAATCACAACTCAAAACACACCTGTTTAGATTAGCATACCCAACATAACTTCCACCATGTTCACCCTGATTTTAATGACTTAAAATGTTTTGTGTATTTTTTGTTTTCTTTTTGTTTTTAATCAACTTGATTTTAATATTGATAATTTATTGTGATTTTATATCCTGTAAGGTGTCCTTGGGTGTCCAGAAAGGCGCCAGCAAATAAAATGCATTAGAATTATTATTATTATTATTTATTCTAAGAAATTCCTACGGCAATATGTTTTTCCTTGTTGTGCTGTTTCAAGAAAATCCACATCTTAATTTGATACCCTCGCTCAGACCATCTCAATAGAGATTTTTGGTATTAAGCTACCCCAATGAGCCCCCAGAATGTTGAATCACATCACTTACATGACCACAACAAACCCAAAATATTTACCCAGTTTCTCTTCAAGTGAAACAGTATTTGTTCAATATCAATTTCTGCATATCATCATTACCTCTTGGCTGTCTTGACTTTCCCCATGGACTTTTGGAAGAACCAATGGAGGCCACAGACTTTCAATCAGACTGAACAGCCCTGAAGACCTGAGAGATAAAGTGGTAACAATATCAAAACACACTGAAATTACGCATCTTGACATATGAGCATAAATCATAGAACAGTACAGTACAGGAGAAGCCCACTGGAGAAACCAACTTAACATCTACCCTGTCATGCATCCTCAGGATTTTCTATGTCCAAATAAGGCTGACCCTATTTCTTCCAAACTCCGAAGCTGTAGATGCACAGTTGTTCCCCAAAGCTGAGTTTGTCACATGACAGAGCAGACTCAAGGTGCTGTGAGGCCACGTCTGGTCCTATTTACATTTGAATGAATAAGTTTATTGGCCAAGTATTCACATACAAGGAATTTGCCTTGGTGCTCCGCCCGCAAGTGGCAACATGACATACAGTGACAGTAAGAAATGACACACAAAACAATTAAACATTAATAATAAAACATTATCGATTAAACATGTGAATTAAATAAAATACCAGAGCAAAAGGAGGCTATAGATTTTTGGGTTATTGAGTAAGAGCTACTACCCGTGGAAAAAAAGCTGTTTTCATGTCTGGCTGAGGCAGCTTGGGCAGTCCGCAGTCGCCTTCCAGAGGGAAGTGATTCAAAGAGCTTGTGGCCAGGGTGAGAAAGGTCAGAGATGATCTTACCCACTCGCTTCCTGGCCCTTGCAGTGTACAGTTCATCAATAGAGGGAAGGTTGCAGCCAATAACCTTCTCAGCTGATCGGATGATTTGCTGCAGCCTCCGGATGTCGTGCTTGGTGGCTGAGCCAAACCAGACCATGATGGAGAAGGAGAGGACATTCTCTACGATGGCCATATCGAATTTGACCATCATTGCCTGTGGCAGATTGTGCTTCCTCAGCTGCCGCAGGAAGTACATCCTATGTTTTGCCTTTGACTGTGGAGTCGATGGTGGCCCCTATTTAAGATCCTTAGAGATGATGGTTCCCTGGAACTTAAAATACTCCACAGATGTGACTGTGGTGTTGTTGATGGTGAGTGGGGTGAGGGGAGGGGGAGCTCTCCTAAAGTCTACAATCAATTCCACTGTCTTAAGAGCATTGAGCTCCAGGTTGTTGCGATGGCACCAGGACGCCAGCTGTGTCACTTCCTATCAGTAGGCAGATTCCTCCCCATCCTGGATCAGTCCAATCAGGGTTACGTCGTCTGCAAACTTGAGAAGCTTGACAGAGGAGTCAGTATGTATGGACCATGGTGCCACCGTTGTATTCCACCCTTCATCTTACCATTGCATGTTAGTTTAGCCACTGAGTTACATATAAATCTGAATGACGAGACTATGATTTGAACCATGAAAAAGTTAAAATCTTCATGTTTCTGAACTGTTCACAAACTAACAGGAATGGTTGCCTGAAATACCAAATATTTAAAGCAAGGTTAGAAAAAAATGGGAGGGAGGGAGACTGTTACTACACACAGCCTTCACCATAAACTTAGGGCATACAAGATACCTAGTGTATCTCAATAAGGAATCTTAGAGATGTTCAACATGAAAGCATACAGAGCATACAGAATAATTAGAAAACAAGACAATTCACATGACAAAATTAATTGGAATTAATTGATCAAATTAACTTGTCATGTAATGTTCCATCATTGCCTAAGTTATCAGGCAATTAATTTGATTTTCCAGATGAAAGAACTGTTTGCATACTATTAAGAAAACTTTTAAAAAGTCACACCCTGAATATGCTTCTTTCTTGTTTACTGCAAGAGGCAAGCGATATGGTATCCTTTGGAGGAGGAAAAACCTGTTCAGCCGGAGTTTAGTATTACACTAGTTCACAAGTTAGACCATGCCACAATACTGCTAAAAATACCAGCCAGCCAGTCATAAAGCGTTAAATAAGCATGCCCCAGCTTGATCTGATTATCGTTTTACAACCAACACATCAGCTAATATTTGAGGCAATCAACAATAGATGACATCTATCTTTATCCTCTCAGCAACCTTAGACCCCTTCCGCTTACACCTGTCTTCACTCAGAATCCCCCACAGTAAAAAAAAAATCAGAACAAGTGTATGACAAGAGCTTCCCATGTACTGCAGTAACTGTTTGAAAGCTTTGCCTCATTTAATTTCTGGATTTTCAATTTTTTATTTTAAAGGTGTAGGAAAGAACTGCAGATACTGGTTTAAATCGAAGATAGACACAAAATGCTGGAGTACGTCAGCGGGACAGACAGCATCTCTGGAGAGAAGGAATGGGTGACGTTTTGGGTCGAAACCCTTCTTCAGATTGATGTCAAGGGAGTGAGCGGTACCGAGATAAAATGAAGTCGGAGACAGTAAGAATAGTCGGAGAACTGGGAAGTGGGAGGGGATGGAGAGAGAGGGATAGCTTACACCCCAGCTGTATGAACTTTGACTTCTCTAACTTCAAGTAGCCCTTGTTTTCCCTCTCTCTCCATCCCCTCCCCAGTTCTCCTACCAGTCTTATGCCCCTGACCCACTTAGGCGATTTTTTAGACTACTGGCGACTAGGCTGTCGCAAAATCGTCACCGGGGTGTCGCCTGTATGGTCTCCTCAGTCGTCCAAAGAGTCGTATCTTTTTTCTGGTCGCCGCTGGATTTTGAAATGTTCAAAACTTTTTGGCTTGACACCAACGATCGAAGCCTGATGTAGGTTGTCACCAGGTTGACGTAGAGTTATCGCCGGTGCTGACATCAGTGAATTCCATTAGCGACTACCTACATCACTCAACATCTACCCGCGACAGGAACTGGCGACTGAATTGTCTTACCTTGTCGTAGCTTGTCGCAGGTGGACGTCCTATGGGTCACTGGTTGTCGGTAGCTTGACGCCGACTAGGAGGTAGATTGCTGTAGACATTGTCATAGATATTGACAATGACAGTTGCCGGCAGACGCCAAAAAAGTCGCCTAAGTAGGACAGGCCCATTACTGTCTCTGACTACTCTGATTCTCTGTACCACCCATTCCTGGACATCAGTCTGAAGAATGGTCTCGACCGGAAATGTCACCCATTCCTTCTCTCCAGAGATGCTGCCTGTCCCACTGAGTTACTCCAGCATTTTGTGTCTATCTTCGATTTTAAAAAAGGCCATTGGATGGTCTGCAGCTGAAAGCAATATTTTTTTCAATTTGGGAAACTGAAATGCAATTCCCACAGAAGATTACAGAAGTAAATAAAATATACCATTTCACGATAATTTGTCTGATAGCAGGATCAGTGAAAGACAAATTAGCTCCCAATGAATATAACAGATATTCCGAATATAGCAGATGACTGCAACTGATTGAGCAAAAGCAAAATGCTATGTCAACTGGAAATTGAAATGAAAATAGACTAAAAATACTTTGTAGGCCAGGCAAGACCTGTTGAGCAAGAAACAATACTTAATATTTCATGTGGATGATCATTCATTATAATAAAAGATCTTTGATCTCAAAGTTAACTATCTATCTCCACAAGATGCTCCCTCACACTGAGTATTTTCACAATTTACTTTTTTTTCTATGTACAATATAGGAGACCTGGTATCTTGCAGAAAATGTGAACCATTTAGTTTTATGCTGGAATAGCTATTGGGGCCGAAGCTATTAAGTCTGGTCAAAGCAGGTTTTCTGATGAAAGGTTACTGGTCTGAAACTTTAACTCTATTTCTTTCTCTACTGATGCAAACCAATTAATTGCTCTTGCTCAAAAGCAAGAACCTCAAATGAAGAATAGAGTTGAGAAATTCAATGATATTGGAGGGAATGCTGTAGTCCATACATTAAGCGCCAAAACTCCAGATTTTGTTTAAAATGGGCTCTTGCCTATTGTGGGCAAAGCTCCATAATAGTTGCAATATCTTCATTACACGGTATTACTTAATGCAGACAATGAACTTTATTCTCTCTATTGCAAATCAAAAGTAAAAGATTCACAATGGCAGATAAAATAACATCCAGTCAGCAAATATATATACATTCCAAATATTAATTGTATTCTTAATTTCTGTCACAACATCACCAAGCTTGTAAAATATGCCGAGGAAAAATAAACACAAAATAAGATCTTGGATCATATCTGGATCAAGAGTATTAACCAATAGAAGCTTTGATGCCCTGAATGTCTACATTTGTGGTCAAAATATTGACTATCCCCAATAAATGTATATTTGCTGGCTCGTTCACCCTTCTTACCTTCCCCTTGTTGTTCTCTGTAGAATCTTCATTTCTCTCAGGTAACATGTCTTTCCCTCCCAGCAAGCATTTTGTGACTGCAGGTCCTCTTCCACTGTGCAAAATGTCTGCTGGTGAACTTCACTAAATAAACCATACGAGTCTTGTACGAGAAGACAAAGCCTACAGGAAAACAATTGCATTAGTTCATCTAATTCCTGATATGGTCGCCGTTTCTCTGAACATCAATTCTTTGTCAAGTATAACTTTGTCACGATCGATTATTGTAAATCACTTGACATTAAAATGTTATTTTACCTCATGCAATTAACATGAAATTATCACTCTGATTATACTAAAGTATTAATGAATCAAGTTTTGAAGAACAGGGAATAAAAATAAATCTTCAGAGAAACTTGGTCACTCCCTCCACCCACCACCCCCACCCGCCAAACACTGCCCCTCGCTAGATTTCCTCTACATTAGATACACAGTAGTAGTTTCGCCACCTCCAACGAGACCACCCGCCACATCCCAACCGCTTCCTCCGCATCAGCAATGCAACACTCCAAAGGACCCAAGCAGCCTGAAAACAACTGCATCCTGTGTCACTGTCATGTTCTTTCTACCTCATTTCAACTCCCCCTCCCATTCCACATCCGATTGGACTAGAGTCAGCAATCTTTCCAGATTTTCCCTGCTTCACACACCACAAAACAGCACAATGGATATACATTTGCTAAATTTGGTTACATCTATACTTTATAAACTCCAAAGTAATGGGGGGAGGGCGAAATAAAATTACATTGTGATTGTTACATTACAGTAATAAACTTTCAAAATCTCAAGAATGGTTCTCTTTTGATAGTATTAGAACATGGAGACAAATAAGAAACTGACTTTTATTTTAATTTTAGAAAATCATAAGTTGAAAATCACCAGGATTTTTTGTTAGCTATAATCTCCAGTGACTAGGACAAAACAATTGGATACATAGCAGGTGACACATGTTGGTGACAGGAAGCCATAACTGTCCATCAAACTGTCCATGTTACAAAACTTACCTTCAGCGGCGCTGCAGTTCTGTCACTGGCCGTGTGCGCGACTTTGGCGCCTTTGAGGGGGGGGGGGGTTTAAAGCCGTTTTCTATCGCCTCTACCCCTACCGCCTGTCCTGGACATATTTTCTCGGGGTTCTAGCAAATGCTGAAGATTTGTTCCGACTGCCATTCTGTAATGGAGGGTTGGAGAGAGCACAATACCATGGGATCAATAAAGACTTCCAGCACATTGATGGTGGGGACACAGTGATGATAATGTCATTGAACATCAAGGATGATTGGTTAGACTCTGTCTGGTTGGACCAGACATTGGTCATTGCGTTGCACTTTAATGGCATGAATATTATTGCCACTTTTCAAGGCATACTAGAATGCTGTCTCAGTTTTGGTATGTGCTGGCACGGGTCATTTCATTGCTGAGGAATTGTGAATGGTATTTAATATTGTTTACTTTTGATTGTCAAAGTCAAGTCAAAAGAGTTTATTGTCATGTGCCCCTGACAGGACAATGAAATTCTTTCTTTGCAAAGCACAACAGCACAACAGAACAAAGTAGGCATTGACTACAATTATATACTTAAATACACACATGAATGAATAAATTGATAAATTGCAAATAACAGATGGAGGGGTATAAATGTTCAGAGTTTTGTCCAAGCCAAGTTTAATAGCCTGATGGCTGTGGGGAAGTAGGTATTCCTGAACCGGGTTGTTGCAGTCCTCAGGCTCCTGAAGGTAGCAGGGAGATGAGTGTGTGGCCAGGATGGTGTGGGTCCTTGATGATGCTGCCAGCCTTTTTGAGGCAGCGACTGTGGTAAATCCCCTCGATGGAAGGAAGGTCAGAGCCGATGATGGACTGGGCAGTGTTTACTACTTTTTGTAGTCTTTTCCTCTCCAGGGCACTCAAGCTGCCGAACCAAGCCACGATGCAGCAGGTCAGCAAGCTCTCTACTGTGCACCTGTAGAAGTTAGAAAGCGTCCTCCTTGACAGACCGACTCTCCGTAATCTTCTCAGGAAGTAGAGACGCTGATGAGCTTTCTTAATAATTGCATCTGTGTTCTCAGACCAGTAAAGATCTTCAGAGATGTGCACGCCCAGGAATTTGAAGCTCTTCACCATTTCAACCATCAACCCGTTGATATAAACAGGACTGTGGGTCCCCATCCTACTCCTTCCAGTCCACAATCAGTTCCTTGGTTTTGCTGGTGTTGAGGGCCAGGTTGTTGTGCTGGCACCATATGGACAGTCGCTCGATCTCTCTATTCTATACTCTGACTCATCCCCATCAATGATACGTCCCACAACAGTGGTGTCATCAGCGAACTTGATGATGGAGTTCGCACTATGACCGGCTATGCAGTCAAAAGTATAGAGTGAGTACAGCAGGGGCTGAGCACGCAGCCTTGAGGTGCTACCGTGCTGATTGTTATCGTGTCTGACACATTTTCCATCCAATACGAACAGACTGTGGTCTGTGAATGAGGAAGTCGAGGATCCAATTGGCAGAGGATGCGCAGAGACCCAGTTCATGCGAGTTTGGTAACCACTTGGAGGGATGATTGTGTTAATGCCGAGCTGTAGTCAATGAATAACAGCCTGACATATGAGGTTTTGTTATCCAAGTGGTCCAGAGCGGAGAGGAGGGCCAGCGAGATCGCGTTCCACCGTTGATCTGTTGTGGCGGTAAGGAACTGCAGTGGGTCCAAGTTTTTGTCGAGGTAGGAGTTGATTTTTTTTCCGCCATGATCAACCTCTCGAAGCACTTCATCACCACAGCGTTAGTGCCACTGGTCGATAGTCAGTGAAGGCATGTCACCTTGCTCTTCTTTGGGCACCGGTATTATTGATACCCTTTTGAAGCAGGTGGGAACCTCAGACCTCAGAAGTGACAGGTTGAAAAATGTCCGTAAAAAACTCCAGCCAGTTTGGTCCGCACAGGTTTTTATTTAGAACATGACCAGGTATACCATCAGGTCCAGACACTTTTCGAGGGTTCACCCCTCTGAAGGATTTCCTTCCTGACGTCGGCCTCTGTGACTGAGACTGAAATACCATCACAAGCGAATGGGGCTCGAAGGCACATCGGTGTTTCTCCTCCCTATCAAAGCGTGCGTAAAAACGCATTGAGCTCATCAGGGAGTGATGTATCGCCGACATTCGAGCTGCCTCCTGGTTTCGCCTTGTAGGAGGTGATTGCATTCAGTCCCCGCCACAGCTGCCGAACATCTGTCTCATCCTCCAGCTTGGAGCAGAACTCCCTTTTGGCCTTTTTGATGGCCTTACCAAGGTCATATGTGGACTTTGTGTAGACCACTGTATCATCAGACATGAATGCCCGGTATCTGGTCTTCAGAAGAGTGCGGATCTCACAGTTCATCCAAGGTTTGTGATTGGGAAACACTCGGAAGGTTTTGGTGGGGATGCAGTCCTGCACACATTTCTTAATGAAGTCTGTAACGACTGTGGGGTATTCATTGCATATTGCCATTTCTGACATTATGATGGATGGAAGATCACTCATGAAACAACTGAGGAAGATTGTGTCTCGGATATAGCTCACCAGAGTTATCCTGAGACAGAGATGATTGACCTCTACTGTATAACCATTTTCCTTTACTAGGGTGTTTTTCCTATGATGCCCAGGCAGTAACACTCACTTGAGAGAATACAACCTGTTGGACAAAAGCTTTCTTTTAATCAGCCAATGCATTATTTTCATACCAATGGCTTTCTAGCTGCTCATTGGTATCAGGTCTCGGCAAACAATTAATTCATTTTGTGATGCACAATAAATAAGGATATTACTGGAGACAAATCGTAGGAACGGATTTATTCACAATTGGATAAGCATTTGCAACTTGCACCTCCAATAAACTTCTTCATCGCCTCCAATGCATTCAGAACTCTGCAGCCCGGATCATCACCCGCACCAGATCATCGGACCACATCGCATCCATCCTCACTCAGCTCCACTGGCTCCCTGTGCACCACCGGATTAACTACAAGATTTTATTTCGGAGTCACGTGAGTGACTACATGAAGACCCCGTCCAGCACACATGCGCGACATTAGCGTTCATGCAGTGCACTCGCGACGAACGGGAGTTCAAGGCGCTCCCACTACAAATTGAAAAGTCGGGCCGACAGGTAAGTTTTACCGTGGCCGTGTATATTTTCTCTATGGTCTGCTTTATGTTCCAGGAGAATGAGCAAGACCAGAGGGAAGAAATCTGCAGCTCGCCCCCGTTCGTCTTCTTTTGGGGAACGTTCTTTGGAGGGGGGGGCAAGAAGCGGCAGGATTGACTACCGAGTCGAGCCCAGCACCGCTCGTGCAGCCTGAGCAGCGGGCTGGAGGTACCTGCAGCCAGAACCGGGCGGTAGTATCCGACGATTCGGATGAAGATGCCTCACCGCTCGAGAGCGGCACAGGCAGCCGCCTAAGCCGAATGGAACGGCTTGTGGAGCAATTGCTCCAGCGAGATCTGCTGAGAGAGCAGCAGCAGACTCGCCAAGGGAGCTCAGGCACTCCCACAGTGCCCTTTACGGCACTGACCATTGCTTCACCTTCTTTTGAAGGCAGCATTGGCGACCAGGTCTGGGCTGGTCAAGAAGAGGGGTTGCTGGCTGAAGATGTCCGGAGTACGCAGTGTGTACAGGATCAGGAAGAGCTGCTGGGTGTGGTCAACCGCTACGTGGTCATTCCACGAGCGGGTCGGCCTTTAGAGCCGAAACTTGCAGCCAGCATTGACCACCTGTCCTCAAAACCCCTACAAGAACAGGTGGTCAATGAGACTCTTGAACAATATACAGCCCCAGAAAATTGTACATCATTGAATGTACCAGCTGTAAACAGCCAAATTTGGGGACATTTGGGGCAGAACATCAGGAACCTGGAGTTGAAGCTCCAGAAAATCCTTAAACTCCTGACTGCAGGAATAACATCATATGCTCGGTCCATTGATGGTGTGGACATCTCCACAAATCAGCAAGACACATTAGCTCTGCTGTGCACCACTCAATATGAGAAAAACAATTTACGGAAGAAAATCATCAAACCTGCCCTCAACCCTAAATTTGCAGGACTTTGCAAATCACCGGGTTCAGAACCTCCAATTCTGCTCTTTGGAAAGGACCTTCCGAAAAAGGTGAAAGACCTAGAGGAAGAATCCAAGACCTTTGGTCTCGTGAGGGCAGGTTTGGGACCGAGCAGACCTAACAAACCCAGGCGGCAGTACCCCACGGCGTCCACCAGTCGTCGACCACCATATGCGACTGGTGAAAGCTCGGGGTCCGCAACCATTCCCCGTAAGCCTTTAGGCCAGGGCCCAGAGCGGACCCCGTGGAAAATGCACCACCCCCAACAACATCAACATCAACATCAACAGCAGCCCTCTACAGCCCAGCAGAGACCTCATCATCCAGCGAAGAGGCAGAAGAAGCACCAGTAACCATGGAGGTAGGTGGGTCTGGTTTCTCTCAGCATATGAGCAGTAGGGGCTCTATACTAACAGGGGGAAGATTGCACTTGTTTTTGGATGCATGGCAATCCATCACTAATGACAAGTATATACTCAGCAGCATTCATAGCTATAAAATTGACTTTGTTCATGAAAACATTCCGCCAGTTTAGCATATACCCCAAAGGGTATTCACCCTCTCGGTCAAAAAGAAACAAGAGGGTCAAGCTGAACTGATGAGGCTACTAGCAAAAGGTGTCATTGAAAGAACAAAACATGAACCTTTGGAATTTGTGTCTAATATTTTCACTAAAACTAAAAAAGATGGTGGATGTCGCATCATCATTGACTTAACTACTTTAAACAAGTCTGTTAAGTATATACATTTCAAGATGGAAAATTTTTGAAACAGCTAGACTATTGATTTTTAGAGGTTACTTTCTAGCAAGCATTGATATAAAAGATGCCTACTACTCAGTACCCATACACAAGGATCATCTTAAATACTTAAAGTTTATCTGGATGAAACAGCTATGGCAATTTAAAGCCTTACCAAATGGACTAACCTCCGATCTAAGGTTGTTCACTAAAATCTTAAAACCTGCTTTGGCATTATTGAGGAAACAAAAGCATATAGTCATGGCGTACTTGGACAACATTTTAATAGTAGGGAAAACCTTGGAGACAGCTATTTTGGCAGTAGCAGCCACCAAACGTTTGTTTGAAACTTTGGGGTTTGTCATACATCCAGATAAATCCAATTTTATACAAAACCGTCCACTACCATAGACTATCTTGGATTTACGATTTGAATACTGGTCGCATGATTGTAACTCTGGCGAAGGGGAAACCATCAGAATTGGCACTATCTTGCAGTGAACTAATGGATAAACATCCATCAACCATACGGCAGGTAGCCAAGAGTTATTGGTAAAATGGTAGCAGCTTTTTCCAGCAGTACAATTTGGGCCTTTGCACTATCAAAATTTGCATAGAGCAAAAAGTGCACGCACTGAAGCAAAACTCAGGTCACTTTGACCGAGTTATGAATTTAACTGCTGAAATCCATTTTCAGAGTTAGAGGTCAATGGTGGACAAGGAACGTTAGGCTCAGTTTCCAGTCCCATAATAATCACCAACCCAGTATTAAACCATTCAAACGGATGCCAGTTGCTTTGGGCTGGGGAGCAACTAACATGCAATCCAGCACAGGGGGCAGATGGACTAATTCGAAATCATCTTGCCCACAGAACACGGGGTATCAACTATTAGAAATTGTTGGTTGCGTTTTATGGTTTAAAAGCATATTCATCTAATACGCATCATGCACATGTCCGGTTGCAATTAGATAATACCACGGTGGAGGCTTATATCAACCACAATGGTGGTGTAAAGTCGATATCGTGTGACAATTTGGTCAACCTAATCTGGCAATGGTGTGTCGAAAGACATATTTGGTTATAGATTAGGCAGCAACTACCTACCAGGTAAGCAAAAAACAGTGGCAGACACCAGTCACACAAATTTTAACGATAACATCGAATGGATGTTAAATCCCAAAGTATTGCTGAAATTACAAAAGCAATAATGGCACACCAGATATCGATCTAATTTGCATCCAGGCTGAATCACCGGGTACCAACGTATGCCGCTTGGGAACCAGATCCTGAGGCAGCAGCAGTTGATGCATTCACGCTGCATTGGGGGAAAATGTTCTTCTATGCTTTTTCCTCCTTCTGCCTCATCAGAGTCGGGTATTATGCAAGATTGAATTGGATTCCGCTTCAGGAATCTTGATAATACCCGACTGGCCTACACAGCCATGGTTCCCAGTGGCCCTCGACATGGCTGTCGAAACACCATTGGAATTCCCCAGCAGTCCAGAATTATTAATCCACCCAGTGTCAGGCATTAGTCACCCGTGCCATGACAGAGTCAATCTCCTGGCTTGCAGATTCTAAAAAGACCTCTACTGGCCTGGGACTGTCTAAGGACGCCATCAACATGATGACCGCATCCCACCGGGAGTCCACCAGGAGAGAATACCTGACCAACATAAGAAAATGGGATGGTAATTTGCTCCAAAACAGGAACTACCTACTCTACATGCCACAGCCACCATGTGTTGTGGAGTTCCTGGTTGGATTTACAATCCGGGAAGGACTCAGCTACAGCGCCATCAATACAGCCCAGGAATGCGTTGTAAGCTTATTTGGTTCCAGCAGCAGGACCAACAGGCTTTGGGGTCCCATCCACTAGTATCAAAAACATGAGGGGCATTTTTAAACTAATTCCCCCAGACCAAGGTACACTCAGATCTGGGATGTCAGCATTGTGCTGACGTACCTTAGGGGATGGCCACCACCCAGGTCACTCACGCTGGAACAACTTACTCTGAAATTCAGGTACATAGCTCATGGCACTAGTGTTCAGCCCTCAAAGGGTACAGTCCCTCCACCTTCTGAGCTGGACAGCATGACAGAGTCATTGGACTGTTTCACATTTCCATAATTCAGGGACTGGTCAAAAAAAACTAGACCAGGTACCATGCCTCCAGTCATGGAGTTCCGGGCATATTCATCCGACCCACGGCTGTGTGCCAAGACCCATCTCGCAAATTACATAGACACAACATACAACCTTAAGAGGGAGAGAAAAAGCCTTATGGATAAGCCACAAGAAGCCTCATGGTCAGGTGACCAGCCAAACCATTTCAAGGTGGCTCAAGCAGGTGTGTGTGTGTGTGTCTCTCTCTCTCTCTCTCTCTCTCTATATATATATATATATATATATATATATATATTATATTATTCCGGCTCGCGCTTTCATCGCTGATGGTCGATCCAGTTGGAGGTTTTTCAGGCGAGTGCCCTCGAGCTTCAAGGTCCAAGACAGTCGCTGAAAAGTCACGTTACTGGGACATGCCCTTTATGCTGTGAATACTGGGTGCTAAAACTAAAGCAGGTACAATAACAATATTTAAGAGGCATGCAGGCAAACGCATGAATAGACAGGGAATAGAGGTATATGAACGAGTTGCAGGCAGATTAAATTAGTTTAGATTGGCATCATGGTTGGCGCCTACATGGTGGGCTAAAGGGCCTGTTCTTCTGCTGTATTGTTTTATAGCAATAAAGTTCCACAAATAAATATACAGATTCCACTTTGTGACTGTTTCTTGGAAATAAACGTAAAACTAAAGAGCACTTAAATGCAATTTATTTTTTCTATCAAGCACCAAAATTTAGTTAGGAAGTTTTAGATCTACAACGTTTCTGGAAAGGATCATGCCTTGGATTCAAAGTTTAAATGGCCTGATTTTCTATTATAGACAATAGATGCAGGAGCAGGCCATTCGGCCCTTCGAGCCAGCACCATCATTCAATGTGATCATGGCTGATCATCCCCAATCAGTACCCCGTTCCTACCTTCTCCCCATATCCCCTGACTCCGTTATTTTTAAGAGCCCTATCTAACTCTCTCTTGAAAGTATCCAGAGAACCTGCCTCCACCGCCCTCTGAATCAGAGAATTCCACAGACTCGCCTCTCTCTGTGAGAAAAAGTGTTTCCTTGTCTCCGTTCTAAATGGCTTACTCCTTATTCTTAAACTGTGGCCCCTGGTTCTGGACTCCCCCAACATCGGGAACATGTTTCTTGCCTCTAGCATTTCCAAGCCCTTAACAATCTTATATGTTTCAATGAGATTTCCTCTCATCCTTCTAAACTCCAGAGTGTACAAGCCCAGCTGCTCCATTTTCTCAGCATATGACAGTGCCGCCATCCCGGGAATTAACCTTGTAAACCTACGCTGCACTCCCTCAATAGCAAGAAAGTCCTTCCTCAAATTAGGGTATAAAAACTGCACACAATACTCCAGGTGTGGTCTCACTATGGCTCTGTACAACTGCAGAAGGACCTCTTTGCTCCTATATTCGATTCCTCTTGTTATAAAGGCCAACATGCCATTCACTTTCTTCACTGCCTGCTGTACCTGCATGCTTACTTTCATAGACTGATGTACAAGGACCCCCATATCCCGTTGTACTTCCCCTTTTCCCAACTTGACGCCATTTAGATAGTAATCTGCCTTCCTGTTTTTGCTACCAAAGTGAATAACCTCACATTTATCCGCATTAAACTTCATCTGCCGTGCATCTGCCCACTCCCCCAACCTGTCCAAGTCACCCTACATTCTCATAGCATCCTCCTCACAGTTCACACTGCCACCCAGCTTTGTGTCATCTGCAAATTTGCTATTGTTACTTTGAACCCCTTCATCCAAATCATTGATGTATACTGTAAATAGCTGTGGTCCCAGCACCGAGCCTTGCGGTAACGTAGTCAATGCCTGCCATTCTGAAAGGGACCCGTTAATCCCTACTCTTTGTTTCCTGTCTGCCAACCACTTCTCTATCCATGTCAGCACTCTACCCCCAATACCATGTGCCCTAATTGTGCCCACTAATTTCATGTGTGGGACCTTATCAAATGCTTTCTGAAAGTCCAGGTACACTACATCCATTGGCTCTCCCTTGTTCATGTTCCTAGTTACAATTTCAAAAAATTCCAGAAGATTAGTCAAGCATGATTTCCCCTTCGTAAATCCATGCTGACAATGACCGATCCTGTTACTGCTATCCAAATGTGCGGCTATCTCATCTTCTATAATTGACTCCAGCATCTTCCCCACCACCGATGTCAGGTTAACTGGTCTATAATTCCCCGTTTTCTCTCCTGCCTTTCTTAAAAAGTGAGATAACATTAGCTACCCTCCAATCCACAGGAACTGATCCTAAGTCTATAGAACATTGGAAAATTATCATCAATGCATTCTAGAGCCACTTCCTTAAGTACCCTGGGATGCAGACCATCAGGCTCTGGGGATTTATCAGCCTTCAGACCCATCAGTCTGTCCAACACCATTTCCTGCCTAATGTGGATTTCCTTCAGTTCTTCTGTCACCCCAGATCCTCTGGCCACTACAATATCAGGAAGATTGTTTGTGTCCTCCTTAGTGAAGCCAGATCCAAGGTCCCTGTTCAACTCATCTGCCATTTCCTTGTTCCCCATAATAAATTCACCTTATTTGGTCTTCAAGGGTCCAACTTTGGTCTTAACTATTTTTTTCTTCACACACCTAAAGAAGCTTTTACTATCCTGCTTTATATTAATTGGCAAATTTTAAAGAAAAAACAAATTAAATCCCCAAAATTGATTGTTGGATTAAAAAACACAAAGCGATTGCTTTATCATGTTTAAGAAAGAACTGCAGATGTTGGAAAAATCGAAGGTAAACAAAAATGCTGGAGAAACCCAGCGGGTGATGCAGCATCGATGGAGAGAAGGAACAGGCAATGTTTCGGGTCGAGACCCAATTCCTTCATAGACCATGAAGCATTTTGGGATATTCCAAGTTTTAGAAAAGTACAAAAATGGATTATTTTTTACTAAGGTTACACTACAGTTTCAGCATGTTGTAGCCAACAATAATTAGCATTTCCTTCACCACAGTCATATTACGAAAATATATTGTATCAAATTTGTTCTACTGATAGTTTTTATTTGAAAGCCAAATGGAAAATATGTCTAATTCGTTGAAAACAGACACAACCTAGTAGTTTTGCAGACACAATTTTTCTGGATTTTTGACAATCAGAATTTTGCATGCAACCTCATGTATTCTCAAATATCAGTATGGAACCATTTTGAAATGTGAATTTATAATTCATGATTTTGATTCAATCATATCATATCTCTATAATTTTAAAAATCTGAGTGTGTGTGTGTGTGTGTGTGTGTGTGTGTGTGTGTGTGTGTGTGTGTGTGTGTGTGTGTGTGTGTGTGTGTGTGTGTGTGTGCGCGCACGCACGCGCTCACATCGGCTCGAAAAAACAACACTCAAACGGTAAAATGTTTACATATTCTGGTAGAGATTCCCGTGGACTCCGAAATCATCTTACCTGAAAATGTCATGCTTCATTTCTCGAGTTATTAATCAAAATGTTAAAAAAATCTCAAAGAACTTAGAAAAACGCCTTGCTTTGGTTGATGACGTCACAATGGCTCTGTTTGCGCGGCCTGCGTTATATTCCAGGCGCTGCGAGTGACGTCACCCCCCCCCCCCCGTATTCAGGCCCTGGAGCCTGCAGCCGGGAGCCGCCAGACGGGAGCAAGGGAGTATTGCGTTCAGGAACCAGCGCTCCCTGCTATGACCCCTCCCCCCAGGCTCTAAGACTGTTGAACTCAGACTTTGTCCCCACTTCCTTCCTCCTCTCCCCCCTCCACCTCCTCTCCTACCCCCTCCACCCTCCACCTCTACCCCTCCCTCCATCCCTTCCCTTTCTCTACTCCTTCCACCGACTCTACCTCCCCGACTTCTCCTTTCCCTTGGCCCCTCTCTCTCTCTCTCTCTCTCTCTGTCTCTGCCCTCTCTCCAATTTGGAAGATCTCATCCCCCCCTCTATGCCTGCCCTCCGGAAAAAAAAGGCACCCTCCTCTCCCCCCCCCCCCCCCCCCTAAACCCCCGCCGCCCCCCCAAATTCTGAACGGCCCACTCCTGACAACCAGCCCAGCCTCCCCGTTTCCGCTGCCCGCTGCTGGATTCCCAGGGTCCACAAGTAACCACCCCGGGAAGCAGCAACAGGTCGCCCCAAGGAGCCGCTCAAGTTGCGAGTTAGTGGAGGCGGATTGCGGCGCTCGCACTCCGACCTCAGCTGCCGCTTCTCCCAAGCCTGCTCGGGCTTGGACAGTTTCTTCGAGCACTGCGGACTCGAGCCTGAGGTGATCGAGAACCTGGCCAGGGGGAAGTTTGCCGATGACGCCGCCTTCGATAGCCCTGCCTTCAAGTTTCACAGCGTGAGCTGCCCAGACTCAGAGAGCGTGCCGTTCTGGCACAACAGCAGCGATAGCGGCAACGAGCCGCTCCGGGGAAAGAACAAGGCCCCGCCCTCTGCCCTAACGGTCATCGAGCGCAACGCCAGTGTCATCCAGTGGCTGCACGGCAGCAAGAGGGCCAAGGAGCCCAAAGGCAAGGCTCCAGTGTAGAATAAAAAAATAAGCGCCCCAATTTTCTTTTTTCACTCTGGATTGTTTTTTACTCTGGAAAAAAAGGGGGGTGCAATCGCACCCATCGCATCCCCCATTCGGATGGCCATGATCTTAACCCTATTGGTTCATAAAGGTTCAGCAACAGCTATGAGACAGAAATATCCAAAGAGATTATGATCCAAGAATCAAGCTGTAGTACATTTCTGAGAGTTAGATGTGCATGTTCTTGTTAATTGCAAAGCCAGGATGAGGCATAGTCTGTAAGTGCTTGTACCTGGAGATCCATCAATAACTTGATTTACAGGTTCAGAGTAGTGTCAGTGAATGTTAACACTTTGCATCCAGCATGCCTTTGCAGCACAGAACATCACTGTCATCACTATAGTAACTGAAGAAAGATGCTTGGTGCCTCATATTATTCTGTTTATGGTAGTTTGTTACTCGGTATTAGATTGGATTAGATTGGATTCCTTTATCCTCAGTATCTTTAAGGGAAGCAAAATACCTCTCTAGCCAAAGCAACTGAAAACTTTGGGATCTTTTCTTGGTTACTCAACAAAGGAAAGATCTGCATAATTGCTCAGACAAATACATAGCATGCCAACTTAATTTTCACAAGACATTCAGGTGCCTAACTACTTTTCCTACAAGTTTAAGGGCCAGTTCTAAAATACTATTTGGGATTTCTAGGATTGTAGCTTAGCCTTGAATTTTATAGTTAACAGCAAACATGCACTACTGGGGCCCAAATCTGTAAGCCACATAAATTAGAAAATCTTGAGCTCTGTGCCAGAATTGAATTCTGAGCACATTACTGGCAAACACTGCAAATGGATGAAATTCTATATATTTGTCTGTTTAACATATGCAAATGAACCAATTTGTATATATCCAAGCCATATATAAAAAAATATTTGGGAGAAACAACAGGCAATGATGATGGCTTCTAATACCATATAGTTTTAACGGGGGAGCAGGAAATGCACTTGGAGATGAACAACTTGCATGGATATGTGCAAAAAAAAGGTGATTGAAAAGACTGAGCCAATTGATCTTTTAAATAACTAACAGAGGAATGATAACTCCTTTTCATGCTGCAATTTTCTAATCATTCTTGAATCTTCTTGAAACAACAACAAAGTACACGGAGTAACATTCCTGCATCTGGTTTTCAATGTTTTTCAATTTTGTTTTTCCTAAAAGTTTTCATTCATATCCCTTTAAATCACTGTGCCGTCTGTTTACGAAGCTACAGCAACAGTTCCCAACACACACTGGGTTTCCAGGAACTGCCTGCTATTCCCTGCAAGGTCAAAGAAGTCAGCCAATGACAGGCAGCTAGAATCACAAAAGTAACCACAAATCTCCAAGAGGCCTCAATGGGATAGCTGGAGTAGGCGGAGTACAATTCCATTCACTCTACCAATCACGATAGAATAAACTTATTATAAACACTTCTTGAAACTGGGTACAGCCAGTACATTGTGTTCTCTTTGTGAAAAACAACTTGAAGCTGCTTTGCTTAAAGCGATCAACAAATCTCTTCTTTTTAAATATTTTAATTAGTCTCTGGAATAGCCTTTCCAAATTACTTAAAAAAAAATAAATAGCACCTCTTGTTTCATTATAGCCAGAAATGCAACATAAAAATTTAAAATTTAACAAAAATAATCTCAGCGACACAATAGAGTATATGGACCAATAATTAAGAAAAATACAAATATCAGTTGTTCAGATGTCAAATGTTGACAATTTCAGACCACAGTGTATTAAATGTGGTATTCTAAAAAGTGGATTCCAAACTAAAAAATAAAACAACTTAATACCACACATCATCTCCCTGTGTTCAGAAGGATTGTCAGCTGTTGTATAAGAAATTACAAACAGTCTTGAGAATATATTGTTTTACAAATGTGTGAAAGGAAAATTAATGGATTAACCAACATTATAAGTTTTATATCTGAAAGGAAACAAAGTTAAAATACTCTAAACATCTCTTTTAACTGCTAAATTTCATTAATGCAGGTACCTTTAGGGCAAGACTTTGACATTCGTTTTGCAAAATAAAAATAGGTACACTGTTCATAATGATCGCACATTGGAGACAGAGTCGACGGCACACAAACATGGTCCTTACTGACCACGATGGCCCATCTAAGCTAGTCCCATTTGCCTGTATTTGGTAATAAAGAGTCAGTCATACAGCAAGCCCTTCAGTCCATCTTGCCCACACCGAACAACATGCCCCTTCCACACTAGTCCCACCTCCCAGGGTTATTGGCCCATAACCCTCTAATCCTATCCTTTCAATGTACCAGTCCAAATGTCTCTTAAATGTTATGATAGTATCTGCCTCAACTACCTTGTTCCAGATACCCACCACACTTTGTGTAAAAAAGTTGTCCCTCAGATTCCTATTAAATCCTTATCCCCCACCCCCCCCCCCCCCCCCCCCCCCCCCCCCCCCCCCCCCCCCCCCCCCCCCACCTTAACCGTTACTCCTAAGCCCTCAGTTTTTGATTCCCCTACTCTGTGCATTTATCCGATCTATTCCTCTCATAATTTTGTACACCATGAGATAAGAGCACCCTCATTCTCCTCCGTTCCAAGGATAAAGTCCTAGCCTGCTCAATCTATCCTTACAGCTTCGCCCTTTGAGTCTTGGCAACATCCTCCCGGCAATATCCTTAGCCTTTGTTCATATCTCTGTAAACCTTTCCTTTCAATGTACCTGTCCAAGAGTCTTTTAAATGTTGTTCTTGTCCCTGCCTCAACCACCTCCTCTGGCATTCCATATAAATACCACTCTATAATTGGGAAAGTTGCCCCTCGGGTTTCTATTTAATTTTTCCCCTCTCACCTTAAATATATGCCCCCTGGTTCTTCATTCACCTACACTGGTACATTCACCCTTCTAATTCCCCTCATGATTGTATACACCTTGATAAGATCACCCATTAGCCTTCTGCACTCCAAGGAATAAAGTCCTAGCTTGCCCAATCTCTCCCAGTAACTCAGGCCCACAAATCCTGACATTCAGAAGAAATTGTCTTTCTAAATTCAGTCTGTCAAGCCCTGTGAAAATCTTCTAAGTTCAATGTGATCTCTTATTTGTCTAAATTCATATTTTCGGCCTACCCTGCTCAATCTCATCATTGCAAGGCCACTATTCCATAAACCAGTCCAGTTAAACTCTGAGGCACACTGTGTCAAGTACATCCTTCCTTGGGTAAGGAAATCAAAGTGGCCTACAATCCTCTAGGTGCAATCACACCAAGGCCTTAAGTAATCACAGTCAAAGATATCCATGTTCATCATAATATGCAACAGACCTGGGATCAATACCGATTTTGCAAAGTAAAAACTTATTTTTTTTAAAGAAAATTGCTTATATTAGTCTGACTTACATTGCTTTTTCTAAAGCTTTGCAATGCTTTTATTCATGATGAACATGAATGCATTCCACCTGATAGAAGTTTTATTTTGTTGTATTTGAAGACTGGAAAATAGTTATAGTTGTAGCGATGTTACAATACCTACCTTCAGCGGTGCTGCAGTTCTGCCACTGGCCATGTGCACGACTTTGGCGCCTTTGGCACCTTTGGGGGGGGGGGGGGGGATTAAAATGCAGATTTGTACTGAGAGGGATTTTCTCGGGCTGCAAGTCAATGAGAAAAATCATTCGGACTTCCGTTCCCTTTTTTTTTAAATCGCTGTACAATTTAATAGTTTGATTAAAATAAATAGCAACTGCTAACTCCCTCAACGCCTACAATGTGACGGACCGCATGAACGGGACAAAACAAAGGGTAAGTCAGTCGTTTATTTTACATATAATCTTGCTTCTTGGGGTGGCTTTAATCTAATTTTACGTTGCGAAAATGTGATTTGGGCCCCATATGATTCGGCAGTGTCTTTCCTGCGGCTATGAGATTCAGATTCATCACAAATGCAACGTTCCAATCCAGAATCACCCACTCGCAAGATGATTAAAATTCTTTTTTATGGACAATCATGTCATAAGAACATCTAAATCGTCTATATTTTGTGTAATTGTAAAATCAATATTTTTATACTAAATATACACAACAGCTTTAGCCACATTAATTGTGCAAAAAATAATAATTTTGATTATATTGAAAGTGGATGTTTCTAGATTAATTTATGGGAATTAAACATTAAATTCCTTCCATCTGGCATATGTTCATGACAGTGAGATTTAAAAAGCATGTTATATTATGAATTCTTGTGTGAATGGGAGTTTGTTATTTGGATACTTAGGGTATATAAAACAATTGTCCTTTTCTTAAGAAATAGAAACTACAGGACATTCTTAATGTGAAAGTAGTGGTCAGAAAGGCATGTCATGCATGGTTTGAAGAGCAAAAACTTGTAGTTTACAATGCCAAAATTGAAAAGTTGAGGAAGAACAAGGTGTACAGAGTTGCTTATTGGTTACAATCTGAGGAGTATGATGATGCTAGTGATTATGATATGCTAATGTATCAGGTAGCAACTGATCTTCTCCATAATTTATTTACCAATCTGTTACGGACGTACAGCATATAATACAATAATATTAAAGTTCTGATCTTGACAATATCACATTTTTTAATTTTCAAGACTCGTCTGGCTGTTTATTACTATTTCCGTCACAAGGGTCAATTTGCAATTAGGTAAATGACTAATTATAGGCTTTAATTTCAGGTCATCCAAGTAAGATGTTTTATATTTGTTTCAGAATGCGTCAATCTATAATAACTGAAATTTTTATTCAGTTCTCTTAATTTTTGAGAAGGTTATGGGCTTTTGACTGTCCTCGATCACAGCTTTTGTGTTAAGTCAATGGAAAAGCAATAGGGAACAAGATGCTAATTTCCAAGTATGAAAATGGCCATAACGTAACATTGCATGTTGGCCTTTATAACAAGAGGAAACAAATCTAGGAGCAAAGAGGTCCTTCTGCAGTTGTACAGAGCCCTAGTGAGACCACACCCGGAGTATTGTGTGCAGTTTTGGTCCACTAATTTGAGGAAGGACATTCTTGCTATTGAGAGAGTGCAGTGTAGGTTTACAAGGTTAATTCCCGGGATGGCGGGACTGTCATATGCTGAGAGAATGGAGCAGCTGGGCTTGTACACTCTGGAGTTTAGAAGGATGAGCGGGGATCTCAATGAAACATATAAGATTGTTAAGGGCTTGGACATGCTAGAGGCAGGAAACATGTTCCCGATGTTGGGGGAGTCCAGAACCAGGGGCCACAGTTTAAGAAGCCATTTAGAACGGAGACGAGGAAACACTTTTTCTCACGGAGAGTGGCGCGTGTGGAATTCTCTGCCTCAGAGGGCAGTGGAGGCAAGTCCTCTGGATGCTTTCAAGAGAGAGCTAGATAGCTGGCTCAAAGTGCCGAATGGCCTACTCCTGCACCTATTGTCTATTGTCTATTGCTGGCAAAAAGTAATGAAACAATTCAAACATGGCATAGATTTGGAAGGCAATTGAAATTATTCTATTATAATATTTATTTATATTATATAAAATAATTACTTTGGCGTACCTATAGGCATTTCATGGCCAACTATACAATTTGTCATAAACAGACTTGACTTCACAACTAACACATTATCAGCATTTAATTATTTCATACAATCAATTTTTGCATTTTTACATCAAAATGTCTTTTTTATGCTTGTTTTCTTCCCCTCTCTCTTTTGACTATTATGTTGGAGAGCAATTACACAATTGTCTCTTCATTTGGTTTCAACTTTCTGCCCATTTACCACACTATAAGGAGAAGGATATAAGAAATAAAACAGTGCCATAGGTGTAAACACACAAATGGCAAGAAAAATCTTACTTACATTTGTTTGTAAAAAGTTCCTTTTTATACATCTGCAGAAACTCAGTCTATTTTTATGTTTCTCGCTAACCTACTGTCATATTCTGCTTTCCTCTTTCACATTAACGAGGTCTCAATTGCTGAATTTTGAAAAATTCCTAATTCTCAGGCTTACAGCTTTTTTTGGCACATACACCTTTTCCTTTGATATAATTAATAGTCACAGCTGGACAATTCTTCCTTTATTTTTGCCTTGAAGAAATATATTACGTACATTAATTTTTAAGATGTTAACTTCTGCTTGTTCAACTTTGTTTAGCCTTTTAGTGTAGTTTACAAGTGTCAAGAGAGTATCAACAGAGAGTTTCATTGTCATATGTATTGACCCTTGCTGCAGCTTAAATGCAATATTTACAATCTAATAAATTAATAACCAATTGCCAAAACTAATTCATACTATATCTCTTTGTAACTTGCTATATTAAAACTTAAGACATTGGTTTCAGATTAAATGAAATTATTTACATTTTTAAAAATAAAACTATCATATTGTGATCACTGTTCCCTAAAGGCTCCTTTGTTCTGCGACATATTGGAAAAATGATCCACTTCAGTTGTGAACAAATGCAATCATGGGGTATCTTACAATCACATCATCATCAATGAGTAATATTTGCAGGATAGTAAAAGGAACTATAAAATCGTGAGCTATAAATCATGATCAGTCTGAAGAAGAGTCTCGACCCGAAATGTCACTCTTCCTTCTCTCCAGAGCTGCTGCTTGTCCCGCTGAGTTACTCCAGCATTTTGTGTCTACCTTCGACTTAAACCAGCATCGGCAGTTCTTTCCTACACATAAAATCATGATTATTGTTGTATTTTTCAAACACTAAGTTCACAAAGATCTAGCCAAACTCACCTAATAACAAACCAAAGATGACACCTATGATATTGCTCACTCGTGGCAAGGCACCACTTTACAATGAGCCCTGTATCTATTTGCCAAGCCATTGGAAACTGGTAGAGTAAATGGGACTTCATGGCACACCTTCGCCTACTGTGGTAATCATTTTAAAGGCATTATAGTAGGTGGTGTATTTCTTTCTTCATCAATACACCAGCCAAAACGTTTTTTTTTTAATCCCATGGGAGTGGGATGTGTTGCATCGTCACAAAGCAAAGTAAAATTATATCCAATAATAGCAATATTATTCAATTTACCTCGTCTCCGAGGATTCAGATTTGTAATTTCAGAATCCAATATATCATTACAATTATAAAATAATTGAAAATACTTTGCAGGGGAGGAAGCTGATGGTGTGACCCATGTTAAAAGGTATTAAGCTCGACAAGGAATACTGCTCTTAATCACACCGAATATATTTTTTGTTTTTGCTGAGGATCATGACATTTGTAGGGGGCAAATTTCAAAGCATGAATGGTATCCAAAGAGTTAAACATTCTTTGAAGAACGTTGATAACATTAGAACGTGGTTATCTACTTAACTGTAAAACTAGAATTTATTATTACTATTTTAAAGTAATTCTAAACTTTGCTGTTCAGATATAAATTTGTTTGCAGGAAAATCAAGTGACTTTCCATGTACAAGCCTGCTTTAATAGATCTGGCAGAGTATAACCAGCTGGAGCTAGATGTGTTCTATAAAAAGCTGCCAAAGGAACAAACAGTATGTCTGCCTAACTTTCACGTCAAGGCCATGCAGTCACATGCTGTTGGTACATCGGTAGCTTTTCAAACTTATCCTATGAATGAACCGCCTGCTTTTAAAGCAGCTCGCTCCAAATCTGCGGGATCTGTTTATGAACAGTATCTGCTGAGACATGCATTGGGTAACGTTGTGCTTGAGCAAATAGCAGCAGACATCATATTCCTGCCAGACCACATGTTTTTTCTCAGAACAAAGCAGGAAACAGTAACACTGCCCACAGAAAGAATCAAAAATGGTGTGCCATTTATCAACAAATAAATCTGTAAAGAATGTTCCCCCCGCTCCAACCATCTTTTCTACAATCAAAATTTTAAAATCACTTAGGGTTATACAAATTGATATCACAGCAGAAATGCATTAAAAGACTGCAACCTAGAAAATGTATTGCAAACAAGAAAGGCTTATTGGATACTTTGTAAATACACCTGAAATCGCAAAATGTTTTTACGTCAGCCAACCTCTTCGAAACTAATAAATAATATGCTAGATTAATCCAATGTGAACAAAATGATTATCGCTGGCATTGTACAGGTAGTTGTGCTATACTGTAATAGTTGCATTCCTAAGAAAGCTTGCATTATACAAATTTACATCATAAAGACAATTGTGTCAATGGAAAAAGTCGGTGAAGAGCTAGAGAATTTCAGACTCGCAATTACTGTAGGATTTTCAGAAATAAAGGTATAGCTATACGTTTATTTTGGTTACTGAAAACTAAAATACTAAAGGCTATATGTTACATTGTTTAATAAAGTATCATTGCACATGTGTCAATGTAATGTGCCTGTCCCACTTAGGCGATTTTTGACCAGCTGCATCTCTGTCTGGTTTGGGGACTGTAAAGCCTCCGACTGGAAGTCCGTGCAGAGAGTGGTGAGGACGGCTGAAAAAATCATCGGGACTTCTCTCCCCTCAATCGGGGATATTGCGAGCAAACGTTACTTGTCTAAGGCCAGCAGTATTATAAAGGACCCCACACATCTCCATCATGGACTGTTCACTCTGCTGCCCGCGGGCAAAAGATATCGTACATAAGGAGCAGAACGTCAAGGTTTTGCAACAGCTTCTTCCTACGAGCCATCAGACTCTTGAATGCCATGTAATGGGCTGCCACCATTGTCTACTTTATCTTTTTTTCCATTTTATCCTTCTGTTTATTATTGTGTTGCACGGGGAGCCAAATGCAACGGAATTTCGTTTGGAATTGCATATATCGATGTATTTCTAAATGACAATAAAGTTTGATTGATTGACAACCTACGTCCACCCGCGACAAGCTACAACAAGGTATGACAATTCAGTTGCCGGTGTCTGTCGCCGTTTGATGTAGGTAGTCGCCAATGGAATTCACCAAAAAATAGCCTAAGTGGGACAGGGGCATAAGCTACTGCTTGTCAATTTCAATGCGCCTGTGGTAAAGGTGATACATTATGTTGTTAAAAGACACTGGTGTCTGATTACTTTTGTGAGGTTACATGGAAATAATGTTTAGACTGATTTTTATCCAAGACATTTTTTTTCTGCTTGTGTATTTTTTTCTTTTTGAATTACGACATTTGTTACTACTGGCAGGAGTTTAATTAACATCATGGTGAAAATGAGAGCAACATTTTGTCGTCTAAGAATCTTTGTCCTATTTTTCTTTTAATATTTTTACCCTCACAAAGGGTCAGATTTCACGTTAATAACTACCTTCCTATCGGCCACACAAGGCAAATGCTGACAATGTTTAGCTGTGTACTTATTCTAGCAGGATTCAATACTTCATTGTGAATTTCCCCCTTCTGCATCCAGACACTTAACCAAGGCCTTCTGTCAATTTGCCAGGAATCAGCAAAATGGAAAATAGCATAAATCCTAGATCATTTCAAGTGTGTACAACTCAGTTAGAGATAACCCCCCCCCCCCCCCCCATAAATGCTGTAATTATTAAGATTAGGCAATATCTGTGGAAAGAAAAAGAGAAGTAAAGTTCTAGGTTGCTGGTCTGTCATTCTGCTTCCCTCTCCCACTGGTGCTTGACCTGCTGAGATTGCTCATAACTTTGTACTTATTTTAGATTTCCACCACCAGCAGTTTATTGGTTCGTGCCAAGTTCATTAAACAACCAACTAATGCATTAACATCAATTATCCATTGACAAACAAAATGAATGAGGTTGCAAGAAAAACAAATATTTTAGGTTTTTGCTCCTAAAAAATGCGTTGGTGAGAAACAAAAGGAATCCCAGAATTTCTGGACAATTATTTTCTAAACATAATAATGTCTCAAAAAATAGAATAATTAGCAATGTAATAAAAAAGAACTGCAAATGCTGGTTTATACCATAGATACAAAATGCTGAAGTAACTCAGCTGGTCAGGTAGCATCTCCCTGGTGAATAGTTAGCAAACCTTCAGTTGGCATTAGAAGGTATTAGAAAAATACTATTAACACCATTGAACTCATACTTCAAGCTCATGCTGAAGATGAGAACACAAATTGTCATCACTGAATATTGGCCCTAGCTTTATTTTAATGTTAAAAACAACTTTATAATCCATCACACAAAAGCTTGCTGATCCACCACTAACGTATAGCAAAATTATATTCTTGATTGATTTTTGACTGATTGATACTTTTGTCCCTCTTTGTTCCTGGCAACCCCCAACATTGAGTCCCTCTTTGTTCTCTGTGGCCCCCTCACATCGTGTCCTTCCTTATTCTAAGCGGGGCATCCTCCGCCGGAACAATTTTGGCCGACTGCCAGCACTCACGCGGGAGACAACTCTCTGACTGCCCATCACGCTCTCCGACAGCCCTCTAGCTCGCTGACTACCCCGCTAGCTCACCAGTATTCTTCCTCAAGCCCTGAAATGGGGGGGACTATGTATAAACACAGCTGTAATTTCTAAATGGTGAAACAAAAATGTATAAAAATGGACTTGGTTAAAATCTGACAACGTGCACTTTAACCACAAGTGATTTGTTCTATTACAATCTCAAATTGTGGAGTACAGAGGCAAATAAATAAATGATGGCTCTTTGTCCCAAACATTATGGAGGGCACTGTACGTCACAGGTAATGGGAGAGGCACAGCATCAGAATAAAAGGTTGAGCCTTTAGAATGTAGATGAGGAGGAAATACTTTAGCCAAAGGGTGGTGAATCTGTGGAATTCATTGACACAGATGGCTGTGGAGGCCAAGACAGTTGGTATTTTTGAAGTGGAGATTGATAGGTACTTGATTGGTAATGGTGTCAAAAGTACTTGGGAGAAGGCAGGAGAACGGGGTTGAGAGGGAAAAATAGATCAGCCATGATTGAATGGCGGAGTGCACTTGATGAGCCGATTTTTGCACCTATTACTTATGGTCAATTACATGCCCAAAACTAAACTAATATTGTATTCTGAACAGAGATGCACAGTGACACTGCTGGTAAAGCCCTTCCCTCACAGCGCGAGAGACTCAGATTCAATCCTGACCTCAGATGCTGTCTGTGTGGAGTTTGCATGTTCTCACTGCGACTGTGCTGGTTTTTTCTGGGTGCACCGGCTTCATTCCTCACAAAAACGTGTGAGTTTGTAAATTAATTGGCCTTTGTAAAAATAGTCCCTCATGTGTATGTGGGATAACATCAATTGCATCAACAGGTTGAAGGTCCTGTTTCCTTGCTGCATTTCCAAAACTAAAAACCGAGAAATGTATTTTCACAACAAAGGTCAGAGACAGAAAAGGATGCATGGATTTGCTAAAGCCTTTAAAGAAATACCACATCCCAACTGACTCCTGGGAATCTGGTCCGTGCCTGTTTAAAGGAGCATCCGGGAACTTCAAGGCTGTGCATGGGAACACATAGTAACCTTGCATAAACTGTCAGCATGGGCAGCCACTCGGTGCCTCATCAATAGAAGAGTCGGCATTTCTCACAAGCTCATTAGCCACTTCAGAACCAGACTAGAAGCAAGTCACTCTTGATCCCGAGGATTACCAAAGGTGTCAAAAAGAGCCATAATTGGGTAAAATTTATATGTGGGATTTAAAAGACCAGCGAGTGTCTGTGCTTCAAGATGGTAGCAGACTTTTAAATCCAGTTTCTGAGAACAACTATTTTGCTGAATTCAGAAATTAGCAAATCAAAGACAATGCCTTTTAGACCAATTAGAAAGATAAAAAATAAGAGGGGTATGTACACAACTGCCTAGAAATTGCATAGCCTGATGAGAAATTGGGAACTTATCACATGAATTGCAATTTCATGATTTTTCTTCCAGGTTCTCTGTGGCTCTGACAGACTAACAAATGGAAGTACTCAGATACAAATACCACTGGCATAACATTCATTCACACACACTTGCCACAAGCTGTCCACAGGCCACGTATGTAAAACCAAGCTCAATGTGCTTGGGTAGCATGCATTATTATTGGGAAAAGATGATCAAACTTCTCACAGCCTGGCAATGGAAATCCATCTGAAATAGGCCTCATAATGTTGCTATCCTGCTATCCTTCCACCACCAAGCTCATGACATCCTCCTCAATAGTCTCACTCCTACTGACCCATCCCTGTCAAATAATTCCTCCTTGCAGCTGACTGCCAATCTATCACCCCAATATTAACAATCTCACTTAACCCAATTATTGACTCCACCTAACTACTGATGACCCCTCCTGACCATTCGCCAGTCTTTGCCTGCTACTAATGACCCCCCCCCCCCCCCCCCAACTACTGAGCAGGTCACTCAACATCTCTGAACCTCAACCTGACCACATAGACCAAGCACTACAGCCACCGCATTTGACTGCTGCCCTTGAGAATGTTACCAGTCAGTGGGCTGGGGGCACAGATGATGAACAGTGGCCATGTGAGGTGAGGACGACACAATCACAGGTCAAGCATTCAGTGGAGTGGGTCATTGGAGGCCCTGCAACAGCCTGGAGCTCAAGCAGTTCAGGTGCCGCTCCAAGAAGCCGAGCGCATGGATTGGACACAGCCTGCAGCAGCATGAAGCGGCCCCTGCAATACCAACTCTGTATCACCACTAGGACAACAGGCCTTTACAGTCGAGTTGAGATTTTTGTAACAACTTTGGACATGAATCATACAAAATGACGGCAGAAACATGGCGACTCTTGTGTACAATCTCAGTGTAATCTACTATTCTTAATTTTTGTAATTAAGTGTGATTGTGCTTACGTATAATAAGATTTTTACTGAGCTGTGTGCAAAAAAAGGAATTTTGCTGTCCCGAGGTACCTGTAACAATAAGGTACCATTGAAGCTTGCATGTCGGAAGGAACTGCAGATGCTCGCTTACATCAAAGATAGACACAAAATGCTGGTGCAACTCAGCGGGTCAGGCATATGTGATGTTTCGGGTCGAGACCCTTCCTCAGATCCTGAATTAGTCTGAAGAAGGATCTCGGCACGAAATGTTACCTTGTCCTTTTCTCCAGAGATGCTGAACCTTGTCTGCCTGTCAATCATCAGTTATGAACTCCCTTCTTGACATGTCTATCTAATAAACAGCCCCAATCTTTCTTATCCCATCCCACTGCAGCCTCAACAATCCCTCGAGCCCTGCCATGGTCCATCTCAAGAATACATGAAAGAATAACTTTTGATTTGCGAGGTTTATTTTTAGTAGCCATTTGTGAATGCATCAATCATTTTATAGGGAAATATCTTTTACCAGATCTGAATTTTTTTTATTCAATAAAAAATTGTATGTTTTGGAAGCAAATAAAATTTCCTAAGGGAAACTAAAATTTTAGAAAAGGGGAGTGAGATAAAGTGGGAAAGTGACGGGAATAATCAAACCAATGGGACATGACAATGTGAAAAATAATTCCAAAGAAACAAAGAAATTCTCCAGGAACACAAGGTGTTTGCAGCTTCATCAAGTAGAATTTGTACTTATTCACATTACTTTGGCAGATAACTAGTTCTCTTTATGTTATAATTATGTCTCATTAAACAGTGCATCATTTATAAGTAGCTCCATCCCAGATTCAGACGGTATTTGCAAAGGTGCATAATCATAAATAGACTTCCTTTTATGTCTAATACCATTGGTGAGATCCAATTCCTCTTAAATATATATCAACTAAATGATCAATTCTCATTGTCTTTTAACATGGTGTTCTGAACAGTGAGCAAATGCAAACGAAAAATGTTTTGGACAATAAAGGGAAACTAAAGTGGAAGAAGAAAAAAATGGGTCAATTATATAAAGGATGAATGAATATTTTTAGATAAAGTTTACTCATCAACGCATTTACAAACAAAAGTGAAACTAATTTCACTGTAATTTATGATGTTATTTTCTATTGAGAGAAAGGATTATAACCACAGAAGAAAACATCAGATGCATATTTTTAGGCAATTTAATGACAGAATCTGCAAATTTCACTCAGCTCCAATGTATGGATTCCTTGTACCCTGCAAAATAATGTGCACTATTAACATAATTAATAAAGCAAAATTTAAAGTTTCCAGTTTGTGACCACAAACCTTTTGGTACTTTCCCTTGTTAGAACACAGGCCCAAGCATGAACTATACCCAAAGTTGAAAATTTGAAAAACCTAGAATTAAAACTGCAAAATGTATATATTCGCATGAAACAATTTAGGGCTATAAAGCATGGAAATAGGTCCTTTCGTTGAACTCATCTAGGCCAACCAATTTGCCTAACCGAGCTAGACCCACTTGACTACATCTGGCCCACATCGCTCACCAAGCCTTTCGATCTATGTACCTATCCAAGTGTCTTAAATATTATAATTATACTCATCTTGAACACTTCCTCAGGCAGTATCCTCTCTGTGAAAAAGCTGCTCCTCAGTACTGCTTCAAATCTTTTCCCTCTTACTTTAAATCTCTGCCCTCTAGTTTTTGACTCTCTTACCCTGAGGAAAAGACTGTGGCTTTTTTTGATCAATTGGCCAGATGGGCTGAGGAATGGTTGATGGAATTTAATACAGATAAATGTGAGGTGTTGCATTTTGGGAAGTCTAACATGGGCAGGACCTACACAGTGATAGGGGTCTGTGGAGTTTGTAGAGCGGCGGGATCTTGGAATGCAGGTGCATGGTTCCTTGAAGGTGGAGTCGTAGGTAGATAGGGTGGTCAAAAAGGCGTTTGGCACATTGGCTTTCATCAGTCAGATACCTTCCCCTGCAACCGCAGAAGATGCAACACCTATCCCTATACCTCCTCCCTCAACTCTGTCCAGAGACCCCGACAGACCTTTCAGGTTAGGCAGAGATTTACTTGCACCTCCTCCAACCTTATCTACTGTATCCGTTGAACAATGGATGCAGTAGATTGGGACTCTTATACATCGTGAGACCAAACGTAGACTGGGCGATCGTTTAGCTGAACACCTTCGCTCAGTCCGCTTGAACCTACCTGATCTCCCGGTTGCTAAACACTTTAATTCTCCTACCCATTCCAGAACAGACCTTTTTGTCCTAGGTCTCCTCCAATGTCAGAGTGAGGCTAAACGCAAATTAGAGGAACAGCATCTCATATTTTGCTTGGGCAGCTTACAGCCATTGGTATATTGATTTTTCTAATTTCAAGTAACCCTGGCATTCTGTCTCTTTCTATCGCTCCCCACCCAAGTCCACTCACCCCACCAGCTTCTCATTTCCACCCAACTGCATTAATCGTTGTTAGTCTTTTGCATATCTTTCATTCATTGTTCTTTATTTCTCAACATTATCGTCTATATCTCTTGTTTCCCTTATCCCTAACTAGTCTGATGCAGGGTCTTGACCTGAAACGTCACCTATTCCTTCTCTCCAGAGATGCTGTCTGTCCCACTGAGTTACTCCAGCTTTTTGTGTCTATATTCAGTTTAAACCAGCATCTGCAGTTCCTTCCTACACATATTGAGTATAGAGGTTGGGAGATCATGTTGCAGTTGTATAAGACTGTGGTGAGGCCGCATTTAGAGTATTGTGTTCAGGTCTGGGCACCATGTTATAGGAAAGATGTTGTCAAGCTGAAAGGGTACAGAGAAGATTTACAAGGATGTTGCCAGGAATAGAGGGTCTGAGCTATAGGGAGAAGTTGAGTAGGCTGGGACTCTATTCTTGGAACGCAGGAGGATGAGGGGTGATCTTATTGAGGTGTATAAAATCATGAGAGGAATCGATTGGGTAGATGCACAGAGTCTCTTGCCCAGAGTAGGTGAATCGAAGATCAGAGGACATAGGTTTAAGGTGAAGGGAAAAAGTTTTAATAGGAATCTGAGGGGTAACTTTCTCACACAAAGAGTGCTGGGTGTAATGAACAAGCTGCCAGAAGAGGTAGTTGAGGCAGGGACTATCACAACAATTAAGAAACAGTCAGACAGGTACATGGAAAGGACAAGTTTGGAGGGATAGGGACTAAACGTGGCAGGTGGGACTATTGTAGCTGGGACACGTTGGCCGGTGTGTGCCTGCTTCCACACTGTATCAGTCTATGACTCTATGACTCTTGCGATTTTATAAACTTCTGCAATCTCAACCTTCAGACTCTGACACTTCAGAGAAAAAAAGATCCAACCTATCCAGCCTCTCCTTATGTGACAAACTCTTCAGTCCCAGTTACATCCTCGTAAATCTATTTTTACATCTTTCAATGTCTGTGCATGTATGTTTCTCGGGGTGCTCCGATTTCCTCCCACAATCCAGATGCTCAGGTTTGTAGGTTAATTGACATGTAAATTGCCCTTGTTAAGTAGGATGCAAAAGTACGATATCGTTGAACTAGGGTACAGGTGACCGATGGTCGACGTTGACTTGGTGGGCCGAAGGGCCTGTTTCCATGCTGAACCTCTAAAAAAAATCTAATGTAATGTCCCAACTCTTGTACTCAATACTCAAACCAAAGCAAGCATGCCAAATGCTTTCTTTACTACTCTGTCAAACTGTATTGCCATGGAACTATGCACCTATCATGGAACTACCTGTACACCAAGGTCTCTTTGTTCTACAGTTACAACACTCCCCAATGGCTGAGAAGTATATGTCATAAGATATATCTTTCCTTGTAAGATTTTTAAGTATAAATATAGTTGTCTTACATCCTTAGAGTAACTCTCTGCCACAGAGGGTAGTTGAGGCCAGTTCATTGGCTATATTTAAGACCCTTGTGGCTAAGGGGACAGGTACGGGATATTGAGTTGGATGATCAGCCATGATCATATTGAATGGCGGTGCAGGCTCGTGAATGCCTACTCCTGCAGTTTCTACGTTTCTAGTTGTCTTACACAATTTGAGTTGTGTGAAGAAATTCAGCCATTAGAAACACACAAATGCAGAAAATTTTCTTTAAAAATATATAATTGCCCCTTTTCAGCTTTTTACTATTTTAATCTGCAGTCAACATTAACTTCAGAGCAGAAAATGTTAGCAATACTCTCCACTGATGCGTCTAAACCTGCTGAGTATATGCAGTATTTTCCATTTTATTTCAGATTTCTAGTATCGTTTTTTTTTTTTCCTTTTCAATTAACTTCAAAAGGCATGATGAACTGGAGGTAGAGATGGAAAGTGATGAAACAGAAGGTGAATCATTGACTGGGTGGAAGAGAGATTGCAAGGTGTTTGAAGACTGCAGCTTGAAGATACAATCAGGTAAGTACGACAAAGCCAGGAATGTGTAAATTAATATCAAAACTGAACTGTACCAAAATAATAAAATGTTGTGACAGTATTGAAATGAATAAAATAATCTACATACAATACCTCATACAATTAAGCATTTGCTTCAAATGTGTCAGAAAAAAATGATGTTATTTTCTAGATAAAAGTTACAAGAAGTAGTTTAGTTCATATAGAGGCTTTAGCCTATCATTCAATCTTATGTGATGTTGAAATTCTATCAGCAATAATGATTTATAAATCTGAAAGAGTCTGTGTCTGAAATTGGAAACAAGGAACTGCAGATGCCAGTTTATACCGAAGAAAGACACAAAGTGCTGGAGCAACTGAGGGGCTCAGGCAGCATCTCCGGAGGAAAAGGAGAGGTGACCTTTCGGGTGGGTACCCATCTTAAAGGGCCTGTCCCACTGCGGGGACCTAATTTGCGAGTTTAGACGAGTTTAGGAGCGTTTAAAAAAGTGTCATGGTCTTGTTGTATTGCCGAAGTAGAACACCTCCAACGACCTCCTTCGACTATGTAGAGAACCTCCTTCGCTCTCCTTCAACTATGTTGAAGACTAGCTTTGGACCGAATAGTGGAGAGTGAAGACGACCACCTTCGACTATACTAACACTATCCACGATTACCTTAGACTACCTTTGACTACCTTCGATTACCTATGAATAACATGCCGACCTACTTCGACTAAACCTACGAGTAAAAAAAATAGTTTTTTTCCATGCCGACCAATTTTTACTCGTGGACAATTTTCAGCAAGCTAAAAAATACTCCTCGACCAAACTGAGGCCTCGAGTATGCGGGAACTTCTCTCGAGCATGAAGGAGAGTTACATAGATCTCCTAGGACCACGTGTTGACCATGCTGCGAGTTTGAGTCGAGGGCAAACTCTTCTAAACTCGCAAATTAGGTCCCCGCAGTGGGACAGGCCCTTTAGACTGCTGGTCCCAACCCGAAATGACACCTGTTGTTAAAGAAGGAACTGCAGATGCTGGAGAATCAAGGGTACACAAAAGGCTGGAGAAACTCAGCGGGTGCAGCAGCATCAAAGAAGGGTCTCGACCTGAAACGTCGCCTATCTCCTTCGCTCCTTAGATGCTGCTGCACCCGCTGAGTTTCTCCAGCCTTTTGTGTACCCCCGAAATGACACCTATCCATTTCCTCCAGAGATGCTGCCTGACCCGCTGAGTTACTCCAGCATTTTGTGTCTATCTTTCCTTGAAAACATTTATACATCTGGTAATAATTTTTGAATAGTCTATTTGTTAATAGACCAGTAACATTAAGTTTTTTTATTATTTAACCTTTTAAAATATTTAGCTTCCTTAATATAAACGTTCCTTAACTTTACTGGTGTCTCTTGTTAATTATATTTTTTCGTGCAGCAAAAATGTTCGAATCATAATACATGTCCATGGTGCATACGTGGTGATGCTCCCATACGCCTGCACCCTTTTCCTCTATGTGGTAGAGTTTGTGGGTTTTGGAGGTTATGTTGGTACACACTGCCACCAATGGTAAATTGGTTTATGCAGTGGCAATTAATTGGCCTGTTTTATCCCCTGTGGCATCAAGCTTCCTGAGTAATGCTGGAGCTATATTTATCCAGGCAAGTATTCCATCATATGACTGACTCGTGCCATGTAGGTAACTGAAGGCTTTGGAGTGTCAGGTGGTGAGTCTTTCACCACCAGGATTGCTCTTGTAGATGGACTAGTTTGAATTTCTGGTCAATGGTGACCTCAAGACTCTGCAATGATAATAATGCTACTAAAAGTCAAAATGAAGGTGATTAGACCTCTCTCCTGTTGGAGATGATCAATTTGTTGATTTTCAAATGCTATTTTCATGCTATTTTCAAATCAATTTGCACTTGAATCAACTTGGTTTTGCTGTATTACAGGCATGGACTGTTTTATTTGTTTATGAATTATGAATTGGTCTGAATATTTTGCAAACATTCACATCTATAAATGTATGTAAGAATGGCCATTAATGAAGCAGCCAAAGAGACTTCAGGCTGGTATATTGCTCTGAAGACCTGCTATAATGTGGTGGAGTTAATTAAGTGGATAATTAAGCTTAAACAACAACTATCTTCTTTTGCGCAAGGTATGCCTCCAATCATTTAATACCCATTAATTTCAGTTTTACTTAATGCAATACGCAGTCGAGGGCAGACACTATAACCTCACTGTGCAATTCAGCTTTTTGATCTATGGTTGACCAAAGCTGTGATCATTTATGGAGAAAGGAACATTTTTAAAAACTAGGAGAGCCAAAGTCAGAACATTAGAAAAGATATGTGCATTAGCATGCAGAACAGGGAATACAAAAATAATTTGTAGGCATGCAAACAGTGAGAATTGTAGGAACAAGGAACAGCAGAAGCTGGTTTACAAAAATTAACACGTGAGAATTGTATTAAAATTGTGCAGATTAGAGAACAAAAAGTTAAAATCCACTCTTGGAGGCAGAGGGCATGGCTGAGGTAAAGGAGTACTTTACATCACATTTCATCATGGAAGAGGATGTTGCTCGAGACTCAGCAAAGTAAGATGCAACAGTAATTCTGGATAACAGTAACTTTTACTAAGTGAAAGTTAATAAACTACTTACTTTTACAGAGGACAATTCACTTGTCCATCTGAGATGAACTTATAACTGCTGAAAGAAATAAGGGTGGAAATTGCTATTGCCCTGGTTACAATATTCCAACATCCACATATTCAGGGGGAGAACCCAAGGATGGGCAAGTTTTAAATGTTATACGTTTGTTAATAAACCCAGTGATTACACATCAATCAGTTTAACCTCATTGGAGGATGGAATTAGCTGTCACTTTGATTAGAGAAGCCTGCAGGGGTGGAAGATTGCAACCTTCACGTGGTCCGCCCGGTTTCGACTAATGCAATCAACTCGACATGCACAAACACAAGATCAAATAGAACAAGTTGTCCTACAACTTTAGGCTATGCACACCACACGACGGAAGAGAAGCCTGCACAAATTTGCTGAAGGTAAATTGCGTCTAATTAACATGAGTGTTTTTTGGTGATGTAACCGGGATAAATACGATCGAGTGGCATGTATACAAGAAATTTGTTGAGGTGGCTCAAAAAGGCTGGTCGACAAGACTGAAGCCCAGTGTTTTTTAGTAGTATAACTAATTAACAATGTTTTAACAATGTCTGCCGAATCACCATAGAAATCATTCCATTGGAACCCATTAAAGCTTGGTATGACAACTGCTCAGCCTAAGATCACAAGAAACTGCAGATTTCTGGATGCACCCCAATCCATCAATCATACCAACCTCATTCATTTCGACTCCATCTACATCTCACGTTACCTTGGTAAAGCAGTTGACATTACCAAGGACCATGAGAGAGCGTAGAAGAGGGTATGACTGTGGAGACACACCCCAATCATTCCTCTTCTTCCTTCCTCTCGTTGGCCTGAACATACAAGATCTCAAACACATGTACCATCATAGTCAAGAACAGCTTCTCTACCGCTGTTTTCAGACTCTTGAATGTAGCTCTCATGTGCTGTAGATGTATTCCTGGTTCTTCAATCTATCTTATTACGGCCCTAGCACTTTTTAAATCTGTACATTTCCTCTAACTGTAACACTATATTCTGTTTATTCTATCTTTTGCACTACTTTTTGTACTCATGCATACTATGAACGCATTCATGTATCATATGCTCTGCCTGGAGAGCAAAACAAAGTTTTTCCACTCAGTACACATGACTATGATAAACCAATATCAATAAGTAACAGGGAACAGAGAGCAACAGTAAAAGGTTAGTTTCAGATCAGAGAGAAGTATAAAGTGGAGTGCCCAGTGCGTGGAACAATAATCATTGTTTATCTAAATAAAAATTGAAGAATGGACTTGGTTTAGTGGACACAATTTCCCAATCAGCAAATAACACAAAACCTGGAAGCATGGGTGTACTGTGTGGAGGATAATTATAGATTTCAAGAAGATGTAAACAGGCTAGTGGAATGGATGGTTTGGTGGCAGAAATGTAATGCTGAGAAATGTGAATTTTGGGAGGAAGAATAACAAGAACAGAGAGTTCTGAGTATATCTATGCATAGCTCATTAAAAGGAGAAGATGAAGAGGTGCTTAAAAAATGCATGCAGGATCTCAGGCTTTATAAAGAGAGGCACAGAGTACAAGAGCAAGGACACCATGATGCAGGGGATACCACAATTTATGAATGTTCCAATTAGAAGCAGAAGGCCTAATGACTCCTTGACCCTACAGCACCGCTCAGCAAGATCATGTCCAATCTCACCTTCACAAACCCACCGATCCCAAGTATTCCCCCACACCTTGCTTATTGAGAAACTATCTATCTTTGCACTGAAAATATTCTGCTTCCATTAACTTGTGGTGGAGAATTGCAATACAACCCTTCAAATAAAACCCCCCACTTAATTTAACCTTAAATGGACATTATTATTTTTAAATCGCGATTCTTGGCTTTGGATTTCCATGGAAGAAGAAACATCCTCGCCACATCAACCCATACAGACCCCTCGTGCATTCAGTCAAGACATCTCACACTATTCCCAACCCAAGCAGGGATATTATTTATATCCTATACAGTGAAAACTGATGCAAAATTTGTAACTTATCTACTATTTCTATATTTTTCATTATTAATTTAGGAAAGATACGGATTTTAAAGAAGGTGCATAAAATATTTATTTTAATGATTGAGTCACATGGATAGAATGGGGAAACTGTGATAGTTGTCCTTCAGATTGAGATGATTGCAAGGAGATTTGACACATCTCCCTCTCCCCTAACTCTCAGTCTGAAGAAGGACCCGAAATGTCAATCATTCCTTCTATCCGGAGATGCTGCCTGTCCCGCTGAGTTACTCCAGCATTTTGTGTCCATCTTCGATCTGACAGATATATTTATCATCATCTACGTTAATGATAGAATAGAAAGAAACTATTCCCATTGGTAAAGAGGTGAAGAACTAGAATAATCAGGGAAACACAGAATGAGGAGTCAATTGGTTAAAATAAAACAACTATGACATGAGGAACACAGCAAGTGGTTGTCACATTGCCAAAGCAGCTATCACTGCTGATTCAATAATACCATTTGAAAGGTATCTGGACAAGTACCTAAAATGAGGGCTGAATAGCCTCTTCCATTTTGTACCATTTAATGTAATACATAATCAGATTATACACCAAAGGGCCTTCCAAATCCATTATCAATTCTCAGACTTCTCTGTTTCGCAGAAAATGCAAGCAAGTTCAGGATTAACAGCAATTTAGATGATTGAATACAGGCGGGTTCCAATTGGAACTGTGCAAGATGCAGCCTACTGTTTCCAGTAGCTGGTCAATAATTCCCTTTGTTTTCCTGCACATAATTCTAAAATACCAAAATGCCAAATAACAGTTCCCATAAGGAAGAAAATTATTGTTAGGCCATCTTTTAACATCCGATGGTGAAAACCACGGCCCTTACACGTTACTCTTTACTACCTTCATTTTCTTTTAATGAGCCTTCGTTCTGCTTTGACATTAATTTCCACAGGATATGTGAGAGACTATCCTCTTCCTCTAATATTAATACTGACGATAATGAAAAAGATGTAGGCTTTGTAGGCTGAGTCAGCATTTATATGCCCATCCCTCATTGTCCTTTAGAAGATGGTGGTGAGCTGCCTGCTTGAGCTACGGTATGGGTATATCGACAATGTTGTCGTTGAGGAAGTTCTAGAACTTAGACTCAGCGATGATGAAGGAAAGGTGGTATATTTCCAAGTCAGGATGGTATGTGGCTTGGAGGCCAATTTCCACATGGTGATGTTCCCATGATTTTGCTGCCTTTGTCTTGTCTTAGTAGAGATTGGGAGGTTTAAAAGGTGCTGTAGTTCATCTGTCGCTTATTTTCATAAACCATACCACTGTCATGGTATTTAAAGGCCTCACACTCCCCTAACCACACTCTTCATCAAAGAATAATTGCAAAACCTTCTTGGGTAGATTTTAAAACTGCTTGCTGGTTTCCTTCCACAATCTCTTAATGCAGCTCAGTTTTGTGCCCTTTCAACATTCTTTATAGTTTACACAATCAGTAGAACCTTTGCTGGTGTTAGCATTTCTATATGTTGTTTTAACTTTATGTGGTTGTATCTCTTTAGTCATTTCTGGTTTATTTATTTTTGGGAACCAGAGATATTGCCCCATTGCCATGTAAACTGGTTTAGTTTCACATAAAATTATTTTTGAACATTTCTCACTGATCTAATGTTGTTTTCTCCATTGATAGATCTGACATGTTTATCATGGACGATTTCTGTCTTGAGACCAGTTTTAGTTTAGCTTATGCAAAGGAGATGGACTGAATGGGGTTGTTCTGTGCTATAAATTCTTACAGCAAAACTGAACTAAATATTCTTGGGCGATTCGTTGTTAGCTTTTCCAAATGGATCTGTCTTCTGTTTATCTCATATTGCTCTGCATTGGAATGGAATGATCACATAATGGAAACTGCTCGCAGACTCTATCTCATTCTTACAATTATGTAAGTCTGAACCTCTTAACTCCTTCATTCTTCTCCTCCTCCTCCTACAATATCCAGGCTTCTAAAATTCAAACTTAACAATGTCACCACGTATTAACCAGCTCCTTATATCACACTGTAATTACTCCACAACGTTTTGTAATGTTCAACTTGGTTTTTGTCCTTCAAGATGGCAGCGACAGCAGATGAAGGAAAGCAACAATACCAGTGATCAGGCTGAGACCTCACCCTCCGCACCCTCGAACTCGCTCCGGATGTTCCCAAGTCAGTTGCGGGAGACACCCCGGGGCATGGAGGCTGAGTGGTGGCCATGTCAGCCGAAGGACAGTTCAAACTAGCTTCAAAATTCATAAATCTTCAAACCTTTTATCTCACACCAGTCTTTATCCAACCATCTGCGTATATCAACCTCTTCCCTCCTTCTCCCCCCACTCTCTTTTTGGATGTATCACCTATCTAGGCTTTGTCCTGCTCCTTCTCTCTTTCAGATTTTTATCCCCACCACCATCAGTCCAAAGAAGGGTCCCGACCCGAAATGTCAGCTATCCATTGATGCTGCCGAGTTCTCCCGATATGCTGCCTGACCCGCTGAGTTTCTCCAGCACTTTGTGTCTTTTTTGGTAAAACCAGCATATGCAGTTCATTGTTTCTACATTGATCAATCCATCATTAATAACGGAACGTGAGTTTCCACAAAGATCTGCCAGTTAAAAAAAAATCAACATTGAATCCAAACCCTACCTTGCATTTTGTTGACCCACGTTTGGACACTGGGAATGATCCATTTGGTTGCTTCTGATTTGTTGATTGTGAATATCCTTTACAGGAAGACAGTATACTCTCTGAATAACAACTTTCAGATTTTTCTTTCCCCATCCTGTTGCTCCTTGGCTTTCAATTACTTCAAGTAATGAATCACATACACTATTAGCTGCAAAATGATATTCAAAGTCCAACACTTGAATTGGTTTCTCCTGTTGGCTTGGCTTACTTTGCGTTTTTCCTGTAGTTAGTGCAATGTCCTGTTTAGTGAAAAAAACACAAAACACAATTGGTTAAGATACATGTCTTAGGCATCATAGAGTCACACAGAATGAAAACAGGGCCTTGGCCTCAAATTGCCCAATGCCAACCAAGATCCCACATCTACACTAATCCAACCTGCCTATGTTTGGCCCACATTCCTCTAAACCTTTCCTATCCATGTCACAGTGTAAATGTCTTTTAAATGTTTTTATACTACCTGCCTCAACTATTTCCTCTGGCAGCTCGTACTTTTGACAAAACGGTGAAATACTAAATGCAAGGAAACATTGCAACCTACAAAATCTTTATTTTATGAGGAGTTACGATGAGGGATTACGTGAAGAAGCCCCGCCAGGTGCATGCGCGTCATACTTCAAAGCAGCGGCGTGAAAAACACAGAAACCAATAGCCGAGGTAAGATAGTAAGGCCTACAGAAGACTAGAACTACCAGATGATCGTTTAGATTATGAGGGTCGGGAGCGGAGGGCATGTAATCCCTCATCATAACTCCTCATAAAATAAAGATCAATCTTCGAACAGGTAAGTTCTCGTTTAATTTTACTATTTTACTTCGGAGTCACGTGAGTGACTACATGAAGATTTTGAAGCTCTGTGTTTTTCATGCCGTAGATTCATTCCATACGACACACTGCTTCAGTTGACACAGTAGTGAGTAAATAATATTATTGATCATTGCTTGAATTATTCAATAACTATGTTAATAATAATAATAACAATGAAAGTAATAACCCCTCTATCTCAGGGGAAATTACAACAATGATATGAAACAATGATATGAAACAAAGCAAACAAATTAAACAGAACACAACATAGCATGTGCAAACCCTGGCACTGTGACAACCGGTTTATCATAAATCTAGAAAGTTACTTCTTTAGACCATCCTGCGGCCTCTAGAATTTGGTCGAGCGGCATGTCCTGCTCCTTCGCCGCGGACATTGATGCCGCCCTTGTGGAGTTGAGATTTAACACATGAGTGTGAACAGCTAAATACAGAACCTGTTTTAACCATCTAGAATAGTTTGTACTGTCACTTTTTCTATTTTTTTTTAATTTTGTGGGTATTGAGCATTGGTATCTCACAATCTCGGAGACTCTTAGTTACTTTAATATATTGAGTCAGATGCTTACCACACACAATGTTTGGTCGACAGGGTATGCTTTAAAGATTACCTTGGTTCCAGCCTTCCCTGGCTTGCTTTGCTTGCTTAGATCATAGACATAAAACGTAATTTCACCTACAGACAACTGCATACAATCTAAGTGCAACATTTGTAATGTTTGTACTCATTGTGCTGATACTAATGACATGAGCATAACCACTTTAAATATTAAGTTCTGAAAAGACAGTGAGGTAATTGGAGCCCATTGCCAAAGCAATATGAGAATTATACTGACATCCCAGATTTCTGTATATCTGGGTTTGGTAGGATTTTATTAAAGTTCCTCTCATAAATCGGGATATTAACGGATGAACCCGATAGATTGTCATTCTGAAATTGTCCTAAATAGGAGGACAAAGTACTCCGAGCACTATTAATGGCACTATAACTCAGGTGCAACATAGCAAGGAACTCCAATACATCCGATATGTTTGCAGTATGATAAAATATCTCTGACTGTATACAAAGATTTCCTATTTCCTTATATGAGACATATATTGTTTCTTAGTGCTATCTCTCCAAGCTGCAGTTATAACATCCATTGTCCTATCCGACAGTCCATCAGAACCTGCAGATTAACAATTAATACGATCATGTAATGGATGACTTCTCCTGTACTGGATGTACCAACAATTACTGCAGCTGGGGATTGTCATGAATGGCTGAGTCATCATTCTGAGCACCAATGGGAACAATGGCTGTGTAGACCAGTTTGGAACCACCAAACGCCTGCGACGGAGTCTTGCTCTATTTTGGTGACATTGCCAAATCAGGCAAAATGGGGAAACATAGAAGATTATACTTCCCCCGATGTAGCGAGAATGCATCCACCGTTACTGCTCATGGGTCTGGCTCCTATGACATATTTAGGCAACTGGAGATTTAATTTGGACGCAAGCAGATCAATATTTGGTACCCATACCGACTGACAATCTTTTTGAACTTCTGGATTTACCATCCATTCTGCATTGTTATTGAACTTCTGTGATCTGTTGTCTGCCACAATATTGTCTCTCCCACCGCTGTGGTATTGTCTACTTGTAATTGAACATGTAAGTCATTCATTGTAGAACAATAATCTATCAATGCATAAAACGCCCCCAATAACTCCAAATAATTTATACCATGTGTTAGGAGAATTAATCGTCTTGGACAGTCCATCACCACCTCAACTGATGGCGCTGTCCTTACCTCCCCATCCGAGAGCACTCCCGTCAGTTTGTAATACCACTGAAGGATGCTGACCAAAATATATTTTAGTAGCTTGTGCAACATTGAGAATCCACCATTGCAATTCAGCTAAAGCTTTAGTTGGTAACTGCATGGACCTATCAATGACCTGCACGCTTTTTTAACATTTATTTATTTATTTATTTATTTATTATTTATTTTTTAAATTTATTTATTTTTACTTTTTATTTTAAGTGCTTGTCCTCTGGCTCCCAGCAGACTTTGATAATGCAGAGGTCCAAACTCAACAGCAGGAATGCTGCTACCATTTACCAATACCCGTAGCTACTTCTCGGATGGAGGGATAAAGTCTCTCAGCGAGACAAGTACAGACATTTGTAATATTCCCAACCTTATCTGTTAACAAGATACTGACATATCATTATTGAATGTGACAAAACCCCAAATAATCAATTGTTTGGGATGGTTGTAACTTAAATGTTGTTGGATGGGCAGAACCATCGCCTTTCAATAGGCTTATGGTTGCTGAAACCAGTTCTTCAGCTGTCTCGTGAGTGGCATTTACAATTAACATATCCTCTAGATAAGCCATTACAATGTGATTCTGAGCCCTCAGCAGGCACGTGCCGTGAGTAATTACTCAGTGTAGGCAGTCAGCCGGCTTTCAAAAAAAAATCTTAAACCGCGCATGCGCAGATGGTTCTCTTCGTAAAAAATAAAAAATAAGTAACAATTCAATTTTACCAAGGCTTCTCAATCTCCTTCATTTTTTAATCAATGAATGGGTGGGGAATGGAGGATGAAGGCAGGTGGAGAGATGGTGGGAAAAACGGGAGCACACCGGGACGTTGAATCAGTTGTCATCTTATTGAATGACAATACTAATTCAAGGGTCCATTTGGAGGGAGAGTTCCTTTCACAGCGTGTGGAAAGTCTGTGCCAGGGGTTAAAGATGCAGGGAGGGCAGGAGTGTTGAAAAGGAGGAGGGTCAGAGATCATGTCAGACTCACTCACCACTGCCGCAGCGCTCCGGGCACGGACAGCAGAACTGGCTGCCACTTCCGGAGATAGAAGCAGCTTGGGTGCGAGCGGCCGCCGGGACCCGACAACAGAACCGGCTGCCATTTCAAGCGCCTTCTGCTGGCCCGCTCACCTCTGGCAGTGCTCTTCGTCTGAACATCTCTCACCTGCCGCTCGCCGGCTTCGCTCATGTCAACCGCGTCCCGCAAATCCTTACATTCCCACAGCCAAGTAACCTCAACTGGTCCCGTGAGCGCGCTGTCGGAATTTAAAGATTTGCGGGAAGCCGGCCGGCGAGCGGCAGGTGAGAGATGTTCAGACGGAGACACTGCCAGAGGTGACGGGGACTAGCAGAAGGGGCTGAAGTGGCTGAAGTGGCAGGGTCCCGGCCGCCGCTCAAAGTCAGTCACCCGAGCTGCTTCCTTCCTCGGAAGTGACGGCCAGTTCTGCTGTCCGTGCCCGGAGCACTGCGGCAGCCACCCAAGCTAATTCACTCCCCGGCCACAATAAAACCATATAGCAGTCTGAAGAAGGGTCTCGACCCGAAACGTCGCCTATCTCCTTCGCTCTTTAGATGCTGCTGCACCCGCTGAGTTTTTCCAGCCTTTTGTGTGCCCTAGCAATTACAGCACGGAAACAGGCTATCTCGTCCTTTTACTCCGTGCCAAACACTTACTCTCACCTAGTCCCATTTACCTGCACTCAGGCCGGAGCGTGGCAAGTGGGTTACTGACCCCAATCCCCTCCTTCAAAACGCCAGACTCCCCAAACACTGTGAACGGAGCTCTCCCCCCACCCCGGGAAATACAGCATTTAAAAACATAAAGCACCAAGAAATGCACTTACCACGTTATTGGTACATTAAGTCCATTCTTCACTCTGTGTTTCCTGAGATACTATTAAAATAATGGCAATCCATATTTGAAAATCCCACCAAGAAACTCGCGCTGCGCATGCGCATCAGGCTGCTGCGCATGCGCAGTGCTGCAAAGGCAGAATTTCTGCTGCCTTCAGCTCCCCTTGAAACTGACGGCTCAGGCAGCGCTGACGGCACGTGGGCTGCACAGACCTTCGCGTGTTACAAGCGCTGTGGATGAAAGGCACGGAGAATTATGCCTACCTAGGAGATCGATCTCTTACATAGGCATAATTCTCCCATGCCTTTACTATTTATATTTAAGAATTGCCATTTCATAATTTTAGTCAGGGTAGGCAGTGCCTACCTTGCCTACCCTCACGGCACGTGCCTGGCCCTCAGTAACACCAGTGCTGGTTTCAATAATTATGTGAACAGCCTGAGAGCTGAAGTTAACCCATTAAGAAATTCTTTAAATTTTGCCTCAGCTGACCCATCGGATGAACTTAAAGTACCTGCGATAATGATGCATTGGTACTGAATAATAAGGTATCTTTTTTTTTTTTACGTCTGTAGTAACCATATAGCAGCCTTGTGAAACAACTGCGTTACAGTGTTGAAGGTGTACTTTATTAAATGCCTATACTGAACATATGAATTAAGTTTGTGAGGTCCAGAATGATTCTGCAACCCCCATCTTCTTCTGTCTGGGATATATTTTATACCTGACGAGTTTCTGGTGCAGCAACACCAAACCGATAATATTATGCAGCATCATTCATTATAAAATAATTGTAATCTTACACCCAACCAGAGGTTGTACCCCAGAATTCTATGTGTGCTGGAATAAAGTTACTGTGCCTCCGTAATTGAACCAGAATTGTTTTGGCAATTTTTCACCCATAATTAATCCGGTTATTGTTTGTCCTACATAGTCCTGCATTTTTGGGTATAATGTTGGCCAAATGGCAATTTTCATCATGCAATTAGGTTTGAATAGCACTGCAGAGTAACGCAAGCCTGTCTTATAAGTTTTGGACATTTATCGACCCTTGTATGCTTTCCCCCAAATGCAGTGATGCCAACTGAATATCAGCTAGAGGACATGCTGGAAACATATTTCCTGCCCTCGCATCGTAACACTCATGGGTGCCCAAATTACTGAGTTTACTGTTGGCACCCTGAGCGAGGCACAATAGACAGGTGTTAATATATTTACTGTTTCAGTCATAACAGTTTCTTGGAGCAGGTGAGAAACCAAATAATGTTGGCAGCCAGGTCTCATTCATAGCCTCACCAGTCCATACCGACATAGCAAACTAGATGCTACATCGGGAACACCCGGAGCATGGCTCTTGTGCTCTGGTGTATACACATAAGTAGGGACACCTGTTTCAGGGTCAGTCTCCTCCTGCCCTGGTACTCCCGAGTCTTGCTCTAGGAGACCTCATCCAGACCTAAACAAGGCACTGGGGAGTCGGATTCCCATTTTCTTTTTTTTTCTCTTAACAGGCACCATACTCAGTGTATGGAACTCCTTCGGAGTCTGCCTGGGAATCTCTGGGTCTTTGGACCCTTGACTGATTAAAGTTTAGAGCATTTTAGTCTTGCTCTAGGGAGACCTCATCCAGACCTAAGAAGGCACTGGAGAGCCAGATTCCCTTTTTTTTTTACAGGCACCATACATAGTTTATGGAACTCCTTTGGAGGCTGCCTGGGAATCTTTAGGTCTTTGGACCCTTGACTGAGTAAAGTGAGGAGCATTTTCTCCATTGTTAGTCTCCCCCACATTCTTGTCCTTTTTTGGAGGAGAGTAACTTTATTTACATTTCCTTGTGTATCTGGGCATAATCATATATGTTCATGTTTAGAATTATAGTTTCTGACAGGCACATTCTACTTGCAGAATATTTATATTACTCTCACTTTTACACAGTTCCCCAATATAAGGGTTGATGTGGCTGTATTGGGTATAATACTTTGTACCCATCTCTCTGCCTCTGCTGGCCCCTGAATCAACCTTTGTATTTACCTGCTTGTACTCTCAGAGCAGGGGTGAAAGTTTTAATAATGCACATATCATACACATCAAACTAAGGAACTGCATCTGGTAACACATACTCAGAGCAGACCTTATATGCTTACCTATCGTTGTGGCCTCAGCCCGAACGACTCTAGAGCAGCTGGAGGGTATTACCTACGGAATAACGGCCACCGGTATCGGAACCGGCACCGCACTTATCTATTTTGCCGATCGCTGCGATGGGACCACAAACTGCGTGGCCCATGCTTGCTCCTCCCGCTGAACAGGCTCCTGCTGACTCACAAGCCAGCCTTACGGAGCTTAAATCTCGCTGGAAGTTTTAAAAACTGACCTGCGAGGTTTCTTACTTACCCACTGGTGGAGCTGCGCTCTCCAGCTCCGTTCAGTGCGACATGTGGAGCTGCGCTCTCCAGCTCCGTTCAGTGACGCGCATGCGCCTGGCGGGGCTTCTTCACGTAGTCACTCACGTGACTCCGAAGTAAAATGATGATTTTCATTGTCATTGTGCGCATGAAATGACATTAGAGTACATTGCAAGAGGAAGATACCCGATTCCATTTTCCAGTGGGCAACAACCAAACCAGACACAAACACATGAAAACATGCACAAAATGCTTTATGTGCATAATTTATTAATGCAAAACACAAGTGAATCTAATTTCAACACAAATAGTTTCGTGTTTTTACTTGAATTTCACTAATCTGGTGAGTTTTTTTCTTTAATTAATATTTTGATTGTTGATGGCCAGCAATTTGAAGAACTCTGACAGATGCACCCGAAAGATAGATAACTGGTAAAGTAATAAATTTAACCTCAATTTGAAGAATAACAAGCAAGAGCTTTTCATCTTTATTTGGATCAGTGTTTTAGTAGTGGGTAATGCAGTGAAAATCATTAGAAGGAATGAATTTCCAACTGCAAAATTCTTGAAATATGCCCTGCATTTTCTCATCACATTATCATACAGCTTATTTTTGACAGAGTGACTGAAATTTGGAAAATAGTGCTGAGGCAAATGGTATGATTCTTTAGAGGGTAGTCATATTTTCCTCAACAACAAAATTGACTCTAAGCCTACATTATTTATTTGTGGAGGCATTACTGGATTTGGAGGGCAGGAGAGGACTATTAATGGAAAGCAACATCTGTCATTAAATAGAGAATAACGTTAATAGATATACAAAATAATTATGGACATAGAGAGTTAAATTGGTGCATACTCTTTCAATTGGATTTTTTTCAGCAAAAATAATGGAAAATCACCACTCCACCCAGATGAAGGCATAAAGTCCTGGAGCTCATTCTGGTTTGTCTGGTAAACATCCTGTTCCATCATTCTCCAATATTTTTTCCCAACTCCCTTCCAAGACTGTCCTCGCCATTTCTATTATTCCATCCACAGCTCCGCTTAATCCTCTCTTCATCTCACATCCACTTGGTTTTCATAATGTCAGAAATTTACAAAAAGGTCTACTCGATCATGCATTGGTCTCCTGCATGATAGAATATCACAAACACATGTTAAATCGACCAACCCAAATGTTACTACAAACCAAATTAGGCCTATGGCCATAGTTAGGCATCCTATCATCAGGCAGTATTGTCCAGTTAGTTGAAGATTGCAAAATTTTACTCCCATTAAATTTTCAGATACATTCTATGTAACTGTCATAATTCAGCAAAAGAATGGAAGAAAAAGTGCTGTGTGGAAAATAGATAAATCAATTATATGATGTTCCATTAACATTAAGTATTGGAAGAAGGAACTTTATTCTTCAACTAAATAGGCAGTACTGCCCTATGATAGCATTTGGCAAATGGACTGTTTTTTTTTTTGTCACTAATATTTTATCTCTTAATGAAAATGTTCCAAAAAAAAGCAGAAATTCATGGGGACTCACCTCATCTGGTGAACTATATTTTTCTCCAGCATCAGTTAGATTGAATTTCACAGCTAAAGACATTGGAGCTTTTTTGAATATCGGTAACTTTTCAGGAGAGCAATCTTTAACTTTCGTTCCAGCAATCTTTTCTGAAAATATCTTCCGACTGAAGTATGTGCACAGAATAACAGGAGAATTTTCACCTTGTACCTCAAGTTTCTGCCTGCAAGAAACCGATTTGAAAAATTATAGTTTTCAAATTGTTATATTGACTTCTCAATCGCATAGTAATTTGAACACTATTATATTGTCAAGTAACTATTCAGTATTAAAACAATAACATGAATCAAACATTATATATCAATATACTCCTACTGTTGTAGCAAAAGGCCATTTGTAGTTTAAAAAAAACAATTGGCCAACATTCATGCTATAGAAATGAGGCAAAGCCATGGCAACAAACTTCACAAAGCTTTTAAAATGATCCCCACCCCACCCCAGGATGGCCCGAGAGCCGTTTGCTGCCTTCTTGAATACAAGCAATGGAGCTACCAGGAGCTACCAGGACCCAAACAGTCTATTTTCACCAAATGCTAAATCAGTTTCAACATCGAACATCTTTTTCAACTACACTTATTTTCTCTAAACAAAGGTGTGGTTACAGGAATCTGTATAGGACAAGCTATGTCTGGGCCTGTGATAAAGGTATGGAACAGTCTTTCTAGTCTAAATCAGGATCCCTTACCTCGCTTATTATCCTTTGTACACTCATGACTTTATTTGTGCCGCTTCCAGCTCTTGTATAAAGAAATTAAAGGTCTCATCAAATTTGCTGCCAATTTCCACCCTTTTCTTATACTTACATGATCAATCTTTGACATTTCCGTTCCCTTTCTCAACCTAGTCTTCATTTCAGGGAATAGTTTAACAATAGATGTCCATTATAAACAACCAGGATGTCAGTTACTTTGCCTACATATCCACCCACTCAGCTCCTGGTAGCTCCATTGCTTGCAGGTAAACTGCGTTTACAGCTAGAGCTCCTTGCACTTGTTTCTTATGTTTGGGATACAATGATACCGTCCACTTTCATGCTCCACCAAAAGCACAACGTCTTTCACTGAAGCAAAATGCAAACTACTCGAGAAACTAAGATAGGAGGGGAAAGATTTAATAGGAACCTTGTGGGCAAATTTTTCGACATGGCACATTGTGGAATGTGGAACGCCCTGCCCCTGCCAGAAGAAGTATTGAAGTAGGTACAATAACAATATTGAAAATACATTTTTTATGTCAGGTACCTGGTTAGGAAAGGCTTAGAGGGATAAGGACCAGGCACTAGTGAATGGGACTAGATGGAGCATCTTGGTTGACATGGACGTGTTGGACTGAAGGACCTATTTCTGCGCTGTATGACTCTGTAATTCTATAACTCAGCATATCTGGCAGTGTCTGTGGAAGGAGATGAACAGACGACATTTCAGGTCAAAACCCTTCAACTGGGATGTCCCAGGCTCTGTTGTTATCTCCACTATTCTCCTCCTCACCTGACTACATCCACTTCTCCTCACCTAGTTCCATCTCTCACATGCCAGCTGTTGCCCAACCTTCCTCATCTCTTTGCACTCATCCTTCTCAACTCCTTCAGTCTAGAGGAACGGTCTCAACGCCTAATGTCAAATGTTTATTTTTCTCCCCGGATGCTGCCTGACCCACTGCGTTCCTCCAGCAGTTTGATTTTTGCTTAGGTTCCATCTGCAGACTTGTGTTTCACATCTTTTATTATAATTTATGCTTCATTTTTTAGTGCCATCAATAAGCACTCCTTTGTTCATTGCTACTTACTTATGAATGGTCTTACACCACAATCCTGTTTTCTGCCCATTGCAACGCATTCAATTGTATTTGACCTGCAGATTCACACTATTTTACATTGCATGCTGAAGTTTGGCTTTTCATGAATTCTTGCTGTCAAATGCAGTGGCTGCAATTGTCTATTTTACTTGGGTATTACTGAGAGGAGGCATACTACTTGCATTTTTACCAAATCCCCCAACTTCAATCTGATCAAATCAGCATATTTTTAAAAAGGATATCAATTATTAAAATAGATACTTTAACTGCCATAGTTCAAACATTGTATTGCACATATAAAGAAAACATCTAATAAATAAATCACATTAGGTATACGATGCAATCTGTGGAGATGCATTGTGTCTTCATATGGTACTTTGAAAATAACGTTAGCAAAGCATGACATCAATTAAGATTCTTATGAATTAAATAAGCACACTATGTGAAAACTAAGAATGACACTTTACAATCTGCCATCAGACTTCCACGTAATTGTTACGTTTGGTGCATAAAATCAATACAACAATAAAATCTATACAACTTCCACTCAAATTGAAACTCTTGTCATTTAAGTGGCTCATAAATTTATAGTATAATGTAGAACTCTTGTTTCAGTATTGTTCTCACTGGAGAATTTCAGCATCTTTCAACATAATCTTTTTGTAGTTTGATAAATGTAACTACTTCAGAGAACTGAAAGTGCACATTGTGCACAAACCTCAAACAATTTGGTCATCTGCCGTTCCTATTTTGAAACCACATCCAGGTCAAAAATTGCAGATGCTGGGAATCAAAACAATAGAAACGGTGTGGAATATTCAGGACACCAGGCCACACCTGTGTGAAGAGGAACAGAGTCAATATTTCAGGTTAGCAATCCTCTGATATAAGTCCGGTTGACTGTTTTTCCTTCCCACAGATGCTGAGTATTTCAAGCATTTGCTGTTCTTTGTTTTGCATATGTCAAATTGTAAATTGAATCTTGGCACCTTAAATCCTGACATTTTATGTTGCAATATGCCAGATATTAATGGAATGAAACATTTTTGAAAACCACTGATGCTGGAAATCTACATGAAAATAGAAAATGTTGGAAAACCATCCAAATCAGGCAATATCAGTGGAATTTCAACCAAATCCAATCTCCTGGACCTAGCACATAGCACCCCCCTTTGTAACCATATCCTTGACTTTCTGACCCATAGATCAAATCATAGGTGACAAAACAGCTTCAACAATCATTCTTGACACCGGTGCCCCACAAGGCTGTAATCTCATCCATTTACTATACTCGCTGTACATGCATGACTGTGTGACCAAGTTCTGCTCTCACTGGAAGTACAAGTTGCTTCCATCGTAGTAAAACCGACCTTGAGCAATGATGAAATGGACTACATGAAGGAGATAAAGAGCTTTGCAACATGGTGAAAGAATGAAAGAAAAACACAGTAAACTGTTTCAGGTCAAAGATTCTTTGCAAGAACTACAGGTACATATTTCCAAATCAACTTCATATTGATAAACTAAAACTTTTCTATTCTAAATTAGAATCATACATAATCACAGAAACAGAATTTAATCATTTTTACTTCCTAAATTTCAATATCAAATTGAATGGAGGATTCTTTATGCTGGTCAGCTCTCCAAAATCAACACACATGCAACAAGGTTACATAATTCAACTGGAATTACGATACGATATGGTACGATGTAATAGAACCCTATTTATCCCAGGAGGGAAATTGATCTGCCAACAATCATAAAAACATAAAATACATGAAACATGAAAATAAAGTGACAAATGGAAAGGCTTGGGGGATGTGCAAAGATTTGGGGGGGGTGGGTTCTTGGTTCTTGGTTACTTGATCCTCCAAAATATTCCAACTGGAATTTAAACTGGAGGTGGTGAAGGGAGGGGTTTAGCCAGAGAGGGTTATTGGGAAGAAAGTGCCACTTTAAATTTAGTTGCATCTGGCTGGGCAACCATGGTTTAATGGAGATTATTCCATGCTTTAATAGTGCGTGGGAAGAACGAATTGCTGTACACATCTGTCTTTGTGGCTGGACCACAAATTGGATCGAATGCCTCGTCTGCTCCTATTGGTTTGGGGTTGGTGTAGGTCTTTGTGATCTATGTCTAGCCTGTTAACATTTGTAAAAAACAGGTCAAATGGTGACTTCACGTCTGTTTTGGAGAGGGTGTCACCCCAGAGGAATTCAGAAGTTTGGTGACACTCGCTTCTCTCTCGTAGGTGGGTAGTAACATCGAGCTGCCTGTCTTTGGACACGTTCGATGGATGAAATGTTTTTATCTGTGTATGGGTTCCAAGCTGCAACTGCGTAGTCTAGATGAGGTCTAACGACAAGGGTGAAATACAGCTTCTCCTTGACAGAATCTGAACAATGATGGAAGTTGCGCCTCAGGAAGTTTAGGACACCTGTTGCTTTCACTGTTGCATGATGAGTCTGACCGTTCCAACGTAGATCATTCTGCAATTTGATGCCAAGATACTTGGTTTGTTTGGATTCTTCAAGGGTGATACCAAGTATGTTGTAAGATATGACGCCTGGATTCCTCTTTCTGGTGACACGCATGGTTTCACATTTGGAAGGGTTGAACTGCAAGGTCCATTGTTGTGACCACTCGACCACAGCATTGAGATCTTTTTGGAGAGCATCTTCATCATCAGCTGACTTAATTGGACGGTACAGCAAACAATCATCAGCGAATAGTCCGGTCGTACTTGTGACTTTTTCATGGATGTCATTGATGTGGGGGGGTGGGAGTGGGGTCAGTCTCAGTCTACCCCATGACAGAAGGGGGAGGAGTTGTAAAGTTTGATAGCCACAGGGAAAAAGGATCTCCTGTGGCGTTCAGTCCTGCATCTTGGTGGAACCAGTCTGTTGCTGAAAGTACTCTTCAGGTTGACCAGTGTGGCATGGAGGGGGTGAGCTGTATTGTCCAGGATGCTTCACAGTTTGAAGAGCATCCTCCCCTCCAAGACCACCTACCATGGATCCAATTCCGCCCCCAGGATGGAGCCAACCTTCCTGATGAATTTGTTGACCCTATGGTCGTCCACAGCCTTCGCCCTGCTGCGCCCTGAATTTAGCCCTGAATTTACGTTCTCCGTGATACAGCATTGGTATTTTTCCCCATGGTTTTTACTTGGTTCCTCATTAAAACCACCAATACTGAAGAGATTGACCAGGACGTTACCTGGAATGGAGTGCAGTAGTTCTAAATAGAGATTGGATAAAATGTTGTACTGTTCTATGTTCTACTAGACCAAGTGGTCTGCAGTTGCGGGGGGAGGGCGGCCTGCGGCATCACACACACACTAACCACCCCCCACACACACACTAACTACCCCACACACACCCCCCTTAAAGTTATATTAATATTATTAATTTACTCCTTTTACCATTACCACCCTATTCCACTGACACATACCCCAACTCACAGGCACGGTCTAGAGGGGGGGGGGGGGGTGGTAGAGAGTGAAGGCAGTGAGAGGGGGCAGAGACAAGAGAGAGGGGCAGAGACCAGACGACAGAGAGAGGGGGCAGAGACAGGAGAGAGAGGGGCAGAGACAGAGGGAGGGGGAGAGAACGAGGGGGAGAGGGGGGGAAGGGAGGGGGAGGAGAGGAGGGAGGGGGAGAGGGGAAGTAGAGGGGGAGAGGTGGGGGGGAAGAGATGGGGTGGGGAGGTGGTGGGGGGATGTGGTGGGGGGGGAGTGGCACGGGGAGGTGGTGGGGGGAGGGGTTTGAGGGAGTGGAGGGGAAATGGGGAGGAATTGGACGGGAGGGAGGGAGGGAGGGGGTGTGAGGGGGGGGAGGGGGAGAGGGAGGGAGGAAGAAGGGAGGGGCGAGGGGAGGGGTGGGGAGGGGGGAGGGGAGAGGGGGAAGAAGGGGAATAGGGGAGGGGGAGAAGGAGGGAGAGGAGAGGGGGCGAGGGGGGTGTAGGGGGAGATGGGGTAGGGGAGAGAGAGAGAGAGAGGAGGGAGGAGAGAGAGGAGAGGGGGAGAGAGAGGAGGGGGAGGAGAGAGAGGACGGGAGAGGAGAGAGAGAGGGGGAGTGGGGGTTGAGGGCGAGCGAAAGGAGGGCAGAGAGAGGAGAGAGAGGAGGGAGAGAGAGGGAGAGAGGAGAGAGGGAGAGAGAGGGAGGAGAGGGAGAGAGGGAGGGGGAGAGAGAGAGGAGCTTGGATTTTTTCTCCCTTTCGATGGAAGAGGAGAGGGGGAGAGGGGGGGAGGGGAGGAGAGTTCCTAGAGGAGGGGGGAGAAGGGGAGGTGAGGGGGGGAGCGGGGCGGAAGCTCGCGGCCCGGGTTCAGTGCGCGGGGGAGTCGGCAGCGCACGGCTCGGGGAAGCTCGCGGGGATCGGCAGCAGCTTGCAGGGGGGATGTCACTCGCAGTGCAGACGCAGCGCCATTGTGACGTCATCAGCCAAAGCCACTCGGTTTTATTTTCAAAGACATTTCTGATTTGTGAACATTTTTATTAATTACTCAAGAAATAAAGCACAACATTTTCAGGCAAGCCGATTTTTGACTCCAACGGGTAAATCTCTACCGGAATATGTAAAAATGTTCCCGTTAGTGCGTCGTTTCTTCGAGTAAATGTGATCACACACAAACAAATAAATATACACACACATATTCACATCCAAGATCAGAGTTTTACAGTTATATAAGGATAAGGATGAGTGTATTCTCAGTGGAATGTAGGAGGCAGAGCGATGACATCATAGGTTTACAAAATTTTGAGGGGGATCAACAGGATGGATTAGGTTTAATTTATTTATCACCAGCTCCATAATTATTAGCTGTTTCATATGTTTACAATATTGAAACATCTGAGGCTGAGGGGAGACGATAGAAGTATAGAAAATTATGAGAGGCACAGACAGAGTAGACAATCAAAAGTCTGAAGAAGGGTCTCAAACCAAAACTTCACCCATTCCTTCTCTTCAGAGATGCTGCCTGTTCCATCGAGTAACTCCAGCATTTTGTGCCCACCATAGACAATCAAAACCTTTTTCCCCAGGGTGGAAACATCCAACACGAGAGGGCATAACTATAAGGTGAGAGGACGAAAGTTTAACGGAGATGTGCAGGGCAAGTTTTTTTACACAAAGGGTAGTGGGAGTGCATTGCCAGGGTGGTGATGGAGATAGATACAATGTTTAAGAAAGATACAATAGTGACATTTAAGAAGAATTTGGATAGGCACATGGAAGTGCAAGGAATGGAGGGATATGGATCATGTGCAGGCAGATGAGATCAGTTCAGCTAAGCATTATGTTTGGCCCAAACATTGTGGGACAGAGGGCCAGTTTCTGTGCTGTACTGTTCTATGAAACACATTAGTTAATTACTAATTGTTTAAAATTGAATGTGTCGGTGATTTTATATATGTAACTTGATGTTTTATCCAGCTCACTACAGGGTGGAGTGGGGGTGTGAGCATTTGTAATCTTTAAAATTGTATGGAATTTAAAAAAAAAGATTGTCTTTAATCAATTTAAAAATTTGGCCTTTCTAACCAGTTCTTATCTCCGAAGCAATTGTTGTTATTTATCTGCTTATCAGAAAATGTGGTCACTAGACCAATATATATTATCAGTCTCTGATTTCCCCTGGAAAGGTTTTGCTGAATCACCTCTGAACAGCTGCAGCTTTCGACTTAAAGGTTGACATTCCTGATCAATAAATGACATACCCCAACTCAAAAATAAAAGGTCCTGGGAGCAAACAAAATCTCTGCGCTCGCCACGTGTTCGCTGATGGTTTCTGGTGAGTCTCTTCATGGTCGCGAGGAGTTCCCGCATTCTGGGCCTGAGTATGGTCTCCGCAAATTGTTCAACATGTCGCCATTGGTTGCCATAGAGAAAATCAATAATCCTGTAGTCGTAGGTGCAGTTGTAATGGGGTCACCATGTAATTATGGGTAGTTATGGGTAGTCGAGGTATTCGTAGGTAGTTTTCGTGAATCGCCTTTGCTGACCGTTCATTTTTATTGGCTCATTGGGGGGAAAAAAAATGGAAGCAGGAGTTTTCAGAACCAAGGATAACTGACCGGTAATGTTAAATGTCCGCCGAACTTCACAGCTGTGTATCTCTGGCTTATTAAAAGTTGTCTGGCTTCTTAAAAATTGTCTCCATTCCTTCTCTCCCTTCTCCCCTCTTTTAAAGGACTTACTGTGTACACTGTGCTAGCTGACAACCTTCCTGTTCATCGCGGTGTGTGTCTGTATCACCTTGGCTTTGTACCGTGTGAATTTCAGACAGCGCTCCCACGCTTGCCCTGGGCCCTGCCTTTGCGATGTGTGTGTGTGTGTGTGTTCCACTCTGACACTCGCCGTTCCAGTTCCCGGTTTTTCATGTGACTGCTGGCAACATGACAGTCGCCGGCAGTCCACTGAAAAATCGCCTAAGTGGGACAGGCCCATAAGACATTTTGGCAAAGAATCAGAAATCTCCTGCCTCCATCTGAGAAGAGAAGGATATACCAGGGCCTCTTAGAGGTGTGGTAAACATGATTACCTTCAAGAGAGAAGGCAACATAGATTGTGCTAAGCAGAGCCTATGATTTAGGAGAATTTTGGACATAGATTCATTGAAGGAACGGTGATATATTTCCAAGTCAGGATAGTATGCAACGGGAAGAATCTTGCTGATGGTGGTAAGAAAGCATCTGTATCTTGCTGACATACACGTTCTTCAATGGCAAAAGCAATCTATAAGCCAAAGATCTAAGACACCATTCCACCATACATAAAATGGGGATGCATTCATCATCATGGACAAGGAGTCTGCTCTCACTCAACGAAAAGCATTGTTCCTTGTCAACTGTGACTCTGTCTTTGACGCCATTCAACGGTGACCTATTTGAGCCAGCTCTGTGGCCTCTCCTGACTGACTAGAAACCGAGAAGGCCACATCCTAAATCAAAAACAATAAGGTCTCAAACAGAGACGACAGGCCTGTCCATTCCTTCTCTCCAGAGATGTCCCGCTGAATGATTCCAGCATTTTCTGTCTAACCCTGTTGAAACTGTACATAACCATGAAGAGCTTCAGCCACAATTCCACAGTCTTGTCTGGGAAGAGGGTGTATCAAGAGGCTTCACACATTGTGACAACACCTTCAGGGAAGGGGACAAATCCCACAACGTCAACTTCAGAGGACGGTACATGAAGAGACCCTGAAAAGTGTGCTTCATTTCCCAGATGTTGGAAGCTACCTCATGGTTAAGGCAGACATCAATGACAAAATTTGCCACTGGTTTCAATGATTCAGTAGATTTAAGAATAGGTAACTTTAAGATCATAAAACTCAGCAGCGACATACCAATCTCTTCTCTCCCACATCTTTCTGACACCTGCATAATCCATAGGGGATACTGAGTTGGATGATCAGCCATGATCATATTGAATGGCGGTGCAGGCTCGAAGGGCTGAATGGCCTACTCCTGCACCTAATTTCTATGTTTCTATGTTTCTATAGCTAGGATCTTAAACTAGAAACTGAAAAATGCCGCCAATGCTATGTCCGCAAAATCTTACAAATTCATGTGAAGGATAGACATACCAATCTCACCGTCCTCTCCCAAGCCAACATCTCCAGCATTGTGGCCCCATTGAATTTTACCAGGCTAAATTGTGCTGGACATGCCTGACACCAGACTCCTGAAACAGGCACTATTCCTCATGCTGTTGTGGTACGAGATTACCCTGCAGGCAATATTCCACCTTTCCACCAATTCCAATATTGGTGGCCAGTGGGAGGGGGGGGCTTTCTGGAGCGCTAGCATGGGTTTTGTGGGCCAAAGGGACTGGTTTCCAGAGGGTTAGTATGGACATTGTGGGCCGAATGGCAGCTCAGTTACTCAGGCCTGGTGGGCTGGCAGCTCAGTTACTCAGGCCTGGTGGGCTGGCAGCTCAGTCACTCAGGGCTGGTTGGCTGGCAGCTCAGTCGTTCAGGGCTGGTGGGCTGGCTGGCAGCTCAGTCATTCGGGGCTGGTGGGCTGGCAGCTCAGTCACTCAGGGCTGGTGGGCTGGCAGCTCAGTCACTCAGGGCTGGTAGGCTGGCAGTTCACACGGTTATTCCCTGAAATTGCATTGCAAGCAGAGCGCAAGCCACCAAACTCAATTTCATAGCATTTCAGACAGAGCGCAGGCCACCAAACACAATTTCATAGTATTTCAAGCAAATTTACATGATGAACAGATCCATCCAAGGCTGCAAGAAATTGCAGGGAATTGTGATGGAGCCCAGACCATCACATAAACTAACCTTCCTTCCATCAACTCCATTTACACCGCACGCTACCTCGGCAAGGTCACCAGCATAATCAAGGACAAGTCACATCCCGGCCATGCCCTCTTCTCTCCACTCCCATTAGGTAAGAGGTATAATAATGTGAAAATATACTCAAATAACTGCACATCATCGGGGCTGCCAACATTGGCTGAGAGATGGGAGTGAGAAATTGCGAAAGACCAAGCCCGAGGGAGCGTAGTGACTGAGGGGGGAGGGAGAGGGGGTGGGATTGGTGTCCCCCCTCCCAAAGTATGAAGCTTTTGCATTTTTCAGCTTGAAATTGTGCAATCTGGTGCATTGTAGTGAGTCTTTTAACTTACACTTGAATGCACTATTTATGCTTTAAATTAGATTAGCTATGAATAAGATTAGGCTAAGTTACATTCCTAATTACATTCCACAGTAGAGCCAGGCTCTGATCAACAGGTGCATCACATGAATGATCTTAGTGTATTCATGTATGGAAATCAGATTATAATCAAGCACTTGGCCCATGTTGACCAAGCTGGGTCTCGATGCACACCTGGTACTACTACTGACCCTGACTCCAGCTGCATACTTTCTCTCATTCCTGACACTGAGTCCAGCCTTACACCTGGCTACCTATTCTACCCTGATCATAGCTGCTTTCCTGCTTAGGTTCCCAGTGCTGAACACTCCCATTGCCCCAGCTTTGACTGCACACCCAGTACTATTCCAGACCTTGACTCTGGGTGCATACTTGGCCTGGCTCCTAGCCCCGCTGTACTGACAATATATCTGGCCCACACATAAAGCCCCATATCTGACTTCCTGGACTTAACCTATTACGTTCAAGTCCACAGGTGCTTATCTAATGCAGTAATCTTTTATGGGGCACTTCACGACCAAATTTTGTATAACAAAGTTTGCTACATCCATTGGCTTCTTTGTTATCTAACATGCTGGTTACTTTGTCAAAGAAGTCATCAATTGGTTGAACAAAATTTATCATCCATAAACTTATACTCACTCAGCTGTATAAGTATTCTGTTACCATTTCCTTCATATTCCTAACAAGCTGTCCTGAAGTAATTTGCACCCCCAATATTTTCAGTATTTTGCTTCCTCTCAGCTGGGACTTTTCCGAAATGCAAAGTGCAATAACAATATATATTAAAGCTATCATATTCTATTTAATGTGATCTTGAGAGTACATAATATTGTCTGTGGTATTCATAACACAACAATGATAAAAAGATCTTTGTTTTGATTGCATCTACCAACATGCATACATTATTATGTACACTTACAAAATTCTTAAGGGGTTGGACAGGCTAGATGCAGGAAGATTGTTCCCGATGTTGGGGAAGTCCAGGACAGGGGTCAAGCTTAAGGATAAGGGGGAAATCCTTTAAGACCGAGATGAGAAAGACTTTTTTCACACAGAGATGGTGAGTCTCTGGAACTCTCTGCCACAGAGGGTAGTTGAGGCCGTTCATTTGGCTATATTTAAGAGTGAGTTTGGATTGTGGCCCTTGTGCCTAAGGGGATCAGAGGGTATGGAGAGAAGGCAGGTTCGGGGATACTGAGTTGGATGATCAGCCATGATCATATGAATGGCGGTGCAGGCTCGAAGGGCTGAATGGCTACTCCTGCACCTATTTCTATGTTTCTATGTTTCTATTATATTACAGTTAATATGTACCGAGGGAAAACATTTGTTCCAATGCTCCCCATTCCCAATTACTTTTACATTGAAGTGATTGAAATCCAAGTGAAGTTTAAATAGCAACAGAAAAATAAAACCTCCGGAATGGATGATATTCATTATGTGGTTGGTTGGAGTCAGTATCAGCACAATTACTATAGTAAACTTTGAATCTTCAGATGTCCTGGTGCAAGCTAAAACTAAAGACAAATAATAACCTCCTCAAACATTCCCCTGCACGTATCTCTGTCACTCCTTTAAAATATGCCCCTTCTTTGAACAGCTCTTAAATATCGCATCTGAATCAGTTTCCATCTGATTACACTCCTTGAGGATGTTCATCTACATATTCAATTAATAAAACAATGAGATTGGGGACATTTCTATTCAACCTGACAAAGGTATTTGGGGGGGGGGGGGGGGGGGTCAGAAATTGTCAGTGTGGTAAACAAACATAATAGTTGAGTGGCAAATGACAACTGTGCTACCTTCCCAATATTTAACTGAAGGAAATAATGGGTTATCGGGGCTGATTGTTGTGACAGACAGCCTGACACTTTGCATGTCATTTTAATATTACACTTATCCCATCCCCCTGGATAATCCGGATTAATAAATTAATGTTTTGTCAACTAACTACAATCAGGTTAATTACAAATCAATAACATGAGCCAACTCCGAAACACGAAGCGCTGAGCATTGGGATCCGGACATCACGGACAACTGGCCTCAGTTCCCCGCTCACATCTGGCAGTGCTCTCCGTCTGAACCAGGGGTCGTGGAGCATTTCTGAAAGTGGGGGGGGGCTGAGTGATCACTGATCACTGGCCTTGGGGGTACCCGGCGAGGGAGTGGAGCAACCGAGTAGGGGGAGGGTGTGGGAGGGGGGCTTTTTGAAATTTGATGTATTAAAATCATGTTTTAATATTGCATTGTAGAAGTTGCATTGTAGAAGTATGATTTCAATGTTTTTTGTTTGAACTATTTTTAAGGTAACTTTAAGGGGTAACTTTTTCCACACAAAGGGTAGTGGATGTATGGAACAAGCTGCGAGAGGAGTTAGTTGAGGCAGGGACTATCCCAACATTTAAGAAACAGTTATACTGATACATGGATAGGACAGGTTTGGAGGGATATGGACCAAAAGCAGGTAGTGTAGCTGGGACATGTTGGCGGGTGTGGGCAAGTTGGACCGAAGGGCCTGTTTTCACACTGTTTCACTCTATGACTACATTATACCTCCACCATGCATGAATGCTTCAAAATCAAAAGAGCTAAATGTAACTCTCTCTTGAAAGCATCCAGTGAATTGACCTCCACTGCCTTCTGTGGCAGAGAATTCCACAGATTCACAACTCTCTGGGTGAAAAAAGTTTGTCCTCATCTCAGTCCTAAATGGCCTACCCCTTATTCTTAAATTGTGACGCCTGGTTCTGAACTCCCCCAACATCGGGAACATTTTTCCTGCAGTTACAGTGAGTAAATATCTAGCAGGCAAGCAGGATGCTTCCTCCAACCACCCCCATTTGAAGGCCGAAGAAGGGTTTCGGCCCGAAACGTTGCCTATTTCCTTCGGTCCATAGATGCTGCTGCACCCGCTGAGTTTCTCCAGCACTTTTGTCTACCTTCGATTTTCCAGCATCTGCAGTTCCTTCTTAAACCATTTGAAGGCCACTATCTTCCACTGCTTCTACCCAGTGCCTGGTACCTACTTCCAGCAGTCATTGGTTGTCCTTCAGGATGCCACGAGTTGCAACCTGGTCCATGCCGGTCACCAGGGCGAATTGGGTGCAGAGACTCTCATGGCAGCGGCGCAACGCTTCCGATGACCCTGAAGCTGCTCCCTGGCCGGAGCTGCAGCGAGCAACTCGGCAGCCCAGCAAATACTCACCGGCCCCGGCTCCTTATCCGCATCTGCCGCCGCCACAGCTTGTGCTTCCATCCCTCCCTCCCTCCCTCCCTCCGCCGCGGCTCTCCAACACCCACGACCAGGTTGCTCAGAGCACAGCAGTGCCTCGTCCAAAGACAGAGACATTGAAACATGTTTAGCCAAAAAGGTGGGACCCCCACCCCCCCGGTTCCGCGGCAAATGTACCTCTCTCCTGCTGCTCGCCGGCCTCACTCATGTCAGCCGCTTCCCGCAAATCCTTAAATTCAGACTGCCGCCGGGGAGCAGGACATGGCCTTACTTGTTGCGCTGGATGACGCTCATTCACTGTCTGGTCCATATCTTTCAATGTAAATTTGCATGGGGAAATGGTTTGCAGGTTCGGTCAAGTTAAAATAACAGAGAATAAGAATGCTGGTGTCTTGTCAACAGACGCGCACACAAGCAGTTGATATTAGTTTTGAAATTCTCGTTGATCACAGAATGTCTCACAACAGAGCGTGAGAAATTTGTGATCAGCATGAGAGCGTAAGAATTGGGCAAAATGCGTGAATCTCATGCTCAAAGCTTGAGAGTTGGCAGCTCTGCATCATGATTTTCTTTTCATAAAACCACTTTGTTTGGAGGGGCCTAGTACTACAATCTTAATGATGGGTTGTAGAATTATTCCCAAAAGACTTGTTAAGGTATTATTCTGTTAGGCCTTTCTAAAATAGCAAAGTGCAATGTGTTCAGGAATCTGGGGAATTTATCAATTTAATATAAATAGCTTACTGTGCTTGATCAGAAACGTATTAAATCTTTTTCTCCCTTTAGAGGTACTACCTGAGCTGCTTAGTATTTCCAGCACGCTATTTTAACCAGATATTCAGTGTCTGCAATCCTTTGCTTCTCCAGCTTGAATCTCAAAATGGCAGCACTGTTTTTTCCCCTCCCTCTCTCCTTTTCTGCTTTCATTGTTCCGTTTACACCTCATCTGGACATAACATTGGTGATCAATAAGCTTGCACCGCCCTTTCACAGTTGGGACTGTCACCACTTGTATCTTGTGCTTCCTTTTGTTCTCACCAACCCCCTTTCCTCTGCTTTTCTTAGTGCTACTGAAAGGTCATTGACCTGAAACATTACCTCTGTTTCTTGGTTTCTAAAAATGCTGCCCGACTTGCTTTTGCCAGCTTTCTGTTTTTTATCTTGTAAATTTTTCTGTCATTGTCTCTCTGGGAGCCACTTGTATTTCTGCTGCTCCCTTTCTTTTCCCATTAATGTATAAACTCAAAATTGTCAAAAAGAAATCCCTTGTAAACGTACATTGCTACCCTATCTCTCACACTAATATTTTTGCCACATAATTCTTCTGCACCTCAGGTTTACTTTCTTTTTTCAATAAACCTCCTTTTTTAATCTAATGTTATCCTAATCCTTCATTGATAGCCTCTTTATTTTCACCATGATCTCTTGTCAATGCAATGTAAAATCATTTATTTATGGGAATAATACAGAAGGTGCAGGATCAGTTCATTCCAAAGAGGAAGAAAGATTCCAAGGGGAGTAAGGGTCGACTGTGGCTGACAAAGAAAGTCAAGGACAGTTTAAAAATAAAAGAGAAGTATAACATAGCAAAGATGAGTGGGAAGCCAGAGGATTGGGAAACCTTTAAAGTGCAACAGAAGATAACTAAAAAGGCAATACAGGGAGAAAAGATTAGGTACAAAGGTAAGCTAGCAAAGAATATAAAGGAAGATAGTAAAAGGTTCTTTAGGTATGTGAAGAGGAAACAATTAGTTAAGACCAAAGCTGGACCCTTGAAGACTGAAATAGGTGAAGTTATTATGGGGAACAAACAAATGGAAGACGAGTTGAACAGGTACTTTGGATCCGTCTTCACTAAGGAGGACACAAACAATTTCCCTGATGTACTAGTGGCCAGAGGGTCGAAGGTGATGGAGGAACTGAAGGAAATTCACATTAGGCAGGAAATGGTGTCGGGTAGACTGATGGAACTGAAGGCTGATAAACCCCCAAGGCCTGATGGTCTGCATCCCAGGGTACTTAAGGAAGTGGCTCCAGAAATCGTGGACGCATTGGTGATCATTTTCTAATGTTCCATAGATTCAGGATCAGTTCCTGTGGATTGGAGGGTAGCTAATGTTATCCCACTTTTTAAGAAGGACAGGGTGAGAGAAAACAGGGAATTATAGACCAGTTAACCTGACATCGGTGGTGGGGAAGATGCTAGAGTCAATTATAAAAGATGAAATAGCGCACATTTGGATAGCAGTAACAGGATCGGTCCGCATCCGCATGGATTTACAAAGCGCGTGCTTGATTAATCTTCTGCAATTTTTGGAGGATGTAACTAGGAAAATGGACAAGGGAGAGCCAGCGAATGTGGTATACCTGGACTTTCAGAAAGCATTTGATCAGGTCCCACATAGGAGATTAGTTGGCAAAATTAGGGCACATGGTATTGGGGGTAGAGTGCTGACATGGATAGAGAAGTGGTTGACAGACAGGAAACAAAGAGTAGGGATTAACAGGTCCTTTTCAGAATGGCAGGCAGTAACCAGTGGGGTTCCACAAGGCTCGGTGCTGTGACCGCAGTTTTTACAATATAAATCAATGATTTAGATGAAGGGATTCAAAGTAACATTAGCAACTTTGCAGATGACACAAAGCTGGGTGGCAATGTGAACCGTGAGGAGGATGCTATGAGGGTGCAAGGTGACTTGGACAGGTTGGGTGAGTGGGCAGATGCATGGCAGGTGCAGTTTACCGTGGATAAATGTGATGTTATCCACTTTGGTGGCAAAATCAGGAAGGCAGATTATTATCTGAATGGTGTCAAGTTGTGAAAAGGGGAAGCACAAAGAGATCTGAGGGTCCTTGTTCATCACTCACTGAATGTAAGCATGCAGGTACAGCAGGCAGTGAAGAAAGGTAAATGGCATGTTGGCCTTCATAATAAGAGGAGTTGAGTATAGGAGCAAAGAGGTCAATAGACAATAGACAATAAGTGCAGGAGTAGGCCATTCGGCCCATCGAGCCAGCACTGTCTTCTGCAGCTGTACAGGGCCCCAGTGAGACCACACCTGGAGTATTGTATGCAGTTTTGGTTTCCAAATTTGAGTAAGGACATTCTTGCTATTGAGGGAGTGCAGCATAGGTTCACAACGTTAATTCCCGGGATGGCGGGACTGTCATATGTTGATAGAATGGAGCAGCTGGGCGTGTATACTCTGGAATTTAGAAGGATGAGAGGATATCTTATTGAAACATACAATATTATTAAGGGATTGGACACGCTAGCGGCAGGAAACATGATCCTGATGTTGGGGGAGTCCAGAATCATGGGCCACAGTTTAAGAATAAGGGGTAGGCCATTTAGAACAGAGATGAGGAAAAACTTTACCAGAGAGTTGTGAATCTTTGGAATTCTCTGCCTCAGAAGGCAGTGTAGGCCAATTCTCTGGTTGCTTTCAAGGGAGAGTTAGATAGAGCTCTTAAAGATAGCGGAGTCAGGAGATATGGTGAGAAGGCAGGAACGGGCTACTGAATGTGGATGATCAGTCATGATCACAGTGAATGACAGTGCTGGCTTGAATGGTCGAATGGCCTACTTCTGCACCTATTGTCTATTGTCTATTTAGACTTTTGAAATGAGCATTTAACCTTTTAATCTGATTTTCCAATCAAATCACATAGTTTTAAATTTAAATCTCCTTTCTCTGACTAATCGGTGTATTTAACAGTATGCAAAATTGTACCAGTGTATTTATTTAACAGTATGCAAAATTCTATCTTCTCTTCATAAAACTGAGAATACCAAGGTCTAAAGCGTTGCTTCCACGGCACATTGTGATGAAAAAAATGATTACTTTTTACTCGTACGAGCCGCTACGAGACATCCACGAACTGCTACGGACCCGCTACGGACATTCTACAAGTTCAAATCAGGGGGAAACTCGAGAGAACTCTTGAATTACCTCGTACAGTGGCACAAGCCCTTTAGAGTAATTCAGGTTCAGTACTGGAGAGTCGTGCTCAAGAGGGGAAATTAGCTGTATTTTTCCAATAGTTTGAAGTGCCTCTTGTAAATAGCCCAGGTCTCAGAAGCTTTTACGATATTGCCTAGTAGACCATGAATTTTGTACTAGATATGAGATCGTAACATCAAAATACATTATTTCTTAATTGACCAAAGGCTATTCCAGTGCATTGAAGGTGGTGGCAAATTACATATAAGTAGGGCACTGGCAATGATTTTCCTGGGATAAATAGCAGGAGACCCATTGTTCCCACATTCACGTAACTTTTGTCAATGGTCATGATTATGGCACTGTAAAGTCACCTGGTATATCCCCTTCTTATCTTGGACAATGAAATTATGCATTAACGACTTAATCGCCAACTTTTTGTACTTCAGCAGGGATATCGTCTACTCCCAAGGGCTTGTTGTTTCTTAGCTGGGATATAGTTCCTTTGACCTTAAATAGGTGAGGTGTAGCGACAAGACGGATGGAATAGGGTGATGCGTAATAGAATCAATGGTGCTCACATCAAGGATAGAATCATATTAAAGGAGGAATTTGAAGTGTTCCTATTGGTAAGTGTTGACTATCTCTCTATCCCTAATAAGCTCACGCCCCACTCTTGGCTCTTAATGGGTTGATTGGGCCTTGTCAGTGCTGAATAATCCGACTCAAAAAATTGCTGAGCCTTCTGCATTGTCTCCATTCACCATCTGTTCTTTTGGTCATGAGGTTTCTGCTATACCTCTGCCTCAGGTGCCTGTAGAGTTATTCCTTTTCCCTTGACAAGTGGTGAAGCTTATCAGCATGCCTCAAGGGAGAAGAAACAGCTCTTCATCCAAAAATGCCTAACATTTTTAGTTAATTAGCTGTTTAATCTCCTGGTCATCGTCAACAAGCCCTGCCAAGGTTCTAGAGATAGGATCTGCTGATGCTAGTTTCCCAAGGATAGACACAAATTGCTGGAGTATCTCAGTAGGTCAGGCAACATCCAAAGAGAACATGGACAGTTGACGTTTCAGCTCGGAACCCTTCTTCAGACTCATTGCAGGAGTCTGAAATCAGCCTTCAATTAGTCTGAAGAAAGGGTTCCGACCCAAAACATTATTTTGTGTCTTTTCAGTCGAGGTTCTTCTTGGCAGAGAAACCAAGAATCGCGTTGCATGTGCCAATTATGGCAGACTTCAGGGCATCCAGTATGCCGTGGATACTCTGCGACTCCTTTAGGCGGACATTGGAAGCTTTGGATCGAAACATAAATTCCCTACCCACACTAGACACTATAATTTTTAAAAGGCAGATCCAAATAATTGTCAAATATTTCAAGGACTCTACTAAACAGCATTCAGAGTCACATATGAGAAGCTCTGCTATGGTGATTTGGAAAACGTTCTCTTCTTACAACTAGAGCCAATTTTCTTTTCGAACATTGACATGGTGAGAGGTTCCAACTCTTATAGACTTCAAACTCTGATCACAGACAAATATCAAACATTTTTGTGACTACAGTGATTATGGATGAAGTTTTAGGCTATGTTTAGTTTATAGATACTGCGCAGAAACAGGCCCTTCAGCCCACCGAGTCCACACCGATCAGCAATCCCAGCACACTTACATTATGCTACACACAGGGGACAATTTACAATTATACCAAGCCAATTAGACTGTAAACCTGTATGCCTTTGGAGTGTGCGAGGAAACCAGATATCCCAGAAAAAACCCACACAGGTCGTAGGGAGAAAGTAAAAACTCCATACAGAGAAGCACCCGTGGACATTGACCTCATTCAAATTAATACAGGAATTACAAAATTATTCAGCTAAATTGTTCAATTATGTGAACAGTCAATTATTAGAATACAGAGCAGAGAGACAATTTGAAAGAAATATTGTGGAATAACTTCCGAGAAAAAACAAATGAGGATGGAGAGAGACATTTGAAAGTGATTTGGGAGGTAAAAGGGGCTAGCAGTTGGTACTTATGCATAGGTCAGACTTGTTTGGACCAAATCGCTTTATTGTTATTCGAGGCTAAGTTCTTAAATGGATCATATATTAAGTGATATGCCATCAAGGACAGATAATGATAGCTGTCAATGTGCATACATGATAAATTGGGTATTCATGTCAGGCAAGTGCCGTCAGGGTATGCAAGGTAGGCAGTGCCTACCATGACTAAAATTATAAAATAGTAATTATTTTATATATAAATATAATATATATAAAATATATATAAAATATATATAACCATATAACCATATAACAATTACAGCACGGAAACAGGCCCTCTCGGCCCTTCCAGTCCGTGCCGACCATTTGTTTTCCCCTAGTCCCATCTACCTGCACTCAGACCATACCCCTCCATTCCCTTCACGTCCATATACCTATCCACTTTACTCTTAAATGTTAAAATCGATCCTGCCTCCACCACTTCTGCTGGAAGCTGATTCCACACAGCCACCACCCTCTGAGTAAAGAAGTTCCCCCTCACGTTACCCCGAAACCTCTGTCCCTTAAAATGGTCATAAATAGTAAAGGCACGGGAGATCAATCTCTTAGGGAGGCATAATTCTCCCGTGCCTTTCATCAGCAGTACGTTTTAAACGCGGAAGTATGTGCTACTCACGTGCCGTCGACGCTGCTTCAAGTCATCAGTGGGAACGGTCCGTAAAGGCAGCTGAAACTCTGCCTTTGCACTGTGAACCAACTGCGTGTATGTGCTGCGTTGCGCACTGCGCATGTGCACCAGCCTACTGCGCATGCGCAAGTTTCTTAGCGGGATTTTCAACGGTGGATAGTGATTACCTGAAGAATTTCACGAAGCAAACTTATGGATATTTTTGCTGCAGAATGGATTTTGTGCACAAATAATATGGTAAGTAATTTTTTTTGAGCTATATGTTTTTAAATACTTTATTAAGAGATAGGACCTATTGAAAACAAATTACACGATAAAAGTCGAGAGAACAATCTGCGCATGTGTGGTTTCCACGATTTAAAAATAGCCGAATGACAGTTCACCGGGGAGGGAACAATGTGCGCATGCGCGGTTTTCAAGATTTAAAAAAATGCCGACCGGCAGTTTACCGGGGAGGGAACAATGTGCGCATGCGCAGCTTCAAGATTAAAAAAAGCCGACTGACAGCTCACCGGGGAGAGAATAATCTGCGCATGCGCGGTTTTCAAGATTTTTAAAAGCCACTGCCTAACCTAGCTGATTACTCACGGCACGTGCCTGATTCATGTTATCACCATGAATTCCCATCAAATCAAGAGATGTATTAAAGACAACAAAAGGTATTGCAAGATTTAAAGTTAATTCATTCTCAATGAGATAGTACAATTGAAAACTTGATGACACTACAAATGAGCAGAGGCAAAAATGTAATTGGAGGTAGATCACATAAATCAGTGCTAAATTGGCAATATGTTGTACAATAGATATATGATCACTGGAATAGAGCTAGAATTTCTGTCCAACACTTATCAAATGTAACCATTCTGTAACAGCAATTTAGCGTATTTGGATTTTATATCACTTTAATAAAATACATTACTATACATAACACAGGATGGCACAATAGTGCAGCTTATAGAGCTGCTGCCTCACATTGCCAGAGACCTGGGTTCGATCCAGACCTTGGGTACTGCCTGCGTGGAGTTTGCACGTTCTCCTTGTGACCGTGTAGTGTTCCTCTGGGTTCTCCAGTTTCTTCCCACATCTCGAAGACGTGTGGATTTGTATGTTAATTGGCCTCTGTAAATTGCCCTAAGTGTGTAGAGAGTGGATGAGAAGGTGGGATAACAGAGAACAGGTGATCAATGGTCAGCGTGTACTCGGTGGGCTGAAGGGCCTGTTTCCATGACGTATCTCTTAGCTAAGCCAAGCTAAAACATGAATTATCTAGCCACACATACTGAAATTCAAATATTAAAGCTAAATATTCTTACAATTGAATATGTTGGCATCATTTTGATCCTGCAAGCTTAATCGAACAATATGTACAATGAGCTTTTTCACAAAAATTGCAGTGTTGAGAAGTGTATGATTTGTGCTTGAAGAACGCTTTGAAGATTAATGTCACATTCATTCAAATGAACTTGTTTATATTTTGCTAAAAATGATCTTGTTTATTTATGCTAAAATGATTAAGGCAATTGGAAGAAAAACATTAGGCCCTCAGATTCTTTAGACATTCAATATTCAACATTTTAACAGAGAGTATAGTTAAACTAAATATATCTTAATATCAGAACAATTAACATTTTATTTCCTGGGCAACAAAAGCACCAGTAATCCTGTCAACAAAACATTACCATTCATCAACTACAGGCTCAGCTGGAACATAATTGTTTATCTCACTTTTGAAGACACCATGTCATAAATAAATTGAATTGCAATTGCCTTTGAGCCAAATGGCTTACTCCTGCACCTATTGTCTATTGCCTCCTACCCATAACAAAACTATGGGTGGCTGCTAAATGTTCAGTTTTTTAATAACAAATGGACGGTTCGAAGCACAACGGTAGAGTTGCCGCCTTACAGCGCCAGAGACCCGGGTTCGATCTCGAATACGGGGGCAGTCTGTACAGAGTTTGTACGTTCTCCCCATGACAGCATGGGTTTTATCCGAGATCTTCAGTTTCCTCCCACATTCCAAAGACGTACAGGTTTGCGGGTTAATTGGTTTGGTGTAAATTGTCCTTAGTGTGTGTGTATGATAGTGTTAATGTGCGGGGATCGCTGGTTGGTGCAGACTTGGTGGGCCGAAGGGCCGGTTTCCACGCTATATCTCCACAACTAAAACAAAATAAATATATAAAAGGATAGACAGAAAATGCTGGGGTAACTCAGCAAGTCAGGTAGCATCTCTGGAGAAAAGGAATAGTTGACGTATTGGGTCTTGACCTATTACCTGGATAATTCCAGAGTGACCACCTTACCAATGCTTGTCCCTTGGATACATTTCTGGTTCCAGTTTTGTCAGCAGCAAGATTAAAACTGATCACAAGTATTATGCTTCCCTGTGCAGGGTTAATTTAGCTTCAACGATCTTGCTTAAGTATTTTGAATAATGTTAAGGAATAGAAGTTATAGTGAAATTAGATTAAAGTTGTTATCTTAAATTAGCAAAATAGTACCAATAAACATATAGGGCTGTGTTCCCACTTTTTGAGTTGTAATTAGGTAATTCTAATTTATGTTCCTTGCATTTATATTTTCTTCTCATGTTTTAGCTCTATTACAAGAGAGCAGGCTATTCTAGACTGGGTATTGAGTAATGAGGAAAGGTTAGTTAGCAGTCTTGTTGTGTGTGGCCCCTTGGGCAAGAGTGACCATAATATGGTTAAGTTCTTCATTAGGATGGAGAGTGATTTGGGTTCTGAACAAACAAGAACTTAAACAAAGGTAAGTTTGAAGGTATGAGACGTGAATTGTCCAAGATAGACTGACAAGTGATTCTTAAAGGGTTTACAGTGGATGTGCAATGGAAGGTATTTAAAGACTGCATGGATGAACTACAACAATTGTTCATCCCAGTTTGGCAAAAGAATAAATCAGGGAAGGTAGTGCATCCGTGGATAACAAGGGAAAAGTATAAAAACAAAAGATGAAGCATACAAATTAGCCAGAAAAAGCAGCCTACCAGAGGACCGGGAGACATTCAGAGGCCAACGGAGGAGGACAAAGGGCTTAATTAGGAAAGGGAAAATAGATCATGAAAGAAAACTGACAGGGAACATAAAAACTGACTGCAAACGTTTTTATAGATATGTGAAGAGAAAGAGATTAGTTAAAACAAATGTAGGTCCCTTGCAGTCAGAAACAGGTGAATTGATCATGGGGAACAAGGACATGGCAGACCAATTGAATAACTACTTTGGTTATGTCTTCACTAAGGAAGACATAAATAATCTGCCAGAAATAGCAGGGGACTGGGGGTCAAATATGGTGGAGGAACAGAGTGAAATCCAGGTTAGCCGGGAAGTGGTGTTGGGTAAATTGAATGGATTAAAGGCCGATAAATCCCCAGGGCCAGATAGTCTGCATCCCAGAGTACTCAAGGAAGTAGCCACAGAAATAGCGGATGCATGAGTCAAAACTCCTTAGATTCTGGAGTAGTTCCTGAGGATTGGAGGGTAGCTAATGTAACCCCACTTTTTAAAAAAGGACGGAGGGAGAAAACGGGGAATTACAGACCAGTTAGTCTAACATCGGTAGTGGGGAAACTGTTAGAGTCAGTTATTAAAGATGGGATAGCAGCACATTTGGAAAGTGGTGAAATCATTGGACAAATTCAGCATGGATTTACGAAAGGTAAATCATGCGTGACGAAACTTATAGAATTTTCCGAGGATGTAACTTGTAGAGTGGATAAGGGAGAACCAGTGGATGTGTTATATCTAGATTTTCAGAAGGCTTTCGACAAGGTCCCACATAAGAGATTAGTATACAAACTTAAAGCACACGGTATTGTGGGGTTCAGTATTGATGTGGATAGAGAAATGGCTGGCAGACAGGAAGCAAAGAGTAGAAACGGGTCCTTTTCAGAATGGCAGGCAGTGGCTAGTGGGATACCGCAAGGCTCAGTGCTGGGACCCCAGCTATTTACAATATATATTAATGATCTGGATGAGGGAATTGAATGCAACATCTCCAAGTTTGCGGATGACACAAAGCTGGGGGGCAGTGTTAGCTGTGAGGAGGATGCTAGGAGGCTCAAGGTGACTTGGATAGGTTGGGTGAGTGGGCAAATGCATGGCAGATGCAGTATAATGTGGATAAATGTGAGGTTATCCACTTTGGTGGCAAAAACAGGAGTGTAGACTGTTATCTGAATGGTGGCAAATTAGGAAAAGGGGAGATGCAACGAGACCTGGGTGTCATGGTACACCAATCATTGAAAGTAGGCATGCAGGTGTAGCAGGCAGTGAAGAAAGCAAATGGTATGTTAGCATTTATAGCAAAAGGATTTGAGTATAGGAGCAGGGAGGTTCTACTGCAGTTGTACGGGGTTTTGGTGAGACCACACCTGGAGTATTGCGTACAGTTTTAGTCTCCAAATCTGAGGAAAAACATTCTTGCCATAGAGGGGGTACAGAGAAGGTTCACCAGACTGATTCCTGGGATGTCAGGACTTTCAAATGAGGAAAGACTGAATAAACGTGGCTTGTACTCGCTAGAATTTAGAAGACTGGGGGGTTCTTATAGAAACTTACAAAATTCTTAAGGGGTTGGATAGGCTAGATGCAGGAAGATTGTTCCCGATGTTGGGGAGGTCCAAAACATGGGAGTCACAGTCTAAGGATAAGGGGGAATTCCTTTAGGACCGAGATGAGGAAAACTTTTTTCACACAGAAAGCGATGAGTTTCTGGAATTCTCTGCCACAGAAGGTAGTTGAGGCCAGTTCATTGGCTATATTTAAGAGGGATTTAGATGTGGCCCTTGTGGCTAAAGGGATCAGGGGGTATGGAGAGAAGGCAGGTACAGGATACTGAGTTGGATGATCAGCCATGATCATATTGAATGGCGGGGCAGGCTCGAAGGGCCGAATGGCCTACTCCTGCACCTATTTTCTATGTTTCTATGACATATCAAGCCAGAAAGCTGGAAATATTGCTTGCATCTGCTGCGTGAATCTCACCAAAAATCCTTGATATAATCCTTTTATAACTATTTTGTTTTGAAGAGCTAGTTTTGATCTTGGCTTCTTATGTCAGCAAATCATAACATGCAGCACCATTGTCAATACAACAATGTTGTCATTTGTCATTATACAATCAAACTGCAATGCAAGCAGAGGAAAAGGTCTCCTAATTGTTTCCGCAATTCAGAAGGTAATTAGGGATGGGAAATAAATAACAGATTCTAAGCAATTGCTTTAAAAATGCATGCCATAATTAAAGATTTTTTAGGATAAACCTAGATGAAAAGGAATGAAAATGAGATAGAGATTCCAGAAATATTCTTTATTTGATGACACATTTGTTTCTTCAAGTTCCAAAGAATTTGGCAGTAAAGAAAGATCGACGGGTAAAAAGTTGAGTTCATGGACCTCGATAGAATGAAATAAATTTAACAACTCAGCATTTAAGAAATATTGGGTACATGGATAGGACAGGTTTAGAGGGATATGCGGCAAACAAAGGTGAGTGGGATATGTTGGCCGGTGTGGGCAAAGCTCCTGTTTCCATGCTGTAAGACTATGGCTTTATAATAAATATGAAGGAAGTAGAGCATGAAGAAGTAATTGTGGCAGTTTAAGAGGTGCAAGATAGGGCTTCATCTCAAGGTGCCACTAGATCATTTGTAGAAATCAATGACTAAACTCCATTGGATAGGGTTATATCAACAAAAGATGGTTGCAGTTGATGGAAGTCAATTATCTCCACCTCAAGACTTCACACATAAAAGATTTTCGGGAAAGTGTCCTGGGCCCAAACTGTCTTTGGCTATTTCAATACTGATCTTCCCTTACCATGAATATTAGAAGTAAACGTGTTTATTGTCATGCATAATGTTCAGTTCTGTTTGCAACCCTTCAGTCAATAAAACATCCTACATTTTCATGTAATGATACATATACATCATTCAATCAAGAACTGATAGCGGGCAAGTAACAAAAATGCCAGAATTGCCATTTCCAACTACCTAATCTTGACATCCAGTGGCACTACCAGCGTTTCCAGCCATCAATATCCCACAGGTCTCCAGTGACTCTAAAGCGAAATGGATTTAAATACTGCGACTATGTGAGAAGGTCAAATACTTAGTATTCTGTAGCAAATAACCTCTTCTGATGTCTCAAGGCCTTTCTATTCTCCCATATTTCTGGAGCCACCACGTGACAAAGACAAGCATCAACAATTAAATTCACCACTGCCTTCAATAATTGAGCATACCCTTTGCCTGACTGAGGAAAGGTGAATTTGAAGATCTAGACCTCAAACCTGGCTCAAAGCTCATAGTCTAATGGGCACGGTAATCACCATGTTCAGACACATTTATGATAAATGGACTACCTATAGCAGAGACCTTAAAGCACTGGAGATGCTGTGAATACTGTATTCACACAATCCTCCAAATCATGTGGAGGTAAGGTCATCCTTACCATAATATACTGACTCGGATGAAGAATATATGGTGTTCTTATTGAACATGAGCAATTTCAACAACATGTTAAATATTAGAAAAATAAAATTAGAATTTACAAAATTCTTAAGGGGTTGGACAGGCTAGATGCAGGAAGATTGTTCCCGATGTTGGGGAAATCCAGGACAAGGGGTCACAGCATAAGGATAAGGGGGAAATCCTTTAAGACCGAGATGAGGAAGACTTTTTTTACACAGAGAGTGGTGAGTCTCTGGAACTCTCTGCCACAGAGGGTAGTTGAGGCCAGTTCATTGGCTATATTTAAGAGGGAGTTAGATGTGGCCCTTGTGGCTAAGGGGATCAGAGGGTATGGAGAGAAGGCAGGTACGGGATACTGAGTTGGATGATCAGCCATGATCATATTGAATGGCGGTGCAGGCTCGAAGGGCCGAATGGCCGAATGGCCTACTCCTGCACCTAATTTCTATGTTTCTATGTTTCTAATCATTATTTAGACCAAAACATTCAAATGAGATGCCATGGAACATTTACCCTTATTGCAGCTGGGCTGCGGCGAACTGGCTAATAAAACAAGAATTTAATTTGGTCCGTCACAATTGAAATACATTTGCGATCTAACTCAGCACTGAAACTATTCCTCAAATTTATGGATTTGCATTTTATTATGTTTTATCGTTTCGGTTCTAAAGATTAAAAATGTAAATCTGTGGGGAACCAGGAAAATTATGCGCAGAATATCTGTTAACACATTCAAATGTATCTCTATTATTATAAAACTCTGATCTTGGATGTTTACTTGTGTGTTTGCTTGCTTGAACTTTTTCTTTGATTCACATCTCCTCGAAAACCCGACGCGGTAACAGTGAAATTTTTACATATTCTGGTAAAGATTTACCTCATGATTTCAAGAATCCCCTCATCTGAAAATTTGATAAATTATTTCCTGGGTTTTTTTACTAAAATTGTTCACCAATCTGACATCTTTTTTAATTCGAATGTGCTGAAGCGGGCTGGATGACGTCACAATGCCTCTGCTCCTCGCGGCAATCTGCGCAGAATTTTCAACGTGCAGGGGCACCGTTTTCTACAAGCTGCAAGTTACGTGGCCCAGCCACCCCCCCCCCCCGGGCTCTGGATTGAAGCCATTGAACACGTGCTCAAGTCGTGCTGATCGCTCCACTGGGCTCCTTCAAGTTCTACAACATGGCGGCGGCAGTCGTTATAGCAGCACGGGCGCAGACAAGCACCGTGGAAAAGTGGCCGTGGCGGCTGTCACAGGGGGCGACCTCCTCTCCATCTCCCCCGCCCGATCGCCTGTCATGCTGGTGGAAGCCACGATCGGCCGGCCCTCCGCTACATTTCACTGTCATCAGATCGCTCCGGGCCTCGCTCTGGTCCACGCCGGCTGCAACCTAGCTCGGGCCCGGTGCCTGGTGGGGGAGGCTTCAGCACTATGACCTGGGTAGGTGCTGCCTCCTACCCCCCCGCGCCTCCGCAGTTGTGGGTATGCATGAGTGGATAGGGCGGGGATGGGGTAAAAGGAGCGAATGAATAATATTAATATAATATCAAGGGGGGAGTTTGTTTTTTATATTTTTAGTTTTCTCGAGGAATTTTCTTTGTTTTTAATATTACCACAAGAGAACTCCTAGGGAGTTAACTCACCTAATTAAACCCAAAATAAAATCAAATTGTTTGTAGATCATGCAGAAGCTCTGAGCAGGTGTAGGATTCACATGGTGACCCCACTATAATTCTAGGAATCCATTCAAGACCATATCAAAAGTGATAGATTTGCACCACCCCTCACCCTGCTGATCTGTCAGAATGCCCCAGAAATTCACATTTCTCAGTGGTTGTGCAAGCCTGGAACTTATTTCCATTGCAATGGCTAATCACCAGTTGCTCCCATTGGTTACGAACAGCACAATATGATACATGAAGTGACAAAGACACTGAAATGATCTTACGAAGAAGAGAACCACAAAGAGAAAACAGCTCCTAGTTTTAATTCTGGTTTATGCAAATTTAGATATCTTAACTAAAACCCTTTGCATTGATCATAGAATTGGGTTAAACATTGGAAAGGAAAGGTTTAGTCAGTTTTTCCACAAGTGCTCTCGAGGGATCACAGTTGGTAATATATTGCGGGTAATCAGGAAAGGGCCAGGCTTTATTTTAAGGTAGATAAAAATGCTGGAGAAACTTAGCGGGTGATGCAGCATCTATGGAGCGAAGGAATAGGTGACGTTTTGGGTCGAGACCCTTCTTCAGACCAATGTGGGGCGGGAAGAAGAAAGGAAAAGGTAGAGACAATGGGCTGTGGGAGAGCTGGGAAGGGGAGTGGAAAGAGGGAGAAAGCAAGGACTACCTGAAATTGGAGAAGTCAATGTGAACTACCCAAGCGAAATATGAGGTACTGCTCCTCCAATTTGCGGTGGGACTCACTCTGGCCATGGAGGAGGCCCAGGACAGAGAGGTCGGATTTGGAATGGGAGAGGGGTTGAAGTGCTGAGCCACCGGGAGATCAGGTCGGTAATTGCGAACTGAGCGGAGGTGTTGGGCGAAGCGATCGCCAAGCCTACGCTTTGCAGGGCTCAAAATTAGCGGTTGCCCGGCTGCCAATGACCACCCAAAGTGCTGCCGGGCAACCTAAACGCCGAGTCATTTTGCCCGGCTTGGCACTGCAGATACTGGTTTAAACCAAAAATAGACACAAAATGCTGGAGTAACTCAGCAGGTCAAGCAGCATCTCTGGAGAAAAGGAACGTGATGTTTCGTGCCGGCGGCGACTGCCTTGCGGGGCAAAGGTACTAGGTGTGGGGTGATGGTAATTCAGAGCGAATGACTGGCCCCGCGTAGCAGTAGCGGCGACGGCTCCTCCACCTACTCCCGCACCCCACCCGCTGCTTGCAAAACGAACCCTCCCGCATGCCGGGGCCGGGAGGAAGGGAGAAATGGGGAGGCCCCCTTTCGCCGTCCAAAGCGCCTGCACCGCTTGCCTCCGCACCTTCCTGTTGACTGGCGGAGGGGGGGAGGGGGGGAGGCTGTGGCGAAGAGATCCCAACTGCCTCCCCCTTTGATGGTAGCACTTTGGTGGATAGGGACGGCCAAGACTCCCCACCTCCCCCCCCCCCCCCCCATCTCTCTCTCTCTCGTAAGACCCCCTCCACCCTCTTATCCTGAGACCCCTCCTCCCCATCCCACACGGATCCCCATTCCCGCCTCTATTCAGTCCTCACTGACATCCCCAGTGCTCCCCCTCCTCATCTACCCACCCTCCCAATCTATTCATCCTGCACTGATCACCCTATCCACCTTGCATTGATTCTTCCGCCACTCCCCATCCATCCTACATTGGTCCCCCATTTCATCCTGTACTGATCCCCTCATTCATCCTGTACTGATCCCCTCATTCATCCTGTACTGATCCCTACATTCATTCTGTACTGATCCCCCCCCATTTGTCTTATACTGATCCTTCCATTCATCCTCTACTGATCCCCCATTCATCTTGTATTGATCCCCCATCCATCCTGTAGTGATCCCCTCATTTATCCTGTAGTGATTGCCCATTCATCCTGCACAGACCCTCCGATACACACTGTACTGACCCCCCTCCCCATTCATCCTGTACTGATCCCTCCCCCCCATCATCCTGTACTGATCCCCCCATTCAAGAAGAATGGGGGGAACAGTCTGAAGAAGTGTCTCGACTCGAAACATTGCCTATTTCCATCGCTCCATGGATGCTGCCTCACCCGCTGAGTTTCTCCAGCATTTTTGTCTACCCCCATTCATCCTGTACTGATCCCCCATCCATTCTAGAAACATAGAAACATAGAAATTAGGTGCAGGAGTAGGCCATTCGGCCCTTAGAGACTGCACCACCATTCAATATGATCATGGCTGATCATCCAACTCAGTATCCCGTACCTGCCTCCTCTCCATACCCCCTGATCCCCTTAGCCACAAGAGCCACATCTAACTCCCTCTTAAATATAGCCAATGAACTGGCCTCAACTACCCTCTGTGGCAGAGAGTTCCAGAGACTCACCACTCTCTGTGTGTTTACTGTACTGTCCTGTACATGTACATGTCCTGTACTGATCCGCCCATCCATCCTGCACAGATCACCCCCGTCCATCCCATACTGATCCCCCGTGCTCTCCCCTCACAATTTTACATACTCCAACCAACACATACTAATTCACCTGCCTCAATCCATCCATTTGCCTTCTCAAACCCCCCCCCCCCCCCCCCCCCCCCCCGCCATCTATCGACCCCGCACTGATTCACACTCACCCCCTCCCTGACCCTATTGTGCTGGAAATATCTTCAGAGTGAACATTGACTATGTTTGATAATGGAATGCAATAAAATGTGTTTTAATTTCCAATGATATTATTTGGTCCATAAAGATGGATTAATTAAATTGTGAACACATGAAACATTAAAACTGCAGTGTTCGATTGTCGTCACTGCTACCGTTGACACGTTATTACAGAATTCATTTTAACGGCAAATCAATGTTCTTAACTTGGAGTATCAGTACTGTAGTTATTTAATGAGCAACATTCACAACTATACATTGGATTTATCCAGGTTTTACTTCTACAGTCAGTCATATACATCACAAATTTGGTCAGGAGATATTTCAGTTGAAATTTTAACGTTAATTCTGAAGTGGGAATGATGGAAACAGCTGTTTATCAATTTTTTTTTAATCTGGTGCGTACAAACTGGGTATCTTCATTGCTGTTCACAACACGTACATCTAATCTGAATGTCCGGTAATGTGACGTTTTGACACCTTTAAACATATTACCAAAAGAACATTTGCTGCAGTTATGTCCTTTGGTCATCTCCTGTCAGTTAGTGTAATGTTTAACCTGTCAGATGGGTATAGTCGGTTTTAACAGCTATTATCATAAAATGCCTTTAGAAATTTCCTTGTAACCTGTATATTTTGTTATGGATGTGGGAAGTGAGAGTATTTCTGTGCCAATAACAATAACGACCCACGTTATGGCCATGTCATGATAATTTTCGGTCCTTCACAGAAAACACGCTTTCATCAATCTGTAGTGTGCATGGTTAAGCATATATGTTACCATGGTCCAGGATTTATTGACACAGGTTGATCATATGCTGAATAATCCAACCACATTTTTGTTTGGAAGTAGAAAGAACTAATAGAAATTGCATTAATTGCAATGTGTAAAAAGAGTTGAGATACTGTATTATGATTTTGCTGCATGTCATCGTGGTATATATCATGTCTTGATTGGTAAATATGTTTAGTTTGTTACTTTATTTGAAGCAGAAATAATATATGAATGCATCACTGAGCATAATTCCGTCTACCACTTCGTCCGAGCACATTATCGCACATGTCATGCAAACCGTCTTAAATGACCACCTAAACTGTCATTTGGCAAGTTAAAAAGCTGCCTAGGTTGCCCGGCTGGCAACAGGGAAAAAAAGTTAAGTGAGAGCCCTGCTTTGTCTCACCGATGTAGAGCAGCTGACACCTTGAGCAGCGGATGCAATAGATGAGGTTGGAGGAGGTGCAGGTGAACCTCAGGCACACCTGGAAAGACTGCTTAGCTCCTTGGATGGAGTCAAAGGGGGAGGCAAAGCGACAAGTGTAGCATTTTCTGCGGTTGCAAGGGAAAGTACCAGGGGAGGGGGTGGTTTGGGTGGGAAGGGACGAATTGACCAGGGAGTTACGGAGGGAGCGGTCTCTGCGGAAAGCCGAAAGGGGAGGAGATGAGAAGATGTGGCCAGTGGTGGGATCCCGTTGCAGGTGGCGAAAATGTGGGATTTAGTTTAAGGAACATCTTCCCTCTCCTCCTCCTCCACCCCATCAATTCCAACCTCATTGAATAAAATGTACTTTTGGATCGAGTGCCCAGCCCATTAAACCAAAAGATTGGGAGAAACAAATAACTTTTAAAAAACATGGCTTGCTACAAATAGAGTACTTACATTCATTCACAATCGTAATTTTTTGAAGCAAAAATAACTTCTCTGAATTATTTTCTATCAATGAATGTACTGAAATTGTGTTTAATAGAGAATAGCTTAAACTAAGTCTTCGCTAATCTTTTGAATGGAAAAACCAAAGTGCTAACTTAACTCTTCTACAAGGTCTGCATTGTTGGGCTTTTAAGATAGTCACGTCATTCGTAACCACAAACTATATTAAAAACAATGCAGAAAGGTCAGATGCAGACACTGATATACTTCTGCATCTATGAACATCGAGAAATTTGTTACATAATCCAGCCATGGCATCTGCCAAAATTGCATACGCTTTCAGCCATAGACTCAAATATTTTATCTCGTTCCCCATCAATTATTTCCAGTTAAGATCAGCATGGTCAAAAATATCACCAATATTATCAACTATTTGACTTCGAAGCAACAGTATGGAAATTTTTTTAAACAGTATGTTAATTCTCAGAGATTGGTGTTAAAAATAACTTCAGACAAAATCAGCACATTTACTAATGGCTTTCATAAAATACGTCTTAAAAAGTACAGCCTCAGCAGGAAGCACAGTTTCATTAAACAACTGAGCCTTCTTGTTCAGTTGAATATAGTTCTATTATTGCACATGATTACACTTATTTAGGACTGTAATGACTTGCATTAAAGTTGCATGATATATTTCACCAAGTAATTCAATATTACATTCTTGCAAGCAAATACAGACAATCCCATCACAAGAAAACGTGTGGATCCTATCCAGCTCCATTAGATTCAAAGTATACCACAGAAATTCGAAATTGCATTGGTTAGGTGTTTGCAACAATCCAAGCAAATGAATATTATAACACTTATACGTTGTGTCAATTTCACTCGTTCCAGCCATGTCGTGTCTCATGACAAGTCTGCAAGAGTGGAGGCATTAAACAACACTGGTTGCCATAAGACCCACTAAAATTAGCCTCCCGCAGCCTCTGCTCGCCAACCCACAGTTTTATATTTGGCTTGCAAGCGGCTCTATGAACTTGGGGATGTACCAATGACGTAGCAGGTCTCACACAATGTGAAAGTGGTGAATCTGTGGAATTCATTGCCTCAAAAAGCTGTGAAGGCCAAGTCAATGGATATTTTTAAAGCAGAGATAGATTTCTGATTTGTACGGGTATCAGAGGTTATGGGGAGAAGGCAGGAGAATGGGCTGGAGAGGGATAGATAGATCAGCCATGATTGAATGGCAGAGTAGACTTAATGGGCCGAATGGCTTAATTCTGATCTTATCACTGATGACAAAAATATACATATAGACTTAAAAGGACAGAATGGTTACGAAACCGAAAGAGGCCATTCAGTACCAGCGCTATCTATCCAGATGTAATCCAGCTACTCCTGCTCCCACATCCTATCCGTAGAGCTCCTCAAATTCTTACTTTTCAGGTACTTATCGGGGCCCCTTATGAACACACCAATTGAATCTGCCTCCACTACGTCACCTGGGAATGCAATTCAGGTCTCAACGACTCTCTGCGTAAAAATGTTTGCATCACACGTTTCATTATTTTGCCATTTATTGGCTTCCATCACAGTGAGAAATGCTGATCCCACTGTGGTGGATGTTTATGTTGAATTCTATTGTGTATTGTGTTCTTTTTATTCGTATGGCTGTATGGTAACCCAAATATCACTGTACCAATGGGTGCATGTGACAATAAATTTGAACTTGAGCACATGCATTTTGATCCCTAGTTCACAGCACACAATGGAATTATTTATTTTTCACCTTTTTAGAGTCTGATTGAGTCCTAACATGAAATGCAATCTATCCATTATCTCCACAGATGCTGCTCGCAACACACTAAGTTCCTCCCGTACTTATGTTTTGCTCAGGATTCCAGCATCCAAAGTCCCTTGTGTCTCCAGGCTCACAGTTCTGCCTGCACTTCCTGACTGTACTGATTACCTCAGAGTTCGACTCTATCCTGCTTTCCCTTGTCCAGTCCCATCCCCTTACATCTGGAATATCTCCCATGCTCAACACCAACATGACCCCCCCCCCCACAACCCTCCCTCCCTCTCCTTCCCAGACTCATCTTCACTGATAGATGATCTCTTGTACTTGGGTATAGAATGATTTGACTGGATAGCATGCAGAAACACACTTTTCACTGCATCTTTGCATACATGACAATTGTAAACTAAATAAACTATGTTGTCTGGTCCCATAGATGATCTTTGCTATATCCAATGTTCTTAGTGTTCTCCTCATTGTATGTCAAGTGTAGTAAATTGGTGGACATTTGTGATTGTGAGAATCTCAAGAGGAAGCTGAAATTGATAATTTGCTTGGATTGGAATAAAACTATTTGAGATTTCTTATTGGTCCAATCGTGTCATGAACAATGAACATCAGCGAGACCAAGCACAGGCTCGATGATCATTTCACTGAACAGAGTGAGAAAACAGGGAATTATAGACCAGTTAACCTGACATCGGAAATGGGGAAGATGCTGCAGTCAATTATAAAAGATGAGATAGCCGAACATTTGGATAGCAGTAACAGGATTGATCCGAGTCAGCATGGATTTACGAAGGGGAAATCATGCTTGACTAATCTTCTGGAATTCTTTGAAGATGTAACTAGGAAAATGGACAAGGGAGAGCCAGTGGATGTAGTGTACCTGGACCTTCAGAAAGCATTTGATAAGGTCCCACATAGGAGATTAGTGGGCAAAATTAGGGCACATGGTATTGGGGGTAGAGTGCTGACATGGATAGAGAAGTGGTTGACAGACAGAAAACAAAGAGTAGGGATTAACGGGACCCTTTCAGAATGGCAGGCAGTGACTAGTGAGTTACCGCAAGGCTCGGTGCTCGGACCGCAGCTATTTACAATATACATCAATGATTTGGATGACGGGAGTCAAAGTAACATTAGCAAATTTGCAGATGACACAAAGCTGGGCGGCAGTGTGAACTGTGAGGAGGATGCTATGAGAATGCATGGTGACTTGGACAGGTTGGGGAGGTGGGCAGATGCATGGCAGATGAAGTTTAATGTGGATAAATGTGAGGTTATCCACTTTGGTAGCAAAAACAGGAAGGCAGATTACTATCTAAATGGCGTCAAGTTGGGAAAAGAGGAGCAAAGAGGTCCTTCTGCAGTTGTACAGAGCCCTAGTGAGTATTGTGTGCAGTTTTGGTCCCCTAATTTGAGGAAGGGCATTCTTGCTATTGAGGGAGTGCAGGGTAGGTTTACAAGGTTAATTCCCAGGATGGTGGGACTGTCATATGCTGAGAGAATGGAGCAGCTGGGCTTGTACAGTCTGGAGTTTAGAAGGATGAGAGGGAATCTCATTGAAACATATAAGATTGTTAAGGGTTTGGACACACTAGAGGCAGGAAACATGTTCCCAATGTTGGGGGAGTCCAGAACCAGGGGCCACAGTTTAAGAATAAGGAGGAAGCCATTTAGAACGGAGACGAGGAAACACTTTTTCTCACAGAGAATGGTGAGTCTGTGAAATTCTCTGCCTCAGCCCTGAGTGTGGTGGAGGCAGGTTCTCTGGATGCTTTCAAGAGAAAGCTAGATGGGGCTCTTAAAAATAGCGGAGTCAGGGAATAGGGGAGAAGACAGGAACGGGGTACTGATTGGGGATGATCAGCCATGATCACATTGAATGGCGGTGTTGGCTCGAAGGGCCAAATGGCCTACTCCTACACCTATTGTCTAACACCTCCACTCAGTCCATCTTCACCTACCTGATCTCCCAGTGTCTCAGCACTTCAACTCCCTCTCCCATTCCCATTCGGACGTTTCTTTCCTGGGCCCCCTCAATTGTCAGGGTGAGGCCCAGCGCAAATTGGAGGAACAGCACCTCACAATTCGCTTGGGTAGTTTACACCCCAGCGGTATGAACATTGCCTTCTCTAACTTCAGATAGCCCATGCTTTCTCTCTCCATCCTCTTCCCCTTCCCAGTTCTCCCACTAGTCTGACTGTCTCCGACTACATTCTATCTTTGTCTCGCCCCCTCTCCTGACATCAGTCTGAAGAAGGGTCTCGACCCGAAAAGTCGCCCATTCCTTCTCTCCAGAGATGCTGCCTCACCCGCTGAGTTACTTCAGCATTTTGTGTCTGCCTAATTAATTCATTTCTATTGGACACTTTCTTACCAATATCTTCACCAATCTAAAATGTCTAATTTTCTCTGCACTTGGTATTTGTATCCTCATCACTCAACTCTGAGATCGGATTTCAATTGCAGAGCATCTTTCAGGAATATAACCAAATGCAGTTGATCTTTCTGGTTGAGACTCTGCATCAGGAGTGGCACAGGGTCTCAACCCAAAACATGGATTATCCCTCCACCTCCACAAATGCTGCCTGACCTGTTGAGTTCCTCCAGGAGTTTGTTTCTTTTTAGAGTCATATAGAGTCATAGAGTGATACAGTGTGGAAACACGCCCTTCGGCCCAACTTGCCCACACCGGCCAACATGTCCCAGCTACATTAGTCCCACCTGCCTGCGTTTGGTCCATATCCCTCCAATCCTGACCTATCCATGTACCTGTTTCTTAAATGTTGGGATAGTCCCCGCCTCAACTACCTCCTCTGGCAGCTTGTTCCATACACCCACCACCCTATGTGTGAAGATGTTACCCCTCAGATTCCTATTAAATCTTTTCCACCTAAAACCTATGTCCTCTGCACCTTGACTCACCTATTCTGGGCAAAATACTCTGTGCATCTACCCAATCTACCCTAGTCAACCTCTCCCCATAGCTCAGACCCTCTAGTCCTGGCAACATCCTTGAAAATCTTCTCTGTACCGTTTCCAGCAAAACAACATCTTTCCTATAACATGGTGCCCAGAACACAATACTCTAAATGCGGCCTCCACAACGTCTTATACAACTGCAACATGACCTTCCGACTTCTATACTAAATACTCGGACTGATGAAGGCCAATTTACCAAATGCCATTCTGACCACCCTATCTACCCGCGGTGATACTTGTAATATGTGTCAAATTTTGATCGATAACAATTTATGTGAAGCATCTAGGAATGTTTTGCTTTATTAAAGTAACCACATAAATAAAATAAATTAGCTAAACCTCGCTGGGAACTGCCAGTTGTTATCTGCAACTGAATCATCCTACCACAACCAGAGCAATGCTGAACTATCTACCTCTTTGGTGAACATCGGACTATCCTTGACGGGACTTTACTGGCTTTACCGTGCACTAAATGTTATTCCCTTATCACGTATCTATACATTATAAACGGCTGGATTGTAATCATGTATTGTCTTACTGCTGGCTGGATAGCATGCAACAAAAGCTTTTAATTGTACATCGGTACACATGACAATAAACTGAACTGAATTGATTTGAACCCCAATTCATTTGAATCGTAATTCCTAATCTGGAGATTTAGGAAGAAAACAAAAATCAATTATTTTATCTTCACATTAAAGAAATCTTCAGCGGGTGCAGCAGCATCTAAGGAGCGACGTTTCGGGTCGATCTCGACCCGATAATCTGCAAAATTAAAGAAATCTTACGAAGTTCCATAGACTTGAACAGGACATGAGGCTTCAGTCTTTACCATGCCTCTTTTTAACAGCTTTTTTTCCCAAAAATAAATATTATTAAGAGTAAAAAATATATACAAAACAAAAACTGAGCAAAAACTCTTCAGACATTCTCAGTGTCTATCCATTCAATAGTGTCATATTCAGTAGTGATCAGCTATCTTTAAACAAAATACCCTTGTCATTCTTGTGGCCCCCAGAGGAGATATCCTTTCCCTTATTTGAGAGGGTGGACTCAGCTCCTCAATGTTCAGCAGCGGAAGGACGCTAGACTGTGGTCCTCCCCCCCCCCCACAGAACCTTGGCGTTGGTTCCGTCAAGTTTCAGTGTCCCTCAGCACGTACTTCTACATTCTGAAATGGACCAGTCGGTAACATTGTCTGATGGACATCTCACTATGCTGGGAGGCCAACAAGTCAACAAGTTTCGGGCAGACGAAAGAGCATCTTTCATCGAGTTGATGCTCTACCAGCTGCACTTGATGTTTAAATGTGTCCCAATCTCTGAATGCGTCCCGAGGAAAACCCAGAGATCAGAGAATCCTTTGTTACTGAGCTGTTCAGGATGAACTGTGACAAAACAGCTCTCAGAATATTCTGAGGTTAGAGGCTCAGTGGTACACTGCTGAGGCCCAGTCACCATTGACAGCTCACAAGGTGACTTTATGGGCACTTCACAGCGAGTGTGAGAGCAAGGTGAAAGTTCAAGGTTGCTGAATCGTTTAACAAACATGCTCTCCATAATGTTTGGGACAAAGACCCTTCATTTATTTATTTGCCTCTGTACTCCACAATTTGAAATTTGTAATAGAAAAAAAATCACATGTGATTAAAGTGCACATGGGGGGGGGGGAAACTATGTATAAATACTGCTGTAATTTCTACATGGTGAAACCAAAATGTATAAAAATGGCCTTAAATCAAATCTGACATTTTAACCACATATGATTTTTTCTATTACAAATCTTAGATTGTGGAGTAAGAGACAAATAAATAAATGGTGGGTCTTTGTCCAAACATTACGGAGGGTACTGTATTGTTTCATGAATTCTGTTTTTTTTTTAATGAAAAAAATACTTCAATTCTACTAAATGCACTCAATAACCTTGCTGGGTTTTCCCCCAATCATTCCCTTTCTTGGCTCTCAATATTAATGACTGGAAACTACTCCCAATCATACTCACCCTTATGCTTTCAATTGTCACAAAGCCAAAGTCTAATATGCTCGCTACAGAATGCAAACATTATATTTAATTTTGTGACAGCTGATTGTTAATCTAATAAACAGTAATTGGTCCACTATCAACAAATACCATGTTATATTATGGAAAACCTCAAACAAATCTTATATATAATCTTAACTCTTTTATATGCGAGCAGTCATGTACATTAGATAAAAATGCGATAACATCAACAGCTAGACACCAGCAATTGAAATCAGAAGATAAATTAAATAATTAATTTTTCAGGCAAGGCAGAGCAGGCAATGTATTGAAATTTATAGAAGCCATTGTTTTTACGACAATTACATCCACAAGAGTTACATGTTGAAAAATTTGCGGGGACGAGTTCCCAGAATGCAGGAACTCCTCACGATCATGAAGGCGACTTCCCGGCAACCACCAGCGAACATGTGACGACCATGTGGCGACTGCAAAGTCTCCTGCAGTCGCTTAAAAAGTTGCCTAAGTGGGACAGGCCCATAAGGAATTTCATCACAGACCTAATGGGTTAGAATCTGTCATTTGTGTAGTATGTGTATTCGGGAGTACAAATTGCTTAGTTACTTATTCTAGGAGTGAGCGAGAGGCCTTTAACTACTGAAGAATTGGTGAAGTAAGAGTGTCAGAAGGGTGTGGTCATTGACAATACAGGTATGGGGAGCCAGAAGCTAGGTTGGAAGATAGTGTTATAGTCACAGAGTCATGCAGTGCGCAAACAGGCCCATCAGCCTAACTTGCCCACACAGAGCAAGATGTCCCATCTATACTGGTCCCACCTGCCTGCGTTTGGCCCGTATCAACTCTCAACCTGCCCTATCTGTGTACCTGTCTAAATGTTTCTTAAATGTTGCGATAGTGCCTGCCTCAACTACCTCCTCAAGCAGCTCCTTCCATATACCCATCACCCTTTGAGTTAAAATGTCACCCCTCAGGTTCTAATTCATTCATTCCCCTTCACCTTAAACCTATGCCCTCTGGTCCTCGATTCCCCCACTCTGTGCAAGAGATTCTGTGCCTCTACCTGATCTAACCCTATTAGTCTGGTGTGATGGTGGAAGGTTGCTTTTGGGATTGGAGGCCTGTGACTTTTTTTTCCCATTATTTTTATACAACTCCATAAGATCGCCCTTCCTCCTCCTGCACGCCAAAGAAGAATATCTTCGTATAGCTCAGGCCTTCAAGTTCTGGCAACATCCTCATAAATCTTCTTTGCATTCTTTCCAGCTTGACAACATCCTTCTAATAACCTGGTGCCCAGAACTAAACACAATCTCATCAACATCTTGTATTATTGCTACATGACTTCCCGGCTTCTATACTAAATACTCGGACTGAGGAAGACTAATGTGCCAAACCACCCCATCTACCTGCGGTGCCATTTCAACTAACTAAGTACCTGCATTCCTAGACCCCTCTGCTCTACAACACTCCCCAGAACCCTACCGTTCACTGCATAGGTCCTGCCCATGTTAGTCTTAAAATGCAACAGCTCACATTTCTCTGTATTAAATCCCATCAACCATTCCTCAGCCCACCATCCCAATCGATCAAGATCGTGCTGCAAATTTTCACAACCATCTCCACTATATAGAATACCACCCACTTTTGTGTCATCTGCAAACTTGTACGTTCTTATCCAAATCATTGTTTGATGGCAAAGAGCAATGCGCCCAGCACTGAACCCTGAAGCACACCACTAGTCACAGGCCTCCAATCTCAAAAGCAACATTCCACCATCACACCCAACTTCCTTCCATGAAGCCAGTTTTGTATCCATTCAGCTCTCACCTTGGATCCAATGGGATCTAACCTTCCAGAGCAGCCTTTGCCTTTTTTTGAATAGGTACAAGATTCTTGCAATTGAATGAAAGATGAAGTAAAGCAGGACCATAAATTTCTAATATCCAGATTACTACCGGAACCATTTGAATATTGACATAAGAGTCAATGAGATCAGAATGTTTGCTTGATGTGGGTTAATTGGTTTTCAATTCAGCTGGCACTGGGGAAAAGGCAAACAGATCCACTGGGATGGGCTGGGACAAGGGTCTTGGTGAACATCAGTGTCCTTGATTCATGGTTAATCAAAGTTGCAATAAACATTATTGCTCAGAATGGTATTGAGAACCTTAAATCTATAGACGGGAAACAGACCAAAACACTGCTTGATTAACAATAAGAGGGTTTGCACCAATTCACAAACTATCCACCTGCCACCTCCTCAGTGGAGGATTCTGAGATTCTCACCTTGGTTTCATCAGTTTCTACAGAACTGTAAACTGTCCTCAACAAAGCAGTAAGCAGGATAATTCGTGAGGGGAAATACAGATGGCTAAGGTGAAATATTGGCTTACTTTCCCCTCTGGAAAAAAGCTTTAAATCTTTTAAAATTAATGAACCATGTATATGTAATGCATTTATCCCTCTAGATAAAAGCTTTAATTTCTTTAACAATAATAAACCATGTAACTCAATGCATTTAATAGAGAGCTCTTATGAATTAAATCATCTTTGCGTAGTCATGTTTAAAAACTCTTTACTTCTGATTTCACTCTGCTCAAAGGATGGTTTGGAAAGATATTTCAGTTTCTGCAAACCCAAATTGAACTTTTAAATCGATGCCAACAATGGAGAGTGCCTCTGTGCCTACGGATAACTTGGGACAGCAGATCCTCTGTGATCAGATTCAGATCAGATCCCTAAGGCACCAAGGCCATCATCCAAGATATCAAACCCTTACCACATGCTGTTCAGGAGAAATAAATTTGCTCTAAGTACAAAAGACCGTCAAAAATGCAGAGTTGTAGAAAGGAAGGATATTTATAGTTGGCTGATACTTGTGAAAGTTGATGCTTCAAGGAAGCAGGATTTGATAAGAGTCATAGGACTAATATCTGCAGTTTTCACGAAAGCAAATTCTCAAAAGGGCCTTGTTTCTCTTGCTTTTGCTCTGGTTGTCATTGGTTGTCTTTTATACGTCATTTGAAATAGCGCAGAAAGCCATTCATTTGTATCATTACTGCTATGTTAAAACAGAGAAAATAAAGCCAAATGAACTATATAGCATCAATTTAAGTACTCAATATGGATACAAAAAATGTTGTTCACAGCTTCTACACAAAATTTAACAGTGTCATCTAAGTTAGGAAACCTGTCCCAAAGGCTTGACAAAACCAAATTCGCAGATTCATGCATAACATACAAGAAGTCAGAATCTTCTGACACAACCTCCAAATACATCCTGTCCCACTTGCAGGGCAGACACTCCAGAGGGACAAATATAGTAGTACACAGGTGTGAGGGAGTAGCTCTGGGAGTCCTCCGCATTGACTTTTAACCACGTACTGCCAATTTCATCTGTTTGTGGTCTGCCAATGAGGAAGTCGTGGAACCAATTAAATAAAATTGAGCAGAGACCCATTTCTCTGAAGATAGACACAAAAAGCTGGAGTAACTCAGCCGATCAGACAGCATCTCTGGAGAAAAGGAATACGTGACATTTCAGGTCGGGACCTTTCTTCAGACGTTTCCATTTCTCCGAGTTTGATGATAAGTTTTGAGGGGAAGATGGTGATGAAAGCAAGCTGTAGTCTATGAACAACCGCCTGATGTATGCGTTCTTATTGTCCAAGTGGTCCAATGAAGAGTGGACAACCAGCTAGTTCGTGTCACCTCTTGATCTATTGTGGTGATTGATAACTTGTAGTGGGACCAGAACCTTACTCCTGCGGAGTTGATATGCCTCATAACCAGCCTCTCATGGTACTTCATCACCATAGGCATTAGTGCCACCAGTAAGTAGTCATTGGGGTATGTCACTTCAGTCTTCTTGTGCAGAAGAATTATGGATGCCTTTTTAACGCAGGTAGGATCTTCGGTTCTGCTACTATAGTTACAATATTAGCACCTACCAAGTTTATGAAAGACTAGAATAAGTGGGACCCATTGGGTCCCAGTCACACTGCAGGCCTGGTCCTCCAACGCAACCCATTTCACAACGCAGTATTCCATCACTCACCCATTCCCCCAACGTAACCCGTTCCCCCAATGCAATATTCTATCACTCACCCATAGCCCAAAACTGCGCAGGAGCGGCTGACAGGTTCCCGTTGTGACTCCCCTGATCCCCCTTCCTCTAAACACCTCCCCCCACTCCGCCCCTTGCCCTTTCGCCCCCCCCCCCCACGCACTCACTCCATCCCCATCAACCCCCCATCTACTCTTAGCGGCTCTCCTGCGGCGCAGCCATTCCCCCAATGTGACAGGCACGGCCAGTGGAAAAGGGATTTATTAAAGCTTTAAATGTGAATAACTCTTAAAATATAACAACAATTTAAACATTCAAGATGAGATTTACTCAGTCCATTCTTTGGAGGGAGGGGGTTGTGTGGGCAGGGGGAGGGGGGTATGTGGGTGGGGGCAGGTGAGGGCGGGGGGGGGGGGGTGTAGGTGGGGAGGGTGTGTGGGCGGTGTGTACCCAGGGGAGAAGGGGGTTGTGTGAGGGGATGGGGGTGTGTGGGTGGGGGGGGAGAGAGCTTGGGGAAAAGACGGGGGATGTGGGGGAGAGGAGGATATCATGGGGCAGGAGGGCCGGAGCCAGCGAGGGGGACCAGAAGGGAAGGGGATGGAGCTGACGGTGCGATGAGGCCTCGCAGCGGGCGGCGGTCGCTGGACGTTCTCCTCCGCCGTGATCAGATTCTCCACTTTCCGTTTGGTGATATTTCCCATGCCAGACTGGACCACTGCCGGTCCCTCCGAAAATTGTATCTGGTTGAAATTCTCTGCCGGCCATCCTCAGCTCCAGTAAAGACGCGATGGCGCAGGAAGGCGCGGACCATCCCGCGGAGTGATAGGAGAAAAGACCAATACACAGGGCGCCGACTAGCAGAAGAGGAGATCGATCTGCGCACGTGCGGTTTTTAAGAATTTTAATCCTCGCTAACTTTTACATTTTCTACTCTCTCTTTTTCTTTTTCATTATTAAAAAAATTAAAAAATAAGAAGCTGTACATAAAATGTATTATGTCAATATATATTAGGCACCTTGGTGCCATAATGCTGTACTTCTAATAAAATTAAATTAAAAAAGACCACCAATTGAAACGAAACTTGCTACACCCGCAGCACTGGAGCACAGTGAGCAAGCTGGTGAAAAATTGTAGCGCTATCGCGTACTGTTTTTGCACAAATAGAAAGACCGCGCAAACCAGAAAATAAGATCAGAGCTTTAGTTATGTATTGATTGCCCATGTTAAAGCAAAGCAGAATAGATCTACTTTGGATAATTTTTGCTCAATCAGTATATCCTTCAGCATCAGCAGTGATGAAAGGCGGGTTAACAGTACTATTTTCAGCACTTATTCTCTAATATCTTAATTACTGATGTGAATTCGAGGCGAGGTGAGAATGATTTCCTTTTACTGCAGACAGCATTTAATCAAATGTTGTGGTAGAACTGGTGACTGGGCACCAAGGAGAAAATACTTCAGTAGTTCGAGTCATGTGACGAACAAAGAGGATGACCATGATTGTCGATGGTTAATCATCAAATGCAAAAGTTATTGAAGATAGTGTCATTGATCTAGGATTAAGTGTCAAGGACTAGTGCCCGTTCTTCTATCAGAAGGTCAAAAATGGTGATGTTCACTGATGATTAGATTATGTTCAATTTCTTTTCGCAATTGTTCAATAAACAAAGCTATCTAGGTCTGCTTTCAACAAGGCTTGAACAACATTCATGCCTGGCTGATAAATGGCAACTAACAACTGTACCACAAAAGAGCCAGGCAATGGCCATCTACAACAACAGAGAACTGTGGCATTTAATGGCATTAATATTGCTCAATCTGTCATAATTACAAGACTGGCTCACTGACTGCTATGGATTTGTCTCCCAACACCCAAAATTCTTCTACCATTTAGATGGCACAAATCAGAAGAAGGATGGAACTCTTGCCTGGATAATGTCCAATCAAGGCATTCAGGAGTAGGCAGCCGACTTGAATGATACTGCACACACCAGCCCATGTACTCATATCGCCTCACTGCTGGTGCATTATGGGTGCAGCCCACATCATTTATAAACTGAACTGCATTTACTTACCTAGACTTTCCAAGCAACGCCTTTCAAAACTGTAACTTTTACCAACTAGTTGCAAGGGAACATCATCCTTCGCTGCCTGCCTTCAATTTAGACATGATTATATCTTCGAAGGACATTGCAGTCCTTCATCATCACTGGGTCTATATCCTGGAATTCCAACCTTCACCAAAGGGGGCAATATGGTCCAAGAGGCTCCATCAAAGGCAATTAGAAGGGGGAATAAATGTTGACCTTGTCAGTAATGTCCATATCTCAAGACTTTTATACTTTGAATGAATTTAGTGAACCTCATTTATGGCCATTTCACAGCCAAGATCTCACTGAAAGTAATTTGTCAATAACCACAATGTTACATTTTCAGAATTGATTATGAGCACCCAGAAAGGACAGTGATCATGGCTCTCCACATAGATACTAGTCTAAAGCTCTGTGTTTTATCTTTCTGGTATATGAAAAATCAAACCATGAAGTGGTGTCATGCACCAACTTTAACATAGGTTCCAGATGTGCCATATCACTTAAAGGTTCTTGCAGAGGTAAGGACAATTAGAAGTTGAAAGAATTGCAATTACTATATGTAAATTAATAACTGTTGGAGTTACATCTGTTATTAGTTAAATGCATTTGCTTCATGAATGACTTAATAATTCTTATGCAAAAAATGTTTAAAATGCTCAGTTAAACCAAAAACTGAGATCAGTACAAGGAAATAAAATCCTCCTTGGGATGTTTTTAAAAAGGATTCCACCCACGCAACCCATTTTTACTGGAAATGCAAGCTTCACAAAACAGTCTTATTGACGACATGATGAATTCTGTTGGCTGTGGTACAATAGAGCTTGCTACAAAGAACAGTGAGCGATATTAACTTTTAACCCATATATGCAACAAAAACAGAATACTGTTGATAAATGTGATCTTAACAACATGGGGAAGTTTAAAATAATCAAAAAAATTAGCAACATATATTTACTGCTAAAAATGATATTGTGGCAGTTCAGCCAATTTAACATATAACAGTAAGTAAGATTCCCGCTCCACCCCCTTTACTTTTTCCTGTAAGCCTCCTGACCATTGCCAGGAATTGGAATGCAAACATTCCCTGGAGTAACAACTGACGTCAGCAGTACATTCCAAAATTGGCAATCACTCGCATCTGGAAATTCCAGTCTGCAGCACTTGTACACTGCACTCAACGTGCCCCTGCTTACTGCCAGACTAAATCCAATATTGATCCTTCACCATCAAGGCACAAATTTTCACCAATATCCGTGTTTACAATGTAGTGTAATGTACCACCCACCCAAAACTATTTATTTGTGCCATTGGAATGACATTTTAAAATCTCCAATTAATGGTTACAACTTTATTTAACTGTTCAAATTAACTGGGTTAAATTGTTTAATTTATCTTTGAAATTAGCATCATTTCTGCTGAACATGATGTCGGTTTGTTGAGGTAAAGTTCTACGGGTACCAGGTGACTTGCATAAATAAGTGAAATTAATCCCCCCAAAAAGAGCTCAAATTGCAAGTCTCATGGGCTATTCATACAGACAAACAGGACTAAAACAGGCCTTTTGGCCCAATCATCCATGCCATTTAAGTTGCTCCGTCCAAGCTCCTTCTATCAGCTCTTGTTTAGCCCATATTCCTTGAAACCTTTCCTATCCATGTATCTGTCAAAATATGTTGTCATTATACCTGCTTGAACTACTTTCACTAGCAGCTCTATATACCCAGCACCCTCATTGTGAAAAAGTTGCTCCTCAAATTACCAATTAAATCATTTCACTCTCATCTATGTCCTCTTGCTTATGATTCCTTTAACCTGGGTAAAACACTCTGTGCATTCACCCTATCTATTTCCATCATGATTTTATACACTAAAACTGAACATAGTGCTCCAAGTGTGGCCTCACCAATGACTTGCACAACTATTTAGAGCATTACAACTAATGACTCATGAAAGTCAGTGTGTCAAAAGTCTTCTATGCCCCTGTTCCATAATACTTCCCAGGCCCCTACCATTAACTATGAAGGCCCTGCCCTGGTTTGACTTGCACTTATCTGCATTAAACTCAATTTCCCATTCCTCGGCCCACTTGCTCAGCTGATTCTGATCCTGCTGTAATTCTTCATAACCATTTTTACTGTCTATAATACCACCTATTTCATTGCCATCAACAAACTTACTAATCATGCACTGTACATTTTCATCCAAATTGTTGATATAAACCGCAAATAGCAATGGGTGCAGTTCCAATCCTTGAGGAACACCACGTGTCACAAATTTTAAATAAAAAAAACCATCACCCTCTACTTCCTTTCATGAAGCCAATTCTGTATCCAGTCTCTGTGGATCCCATGTGATCCCACCTTCCAAAGTACCCCAATATGAGGAACCTTATCAAAGGCCTTGCTGAAATCCTAATAGACTGTCTATGGCCCTACCCTCATCAAACTTCATGGTTACTTCTTCAAAAAACGAAATCAAGTTTGTAAAACATAATCTCTCATGTACAAAACCATGCTGATTATCCCTAATCAACCCGTCTACCCAAATCCATCTATATCTTATCCATCTAAATCCTCTCAAGTAACTTTCCTACCACAGGTTTTCAGTCTTGCCTTTCTAGTTCCCAGTTTTTCTTTGCATCACTTCTTAAATAGACACAACATTAGCCACACTTCAATCGTCTAGCACCTGTCTAACGATGATTCATATATTACAGTTAGGACTCTTGCAATTTCTTCTCTAGCTTCCCACACTGTTTTTGGATATGCTTCAATATGCCCAGGAGATTTATCTATCTTCATATGTCGCAGGGTGTCCAACTCGTTTTACAGATTGTCTTCAAGACATCTCCATTAACGGTCCCAAGTTCCCGGTTCATCATGAATTTCTCCACATTAAAAACAGAGGAGAAATATAAGTTTTGGATGTGATTCTGAGATACAGGATCTGACTGGGAAACGCAAGGACCATTACTCAGCATGGCTGTGTGCATGGGAAATCGTGAAGTTTTTCTTAAAGAGCTATCCACGAGGGTTGGCGGTGGCAGGGCGGTAGACAGTCCTTTGACAAAGACAAAGACTTGCTTGATAGGAAAGCATTGAAAGTTATATTCAGCATAACATTGGCATGGTGGCTGAAGACAGAGGATGACAATGGAGTGCTGTTTTTCAGATCGTGCCTGGGTCTGTTCAATGCTGGGTCCATTGTTGTTTGTCAACAATATTAAGGATTGGGATGAGAACGCAGCTGGCATGGTTAATAAATTTGCAAATAACTCCAAAATTGATTGCATAGCTGACAATGACAAAGGTTATCTAATGTTACAACAGAACCAAGATCTATTGAGAAAGTGAACTAAGGAATGTCAGATGGAAATTAATTTGGACATGTGCAAAGTGTTCCATTTTGGTAAGTACACTATGTAGGACTTGCACAGTAAATGCAGGGCCCTATGAAGTGTAGTAATACAGAGGTGCAAGTACATAGTTCTCTGAAAGTAGAGACACAGTAGACAGAAAAATATCTGAAAAATATTATAAACCTCCTGCTGGACCCTCTGCAGTTTGCATATTGGGCCAATAGATCTGTGGATGATGCAGTCAACCTGGACCTGCATTTCATCCTCCAGCAACTAGACTGTCAGGGGACCTATGCGAGGATATTGTTTGTTGATTTTAGCTCTGCATTCAACACCATTGTGCCAGAGCTACTATACTACAAATTTTCTGAATTGACTGTGCCTCAACCCCTCTGTCGGTGGATCACCAGCTTCCTGACAGACAAAAAGCAGCATGTGAGGCTGGGAAAGCACATCTCGGACTCACAAACCCTCAGCATTGGAGCACCGCAAGGCTGCCTACTCTCCCCTCTCCTCTACTCTCTCTATACCAATGACTGCACCTCCATTGACTCCTCTGTCAAGCTTATCAAGTTTGCGAATGACACAACCCTGATTGGACTGATCCAGAATGGGGAGGAATCTGCCTACAGACAGGAAGTGACACGGCTGGCGTCCTGGTGCCGTCCTGGTGCCATTGCAACAACCTGGAGCTCAATGCTTAAGACAGTGGAATTGATTGTAGACTTTAGGAGAGCTCCCCCTCCGTTCACCCCACTCACCATCAACAACACCACAGTCACGTCTGTGGAGTATTTTAAGTTCCTGGGAACCATCATCTCCAAAGACCTTAAATGGGGGGCCACCATCGACCCCACAGTCAAAAAAGCACAACAGAGGATTACATCCTGAGGCAGCTGAGGAAGCACAATCTTCCACAGGCAATGATTGTCCAATTCTATACAGTCACCATAGAGTCTGTCCTCACCTTCTCCAACATGGCCTGGATATGATACCAGCCAAGGCAATGTAGAAACCATATCTAGTCCGAGTATTATCAGTTTAGTGAGGACTGACATGCAGGCACGTGCCGTGAGTAATCAGCCAGGGTAGGCAGTGGCTTTTAAAAATCTTGAAAACCGCGCATGCGCAGATTATTATCTCCCTGGTGAGCTGTCAGTCATTTTTTTAAATCTTGAAACTGCGCATGCGCACATTGTTTTTGTTAAATATTTTATTATAGAAACATATTTATGAAAATTACAATGTTTTACATAAACGAAAATACATCATTATATACTTTCATAATATTAATAATATTGATATTATTACTAATATTAAAATTTAGGACTGTATGCTTCTATACGCTTTTTTAATTATTTTTTATAAAGTGGGAAAAGATAGAGATAAATAATGACGAAAATATGAAAGCGAATGGAGTATTAATCATTAATGCGTCATTGGAGATATAGGCATGATTTATTATATATATTTCTTCATCCATTCTAATATTCAGGCCTCAGTCAAGCCCTCGTACCGAGCCGTTCTGACTCTGTAAATATTCAATATATGGAGACCATATCCCTCTGAAGAGATCTTACCTGTCCATTAGGACAAGCCTCAATCTCTCCAGATGAAGAGTCTCCAACATTTCTGTATTCCACATTTTGATTGTAGGGGATGTAGGGCCTTTCCAAAATTTTAATATTAATTTTTTCCCAATTATTAACCCATAATCAATAAAAATTATTTGATTTGTTGTTACTAATTGTTCTGTTTCCAGTATTCCTAGTATTATTAGCTTTGAATCAGGTATCAAAGTTATATTAACAACATTCGAAATTATCCTAAATATTTCAATCCAGAATTTTGTAATTTTTATACAGTTTGTAAATGAGTGTGACAAATTGGCTTCTAAATGTTGACATTTATCACATATAGGAGATACTTTTGGGAACATATTATGTAATTTGGATTTTGAATAATATAGTCTATGTAATATTTTAAACTGTATAAGAGAGTGTTTAGCATTTAGCGAACAATGATGTATATGTTGTAAACTATCATCCCATACTTCTGGTCTAATAGTTTGGCATAATTCATTTCCCCAAGATTGTCTATGTATTTCTGTTGATGGAGCATCACCTTCCAATAAGATGTTATATATATATGAAATCATTTTTTCTGTATTCGGATGTTTATTCAAACATTCATCTAATATTTCTATCTTTCTATTTCTGAGTTCTTGCGTATTTGCTTTAACATAATCTATGATTTGTAAATATCTAAGGTAATCTTTAGAGTGTAGTCCATAAATTTGTTGTACGTCTTGAAATGAAAGGAAGGAGTTTTCCCTATAGAGATCACCGATCTTAATAATTCCATTATTTTTCCATTGTAAAAAAGCTTTATCCATCATTGAAGGTTTAAACGTAACATTATTTACAATGCTAAGAGATAGTGGTATAGATTTTAGTTTTAATGTTTTCTTTACTTGTTTCCAAATACGTATTCCACTTCTTATTATTGGGTTATCACTATAAGTTTTCTTAGCTAGATTAATATTAGCGAATATTATAGACCTAATTTCAAAAGGAGAACAATCTTCTTTTTCCATATTTAACCAAGTTGGTTGGTTATCTATTTCTTCTAACCAAAAATTCATATTTTTAATGTTAACTGCCCAATAATAAAACATAAAATTTGGTAGAGCTAGACCTCCGTTTATTTTTGATTTACATAAATGGTTTTTATTTATTCTATGGCACTTATAATCCCAAATGAAGTTAGTGACCAAGGAGTCCACCTTTTTAAAGAATTTTTTAGGGAGATATATCGGGATTGATTGGAAAAGGTATAATAATTGTGGAAGAAACACAATTTTATTATATTAATTTTGCCTATCATTGAAATAGGTAACATTTTACAATATAAAATATTCTTATTTAATTTGTTCAATAATAATGGGAAATTAGCTTTAAATAATGAGTCAAATCTTTTTGTTACGAAAATTCCAAGATATTTAATTTTTTCATTTGTTATCTTAAAAGGGAATTGTTGTAATATGTGTAAATTGTTTACCGTTATTGGCATAAATTCACTTTTATTCCAGTTAATACTATATCCTGAATAGGATCCAAATTCAGTTATTAATTTTAACAAATTACGAATACTAGTTTCTGGTTTTGTGATGTAAAATAGCACATCATCCGCATATAAAGAAATTTTGTTTTTAGTGTCTCTAGTATTGTATCCATATATTTTCGGATGTGATCTCACCCTCAGAGCTAGCGGTTCTATTGCCAGTGCAAACAATAAAGGGGATAAAGGGCAACCTTGTCTACAACCTCGAGATAAATTGAATTTAGGTGATAACATTTGGTTTGTTATTATTCTAGCTGTCGGATTTGTATATAGCAATTTGATCCAGGTAATAAACTTTTCTCCCAATTTAATAGCTTCCATAACCGAGAACAAATAAGGCAATTCCACTTGATCAAAGGCTTTCTCTGCATCTAACGAAATAACTACTAGATCTTTATTAATATCTCTTTTCGAGTATAAAATATTGAATAACCGTCTCAAATTATATGAAGAGTATCGTTTTGGTATGAATCCTGTTTGATCAGGGTGAACTAATTTATTAATAACTGAACTTAACCTTTGTGCTAATATTTTAGTTAATATCTTTTGATCAGTATTTAGAAGAGCTATTGCTCTAAATGACCCTGGTTCATCCAAGTCTTTGTTTGTTTTAGGTAAAAGTGTTATAGTAGATTCATGTAATGTTTCTGGTAGTTTTTGCTGTATATATATATGTTCATATAATAATTTCAAACGTGGTACAACCTGATCATAAAATATTTTATAAAATTCCGAGCCAATGCCGTCTGGTCCCGGTGTTTTACCCTTTTTTAATGATCTGATAGATTCTTGGATTTCTTTTATCGTGATATCAGCAATCAGTAACTCTATATTTTGTGAATCCAACCCTTTCAGATTACATTTTTTTAAGAATGCTTCAATTCCTATTTTATTATCAGTTGTTTTTGCAGTGTATAAGTTTTTATAATATTGCATAAATCTTTCATTAATATCTTTAGGCTGTGTTAACAATTCGCCATTATGTGATTTAATCCTATGGATTATTTTTTCAGCTTCCATTTTCCTTAGTTGACGAGCCAATAATTTTTGAGGTTTATCACCAAATTCAAACTGTAATTGTTTAGTATGTTGATAAAGTTTAACGACTTGGTCTGTAAATATTTTATTTAATTTATATTTCAATGCTGCAATTTTATTATGTAATATAGTAGTTGGATTCATTGCATTCTGTATATCTAATTGTTTAATCTCCTTTTCCAAATCTTGCTGATCCTTACGATTCTTTTTATTATAAAATGCTTGAGAGGAAATCATGATTCCCCGGAGGTATGCTTTAAATGTTTCCCATAATAAGGAACAGGATATTTCCGGTTTATCACTTATTTCGAAAAAAATCTTAATTTGTTCTGTGATATATTCCTGAGTAATTTTATTTTCTAATATTTGTGGGTTAAATCTCCACTGTTCTGATTTTTGTAGTTTACCATTTATTTTGATCTTGAATGTTAATGGTGCATGATCTGAAATTATAATATTATAATTGGATTTATAAGTAAGTGAGGTAAGTTTAGCGTCCACCAAAGAATAATCTATTCTTGAGTAAGTTTTATGTACTGACGAGTAAAAAGAGTATTCTCGTCCAGTAGGGTTTTCAATTCTACAACATGCGCACATTGTTCCCTCCCCGGTAAACTGCCGGTCGACATTTTTTAAATCTTGAAAACCGCGCATGCACACATTGTTCCCTCCCCGGTGAACTGTCATTTGGCTATTTTTAAATCGTGGAAACCGCGCATGCGCAGATTGTTTCCTCGACTTTTATCATGTAATTTGTTTTCAATAGGTCCTATCACTTAATAAAGTATTTAAAAACATATAGCTAAAAAAAATTTACTTACCATTCTGCAGCAAAAATATCCATAAGGTTGCTTCGTGAAACTCTTCAGGTAATCACTATCCACCCTTGAAAATCCCGCTAAGAAACTTGCACATGCGCATGCGCAGTAGGCTGGTGCGCATGCGCAATGCGCAACGCAGCACATGCACGCAGTTCACAGTGTAAAGGCAGAGTTTCAGCTGCCTTTACGGACCATTCCAACTGATGGCTTGAAGCAGCGTCGACGGCACGTGAGTAGCACATACTTCCGCGTTTAAAACGTACTGCTGATGAAAGGCACGGGAGAATTATGCCTCCCTAAGAGATTGATCTCTTAGGGAGGCATAATTCTTCGGTGCCTTTACTATTTATGACCATTTTATATATGTTTTATATATATTTTATATATATTATATTTATATATAAAATAATTACTATTATATAAAATAATTACTATTTTATAATTTTAGTCATGGTAGGCACTGCCTACCTTGCCTACCCTGACGGCACGTGCCTGCTGACATGTCATGTTCACTGATCAAACTCACTGATGAAATGACATGAAGAACATTAGAACAGAGGAAGGTCATTTAGCCCTTTCAGCCTCTACCATCATTCAATGATATCAAGAGAATGAACCTTACACCAAAGTATGTGGAAAGCAAAGGTTCTCGATTAAACTACTTCTGCTGCTCTGCTGATAATAAAGGTCCAAGATGAAACCCAAGAAAATGCTTTCATTTCTAGGTTACTGGACATGAAAGCGGACATGAAATTTAGCAATCTGTGTTTGGCCATCTGAAGAAAAGTATTTTCCAAGATCAAGTCCTCAAGCTGGGTAGAAACGGTTTCTGTCTTCCAATAGTAAGCATTTCAAAGTAATGGAGAAGTACCATCTACACTGTAATCATGAATCATTTCAAATCCACTGTATGACAAGTGAATCAACATCAGAATCCTCACCCAGGAAAACAATGCCAAATAGACACAAAAAGCTGGAGTAACTCAGCGGGACAGGCAGGATCTCTGGAGAGAAGGAATGGGTGACATTTCGGGTCAAGACTCTTGTTTCAGTCTCGACCCGAAATTTCACCCATTCCTTCTCTCCAGAGATGCTGCCCGTCCCGCTGAGTTACTCCCGCTTTTTGTGTCTACCTTCGGTTTAAACCAGCATCTGCAGTTCCTTCCTAAACAATGCCACCAATTTAGTTCAATGAGATAAAAATCCTGAAACAGGAAATCTACTTTGCACTCTTGTCACATAAAAGGTTATGAGAAGGAATGCTACAAAGAGGTTCTCAAACCTCCCTTGATAAAATGCAACATTCTCACCTACGCACATATGCACAGTAAGCTATCAAAAGATATTTGCCTGAAAGATATCTTCCAAATAAGAACTATTTGGATGCTACTACTGGTATACTACCAGATATACATTTTATCTCATTTCTGGTTATCCAGACTGTAGGAACAAAATGGAAAGGCCACGGGGAGCATGATTTACCATAATGGAGATAACACTTGTGCAATGTGTACAATCTACTGTCTGAATCATTGGTGGGCTCACTCATCTAACTTGTCACAATGGAATGAATGGAATTTTTAAAACTTATGTCTGGACAAGCTTAATGAGAAACTTTTTGGGCTCAAATTTAAATATTTTTAAGTTTGTCAAAGCAGCCAATATGAAGACCCTAATGAAGAATAAAATTAGCTATAATTGATCCTCATTGTTCACATTGCCAAGGAACTTTGTGCATACTGGGCATCAAAAACCTAAATCTGCACACTTTTAAATACAGTAACATTCTTTAACACTCCAGATAATTGTGAATTTATGGGTTCTAATTAAAATCTATGGAAATCTAATTAAAAACTGAACAATCCAGTAATTTGAACTATAATAAAACTTGATCATGCATGTGCTAATATGAATATGATTGTAAAGTAAATTATCAAACTAAAAAGTATTAAAGTTTCAGGAAAACCTGATGCACGAAAGTTAATATCAAATGTTTGAAAAAAAGCTTTGCTTTTCCCTGTCTGCCCTTTATTACATAGTATTTTTAAAACAGCTTTCCCTAAATGTAATGCAATATTAGATTACTATGAACATGCATCTAGCCAACTACATTCAAGAAAACAAATGTATATACAGCCCAAGAAGGGTACTGCAGGCAGCAATGTATGAATACAATGATGCCTGTACGAGAAGGAGCATTGCAGAAACAAGGAATTACAGATGTTGGTTTACACAAATGGACACAACGCACTCAAGTAACTCAGCGTGTCAGGCTGAAGAACATGGATAGGGAAGGAGCATTCTTCCTTAACCTATTTTTTTTAAGGATGTAACCATATCCTCCTTGTCAGCACTACAAAATTTGCAGCCTCTCCTGGTGGTTTCCTTTCAACAATCACCCCTTTCAAGTCAGAACTTCCTCCTGGTTATGGTGTACGACTTGTATAGGACTGTTGACTTATCTTCTTCAACAATCTGTCTGCAGATTATCAGATAATAAAGGAAGAGACACGAGTATTACACTCGTATAACGGGATCCTCGACTTCCTCATCAGCAGACCACAATCAATACAAATTGGCAACACGGCTTTCTCCTCAATAACCATCCGCACATGGGCACCTTAGGGCTGTATGCTCAGGCCCCTACTTTTCTTACTCTATTTCAAGAGAGAGTTATGCCCCTGTCCCACTTAGGAAACCTGAACGGAAACCTCTGGAGACTTTGTGCCCCACCCAAGGTTTCCATGTGGTTCCCGGAGGCTTTTGTCCTCCGGCAACTACCTTCAACTAGCATCGCAACCGGCTTCGACTAAAAAATTACCGATTTTTAAAATGGAAACCACTTTCGACCATTAGGGAGACTGACAAAAATGGGGAAAAAGCCGGGACGGGGTACTGATATTGGATGATCAGCCATGATCATGAATGGTGGTGCTGGCCTACACCTGCACCTATTTTCTATGTTTCTATGCCCATGACAGCATGGCCAGACACAGTTCCACAGCTTCAGACCAAGCCATGCCATGATGAGATTACTATTTAATTGCTGTGGACAGCAAAGTTTCAAAGGTTCTTAGTATGACAGCACAAAGTACAAATGGATGTATTTTAAAAGTACAGCATTATTTCGTATACGAGTGTTCAGATGCTGGGCCCAAGAACATAATGGATCAAAAACAGCTTCTTCCCTGCTGTTATCAGATTACTGAACAGATCGCTCATAAGCTCAGGGTGTAGTCCTTGACTCCCAACCTACCTCATCGAAATCACTGCACTTTCTTTATCTGCACTTTATTGGAGCTCTAGCACTACGACACCATAGCACTGCATGCTGCCTTCTGGTTATTTGTCTCTTTGCACTCACTGTATATGAATGATTGAACTAATTCATGGTATGATTTGATTGGATACCTTGCAAACAAAGCCTTTCACTGCATCTCGTTGCAAATTACAATAATAAACCATTACCAATTCCAAAAGTGTAGTGCTAAATTGGTTATCAATGAAATGCTTGGTTGATCCAAGCAGGAGTACCTCAATTTTTAAAGCTATGTTCAAGAGACAATTTAACAAACATATGAATAAAAGGTCATATGGTACTCACCAAGGTGGATGGATATGAACAGTATCTCCAGCACTCATTCTGAGGTGGGATGCTGTTTCTCTTGTGAATAAAATCGTGAGCAGGATTTTGGCGTCAGAGTCATCATTTTTAATTACTTGCTCCATTGAGGTTTCAATCAATGGTTGGCACAAGGCTACGAACATTGAACATTCTTCATGTAACTCCAAGATTTTCACCATTAAAATACCTTCTTTTTCACCTGCCGCATGAGGAAGATGGGGAAATATACTTATTAGTGTCTCTTTACAGGTTTAAGTTTTGACTTACCAAAGTAACTAGGTTATAGAAATAAAGAACTGCAGATGCTGGTTTACAAAAAGGTCACAAAGTATTGGAGTAACTCAACGGGTTAGGCAGCATCTCTGGAGACCAAATGGATAAGTGACGATTCGCGTTGAGACCTCTTCTTCAGACTGAATTGCAACCTGACTTACTCCAGCACTTGGTGTCCTTTTTTAAAAGACATAGGTTGTTAACTTCCACTTATTTTTGTGCACGTTATCCTGCTCATCATCTGCCTAGCCTAGTGTTCTGCTGTGATTGCTGATGCGCAATCTGGTGTTGGGTGATCAATGCCTCTTACAGTCTATTAGCTTGGTGGCCAGTCAAGCTGCCTGTAAATCTTTTTTGCTTTTCCACTCTCCATAACTGAAATATGAACTGATTTGATGTGAAATCATTGAGTAGATCTGAAGCATAGGCAAACTACCAAACGCACATGGAGCGGCATGGTGGCGCAGAAATAAAGTTGCTGCCTTACAATGCCAGAGACCTGTGTATTATCCTGACTTCAGGTGCTGTCTGTATGGAGTCTGTGCGTTCCCCCTGTGACCGTATGGATTTTCTCCGGGTGCTCCAGTTCAAAGACACGCAGATTTGTAGGTAAATTTGCTTCAGCAAGTTGTAAATTGTCCCTAATGTGTAGGATAAATCTAGTGTAATGATACCAGGCAAGGCAATGCAGAAACCATATCTATTCCAAGTATTATCAGTTTAGTGAGGTCTGACATGTCATGTTCACAGCTTAAACTCACTGATGAAATGGACATGAGCAGCATTGGAACAGAGGAAGGACATTTAGCTCTTTAGGCTTCTATCATCATTCAATGATATCATGCCTGATTCTTTCGAATAATGCAACTTGTTCCATCTGTTTTTATGGACATTTATGGATAACAGAAATTTATCATCCTCCGATTTAAAACCGACAATTGACCCAGCATCAAGTGTTATTTGCAAAACCATGTTCAGAGTGTAGAAATATTACAGAAATTCAATCATTTTTATGCATTCATAATTTTCGTAAAACAGTGTTGAATTATTTATATTTGCAGCTGCACTTTTGGCAAGCCATTCAGTGCGAATAAGTATGATACGCATTTAAAAAACCACCAAACATGCTTTTAGATGAGGAGGAGAGCAGTAGGGGAATGGAACAAAGGGCAAGCTGCACCTTGGAAATTCACATTCATTCATTTTTATCAACGTTCATAAATAAATCAATTGTAGAAAATATGATTGCATCTCCATCAAGCCTTGAATATCCTTTTGGTGGATGGTTCTTCAGAAGCAGAGGCTTCATAGCATTATATGTAGCACTCAATCAAGGTTGGGCGATGAACAACCAAATCTCCTTTCCAAAGTGACGCAAGACATCAGTACTAATAGTTCACTCTTTCTTCAAGGCATACTATCTCAGGCAGCATTTAGTATATTGCTACAGCAAACAAAAGCTAATATCCTCCCTTGTTAATTGAAGGGATCACTGAGCAATTCATCACAAAGATCACTAATGGAGCAGTTCACACTGGCTCGATTTAAAACTAGCCAGGATAGGCCAGCTCCATCCAATCTTAACTATACAACCTGGGTCACAGGGACAGGAATAAAGATCAACAATATTTGCCCTGCACACAATTGTTATGTTTTGTTATGTAGAGTGGTTTAAAGGCACAGGTACTAGAAAGAACTTGCGGTTATATAGCACAGAAAGCACTGTCGGAAAACAAGAAACACAACTTCCAATTTATGGACATCCTTCGCTCAGTCTGCCTGGACCTATCTGATCTCCCGTTTGCCAAACACATTGTCCCCTTCCCATTCCCACACTGTCTGTCCTAGGCCTTCTCCATTGTCAGAATGAGGCTAATCGCAAATTGTAGGAACAACATCTCATATTTTGCTTGGGCAGCTTACAACCCAGTGGTATGAATATTGATTTCTCTAACTAATTAACACCTGCATTCCCTCTCTCTCCATCCCTCCCACATCCAAGTCACACCAGGTTTTCGTTCTCACCGAGCAAACTGTTAACAATGGGCTGTTTCCTTAATCATCGTTACTTTTTTGCATATCTTTCATTCCATTGTACTATATCTCAACATCACTGTCTATATCTCTCATTTCGCTTTCCCCTGACTAGTCTGAAGAAGGGTCTCAACCCGAAGTGTCACCTATTCCTTCTCTCCAGAGAAGCTGCCTGTTTTGCTGAGTTACTGCAGCATTTTGTGTCTATATCCAATTTATGCCAGATAGCTTTCACAACAGCGATCAGAAAGCATATTTTTGGGAAATATTGAGTGACTCAAGAGATAAATATATTGCAACGCAGCAAAGTTAACCCTGCTGGTCTTCAAATTTGCCATGGGAGCTTTTACCTTCCCCCATTTCTGAGATAAAGTAGCCATAGTTTGATACTGAATAGAACAAAGTGTCTAAGGACAGTACCCGATTGTATGAATAGGTTTATGTAGTCATCGGAGTGAAACCTGAAATGAAAAACCATCTTAGCTGGTCATTTAGAAACATTCCCAGGTTAGGAGCATTGAGCAATGAGCCACATCTGACACTTAAAAGTAAAAGACAGATACCTGGCATTACTGCAGGTATATTACTATTCTACGCAGAAACTTCAAATCGTTGCTTCTAACTCAATTGCAAACCTTGTATCCTATTTTCTCCAATATGCAGCTCATGGCATTGGACCTTGGTGGTGCAGCAAGATAGAAATCATCTACCATACAAGAACCATTGACAGGTCCAGATGTGCTGTAAAGAGATGAGTGATGAAAGTAAAAAGCAGTGAGTTGGAGTAAATCTACAGTTTTATAAATTCAGCTGTTTTGGTTTAGAGATACAGCATGAGTCCACGCTGACCTATGAATAAATATTTCATTAATATTAATGACCTAGATTTAGGTTGCAAAAGTACTGCTATAAAAATAAAGAAAGAATGTCACATGCAATTAATGTGACACAAAATCTTCCTGAAGAAACTAGAAAACCTGTTACGCAATAAAAACAGACAAAAAACAAACAAAACCAACACAGCAGACAGGTCTATCACTATATTACCTTCATTCATCATGAAGAAATGTCCATCATGTAAAGTAAAGGAGGTAATTTTCTTCAATGTAGACTTTGCTTTTATGATATAATTGCAATACAAGTTACTACCTGCCCCCAACCATAGTGACAGTTAAGAATAATACATAAAACATTAAACATTAATAATAAAACATTATTGATTAAATATGTGAATTAAATAGAATACCACAGCAAAAGGAGGCTACAGAGTTTTGGTTTTTGAGTAGAACTACTACTCGTGGGGAAAAAGCTGTTTTTATGTCTGGCTGTGGCAGCTTTGACAGTCCAGAATCGCCTTTCAGAGGGAAGTGATTCAAAGAGTTTGTGGCCAGGGTGAGAGGGGTCAGAGATGGTCTTACCCCCTCTCTTCTTGGCCCTTGCAGTGTACAGTTCGTCAATGGAGGGAAGATTGCAGCCAATAACCTTCTCAGCTGATCGGACGATTCGATGCAGCCTCCGGATGTCGTGCTTGGTAGCTGAGCCAAACCAGACCATGATGGAGAAGGTGAGGACAGACTTTACAATGGCCATATAGAATTTGACCATCATTGCCTGTGGCAGATTGTGCTTCCTCAGGTCCTTGGAGATGATGGTTCCCAGGAACTTAAAAGACTCCACAGATATGACTGTGGTGTTGTTGATGGTGAGTGGGGGGAGGGAAGGGGAGCTCTCCTAAAGTCTATTATCAATTCCACTGTCTTAAGAGCATTGAGCTCCAGGTCATTGTGATGGCAGGACGCCAGCACCTAGTGACACTTCATGTCTGTAGGCAGATTCCTCCCCATCCTGGATCAGTCCAATCAGGGTTGTGTCGTCCGTAAACTTGAGAAGCTTGACAGAGGAGTCAGTGAAGGTGCAGTCATTGGTGTAGAGAGAGTAGAGGAGAGGGGAGAGTAGGCAGCCTTGCGGTGCTCCTATGCTGAGGGTTTGCGGGTCCGAGATGTGCTTTCCCAGCCTCACATGCTGCTTCCTGCCTGTCAGGAAGCTGGTGATCCACCAACAGAGGGGTTAAGGCACAGTCAACTCAGAAAGTTTGGAGTGAGATGGCTCTGGCACAATGGTGTTGAATGCAGAGCTAAAATCAACAAACAAAATCCTTGCACTGGTCCCCTGAGAGTCTAGGTGCTGGAGGATGAAGTGCAAGCCCAGGTTGCATCAACCACAGATCTATTGGCCCGATATGCAAACTGCACAGGGTCCAGCAGGGGGTATGTGATATTTTTCAGTTTGGCCAGCACAAGCCTTTCAAGGTTCTTCATGACTACAGAGGTCAGTGCGACAGGTCTGTAGTCATTAAGACCAGTAATCCTTGCCTTTTTGGGTAAAGGGACAATAGTGGAGACTTTGAAGCAGGTAGGGACAGTACAGGTTGGCAGGGACTAGTTGAAAATGTCTGTGTAGACCGGTGCCAGTTATTCGGCACAGAGCTTGAGAGTAGAGGGGAAAATATTGTCCAGTCCTGGAGATTTCCGGCTTTTCTGTCTTCTGAACAGCCTCTCCACCTCCTCTATTTTTATTGTTGATGATGGAGAAGTGATGTTGTGCAGCACGGAGGGTGTGGGTAAAAAGGTGTGAAGTGGTGATTGGAGAGGGGTGGGTGGGAAAGGGTCCAGTCTTTTCAGACTTCAGACTTGCTTTAAGTAGGTGTGAAGTGGTGAATGTGGAGGAGTGGGTGTAGAAGGGTCCATTCTTTGCAGGCTGGGGTCTGGCTATGTTTTTTGGGGAGGGAGGGATGGGGTACCAGGGTTACGTTTCTGCTTGTCAAACCTGCAGTAGAACTCATTCAGGTTGTTGGTCAGCTGACGATTGTCCAAAGAGCGGGCGGCTTTCCTCTTGTAGCTAGTGAATTCTTGCAAGCCCTTTCAAACTGAAGAAGAGTCACTAGCTGAGAAGTTGCTCCTCAACTTCTCAGAGTACCTTTCCTTGGCAGCTCTGATTCCTCTTCTCAGCTTGTACCTGGCCTGCCTGTAGAGGTCTGCATCCCCACTACTCAAGTTTTATTAGATTAAAACTTGACAGTCCACCATGAACCTATTCAATTTAATTTCTAATGCTGATGCAAAAATGAAGCCAAGGGGTCTTATTTCACAATAAAATTTAACTAATATTCACAAAAAAAATAGGAGACTTGGAAACACATGCAAAGAGTAAAGTTCATAGATCAGAGAGCACATAGCAATGTGCTAACATTTAGAAACGGGAACTGCAGGTGCTTGTTTACCAAAAAAAGGACACAAAGTACAGCATCTCTGGAGAACGTGGACAGGTGATGTTTCAGCTCATAACCCTTCTTCATACATCACTCCTAAGTGGTCATCTTTCAAACCTGAGACTATCTCTACTACAACTGGTCACAAGAGTCAGTAGGTTTTAAGTTTCATCTGCACTTTGATTAGCAAAATAACTATCATGAAGTAAACACCAAAAGGCCTGCAAGTTTCTACAAGCCAAACCTTGAATGAGCAAAGCTGCAAACTTCTTATATAAGCACAAGAATATCAAGACTTTACAAGTACAATGAATAAATATTTCATGAAGTCATCTTCAACATAAACAGATTGTTCAGTAAAAAGATTGTTTCATTCCAAATTACGTGTACAAATTTTTATTTCTGAAAGCTTAGTTCTGATGCATGACTGTTGTACGATTTCAAAGCAGGTTACGACCTGCATCAAACATACCTGATGCCAAACTCAGCACTCGGTCAAATTCAGCCATGATGTAAAGTACAGGCACACTCAACTCACCAATGTCCTCTCATCAGAGGACATACAGTGCCCTCCATAATGTTTGGGACAAAGACTATTCAATTATTTATTTGCCTCTGTACTCCACAATTTAATATTTGTAATAGAAAAAAAATCACATGTGGTTAAAGTGCACATTGTCAGATTTTAATAAAGGCCATTTTTATACATTTTGATTTCATCATGTAGAAATTACAGCTGTGTTTGTACATAGTCCCCCCTCATTTCAGGGCACCATAATGTTTGGGACACATGGCTTCACGGGTGTATGTAATTGCTCAGATGTGCTTAATTGCCTCCTTACTGCAGGTATAAGAGCTCTCAGCACCTGGTCTTTCCTCCAGTCTTTCCATCACCTTTGGCCCTGTTAACAATAGGACCAAAGTTGTGCCAATGAAAGTCAAAGAAGCCATTATGAGGCTGAGAAACAAGAATAAAACTGTTAGAGACATCAGCCAAATCTCAGGCTTACCAAAATCAACTGTTTGGAACATCATTAAGAAGAAAGAGAGCACTGGTGGGCTTACTAATTGCAAAGGGACTGGCATCCCAAGGAAGACCTCTGTAGCTGATGACAGAAGAATTCTCTCTATAATAAAGAAAAATCACCAAACACCTGTCCGACAGCTCAGAAACACTATTCATGAGTCAGGTGTGGATTTGTCAATAACCACTGTCCACAGAAGACTTCATGAACAGAAATACAGAGGCTACACTGCAAGATGCAGTCAATTAGAGTAAGCATGCAGGTACAGCAGGCAGTGAAGAAAGCGAATGGCATGTTGGCCTTTATAACAAGAGGAGTTGAGTATAAGAGCAAAGAGGTCCTTCTGCAGTTGTACAGCGCCCTAGTGAGACCACACCTGGAGTATTGTGTGCAGTTTATGTCCCCTAATTTGAGGAACAACATTCTTTCTATTGAGGGAGTGCAGCTTAGGTTTACAAGGTTAATTGCGTGGATGACGGGACTGTCATATGCTGAGAGAATGGAGTGGCTGGGCTTGTATACTCTGGAGTTTAGATGGATGAGAGGGGATCTTATTGAAACATATAATATTATTAAGGGTTTGGACACGCTGGAGGCAGGAAACATATTCCCGATGTTGGGGGAGTCCAGAAACAAGGGCCACAGTTTAAGAATAAGGGGTGAGCCATTTAGAACGGAGGCGAGGAAACACTTTTTCTCACAGAGAGTTGTGAGCCTGTGGAATTATCTGCCTCAGAGGGCGGTGGAGGCCGATTGTCTGGATACTTTCACGAGAGGGCTAGATAGGGCTCTTAAAGATAGCGGAGTCAGGGGATATGAGGAGAAGGCAGGAATAGGGTACTGATTGGGGATGATCAGCCATAATCACATTAAATGGCGGTGCTGGCTCGAAGGGCCGAATGGTCTACTCCTGCACCTATTGTCTGTTGTATATTGTAAGATGCAAACCACAGGTTAGCTGCAAAAATAGGATGGCCACGTTACAGTTTACAGTTACAGATGAGACGAAGATTGACATATCAGAGTAATGCAAGAGCAAAGTATGGAGGAGAGAAGGAACTGCCCAAGATCCAAAGCATACCTCCTCATCTGTGAAACACAATGGTGGGGGTTTTATGGCCTGGGCATGTATGGCTGTTGAAGGAACTGGCTCACTTATGTTCATTGATGAACCAACTGCTGATGGTAAAAGCATAATGAATTCTGAAGTGTATAGACACATCCTATCTGCTCAAGTTCAAACAAATGCCTCAAAACCCATTGGCCGGCGGTTCATTCTACAGCAAGACAATGATCCCAAACATACTGCTAAAGCAACAAAGGAGTTTTTCAAAGCTAAAAAATTGTCAATTCTTGAACGGTCAATTCTTGAGTGACCAAGTCAATCACCCGATCTGAACCCAATTGAGCATGCCTTTTATATGCTGAAGAGAAAACTGAAGGGGACTACCCCCCAAAACAACCATACGCTAAAGATGGCTGCAATACAGGCCTGGCAGAGCATCACCAGAGAAGACACCCAGCATCTGGCGATGTCCATGAATCGCAGACTTCAAGCAGTCATTGCATGGTAAGGATAAGCAGCAAAATACTAAACATGACTACACATACTAAACATTTCCATGACATTGCTGTGTCCCAAACATTATGGTGCCCTGAAATGGGGAAGTCTATGTATAAACACAGCTGTAATCTCTAGATGGTGAAACCAAAATGTATAAAAATGGCCTTTATTAAAATCTGACAATGTGCACTTTAACCACATGTGCTTTTTTCTATTACAAATCTCAAACTGAGTACAGAGGCAAATAAAGAAATGATGGGTCTTTGTCCCAAACATTATGGAGGACTGTGTAGATTGAAGGTGAAGGGGAAAAGATTTAACAGGAATGTGAGGGGTACCTTTTTCACACAAAGGGTGGTGGGTGTATGGAACAAGCTGCAAGAGAAGTTAGCTGAGGCAGGGACTATTGCAACGTTTAAGAAACAGTTAGACAGCTTCATGGATAGGACAAGTTTGGAGGGATATGGACCAATCATGGGCAGGCGGGACTAGTGTAGCTGGGACATGTTGGCTGGTGTGGACAAGTTGGGCTGAAGGCCCAATTTCCACGCTGTATCACTCTGTGACTATAAATTCAAGAAAGCTCCAATGCTGGAGACATTTAAAGTCGGGATTGGGACGTATGTTATTGTCAATGTTTGCCTTCATCACTTTGTTGATACTTGAGAGTAGATTGATTGGACAATCATTATCTTTCTCATGAATGGAAGATATCCTAACAATTTTCTTACTGTTATGTTGTAACCACAATGAATTATAATTATAATTATGATTCATTATAACCACAATGAATCAGGTTGGCCAAAGGTCCAACTAGCTCTGGAGTACAGGCCTTCAGTTGGACCTCTGGGATTTTGTATATGCCAGCACCTTTTCCTGTAATCATTGCCTCCAGCATTCTCCATGGAGTGAATCTAATTAGCTGGAAACTGGTTATTATGGAGACGCAAGGAATGCAGATTCTTGGATCTGGAGCAAAACAAGGCAAACTTCTGAGGTGCACGAGGTCAGGCAGCATCATTGGAGAAAAAGCGACAGTCGACGTTTTGGATTTAGACTGAAAAAGTGGAGGGGAATTGGCTCCTAGCTGCGGGGATCTTCTCATTGACCAACATTGATTCAATGGTTTGACGTAAATAGCAGATTAAGGAGAATGTCAAGGGATGAGGTCAGAATTGCAATGGTGTACATTTCTGCTCATGATGAATGGAATACTTTGTCACATGTGACTAGGCACAGTGAAATTCTTTGCTTGCACACCCAATGTATACAATTGACCCACAGCACGTCCAGTTTTGAGCAGCCAGGACTGTCCTATGACTAATCTTTTAAAAACATTTGTAATGTTAGATAACATAATAGAGGATGTCCTTCATGTAAAGTAAGGACCTCGGCTCTATGAGGATTTGTAAGATCACCTCATGATATCAACACTCTCATAAACATATGCATCTACCACAATTATATCATATTCTGTTTGGAATGAATTGGAAATTTGGGGTTTAGTTCAGTTCAGTTTTATTTGTCATATGTAGGTTAACACAGGGTTAACGGTACAATGAAATGTGTTTGACAAGACAACAGATCACCTCAGCAATTACAAAGTTATAATTAAGATTAAAAAAATAAGATAAAAGTGACATTGGTAGGTAAATGACAATAATAAATAAAATAATCAACATATATGATGTGTTTATGAGTTCAGAAGCCTGATGGCATGATGATAAAAACTGTCCTTAAGTCTGGTGGTACGTGCAGCCATGCTCCTGTATTGTCTGCCTGACGGTAACAAGGAGAACAGTCTGCGTGCTGGGTGGCTGCGGTCCTTGATCATGCTGTGTGCCTTCCGCAGGCACCGCCTGTGGAAAATGTCCTGAATGGCCGAGAGACAGTTGCCAGTGATGTGCTGTGCCGCCTTCACCACTCTCTATCGTGATTTGCGGTTGTGGGCAGAACAGTTCCCGTACCAGACTGTGATGCAGCCCGTCAGCAGACTCTCGATGGGGCAACTGTAGAAGTTTGTGAGGATGCTGGCGTTCATGCCAATCTTCCTCAGTCTGAATGCACTGATCCACATCTACTTTCCACTCAGCAGTAATGTTATTTAGATTCTCTGTTATTTGTAGTTTTAATGCAAATTGAACAAGAGCTATTTTCGTCGGAGAAGCGACCGTTAGATTCAGAAATTTGTAAAATCCTGACTGGAACCCAAGATAAAACTCAGTTGGTGACAATGTTCGTTGTGCACCATGAGTGAATCACGGAGACACAAACAACAGCAGATGCCTGAATTTTCAGCAGATCGCAAAATGCTGGAGGATCTCAGCAGTTCAGGCAGCATCTGAACAGATAGAATGGACAGACATTTTGGGTCAGGACCTCTTTTCAGAACCCTTCTGTGAAACATACATTGAATTGACCAACTTGCTGACAAGCAGTTACAATAGTAACTGGTGGAGCCAACCTTGGGGCCAACCTTTTCCAACACATTCCGCTGACATGCGTTTCATTTTTGTCATTCCTGGTAGTGTTACCCAAATCCAATAGTTAAGGCATGTGCTGAAAGCTGCTGTCTATTGCCGAGTTCTGTTCCTGAACCCTGTTTATTCTGATTAATACATTTTTATCCACAATGGCACAGCTGGTAGAGCCACTGTATCACAATGCCAAAGACAATGCTGTCATCGGGTGCTGCCAGTGTGGAGTTTGCATATTCACCCAGTGACCACGTGGATTTTCTTTAGGTCCTCTGGTTTAATCCCACATCCCAAAGACATGCACATTTGCAGGTTAATTGGCATTTGTAAATTGCTCCTGGTGTATAGGGAGTGAATATAAAAGTGGGATAACATATAATTAGTGTGAACGTCTGATCGATGGCCGCATGGTCTTGGTGGACCGAAGGGCCTGTTTCCATGCAGTATCTTTCAATCAAACAAAATTCTGATAGACAATGTTTTGATAGTAAATGCCACAGCATGTATAGAAAATAACTTCCACTATATCTTTATTGAATCCTCAAAACGAGCCTTCTTTGTTATCCCCTTGGAAAAAATAATATAATTTTGTGAACCTTTGATTTTCATTGCAGCTCCTGACATTCTGTGGCACATCAGCCATGAAATGATCAGGTGATCAGTTGGCATTCTCATGGGATGTGTGTACTTTCAGCAATTTCAGAGTTTGGGGAATTGCAGTGTTCTCAAGGATCAGGACCAGGACCAGGACCAAGTCCATTCCTTTAATTAATCCCACCTGAGTTTACAAATCACAATTTCCAAATCAGCAGAAAACACAAAAAACTTGGAACCAAAGCAATTATAAGAAGGATAGCAATATATTTTAAGATGTTGTTTGACTGTTCAGATATGTGGCAGAAAAAAAATGCAAACTTACTTCACTCGGGAATAATGAAGAGAGGCATTTACTGAGGGAAGAATTCTAAAAGGGGTGCAGCTTGCATTAATCGAATTTTATTCTGTCTTCATTTCAACTGCTCCCGGACTCCTCCACTTATGTAAACACTAGTTGACAGGATAGTGGAGATAGTAAACAGAAATTTTATTTTGTTGTTAAAATGTGGTGCATGTATACTTAAAACCATTACAATCGTTGATAGTTTGATACTGGCTGACTGCGGCGCTTGCCTGTAAGATCATGTGAGAATCATTCTGAGATGCCACCAAGCTAAATTAGGCTTCATTAAACATGAAGCACACCAAAGGTCTACAGCCATGTGCCAACTCGAAGACCTTGCAAAGAAAACTCAATTTAGTCAGTACCTCAGGGAACTTGATGATTCCTAACAAAATAGAACCACAATGCCTGGTCTGTCCATTGTAATTAGTTCATGTAAAGAGACTCTTAGCTTTGCCACAAGAAATCTGAGATTGTTTTTTGTAAACTATCAGGAGATACAAGACCTAATTTGGCATAAACACAAGGCATTTCTAGAAATGTTATCATGTCTCAACAGGTGAAAGAAACAGATCTATCGGCATCTGAGGTAAACAAAATCTTATGGCCGAAGAAATTAAAGTGGGTGGAAAGAATGCTGGAGAGAAAGCAAATTGCCAATAAATCGTAACATATACAATTTCTTCTGTACATGACCAACTATGGCACAAACATCATTTCGCTAAGATCCAAGAAAAGTTGATCAAGACGAGGAAGGCTCACAATGGAAAAAATACTTCAAATACCAAGGTGGAAAGGGTAGAGATTTATGAGGATCTTGCCAGGGCTAGAGAGTCTGACCAAGAGGGGGAGGTTGAGTAGACTGGGGCTCTGTTCCTTGGAGTGCATGACTATGAGGGGCGATCCTCTACAGGTGTATACAATCATGAGAGGAATAGATCAGGTAGATGCACAGTCTCTTGCTCAGAGTAGGTAAATCGAGGACCATAGGACATAGGTTTACGGTGAAGGGGAAAAGATTTAATAGGAATCTGAGGGGTAACATTTTCACACAGAGGATGGTGGGTGTATGCAACAAGCTGCCAGAGGAATTATTATCCTAACGATTAAGAAACATGGATTAGCCCAACGTTTAAGAAACAGTTAGACAGGTACATGGATAGGACTGGTTTGGAGGGATATGGGCCAAACGCAGGTAGGTATGGTTAGTGTGGCTGCATGGCCAGCCGGTGTGGCAAGTTGGACCGAAGGGACAGTTTCCATACTGTATCACTCTATGACTATATTCTCATTCAAAATCTGTACTTAATACACATGGATTCCTCCTTTTCACAGCATACTGTCCACAAACCTATGGTGCTTCCCAGGCTGGCATGTGATTGAAAATGTAATTAAGAGGGTAAACAAAAGCAGGATTAATCTGCCGGCAAAATGTAAATCTCATGCAATCTCCCGGTTGCTAAAAATTTTAACTCCCCATTCCATTCCCATACTTACCCCTCTGTCCTGATCTTTCTCTCCTCCACCGTCATAGAGTGAGGCCAAATGTAAATTAGAGTAACAGCATCCCACAGTTTGCTTGGGCTGCATATAATATGAATATTGATTTCTTTAACTTCAAGTAACCCTTACTTTCCCTCTCTCTCTGACCCTCCCCCACCCTATTTCTGCTACTAGTTTCACTGTCGTCCTGATTCATTTTACTGTTTGTATTCCTCGTTGTCACCTTCCCCTCAGCCAACAATGAACCATCATTGTACATTCCCTTGATCATTTGCTTTGAATTGTCCTTTTCACTCCATACATGTACTTTGTACCCTTCTATTTCTCTAGATTCCCTCTCTCATGACTGTCTGAAGAAGGGTCTCGACCTGAAATGTCACCTATTCCTTCTCTCCAGAGAGGCTGCATTTACTCAAAGTTTTGTGTCTATCTTCAGCAAACTAAATAACTTTTATTCAAGCAACTCAAACTGTAGTTTAAAATGGTAATACAATTACACTGATAGGAAAATATATCTGATGCACTTTAAATAAGCCTAGACAAACCAAATTAAAGTCTATGGACTTTTCTAAAAAAACTGCAGAATTACATTAGCTATTTTAAATGTTCCACTACCTCTGTCCTATTTTACTAATGTTTATTAATACTGAATTGTGCTCAATTATACATTATCCATTAACTAAAACGTACCTGCAGTAACTGTACTATTGACTTTGAAAACAATAACCAGTAGTATATCTCCTTGTCCTATTTGTTCTTAAATAGAGTTCAATTAACACACCCAAATCTTATTCACCCAAATGCGTACATTTAATGCACCACCTCTCTTCGTCTTTAATTGTCTTTACTATGAAAGTTTTGCTTTACTTATTATTCCATGCTTGTATTTTTTATGTTTCACATAAAATCCTTATTTAAATTGTTATGGTGCTACTTACCTATTTGCAAAAATAAATTGACAGGAAGTTATCAAATTAAGTCTCACATGAAACTTGCTGGTATTAATACATTGTTAGCAACAAATTGTGGCTTTCACACCACGAAGATATCATCAGCATTTTAGAAACGGTGTCCATCTATAGCTAATCAAGGGTCAACATTTCTGACAGCAATGTATTTCTCTTTTTCTGATAACCACATACGACTCTGCAGCTCTCTTACGTCCACCCAAATTATATTACGCTAGTTTTCACGTGATGAGCATGGCATTGTAATTCTGTTGATTCTAAAGGAACAATGCTTGCAGGTTAACGTACAAATCCACACACAGAAAGCATTTTAAAGGTAACTTATTTTACGGTGCATTGGCTAACCTATCTTGGCACAGTGCGTCCTATTCAGAAAAGGAGACAACTGCATCAGATAATGTAATTTTAATGGAGACACACGGAAATGCTGATCTGGAATCTTGCATAGACCACAAATGGCTGGAGCGGGTCTTTACATATCCCCAGACTTACTGCATAAAAAAAATTGAAATATAGACACATTAGCTGAACTCATAAAAGCAAAAATAATGGGTGGGGTGACAGTGAATTAAAAACTGGCAAAATAAGGACCATCTTTGGTATTAATTTTAGTCAATAATTAATTACAAAATATAGGAGGGTTTATTATTAGCTATCTTACCACTTTCCTAAATATTATACAAGGATCTTTTTTTCCATGGAGATGTATTTTAAGTTGCCTTGAGATTGCAAAAACAGGTGAAGAGTAGGTTCAGTTTACATGTGAAGAGCAAAAGCATTAATGCCCACTAATTCATTGCACTGAAATAGAATAGCTAAAATAGCCTTTGCATATTCTCTGGTCAAATGCACCTATAAAGTCATTTGCAGATTAAACCAAGATAATAATAAGACCACATATTACAAGAAGCTGATCATGATCTCGAGATGCAGTCTCCCGATAAGTATATATGTTGTTGCAACACAGATGTTTTTTTTAAACATCTATTAAAAAAATAATACTTTGAGCTGAAGATGTCGAATCACTGAAGCTATCACACATCACAAATTTTAAATAAGATTATTTTGATTCCAATCTCAATGATCATTTGTTGACAAAATTAGCACATGGAATAAAATGTCAAACACCTAGGAATTCCTCATTACTTAAAAATAAGATATTTTTTAAAATAATGATTTAGTTGGTAAAATTTGCAATATAGTTTTACTATAAAATAAGTTTCTTCTGTAATTTTACATGCAACTCCTTACACAAAATAATCACATTATACATGCGCTATCTATACTCATAAGTAGCAAATATAATTAATACTCTTCAAAACTATCTCCCTGAAAGATAGTTGAATGATTTTGCCATCTCAATGATTCAAGAATGGATATTACAGAAAAACAGAAAATACTAAAGAGATTCAGCAGATCATGTATCATTTGTGGATAGAGAAACAGAGTTGATGTGTAAGATTTCCAACACTTCAGTTTTTTCGATTCATGGATATGTAAAAGAGGGGCAACAGTGACAGGGGAGAGAAAAAGGGAAATTGCACAAAGAAATCCAACCCCAATCCAAGAGAGGTAAACAAACTGAAATCTAATAAAAAGTGGAAAATTCAAAACAATACTGCACATCAAAAAACGTTATCCAGTCTGATGGATAGTTATCTATTTAACCCCTTGATCCAGATGTTCTCTGTTCCAAGAATTTTACTTTTTTTCCAAAAATGTATTACCTTGGTGATGGAACAAAAGATAAAAGAGCATTCAACGGTGTACAACTCGTGATCCCTCAAATGGAGAGAAACAGAATAATAAATTTAAAATTATGGACTACAATGCTGAACAGCAGACTGAATTTGGATAATGAGCTCAGTTCATAGTGAAGACACACTGATACAAAAATATTTCAAAACCAAAACCAACCACACCAATAGAGGGAAAAAAACGTACTTATTTTATAAACTTGGATTGAATGGTAATATTTCTAATTTCCAAATATTTGGCTGCTTAGCCCAACATAAGCAAATGCAGTCGAAAGACAGGTCGACATGAGTAAATGCACAATGCTGCAAGGACAGAGTCCACTTGTCCAAGTATACAAAAAAGGTCAGTTCTGTAGTAAGATTATCTATCTGTATTATTAATTCAGTTCTAAAGTCCCACATAGGTGATTAGTGGGCAAAATTAGAGCACATGGCATTGGGGGTAGGGTACTGACGGATAGAAAATTGGTTGGCAGACAGGAAACAAAGAGTAGGGATTAAGGAGTCCCTTTCAGAACGGCAGGCAGTGATTAGTGTGGTACCACAAGGCTCGGTGCTGGGACCGCAGCTATTTACAATCTATATTAATGATTTAGATGAAGGGATTACAAGTAAAATTAGCAAATTTGCAGATGACACAAAGCTGGGTGGCAGTGTGAATTGTGAGGAAGATGCGATGAGAAAGTAGGGTGACTTGGACAGGTTGGGTGTGTGGGCAGATGCATGGCAGATGCAGTTTAATGTGGATAAATGTGCGTTTAGGCAGATTACTATCTAAATGGTGTCATGTTGGGAAAAAGGGAAGTACAACGGGATCTGGGGGTTCTTGTTCATCAGTCAATGAAAATAAGCATGCAGGTACAGCAGTCAGTGAAGAAAATGAATGGCATGTTGGGGAAGGGGGAAGACATGGGGGCAGAGAGGGGGGTAGAGGGGGGAGGGGGGTGGTGGGTGGGGGAGGGGTGGGGGAGAGGGGGGGAGAGGAGAGGGGAGAGAGAAGGGGAGAGAGGGGGGAGAGAGAGGGGGGCAATGAGGGGAGGAGAGAGGGGGAGAGAGGGGGGAGAGAGGGGGGGGAGGGGGGAGGGAGGGGGGAGAGAGGGGGGAGAGAGGGGGAGAGAGGGGGGAGAGGGGGGGAGAGGGGGGGGAGAGGGGGGAGAGAGGGGAGAGAGGGGGGAGAGAGGGGGGGGGAGAGATGAGGAGGGGGAGAGATGAGGAGGGGGAGAGATGAGGAGGGGGAGAGATGAGGAGGGGGAGAGAGAGGAGGGGGAGAGAGAGGAGGGGGGGAGAGAAGGGTGAGAGAGAGGGGGGAGAGAGAGGGGGGGGAGAGAGAGAGAGAGAGGGGGAGAGAGAGAGGGGAGATAGAGAGAGGGGAGAGAGAGAGAAAAATGCTGGCCTGAAAGACAATCCAGCACGCCACTGGAGGTACAACCATTCTTTCTAGTCCGTGATGAGTTGGTAATACACGATGGTGTTATCATCAAGGGTCACAAAGTCGTGATCCCATCATCCTTGCAAGAAGAATATTACAAAGATTTACACAACAGTCACCCAGGCACTGAAGCTACGCTTGCCCATGCACAGAGCATGTTCTATTGGCCTGGGATTGTCAAGTACATACGTGACAGAAAAGCATCCTGCCCCATCTGCAACAGCTTGGCACCTCACCAACAGAAATAGTCTCTACTACAACAAACTCCTCCAGCACTACCTTGGACATCCATTGCAGCGGACCTTTTCGAATGGCACGGCAAACACTACCTAGTCCGAGTCGACTCATACTCCACTTGGTTTGAACTTGACTTGCTACCCACCATCACATCTGAGATGGTTATACAAAAGCTGCAGAGACATTTTTCCGTATTCGGCGCACCAGTTCGCCTGCAAACTGACAACGGAAGACAATTCACCAGCCAAGCTTTTAAACACTTTGCCAGGCAATGGATCTTCCATCATGTCACAAGCAGCCCCGAGCACCCCCAATCCAACGGCCTCGCTGAACGTGCTGTCAGGAGTGCAAAACAACCATTGAAACGTTCTCACCTTGCTAAGTCTGATGTCTACCTCGACCTCCTGAACCTAAGAAACATTTCCAGGGACCGCGTCCTGGGCTCTCCTGCTCAACGGCTGATGTCTCGTACAACACGGCCTCCACTGCCCGTTGCCCAGCAACAGCTGAAGCCACAAGTGTTTAAACCCGCTGTGGTCCAGAAGCCCATTCAGGAGAGACACGATATCCAGAAGCGCTCATATGACAAGTCCAGCAGACCACTAAAACCGCTGATACAAGGTCAAGTGGTCCGTTTTCAGACTGCTGTGGGACATACCCGCCTGGGTTTCGTTGAAGATCCATTCACGGAACCCCGTTCCTTACTTGTCAACGCTGATGGTGTCCTGTACCGGCGCAGCTGTCAACATCTCCTGCTCCTACCAACCCATATGCACCGCCGTTGCCGTTTAAGCCTTCTGCTGCCGCTGTTCACCCCCGTCCCAGTTATGCCGTCCACCCACGTTAACATTCCCACATGCTCACCCCGCCAATCGCCGCATGTGTCGCCGTCTGCTATCTCTTTTTCTGGTTCCCCACCTCCGAGCCCCGCTAACTTTTCTGATGGGGAGGGAGAGGGGTTTGTCCGTACGCGTTCGGGTCGCATCAGTCGACCACCTGACAGGTACAGCGAGTATGTGGAACTGCACGTGTTTAACATATGTTCAACACCCTTTCTCTCTACGGGGAAGGATGTAGATTGGTTATCGCATGTGAACCAATCAGAGTAGTGTAGCACCACTAACTCCACCTTACTATACACGTTATATTAACACCCATTTCCTACGTTACGTTAGTTATACCAGCGGTAGCAATGAGCTAACAACCTGCTGTACTGCTCTATTATACCTTCTGATTAGAGATGATTTAAACTCCAGACCTGTGTCTGATAAGTCATTTACAATAATGATCATCTGGGCTCACTTTATTATAGATATCCCTGTTATTCTATCTATCCACCCTCTTCCTTCTGCAGATGTTATCTGAACTGCTGAGTATTTTCAGATCTTTATTTCAGATTCCCATGATCTACAGCGTTCTGATTTTGAAACTTGCTTCAAAAGTCACTTATTCAGTTCAATGCAGTTGGTTACCAACAAACATTTGAGAAGGAAAATATTCAGCTAACAATTCCTGTTCTTGAAGAACATAAACTGCATCATCTTGTACACAAAGTTAACATATTGCCTGGTGTGGCTGGAGATGATGAGAATGGAAAGTCAATGTTTATTAATATTATTAACATGCAAGTCAAGACTGGAGAAGAATGTGCTGGCAAGTAGTACATTCAGAAAATGGAAAAATACACACGATACTGGGACACATTAATGTGGAATGCTACAAGCTATCAGTCAGTAAGTTCACTAGAATTTTGCAGATAAGCAGAAAGAACTTTGCATTCCTCTGTTCAACATGTTAAATGAAAACTGTTTTTCCCCTGCAGTGCATGGGTATACTAAAATACATTATTCTGACAGAAGTGAAAAAAACCCACAAATAAATTATTTGATAGGAAGTCATGTAAAACGTAAACCATGGTTTTTTTTTTTACAGTTCTGACATTTGCACATTCATAATTTTCTTCTCACTTTCATAAACAGTTCAAATTATCAACAAATATAAGTTGCTTTGGGTACACAAAAAGCTGGAGAAACTCAGCGGGTGCAGCAGCATCTAAGGAGCGAAGGAGATAGGCGACGTTTCGGGTCGAGACCCTTCTTCAGACTGGTCAGGGATCAGGGAAACGAGAGATATAGACGGTGATGTGGAGAGATAAGGAACAATGAATGAAAGATATGCAAAAAAGTATTGATGATAAAGGGAACAAGCCATTGTAAGCTGTTTGTGGTGTGAAAATGAGTAGCTGGTGCGACTGGGGTGAGGGAGGGAGATAGAGATAGAGGGAATGCCAGGGCCCGAGGGCTGAGGGAGAGGTGGGAAGGGGAGGAGACAGCAAGGGTTAACAGAATTGAGAAAATTCAATATTCAAGCCCAAAGGATGCAGACTCCCCAAGCGGAATATGAGGTGCTGTTCCTCCAGCTTGCGGTGTTGCTCACTCTGGCCGTGGAGGAGGCCCAGGACCGAGAGGTCGGATGTGGAATGGGAGGGGGAGTTGAAGTGCTGAGCCACCGGGAGGTCGGGTTGGTTATTGCGGACCGAGCGGAGGTGTTCGGCGAAGCGATCGCCAAGCCTCCGCTTGGTCTCACCGATATAGATCATCTGGCATCTGGAGCAGCGGATGCAGTAGATGAGGTTGGAGGAGGTGCAGGTGAACCTCTGTCGGACCTGGAAGGACTGCTTGGGTCCCTGAAAGGAGTGGAGGGGGAAGGTGAAGGGACAAGTGTTGCATTTCTTGCGGTTGCAAGGGAAAGTGCCCGGGGAAGGGGTAGAGTGGGAGGGGAGGGAAGAATTGACAAGGGAGTTGCGGAGGGAGCGGTCTTTGCGGAAGGCAGACAGGGGGGGAGATGGGAAGATGTGGCGGGTGGAGGGGTCACGTTGGAGGTGGCGAAACTGGCGGAGGACTATATGTTGTTATCAGCCCTCGGGCCCTGGCATTCCCTCTATCTCTATCTCCCTCCCCCACCCCAGTCGCACCAGCTTCTCATTTTCACACAACAAACAGCTTACAATGGCTTGTTCCCTGTATCATCGATACTTTTTTGCATATCTTTCATTCATTGTTCCTTATCTCTCCACATCACCGTCTATATCTCTCGTTTCCCTGATCCCTGACCAGTCTGAAGAAGGGTCTCGACCCGAAACGTCGCCTATCTCCTTCGCTCCTTAGATGCTGCTGCACCCGCTGAGTTTCTCCAGCTTTTTGTGTACCCTCGATTCTCCAGCATCTGCAGTTCCTTCTTTAAAAAAATAAGTTGCTTTGGGGATTTTTACTGCCCCAAATACCACGAATAAGCATTGACATTGGGTAGGACTGATTATCACTGCAATTATTAGTGTCAATTTATGAATCAAGTTACATTTTGCATTAAAAAAACTACATTCATTGCCTTTTCTTTTTTTCCACTTTAGTTTTTATTGCTTTTATGTATACACAAATAAAACACAAATATAACAATGAAACATACAACATTACAATGAAGCGGGGGGTTCAGTTTACAATTAATGATGCAGAAAACAGAACTATTTTCATATTAAAATATTTTCCACTAACTTACATTATTGTCTATAAAATTATACAGTGTTGATGTCTTTATTTCTATACCTATTCCATTTTTCCCATTTTCTGTTAAAACTCGTCTTCTTTCATTCTTAGAGAATATGTCATTTTCTCCATGACAAATATTTCCTGTACTATGTCTAACCATTGTCTAAGTCTGGGTGTGTCCGCTGCGAGCCAGTTTCTTGTAATGGCCTTTCTGCCAGCTGTGAGTAGGATTTTAACCAAGTAATGTTCTTCCTTCAGCACCACTGTAGTTATATTACCCAGGTATAAAATGGAACACTTCTTGCAGACTATATACCCTAATACCTCCGTTAATTCTGAATTCACTCTGTCTCAAAATGGTTCTCTTTTTGGGCAACTCCAGAAGATATGTGCATGGTTTGCGTCTGTTTGACCACATTACCTTCATGCTTTTTCGCTGCCTTAGAATTTGCTTGCTTTTTATGTTAGGCGTAATAAAGAAACAAATCAAATTTTCCAATTAAATTCTCTCCAATTTTGTGAATTGGTGGATGTCTGTAGTGGTACACACATATGATGCCATTCTTCTTCTGAGATTGTAATGTTCAATTCCTTTTCCCACTTAAATTTTACATAAAATGTAGTTTTAGCTTGACATTCCATTAAACTATGATAAAGTTTAGAAATAATCCCTAATTTTTTTTGATGATACGCACTAACTATCACTTTTATCACGGGATTCTTTTCTTCTAGTGCCTCCCTTTTTACCTTTTTATTGTAATAATCTCTCAGTTGGAGGTATCTAAACAAGTCTTGGTTCCGAAGTGCAAATCTATCCTTCAAATCTTGAAAACTTCTTATGTCTCCATTTTCAATAACAGTACAAAATGCAGATATTCCTTTCTTCATCCACTCTTTAAGTGTTGAGTCATACATCCCTGGTTTAAATTCATTATCCAAAGCTATCCATCTTAAAATTTGTATTGTTTATTCAGTTTAAGTTGGTAAGAGTGTACCAGGTCTGGTAGGAGTGAACCAGGTTTCTAAAGTAAATATCGTTATTGGATCGATTATACTCCTGATATATCCAGGAAGCGCTTTTTCTCCCAAAAGTGTTTGTATGTGGAAGTCAGGGATATATGTATAAATCTCTTTCCACCTAGCTATATAGCTGTCCTCACATCAATTAATTAGTGGTCGAAGTTGGGCTGCATAGAAATATATCCTAAAATTTGGAAGTGCCATTTCCACCTTTGTCCCTTGGCAACTGTAGTGTAGTGTTTCTAATTCTGGCCTTCTTTCCTCCCCAAATAAATCTAGATATTAATTTATTCCATTCCGTGAATTGTTTTAATGGTATCTCTATTGGCAGAGATTGAAACAAGTAAAATAGTCTTGACAAAATATTCATTTTCACCACATTTATCTTACTACTAAAATCCATTGGGTAGGTGGACCATCTTTCTATATCCTTTCTTATGTTTTGGTTGATGTGATTATAATTGGTCCCATACAACATTGATATATTTTTTGTTATATGTACCCCTAGTACATATAACAAAAATTGATTGATTTTGAATCCCATTTAATATTATAATTTTGTTTGATTTCTTCTGGAGGAGGACAATTAAATAGGAGGATTTGAGTTTTTGAAATATTCACTTTATATCCTGCATAAAAATTAAATGTATCTATGATCCCCATCATCCTTGGAAAGGAGGTGTTTACTTCCGTGAGATACATCATTACATCATCTGCGAAAAGGCCAATTTTATGTTCTCTGTCTCTTATAGTTACTCCCCTCAGTTCCCCATCTTGACGAATCGCTTGAGCCAATGGTTCAATATATATAGCAAACAGGGTAGGGCTAAGACAACATCCCTGTCTCGTTCCTCTTCCTAACACAAATCTCTCAGTTAAGGACCCATTCACCTTTAATCTTGCTGTAGGTTGCTGGTAAATTGCTTTAATAACTTGAATTGACTCTTCGGTAAAGCCAAATCTTTCTAGTGTTTGATATAAGAATTCCCAATTAATCCTATCAAAAGCCTTTTCCGCGTCTAGACTTATCAGGACAGCACACGTACTTTCCTTTTGAATCTTGTGTATTATATGTAGGGTCTTCTAATGCTGTCCTGTGTTTGTCTGCCTATTATAAAACCAGTCTGGTCTTCATCAATTAAATCTGGCATGAACTTTTCAAATCGTTTGGAGATAATTGAAGAATATAATTTATAGTCCACATTTAGAATTGATATCGGTCTGTAGTTGGTACAATTTTCCTTGTCTTTATTTTCTTTGGGGATTAATGTTATAATTGCCTCTTTCCATGATGGGGGTGTCTTGCCTTCTTTGATAATCCAGTTAAAGGTTCTCAGAAGAAGTGGGTTCAGCTCATTCCAAAATATTTTATACCATTCTATAGGGAAATCGTCACTGCCTGGGGCCTTGTTTGATTTCATCCTACCAATTGTCTTCTCTATCTCCTCCAGTGATATTTTTGCTGTGATTATTTTATTTTGTGTCTCTCCAATACAGGGCAGATCTATTGTACTTAAAAAAGTCCTCATTAATTCCCCTTCTACTGTAGATGTTTGCGTATATAATTCTTTATAATATTCCTGGAAGATATATTCTATTTCTTTTGGATCACTCTTCAAATTCTGTGTATGGTGTTGTCAGCCTGTTGTTTGCGTAGCCTTCGGGGAAGTATTTTAGTGGATTTAGGGCCAAGCTCATAATGTGCCTGTTTTACAAATCTTGCTTTTTTCTCCACCTCTTGACCCAATATTCCATCCATTTGTCCCCTCAAATCTTCTATTTGCTTAAATGTTCTCCGGTCCTCATTATTTTTGTACTTCTGTTCTAAATCCTTCAGGTCTGTTATCAACTTATTATATGTTTTCATTCTGGCCTTTTTAATATGTGATGCCCTCGCTATTAACCTACCTCGTATTACAGCCTTCAATGAGTCCCATAGTATGGATGGGTCCACCTCCCCACTGTCATTCTCCTCTAGATAAGTTTTGATTTCCAATTTAATATCATTAACAGTTGTTTTATCATTCAGTATGCCAACATTTAATCGTCACACTGTGTTTTTCCTTCTACTGTCCATTTGAATTGTTAAGTATATGGCATTATCCTCTTGTCGCGATAAATGGGTTTCTTGTAAGAAAATAATATGCATCTTCACTTTTTTCAATTTAGTCATGACTTTAGCCCTTTTAATTGGATTACCCAAACCATTAACATTTAGAGACATCAGCTTAAGTCCTTGACATTGCATCATTACACTTAGTGTGATTGATTTCACTGTATCCCCTCAACTCAACACCAGAACCATTCTGAACGACAAACCAAAACATATGAACAAACAAAGGTGTTTTACCTGGCAAAACAAAACAAAACATCAAAACATATATGGACTCCCAAAAAGGGTATTCTCTCTCCTCCATAGATCCAGAATCCCTTTGTAAATTGAGGGGGGGAAGCCTAACACTAAGAAAGGGTCCTCTCCTAGATAAGGGGGGTAACCCTCTATGGGTCCCTCCATTCATTCTAGCTCTAATATTTCGCTAATCTCCCTAACAGTCGGATTTATCTAATACAGAAAGTTGTATTCAATCAACATTAATTACACTCACATGAGGTCTGTGATGCTTGGTGATATGTTTAAACCAGGCTTATAAACAGATGTGTCTATGAATATACATATCTATACACATATTTATAAACTTAGGATTCCATAAGAACTCAGTATTCTGACATATTGTGGCAGAAGTCATTGTGTTATCCATGTCTGTGCGTACCTTCATAATCATATCTCATTTCAATCATGAGTCTTTTGTTGGAATACTTGAAGGTGCTCCCATGCCCGTCTGACTGTCTCTGATTCTCCGTGTCTCTCGACGAGTTGCCACCGCGCCGTTTGGTGGAGTTGTTCACGCAGTGGCGGCATGTCCGTGTCTCCCCACAGCTCTTCCACTTTATAGCCTCTCCTTTGTAACTCTCGCACAGCTTCCCTTGCGTTGTTGTAGGTTTGGTGTCCGCTCTCCCAGTGATTACGTATCTTGGTAAATGGTATCTGAAAGCGGATTCCTTCCTCTTTTAAGAAGCGTTTAATATGTTTGTATGCCTTGCGTTGTTGTACCACAGCGGTAGTATAGTCATGGTCAAAAGACAGCATTCGTTCTCCAAGTTGGATCTTCTTTTTCAGAACCATCTCTTTAACTTTAAACTGGAGAAAGTGGACAATTATGGATCTTGGAGGGGAGCTGGGGCTTGGTTTCTGTGCCAGGGATCTGTGTACTCGTTGAATCTGTAAATCTGTCATTTCAAGGATTGACATTTCACTTCTGAGCAGTTTCTCTACAAACTGAGGTACTGAGCTACTTTCCGCACCCTCTGGCACACCGTATACCCGCAGATTATTTCTTCGGAATCTGGACTCCAGATCATTCAATTTGTCGACAAGTAACTTCTGGTCTTTCAGTGTTTCTTGGAGTATGGTGTTTGCAGCGACACTCCATGTTTCCAGCTCCTCTATTCGGGTGGCGGCTTCCGTTTTTTTGTTTTGGTCTTGTATTGCTTGTGCATTCGCTGCCATCTGAAGATTAATTTAATGTTTAAATTCGGCCAGCTCTTCTCTCATATCCCGCTTGAAATCGTCTTTGAATGATGTGAAGTCCGCTTTTAATTCTCTTCTCAAGTTGCTGATTTGTGTACTTATGCTTTTTAATCCCTCATGGAGGGCCTCTGTTGCATCGTCTCCACCAGCCTGTTTGTTTTTGGCTTTGTCTGTGTCGCTTCGGGCCTGACCTTCTGTTTCTTGCTTTTCTAGCATTTTTTCTTGCTCTTTGTTTTGACTCCCCCACTCATTCTGTACTCATTAAAACTTAAATACTTGCTTACTTTGAATTTAGGGGAGGTTTATTTATCCGACTGTACGGAGCTCTCTGTCTAATCAGCCACCATGCTCTGCCGCCTACCGGAAGTCTTGTTCATTGTCTTTTCACATACAAAGTAACATCTATAATTTGTAAGAACATATTTACTTAGAACACATTGATCTGAGGTGGCCAGTCTTCCCAAAGGTCAGCAACATGTTAGAATGGATTATGATGGAGTTTGCAGCATTCCACTTTATCACATTCTGGTACAGTTCAATCTGTTCTGATGAGTAACTTTGGGTACCCATGACGCCTTTCCCAATTTTCCAATATTTGTTGGGGAGAAGTAACTGATTACATTCAGCATTTCTCCACAACAATGTTGAGAGCCCTGATTGCGGGAGTCCTAGTTGAAATTTAGGAGTTGTCCTTAAATAGAGGAGAGGTGCCGGAAGACTTGAGGGTGGCAAATGTTGTGCTTCTATTCAAGAAGGACTAATGCTGGGAACTATAAGCCGGTGAGATTAACATCTGTAGTTGGAAAGTTACTAGGGTAGTTGGAAGGAAGCAGAGGGTGATGTTGGAAGGTTCTTTGTCGGACTGGAGGCCTGTGACTAGTGGTGTGCCTCAGGGTTCGGTGCTGGGCCCCATAGCAGTTTGTCATCTACATCAATGATTTGAATGAGAAAATACAAGGCAGGGTTTGCAAGTTTGCTGATGATACAAAAGTGGATGGATTTTGCATTGGTTGTGAAAGATTGCAGTAGGATCTGGATCGATTGGCCAGGTGGGCTGAGGAATGGTGGATGGAATTTAATAAAGTGAAATGTGAGGTGTTGCATTTTGGGACGTCCAACAAGGCAAGACCTACACAGTAAATGGTAGGCCTCTGGGTCGTGTTGTAGAGCAGAGGGAACTAGGAGTGCAGGTGCATTGTTCATTGAAGGTACAGTCGCAGATAGATAAGATGGTCAAAAAAGCTTTTGACACATTGGCCTTCATCAGAGTATTGGGTATAGAAGTTGGGAGGTCATGTTACAGTTGTATAAGAGGTTGGTGAGACTGTATTTAGAGTATTGGGTTCCGTTCTGGGCGCCGTGCTATAGGTAAATATTATCAAGCTTGAAAGGGTTCAGAGAAGATTTACGAGGATGTTGCCAGGACTAGAGGGTCTGAGTTATAGGGAGAGGTTGAGTAGGCTGGGTCTCTATACATTGGAGCACAGGAGGATGAGGGGTGATCTTATAGTTTATAAACTCTTGAGAGGAATAGATCGGGTAGATGCACAGAATCTCTAGCCCAGAGTAGGTGAATCGTGGACCAGAGGACATAGGTTCAAGGTGAAGGGGAAAAGATTTAATAGGAATCTGAGGGTAACTTTTTCACACAAAGGGTGGTGGGTGTATGTTACAAGCTGCCAGAGGAAGTAGTTGAGGCTGGGACTCTCCCAACGTTTAAGAAACAGTTAGACAGGTACATGGATGGGACAAGTTATGGACCAAGCGCAGGCAGGTAGGACTAGTGTAGCTGGGACATGTTGGCCGGTGTGGGCAAGTTGGGCTGAAGAGCCTGTTTCCACACTGTATTACTCTATGACCCCATGAGAGAACAAGTCCATTTTACAGCTTTGTGTGTTGCTGTCTCCTTATTGGCAATCCAACCAGTAACTGCATTCACATAGAAAAGATCTTGTTCAAATAACTCATTTAAATTCATTAAGTGTGTTTTATGAACACTTTAAAATCATACCATTGCTCTACTCTTTATACTGTCCAATTCTGTTCAAATCTTCCGTTTTACTACGCCATTGTGTATGACTGCTCTGCCTACAGTCCGTCCTTTCACCCTTTTTTAGTTTTTATTGTGTTAAAAAGTTTGGTTGGAGGTCTTCTAGTTCTTTTATCTGGAGGGTGGGGGGGCGGGGAAAGGGGGAAACTGTTTTTTCTCAGTCCCTACCTGGTCGGAGATGCAACTTTCCTCCGAGCCGTATCTTTGCTCCCTCCAACCAACTCGACTGGAGCGGCGTTTCCTGCCGGGACCGGCCAGAGCTTCAACTTCGGCGGCGGCGCAGCTCTGAAGCACCATCGCGGAGCGGGCGATGCCTTACCGAGGATCGGCATGTGGTAAGCTCCAGAGTGCTGAGACCGCCGACTCCAACATCGCGGAGCTGTGGTTTGCGGGCGGCACTGACTTTAACATCGCGAGGGCCTGGGATCTCTCGCCGAGGTCGCCGATGTGATTCTCCGCGCAGCACGGCCTGTGGACCTCGGGAGCCGCGGTCTCCGGTAGGAAGCGGCCGATTCTGAACTCCAATGCCGCTGTAAGTGTTCTCTCCGAAGCTGGAGCTCCATCATCCCGTCAAGAGGGCCTGAAACATCGGGCCTCTGCTGCGGCGACTGTGGAGGCCTCAAATAGGTCCTGACCACGGATGAACACAGAGGAAGAGGACTGAACTTTTTATTGCCTTCCCTCACAGTGAAAAACATTGATTCCGCTGTGGGGGGACATTCATGTTAAATTCTATATTGTGTTGTGTTTTTCCTTTTTTATTTTGTAAGGATGTATGCAAACCCAAATTCTTCTATGTACTTCATATGGCTTCAATGCGAGTTGATTTAAATGTGCTATATAAATAAATATTGATTAATTGATTTTCAAATTTTCTACTTAAAATCAATTGTAGTTTCTCAGGTTTCCACAATTATCCAAATTATGGCGTTTCCAATCAGAATTATGCAAGTATACCACCCAATTCGCCCAATAAAAAAAGTGCTGAAAGAACTCAGCAGGTCAGGCAGCATACCCATATAACCATATAACAATTACAGCACGGAAACAGGCCCTCTCGGCCCTTCCAGTCCGTGCCGACCATCTGGGGAGGGAATGGGCAGACGATGGTTCTGATTGAGACACTTCATCATCTGTACATACATAATTTTCTTCTCACTTTCATAAAAAGTTCAAATTATCAGCAAACATAAATTGCTTTAGGGATTTTTACTGTCCCAAATATCATGATTAAGCATTGACCTATTGAGCAGAAGGACTGAATATCACAGCAATTATTAGTCTTTTTTTTTTTAATCAAGCTACTTATGATTGCTTAGAACAGTAGAAGAGATGAGATCGTTTGAAGATACGCGACCCAAACATCATCTGTCTATTCCCTCCACATTTGCTCCCGGGCCCGTTGGGTTCCTTCAACACTTTGGACATTGCCCAAGGAACCACCATCAGCAGTTTTTTGTGATCCCATTCTTCCAGTTTATTTTATCAATTTGGCCCAAACAGGACTGTTGTAATGTCCATTTATATTAATTCACTTGCTGTGATTTCTTGGTGTGATCTTAGACCACAAAATCTGCTGGAAACCACATATAAACCATGTCAAAACAAAACTGGCAAAGTCTATAGCAATATTGGGAAAATCAAGACATTGTGGACCACAAATCATTACATACTCTGTATAATACACTCATATTGCCATATCTAAGTTACTGTGTGGAGATATGGGGTAACACCTACAAAACCAACCTACAGCCGTTATGCACATTACACAAAAGAGCAATAAGAATTATCAATAACGTTGGATATCTTGAACATACCAATTTATTATTCCTAAAGTCACATACACTGAAGTTCACCGATCTGGTTAAATTTAAGACTGCACAAATCATGTACAAAGCAAGAAATAATTTACTTCCAGGAAATATACAAAAACTGTTTATGGAAAGATAGGGTGGGTATAATTTGAGAGGGAAGCATAATTTTTAAAAAAATGTCAGAACAACGCTTAAAAGTATGTGCATAGCAATATGTGGGGTGAATTTGTGGAATGGTCTGGAACAGGAGATAAAACTTAGCACAAACATAATTCAGTTTAAAAAGATGCACAAAAACACTTTTTTTAAAGGATATTGGGATGAGGTGATTATAACCATATAACATATAACCATATAACAATTACAGCACGGAAACAGGCCCTCTCGGCCCTTCCAGTCCGTGCCGACCATTTGTTTTCCCCTAGTCCCATCTACCTGCACTCAGACCATACCCCTCCATTCCCTTCACGTCCATATACCTATCCACTTTAGTCTTAAATGTTAAAATCGATCCTGCCTCCACCACTTCTGCTGGAAGCTCATTCCACACAGCCACCACCCTCTGAGTAAAGAAGTTCCCCCTCACGTTACCCCAAAACTTCTGTCCCTTAATTCTCATGTCATGCCCTCTTGTTTGAATCTTCCCTACCCTCAATGGGAAAAACGTATCCACGTCAACTCTGTCTATCCCTTTCATCATTTTAAAGACCTCAATCAAGTCCCCCCTTAACCTTCTGCGCTCCAAAGAATAAAGACCTAACTTGTTCAACCTTTCTCTGTAACATAGATGCTGGAACCCTGGCAACATTCTAGTAAATCTCCTCTGTACTCTCTCTATTTTGTTGACATCCTTCCTATAACTAGGCGACCAAAATTGTACACCATACTCCAGAATTGGTCTCACCAATGCCTTGTACAATTTTAACATTACTTCCCTACTCCTATATTCAATGCTCTGATATAAAGGCCAGCACACCAAAGGCTTTCTTTACCACCCTATCTACATGCGATTCCACCTTCAGGGAACTATGCACAGTTATTCCTAGATCCCTCTGTTCCACAACATTCCTCAATTCCCTACCATTTACCATGTACTTCCTATTTTGATTTGTCCTGCCAAGATGTAGCACTTCACACTTAACAGCATTAAACTCCATCTGCCATCTTTCAGCCCACTTTTCCAAATGGCCCAAATCTCTCTGTAGACTTTGAAAATCTACTTCATTATCCACAACACCACCTATCTTAGTATCATCTGCATACTTACTTATCCAATTTTCCACCCCATCATCCAGATCATTGATGTACATGACAAACAACAGTGGACCCAACACAGATCCCTGAGGCACCCCACTGGTCACCGGCTTCCAACCTGACAAACAGCCATCCACCATTACTCTCCGACATCTCCCATCCATCTTGTTACTACCGCCATTAACACCCAAAGATTGAACCTTCTTAACCAACCTTCCATGGGGAACCTTGTCAAAGGCCTTACTGAAATCCATATAGACAACATCCACTGCTTTACCCTCATCAATTTCCCTAGTTACCGCTTCAAAAAATTCAAGAAGGTTTGTTAAACATGACCTTCCAGGCACAAATCCATGTTGACTGTTCCTGATCAGACCCTGTTTATCCAGATGCTTATATATATTATCTCTAAGTATCCTTTCCATTAATTTGCCCACCACTGACGTCAAACTAATAGGTCTATAATTGCTAGGTTTATTCTTTGAACCCTTTTTAAACAATGGAACAACATGCGCAGTACGCCAATCCTCCGGCACTATTCCCGTTTCTAATGACATTTGAAATATTTCTGTCATAGCTCCTGCTATTTCTACACTAACTTCCCTCAATGTCCTAGGGAATATCCTGTCATGACCTGGAGACCTATCCACTTTTATATTTTTCAAAAGTGTCAGTACTTCCTCCTCTTGAATCTCATAGTTTCCATAGCTACTCTACTTTTTCCCCTTAACTCACAGAGTTCAATATCCTTCTCCTTGGTGAATACCGAAGAAAAGAAATTTGTTCAATATCTCCCCCATCTCTTTTGGCTCTGCAGATAGCTGTCCATTCTGGTTCTCTAATGGTCCAATTTTATCCCTCGTTATCCTTTTCCTATTAATATAGCTGTAGAAACCCTTTGGGTTTGCTTTCACCTTTCTTGCCAAAGCAACCTCATATCTTCTTTTAGCCTTCCTAATTTCTTTCTTAAGATTCTTTTTACATTCTTTATACTCCTCTAGCACCTCATTTACTCCATGCCTCCTATAATTATTGTAGATATCTCTCTTTTTTCGAAACAACTGTCCAATTTCCCTTGAAAACCATGGCTCTTTCCAATTTTTACTATTTCCTTTCAACCTAACAGGGACATAAAGATTCTGTACTCTTACAATTTCCCCTTTAAATGTCCTCCATTTCTCTTCTACATCCTTCCATGAAACAAAGTGTCCCAATTCACTCCTTTAAAATCCTTACGCATTCCCTCAAAGTTAGCCTTTCTCCAATCAAAAATCTCCACCCTAGTCCAGTTCGACTCTCTCCATAATTATATTGAAACTAATGGTATTGTGATTACTGGTCCCGAAGTGCTCACCAACGCATACCTCCGTCACCTGACCTGCCTCATTTCCTAACAGGAGGTCCAGCACTGCCCCTTCTCTGGTCGATACCTCTATGTACTGCTGCAAAAAACTATCCTGCACACATTTAACAAACTCCAAACCATCCAGCCCATTTACAGAATGTGTTTTCCCAGTCTATTTTTGGAAAATTGAAATCTCCCACAATCACTACCTTGTGCTTACTACTAATATCTGCTATCTCCTTACATATTTGCTCTTCCAATTCTCGCTCCCCATTTGGCGCTATAATACACCCTAAAAGTGTTGCTACACCGTTCCCACTTCTCAGTTCCACCCAAATAGCCTCCCTAGACGAGCCCTATAATCTATCCTGCCAAAGCACTGCTGTAATATCTTCTCTGACAAGCAATGCAACACCTCCCCCTCTGGACCCTCCAATTCTATCACACCTGAAGCAACGAAATCCTGGAATTTAGTTTCCAATCACAGCCCTCCTGCAACCATGTTTCACTGATTGCCACAACATCATATTTCCAGGTGTCAATCCAGGCTCTAAGTTCATCCACCTTACTTACAATGCTCCTAGCTTTAAAATATACACATTTTAGAAACCCACCATCCCTTATTATGAGTGGGATATTTGTTATACTGATTGTATGGGGAAGGGTGATCATAGGGTGATGGGTTGTATATATGACTAAGAGATACTGTATAGTATATGAGGGTTTTTTCTTTTATTTTTTCCTCTCTTTTTTTGTATGGCTTTGTAAATATTTGATTAGTGTATAAATGTAAATAATTTGGTGTACATATAGCTGCTGGTGTACATATGGTGTACATATAGCTGCTAAATATGTATAAGATAATTATAAGCAGTTGAATAAGGGGTGGGTATTAATAAGTTTTGGCTTTTTCCTGCTCCTTTTCGGACACATACAATTTCATTTATTTATAGATATTGTTTGTGACACTTTATAAATATTCTTGTTTTGTTTTTTGTATGCTGTTTCACACTTGCTTTTTATTCTTTTATTCTGTTCGAAACAAAGAATTAAATAAATAAATAAGTTGATAGTCCTCCACTATAGTCCTGTGCTTCTGATGCTCATGGTCATTTTCAGCCCCTTCTTAAATAAGCAACCCTTTATTTTAACAGTGACCCCTTACTCTAGATACTCCAAGAGAAAACATCCTTTCCTCATTCACCCTACTTCTGCTCTTCGTCAAATATGATGCATGCTCTTGATTCATTCAACCTGATTTTGCATTGCCTGATGATATTCGTAAAAAGATGAATATACGTTTGTATATGAGAGCATTTGTTGCTACACAATTATTGATGTTGATCTGAATAGATGGAGCTTTGGCTTTGTATCTCTCCTAAAAAATGTGACCATCATATCCTCAGAACTGCATTTACAGATCAGTCTATATTGAGGTTTGAAATTCTAGTGGACTCAAGTTTTTACATGCAAAAACAAGAGAGCAGCTAGAGGAACTCAAGGGGTTAGCCAGCATCTGTGGAGGGAAATGACTATTCAACTTGATATGTTGATATCCATTGTTGATATGTTGATATCATGTCGATATCCTTCCTCTAGGCTGACAATAGAGGAGAAGTAGCCAGATGCAGTGAGACCTGGGTGTCATGGTACACCAGTCATTGAAAGTAGGCATGCAGGTGTAGCAGGCAGTGAAGAAAGCAAATGATATGTTAGCATTCATAGCGAAAGGATTTGAGTATAGGAGCAGGGAGGTTCTACTGCAGTTGTACAGGGTTTTGGTGAGACCACACCTGGAGTATTGCGTACAGTTTTGGTCTCCAAATCTGAGAAAAGATATTCTTGCCATAGACGGGGTACAGAGAAGGTTCACCAGACTGATTCCTGGGATGTCAGGACTTTCATATGAGGAAAGACTGGATAGACTTGGCTTGTACTCGCTAGAATTTAGAAGACTGAGGGGGGATCTTATAGAAACTTACAAAATTCTTAAGGGGTTGGATAGGTTAGATGCAGGAAGATTGTTCCCGATGTTGGGGAGGTCCAGAACAAGGGGTCACAGTCTAAGGATAAGGGGGAGTTCCTTTGGGACCGAGATGAGGAGAAACATTTTTCACACAGATAGTGGTGAGTCTCTGGATTTATCTGCCACAGAAGGTAGTTGAGGCCAGTTCATTGGCTATATTTAATTGGGAGTTAGATGTGGCCCTTGTGGCTAAAGGGATCAGGGGGTATGGGGAGAAGGCAGGTACAGGATACTGAGTTGGATGATCAGCCATGATCGTATTGAATGGCGGTGCAGGCTCGAAGGGCCGAATGGCCTACTCCTGCACCTATTTTCTATGTTTCTATAAAGAGCTGGGGGGACAGTAGGTGGGTACAGGTGAGGGGGAGTGGATTGGCTGCTGACAGTCAGGTGGGGAAGGGAAGGGTGGAGATAGCAATAGAGGACAGTGGCTGTGAAGTGGTAAAGGAGAATAAAAGGCTGTGCCTCTTGCCCCATTCCTCCCCATACCTCTCCATGCTGGTTACTTCCCCTTCACTCTCTCAGTCTAGATGATGGGCCTCGACCCGAACTGTCAACTTTCTATCACTTCCAAAGATGCTGCCTGACTCGCTGAGTTTTTCCAGCTGCTTTCCTTTATTTGTTACAGCAACTGCAATCGCTTCCACCTCAAATAGAGAAAATTTACATACCTAAAGGATAAATGTTGTCATTGTGGTAATGAATTACCAGATATGCCAGCGATTTCTTAAAAAGTAAATTATGAAATCTAATGATCATTTGTGCACTGAAAACCCCGCAAAACAACAACACACATTATAAGGAGACAATAAAAACTGTTTTCCGTATAAATAATGACGCAACATTTTTAGCATCCACCTTTAGTATTGCAAAAGGCATAAAGGACACATTACAGTAAAGTTCATCTTGTTCTGCAATACACTGACATGCCAATATAGTTCAGGTTCTTGCTCTGAAATGCTCTGATTAGCTTGATTCAGAACCAAAACTCCTGTGCCTACCCCGAGATGGCATACAAAGTTACATAATGCTACACTTAAAGAATATGCTTTTAATTCACTCAAGCAGGCAGACTTTTCATGAGTAATGCTAAATACGGAAAGCATATGCAGGTACACTGTTGAAAATGTAAATGTATAACGTAAATTCAGATAATACACTTTTCAATAAAGGGACCTACCTATATGAATTCTGGAATCAGTTAAAGACTGATGTCTCCAAAAATTGATGGAAGACCTCTCCCTGCACACTAGTCGGTTTAACCTTTCTGCTAGTCCTCCCCTGTAGAAGATAAAATAATCTCAAGTTAGATTTATCCAGAAACGTACACATTTTATAAAACACACATGTCTAAATCTAACATTTTAAGGCAATGAAATGGTACAATATTGATATTTTAAAAACATATTCTGAGACTGAGGATAGGGGGTGTCAAGAGATTTTAATTGGCTTGTGTGCCAGCAATGGTACAATGAGGTTCTTGCAGCAGCAAAAAAAATGTGCTATAATGCTATTACAATAATAAACCTAAATCATTGATGACTAATTGGTGTTGCTTCCTGCACTCTTACAGAACTCAAAACGTATTATCTTTGCTGGTGTTACTTTCAATGGGTCTATATTTGACTGTTCTCTTCTCTTTCTTGTCATTTCTATCTTCATCTCAGAGTATGGGCCTGCCACCGAGATCTGTTCTAAGCCCACACACTTCCACAGCTATCTTTATCACACCTCCCCCCATTCTGTTTCCCATTCCATTTTATTTGTTTCACCATCATTACTGCTCTGATAATGAGACTTTTGAATCCGGTGACCTTTAACATGTCCACCTTTCCCTTACCTATATCTCTTATATCATAGTTGATGGGCTTACAACTGTTCATTTCCCTCCACAGATGGTAACTGGCATGCTGAGTTCCCTCAGCACTTTATTCTTTGCTTAAGATTTCAGCATTTGCAGTCTATGGTATCTCAAGATTTTTGACCCACATTTCACCATAATGAACAAGCATAAATGCAGAAGTAATGCAATAAACTGCATGTGCATTAACAATTGTACTCAAAATTAAATCAATGCCTAATCATCTGTAAATTACACATGCATTTATAATCAGGGTAAGCGTTTGTGAGTTACCCCAAGACATTAACCTGCATATTACTAAGCAAACTGGTTAGATACACACCATTGAATCCAACCATTGAAATAGTAAATAAATAAGATAGAATTTCAAGTGTTAAACTGTGTGAAAGAAGAGCAAATATGAAAAAAATTATAGTTGGGCAAAGTCAGAGATTTTTTTTGCTGTCTTATTGTTCTTGCAATTCAGCCAAGATCAGACTGTTTGTGCACAATTCCTTTGTAACTGAGTCAAGATTAGCCTGTTTATACTTAAAAGCATATCCCTTATAGAGCAGCATATAAAATATTCACAAGGATCTTACTCTCTCACACATCCAAACAAATGTGGACATGCTGAACTATATTATATGAATTTAATAAAGCGATTCAAGAGTTGTCAATTGTTATTTGTACTGACAACAGAATAATGAAATACTTACTCACAGCAGATTAACAGGCCTGTATACACAATATATATAGATGATGTATAATAAACAAAAAATCAATAAAATAATAATCCAAATATTAGTGCAAAACAATCCAAAGTCTGTTGTGCAACCAAATACAGATCATAGCTGAGGCGTTAATATTACCAATTATCTGTCATGATTAACACATTGATGCAGCAGCAAAGAAGGCATACCAAGAGGACACTTGAGGAAAGTTACCATGTCTCCAGCAACTCTATAGATGCACCATAGAAAGTCTACTTTCAGACTGCATCACAGGTTGGTTTTGGTACAGCTCCACCCAAAACCACAAGAAATTGTAGTTAATATAGCCCAGTCCATGACACAGACCAAACTGCTCACCATTGACTCCATGTACACTTCATGCTGCCTCAGAAAAGCAGCCAACATAATCAAAGACTTGTCACCCCGTTCATTCCTTCCACTCCCTGTTCCTGTCTGGCAGAGGGTAATGAAGCATGAAATTGTGCATCCTCAGACTCAGGAATGGCTTCTTCCCCTCTGTTATCAGGCTTCTGAAAGTACCTTAGCTTATGGGAGGACCAGTTTAATTCACTTCGACCCCATTGGGGACATTGGATTTTGTCTAAGGAACTGATTGTCCTACAATGCACCATAGTAGCTGAGAACTACATTTTGCACACTGTATCTTCTCCTTTCTATCTATTATACTTGAATTTGAACTGATTGTATGGTACTTCTGATCTGGTTGGATAGCATACAAAACAAAGGTTTTCACTGCAGATACAAAATGCTGGAGTAACTCAGACTCGACCTGAAACCTCATCCATTCCTTCTCCCCAGAGATGCTGCCTGTCCCGCTGTTATTCCAGCATTTTGTGTCAATGTTCGATTTAGACCAGCAATCTGCAGTTCTTTCCTACATGCTTTTCACTGTACCTTGGTATGTGTGACAATAATAAACCTAAACAGAAGGTTAATGCTGTGTAGTGTTCAAGAACCAGATAGTCTTTTTGCAGAAGCTGTTCTTGAACCTGGTGGTCAGATTTCAGTCGCCTTTACCTTCTTCCTGAAAGCTGGAGTGAAATGTGAGCATGGCAAGGGTGGAGTTGGTCTTTGATGACACGAGCTACATTTTGAAGCAGCACCTCCTGTAGATCCTTCTGATGGTGCCCGTAATAGACTCTCACCACAGCAAACCCATCGATGAAGACAGTTTAATGGATCCATGGCTTTCCCTTCTAAAGTCAACAATCAGCTCTTTGTTCTTGCTGACGACGGAAGCAAGATTGGAGATCTAGAACCATTCAATCAGATTTTCAATCACCCTTCTACACTCCGACACATCATCACCCGTAATACGTTCAACAACAATGGTATCATCGGAGAATTTAAAGACAGCATGTGCTCCAGTAACATGTTTATTTCATGGCCCGCACTTTGATTATAGCCAGCAAGGAGTCTGCTTCCAATACAAGTTAGAAATATAAGATCCCACATACTGGGTTGACAAAGTAAAGAATGCATTTGCAGCAAGGCTCCTATGGTGTATTTGAATTCCAGTCCAAAATTAGGTTGTGTCGAATGGAGTCAACACCAATCTTCAAGAAATCCAGATTATTGTGCAGTCCAACCTGGAATCTGTAGGAAGGAACTGCAGATGCTGGGTTAAACTGAAGATAGACACAAATAGTTGGAGTAATTCAGCTGGACAGGCAGCATCTCTGGAGACCCGAAACTTTACCCATTCCTTCTCTACAGGGATGCTGCCTGTCCCGCTGAGTTACTCTAGCTTTTTGTGTCTATTTTTGATAAAAATTGAAAACACACGTTCAGCAGACCCAAATCGTCACTAATCCATGTCCTCCAGAGATGCTGCCTGACCTGTTGAATTAGACCAGCAGCTTTATGTTCTGCACAATATTAAAAACATTTAAGACAGATCAGGTGATAAGGCACATAAGTACTGATCATTGGCTGAGATTTATGGTGTGAGAAAGGAACATAAATATGATAATGGGAAAGAATGATAGAGCAATTTACCTGAGGATGGAAAATTCAATAGCTACATTAAAACTGCTGGAGAAACTCAGTGTCTCGGAATCCCGTGAGTGATGTTTCATGTCAAACCCTGTATCTGGTTAGGGGTTCGATCCGAAACATTGACAATTATTTTCCACCCACAGATGTGTTTCAAGTTTCTCCAGCAGATTGTGTGTGGTGCCAGATTTCTGCAATCTCTGCAATCTCTTGATAGATACTCCACTGGAAAATTGAATGATCATTCCAGAAGGTTGCAAAGTGCCTGGACAAAACAAACCATGTTGCTCCTCAAGTTTATGTTGGGCATCACAGTGGAATTAGAGGTGGGCATAGAAGTTCAGAAAAGGAGTGCGACTGAGAATTAAAGTGCCATCCAACAAGTAGTGGACTGAGCAAAGACAGGGCTCGAAATTAGCCGTTGCCCCGGTGCCATTCACCACAGAAAGTGCCGCCGGACAACCTAAACGCCGACTCATTTTGCCCGGCTTGGCACCCAAATACTGGTTTATACCGATAGATGCAAAAAACTGGAGTAACTCCGCGGGTCAGGCAGCATTTCTGACGAATAGGAGCTGACGTCTCGTGTCGGCTGTATTCCTCTAGTATCTTTGATTGTGGGGCAAAGATACTAGGTGCGGGGTGACGAAGGGTCAGAGCGAATGACGGGCCCCGAACAGCGGCAGCAGCGGCCGCGATAGTGGCTCCACACGTCCCCTTCCTCCCCGCACCCCCCCACCGGCGGAAGGAGGCCTCCCTCCCTCCCTCCTCCCAGCATCGGCTTGCGAGAGGGGTTGTTTTGAAAGCGCCTTTTGCGGATTTGCCATCAGTGGCTGCTATCGCCCTGATAACGGCGCTTTCAAAACAACCCCTCTTGTGTGGAGGCTGCGGCACTTTGGCATTGGACAGGGACGGCCAAGGCAGCGGGGCAATGTCGTCCGAGGAGCGCAGACCTTCCTCTCTCTCTCTCTCGTATGCCCTCCTCCACCTCTCTTATCCTGGGACCCCTCCCCATTCCCTCCTCTATTCAGTCCTCACTGACATCCCGTGTGCTGCCCTCCCCATCTACCCCCACCCCCCAATCTATTCATTATTCTACCCACCTCACATTGATTCTCTTGCCACCCATCAATCCTACACTGGACCCCCAATTCATCCTGTACTGACCCCCCCTTCCTATCCATCCTGCACTTCTCTCCCCATTCATACTGCACTGTTCCTCCCATTCATCCCGTACTGACCCACCCTCCATTTACCCTGCACTGATCCTCCCATCCGTCCTGTAGTGATCTTCCCATTCATCTTTTACTGATTCCCCATTCACCCTGCACTGATCCCCTCATGTATCCTGTACTGATCCCCTCATTCATCCCGTACTGATCTCCATTCATCCTATACTGATCCCCTCATTCATCCTGCAGTGACACCCCATTCATCCTGCATAGACCCTCCGATCCACACTGTGCTTGAACCCCCCCCCCCCCCACCCCCCAATTCATTCCTGTACTGATTCTTCCCCATTCCCTGGTGCTGCTTCCTCCCCCCCATCCATCCCTGGTACTGGATAACCCCATTCAAGAAGAATGGGGGAACAAGTCGAAAAGGGTCTCGACCCGAAATGTTGCCTAATTTCCTTAGCTCATAGATGCCTGCCTCACCCCGCTGAATTTCTCCAGCATTTTTATCTACCCCCATTCATCCTGTACTGAACCCCCATTTCATCTATACTGACCCCCCATCACGTATCTGATCCCCCCCCATTCAAACGCCACTGACGTACCCCGTGCTCTCCCCTCATAATTTTACATACTCCAACCAACACGTACTAATTCACCTGCCTCAATCCATCCATTCCGCACCAATTGCCTTCTCAACCCCCCCCCTCCCCCACGCCATCTATCAACCCCGCACTGATTCACACACTGCCTGACTCTATTGTGCTTCATGGTCTTCAGAGCGAACATTGATTATGTTTGTTAATGGATTGTAATCAAATGTGTTTTAATTCCCAATGTTATTATTTGTTTTAAACATATTACCAAAAGAACATTTGCTGCAGTTATGTCCTTTGGCCATCTCTTGTCAGTTAGTATAATGTTTAGCCTGTCAGATGGGTATTGTCGGTTTTAACAGCTATTATCATAACATGCCTTTGGAAATTTCCTTGCAACCTCTATATTTTGTTATGGATAAATTATGTGGGAAGCCAGAGTCTTTCTGTGTCAATAGCAATAACGACCCATGCTATGGCCATGTCATGGTAATTTTCGGTCCTTCACAGAAAACATGCTTGCATCAATCTGTAGTGTACATAGTTAAGCATATATGTTACCATGGTCCAGGATTTATTGACACAGGTTGATCATATGCTGAATAATCCAACCACATTTTTGTTTGGAAGTGGAAAGAACTAATAGAAATTGCATTAATTGCAATGTGTAAAGAGTTGAGATATTGTATTACAATTTTGCTGCATGTCATTGTGGTATATATCATATCTTGATTGGTGAATGTGTTTAGTTTGTGAGTTATTTGAAGCAGAAATAATATGTGAATGTAGACAAAAGTGCTGGAGAAACTCAGCGGATGCGGCAGCATCTATGGAGCAAAGGAAATAAGCAACGTTTTGGGCCAAAACCCTTCTTCAGACTGATGGGTTTCGGCCTGAAACGTTGCCAATTTCCTTCGCTCCACAAATGCTGCTGCACCCGCTGAGTTTCTCCAGAACTTTTGTCTACCTTCGATTTTCCAGCATCTGCAGTTCCTTCTTGAACATAATATGTGAATGCTTCATTGAGCATAATTCCGACTGATAACTACGCAATTCGTACGAGCACATTATCGCACGCATCCTGCAAACCGTCTTCAATGACCACCTAAACGGTCAGTTGAAACACAGAATAATAGAAAGTAGGTGTAGGAGGAGGCCATTCGGCCCTTCGAGCCAGCACCGCCATTCAATATGATCAAGGCTGATCGTTCGCTATCAATAACCCGTGCCTTCCTTCTCCCCATATCCCTTGACTCCACTAGCCCCTAGAGCTCTATTCATAACCATATAATAACCATATAACAATTACAGCACGGAAACAGGCCCTCTCGGCCCTTCCAGACAGTGCCGACCATTTGTTTTCCCCTAGTCCCATCTACCTGCACTCAGACCATACCCCTCCATTCCCTTCACGTCCATATTCATCTCTCTCTTAAATCCATCCAGTGATTTGGCCTCCACTGGCCTCTGTGGCAGGGAATTCCATAAATTCACAACTCTCTGGGTAAAAAAAAAATTCTCAGCTCAGTCTTAAATGACCTCCCCTTTATTCTAAGACTGTGGCCCCTGGTTCTGGACTCGCCCAATATTGGGAACATTTTTCCTGCATCTAGCTTGTCCAGTCCTTTTATAATTTTATATGGTTCTATAAGATGCCCCCTCATCCTTCTAAACTCCAGTGAATACAAGCCTAGTTTTTTCAATCTTTCCTCATATGAAAGTCCCGCCATCCCAGGGATCAATCTCGTGAACCTACGCTGCACTGCCTCAATCACAAGGATGTCCTTCCTCAAATTAGGAGACCAAAACTGTACACAATACTCCAGATGTGGTCTCACCAGAGCCCTATACAACTGCAGAAGAACCTCTTTACTCCTGTACTGAAATCCTCGTTATGAAGGCCAACATTCCAGTAGCTATCTTCACTGCCTGCTGTACCTGCACGCCAACTTTCAGTGACTGGTGTACAAGGACACCCAGGTCTCGCTGTACCTCCCTCTTACCTAACCTAACCCCATTGAGATAATAATCTGCCCCCTTGTTTTTGCCGCCAAAGTGGATAACCTCACATTTATCTATATTATATTGCATCTGCCACACATCTGCCCACTCACTCAACCTGTCCAGGTTCCCCTGCAACCTCCTAACATCCTCTTCACAGTTCACACTGCCACCCAGCTTTGTGTCATCCACAAGCTTGCTAGTGTTGCTCCTAATCATTTATATATATATATATATGGTAAACAAATGCGGCCCCAACATCGAGCCTTGCGGCACCCCACTCGCCACTGCCTGCCATTCTGAAAGGACCCGTTCACTCCTACTCTTTGCTTCCGGTCTGGCAACCAATTTTCTATCCACGTCAACACCCTACCCCCAATACCATGTGCTCTAATTATAGTCACCAGTCTCCCGTGCGGAACCTTATCAAAGGCTTTCTGAAAGTCTAGATACACTACATCCACTGACACCCCTTCATCCATTTTACCTTGTCACATCCTCAAAATATTCAGAAGATTAGACAAGCATGATTTCCCTTTCATAAATCCATGTTGACTTGGACTAATCCTTTTACTGCTATCCAAATGCTCCATTATTACCTCTTTAATAATTGACTTCAGCATCTTTCCCACCACCGAAGTCAGGCTAACTGGTCTGTAATTCCCCGTTTTCTCTCTCGCTCCTTTCTTGAAAAGTGGGATAACATTAGCTATCCTCCAATCCACAGGAACTGATCCTGAATCTATTGAACATTGGAAAAAGAACAACCAATGCGTCCACTATTTCTAGAGCCACCTCCTTGAGGACCCTGGGATGCAGACCATCAGGCCCAGGGGATTTATCATCCTTCAGTCCCATTAGCCTACCAAATACTATTTCTCACCTAATGAAAATGTCTTTCAGTTCCTCTACTTCCTTAGATCCTCTGTCCTCCAGTACGTCTGGGAGATTGTTTGTGTTCTCCTTACTGAAGACGGATCCGAAGTACCTATTCAACTTTTCTGCCATTTCCTTGTTACCCATAATAATTTCACCCGTGTCTGCCTTCAAGGGACCCACATTTGACTTTGCTACTCTTTTTCCCTTAACATATCTAAAGAAGCTTTTACTGGTCCTTCTTTATATATTCCTGGTCAGCTTCCCCTCGGTACTTCATCTTTTCTTCCTGTATTGCACCGGTTTTTGTTTCCTTCTGTGTCCTATGATATGTTTCCCAATCCTCCGGCTTCCGGCTTACTCTTTGCTGTGTTATACAACTTTTCTTTTAGTTGTTTATTCTTCCCTAATTCTCTTGTCAGCACAGTTGCCTCCTACTCCCCTTATGAAATCTTTCTTCCTTTTTGGAATGAACTGATCCTGCGTCTTCCGGATTATTGCCCCAGAAATTCCTGGCATTGCTGTTCCACCGTCATTCCTGCTAGGATCCCTTTCCAGTCTACTTGGCCAGCTCCCCTCTCATAGCCTTCATAGTCCCCTTTGTTCAACTGCATCACTGCACTTCCGATTTAACGTTCTCATTCTCAAAATTGGGCAGAATTTTTTAAAACTAATCTGTTTTTATAATCACTACCTCCAAGCGGTTCCTTTACCTTGAGTGTCCCTTATCATATCTGGTTCATTGGACAAACACTAAATCCAGAATTGCCTTTTCTCTGGTCGGCTCCATTACAAGCTGTTCTAAGAATCCATCTCGGAGGCATTCTACAAACTCTCTTTCTTGGGGTCCTGAACCAACCTGATTTTCCCAGTCTACCTGCATATTGAAATCTCCCATCACCACAGTGGCATTATCTTTGTTACATGCCAGTTTTAACTCCTGCTGCAACTTACACCCTACATCCGGGCTACTATTTGGGGGTTTGTAAATAACACCAATTAGTGTCTTCTTGCCTTTACAATTCCTCAACTCAATCCACAGTGACTCTACCTCATCTGTCCGTATGTCTTTCCCTCGCAAGACGTTTGGCAACCTAAAAAGCTGTCAAGGTTGCCTAGCTGGCAACAGGGAAAAAGAGTTAAGCGAGAACCCTGACAGATGTTCCATAAGTGATTGCCAAACTGCATTAGATGCCACATCTTGCACCCAAACAGAAGTCAAAAATTTAAATCACTTTTGCTGCCAATTTCCACTCTGCTTTCAGATTTACACTGTCCACCATCAACACTGCCTTCCCTTTCTAAATCTCTATATTTCCATCTCAGGAGAGAGACTTGTCACATACATCTGTTACAAGACCACAAACTCCCACAGCTACCTTGACTATAGACCTCATTCCTATCTCCAGCACTGAAAACTGGGGAAAGCTTTGAAAACTAACGCCCTCCACCTAGTTCTGAGACCACAGATGCAAGTCGATTGGCTGAAGACTTCCAACATTTCTGTTCTTTAGTTATGTTATGTTATGCAAGAAATACATACAATTTTCTTTTGGCCATAGTTTGAATATTTTGATGGTTCTGGTCACCAAAATACAACACAGATGTGATTGCAATGAGGAGTGCAGAGAAGATTTATGAGAATGTTACCACAACTAGAAAATTGTAGATAATGATTGCATGGACTTGGATTGTTTTCTTTGGAATGGAGGTGCCAGGCAGGAGACCTAAATGAAGCATATATAATTACGTGGAGCATAGATAAAGTAAATATGAAGGACTCACTTCCCTTAGCTAAAGGTCCAAAAACAGAGTGGATTTATTTTAAATAATACAAGGGGAAGAAAAGTCACCAAGAGGATGTTAAGGATTGGGAATTCATTGTATAACAGCATGTTAGACACAGAAAACTTTACCATATTTCACAAATGTTTGTGTGTGTATTTGAATTGCAGGGCTATGGTTTCAGTGCAGAAAGGAGGGATTAGTTTGAGCAGCTCTTTTCTGGCTGGCACTGATGAAGGGCCAAATGGCTCCATTCTGTATCATTTTTTAAAAACAATTAGGAATGCATTTTGTGAGGGACGTGGGGCCTCATCCAGCAACACCAATGTGCTGCTATCTTAAAATCAATTGCTTGGATCCATTCATGATTCTTTGCAGAATGCCTTTCAGAATACTTAATAACATACCGTAACTGCATACTGAAATTTTAAAGGCCGCCAATTTTCTAATTAATGCATCAGTACAAAAGCTTTTGCTTTAAACTGACCACACTGCTTTATCCAACAACTAACTGTTTTTAAATCTTGGCCCCAAGTCTCCATTTAATGGTAATACAGAGCCCTCCATAATGTTTCGGACAAAGACCCATCATTTGTTTATTTGCCTCTGTACTCCACAATTTGAGATTTGTAATAGAAAAAAAATCACATGTGGTTAAAGTACACATTGTCAGTTTTTTATTAAGGGGTATTTTTATGCATTTTGGTTTCACCATGTGGAAATTACAGCTGTGTTTATACATAGTTCCCCCATTTCAGGGCATCATTATGTTTGGGACACATGGCTTCACAGGTGTTTGTAATTGATCAGGTGTGTTTAAATGCCTCTTTAATGCAGGTATAAGAGAGCTTTCAGTACATAGCTTTCCTCCAGTCTTTCCATCACCTTTGGAAACTTTTATTACTGTTTATCAACATGAGGACCAAAGTTGTGCCAATGAAAGTCAAAGAAGCCATTATGAGACTGAGAAACAAGAATAAAACTGTTAGGGACATCAGCCAAATCTTAGGCTAATCAAAATCAACTGTTTGGAACATCATTAAGAAGAAAGAGAGCACTGATGAGCTTACTAATCGCAAAGGGACTGGCAGGCCAAGGAAGACCTCCACAGCTAATGACAGAAGAATTCTCTCTCTAATAAAGAAAAATCCCCAAACACCTACCCGACAGATCAGAAACACTCTTCAGGAGTCAGGTGTGGATTTGGCAATGACCACAGCCCACAGAAGTCTTCATGAACAGAAATACAGAAGCTGCACTGCAAGATGCAAACCACTGGTTAGCTGCAAAAATAGGATGACCAGGTTACAGTTTGCCAAGAAGTACTTGAAAGAGCAATCACAGTTCAGGAAAAAAGGTATTGTGGATAGATGAGACAAATATTAACTTATATCAGAGTGATGGAGCAAGAAAACCCACAAGTGGGAGCAAAGTATTGAGGAGAGAAGGAAACTGCCCAAGGTTCAAAGCATACCACCATCATCTGTGAAACACAGTGAATAATGGAGGGGGTTTATGGCTTGGACATGTTAAAAACCCCAAAAAATTGGCTGCTGAAGGTACTGGTTCACTTATCTTCATGCATGATACAACTGCTGATGGTAGTAGCATAATGAAGTAGCATCCTATCTGCTCAAACTCAAACAAATGCCTCAAAACTCATTGGCCGGTGGTTCATTCTACAGCAAGACAATATCCCAAACATACTGCTAAAGCAATAAAGGAGTTTTTAAAGCTAAAAAGTGGTAAATTCTTTCAATCACCCGATCTGAACCCAATTGAGCATGCCTTTTATATGCTTGAGAGAAAATTGAAGGGGACTAGCCCCCAAAACAAGCATAAGCTAAAGATGGCTGCAATACAGGCCTGGCAGAGCATCACTGGAGAAGACACCCAGCAACTGGTGATGCCCGTGAATCGCAGACTTCAAGCAGTCATTGCATGCAAAGGATATGCAACAAAATACTAAACATAAGTGCTTTCATTTACATGACATTGCTGCATCCCAAACATTGTGATGCCCTGAAACGGGGGGGACTATGTATAAACCCTGCTGTAATTTCTACATGGTGAAACCAAAATATATTAAAAATATCTATTAAAATCAGACAGTGCACTTTAACCACATGTGATTTTTTTCTATTACAAATCTCAAATTGTGGAGTACAGAGGCAAATAAAGAAATGATAGATCCTTGTCCAAAAGATTATGGAGGGCATTGTAGATTCCCTATATTTATAAATTTTATATCAGCCCTGTGCTAACAGAAGACACCATGTCTTGTAAAATTGCTGGATCGTAATCTTTGGTTATCCAGTACTCCAGCCATCAATTAGATATCAAAATGCTAAGTGCTTTCAGTTACTCTACATCACTAGAAAATGTTAAATTGTCAAAAATACTATTTAACAATACATTCCAACATAAATGAATTATGTGTTTTGGAATAATCTCAAGTTACATTGGCAGCAGTGGCAAAGGAAAGAACACTACGAGAACAGGACAGAGCACAAGCTCACATAAACTGAGCAGGAGGTCACAATCAGGCCAGAGCTGGTGATAGGCAGCTTGGGTAGCACAGTGGTGTAGCTGATAGAGCTGCTGCCTCACAGCGTCTGAGACCCGGGTTCAATCCTGTCCTGGCTTCAGGTGTTTCCTCCCACAACCCAATGACATACGGTTTGTTGGTTAATATTGTAAATTGTTCCTGTATAGGGAGTGGACGAGAAAGTGGGATAACATAGAACTAGTATGAACAGGTGATCGATAGTCAGTGTGGACATGGTGGGGCGAGGGCCTGTTTCCATTTTGCATCTGTAAAGTAAACTAAACTTTTTGAAGAGATTGTGTGCTTAATAGCTATTTCACCTTTGAGCAGATGAATGGGTGACAGCTAGTGGTGTAGAAAAGTAACATTGTGGTAGAGGAGGCAACCAATTGGTGGATTATGTGGGAACCCGTGGGGCAGAAGGCCTGTTTCCCCGACCTCCTCTTCCCGACCCTCCCTTCCCTTCTCTTCCATTACCGACCACCCTTCCACCCTCCGTCTCCCAACCCGACCTCTCTTCCACCCTCCCGCCCCCCCTTCCTGACCTCTCTTCCACCGCTCCCACCCCCGGCCCTCTCTTCAATCCCTCCCTCCCCCCAGGCCTCTCCTTTATTTGGCACATGTCCCCCGGCCTCTCCCACCCTCCCTCCCCCCCAGGGCCTCTCTTCCAACCCTCCCTTCCCCCGCCGTCCTCTCTTCCACCTCCCCCCCCCCCGCCCTCTCTTTCCACCCTCCCTCCCCCCCCGGCCTCTCTTCCAACCTCCTCCCCCCGGCCTCTCTCCACCCTCCCTCCCCCCGGCCTCTCGTCCACCCTCCCTTCCCCCCCGGCTCACTCTCCACCCTTCCCCCCCCCGGCCTCTCACTCCTCTCTCATCCCTCACCCCCGGCCCTCTCTTCCAACCTTCCACCCTCCCCTCCCCACTGCCCTCTTACAACCTCCCTCCCCCCGACCCTTCCACCCTCTTCTCTTTCCACCCTCCCACCCCCCGCTCTCTCCAACCTCCCTCCCCCCTGGCCTCTCTTCCACCCTCCCCTCCCCCCTGCCTCTCTTCCACCCTCCCTCCCCCCGCCTATCTCCTTCCTCCACCCTGACCCCTCCCCCCTCCCGCCCGGCCTCTCTTCCAACCCTCCCTCCCCCGCCTCTCTTCCAACCCTGCCCTCCCCCCCTGGACCTCTCTTCCACCCTCCCTCCCCACGGCCTCCCTCCACCCTCCCTCCCCCCGGCCTCTCTTCCACCCTCCCTTCCTCACCCCCTCCCGGCCTCTCTCCACCCTCCACCCTCCCTCCCCCCCTGGCCTCTCTTCCACCCTCCCTCCCCCCGGCCTCTCTTCACCCTCCCTCCCCCCCCAGCCTCTCTTTCATCACCCCCATCACCCCTCCCCCGTCTTGCGTGAGTGTGAAGGGTGGTTAGTGTGTGTTTGTGTGTGTGTGGGGGGTGGTTAGTGTATGTGTGTGTGACGCCACAGCCCCTCCTCGCAACCACGCGTTGATGGGACGGGACCCAACAGCTCATCAGTGGGCAAGTCCAAGAATTCTTGCAAGTGACACCTAGCATAGATAGATAAGGAGATAATTAATGCATATTGTATACTTTCATTCATTCATTGGCACAGTCACAGAATATAAGAGCAAGAAGGACATACCGCAGCTACAGATAGAAAACAAACATCAGTTGTATCCCAGATGGAAAAATGTGTCAAACTTTCAATACCATATTATGCGACGTTGACAGGAATAGAGAGTTTTGTTAATGAGACAGGAGAGTGTGGATTTATTTTCTTTGGAGCGGAGAATACGGAGGGCACTTGACCGAGATATACAAAATTATGAGAGCCTAGAAAGGATCAATAGTGTGAAGGCTTTTCCCTTAATAGATGTATATTACCAGAGGGCACTTTAAGATTTAGATGGAAATTTGTGGAATAATGTTTGTAACCAGCTGGTGTTTGAAATCTAAAACTCACCCTCTCAGAGAGTAATGCAATACTTCATTACATTTTAAAATGTGCACTGATTTGCAAAAATGCACTGACACAGCTAAGAGAATAGCTGCTTCTCCAGTTAGCCAGGTTCAATTCTCATGCCTGCTGCTGCCTTATGTTTGCACGTCTCCCTGTGACCGTGTTGTTTTTTTCTGTTCTGATTTCATCCCACATGCCAAAGACATGCTGGGTTGATGAGTTGAATAGCTATTGTAAAAACTGCCCTTTATCTGTTAGTGAGTGGTAGAATCTTGAGGAGTTGATGGGAACACAGACAGAATAAAAATAGGATTACTGAAAATATGTATTAGATGGTCAGCACAGACAATCTAACACACATTTTCAGTAATCCCATCAGCCCAAACCATCTCGGGCTGAAGGGCCTGTTTCCGTGATATATAACTATGTCTCTACTATGGAACAAACTTTAAATTCTATTGATCTACAGAATCTCAAAGCTAGCTTTCATTTAATCACTTGAAACTTTTGATTATGTCACTGACGTTAAGTGCAAAATCCAAGAATGTGATTTTCAGCCTCAACAATGATTTGAATGTAAACAAATAATTTGAGTTGGGGGTTACACAAAAAGCTGGAGAAACTCAGCGGGTGCAGCAGCATCTAAGGAGCGAAGGAGATAGGCGACGTTTCGGGTCGAGACCCTTCTTCAGACTGGTCAGGGATCAGGGAAACGAGAGATATAGACGGTGATGTGGAGAGATAAAGACCAATGAATGAAAGATATGCAAAAAAGTATCGATGATAAAGGGACCAAGCCATTGTAAGCTGTTTGTGGTGTGAAAATGAGAAGCTAGTGCGACTAGGGTGGGGGAGGGAGATAGAGGGAATGCCAGGGCCTGAGGGCTGAGGGAGAGGGTGGGAGAGGGGTTAGAGAGAGAGGAGGGAAGGGGAGGAGACAGCAAGGGTTAACAAAATTGAGAAAATTCAATGCTCAAGCAATAATTTGAGTTTATTGCACACTTAGTGGCCTACCAAAATAGTTGTTTTGTAATCTTGCTAAAGTTCAGAGCTTGCCCACACTAATAAACTGTAAAGATTCACAAACATAATTGCCTGAACAATGCTGACAGCTAGCCAAAAGCTCCAGAGAACCACAACCAGGCACAGAATTCTGTACTTCCACGCAGAGTGCAGCTTGGGAGTAAGGAACACACAGGACAGATGAGGGTGCATCTGACATCTCCAGTATACTCACCTCTGTCCAATTGCATTCCATAACTTACTGAGCCAACGGGCTGGATACACTTCTTCTTCTTTTTGCTTATGGCGTGCACAGCCTAAAGTTGTAGGACAACTTGTTCTATTTGATCTTATTTGATTGTGCACGCCGGGTTGATTGCATTCGTCGAAACAGGGCGGACCTCGTGAAGGTTGCAATCTTCCACCCCGCTGGACACACTTAGGACTGGATACAGTATCTAGTGTAGTCCTATGTACACAGTATCTAATGCAGTTTGAAGAAGGGTCCTGACAGAAAATGTCGCCTACGCCAGTGTGTACTATACATTCGAATTGGACCACTACCTTGACCATGAATCTGAGCTTACGTTTAACTTTATAATTAATTATCTCTGTGCATGTGCTTAATTCGACAGAGGTGACTCAGAAGGCTTTCGACAAGGTACCCACATAAGAGATTAGTATACAAACTTAAAGCACACGGTATTGTGGGGTTCAGTATTGATGTGGATAGAGAAATGGCTGGCAGACAGGAAGCAAAGAGTAGAAGTAAATGGGTCCTTTTCAGAATGGCAGGCAGTGACTAGTGGGGTACCGCAAGGCTCAGTGCTGGGACCCCAGCTATTTACAAGATATATTAATGATCTGGATGAGGGAATTGAATGCAACATCTCCAAGTTTGCGGATGACACGAAGCTGGGGGGCAGTGTTAGCTGTGAGGAGGCTGCAAGATGACTTGGATAGACTGGGTGAGTGGGCAAATGCATGGCAGATGCAGTATAATATGGATAAATGTGAGGTTATCCACTTTGGCGGCAAAAACAGGAAAGTAGACTATTATCTGAATGGTGGACGATTAGGAAAAGGGGAGATGCAACAAGACTTGGGTGTCATGGTACACCAGTCATTGAAAGTAGGCATGCAGGTGCAGCAGGCAGTGAAGAAAGCGAATGGTATGTTGGCATTCATAGCAAAAGGCTTTTAGTATAAGAGCAGGAGGTCTACTGCAGTTGTTACAGGAGTCTTGGTGAGGCCACACTGGAGTATTGCGTACAGTTTTGGTCTCCTAATCTGAGGGAAAGACATTCTTGTCATAGAGGGAGTACAGAGGAGAAGTTCACCAGACTGATTCCTGGGATGGCAGGACTTCCATATGAACAAAGACTGGATAGACTCGGCTTGGTAGTCACTGGAATTTAGAAGATTGAGGGGGGATCTTTATAGAGACCTACAAAAATTCTTATGGGGTTGGACAGGCTAGAGGCAGGAAGATTGTTTTCTCCGATGTTAGGGAAGTCCAGAACAAGGGGGTCACAGTTTAAGGATAAGGGGGAAGTCTTTTAGGACCGAGATGAGAAAATCATTTTTCACACAGAGAGTGGTGAATCTGTGGAATTCTCTGCCACAGAATGTAGTTGAGGCCAGTTCATTGGCTATATTTGAGAGGGAGTTAGATGTGGTCCTTGTGGCTAAAGGGATCAGGGGGTATGGAGCGAAGGCAGGTACAGGATATACTGAGTTGGATGATCAGCCATGATCATACTGAATGGCGGTTCAGGCTCGAAGGGCCGAATGGCCTACTCCTGCACCTATTTTCTATGTTTCTATTAACAGTAATTTAATATGTTAAAATTGTTTTTTTAATTTAATTTAATAATTTTTACTTTGAAGTATTTAAATCCATTTCAACTGTTCTTTTAAAAATATCTAATATTATCCGTGTCATGTAACAGTTGTGCATCAAGTCTATGCTAGCACGAGTAATGCTGGGAATAGGGCCTCAGGATGGATGCATTATTCGGAGGTCAGGTGAACACATGTAGCTAATCCACAAGCAGAACCAAAGCCTTGGTATCATTAGATACTGCACAGATTAAGGAAATGAGAGAAAGCAACCATACGCAGCGAGTTAGGGATTGATTACAATCCAGTCCAATGCATTAATGAGATAACATCACTCCGGATCAATTTCACTCGGCAACATCAACACGAGAAACAAAATACCTGTATATGTTATGTGACTTGGAACAGAAGCTCCATAGAGAAAGAACAGGTATTACTCATACGTCTCACAAGAGGTGATAGTATAATAAACTGCAAACCCATGATCAGAAGTCGGTAAGACTCAACTGAGACAAAAATCAAATGCTCCATGCAAATCAAATAAAAATATATATATTCAGGTATAATTACAGGCACAGTAGATTTTCCACTGTTAAATTTCACATCTAGCTTTAAAAACAACAAAATATGCAAAATATAAGCATGCACCGCCTCATATCAGCTCCGCTGTTCAATTAGATTGTGGTTGATCTTATATATCTCAGTGTCACTTTTCCATATTTATCTTGTATTCCTAGATTATTTTAACATCCAAAAATGTTTTGGTCTGTCTTGAATTTTCTAAGAAACCTGAGATCTCTTTGATAGAGAATTTGCTACCGTCTGAGTAAAGAGATTTCAGCTCACCACAGTCCCAAATGGCCATCCCTTTATTTGTGTGCTCTAGATCTAGAAGAGTGGGGAAACACCATCATTGCATTTACTCTGTTCAGCCACATCAGAATTTTTTATTATTCAATGAGATCTTCTCCCATTCTTCTAAACTTGATTGGTAATGTCCAATCTTCTTATTCTCTCCACACAAAATAATCTCTCCCCACCCTGAAATTAATATACTAAACCTCACTACAATCCCACAATCATAACCATACACCTTGAGACTTGTCAACAATAGCTCATCAACAGGACCTCTCATAACTGCAGTAAAATGTCATTAGTGGTTGAGGAGGTGCGGCGACAGGAGAAGGCCGCAAGAAGTGCAAAGGCGGTCTCTCTTGCCAAACAGGGGCAATGGATGCAGTGGGAAGATGTGGAGCGGAGGAAGATCAGCTGGAAAGAACTATGGGAAATGGAATCAAGCAAGATCAGCTACATCATCAGAGCGACATACGACGTGCTTCCATCACCAAAGAACCTCCATCAGTGGTACGGCGAGGATCCAACCTGTGCCCTCTAACCCTCAAACACATCATGGTAGGCTACAAGACCAGCCTCACGCAAAGGAGATACACGTGGCGGCATAATTAGGTACTTAAAAGCCTGGCAACAGCCCTTGAGAACAGACGGTGTGCGACCAACTCCTTGCCTCCGAGAGCAAGCAACCCCCCCCCCCCCCCCCCACTTAAGGGCAACAAACTTTGTCCGAGAAGGACAGAAAGCACCTAGACATTCTTCCACCAGATCAGAAGAAGCAGACCTATGCAGGGCCCGTGACTGGAGGATGCTGGCAGACATCGGCCGACAACTAATCTTTCCACCTGAAATTGCTTCAACCAACCTCAGGCCAGACTTGGTGTTCTGGTCCCCTTCACAGAAGACTGCTTATATCATAGAGCTCACAGTTCCATGGGAGAACTCTGTTGAGGAGGCCTATGAGCGTAAGAAGCTGCACTACGCAGAGCCTGCAGCAGAGGCAATGCAGCGTGGCTGGAACACCAAAGTCTATCCAGTTGAAGTGGGATGCAGAGGATTTGTCGCGTTATCAACCATCAGACTGCTGAAGGAGCTTGGAATCCACGGTGAGGCTCTGCGGAAGACCATAAGATCACTCACAGACGCGGCTGAAAGAAGCAGCCGTTGGATTTGGCTCAAGCGGAAAGACCCATGCTGGGCCCCAAGTACGTCATGGTGAATTTTTGGGGCAGTTTGACACGGGACACGCGCTGAGGGCTGATCATCCTGCAGCGGGCCGCCCTTGTGGAGGGTGTATAGTGTTAAAAGGCCGAAACATCCAGTGATGCAAGGGTACACTACTGATGATGTGTCCTGTGCCCAACTGTCCTGAAGGTTACCCAGGCCAAGATATACGTATATGTATCCCCCCCCCCCCCCCCTCCGATGTTGAGCGTCTACCACTCTCAACAATCAATGAATGTCGTGAAATGCTCCCCACCTACTAGCACAAGGGACTTCTTAACATCTTGTCCTGTGTACTTGATTCCACACAACAATCCCACAATCATAACCATACACCTTGAGACTTAGCAACAATAGCTCATCAACAGGACCTCTCATAACTGCAGTGAAATGTCATTAGATTTGTATGCAAATCTTCTTATATTGAAAGCCATTCAACTATTTGCCATCCTAATAACTCTGTTGAAACTCGCATGTTAGCTTTGTCACCATTTAAAAATTAATCTGCTTGTCCTTTTTATGCCTATTGTAGCGACACCAAACGTGGTGAATAAACAGTTGCTTTATCCAGGTGTTACATGCAAGTTTGGTCCACTAATATAATTGTCATTGCTGCCATAGCTGAGCGAGGGTGTTGTCTCGAGCTCAGCTACCTGTCGACTCCCTGATCTCAAAGTGAGATATCCTTATGTAGAGGGACACTCCCCTTAATCCATGACGTCACGTGGCAGCTCTTGTAACCACTGACGAGGATTCGACCATAAGTGGTCTGTCTATCAGCTGACGCCACAGGAGCCCTCCCCCCCCAGAACCAGAGGAAGGAATAGAACGCGCTAACCTTCTACAAGAAGGTGTGCCAGCATGGTCGAGGGCGGCTCCTGCTGCGAGTCGGAGGTGACTGGTGGGGGAACGACGGCTGGTGGGGGAGCGGTGGCAGCCGCTGCCTCTCAGCCCGGTGGTCGGCTCCGGGTGGGTCATGCGGGAGAGCTTGGCAGCCATCGCACAAGGCCCGGACCGCGCCCCTTAACCCGGGCGGCCTGTCGGGAGAAATCCAAAATCCCAAATTTGGAACGTCGGGGATCACCAACGTAGCGACACCAAAGGTGGTGAATAAACACTGGGTTTATTCAGGTGTTACATGCAAGTTTGGGCCACTAACATAAATGTAATTGCTGCTGCAGCTGAGCGAGGGTATTGTGTCGAGCTCAGCTACCTGTCGACTCCCTGATCTCAAAGTGAGATATCCTTATGTAGCAGGACATTCTCCTTAACCCATGACAACTCCAGGACTGTTTGGAGTCTGTAGACTGGGCAATGTTCAGGGACTCAGCAACGGACCTGAATGAATACGACACAGTCGCTAAAGACTTCATAAAGAAATGTGTGGAGGACTGCATCCCAACAAAAGCCTTCTGAGTGTTTCCTAACCAGAAGCCTTGGATGAACCATGCGATCCGCATTCTTCTGAAGACCAGATCGCTTCCATTCAGGTCTGGAGATACAGAGGTCTACAAGAAGTCCAGACACGACCTTGGTGAGGCCATCAAAAAGGCCAAAAGGGACATCCGCTCCAAGCTGGAGGATGAGATGGATGTTCGGCAGCTGTGGCGGGGCTTGAATGCAATCACCTCCTATAAGGCGAAATCAGGAGGCAGCTCAAATGTCAGCGAAACATCACTCCCTGATGAGCTCAATGCGTTTTACGCACGCTTTGATAGGGAGAACACTGATGTACCTTCCCGAGCCCCCATTCGCCGTGTTGGTATTTCGGTCACAGTCACAGAGGCCGACATCAGAAGATCCTTCAGAGGGGTGAACCTGGTCCTGATGGTATAACCGGGATTGTTTTAAAAACCTGTGCGGACCAACTGGCCGGAGTTTTTACGGACATTTTCAATCTCTCGCTTCTGAGGTCTGAGGTTCCCACCTGCTTTAAAAGGGCATCGAGAATACCAGTGCCCAAGAAGAGCAAGGTGACATGCCTCAATGACTATCGACCTGTGGCACTAACGTCTGTGGTGACGAAGTGCTTTGAGAGGCTGATCATGGCACAAATCAACTCATACCTTGACAAAAACCTGGACCGACTACAGTTCGCTTACCGCCACAACAGATCAATGGTGGATGCGATCTCACTGGCCCTCCACTCCGCTCTGGACCACTTGGACAACAAATCTCATATGTCAGGCTGTTATTCATTGCCTACAGCTCGGCATTTAATACCATCATCCCCTCCAAGCTGGTTACCAAGCTCTCAGATCTGGGTCTTTGCGCATCCCTCTGCAATTGGATCCTCGACTTCCTCATTCACAGACCACAGTCTGTCCGTATTGGTGGAAATGTGTCATCCTCAATAACAATCAGCACGGGAGCACCTCAAGGCTGCGTGCTCAGCCCCCTGCTGAACTCACTCTATACTCATGACTGCGTAGCCGAACATAGTGCGAACTCCATCATCAAGTTCGCCGACGACACCACTGTTGTGGGACGAATCACTGATGGGGACGAGTCAGAGTATAGAAGTGAGATCGACCGATTGACCAAATGGTGCCAGCACAATAACCTGGCTCTCAACACCAGCAAAACCAAGGAACTGATTGTGGACTTTGGAAGGGGTAGGATGGGGACCCACAGTCCCATTTATATCTACGGGTCGATGGCGGAAAGGGTCAAGAATTTCAAATTCCTGGGCGTGCATATTTCCGAAGATCTCTCCTGGTCCCAGAACACTGATGCAATCATAAAGAAACTCTCTTGACTTGATATACACTAATTTAATCGTAAACTAAAAGAAAAAGCTTCACTTTTCGTTTTTACCAGAATTCAGTTCTAATGTCTTGTTTTGATGATACTGACATATGCTCAAATCACTCACAAACAATAATAATTTTCATAAAATAGTAGATACAAAATCTGCACAGCTATTAGAACTGAAGTTCTTTAGTATCAGATTAGCCTTGTGCACAAATCAAAGCATTAATTTGTCAACGCTGTCAAAGATTTCATTCAACAAAGAAACACCACATCTGCAACTTCAATTCCAAATGATTTGATTACCAATAAACAGGGATACTTAAGTTCCTACACCAAATTTAGTTTTCACATTTAAGATACAAATGTGCCCTCCAGGAGAATTTACTTCCAAATAGCATTACCACAGGTTTCAAAACATTAGAAAATAAACCTCACAGGATGATAAAACTTGAAACATTACAACTTATTTCACTAATTCTGAATTGACCTTTCACAAACATTGCTTTTGTGCAACAACATGAATCCAGTAAGTACCCCACTGTTTTCAGTAATGTCATTATCTGTTAGCTTTTTTGGTAAAGTTTCGACATTCTTTTTAAGGAAGAGATTAATTAGTCTTTCTGCTTTAAGCAGATTTGCATGGGGGGAAAAAATTATGTAACCTTTTCAAGGATTATAAAATCTGAAATATAATTATTCAACATGTATCTTGAAACAAGTATGAATCATGGTTTTGTACAAATTTATTCTAAACAAGAATATTTAATCTAGCTATTGGTCTAATCACTTGCAATCTTTCATTAAACTCACAAGATATTTATAGAAAAGTTTCCATGAAAAAATACTGCAAGTGACAAAAACCTACAAATGATAAATCTTTAGTTTAGCAAATGGAAAATATAATCAAAAGCAAAATACTGCAAATGGTTGAAACCTAATATAGAAAACAAAACTAAAGAAAACACAACAGAATGATCAGCATTGGTGGGAGAAGGATCCGAGTAAAGGTATCAACATTCCAATATGGTGTGTAGTTCTGGTCACCACATTCTTAGACGGATATGATCGTGCTGACCAGAGTGAAGAGGAAATTCACCATGATGTTGCCTGAATTGGAGGACTACAGTTATGGTGAGGGATTAGATAGGCTAGGCTTGTTTACCGCGGAATAATGGAGCTGAGTCGGGACCTGTTGGAAGTAAATAAGATTACGAGAGGCATGGATACGGTAATTTAGACAAAATAGTTTTCACACACCAGGGGTATCAAAAACAAAAGGCATCATGTTAAGGTGAGAAGGAGTTTTCTCAAAAGGGATTCAAGGGCAAATTGTATTTTTACACGGAAAATATTTGATAAGTGGAATGGACTGCCAGAGGAAGTGGCGGAATCAGAAATAATCATTATTTTTTAAGAGGAAATACACAAGGCATAGCAGAATATGATCCTAATGAGGACAAATAGGATCAGTGAAGATGGCAAAAAGGTCCGCATGGATGTGGTGGACCGAAGAGCCTATCTCTGTGTTGTACAACTCGATGACCGTAGAAATGCAACAATAAAAACTGCAAACCATCCTGACTCACCTGAGAAATTTTCTTTTCTTTTTGGCAGAATCTTCTGGGGTTTTTAATATCTTTGTCTTTTGCTTCTCAGGTGTCTGCAGAAATGCTTGTGCACATTTCAACCAATCGCTTGCTGACCTGACAGAGTGCCGGTCACGTCCAGACTCATAAGCAGATAAGTTGGGTTGTGTAGAAGTGAATGGAGTGGACATTTCAGCTTGGTCCTGTTCGGTTGTGCTTTCATTATCAGATGAAAATTCTAAAATATCTTCTGCTACCTAGAATGTGAGAGATCCATGTTATTTACACATGATTGTGTTTTAAATTTAGTTTAGTTTAGAGAAACACTGTGAAAACAGGCACTTCGGCCAGTGAGTCTTGCGCCAACCAACGATTACCCCAACACTAGTTATATCCTACACACCAGAGACAATTTACAGAATCTAATCGTGTATAGTCTTTTTCGCTGACTGGATAGCACGCAACAAAAAGCTTTTCACTGTACCTCGGTACGTGACAATAAACAAAACAAAACTAAAATTAAACTAAAAAGTTATTGAAATGTTGGAGTAAACCAGGGCACCCAGAGAAAACCTGCACAATGTCATCATGGTGATGAAGAAAATAATCAGATTGATGAAAAGTACCATTTGTATTAATACCATAACTTTCTTTTTCAAAATAAAAGGAAAAATCTTCCCAGAGCTGAGTTATATTCAGGGTCACCTTAACACTGCACATCTAATCACCCCATACCTACTCCATCCCTCAACCAATTATGAAACATTCACCATAAGTTGAACACTTATTTTCATTTATTTTCCATATCTTTGACATCCTAGTATGGCAACTGCTCTGCTTTTGACCACATGAATTGGCAAAGAATGGTGAACGCTGCCGTCCATCACTTCCTTCCATTTAGTCTATCTTCATGTACATTGCATCAGGAAGGCTGAAAGTGTCAAGGATGCCTGCCCTGCCACCCTGACTATTCACGTTTCTCAATTCTACCTTCTGGAAAAAGATACTAGGAGCTTGAAAGCCCAGGCCTCCAAACTTAAGAACAGCTTCTTCCCCATGGCTATCAAACTCCTGAACCAACCAACTATTTTACATCCCCATCCATGATGTGCTGCCACAGATTCTTCCCCTTAAGTCTACTTCATTCGCTTAGTCCAATATTGCCCTTTTTTTTGCACTATTACAGACTGCACTATAATCTTGCTGTTTTGCATTTGTTGGTGTATTTATTGTAGTTTCTATCATTACCGTATACATTTGATTCTCTGAATTCCATGCAAACTAAGAATTTCATTGCTCCATGGTGTATATGACAATAAGCAAATCTGAAAATGAATATGAATAAGAATATATTTTATTTCTTGCCTTCTGGGATATCTGCAACTGTTTATGTCGTTATTTGCTGATGATTTTTAGCTTACAGCTGCCACTCTAGACAGGCTACTCAATGTAGAAGTATAATAAAAAATGGAAACGTAGGGGGTAAATAAATAGTAATATACACTTGAGACCCACTGCATTTTCTTAACATTCCACAGCACCATAAAACATGGCTCCAATAAGCGAGTTCGGTATTTCAATAAACACAAGGAATCATAGGATTTGTCAAAGATCATTCAGAATATAGAAAAAGCGAACATAGCACTGAATAAACTGTGAATACATTTTCAGTCCAAGTTTTCGTCTTCTTTGAATCTTGTATTGGTTATGGCAATCAGCCATAAATGAGGAAAGTAATAAGAAACGAGTTAACTTGATGTTTATGGTATATACCATACATTTTAATTTCGTTCACGAAACAAAGTCAATATAATTTTGTCGTTTTGAGATGTAACTCGACATAAGTACTATGCATATGTGTGACTACTTTTAAACATATACATGTAACTTAATTGCTAATGTACACTGAAACAATGGTTGATCAATTATTAAATTGAATGAAAGAAATTATGAGTTGTATGAACTTCTGTAATAATAAAATAATAATAAATACTTTCTTGATCCCCTCAGGGAAATTCAGATGTCCAAGAACGAACAACCAACAAACCCACACATTCAGATCGAAAGCAGACAAAAAATACATAAAATACAATATGGACAATACCTGAAAGCAATAATAAATACTTAAAAAGACCCAATAATTAACTATTAAAAATGCAAAGCATCCCCATACAGCCTAGAGGTCAGTATTACAAAATCTAATGGCTGCAGGGGTGAAAGATCTCCTGAACCGCTCCGTTCTACAGCGCAGGGAGAGGAGTTGGTTGTTGTTACGTGTGCTCTTTTGACCATCCAGAATTTCATGGAGGAGGTGCCCGGAGTTGTCGAGGATGACCTGCAACTTGCTCCTCAAACGCCTCTCAAGTCCGCTCTCCACCCCCCCCCCCCCCCCCCCCCACCAGCACTGAGCTAGCTCGTTTACCAGCTTGACCAACTTCTTGCTGTTTTTAGCACTGATGTTGTTGCCCCAGCATACAACAGCGTAGAAAATGTCTTTCAACCACAGTAGAGTAAAATAGTAAGATTAAACGAGAACTTACCAGTTCGAAGTTTGATCGTTATTTTATGAGGAGTAACGATGAGGGATTACGTGAAGAAGCCCCGCCTGGCGCTGGAACGGCATACTTCAAAGCAGCGGCATGAAAAACACAGAACATAATAGCCGGAGTAAGATAGTAAGGCTCAACATAGATTTAGAACTACCAGATGATCATTTATTTTATGAGGGTCGGGAGTGGAGGGCACGTAATCCCTCATCGTTACTCCTCATAAAATAACGATCAAACTTCGAACTGGTAAGTTCTCGTTTAATCTTACTATTTTACTTCGGAGTCACATGAGTGACTACGTGAAGATTTTGAAGCTTTCTGTGTTTTTCATTGTCGTAGACTCCTTCCATACGACACTCTGGCTCACACAACACAGTAATGAGCAAAATAACACATTTTTTCCCCCCAAACATTGCCTCAAGTTATGTGATAAATTATTTCACATTATAAAAGAATAAAAGTAATGCCCTTTCTATTGAAAGGCAAGTTTATCACAAAATATCAATTGATATATATAATTTGATGGTATGAACAAAGCAACAATTATAGAGAACGCAACACTCCATGTCCAATCGTGACACAATAACTGATTTCATTTAATTTAATATTTATTTTACACCCTCCTGTGGCCTTGCATCTTTGCTCGAGCGACTCATCCTGTGCCATTCCTGTGAATGTATCCACCTCCTTAACAGAGTAATTTTCCACATTTCAGTGTCTAGTTCCACTGAGTGTTATTCAATGTTTAACCATCTAGAATACATTTCTCTAGAACCATCAGTTTTACTGAACGTAATGTGGTTTTTTGCGTGTAATAAATAGTGCTGTCTCATTACCACAGAGACTCTTAGTTACTTTAACATATTTCATCAATGTTCACAAACACTCACAATGTAAGGCCGACAGGATATGCTTATATGTTTACCTTGGTTCCAGCTCTTCTTGGTCAGCTTTGTTTGGTAAATTCATAAACATATATGATAATGTAATCTGTATCCACATATAATTATAATGTAATATTTACAATATTTGCACTCTTATCTTGATACTAAAGTCATCAACATTATTACTTTCAATGTTAACTTTTTTGAATCATTGATAGAACTGGAGTCCATTGCCTAAGGCAATTCAGGACTATATTGATCTCCAGACTTATGTATTGCAATTTTGGACATTATATATACACATATACATATATATACTTATATTTATATCTACATATATCCCTTTTCATATCGGGATTTTACGAATGAACCTGATAACTTCTTGGTTAATATATTGTCCGTAAATAGGACGAAAACACTCTGAGCCCTATTATTGGCTCTATCAATTAGATACTCAGAAAAAATGCAATCCACAAGAACTCACATATATCTAATATGGCAAATAATTTTACTGTATACACAGACTTCCAATTTCTTGTAAAATATTGTTGTTTTTTATAACCTTTATACATAATTATTTTATTGTTATGTTGTTATATTAGTTAAACATTCATAGACTTATTTGACCATTAAACTATTGTAATGGTCTGATCAACCTGCAGATAGTCAATTCATATTTTCATATTATGGATGCCAACAATAATTACTGCAACTATGGATCATCACAAGTGGTTCATCCGTTTTAGACCACCAAAATGCGTCTGGCCGTGTTTTGCTATATTTTCATCAGACACTGCCCTATCAGACAAAAATGAGGAACATAAAACCCATATTTTCCTCATGTAATTGAGAGAAAAGCATCCACCTTTCCTGTTCTTGGTTTACCCACGAGAATATTTGAAAAATTGGTTATTTAATCTGTATACAACCAGATTAATGGCCCTGTCTCACTGTGCGAGTTGACCCACGAGGTACCCCGAGTGACAGACTCGTGGCTGTGCACGAGACTTCAAGTTTATGATCAAGTGTGTAACCGAGTTCCCACGGGTATGTCATTGCTGCGATGTTCCAAGTTCCTCTCCCGAGTTACCAAGTTCCTCTCCCGTTACTCTTGAGCCAACCGTGAATGAAGGTATGTTTTAATAAAGCAACAATGTTAAAATACATCTCCATCCTGTGGTTTTGAGTTATTTCAGCGCGGCGGCATCTATTGATATGACCTACAATGGGAAAATGCGCATCCTCCAGTAACCAAGCATTTCTTGTTGTTTTATGTTTTTAAATACTTTTTTGCAATGGATCTCTATTTTAAATAATTTTAAAAAAGGAAGCAGCTCGGGTGACTGACACATTGAGCGGCCGCCGGGACCCGACAGCAGACACACACACACACACACACACAGAGAGAGAGAGAGAGATACACACAGACAGCAGGACTGGCCGCCACTTCAGAGGAAGGAAGCAGCTCGGGTGACTTTGAGCGGCCGCCGGGACCCGACAGCAGACACACACACAGATACAAACAGATAGACAGAGAGGGAGAGAGAGAGACACACACACACACACATACACACACACACACACATAGAGAGAGAGATACACACAGACAGCAGCTGGCCACCACTTCAGAGGAAGGAAGCAGCTCGGGTGACTTTGAGCGGACCGCCGGGACCCGACAGCAGACACACACACAGATAGACAGAGAGGGAGAGAGAGAGAGAGACACACACACACACACACACACACACACACACACAGATACACACAGACAGCAGGACTGGCCACCACTTCAGAGGAAGGAAGCAGCTCGGGTGACTTTGAGCGGCCGCCGGGACCCGACAGCAGACACACACACAGATACACACAGATAGACAGAGAGGGAGAGAGAGACACACACACACACACACACACACACACACACACACATACACACAGACAGACAGAGACACACACACACACACACACACACACACACACACACACAGATACACACAGACAGCAGGACTGGCCGCCACTTCAGAGGAAGGAAGCAGCTCGGGTGACTGACTTTGAGCGGCCGCCGGGGACCTGACAGCAGACACACACACAGATACACACAGATACACACACACAAACACACACACACACACAGACACACACAGACACACACACAGACACACACACAGACACACACACACAGACACACACACAGACACACACACAGCACACACACAGCCACACACACAGCCACACACACACAGCACACACACACACACACACACACACACACACATGTGGCGTTTCTGCTCGGGACCCTTCTTCAGACAATCCAATGTCCCCATAATATATTCTTTAAATATTAAGTTTTCTGTTGAAAGTGTGGTGCCGTGGTTACGGGTTGTCGGAAGGAAGATGATGAGGTCTGGTACAAGTTGACTTTGTTTTCAGTAATCAGGCCTCCATGTTGGCCGATGCCTGGTTGATCGAGCGTTCATACAGTTGCGAGCGAGCGAGGTCCATATATAGGAGCAAGGAACGCGAAGCCTCTGAGGGTTCATTGTTCCCTGGTTTGGATTGCTCCCAGGAGAGCGGGCACAAAGAAAAATTTAGGCATTTTTCTGTGGAAGGGGGAGGGCAGTATAAAATCGAAAGCATTGTACAGCAGCACTCTCCCCAACACGAAACACAGCGCAGCGTAAACAATTAAACAGCTTCACTTTTAAAAGCAAAGACACACGTTAATTACACGGCCCCAAGAAATCGCCTCTCAATTGCTTCGGGGTTGGAATTGAAAATATATATAATATATATATAATATGTATATACATATTATACTACTTTGGTTCAGTCCCTTTCAGATTATAAAAAAGTTCCCCACGATAGACTCACGAGACACTATGGTAAACGCACGGGCCATTACGTTACTGCAACGAGTTTAAATGTTTCCATTTTTAACTTGAACAGTTAATTTGACTCGTGGAAAAAATCAAACATATTTGATTTTTTTCACGAGTTAACAAGTTTCCCGAGTACCTGCCGTTAGCGCCACGAGTGGACAAGTTGAACGCGCGAGTTCCGACGTTCCCGCTACGTGATCACCACGAGTGAAAACTCGGGGTCACTCGTGGGCCAACTCGCACAGTGAGACAGGGGTTTGATTGTAAGTAATCCATATTAATGACAATGTATTTTCCCCCCTTAATGTGTAGTCTGTGATAACATTGTCTCTTTCTTAGAGATAAACAGCTGGACTAAACATTTTAGAATATGCCACATCTGTTTACTCAGATAATCACATGATTATTATTTTACTTATCTTATGTGATTTAATATACGCCACATCCGTGGTATTGTACACCTTGTTATGACCTGGACACTTCCATAATAGAACAATCAATATTTAATCCATTAATTTCTATAATTATAATTCAATAATGAATACAAATGTTTGGAGAAATTTCTTAGGACAATTCATTTGCATTTACCTGGTATTATTGTCCATAGTCCCAACCAAAGAGACGTATCAATTATCTTTATAAGAATAGATAATATTTTTATCTTACCCAAATATTCACCAGAAACTGTCCATCATCTGTTAATACTTGCTTCAGCTTGCAACAGCTGCTAAGCATAATAGTTGAAGCAACTTTTGAACCCCTTTTTTTTTTTTTTTTAATCCATTACTTTAATAATGATAATGTATAATTTCGGTATTTGTATAAGCCTCTCACAAAGGCATACATATTCTTATAATCTTCTGTATTTCTTCTTTTTGGAGCTTTATTACTCTTACCTAGGCTCCTTTTCTAATGGAGGGACAAAGTATGTCAACAAACTATAAGACATATTTGTATCATGGAACAATTTTCCCCCTCTTATGGTGCTGAATTACTCCTAAATAGTAATTTATGAATATTTATGAATGCCTAAAACATAGGCTTTATGTGATGGGTCAAGTCTTTGCCTTTCAACAGACTTGTAATTGCAGCACTAATTTGCAGCTGACTCTCTAATTTAAATGTGATCAAGGTAACCATGACCATGTCCTCATTAGTGCAAGTGCTGATCTTATCAGTGCAATTGTTCTTCCAGTATTCTGTTTAACAGCCTTAAACTGGATTTAATCCTTTAGACAATGCTTTAACTTGCACTGCTTGACCCATTTTAATTAATTTCAAGCACCTGTAATATTTGATTAACACTTTGTTAATAACAACTGTATTTCATTGTTGAAGATGTTCCATTTTAATAAAATATTCTTACACTGTGACAAATGATGTTTTGTATGGTTTATACCATCACATCTGTACACTGAGGTAATTTATAATATATATATATATGTATATATTATATATATATATATATATATATATATATGTACGTACCCCTTGTTTATTGGAGTTACTTTTGGGTGCAAACCTAAAATCAAATTTTCACGTTTACTTATACAGGTGAACCAATCCTTTTTAATTTTTTGTAGTCCTTAGTTATATTAAATTAATGATCATAATACACCTGTAATCCCCCACAATCGGAGATTTCATGAATTTATTTTGTAACAGTTGTTTGCACCTCTTCCACGTACTTCAGGTCTTCTTTTCCCAATTATATGGGTTCGGATAAGGCTATGTTTGATTATGTTTATTTATCATACTTCTGCCTTAGTTTTGATCCATTATCAAATCTTTATATTGGATCATAATTTTTCCCCCCAAAGTTTAAAGACCAATAGCCTGTTCTTTTGTAATCAATACTTTAAATAATCATAAGGCAGGTTTTATTCCATAATAATCAGGATTTTAACATAACCTGATTTGATCTGCAACTCTAGAGTGCAGATTTGGTCCCTAAATATTATTTTTTCCCAATGAGCTCCACAAACTGATGGCAATTATTTTTTCTTTAAATGTATTGGTTATTTTGCACAATATTTTATTTGTTTTCCATTGAATGGAAATGCCATGCACCAGTTTGAAATACTTTTAAAATCGGATTTCCTTATATCTCATCTAATTGAGACATGGATATCATAACCGGATTCACCGTTGATATCTTTATAACTTAAAAGTTTTATCATATTCTGCTGTTTCACTATAACAGCTTTGGTGAGGGCAAAACTTTTTTTTTTTTTTCTTTCATATTCATTTTTCATGGTCTCACTCATACATTCAGGTATCAAACCTAGTACACTTATATATATATATATATATATATATATATATATTTATTTTGTGCTGAAGTGTACTTAAAATAAAACATAAAAAGTTTTATTATTATTCTGCTGTTTTAATCATAACAGCTTTAGTGAGACCAATTAATTTTTGTTTTCCATGGTTATTTTCCATGGCCTCACTTCTTATTCAGTTGTTGTACTTTCACCTGTATATATTATATATATATATATTTTTTTTTTTCTGGTGGGTACTTCATGACCAGCCACCACTATCAGTGCATTTTTTTTAGGGTCAGTTTTCCATTTTATTTTTACTGCCCTTATTACTCCTGAGTTTTTCCTCAAGGAGACTACCTTCAAATCTCTGAGGTAGATATACCCACCATAAGTCATCATATATATTAATATATGAAACCCCTTTAGGGTAGGTTAGGGAATGTTTTGGGGCCTTTTAAACCTTTTTGGCTTGAATTCTTTATTTACTTTATTTTAGGATTTTTTAAAAAATTTTTTCCATTATTTTTTCAAGCCATAACCTTTTTTAGTCTGAAGGCCTTTTATTGAATTTTTTAAATTATGGCCTTTCTGACTTTATAAAATCCCCCCCCCCCCCCCCCCCCCCCCCCCATGCCAAAAGTTTGTGGAGCGACTAAAAACCTTTCTAACGTAATTTTGACGGCCACCGGTTTCGGAACCGGCTCCGTAATCTTCCGTTCCGATCGCTCCCCTTAGGACGTTCTTTTTTAAAACTCCGTTGTTTTTCAACTTATTTTTTACTTTTAAATTAGTTTTAAATTCTGGTATTCAGTACCAGCCACGGAGTTTTTTAGACCCTGAAAGTGTTTTTCCCCTGCACTTACCTGCGGGCCCGTACCTACCGCTGTCGATGAGCTGCCTCTGCAGCTCTTGCTCTGCCGTCAGCGTCGACGTAATGCCGTTCCAGCGCCAGGCGGGGCTTCTTCACGTAGTCACTCACGTGACTCCGAAGTAAAATAGGTACAGCATGTCATTGCGCACAATGAAGGATCTGAGCCTTCTGCGGGAAAAGAGTCTGCCCTGTCCTTTTTTGTAGAGGGCATCGGTGTTGACTGACCAGTCCAGTTTGTTATCAAGGTGCACCCCCAGATATTTATATGTCTGCACTACCTCAATGTCCACCCCTGCAGTGTTAACCGGCTGAAGGGGGAGCTTGGACCTGCCAAAGTTAACAACCATCTCTTTGGTCTTCGTTGTATTCAGGATGAGACAGTTCTCTTTACTCCAGACACAGAAAGCACTGGTCAAGTCCATGTATTCCTCCTCATGTCCATTCCTTACACATGCCACAATCACTGTGTCATCTGAATATTTCTATATGTGGCATGTGTCAGACTTATATTTGAAGTCTGCAGTATACAGGGTGAAGAGGAACGGGGCCAAAACCCCTGTGGGACTCCAACATTGCACACCACTGTCCTGGAAACACAGTCCCCCAGCTTAACAAACTGTGGTTGACCCGTCAGGTAGTTGTATATCCAGGAGATAAAGGTGGAATCCACCCCCAACTTCTCAAGCTTGTCTTTCAAAATTAGGGGTTGGATGGTGTTGAATGTACTTGAAAAATTGAAGAACATAATCCTCATGTAGCCACCCAGTTCGTCCAAAAAGGAGTAAATCCGGTGCAACATGTATAGGACTGCATCACCACACACCAATGTTCTCCTGATACGCAAACTGTAGTGGGTGGAGTGCGTGCAGGGGTTGTGGTCTCAGGAGATGAATAAGTAGCCACTCCATTGTCTTCATGATATGAGATGTAAAGGCCACCGGTCTGTAGTCGTTGATCTCGGTCGGCCGCCCTACTTTGTGAACCGGCACAAGACATGATGTTTTTCACAGACCTGGTACCCTCCCCGACTGGAGGCTCAGGTTGGAAATGGTCTGGAGAGGCTCCGCCAGCTGAGCTGTACAGTCTTTCAGTAGCCTGGGGCAAACACCATCAGGGCTGCCTTGTGGAGGTAATGGTTGGGGGTGCTGCCTTGTGGAGGTGATGGTGATGATGGTGGGGGAGAGGCTGCACCTGCAGAGGTGGGAGGGGATACCAGATCAAACCTGTTATAGAACAGGTTAAACTCATTGGCCTTGTCCACATCTCCTGACGGCTGGCTTCTCTTCTCCTTGAAGCCAGTGATGGTCTTCATTCCTCGCCACACCTCTTTGATGCTGTTGTGTTACAGTTTCCCCCCCAGCTTCCTTTTATAGTCCTCAGCTTCAAGCTCCTTTTCAGGTCATGCTGTACCCTCTTGATCTTTTCCCGGTCACCAACCTTGAAAGCCTCCTTTTTCTCGTTTAGGAGGCTCTTGATGTTACTTGTAATCCAAGGTTTGATGTTGGGAAAGCAACAAACAGTTCTTACTGGCACAATAACATCCCTGCAGAAATTGATGTCGTCCGTTATGCATCCAGCCATCCTGTCGATGTCCATACTGCTGTTGAATTCCTGTGGCTCCACCACTACGTCCCAGTCTGTGCATTGAAAGCAGGCCCTCAGTGATTCACTGGCCTCCAGTGTCCACTTTCTAAAAGACCGGGTGGTTGTAGGCTGCCTCAGTACACAGGGTTTGTAAGAAGGCCTTAGGTAAACCAGGTAGTGATCTGATTTGCCAAGCAGTGGAAAGGCTAAAACAATATAGGCCTCCTTGACATTGACACAGCACAAGTCCAGTGTCTTATTGTGCCTTGTGGGACAGTCAACATACTGAGAGAAGCCCGACAAGTGGGGGCTGATGTTCACATGATTGAAGTCCCCCGATATGGCAATGCGTACGTCCGGTGTCGGGTCTGTAATCTTGCGACAGTCTCTTGGATGATGTCACAAGTGACTACAGGCTCCACTCGAGGAGGAATATAAACAATAATGGCGACGATGTGGGAGAACTCCCTCAGTACATAATAAGGTCTCAATCCAACCGCAGGAGCGCAATATCCCGACAACAGATCTTATCTTTCACAGTTATGTGACTTGGATTACACCATCTATTGTTCACAAGCAGAGCAAGACCCCGACCTTTGATCTTCCCACATGCCTGGGTCTCTATCCGCTCATACCGTAGTGAAGCCGGGTAGATCCACACAGGAGTCCGGGATGTTGTCCGTCAGCCACGTCTCGGTAAAATAAATGAGACTGCACTCACGGTAGACCTGCTGGTTCTTCATGAGGGCCTCCAATTCCTCACACTTGTTAGGGAATGAGTTAACATTCCCCATAAGGATCGATGGCAGAAACGGCTTGCATCTCCACCTCCAGGCCCTTAGCCTGGCACCGGCATGGCAACCACGGAACGACCTCTTCACCTCAGACGGAATAGGGTGTTTTATTCCATAAGCTGTCCATCGCCGCATAAGGAGTTAGTCCCTCCTATACACGACTCTACACATACTATGTAAAATACTACCCAACAACAACAACCAACGCACAAAGACACACTAAAACACTAAACAAGACTCGGAGCTACAAGGACTTGCTGCCTCTCAGTTCGGCGCATGCTCAACAGTTACTGATTGAGTTTTGGATGTCAGTTCACGTCAGATCTGGTTGAACGTAAAGTTGAACCTGATCAAAATGATCTGCAAGTGCAACAACATCTCATTTACATGCTTTTTCCTTCCCTTCCCAATATTGCATTTTCATTGCTTTATGCTTCACATACTCGCATAGGTTGTCTAAGTCTTCCTTCGAAGAAAGCCCTGTCAATCCTCTCACATTTCGGTCGGTGTTGATATTGCTACATAAACGCTTTTTAGCTGCAACATTCTTCAGTTGTAGTTTCAATTCTTCCACCTTTCCTTCCAACATTTCAACTTTGTCAGTTTGGTATGTCCTTCTGTTTTTGGATGCATCCCGTGCAATTACAGTTCTCTTGACAGCTGCATTTGTTCACACAAGCATGATCTGCAGCAAAAGTCCATAGATGCTTGTTGTATGGTCAATCGTCAACATGTTGGTCAACATTGGTTTGTGTTGATGTCACTGACTTTCTTCTTTTATTTGAAGGTTTTCCATCTCTGCGAGGGAGTGTAGGTGGGGACTTTGGAGAGTTCGATAACAAATAACCAAGATTCAGGACCCAGTCTGGATTGAGTGTTGTTGGCTCGCCTTCCACAAACTGCTTAGAGCACACACGGCTATTGCCTTTGTGGTCAGGCTGCCAATTCTTGCCTTCCTCGTCCTTTCGGTTGACCAGTTTGGACCAATGCAACGGGGCTGCTCCTTCCCTCTTCTCTGTCGGAAATGGGTAGTGTCTGAAGGGAGGTGGGCAGAAACAGTTTCCCGTTGCAAATTTACAGTTGTGGCTGTCACCCACATTCTGCATCCACTTATTCAGGTGATACATGCTGTTCTCACAGCCCAAAATTGTACAAATGTGCATGGCTTTGCCCAGTAACATATACAACAAAATAAATAACAAGGTCAATCATATGTTAATTCAAACAGGGTCCTGTAAGCATGTCCATTACATACCGGTACAAGTTACAATGCAAAAGAAAATGGTGAAAGTATATTGAACTAATTTATACAATCACAAAATTATAACAGAAAATTAGAATGTCAAATACTGATTAAAATTATCCAATGCTATGGGAATCAGAAGAGACATGATTAGTCAAGAGACTCGTGACTAAGTTTTGTACTACACAACTTTACTTACACATGTACATGCAGAATTCATTCTGAAGTCTATTGATAGTTATAAAAATCATACATTTAATTTCATTCTCCCCCCCCTCCAAAACAAAAACAATAAAAAATGCGTGTTATTCATCGTCACAATCTCGCTCACTCACCGAGGCATAAAGAAACAAAACCAACAAACTCATCATAGCTTTGTACAAATGTACCATAAATACAGCTAGTTAATAGTTTTGAAAGCAGTATTTTCGAACCTTGAAGAAGCAAAACTAGACAATACAGATGAAACGCAGGTCTGTACACACACAGCAGCTCAGCTGGCGAGAATGTTTATCCCAAATGACCTATGCACGCGCAGTTGAAATACCGAACTCGCTTATTATACGCATTTTTGCTTATGGTAGGAGTGCACCCTGGGGGTCCATCAACTCCAGACCACATGAAGTCACATGGCACTAACACAAACATAGCAAAGAAACCCTCCTGATCATCACCGTCTGATAAAGAGTTCAAACTCAAAACGCCGCCTGTCTATTCTCTCCACCGAAGCTGCCTGGCTGCTGTGTTCCTCCAGCAGTTTGTGTGTTTTGCTCAAGATTCCAGCATCTGCAGTTTCTCGTGTCTCCTGATCATCATCTTTTAGCTTTGTGGCTCGAAGAACAAGGCAGAGATTGGGTAGAAAATGAGCTTCACGAAAGGATGGTGGAAGATAGTTTTTCAGACTAGAGGCCCATGACTAGAGGTGTGCCTTAGATTGGTGCTAAGCCCATTGCTATTTGCGGTACATATATCAATGATTTAGATGAGAATGAACAAGACATGATTTGTAAGTTTGCAGATGACAGTAAAGTGGGTGGTATCAGAGTGTAGATGGTTATCAAAAATTACAGCAGGATTTTAATCAGCTGGGCAAGTGGGATGAGAAGTGGTTAACGGAATTCAATACAGATAAATGTGAGGAGTTGCATTTTGGGGAATCGAACCAAGACAGGACCTTCACAGAGAATGGCGGGGCCCTGGGTCGTACTGAGGAGCAGAGGGATCTAGTGGTCCAGGTACATAGTTCTACAGTTCCATGAAAGTAAAAGTGATCAGTTATGGTCACCCTGCTGTAGGAAGAATGCTGTTAAGCTGGAAAGAGTGCAGAGAAGATTCGGATGTGGCCAGAACTTGAACCTGAGGGGCACCTTTTCACACAGAGGGTAGTGGATATATGGAATGTGCTGCCAGTGGAGGTAGTTGGGGCAGGCACTATAACAATATCTAAGACATTTGGACAGGTACATGGATAAAGGGATATGGCCCAAATGCGGGCAGGTAGAACTAGCGTAGATGGAGCATCATGGTTGGCATGGGCCAAAGGGCCTATTTCGATGCTATATGACTATGACTGTTTGGTTATCTTGTGTTATCCTGCGATATTGGTTAAAAATACACAAGGGTCAACTGGCCGCAAATAGTCTACAATACCAAAAAGCTCTCATTACACTGAATGAGGTGCTTTTCACTAAGTCAGACTGTGTGCCTTGTGGACAAACAACTTTGCAATTGGAAACTTGAGGTACCAGATCAGCAACAATGAGAAGTTATTTTGACTTTTGTTTCGTGTCAGAAAGGAGAAAACGTTCAGTTTATTTTCTTGTGACAGGATCTCCAAATTGCTTTCAGCATACTTAACACTATTTAAAGACTAAAGTAAGGTCACAGAACAAACTACAGCACAAGAAAGTTCAAATTGTGTGCTTTTAGAATAAAAAATTTCAGATAATTAATAACTTTATTATCATGGGTTTGAGCCATGGGTTGAGCCATGGGTTTTTTAAAGTTGTAATTTTCCATCAGCTGAGAGGAACCCAAAGCATCTGTGACCACCATATTCTTTGTGGGCTGGCTAGTCACCGAATAAGAAACCATCTGCAAAGTAACTCCAGTTCATTGTTCAAAAATGGCAAGCAATATCTCCCTTTGGGAAACATCACAGCTAACGTTACATTGGCATGAAAGACTCAACAGCATTCAATATCTGTACATAGGAAGATCAAGGTGAATTTGTTTTATCAACTCATGGCAACTCATGGCAATCCAAAGAGGAAGAAAGATTCCAAGGGGAGTAAGGGACAACCGTGGCTGACAAGGGAAGTCAAGGACAGTATAAAAATAAAAGAGAAGTAAAACATAGCAAAAATTAGCGGGAAGCCAGAAGATTGGGAAACTTTTAAAGAGCAACAGAAGATAACTAAAACGGCAATACGGGGAGAAAAGATGAGGTCCGATGGTAAGCTGGCAAAGAATATAAAGGAGGATATTATAAGCTTCTTTAGGTATGTGAAGAGGAAAAAATTAGTTGACCAAAATTGGACCCTTGAAGACTGATACAGGTGAATTTATTATGGGGAACAAGGAAATGGCAGACAAGTTGAACAGGTACTTTGGATTTGTCTTCACTAAGGAAGACATAAACAATCTCCCTAATGTACTAGTGGCCGGAGGATCTAGGGTGATGGTGGAACTGAAGGAAATTCACATTAGACAGGAAATGATGTTGGGTAGACTGATGGGACTGAAGGCTGATAAATACCCAGGGCCCGATGGTCTGCATCCTAGGGTACTTAAGGTAGTGGCTCCAGAAATCGTGGACGCATTGCTGATAATTTTCCAATGTTCTATAGATTCAGGATCAGTTCCTGTGGATTGGAGGGTAGCTAATGTTATCCCACTTTTTAAGAAAGGTGGGGAGAGAAAACTGTGAATTATAGACCAGTTAGCCCGACATCGGTAGTGGGGAAGATGCTGGAGATGAAATAGCGGCACATTTGAATAGCAGTAACAGGATCGGTCCGAGTCAGCATGGATTTACCATGGGGAAATCATGCTTGACTAATCTTCTGGAATTTCTAGGAAATGGACAAGGGAGAGCCAGTGGATGTAGTGTACCTGGACTTTCAGAAAGCATTTGATAAGGTCCCAAATAGGAGATTAAAATTAGAGCACATGGTATTGGGGGTAGGGTAATGCCATGGATAGAAAATTGGTTGGCAGACAGGAAACAAAGATTAACGAGCCCGTTTCAGAATGGCAGGCAGAGACTAGTGTGGTACCGCAATGCTCGGTGCTGGGAACGCAGCTATTTACAATATACATTAATGATTTAGATGAAGGAATTAAAAGTAACATTAGCAAATTTGCAGATGACACAAAGCTGGGTGACAGTGTGAACTATGAAGAGGATGCAGGGTGACTGGGACACGTTGGGTGAGTGGGCAGATGCATGGCAGATGCAGTTTAATATGGGTAATGTGAGGTTATCCACTTTGGTGGCAAAAACAGGAAGGTAGATTATTATCTGAATGGTGTCAAGTTGGGAAAAGGGGAATTACAACGAGATCTGGGGGTCCTTGTTCATCAGTCACTGAAAGTAAGTATGCAGGTACAGCAGGCAGTGAAGAAAGCTAATGGTATATTGGCCTTCAGAGGAGTTGAGTATAAGAGAAAAGATGTCCTTCTACAGTTGTACAGGAGCCTAGTGAGACCACACCTATTGTGTGCAGTTTTAGTCACCAAATTTAAGGAATTTCAAAATTTCTAAAATATCTTCTGCTACATAGAATGTGAGAGATCTATGCTATTTACACATGATTATGTTTTAAATTTAGTTTAGCTTTTCTTAGAGAAACACTGTGGAAACAGGCCCTTCGGTCCACTGAGTGCGCTGACCAACGATTACCCCTGCACTTCTATCCTACACCCTAGAGACAATTTACAGAATCTAATTGTGTATTAACCTTGTGAATCGACGCTGCACTCCCTCAATAGCAAGAATGCCCTTCCAAATTTCATATGTTAATAGAATGGAGTGACTAACTCTTTGAGTTACCATACAGCCATATGAATAAAAATAACACAATACTCGATAGAATTTAACATAAACATCCCCCCAATCAAAGTTTACCACTGTGAGGGAAGGCAATAAAAATCAGTCATCTTCCTCTTTGTTCACCCGTGGTTGGGGCCTCTGAGCCCTCCGAAGTCGCTGCTACAGTGGCCCAATGTTCAGACCCTCTCGCCGGGATGGAACGTCGGAACGGAAGAACACACTCAGCGGTCTGGAGTTTCTGAATCGGCCACTTCCTACCGGAGACCGCGGCTCCCAAGGTCCACAGGCCGAGCTGGGAGGAGATTCAATACTGGCGACCCTTGGCAAAGGATCCCAGGACTCCGCGATGTTGAAGTCAGCGCCGCCCACGGCTAGAAGCTCTGCAAACCACAGCTCCATGGTGTTATGGCCCTGTCTCACGGTGCGAGTCATCTCACGAGTGACCCCAAGTGAAAGAAAAAAAAAAGACTCGTGGTTATGTACGAGATTTCAAGTTTATGATCAAGTGTTTAACCGAGTTCCCACGGGTATGTCATTGCTGCGATGTTCCAAGTTCCTCTCCCGAGTTACCAAGTTCCTCTCCCGTTACTCTTGAGCCAACCGTGAATGAAGGTAAGTGTGTGAGGGTGTCCGGGTGCCGGCCGCAGCCGCTGTTCTTTCACATCAGTTGCACATCAGATTGTTGGGAGACGGAGCTCAGGGTTCGCTGCTTTGGTGCCCAGGCGTAAGTTGAGGTGGAGGGTGGTTGGGGGTGGGGGGTGACAGACAAGGCTCTTGGGTGCTGGGATCATTCTCTGCGGGATGGTCTTAGTGCGGGAGACATGCGGGAGACATGTGTAGGAGAGGTGTGCTGACTGCAGGCAGACATTTTGGTAGTGATTGCCCACCAGTCTCAAAAACTGCTGTGTCTCCCTGTCCCTATGATAGCAGGGGGCAATCAAGCAGCACAATAGCCCCCTCACCCTCCACGCCAACACAAAGGGCAACGATCCCAAGGCTTTAGGGGCAGAAACAGCGGGCAGGCGACAATCACCCGCCATAACGCGAGAGATATCATGCGCTATTGTAGGTCTCCTTTGCATGTCGGTGTTTCTGTATTTCTCCATCTCATTGTTGGCCCTATCTGTCACCAACCCCACCCCCACTCCTCTGCTTCCCGGCCATGTGGGTGACCCCTTCCCTCCCCTCTCCAGCTCCCCGCCCATTGCACCGGGCGCGGGGGCTTCGCACTGTCTTCACGTCGGCGACGATCCCAAGGCTTGAGACGGAAGGCAGACACAACAAGCTGGAGTAACAACGCGGGCCAGGTAACATGTCTGGAGAATGTGGATAGGTGACGTTTCGGATAAGGGCACGTCTTCTGAAGAAGGATCTCGACCCGAAAAGTCACCTATTCCTTCTCTCCAGAGTTGCTGCCTGATCCGCTGAGTTACTCCAGCTTTTTTGGGTCTATCGTTGAATGGGTGACGTTTCGGGTCGAGACCCTTCTTCGGACTGAAAATAAAACTTGCCTCACGTGAAGTGACTTGTAAATTAAAACATAAAATCAAGAAATGTTAAAGGTTGACTCATTTATGTGCTGCTATTCATTCACCTGGCCTATTGCTGTCCTCCCTCGTCTACCGTGAGCACTGGACAACTCACCGGGTGCAAACCTCCGCTGCATCCCGGACGGAAGGCGATGATCACCGGACTGACCGGCAAGTAGAGGCGGCGGGTCGGCCAAGCCCAGCTCCCCGCCACCGGGATAGATACCAACTACTGGAGTAAAATCAGCGGGATCTCTGGAGAAGTCTGAAGTAGGGTCTCGACCCGAAATCTCACCCATCCCATCTCTCCAGAGATGCTGCCTGTTCCTCGGAGTTACTCCAGCATTGTGTGTGTCTATCTTCGGTGTAAACCAGCATCTGCAGTTCCTTCCCAATCCCACACTCTCGGCCCCGGGGGGTGGATGGAGCATCACACGTGGACACATCCCACCCACCGCCCTAGACTTGCCCCTCCGGCAGGTCTTTAACCGCGAAGCCGTTCATTGAGGCAGAGTGACGAATACGAAGCCACGGGGCAGGCGCCTCAGTAATAAAGGACAAGTGGCAGATCATTGCAGAAAGGCCGAAGATGACACAAAATGCTGGAGTAACTCGGCGGGACAAGCCGCATCTCTGGAGAGAAGGAATGGGTGGCGTTTCGGGTAAGTCTGAAGAAGGGTCTCGACTCCATTTCTATCTTTGGTTCAGTCTTTACTCGAGCGAACAAACAGATTATAAGAAAGTTCCCACGGTAGACTCACGAGTCACTAAGGTAAACGCACGGGGCCATTACGTTATTACTACGAGTTTAAATGTTTCCATTTTTAACTTGAACAGTTAATTTGACTCGTGGAAAAAATCAAACATGTTTGATTTTTTTCGCGAGTTAACAAGTTTCCCGATTATCTGCCGTTAGCGCCACGAGTCGATAAGTTGCTCGTGCAAGTTCCGACGTTCCCGCTACGTGATCACCACGAGTGAAAACTCGGGGTCACTCGTGGGCAAACTCGCACCGTGAGACAGGGGTTTTAATCAGCAGGCCCAACACTCTGGAGCAATCCCATGTAAGAAATCATCCTGCTCCGCGATGGAATTCAGCGCTGCGTCCGCTGCTGAAGCTTTCCTTTCTCCGGCAGGAAAGGCCGCGCCAATCCAGTTGGTAGGTCGCGACGGGGAGGGCGAAGATGCGACTCGGAGAAAAGACGCATCTACGATCAGGTAGTGACTGGGAAACGGTTTCCCCCTTTCCCCCCCACCCCACACATAAAAAAAGACTAAGAAACCTTTAAAACAAAGTTTTAGATATACTAAAAATAACAAAAAAGGGTGAAAGGACGGACTGCTGGCGAGGCATCGCCACACTCGATGACGCCACCCAATGGAAAAGAGAATTGTGAGTCTGTGGAATTCTCTGCCTCAGAGGACGGTGAAGGCTGGCTCTCTGGATGCGTTCAAGTGAGAGCTAGACAGGGCTCTTAAAGATAGCGGAGTCAAGGGATATGGGGAGAAGGCAGGAACGGGGTACTGATTGTGGATGATCAGCCATGATCACATTGAATGGCAGTATTGGCTTGAAGGGCCGAATGGCCTACTCCTGCACCTATTGTCTATTGACACGCTAGAGGCAGGACATTTTTTTACAATGTTACGGGAATCCAGATCCAGGAGCCACAGGTTAAGAATAAGGGGTAGGCCATTTAGAACGGAGATGAGGTTTAACGTTTTCACCCAGAGATTTGTGAATCTGTGGAATTCTCTGCCTCAGAAGGCAGTGGAGGCCAATTCTCTGGATGCTTTCAAGAGAGTTAGATAGAGCTCTTAAAGATAGCGGAATCATATTGAATGGCGATGCTGGCTCGAAGGGCCAAATAACCTACTCTTGCACCTATTGTCTATTGTAATTTTAAGCAAAGAAACGCAGCAGTGCAATACTTCGAATTCAAAGTACATGACCATAACCACAGAAAGCTAAAACTAAGAATATTAGTAAAAAGCTTCCAAACAACAAAATTAGATGGCAGAGTGCCCAAGCATCTGAAAATTCAGAATTCTGACAAATAAAAACAAGCAGTTGTACAGATTAAAAACTGTGGTGGGGATATACCTGAACTTATTACTTTGATATTCTTCCACAGTCGAAAAAGGCCCTTTGCTCACCCATGGCTTTGCTGATTAATCTATATTAATCCCATTTAGTATTATTAATCTATCTCTTTGCAAATTTACTGTTCACCTAGATGCTTACTAAATACTGTCTGTACCTGTCTCACCATCTTCTCTGGCAGGTGCGTTCCAGATTTTAGGAGACTTTAGGAGAGCTCCCCCACCCCTCACCATCAACAACACCACAGCTGCATCTGTGAAGTCATGTAAGTTCCATGCAACCATTCATCTCCAGGGACCTTAAATTGGGGGCCACCATCGATTCCACTGCCAAAAAGGCCCAACATCGGATGTACTTAGTGCGGCAGCTGAGGAAACACAATCTGCCACAGGCAATGATGGTCCAGTTTTATACTGCCATCATTGTGTCTGTCCTCACCTTCTCCATCATTGTCTGGGTTGGCTCAGCCACCAAGCATGACATCCGGAGGCTGCAGCGCATCATTCAATCAGCTGAGAGGTTGTTGGCTGCAACCTTCCCCTATCGACGAACTGTGCACTGCAAGGGCCAGGAAGCGAGTAGGTAAGATCATCTCTGTCCCCTCTCACCCTGGCCACAAACTCTTTGAAGCACTTCCCTCTGGAAGGCATCTCCAGACTGTCAAAGGCTGCCACAGCCAGACATAAAAACAGCTTTTTTCAACGAGCAGTAGCTCTACTCAACAGCCAAAAGTCTATAGCCGCCTTTTGCTGTGGTATTTTATTTAATTCTTCACATATTTAAATTATGTTTTATTTTGAATTGTCTACTGTTTATCGTGTTGTTAAGCAAAACGCCAAGGCAAATTCCTTATATGTATACATACTTGGCTGAAAAAATTTATTCAATTCAATTCAAACAGCCTTGCCTGAAAACGTTCTTCCTTGGATCCCCTTTGACTCTCTTGCTCCTTACCCTAAACTCACATCCTCTAGTTTTGGATATCTCTGCAATGGGGTAATGTTTCCTACTATCTACCCAATCTATGTCTCACAATTTTGCATACTTCTATCACATTTCCCCTCATCCTCCTCTGCTTCAACTCAACAATACTAACGAATTCAGTCTCCACTCATAAATGAATTTTTCATCCCAGACAACATCTTGATGAATCCGTTTTGCACGCTATCTTGTGAAGTCACTGCCTTCCTATGACTGGAACTGTACAGAGCAAGCTAGCTGTATAATGTATAACAAACATTAAGTATTCCAGAATCATCCCTGTGATATATCATTACTGAAATCCATGCAGATCTTATCAATCACTGCCCTCAAAAATGTCATGTCATTATTTCATCCAAACACTCCCGTAGCAACCAGTTTTCCCTTCCCCAATTAGTAATCCTCCTCCCTCATCATGTTCTGATGAAGGGTCATTTGCCTTCACATAATAGGTCATGTGATAGGAGTTGAATTAGGCCATTCGGCCCATCAAGTCTACTCGGCCATTCAATCATGGATGATCTATCTCTCTCCTAACCCCGTTCTCCTGCCTTCTCCCCATAACCCCTTACACCCATACTAATCAGGAATCTATCTATCTCTGCCTTAAAATAATATCCATTGACGACCTCCACAGCCTTCTGTGGCAGATACAGCACCCTCCGACTAAAGAAATTCCATCTCATCTCCTTCTTAAAGGAACGTCCTTTAATTCTGAGGCTATGAGTCTGAGACTCTCTCACTAGTGAAAATGTCCTCTCCACATCTACTCTATCCAAGCCTTCCACTTTGGTAAGTTTCAATGAGGTTCCCCCTCATCCTTCTAATCTGCAGCGAGTATAGGCCCAAAGCCATCAAACTCTCGTCATATGTTAACCCACTCATTCCTGGGATAATTCTTGTACACCTCCTCTGGTAGAGGCAGTATATCCTTCCTCAGGTATGGCGGCCAGATTTGCTCACAATACTCCAAATGCGGCCTGACCAGCACCTTAGAGCCTCAGCATGACATCCCTGTTTTTTTATATTCTCGTCCTCTTGAAATAAATGCTAGCATTGCGTTTGCCTTCCTCACTACCGATTCGACTGGTAAATTAACATTTTAGGTATCCTGCACCTGCATTCCCAAGTCCCTTTGCACCACCGATTTCTGGATTCTCTCCCCATTAACAAAATAGTCTAAGCCTTTATTCCTACAACCAAAATGCATGACTCCACACTTTGCTACAATATATTCCATCTGCCACTTCTATGCCCACTCTCCTTCTGCAGAGTGTCTGCTTTCTCTACACGACCTGCCCCTCCACCTATTTTCGTATCATCTGCAACCTTGGTCCCAAAGCCTCAGTCCTTCCATCCAAATCATTAATATACAACGTGAAGAGTAGTGGCCCCCCTCTCCCAACCCCTGCTAGTCACTGGCAGCCAACCAGAAAATGCCCCTTTTATTGCCATTATTTGCCTTCTGCCATTCAGCCAACCTGCTATCCATGCTAGTATCTGCCTTTTCAAACCATGGGCTCTCATCTTCCTTAGCATCCTCACATGTGGAACATTATCAAATACTTTCTGAAAATCTAGGTAAACAACATCAACTGACTCTCCTTTGTCTATCCTGCTATTTACTTCTTCAAAGAATTCCAGCAGATTCATCAGGCAAGATCTCCCTTTCACAAAATCATGCTGAACATTTTATTATGAACATCTAAGTACTCCATAACCTCATCCTTTAATGGACTCTAAAATCTTACCGACCACAAAAGTCAGTCTGATAGTCAGTCTGAAACTGGCTGATAGTTTACACTATTCTGCTTTGCTCCCTTCATGTACCGTGGGGTAATATTGCCAATTTTCTATAATTTGGAACCACTCCTGACTCAAATGATTCCTGAAATATCACGATTAATGCCTCCACAATCTCCAAAGCCATCTCTTCCAGAACCTTAGGGTGCAGTCCATCCAGTCCAGGTAACATCCACCTTCAGCCCTTTCAGTTTCCCAAGCACCTTCTCCTTAGTAATAGCCACTCCACCAACTTCCACGCCCTGACTCTCTTGAATTTCAGAAACGTTGCTGGTGTCCACCACTGTGGAGACTGGTCGTTGGACGTTCTCCTCCGCCAGGATCAGATTCTCCGCTTTCCGTTTGGCGACATTTCCCGCGCCGGGCTGGGCCGCTTCCAGTCCCTCTGAAAATTGTATCTGGTTGGAATTATGTCATGCCGCATGACACAATTCTAGAGGCACCGCATGACGGCAGCCTCTGCCTACAGTCTGTTGTCTTTCTATCTTTTTTTATTTTTAGTTTGTTTAAAGTATGTCTTGGAGGATTTTATGTTAGTATTTTATGTGGGGGAGGGGGGTAGGGCAAGGGGGAAACCGTTTCCCAGTCACTTCCTGGCGAGGATGCGACTATTCTCCGCGGCGTGTCCTTACGGCCTACCAACTGGATTGGCACAGCCTTTCCTGCCGGGGACCAGACCAGAGTATCAGCAGCGGCGGCATAGCGCTGGATACATCGCGGAGCGGACGATGCCTTACCTGAGATCGCCGTTTGAAGCTCCGGAGTGTTGGGCCTGCTGCATCAACATTGCAGAGCTCCCCGCGCTGACCAACATCGCGGAGTCCTGGGACCCTTTGCCGAGGGCCGCCAGCATTGAATCTCCTCCCAGCTCGGCCTGTGGACTTCAGGAGCCGCGGACATCCGGTAGGAAGTGGCCGATTCGGTGGTCCAAGCCACTGAGGATGTTCTTCCGTTCCGACGTCGGAGTTCCGGCGAGAGGGCCTGAACATTGGGCCGCCCGTAGCAGCGACTGCGGGGGGCTCGGGAGGCCCCGACCACGGGTGAACATCAAAGAACAACAAAGAAGACGTTAACTGAACTTTGGTGCCTTCCCTCACAGTGGGAAACTTTGATACTGCTGTGTGGGGATGTTTATGTTATAGACTATCGTGTTCTGTGTTCTTATTTTTTTATTCGTATGGCTGTATGGTGAAAAAAGCATTTTGTTGTGTCTGTACTTGTACTCTGCACAATAAAAGTAAAGTTGAATCAAATCAATTCTCCGTCGGCCAGCCTCTGCTCCAGTAAAGACGTGATGGAAACCTCCGCTGTCCATCCAGAGCCTCCCTTAGTTCCATTAAAGACGCGATGGCGCAGGAAGGGGCGGACCGTCCCGTGGAGTGACAGGAGAAAAGACCAATCCACACTGCGCCGACTGGCAGCAGAGAAGATCGATCTGCGCACGTGCGGTTTTTAAGATTTTTAAACCTCGCTAACGTTTACAGTAGATCACCAATCGTAACGAAACTTGATGCACTCACAGCACAGGAGAACGGTAAGCTGGCGAAAAATCGTAGCGCTATCATGTACCGTTTTTGCGCAATAAAAAGACCCAGCAAACCGGAAGATAATAAGATCAGAGCTTTAGTTATGTATAGATAAGCACAATCAAGTTGGAAGGAGAGAATTTTATACAAATCTGAATAAATCACTGAAAATGTATTTGTGTTACAAAACTCTACAGGGAAATAATGTACAGAAAATATATTCAGCCTTAATGAACTCCTTCAAAAAGTAAGATAAATAGACAGATGTGTAATCAGTTCCACACATTCTAAAAATGATTGGTATTACTAAATTATGAGGAATGGGTAAATGAAGGAATGAAGAAAAATCTCTCATGGTAATACAGCACACCTTTATAAAAGTTGTAAGCAACCTACCAACTTAAAACAACTAAATTGGTTAGTTGAAAGAATGGATATCTCCTTCAGATCTTTCATGTATCATCAGCGGACAAGCCACTAGTATGCTGCCCTTACAATGTCCATACTGGAAATTAGATTCTGGGCAGGTATGGGGAGATGGGATCAAGTGCATCCCTGGACGAATTTCGAGCAGCAAAAATAAATAAAATCATGTGGGCAAAAAGGGGACAGCAGATAGCTCTGACGGATAAGATTAAGGATCATTCAAAGAGATTTTATGTACTTTAAGGGAAAAAGGGTAACCACAGAGAGAATGAGGCACCCAACAAATCAAAGCGGTCAACTCTGTGTGTAACCACAGGAGATGGCCAAGGTCCTGAATGAGTTTTTCTTCTCTGTTTTTCCCATGGACATGAGGACCGGGAAACGTGGGACAATCAATGGAAGTGCCTTGAGGGCAGTCGGTATGATGAACGAGGAGGTGCTGTATGTCCTACTGCAAATGAAGGTAGACAAATCTCTCAGGCCTGATATATCCAAGGACACTCTGAGAAAATTGTAAGTGTCCTGGCTGAGATTTATGAGTCATCATTAAGTACGGGTGAGGTGCCAGAAGACTGCAAATCAAAGATCCTATAGCGGAGCAAGATAGGTCACTCCTGCGAAATGCAATGGGCTGTTGTGTAGTATGCAACGGAGCGGAACATGGACATTTTTTTCTTCCATTTCAGTAACCGGCAGTGTAATCAATGTTGCGGGGGGGACAGTTTGTGTGCGTGATATAGGGCTAGATTCATAATTCTGTCAGTTCATAATTCTGTTAATTCTTGTTAAAGAATAAAATTTGACTCTGGTAATTTTCTTTTTTAAATCATTTCTTTTTAATGGCTCATAAGCTGTGTTTGAGTTGATTTTATAGTAACCGGAACCTACCCGACCCGACTCGCAATGTAATCAGCGTTGCGGGGGAACAGATAGTTTGTGTGTGTGGTATAGGGTTAGATTCATCATTCTGTTAATTCTTGTTAAAGAATAAAATGTTTATAAATTTTGATTCTGGTAATTTTCTTTCTTAATGTTTTTTAAATCATTTCTTTTTAAATGGCTCATATGCTGTGTTTGAGTTGATTTTGTTGAGTTGACACGCACTCTGTAATTCATTCGTCTAATCACACTGTTCACAACTGCAGTAATTGCAGGGGTTATCTAAATTAAGTATTTCACAAAATTAATTGTGTTTAAGCAAGATTTATTTCATACTAGACAAGGGACAACATTAAATAAAAACATTATAAACTTCCCCGCTGATCCCGGCCAAACTCCCCGCCGGGACAAAGCCTCAGCCCCGAGTCGGGCCGCTCCGCCGGAAAACCGCTTCAGACTCAGCTATGTAGCACTCTTCCAGGGATGGCCTGGAAACACGCAAGCACATACACAGACAAATATCAACTGTTGCTGAGAAACCATCAATATAGTGAGATGCCCTATGGTATGCATGAAACATGCTGCCTCATCAAATAAAGGGTTAGCAGCACCTGGTGGTAAAATTACTCAGTTGAAGGCAGAACATGCAAACTCCACATAGGTATAACTGGAAATTAGGATTGAATTTGGATTGCTGAAGCTGAAGTAGCAGCTCTACCAGCTGCAGCCCAAGCTTTGTCAGATTTGATAAATGAAGCCACAAGCATGTGTTCCTACCAAAATGAAAAACAGTTAATGGTATTGTATGGTAATCATGTTAAAGGCTGCCAACTGCTTGAAAGGAAAAGGGAGAGATGGATTACGTTTGTCACAGCTACTTTGTATAGAGTTAACTAATTTAAGTATTTTTAGCGTTGTGTTCACTTCATATCTTTAAGTAAAGACATGAATCATGAAATAACAGCCAAGGTTAACAATTTTTCATGTGTTAATTACATGTCTGTTGCATTTTCTGTTCAAGTGGCTTTACTGACTGATTTTTCGTAGGATGTGCACCAAGCATTTGTATAACTGCAGATATTGTTAATTTTGTTTGTTCGGTTTGTGCTTTGACTTTAAAGTGCATTTAAAGGTGACCTGCACTGCCTTTTAAAAGTTGACAGGAAATGACTCTGGGCTTGTGGTTAATCGCTCCCTGTCCTACATAACTTTTGCAGCGTGCTGGAATTTCCAGGTACAGTCACATGACATACTAGTAGAGGTTGGGGTAATTAAGCAGTTAAATAATCTTATAGCTGTGGTACTGGAGGAACATTTTAATGGATTTGTTTCACCAGATTATGCTCATATTTTGAAGTCTGCAACTGTATTCTTATTATCTTAATTTTACAAATGCTTTCTTGCTTTGACTCTTTTACCCAGTGGTATGTTTAAACACATTTTTGTTTGTTTGCCAAGAACATAGTGTTCCAGGGTGTCATTTAGTGACGTCTGTTACTGGTCTGGCGCCAAAGGAGAATGAAGTTCATTCTCCTACAATGCATATCGGCAGATTAGCTGAGGAGCTTAACTCTTCATGTGACTAAAAGGAAGGGCTTGGTAGTTACATTGATGAGATGTAGACTTTTGAGAGGGTTTTTTTTTCAAATAATTTGTTTACAAAAAAATCAAAAGTGTATAATGTAAAGTATTGAAATTAACATTTGAAGCAGACATGTTACTTTGGTTTAGTTTAGAGATACAGTGTGGAAATAAGCCCTTCGGCCCACCGATCAGCGATCACTGCACATTAACACTATCCTAACACAGTCGGGACAAGGACAGCATGGTGGCGCAGTGCTAGAGTAGCTTACAGAGCCGGGTTTGATCCTGACTACGGGTGCTTATTTGTACGAGTTTGTGCGTTCTGCCCGTGACATGAGTGGGTTTTCTTTGATTTCCTCCCACACTCCCACCCTATTTCTTCAGTTTCCCCCCCACACTCCAAAGACGTACAGGTTTGTTGGTTAACTGACATTCATAGAATAATTGGTTACTAGTGGTTGGATGAGTGGCAGAATCTGTGAGAGTTGATGGAGAATATGTTAAAGAAAAATTGATGGGACAATGGAATAGCTCTTTGAGCCAGCACAGACGACCGGGGACAAAATGGTCTTCCTGTTAGCCATAAGCATTGAACATCACTTCCACTAGTTTCTCTTTGCAGTCCAACACTGTCATGCTCCCCAAAGTTATATACTTAGCCGCCATCCATTTCTCATTACATCTTGCCATTTGGCCATATAATTGGTTTCCTCATGTTTAATAATCCGTATACTCTGGAATTTAGAAGGATGAGAGGATATCTTATTGAAACATATAAGATTATTAAGGGTTTGGACACGCTAGAGGCAAGAAACATGTTCCCGATGTTGGGGGAGTCCAGAACCAGGGGCTACGGTGTAAGAATAAGGGGTAAGCCATTTAGAACGGAGACGGGGAAACACTTTTTCTCACGGGGAGTTGTGAGTCTGTGAAATTCTCTGCCTCAGAGGGCGATGGAGGCCGGTTCTCCGGATACTTTCAAGAGAGAGCAGGATAGGGCTCTAAAAGATAGTGGAGTCAGGGGATATGGGGAGAAGGCAGGAACTGGGTACTGATTGGGGATGATCAGCCATGATCATATTGAATGGCGGTGCTGGCTCGAAGGGCCGAATGGGCTACTCTTGCACCTAATGTCTATTGTCTATTGTCTATAATGTCACCCAACGTTTACTTTTATATAGTTTTAGAGATACAGCGTGGAAACAGGCCCTTCATCCCACCGACTTTGCGCCAACCAACGAACACCTATTTAACAGTTGCATGTTATCCCAGCTTCACATCCTAAAAGAGGGACAATTAGCGAAGACAATTAGCCCACAAACCTTCACGTCTTTGGAATGTGGGAGGAAACTGGACCACCCGGAGAAAATGCATGCGGTCACATGGAGAACATGCAAACTGCATAGACAGCACTCCATCTTCAGGATCAAACCCAGATCTCTGGCAGTCCAAGGCAGCAGCTCTACCACTGCGCCACCTTGCAGCCACCACTCTGATGCCCTAGTCTCAAGGTCAAACTATTTGCCAACATCTAGAAATTGATGAGAATATTCCTCCAACAAAATATTGGAAATACTAAACTTTGCAAAACTAGCCATGAATTAATTCCTAACCATTGACTCCATTCCTCTCCATGGCATCAATCTGAAAACTGGATTCGACAATATATGCACCCTTCATGTCACCCTTCACAAAAGTGACTTGACTTCATGTCATAATGGACTCCAACATGTCCTTCCACATAGTTAGCCATACCTTTATTATCATTATATAACTAAAATTCTTATCTTGCATGTATGCATGTATGCATGTCGAAACAGTACACGCTAGTGCAACAATTTTAGGGGTGCCTTCCTCATCATTTGCCTGCAGTGTGCAGTATCAAGTTTCGTTATATTTTTAGAAGTAAATCTCTTTATAAACTTTATACTGTGAATAGGAAAGTGGCAATCGCGCCTGCGCAGTGTGCTCCCACTTGCCGGGCCCGTCAGCCACGCGTGCGCTGTTGGGGGAGGGTTGCCCGGCCCGGCAGCGGGACGCCCAGAAGGAATGAAGAGACAAAATTTGAAATAACTGATACAGATTGGGGACCCAACGGGTTCACAATGGGGACCCAACGGGTTCATGGGTCGTCTAGTTATCAATAAAACTGCCAGTTTTCCTGTATCAGTTCACAATGGGGACCCAACGGGTTCATGGGTCGTCTAGTTATCAATAAAACTGCCAGTTTTCCTGTAAATTAAAATAATCCAACTAAATAACCCTTGATGGCAGTGAGAAATACAGTTATTGACTCTGAATTATTCAAATGCATTTCCAGTCAGTCTCCCTCAACCGACTTTCAATTTAATCATAGTCGTGGAAATCTATTCTAATTTATACCATCATGTCTCTGAATGTTAACCTGCATCAACTGGTTATTAAAACAGACATTTATTTTAAAATCCTTTAACACCCTTTGTATCCTTTTCTTTGTAAGAGTCCCCAGTTTAGATGAGTGGCCTTGACCCGATACGTCAACAGTTAATTTCCATCCATACATGCCACCTGACCTGCTGAATGATTTCATTGTTTTCTGTTTTTATTTGGATGTCAAGTTTTATTTGATAATGCGGTGAAATTCCAATCATTTGCTCTATTAAAGGTGCTACATTAAACAAATTAGTGATGTGTGTAGAAAGGAACTGCAAATGCTGGTTTAAACCAAAGATAGCTGGCAGCTGGAATGCTGGAATTACTGCTGAGTTACCCGTTAAGTTGCTCCAGCTTTTTGTGTCTAAATTGGTGTTGTTGTTGTCTTTTTTTGCAGATACATTTTCTTTATGAACTTTGCAAATATTATCTAACCTTCATAGAAATAAAGTGAACCATCAAAAACCAGGAGCAGTTGCAGTGGGAGGAACGGCGTCCGGGCGGTGAGTACAAAAACTGAGCGCAGGGCTTCGATTCACAGAGGCCCAGGAGCGGTTGAAGCGGGAGGAACCCAAATCTGTATCGTTCCATTCGCAGTTCACAGTTCAAAACAAGTGGGCTTAAGGAAGCTGCTGATTGGTGGAAGCTGGACTAGAGGAAGCAGCTGATTGGGTATCAGTTCCCAGCTGATTTCTTCCAGCAGTTTGTATTGTATTGTACTTTGTATTGTATCCTGGGTAAGGGGGAGTATGAGGCCCGGGGCAGCTTACTGTTCTGGATGTCAGATGTGGGAGGTCATGGTGTCTGATAGCCCTCCAGACGTCCACATCTGCACCAGGTGCATCGAGATGGGGTGCCTAAGGGACCCTATTAGGAACCTGGAGCAGCAGCTCGATGACCTTCGTCTGGTCAGGGAGAGCGAGGAGGTCATAGAGAGGAGTTACATAGAGGTGGTCACTCCAAAACTACAGGAGGCAGACAAGTGGGTCACGGTTAGGAGGGGCAAGGGGCAGAGGCAGGGACTAGAGAGTACCCCGGTGGCTGTACACCTTGGCAATAAGTACTCCTGTTTGAGTATTGTTGGGGGGCACAGCCCACCTGTGGGTAGCAACAGCGGCCGGGCCTCTGGTACAGAGACCGGCCCTGTTGCTCAGAAGGGTAGGGAAAAGAAGAGGAGGGCAGTAGTAATAGGGGACTCAATAGTTAGGGGGTTAGATAGGTGATTCTGTGGACACAGTCAGGAGACCCGGATGGTAGTTTGCCTCCCTGGTGCCAGGGTCTGGGATGTGTCTGAACGTGTCTACGATATCCTGAAATGGGAGGGAGAGGAGCCCGAGGTTGTGGTACATATAGGTACCAATGACATAGGTAGAAAAAGAGAAGAGGACCTGAAAGGAGAATTTAGGGAGTTAGGAGGACAGTTAAGGAGAAGGACAGCAAAGGTAACAATCTCAGGATTACTGCCTGTGCCACGCGACAGTGAGAGTAGGAATGGAGCGAGGTGGAGGATAAATGCGTGGCTGAAGGACTGGTGCAGAGGACAGGGACTCAAGTTTCTGGATCATTGGGACCTCTTTTGGGGAAGGTGTGACCTGTACAAAAAGGACGGGTTGCACTTGAACCCGAGGGGACCAATAACCTGGCGGGGAGATTTGCAAAGGCTACTGGGGAGACTTTAAACTAGAAAGGTTGGGGGGAGGGACTTAAATAGAGAAAGCTAGTAGACAGTGTGTGAGGCAGGAGGCAGAGAAGGGAAGAACTCAGACTCAACGTAGGGGGAAAAGAAGAAAAAAATAATGAACAGAGAATAAGAGGTGGTGGGTTTCTTAAATGTGTGAGCAGAGAGACAGAGGGGTGTAAAATGAGGATAGAAGCAATAGGTAGCAAGGTGAAAAGTAAAAGTGGACGCAGACAAATCCAGGGTAAAAATCAAAAAGGGCCACTTTTCAACATAATTGTATAAGGGGTAAAAGTGTTGTAAAAACAAGCCCGAAGGCTTTGTGTCTCAATGCAAGGAGCATTCGTAATAAGGTGGATGAGTTGAATGTGCAGATAGCTATTAATGACTATGATATAGTAGGGATCACGGATACATGGCTCCAGGGTGACCAAGGCTGGGAGCTGAACATCCAGGGATATTCAATATTCAGGAGGGATAGACAGAAAGGAAAAGGAGGTAAGGAATCGTTGCTGGTTAGAGAGGAGATTAACGCAATAGAAAGGAAGGACATTAGCTTGGAAGATGTGGAATCTATGGGTAGAGCTGCCAAACACGAAGGGGAAGAAAACACTAGTGGGAGTTGTGTACAGGCCACCTAACAGTTGTAGTGGAGTTGAGGATGGCATCAAACAGGAAATTAGAAATGCGTGCAACAAGGGTAAAACAGTTATAATGGGTGACTTCAATCTACATATAGATTGGGTGAATCAAATTGGCAGGGGTGCTGAGGAAGAGGATTTCTTGGAATGTATGCGGGATAGTTTTCTAAACCAACATGTTTAGGAACCAACAATAGAACAGGCTATTCTAGACTGGGTATTGAGTAATGAGGAAGGGTTAGTTAGCATTGTTGTGCATGGCCCCTTGGGCAAGAGTGACCATAATATGTTTGAGTTCTTCATTAGGATGGAGAGTGACATTGTTAATTCAGAAACAAGGGTTCTGAACTTAAAGAAAGGTAACTTTGAGGGTATGAGGTGAATTGGCCAAGATACACTGGCAATTGATTCTTAATGGGTTGACGGTGGATGTGCAATGGAAGCTATTTAAAGACTGCATGGATGAACTACAACAATTGTTCATCCCAGTTTGGCAAAAGAATAAATCAGGGCAGGTAGGGCATCCGTGGATAACAAGGGAAATCAGGGATATTATCAAAAAAGATGAAGCATACAAATTAGCCAGAAAAAGCAGCCTACCTGAGGACTGGGAGAAATTCAGAGTCCAGCAGAGGAGGACAAAGGGCTTAATTAGGAAAGGGAAAATAGATTATGAAAGAAAACTGGCAGGGAACATAAAAACTGACTGCAAATGTTTTTATAGATATGTGAAGAGAAAAAGGTTAGTTAAAACAAATGTAGGTCCCTTACAGTCAGAAACAGGTGAAACATGGGGAACAAGGACATGACAGACCAAATGAATACTTTGGTTCTGTCTTCACTAAGGAAGACATAAATAATCTGCCGGAAATAGCAGGGGACCGGGGGTCAAATGAGATGGAGGAACTGCGTGAAATCCAGGTTAGCCGGGAAGTGGTGTTAGAGAAATTGAATGGATTAAAGGCCGATAAATCCCCAGGGCCAGATAGGCTGCATCCCAGAGTACTTAAGAAAGTAGCCCCAGAAATAGTGGATGCATTAGTGATAATTTTCAAAACTCCTTAGATTCCGGAGTAGTTCCTGAGGATTGGAGGGTAGCTAATGTAACCCCACTTTTTAAAAAGGGACGGAGGGAGAAAAAGGGGAATTACAGACCAGTTAGTCTAACATCGGTAGTGGGGAAACTGCTAGAGTCAGTTATTAAAGATGGGATAGCAGCACATTTGGAAAGTGGTGAAATCATTGGACAAAGTCAGCATGGATTTACGAAAGGTAAATCATGTCTGACGAATCTTATAGAATTTTTTGAGGATGTAACTACTAGTGGATGAGGGAGAACCAGTGGATGTGTTATATCTGGACTTTCAGAAGGCTTTCAACAAGCTCCCACATAAGAGATTAGTATACAAACTTAAAGCACACGGTATTGGGGGTTCAGTATTGATGTGGATAGAGAACTGGCTGGCAGACAGGAAGCAAAAAGTAGGAGTAAACGGGTCCTTTTCAGAATGGCAGGCAGTGACTAGTGGGGTACCGCAAGGCTCAGGGCTGGGACCCCAGCAATTTACAATATATATTAATGATTTGGAGAAGGGAATTGAATCCAACATCTCCAAGTTTGCGGATGACACATAGCTGGTGGGCAGTGTAAGCTGTGAGGAGGATGCTAGGAGGCTGCAAGGTGACTTGGATAGGCTGGATGAGTGGGCAAATGCATGGCAGATGCAGTATAATGTGGATAAATGTGAGGTTATCCACTTTGTTGGCAAAAACAGGAAAGTAGACTTTTATCTGAATGGTGGCCGATTAGGAAAATGGGAGATGCAACGAGACCTAGGTGTCATGGTACACCAGTCATTAAAAGTAGGCATGCAGGTGCAGCAGGTAGTGAAGAAAGCAAATGGTATGTTAGCATTCATATGAAAAGGATTTTAGTATAGGAGCATGGAGGTTCTACTGCAGTTGTACAGGGTCTTGGTGAAACCACACCTGGAGTATTGCGTCCAGTTTTGGTCTCCAAATCTGAGGAAAGACATTCTAGCCATAGAGGGAGTACAGAGAAAGTTCACCAGACTGATTCCTGGGATGTCAGGACTTTCATATGAAGAAAGACTGGATAGACTCAGATTGTACTCGCTAGAATTTAGAAGATTGAGGGGGGATCTTCTAGAAACTTACAAAATTCTTAATGGGTTGAACAGGCTAGATGCAGAAAGATTGTTCCCGATGTTGTTGAAGTCCAGAACAAGGGGTCACAGTTTAAAGATAAGGGGAAATCTTTTAGGACCGAGATGAGAAAAACATTTTTCACACAGGGAGTGGTGAGTCTCTGGAGTTCTCTGCCACAGAGGGTAGTTGAGGCCATTCATTTGCTATATTTAAGAGGGAGTTAGATGTATCCCTTGTGGCTAGAGGAATTAGGGGATATGGAGAGAAGGCAGGTACGGGATACTGAGTTGGATGATCAGCCATGATCATATTGACTGGTGGTGCAGGCTCGAAGGGCTGAATGGCCTACTCCTGCACCTATTTTCTATGTTTCTATGTACCAATTAATAATTTCTGAACTGTCAAAGAGCAATCCTTCTTCATATCAGTTTGCTGACTACCATGCCTCTTGCACAAAGAAACAACCAACCTTAAAAATAACCAGTGATTATTTTACCAAAGTACAGAAGCAAATATGATGCTTATAAAAATAATGTTTGAATACGTACCATCTACACAAAGCAGCATGGTATAAAGTTTAGTTCCCAATCACTATTACTTATTTGTAATTTCATTCACAGTATTCTTCCCAGAATTCCAGTGAAATTAGTGCTTCAGCACAATATGAGATCGTCAATATTATTCCATTGACCAAATGTTTTGAACCACATTTGACAATTCACACAATTAAATGAAGTACGGAAATCAGGTCAGAATCTTTAATAAGAACAAAGTAGGCCAACCTTTCATTTAATAACCTTGCAACAACATTCATCATTAATCGGCATTACCCAAATCATTAATCGCTATTAGTTGCTAAGTGTTGAATATTCCTAGCATTACATATTTATTCTTCAAATTTACAGCCTTTTTTATTCAAAGATTTAACTGTTAAGGCCTGTCCCACTTACGCAATCTTTACAGGCGACTGCCGGTACCCGTCATAGGTTGACAAAATTTTCAACATGTTGAAAATTCAGCGGCGACCAGAAAGACGCTACGACTCTTTGGAGACCTCTCACGACCATACAGACGACCCGTGGCGACATGTCGTGGGTGACCTCTCGCGACCATAGGAGACCTCTCATAACCATACAGCCTGTACAGCCGTGAGAGGAATAGATCGGGTGAACAAACAGAGTCTCTTGATCAGAGGAGAGAAATAGTAAACCGGAGTTATGGTTAAAGAGAGTATGGAAAGGTTTAATAGGAACATGATAGGTAACTTTTTATACAGAGGGTGGTGGGTGGGTGAGAACGAGCTGCAGGAGGAGGTAGTGGATGCAGGTCCTATCGCAATGTTTAAGAAACATTTAGACAGGTACATGGATAGGATAGGTTTAGAGGGATATGGGCCAAACGCAGGCAGGTGGGACTAGTGTAAGTGGGACATGTTGGTTGGTGTGGGCAATTGGGCTGCAGGGTCTGTTTTAACTCTATGACTGTCAGAATAATATACAACTTGGAGGGAACCTTGCAAGTGGAGCATTTTGTGAAAATGGAACTAATTTAGCCAGATTTCTTATTAACTTTATTGCATTTATGTTTTCATTTCACATCCTTCTTTCAAAGTTCTTTTTTTCAGCAGCCCTCTCTAAATCTTGCATAAAATATACACAAAAGTAATTGTAACAATGATCTGACCATACAGTATTGCCATTCCATTAAATAATACTTCAAAATCCAAATCAATAAAATCAGAAACAGTAAGTAAATCTGACACATTTGGAAGGATAAATTCGACGCCAGTACACATCCCTCCAGCCAAGAAAAACATCAAATATTTTTCCATAGAAATAAAGTTACCAATTTCAATCATCTCTCTCAAAACATAGTTAAACATTTATCGATGCATACGTGTTAACATTTTAAAAAACAAAACATCTGCAAAGGCCAATAAGCATGACAATTGTGGGGCTTTTTTTGCAGTGAAATTCAACTTTTCTTCTCCCCCCAAGTACATCCTTTAATAAAATTATGCTACGAAGCTTCTAGAACAAACCATTGTTTTTCTCCCTGAAAACCAGGAAATGGTATTTGACTTGTGAAGCTGTAATGCCCCCTAATGGAAATTCTATTACAAAAAAATAAGCTTGTGTGATATGAATGGATAACTAGCCTTGAATGACACATTAGCAATTAATATCTAAATCATTATTGGATGTTGCACTAAAATAAGTTCATCAATAATTGTCTGGTTAAATTTGACCTGGTTAAGAACCGATCTTAAAAATACTCACACATGAAAATGTAAAATGTAAAATATTGAATATCCATCGAAGTCCAAAGCATTGATTATCCAATATTTTTTTAATGATACCACAAGATTGCTAAACCTCGTTACATAATCCAGACAAATATGTTTTGGGGGCACAGGGGACGAAATGAAAGAGGCGACGAGGAATCAGTCATCAGTAGTTCAATCATCTTGAAAATTGACAACGCCGTCTAGTCCACAGACAATATTAGGCTAGCTCATCGTCATATTATTTTGACAAACCATACATGTGATTTTACATGTGATGTGGCCAGGGCAGAGCAAAAGTATGATTCAAAATCTTGATCATCATTGTGATGACATCACAATGGGTATGCTCGTGCAGCCTGTGCGCATTGATTTCCACGCGCAGTCTGCTCTGCACTGTTTTGCACGCGCTGCGAGTGACGTCACCCCCCCTCCGACTCGCAGTCCTTTTATCGCCCCCCGCTCACCGTGGCCCCGCACGCTCGTAGTCGCCCCGCACTCAGGTCCTCGAGTCCATGACCGCCCGCCCGGCTGTGGCCTCCCTCGATTCCACGTCCGCCCGCAGCCCTCTCTGTCTGTGCCCTCGAGCGAAACAGCCCTCCCCATGACGTCCTCTCCCCCAATCACCCCCGCCCCCCGGGTTCTGGATTGAACACACAGTCATTTGGTTGACGCCCGCCCCACTCCCCGTTGCTCGCTCCCCACTACCCTCCTCCTCTCTCCCTTTCTGTGCCCCCCTCTGTGTGCTCCTCTGTGTGCCTGTGCCCCACTCTGTGCCCTGTTCCTCTCTGTCCCTCCCTGTGCCTATGTGTCCCTCTCTGTGCCTCTGTGTCCCTCTCTCTCTCTACCCCCCTCCCTCTCTAGCTGCACCTGCTGAGTTGGGGCTTATGCGTGAGTGGATAGGGCAGGGGATGGGGTAAAAGGAGTGAATTAATATTATAATATCAATGGGTGTGGTTACTGTGTGCGTGCGTGCGTGTGCTTGTGCGCGTGTGTTCCTGTAGAGATTTAACCGGTGAAGTGAAAAGTCGGCTTACCTAAACGTTTCGATCTTTATTTCTTGAGTTATTAATCAAAATGTTCAAAAATTTCAAATTACTTAGAAAATGAAACCGCTTTGGCTGATGATGTGATTACATCACAATGGCTGCACATTGCCATTCACATCGGCCCGCGTGTCGCTCGCAAGATCTTTGAAAAGAAACCACGCTGTCTTCTTGATGTCACCCCTCCCCCCCAATTGCAGCCTGAAGCCAGGAGCGAGGTTTCGAAACCAGCCCTCCCTTCTGACGACGCGCCCCCCCCCCCCCCCCAAACCTCACATATTCTGCCCCCCCCCCCTGCCCCCCCTCCCTCTCTGCCCCCTCCCTCCCTGCCCCCTCACGCTCCGTCTCTAACCCCACCCCCCACAACGGGTAGGGGACAGGTGCACTTTGCAGCCGGAAGTAGGGATTATTGCGTTCGGGAACCAGCCCTCACTTCTGACGACGCCCCCCCCCCCCCCCTAAACTCTACCCCCTTCCCTCTCTCTCCCCCACCCCGCTCTCTCTCCATGCCCCCCCCTCCTTCGCCCCTCGATGTGCCTCTGTGTCCCTCTCTTTCTATTTCCCTCCCTTTCTAGCAGCGCCTGCGAATTGGGGGCTATGCATGAGTGGATAGGGCAGGGGATGGGGTAAAAGGAGTGAATGAATAATAATAACGCCACCTCCCCCCACAACCGCGCTTTGAAGGGACAGGACCCAATGGATCCAAAACAGCCTCTACTGCAGGGATCGGCAACCTATGGCCCCTGGGCCGAATGCGACCCATAACCCAAAATCATCCAGCACGCAGCCGTTTCCCCCCCCCCCCCCCCCCGTCATTCAGCTCAACGACTTCCTTCGTCTCCAGTACCTCTCGGGCACAAGGTGCCCAGGCGCAGTGACGCAAGGAGGCCTGCGCTGGCGACAGCAATTGCGGAGCCGCCGAACGGGGCCACGGAGCCGAGAGGGGCCGAGCACCCGTTCGGGACCAAGTTCTGGCTGTACCGCATCCTGCACAAAGTCGCCGGCATGACCTTCTGTGTCTGGGCTTCACTGTCGGTATCAGGGTTGTCAGTAGGCCGGGGACGAGTGAGTGTGAGTATGAGCCTTCAGGGCAGAGCCAAGGCAATAGTCCATAGGTACGCCATGTTCGTGGGCGGCCGTAACTTGGGCCAGTGCTCCGGGTGGCGTCCTCGAAGGGGCGGGATCCACGCGAACACGTGATCTGATGCCGGCCATCTGGGGCGGGATAGTGGCAGGATCTATGTGAACGTGTGATAGATGTCCCTATGCAGAACAAGGTTGCCGACCCCTGCCCAACTGATTCAAATAGTTAAACTCTTAATGAACAAGTAAATTATTGGTTTGGAGATGCAATAAAGCACAGATGCAGGAATTTTGACCGACAAACAATCTGCAAGAGGAAATCAGCGGATAAGACCGCATCTGTGGTGAAAAGGAATGATCGACGTTTCAGATAAAAAACATGCAAAAGGACAGTGGATACGGGAGATAGCCAGTATAAAGAAGAGAAGGGGTGTGGTTAGACGGAAGCAAGTGGTGATTGGTGGACATAATGGGGTGAGGACTGACAGGCATATCAATGTTCCTGGAATATTAAGAACTGGTAGCTTAATGTTCCACGGTAAGGGTGCTACAGGTGACATAAAGGTAAAAGTAAAAGGGAGTATAATTATTCATTGTGTACATGACGGCATTAATCTACAATGACGTCACTGAAGGATCATCCAGCGAGGCTCAATGGGTAGAATTGAGAAATGAAAAGGGCTGATCACCTTGTCGGGATTGTAGTGTAAACCTTCAAATAGTCAATTTGACATATACTGGGAGATTGCAGACAGCTAATAGAATTGTCATAATAGGGGATTTTAACATTGCCAATATAGACTCAGACAGCCGAAGTGCCAAAGGGCTTGGATGAGGTGGAATTTATCTAATGTTCAGGAAAGTATTCTTGGGCAATATATAGAGGACCCTACAAGAGTTAGGGCAAAGCTTGGCTTCTCTTGGTAGGGTGAGCCTTTTAGGACTAGCAACCAGAGTTCTATTAGCTTTAAAATAATTATAGATAAGGACAAGGCTGGTCCACAAATTTAAGTTCTTGATTGGGGTAAGAACAACTTTGACGGTATTAGACAGGAGCTTGAAAACATAAATTGGAGTAGTTTGTTTGCGGCCAAAGGAATGTCAGAAAATAGATGCTTTTAAAAGTGTGACAGTGAGACTTCAAGGTGTACATGTTTCTGTACAGTGAAGGATATGGCAGGAGCCCAGGATTTTGTGTCTACCTTTGATTTAAACAAGCATCTGCAGTTCTTAAGAAGGACATCTGGAGGGCAAAAAAGGAGCGTGAGATATTTTTGACCAAAGATCATAGAGCAAGATAATCCACTCGTCGTAGGTTATGGGTAATCCTCAGCACCATTTCCGTAACCAGCTTCCGTCTCCACTCCAATCTATGATCTTTGGTCATCACGTCCGCTCTACGATCTTTGGAGTGGACTATCTTGCTCCGCTGTCTGATCTTTGGTTTACACCGAAGATAGACACAAAAAGCTGGAGTAACTCAGCGGTTCGGGCCAGGCAGCATCTCTGGAGAGAATGAATGGGTGACGTTTCAGGTCGAGACCCTTCTCACCCAGGTGTTAGATAAAGTTAATTATTTTTCTTTTGATTACCTATAATTGTGCCGTGCTCTAAAACTGCAGACGCTAGCTTCAGCTCCTAGCTCAATATGTATGAAATTGTTGCACTACAGAACACAGTTCTGAATCACTAAAGACCGATGCATTTAATTTGCCCAAGTGCATGCCATACGCAGAACTGTCGCTGTTCCTAATGGATCGTATTGGGAGGCTAAAATCAAATTATAATCCAATGCTTCTTGATGCAGTTTCTTGATTGTGAATTCGGAATTTATGCACTCAGGACATTTTTCCTGACTTTTGTTTTGGGAAAATATAATTGGTTTCTATTTCAAACTGCAATACCGTTAACTAATCACAACTGAAGTAAACTCTTTTAAAAACACGTTGTTCCTGCAACTTATAATTTACGTGTTTTAAAATATATATATACATGAATACCAATTAGCAGAATATAGGGTAACCAGTTATGACGTGTAACTATTTCTTTTACAGCAAATAAATATTTAGATTTTAAAACGCAGGCATTTTAAGCGTTGGATCACAGTAATGGTGCCTCAACATTAAGTGTTCCATTTCTCTACAAATCTACAAAATGCTACCCATAATTACAAAAGTATTTCAAATTCCATGTAAATGTCTATCACTTTTATTTATTCGATCCAAAATAAAAAGGCGAAATGTTAATAAAATGCTAATCATTACATGCTTTTTTGTTTTTTTGGTGGCAAGAATCTTCATGTTGTATTGTCATCTGCTTAAACCGCATTGAAATGAGTAAAGAAAATAACTCTACTGGGCTAAATGCAGCCAGATTCGGAATCGCTGTATTTTTCACCCATTCAAATGGGCCCCAAAGCATTGTGTGCGCCGATTTTATAAACTGTCATACAAGTAACGAAACGAGGGGAATGAAGCGTGTATTTACTGGTCATTAATACACCCCGGGATCGTTTTCAACGCGGGATGAAGTTAAGTACATAAACTGGAGCCAGGTGCATTAATCATCCTTGAACACTCGCTGTTGTATTTCGATCGCTAATTGTACCCTCGACTGGACAGACTGATGTGTGTACAGGCAGCATCTCTGGAGAGAAGGAATGGGTGACGTTTCGGGTCGAGACCCTTCTTCAGACTGAAAGTCACGGAGTTACTCCAGCATTCTGTGTCTATCTTCAGTTTAAACGAGCATCTGCAGTTCCTTCCTAAGCATTGCCCTCTCCTTCATGCCATTTTTAACGTTCGAATTTCGAATTAGTATTTCAGAAACTTTTCAATTTACCATACCAAATCATTCCCTTGATATTTTTCCTCATTTCTATTATCAAATAAAGAAAACCCATCTGACCCCGCTCTATGATCTTTGCTGATTACACATTCCACAGAAGTCAGGTCGGGTTTGCTAAAATGACGGACATCCCGCCCCGTTCCGTACTACATGTTAGTCCATTGGATTTTGCAAGAGTGGACCATCTTGCTCCGCTATATGATCTTTGTTTTTGACAGATCAGATTAAGGAGCATTCAAAGAGATTTTGAATGTACATTAAGGGGAAAGGGTAGCTAAGGGAATAGGGTCCCTCAGAAACCAAAGTGGTCATCTATGTATGGAGCCACAAGATATGAACTTAGCTTTCGTCAGGCAAGTTAATGGCGAAGCGTTGAGGACAGTCTATATAACAGCTGAGAAAGTGCTGAATAATCTAACTCATATGAAGGTGGATAAATCGCCCAGGCCGGATCAGATATGTCAAGACCACTCTGGTACGCTAGAGAGGAAACTGCAGGCTAAGATCTCCTGGCTGAGATATATGAATCATTAGACATGGGTGGGATGCTGGTGACAGTTACAGACAGCAATATAGACAGCAAGCCTAACATCTGTGGTAGGAATAATAGTGAAGTGATGATATACATGCATTTTTCCCAGGGTAGAAGGTCAAGAACTAGAGGGCATATGTTAAAACCAGAGGGGCAAAATTTATTAGGAACTTGAGGGACAATTTTTTCATACCAAAGGTGATGGGTATATAAAATGAGTTGCCAGAGGAAGTAATTGAGGCAGGTACAATAACAACATTTAAAAGACACTTTTATTATATTATATATTATATAATAAATCATGCCTATATCTCCAATGACGGATTAATGATTAATACTCCATTCGCTTTCATATTTTCTTCATTATTTAGCTCTATCTTTTCTCACTTTATAAAAAATAATTAAAAAAGCGAATAGAAGCATACAGTCCTAAATTTTAATATTAATAATAATTTCAATATTATTAATATTATGAAAGTATATAATGATGTAGTTTCGTTTATGTAAAACATTGTAATTTTCATAAATATGTTTCTATAATAAAAATATTTAACAAAAAAAAAAAAAAGATACTTGGACAAATATATGGATAGCAAAGATATAGAGTAATGTGGGCCAAATGCAGGCAAATGGGTCTAGTTTAGATGGGGTATCATGGTCGGCACGGGCAAGTTGGGCCCGTGCCTTTCACAATGCTGTATGATTCTATATGGAACCAGGTAGAAGTAGGAGAGTGGAGTTGGAAGGCAGATGTAGGTGGATGTTCAATGGAAGCAAGGAATTGAGAAAAAGACAAAATAGGAGGCATAGGGAATGGAGTGAACAGGGAAAAAAGGTAAAGGTGAAGACAGCTGCTGGAAGATGATAAGCATTAACAAGGGCTGCCAATGCCAGAATCTGGGAAGTAAATTTAAACATATCTGGACTGCAGCAGCACTGGTGACACAAAATTTACCAAAGAGGCACTGGATTAGCAAGAAAACAAAAATCTCAAAAGGATTTCTACATCCAATAACACCCAGTATCACTTTCTGAAACAATGGAATACTTTGTCACGTGTGACAACGCGCAGTGAAATTCAGTGGAAAACAACCTCGGATCAAAATAAGCAAGACGGGTAGGCCTGCATAAAGGCAACTTTAAGGGTCTTTAAAATAGATGCACAGGTAGACATCAGATCAAAATAATACTGAGGCAGCCTGAACCTCCCCAGCACCAGCCCATCATATTACCATATCACCACCCCATTCGACAAACCCCACATTTCTCTCCTCACTATCGCACAGAAGCCTCCATATTATTTTTCTCTTTTACTTTTCTCTACTGCTTGCTTCCATCATCTACCTACATCTGCCTTCCAACTTCACTCTCCCACCCTACCTGCCTCCACATATATATATATATATATATGTATGTGTATGTGTATGTGTATATAACTCGCCCATGCCGAATATGTTGAGCATGATACCAAATAGCAATAAAATTCTGGAGGATCCAGCCAACAAAAAGCCAAAGAAAGGAAAAAGAACAAATCAGATGACAAATAAAAGTATAGAAAACTCGAACAATCCATCATTTTTGCTTGATCCTCAAATTACTGATCTCTTGCCAGTATCAGAGTTGCTTGCAGAGAATTTGAAACTACCTTCATGGTCACGCATTATATGCAAATACCAAAATGTATATATTTCAACTTTTAGAATCCAATAATATTAATAATATTTTGGTGTGCTTATTGATATGCATATGACATCAACCAGTGTCCTAACCAAATACAGCAGTAAATTCCTCTTAACGCTAGCTCCCAATGCTAAGCGTCAATACTCTTAACGCCAGTAGCTAATTGTTTAATTTTTTTGATTGCAAGGTCATGGAAAGACGACATTGCAAGTGTTGTTGATAGCTTTGTACAATACATCTTGCATTTATCTGAATTGCAAAAATGCTGCAAAATGACACAATATCTGGGTCTATTCAAAATTTCATACAGTTTTAAAATATAATAATCCCTATTAATTTCACAATTGAATCATAATCTGCTTCTCTGGCCTTCATTTGCACAATTTCTAAAAGCATTGTCAGCGACACTGTCCAACCTAACTGGTAAGATAAGTTAATATAATAAAGTAGTAACTGATTAACTGATGCAATTCAGTAACTGATGCAATTCAGCATCAGTTTTCGAATGATATAAGAAATGGAAGAATGCCAAGCTATTCTGTCCATCGATCCTGCTGCGCTAAATGATTATAATTGATCTCCTACTTCAGTTGCAGTTTCATTCCCGATTCCCATCTCCTGTTTTTTTTTTGCATTAAATAAACTTTATCACAACTGGTCTTCTTTACTACTTTACTTCTTTACTACTCTTCTTTACTCTCGATGGTTATGAATTTTTGTAATTATTTACCCCAGAAGATGGTGGATACTAAGAGAATGTGTAAAACTGAGTAAAGAAAGAAGATGGTGGATACTAAGAGAATGTGTAAAACTGAGTAAAGAAGAGTAATTTCAATCAAGAATAGTGACCCTTTCTCTTGAGACAATAACCCTAGGTGCTCTTCTCTTCAGCCATGAGGGATTTGAGTTTAGGAGTTCCTACCGCAGTTGTACAGGCCCTGGTGAGACCGCACCTGGAGTATTGTGTTCACTTTTGGTCTCCTAATTTGAGGAATGACATTATTGCTATTGAGGGAGTGCAGCTTAAGTTCACCAGGTTAATTCCTGGGATGGCGGGACTGACATATGATGAAAGAATGGGTCAACTGGGCTTGTATTCACTGGAATTTAGAAGGATGAGAGGGAATCTTATAGAAACATACACCATTAATCATATAACAATTACAGCATGGAAACAGGCCCTCTCTGCCCTTCCAGTCCGTGCCGACCATTTAATTTCTCTTAGTCCCATCTACCTGCACTCAGACCATACCCCTCCATTCCCTTCCCGTCCATATACCTATCCACTTTACGTTTAAATGTTAAAATCGATCCTGCCTCCACCACTACTGCTGGAAGCTCATTCCACAATGCCACCACTCTCTGAGTAAAGAAGTTCTCCCTCATGTTACCCCTAAACTTCTGTCCCTTAATTCTCATGTCATGCCCTCTTGTTTGAATCTTCCCTACCCTCAATGGGAAAAGCTTATCCACGTCAACTCTGTCTATCCCTTTCATCATTTTAAAGACCTCAATCAAGTTCCCCCTTAACCTTCTGCGCTCCAAAGAATAAAGACCTAACTTGTTCAACCTTTCTCTGTAACTTAGTTGCTGGAACCCAGGCAACATTCTAGTAAATCTCCTCTGTACTCTCTCTATTTTGTTGACATCATTCCTATAATTAGGCAACCAAAATTGTAAAGGATTGGACAGGCTTGATGCAGGAAAAATGTTCCCGGTGTTGGGGGAGTCCAGAACCAGGGGTCACAGTTTAAGAATAAGGGGTAGGCCATTTAGGACTGAGATGAGGACAGTTTTCCACACAGAGTTGTGAATCTGTGAAATTCTCTGCCACAGAAGGCAGTGGAGGCAAATTAACTGGATGTTTTCAAGAGAGTTAGATTTAGCTCTTAGGGCTAAATTGGATATGGGGAAAAGGTGGATGCAGTTTAAGGTGGATAAATGTGAGGTTGTCCACTTTGGTACCAAATACAGGAAGGCAGATTATTATCTAAAAGATGGGAAAAGGGGAAGTACAACGGGATGTGGGGGGTCTTTGTTCATCAGTCAATGAAAGTAAGCATGCAGGTACACAGGCAGTGAAGAAAGCGAAGTTGGCCTTCATAACATGAGGATATTGAGTATAGGAGCAAAGAGGTCCTTCTGCAGTTGTACAGGGCCCTAATGAGACCACACCTGGAGTATTGTGTGCAGTTTTGGTCTCCAAATTTGAGGAAGGACATTCTTGTTGTTGAGGGTGTGCAGTATAGGTTCACAAGGTTAATTCCCGGGATGGCGGGACGGTCATATGCTGAGAGAATGGAGCGGCAGGGTTTGTATACTCTGGAATTTTGAAGGATGAGAAGGGATCTTATTGAAACATAAGATTATTAAGAGTTTGGACACGCTAGAGGCAGGAAATGTGTTCCCGGTGTTGGTGGAGTCCTGAACCACGGGCCACAGTTTAAGAATAAGGGGTTAGCCATTTGGAACGGAGATGAGGAAACACTTTTTCACACAGAGAGTAGTGAGTCTGTGGAATTCTCTACCCCAGAGGGCAGTGGAGGCCAGTTCAAGAGAGAGCTAGATAGGGCTCTCCGAGATAGCGGAGTCAGGAGATATGGGGAGAAGTCAGGAACGGGGTAATGATTGTGGATGATCAGCCATGATCACATTGAATGGCGGTGCTGGCTTGAAGGGCCGAATGGCCTACTCCTGCAGCTATTGTCTATTGAAAAAGCGGGAATGGTGTACTGATTTTGGAAGAACAGCCATGATCATATTGAATGGCGTAACTGGCTCGAAGGGCCGAATCCTGCACCTAATTTTCTATGTTTCTAAGACATGGTGTTCCATTCATAATCTTGACTCTATGCTAGGCTAATAAAAGGGATTATTACAATGCTTTAAAGAATGAAATAAAATAACCAAATTGATCAGACTCACTGTTAATGATTCTGATTGCGGAGTTGCACTTTCTCTGCATCTTGCTTTACTGCTCACGGAAGCATCGGAATCAGTACATCGTATGTCCAATGAACGTTCATTTTGGTCAGAAATCACACCTTCATCATCACTAACACTGTCCCAGTCAATTGCAAGCTCTTCTGTTTTAACAAAAAAAGTACAAACAAATTATATTTAAGACAATGAAGGGATATTTTAAAATCTATGAACAGACTTGTGAAGTGATTTCAGAATGTAATTCGCCCAAAGCCAACAACTTTTTTGGAATTGGCTGATGAAGTGGTAAAAGTACATTGGTCTTGTTTTAGGCTTCAAGAAAATCAAGAATAAAGAGTCACCTTCCCAATCTCCATCTAATAGGTCAATGAAGCCCAAAGGCTGCTGCCCAGCCTATGTTGCAGCCCCACCCCCAACTTAATGTGGTCCAATGTCAGCAGACAGATCTCCTGATGCTCTGCCTGCAATTTTGGGGACTCAGCCCAAGATTTCTCAGCTGATGGAGGGATGGGAAAGGAGTATGTGACTCAGCTCCCATGATTATTTAGGGAGGTTTGCTACTGCCACTCGCTAGGGTTTAATCTAGAGTGGCAGGGTGGGGACCAGAGTAGTGGGTCAGAAATTGGAAGGACTGATGGGAAGGTAGAGGTTAGGATCAGTACGACTCAAAGGAAGGACAGGCAGGGAGGTGAAGCTGTTAGGCAGAAGTGTGTTTATTTCAATGCAAGGGAGTATTGTGGGGAAAACAGATGAATTTAGAGCCTGAATCAGTGCTTGGGAGTACGATGGCCATTGCCAAAACTGGGTTGTGATAGGGACAGACTGGCAATGTTCTGGGGTTTCAATGTTTAAGACATAATGAGAGGAAGGGAAGAGAGATGAAGGTATTACTCTACTAATCAGGAAGACTGTCGCAGCGGCATGTAGAGAGGACGTACTGGAGGATTCAGCCGCTGAGGCAATAAAAATAAGAAAGGTGCAAGCACCCAAATGGGATTGCAATGTAGTCCTGCCAATAGCAAGTGGGAAGTAGGCAAATGTGGGCAACGTTCTAAACAAGTACTTTGCATCTGCTTTCAGTGAAACTTAAGGAGCTGGTTTCTATGAACAGATTTAAATCTCTTCTTAATGATGTGGAAGCGGGCTCTTCTGTCTGTACATGCTTTGTTTGATGATGTTATGACTGTGACTCTATTTATATGTTCTCTGTTGTTTTTAAATTATTGTCTGTAACTGGGAAACTGTGCTGTTGCCTGTCTTGGCCAGGACTCTCTTGTAAAATAGATTTTTAATCTCAATGAGACTTCTCCTGGTTAAATAAAGGTTAAATTAAAAAAAAAAAAAAGGAAAAGGACATGGAGGACAATGAGATCAAGGTGAAGAATACTAATATGCAAGGGTAATTTGAGATTAAGGACAAAGGGATGTTGGGGCTCTTGAAGAGCATTGAGATGGTTAAATCCCCAGGCCCTGATGAAAACTACATTGAGAGAGGCAGGAGAGGATATTACAGGAGCCTTGATGAAGATCTTTGTGTCTTTCCTAGCTCACTTCTCAGATTAGATCTGGTAGAACTGGAGAGTAGCTAACTTTGTCCCTTTGTTTAAGAAGGGAAGTAGGGAGAATCTAGGGAATGAGAGGCCGGTGAATTATAGTCATTAGTAGGGAAGCTATTGGAGAGAATTCTTCAGGATAGGATTTACTTCCATTTGGATGAGAATGGGTTAATTATGGACATTCATTTGGCTTTGCATGCAGCAAATGGTGTCTTGCTAATTAAATCAAGTTTTTTTTAAAGGGGACGACGAAGGTGATAAATTAGGGCAGTGGACGTTGTTGACTTGGATTTTAGTATTAGTATTTGATCAAAGTCCCCCATGGTAGCCTGATCCTGAAGATTAAGATGCAGGAGATTAAGTGACTTGGTTGTATGGATTCTTAACTGGCTTACTGATAGAAGACAGAGGGTTGTGGTGGAAGGACAATATTCAGACTGGAGGTCTCTGACCAGTGGGGTTCCGCAGAGATCTGTGCTGAAACCTCTGTTGTTTGTGATAGAAATATACAAACGAATCCAGGCATCAACATTGATGCATTGGTGAGTAAGTTTGCAGATGACACCAAGATTGCTAGGGTGGCGAACTGTGAGGAAAGCTGTCAAAGTATACAGCGAGATATCGATCAGTTATGGAACAGAGAATTGGCAGCTGGAGTTTAATCTGAGCAAGTGCAAGATGTTGCACTTTGAGAGGTTGAATGTATGGGAAAATATAAAATTAAGGGCAAAACATTTTATAGTATTGATGTACAGCGGGATCTTGGGATTCTAATCCATAACTCCTTAAAAGTGGAATACTAGTGGTGAAGGAGAGACTGATAGAAGTATATAAAATTATGAGAGACATAGATACGGCAGACAGTAATGTCCCTGTCCCACTTAGGAAACCTGAATGGAAACCTCTGGAGACTTTGCACCACACCCAAGGTTTCCGTGTGGTTCCCGGAGGTTTTTGTCAGTCTCCCTAATGGTCGAAAGTGGTTTCCGCTTCTTCGCTGGAACAAGGAACGGAGCTGATGTTACAAGAGTTTGGAGTCGGTCACCAACCAGGTCAGCTCCCGATGTTACCTTTCACAGGGCCCAAGGCCGAGGCCTCCGAAGCCTCGTGTATATGCGTGTGCGCGCGGCCACCAAGAAATTGTGCCCCCCCCCCCCCCATGTTTTGATAGCGATTTCCGCCCCTGAAATAACCCAAGCAAAATATTAGAGAAGTCAATGGATCGACAAATATTAGAGAAGTCAATGAATTCAACATGGAACGGAACAAAATAGATTATGTGCAGGCTGATAAGAGTTAACGTATTAACATAGAAAATACGTGCAGGAGTAGGCCAGTCAGCCCTTCAAGCCAGCACCGCCATTCCACATGATCACCCAAAACCAGTACCCCGTTCCTGCTTTTTCCCCCATGTCCCTTGATTCTGTTAACCCCAAGAGCTCTCTCTTGAAAACATCCAGTGAATTAGCCTCCACTGCCTTCTGTGGCAGAGAATTCCACAGATTCACAACTCTCTGGGTGAAAAGGTCTTTCCTCATCTCAATCCTAAATGGCCTACCCCAGATTCTTAAACTGTGACCCCTGGTTCTGGACTCCACCAACATCAGGAATATTTTTCCTGCATCTAGCCTGTCGAATCCCTTACGAATTTTATATTTCTATAAGATTCCCTCTCATCCTTCTAAATTTCAGTGAATGCAAGCCCAGTCGACCCATTCTTTCATCATATGTCAATCCCGCCTAAGCTGCACTCCCTCAATAGCAATAATGTCCTTCCTCAAACTGGAAGACCAAAACTGCACAGAATACTCCAGGTGTGGTCTCACCAGGGCCCTGTACAGCTGCAGTAGGACTCCATTGCTCCTAGACTCAAATCCTCTTGCTATGAAGGCCAACATGCCATTTGTTTTCTTCACTGAGACATTGTTTCTTCAGCCGAGACATTGTTGGCCAAAGAGCTTGTTCCTGTGCTATACATTGAACACATGGAACTTTCTTAGCACACACTGAACTTTATTGTATGGTTTACAGTGTACTATCAGGCAATTGCCGTCAGTAATTACTCAGGGTAGGCACTCAGTTGGCTTAAAAAAAATTAAACCGCGCATGCGCAGATTGTTCTCTCCGTTAAAAAAATAAAAAAATAAAAACAGTGACAATTCAATTTGCCCAAGGCTTCCTAGTCTCCTTTATTCTGAATTACTGAATGGGTGGGGGGGTGAAGGGTGATGGCAGATGGAGAGATGGTAGGAAAAACGGGAGTACAGGGAATAGTTGAATCAGTTGTCATCTTATTGAATGACAACACTTGTTCAAGGGACCAATTGGGGGAACAGTTCCTTTCACAGTGTGTGGAGAGTCTGTGTCAGGGGTAAAGTTGTGGGGAGGGCACGAGTGTTGAGAAGGAGGGTGTCGGGGATACTGCCAGTAACTCACTCACCGCTGCCGCAGCTCTCCGGGCGCAAAGCCACGCACTGTAGCTGGGGATAGAAGCAGCTCGGGGAGCTGCGAGCGGCCACCGGGACCCGACAGCAGAACTGGCCGCCACTTCAGCGCCTTCTGCCGGCCCACTCACCTTTGGCAGTGCTCTCCGTCGGAACACCTGTCACCTGCTATTCGCCGACTTCGCTCATGTCTACCTAAGAGATCGGCTTCCTGCAAATCCTTAAATTCCCACAGCCGAGTAACCTCAATCGCGCTGTCGGAATTTAAGGACATGAGTGAGGCCAGCAAGCGGCAGGAGAGAGGTTTTTAGACGGAGAGCTGGCAGAGGTGAGCGGGGACCGGCAGAATGAGCTAAGGTGGCGGCTGGTTCCGCTGTCCGGCTCGGCGGCCGCTTAGCCACCCGAGCTCTACTTCTCTCTCCCCCCCCCCCCCCCGGCTTCAATGCGGTGGCATTTTATGCCACCGTGCAAGGAGCGTCGCAAGTGGCATTATCCCAATCCCCTCCTTCATAACATTCGTGCCCTCCCCACAACTTTACCCCGGGCCAGACTCCCCAAACGCTTGGAAAGGAGCTCTCCCCCCACCCCGGGAAATACGGTATTTAAAAACATCACCAAGAAATGTACTTACCACATCATTGGTACACGACAAACCATATTTGAAAACTCCGCCAAGAAACCTGCGCTGCGCATGCGCAGTAGACTGATGCGCATGCGCAGTGCTGCAAAGGCAGAATTTCAGCTGCCTTCAGCCCCGATTGAAATTGACGGCTTCAGGCAGCACTGACGGCACGTGGGCTGCACAGAGCTTCCCGTGTTACAAGCGCTGCGGATGAAAGGCACGGAGAATTATGCCTACCTAAGAGATCGGTCTCTTACATAGGCATAATTCTCCCATGCCTTTACTATTTATATTTAGACATTACTATGTTATAATTTTAGTCAGGGTAGGCAGTGCCTACCTTGCCTACCCTGACAGCACGTGCCTGTGTACTATGTTTACATATTTTGTTGCGCTGCTGCAAGTAAGAATTTCATTGTTCTATCTGGGACATATGACAGTAAAATACTATTGACTATACTCTATTCCACATGATCTATTCCATATGCTCTATCATACAACATATAAGAACCCTGAATGCAATATAAGCCAAACCCCTATATACACCAGGCCTCTCTATCTTGCAGTCCAATTAAGCAGCCTATTGTGGATTGCCAGTCTGCTCTCTCCTTCATGGATTATAAACATTATTTACACCACAGAGGGAGTGCTTCCTTTTAAATCTAGCACAAAGTTTGATTGTTCTTTCAGTACAATTAACCAGCCCATCTAGCCCAACATCAAATGCCATTCCTCAAACAACTTCAATCTCCCACCACATTTTGACATGGCAGGCAGTGATTAGTGGGGTACCGCAAGGCTCGGTGCTGGGACCGCTGCTATTTACGATAAATATTAATGATTTAGATGAAGGGATTCAAGGTAACATTAGCAAATTTGCAGATAACACAAAGCTGTGTGGCAGTGTGATGCTATGAGGATGTAGGGTGACTTGGACAAGTTGGGTGAATGGGCAGATGCATGGCAGATGCAGTTCATTGTGGATAAATGTGAGGTTATCCACTTTTTTGGCAAAAACAGGAAGACAGATTATTATCTAAATGGTGTCAAATTGGGAAAAGGGGAAGTACAACAGGATCTGGGGGTCCTTGTTCATCAGTCACTGAAAGTAAGGATGCAGGTACAGCAGGCAGTGAAGAAAGCTATAACCGTGGCCTTCATAACAAGAGGAGTTGAGTATAGGTGTAAAGAGATCCTTCTGCAGTTGTTCAGGGTCCTAGTGAGACCACACCTGAAATATTGTGTGCTGTTTTGATCTCGAAATTTGAGGAAGGACATTCTTGTTATTGAGGGAGTGCAGAGTAAGTTCACAAGGTTAATTCCCAGGATTGCGGGACTGTCATATGTTGATAGAGTGGAGCGACTAGGCTTGTATACTCTGGAATTTAGAAGGGTGAGAGGGGATCTTATTGAAACATATAAGATTATTAAGGATTTGGATACGCTAGAGGCAAGAAACATGTTTCCGATGTTGGGGGAATCCAGAACCAGGGGCTACAGTTTAAGAATAAAAGGTAAGCCATTTTGAAAGGAGATGAGGAATCACTTTTTCACACAGAGAGTTGTGAGTCTGTTGAATTCACTGCCTCAGAAGGCGGTGGAGTCCGGTCATCTGGATGTTTTCAAGAGAGTTAGATAGAGCTCTTAAAGATAGTGGAGTCAAGGGATATGGGGAGAAGGCAGGAACGGGGTACTGATTGTGGATGATCAGCCATGATCACATTGAATGGCGGTGCTGGCTCGAAGGGCTGAATGGCCTACTCCTGCGTCCATTGTCTATTGTTTATTATGGCCCCTTATTTCTAATTAAAATGATTAAAATGAGACCTCTAAGCTAATTTATTGGCCTTTTCCACCTACTTCACTTTCATTTTAATGCCACGGTGGAATACATCATCAAATGTTTCCACCAGAAAACCATGGATAACTATTATTTGGAAATAAACCAAAAACCTTAAAAGTTATGTATGCAAACAATCACCCGATGTAGAAATGTAATATAACAACTCTGAATGCTTCTTGCATGCAAAAAATCAAACAGTCCATTCAGATGAAAAAGTTATGAGTCACCCATTCAGCTCTTATTCTGTTCAAGATAGAGTTAAACAGTTTCATCATTATATTAGAGACTCATTTGCTATTGTATAAAAAAAATGATTAATGTGGAAATCACCAGTAATGCTATGCCTTATTTTCACTATTAATCCTTCCAATTACATCAGTCCAAAGTTTCCCTCCTCAGAACCTGTCTTTGTAGAACATGAGGATCTTCAATGCAGGTAGCTGTTACAAATTACAATTTACAAATAATCACACTTTTCTGGGGAAGTGATAGAAAGTTACTTGCCTTCACTGGACTGACTGCTTGTTAATGAATTTAGCATGCAGCTGTACTTGTGGTAGGTGTTTGCTGAACACTGGCATTTTAGAACAGATCTTCTTTCCTCCGTAACTCTCGAATTACTGGTCTTTACCTCTCCATCTGATAAATCACTCTCACTGGAACTCCACACAATTTCTGCACTTTCCTCCAAGTTCTGACTGCCAGTGTTTGTTGTATCTAATATGGCATAAAAAAGGTTCCAAACAAACAATTATGCTGAATGAATTTAATATAATAATAGGTTTGGCACAAATATTTAATTTTATAACTTAAAAAAAGACATTTAATGTTAATAGACAAAGTAGAACACTCTGAATATATTTGCATTTATCTCTTGCTTTTCATCAATAAACTGTGTTTTAACATAAATCACTGATGGAGGTCAGTGCCCTAACTAATATGTGCACAGCAGTGTCCCACAAACAGGAATTAAATAAATGACCGGTGAGTTTGCTAATAATGTTGCAAATACAAATTGCCTATATTGTCATTCAAACAAACAGAGGTTTGAACAACATTTTGTTCCCTGCAGTCATAACAGTAAAATAAACATAACACATAATTAGCAGTTTCACACAAACATCCATCACAGTGAATCTCCAAACTCCTCCTCACTGTGATGGAAGTCTTATCTCTTCTCTGTTCTTTGTTGATAATTAGCCAAAGGAACTTCACTATTCCCATTTGAATCATGTTTAAAATTTTCTTTTTAATCCTCCTGGGACCTCAGTTGTTCAACTGTTTGATCAAAATTTGACCCTTAAGACCTATAAGTTACTGTACGGTAAATAAAAATGCTGGACAAACTCAGAGGGTGATGCAGCTTTAGATCTATGGAGCGAAGGAATAGGTGACGTTTCGGGTCAAGACCCTTCTTCAGACTGATGCGGGGGTGGGGGGGGGGGCGGGAAGAAGAAGGGAATAAGAATAAGAAGTCGGCTGTTGGAGAGTTGGGAAGGGGAGGGGAAGGAGGGAGAAAGCAAGGACTACCTGAAATTGGAGAAGTCAATGTTCATACTGCTGGTTGTAAACTACCCAATCAAAATATGAGGTGCTGCTCCTCCAATTTGCAGTGGGACTCACTCTGGCCATGAAGGAGGCCCAGGACAGAAAGGTCGGATTTGGAATGGGAGGGAGAGTTGAAGTGCTGAGCCACTGGGAGATCAGGTTGATTAATGTGAACTGAGCGGAGGTGTTGCGCGATGCGATCGCCAAGCCTGCGCTTGGTCTCACCGATATAAAGCAGTTGACACCTAGAACAGCGGATGCAATAGATGAGGTTGGAGGAGGTGCAGGTGAACCTCTGCCTCACCTGGAAAGACTACTTGGGTCCTTGGATGGAGTCGACATGTGTAGCATTTCCTGTGGTTGCAAGGGAAAGTACCAGGGGAGGGGGTGGTTTGGGTGGAAAGGGACGAATTGACCGGGGAGTTACGGAGAGAGCGGTCTCTGCAGAAAGCCAAAAGGGGAGGAGATGGGAAGATGTTACCAGTAGTGGGTTCCCGTTGGAGGTGGCGAAAATGTCAGAGGATTATCAGTTGTATGTGACGGCTGGTAGGGTGGAAGGTGAGGACAAGGGGGACTCTGCCCTTGTTACGAGTGGGGGGGGGATGGGGAGCTACGGGATGTAGAGGAGACCCTGGTGAGAGCCTCATCTATAGTCGAAGAGGGAACCCCCGTTCCCTAAAGAATGAGGACATCTCCAAAGACCTGGGTTGGAACACCTCATCCTGGGTGCAGTTGCGGCGAAGACGGAGGAATTGGGAGTAGGGGGATAGAGTCCTTACAGGAAGCAGGGTGGGAAGAAGTGTAGTGCAGATAGCCATGGGAGTCAGTGGGTTTGTAGTAGACATCGGTCAGTAGTCTGTTACCTGCGATGGAGATAGTGAGATCTAGAAATGGTAGGGAGATTCGGAAATGGTCCAGGTGAATTTGAGTGCCGGATGGAAGTTAGTGGTGAAATGGATGAAGTCAGTGAGTTCTGCATGGGTGCAGGAGGTAGCACCAATGCAGTCATCAATTTAGCGGAGGTAGAGTTCGGGGATAGGGCCACTGAACGCCTCGAACAAGGATTGTTCGACGTACCCTGCTAAGAGGCAGGCATAGCTGAAGCCCATGCGAGTGCCCATAGCTATGCTTTGTTTACTCTACAGTGCTTTTAGTAGGTATGTTACAATACCTACCTTTAGCGGCGCTGAAGTTCTGCCGCTCCCCGTGTGTGCGACTTTGGCGCCTTTCAGAGAGGGGCGGGTTTAAAATGCCGTTTTTCCCCAGACAGTCCAAATCGATCCATGTCGGGCGATTTCATCGCTAAAGAGAAATCGCTCCGACATTTCATTCATGAAGCTATTTTTAAACTACGCTAGATTATTTATTAACTAGAGTAGATTAAAAATCATCTTCCAAAGTTCTGAACGCCGACAGCAGAACGGACCTAACGTTGGCGATAAAAGAAGGTACAGAGTTTATTTTTACATAAAAACATTGGTCTGAGGAAGCATTTAATCAAATTTTCATGTTGCGAAAAGGGGACAAAAAAAATATGAACGGGCTGTATTTTTCATACCGACTGTGGGTTAAATTCACCGCAAACTGCAACGTTCCAATCCACCGCATTCCACTAAAACCCACTCGCTAGTTGATTTAAATGGCCATTAATTGACAGGAATTAAACACTAAATTCCTTCCATTTGGCCTATAAATTCATGAAAATGAGATTTAAAAATCATGTTATATTGTAGATTATAGTGTGAATGTTATTTGGACACTTAGGCAATTTTAAAAAGTTTATATTTTCTTAAGAAATGGATAGATGTTTAGATCTAGTAATTGAATTTTGTAATTAGCTACAATTAGATAACTAACTAACTATATGCTTTAATTTCAGGTCATCCAAGTAAGATTGTTTCATATTTGTTTCAGAATGCTTCAATCTATAATAACTGAAAATTTCATTGAGTTCTCTTAATTTGTAAGAAAGTTATGGGCTTTTGACTGTTCTAGATCACAGCTTTTGAGTTAAGTCAATGGAAAGGCAATGGGGAACAAGATGCTAATTTCCGAGTATGAAAATGGCCATAACTTTTTTAATACTGAAGATATGAAAGTGAATTAGGTGTCAAATTAAATTTATTTTTATGCTTTATCTGATGGTATAAATTGCAGACTTGATTTTTAAAATCTCAAAATTTTGTAACATTGCTACTTTTGGCGAGGGAGGAGATGATATCTATTACTATACACTCTCAGTGGTGCATTTGAGTATTAAAATCAAAGATTATGTTTTAGTCTGAATTAGATTTTAACTTCTAAGAAAGTCATAATTGCGACGTTCTCTGGCATAAATCATAACACCTTAATTATAAAACTACAAAGGAAATTTGCGGAAAATTCATAATTTTCACAAACTTCCTTTTTTAATGGATGCATTTCATCTGGTCTGAACATGTATTAACATACTATTATCAAGAACTGTCACAAATAAATTATTTGGAGAGAGTAGTGGACACTCTTACCAGAAAATGATAAGTATTAATGAAGGAACAACATAATCCAAAATAGTGTATTTTAGCTCAGGACATACTTATCTCAGGATAAGTAGGAAACAGGCTTAGTAAGCAGCAAATAATAGATTTGGCAATCATATAATTGAGCTGCCACTTTCTTAGAGCTACCGCATGTTATTTATATATTTAAAGTTTCAAAAGATAAAAAGGGAGAAGAAAATCCACTTTTTCATGTTTTCACCAACCACCATGCTACAAACACCAATGCTTCATGTTCAAATCCTGGACCAAACTTAATTACCTGATCTTAGCAGTAGAGGTATTAAATAAAAAATATATATATTTATCACCTCTATGAATAAATGCAGCTGCATGATCTTGGTGCCCTTTGTAAACAAATTGAAAGCTGAAACTTGGTGTGTATATTCCTGACAACAGCCATGGACTGTTGTCATAAAACAGAGATACTTGAAACTTAAACTCTAATAACAATCTGCACCTTCAATGAGAGTACATGTAAGCACTTGAAATGAGAAAAAATACCTTCAGCAGAATGAAGTGCAGGTGCAAGTTTTCGGACTACTTTTAAATCTTGTCTCATGGATTTCTTATCCTGTTACACAATATTTGGAGATTAATAGCATTTCAACATTAAAAAATGTTCAATGACATGGGTAGGAAAAGTAAGTTAATTTCAAATATCACATTTCAGACCTAATTTTTTTTCAAAATGACACTACTAATATTATAAAGAGCAAATGAAAATATTTTAATGTTTTTATCTGCATTTTAAAAATAATGTGCTGCATTATCTAAAATAATATTTTTCAGGAGTGTTTTACACAGGTTAAAGATTTTAGTGATCAAACTCTGAGCTCAGTCTATGTTGTATCTGCATCTAAGCAAGATGATTGATACAGTTTGTGATATACAATTATTGCATGCACAATAATATCTCTTCACTATTATAGCTAATTGTTCTAATGTGGGAAATATGAAAGCCCAAAGCATGAAACAAAAACATCTTGTATTGGAGAGGGCTACTCAATATGGCTCTTACCAGAACCACATTTACTTTTAACAGCCCAACAAAATCATGAACATGACATGTGTGTGGCGGGACTGCAGATGTTGGTTTAAACCGAAGATAGACACAAAAAGTAACTCAGCGCGACAGGCAGTAACTCTGGAGAGAAGGAATGGGTGAAGTTTCGGGTCGAGACCCTTCTTCAGCTACATGAACATGACATTTTTGATAGTCCTCTTTGGAACTGTGAGATAAAGACAGTTTTGGACCAATGAAAAATACCACACAGCACTGAACACAGAACAGTACAGCACAGAAACAGGCCCTTTGGCCCACGCTGGCTACGGGAGTCAACGGAAGGCTCGAGGTCCCGACTGTGGGAGAACAAAGGGAAGAGACTTGAACTTTATTTTGCCTTGCATCACAGTGAGGAGTCACTGTGGTGGATGTTCATGTTAAAATGTGTTTTCGGTGATCTGTTGCTATATATTTGTATGACTGACTTGCTAAATGAAATTCCTCATATATTGCAAAACATACTTGGCAAATAAAGTACTATTCTGATTCTTTACCTTCCTTGCTCATTAGATTCTGTAATCTGCAGTTCTTGGCTACCTTCACCTTTCATACCCCAGCCTCTCTCTCCCCCACCTGACTCCATCCCCTAACCCAACTCCCCTCACCTAGATCCACCTATTGCGTGCAAACTCTCGCCCACCTCCCTCACCTCTTGTCACTGGATATCTCTCTCCACTCTTTCAGTCCACAGGAAGAGTCTCTCCCAAAGTGTCAATTTCCCTCCATTGATGCTGCCTGACCCACTGAATCCCTACAGCAATTCCCAAACCTTACTTTATGTTTTATTTTGCCTAACACCCTTTTCTGCATTTTAAAACTTGATCCATCTCTAACTTTTCCCCTAACTGGATCCGATGACTACCAGCCTAGGGCTGGTAGTCATCGGATCTAGGGCTCTTCTCTCCCTAGATGCCAACTGACCTGCTGAGAATTCCCGGCATTTTGTAATGTTATGGTTTTTTTATGGGAGATGTTAATTTCATTATTAAGTGCTGGGTTGGCTTGTATCAGATGTCAATTAAAGGGCAGAAGTTCATAAAAGACAATACCAATAGATACAAGTGCATATTTGAAACATGGCTAAATAAAACTGCTGAGATTAGGATAGAAATAGAAAGCAATAGAAAGTCACCAATGAAGTAGAAAACAAGATTTGCGATCTAACAATATTAAATGATCTTACCTCCTTATGTAATAATTCTTGAAAACCTTCTCCACAAAAGTCCCATGATTTTGCAACTGAAGGTGTAAATTTCTTAGCAAGGCTATTTGCCCTCTTGCAAGCAACTTCCGCATCATGTAAAGAAATTAATCCCTGTGTCATTGCAGTAGTCCTTTTCCTCTGAAAAATAGACAAATATGTAGTATTACATATTTGTAATAAACAAATTTGCAACTAATTGGATTTACTTCTCATTTTTACAATCCCACCAAGTCAGGACATTTTTTATTTAACTTTCTTTCATCAAGATTAACAAATAGAATAATATGGCCTTGGTTTGTGCGGCAAAGCCCTAAAACCATAATGTCTGTGCCAAGCATGTTGTCAACTTAAACTACTCTCATCTGCCTGCACATGATCCACATCGCTCCATCTCCATGTGCCTATCTAAAAGCCTCTTAATAACCACTATCATAACTGCCTCTGCCATCTCACTGCATTCCAGGCACCAACCACCATATGTAAAATCTTGTCCTACGCATCTCTTGTTGCCGCTCTCACAAAGCTATACCCTCTAATATTTGATATTTCTATTTTGGGAAAATGGTTTTGACTATCTAGCCTATGCATAGGGAGGTTACACGGCAGTCGAGGTCACGACCCGCGACCCGTATTTTTGCCACGCAACGCCTTCTGGAATATAAGCGGTAAACGTCAGGTAAGTACTTACTATGGCTGCCAGCGCAGCTGGCCCGTTTTCTGTCCCAGCATCCGGACTCCACGCTGACTGGTTCTACACTTGTGGACCCCAGGCCGTCTGTCCCCACGGCCAGGTGGGGGGGTGAATCACCCAGTGTGGGTGTCGGGCGGTGAATCACCCCGTTTGTGGGTCAGGGTCGGGGGGGTTGAATCACCCCGTGTGTGGGTGGGGATGGGGATGAATCATCCCGTGTGTGGGTCGGAGTCCGGGGGGGGGGTGTGAATCACCCTGGTGTGGGTATCGGTGTGGTGAATCACCCCGGTGTGGGGGTCGGGTGCCGTTTCAGCGTTCTGGCTGGGCGGAGGGACCAGACGGTCCCCAACTCTGCTGCAGCTGACGGGGTCATTGCGAATTTTCGTCCCCGTGTGTCTGCTGCCTGGAGCCGCGGTCCCGCTCCACCCGGCCCAGTGTGGGTGCGCTGCCAACCCACAGCCCGTGACAGTGCAGCCATGCAGGGGGAGACGGGGCAGAGGGAAGCCGTGGGTGGACAGTGCTGACCCCGGGGGTAGAGTGGGGGCTGATCCGAGGGATGCACTCCATCGGCCGCTTACACCTTGGTGCTTAGGTTCAGAGCACTCAGTCACCATCCAGGGTCGTGGGCCGGCACTTGCCCTCAATCCGCCGGTACTCTGCTCTTTCGCAAGTCAGTGAGCAGCAGTGATTTTGGCGGTTTTCTCTCACGGTTACCCCTATTTCCACAATTTTTTGCAGCGCAAAAATTGACCATTTTAGCAGTTTTTAACAGGTGAGAACGTACGTGTTGCGTGTGTTACTAGTGTATGCCAGAAGCTGCCTTGTACTCCAGAAGGATTGAGTTACTCCGTGCATCACCTTTGACCTGATGACCTTACATGCAACCTCCCTATACTTTTATATACTTAGAAACATAGAAAATTGGTGCAGGAGTAGGCCATTCGGCCCTTTGAGCCAGCACCATCTTTCAATATGATCATGGCTGATTATCCAGAATCAGTACCCCTTTCCTGCTTTCTCCCCATATCCCTTGATTCCGTTAGCCCCAAGAGCTATATCTAACTCTCTCTTGAAAACATCCAGTGAATTGGCCTCCATTGCCTTCTGTGGAAGAGAATACTTATGTGTATACTTTTATATATTGCAAGTTAAGGCCCTCCTAACCATCGTGGATTCCTTTTGTGGCGTGATCATTGTTATAAAATGGGAAATGCCACAACCAAATTCAACAAAACAAGTTCATCTAAGCAGCAATACAAAAATGGTATGTAACTATATCTGTGATGTTGACCTCAAAAGTACTAGCCAAGAAATCAAGTGATAACTCCCCTTCCATTCTTCAGAAAACAATGGCACCTCTATTTTGAAAATCAGTAGTGGGATTCAAATCATTTAAGTGAGAGGCAAGTACACACCCAAATCACAGAAAAGCAAAACAAAAACCTGCAGAAGCCGGAAATTCAAAATAAAAGGCAAAATTGCTGGGAATACTCAAAAGATCTGGCAGCGTCTGAGAGTTATTAACCTCAAACATTAACATCTTTATCCCCTCCACATTTGCTGCTTAATCTGCTGCACATCCCTTATACTTTCCTTCTTCTGTTTAAGATTTTCAACATCTCCCATTTTTAGTTTTTCAAGAACAGAAGTAGGTCAGTCAAAATTCCAGTGGTACATCCATTCCCAATAATCAGATATCACATCACAGTGTAAAAGGCAAGACAGAAACATTCACAACCATCTTCATCATATAAGTAGGAAAAAGGAACTGCCAATACTGGTTTTACAAAAAAAAAGTGCTGGAGTAACTCAGCAGATCTGGCAGCATTTCTGGAAAAAAAGGATGGGTAAGGATCAGAAAGGTTATCTCTCCATGTTCTCCAAAGATGCTGCCTAATCCTCTGAGCTTCTCCAGCACTTTGCACCTTTTCATCCAAAAAGTGTTTGTTGGATAATGCAATGTAGATCTCCACAGTCAAGATCATAGCTTTCTGTCAACTCAATTCACTTTACTTGGTGCCAAGAAAAATATTGTCTTGCCATCTTCAGCTGAAAAATGACCACCAATTATCACAACATCATTCTAGGCAGGATTGTCTCAAAGCAAAGCAACTCCATCGACTTCCTATTCTTCTTCAGTAGTAAAGCAATCATTAACATTGGCAATTACCACTGACCCAAAGTAAAACTGGACCAGCACCAGAGGTCAGAGAATGCAAATTGTCAATTTTAAGTTCTGATCCCAAAGTTCATCAGATGCTTTAGTGTGGATGTGGCTCAGATGTGTGTTACGGGGATGGTACTTGGAAGAGCCTTCCGTTTTCACTTCATGTTGGTAAGGACATTTGTAATTTTTAAAGATTTTGTTGGTTCAGACCTGTCCCGTTTAAAACACCCACAAATGCTTTTCTCCCACATGCTGCATGACCCACCAAGTTCCTCCAGCAGTTACTGCTGTCTCCATCATTTCGAAAGTGCTGGAACAGGTTATGTTGGAGAGGAAGAAAATGATGGTAGTATCAGGTGCGAAGGGGAAGGAAGGGGCAGAATGCAAAGGGAATGACAGATTGGTAGGGAGCAGTAAGTGAATGGGGAAGAAGGGCAGTGTGCAAAAGAGCATGGTGAGCAGGTTTGTGAAAGGAGAGATGATTGGCGGGGGGGGGGGGGAGAGGGGGGAAGCAGGTGAGTGAGTTAATTAATTAGTTCGTTAGTTTAGTTTAATTAGAAGGGGGCACAAGGGACTGCAGATATTGGCATCTTGAACAAAACAAAGTGCTGGAGAAACTCAGCAGGTCAGATATAGCCTCTGAAGATGCTGTCTTGCATGTCCACACAATCCTGCCTCTAATGCTGCAAACAATATCAGTGCACTTGTGTCATCTCACACCGGGTACCTTTCTGACGCCGAACATTATCGCTCAATCCACTGTGGGCCGGAGGCGGCCACTTGCCTCTCTCCCCTCGTCTCCACGTTGCCACGGAAATCGAGGCGGGACACCATGAAAGCTGTACTGCGGCTGCGCAGAACTGCCCAATGAGCTGAGTAGGCTGAGCTGCGTCACCTGTAACTGGGCGCGGGTCGAGGCTGTCGATTGGAGGACAACTCGGTGACGACATTACAACCCGAACCCCAGCGCCCACGCGTGTCGGGAGGACCTGCAGAGGCTGGTTGACACCAAACAGACGCAATATGCTGGAGCGACTCAGCAGGCCAGGCAGCATCTCTGGAGAGAAGGAATGGGTGGGACCCTGCTTCAGAGTAAAAGTCAGGGATAATGAGAGATATAGACTGCACGTAGAAGAAATTAATGGAACATAATGCGGTGAATCTGTGGAATTATTTGCTATAGAAGGCTGTGGAGACAAAGTCAGGTAATATATTTAAGGCAGAGGTAGATAGATTCTTGATGTCAGAGGTTATGGGGAAAATGCAAGAGAATGGGGTTAGGAGGGAGAGATGGGTCAGCCATGATTGAATGACAGAGTAAACTTGATAGGCCGAATGGCCCGATTCTGCTCCTATCACATGATCTTATGATATGCAAAAATCAACCAAAATCAAGGAAAGTTGGAGCCCACAATGGTCCGTTGTTAGCTGTGGGATAGGTGACAACGATTAAACAGACATAGGAACTTAATAGGACGGCAGTAAAACTAGAACAACGACTAGGGTGGGGGAAGGACACAGAGAGTAGTAATGATACAACATTTTGAGATTTTAAAAATCAAGTCTGCAATTTATCCCATCAGATAAAGCATTAAAATAAGTTTAATTTGACACCTAATTCACTTTCATATCTTTAGTATTAAAAAAGTTATGGCCATTTTCATACTCGGAAATTAGCATCTTTAGATCGAGGACAGTCAAAAGCCCATAACTTTCTTAAAAATTAAGAGAACTGAAATAAATATTCAGTTATTATAGATTGAAGCATTCTGAAACAAATATGAAACAATCTTACTTGGATGACCTGAAATTAAAGCATATAATTAGTTAGTTACCCAATTGTAGCTAATTACAAAATTCAATTACTAGATCTAAACATCTATCCATTTCTTAAGAAAATATTAACATTTTTTTAAAAGCCTAAGTGTCCAAATTCACACAAGAATTCACAATATAACATGATTTTTAAATCTCATTGTTATGAATTTATAGGCCAAATTGAAGGAATTTAGTGTTTAATGCCCATAAATTAATGGCAAAGATGTTGGTTTCTTTATCAAGCAAATGCGCTAAGGACAACTATTTCACAGGTGTTTCCTGACATATGGGAATTGGTCCACATTTTGCACATCTTTATTGTTGGGGACAGTGTATTGCGATGGAAGCAAATTGCTGGATGTTAATTGTGAGACCGACTCTTACCTGTTTTGTTGAATGAAGGAACGATGACTTGGAAATCTGGCTCCAAACATGCATCAATGTTAAAGACACAGCAATGTGATGATTGAGATTAGAATGACTTTTATTCTGGAATGTAGGTAAGGAAGGTTGAAGTTCCCCCATTTGTCCTTTAAATTAGCTCCACAACAAACTTGGAGATTTGATACAATTACCGGTTGGAAAAGATCGAGAAAACAATTGGAGGATTGAAACAACCTTGCTTGACACCAGTCTGCATTGAGATTGGGTCTATTGCACAGCTGTTGGTTATTATTATGGCTTGCATGCAATTATGCAGCACATAGGAATGTGATGATTTTCTGCAGGCAGCAAAATTCACAACCTATTTCTATTGACAGAAGCATGGCTTATTGTTCAGTGTTTGATGTGCGGCTCTCTGTATTTCTCTTGGAGATAATCCATTGTGAAGGCCATGCTTGTTTAGCTTCAAAATGGACAGAATCACATTGTGATTTGGGGAGCAGATCTTCTCCCACCAATTTAGAAAGATCCTGATCTTTCCAACAGAGGAGATCACAATCAGATTTCTCCCTTTTCTTGAAGATAACCATGATGACAACATCTGAGATCCTGTGGCACGTTCTCTTTTTCCCAGCAGTAGACGTGGTGTTGAATTTGTGATAGAAGGTGCTCTCTGCCAAGTGTTAAAACTTCACCATGATACATGTTCTAGAGGCCTTGTTTTGTGGCTGGCATATAGTATTTATGACTTTTCATCAAATAAGGGTGACAGCAAGGCTACATCAGTTTGTGTCAAGGAGTTAATTTCAAAGAGGTACGATTGCGTTCTTCAGTATGTTCCTACCTGTAAGATTTCACCTCCATTCTTGGATCTCCACCCTACCATGTTAACGGTATGTATACGATAGAACTTTACTTATCCCAGGAGGGAAATTGATCTACAAACAGTCATAAAAACACAAAATACATGAAATTAAAGTGACGAGTGGAAAGGATTGGGGATCTGCAAAGATTGGGTAGGCGGAGGCAGTCTCAGTCTACCCCATGACAGAAGGGGGAGGGGTTATACAGTTTGATGGCCACAGGGAAGGATCTCTTGTGGCGTTCTGTCCTGCATCTTGGTGGAACCAGTCTGTTGCTGATGATATTCCTCAGGTTGACCAGTGTGTCATGGAGGGGGTGAGCTGTATTGTCCAGGATGCTCCGTAGTTTGAGGAACATCCTCCCTTCAAGACCACCTCCCATGAATCCAACTGTGCCCCCACAAGTACGCCAGCCTTCCTGATGAGTTTGTTGATCCTATTGGAGTCCGCTGCCTTCGCCCTGCTATCCCAGCACACGACAGTGGTAGTGGATAAATACTATATTGGTAGAACATCTGCAGTATCTTACTGCAGACATTGAAGGAGCAGTCCCTTCTTCAACAGGGCCCCAGCGTTCCTGGACCAGTCCAGTTTACAGTCCAGGTACACTCCAAGGTATTTGTACTCCCTGGTAAACTGCACATCCAAACCATTGATGGAAACAGGGGTGTTCCTCTCCTCCTAAAGTCCATCACGAACTCTTTAATCTTGTCAGTGTTGAGCTGCAGATGATTCAGCCCACACCACCTAACAAAGTCGTTGACTACATCTCTGTATTCAGCTTCCCTCCCCACACTGATGCAGCCCACAATTGCAGTCATCTGAAAACTTCTGCAGGTGGCAAGAGACAGAGTTATATCTGAAATACATGGTGTAGATGGTGCATAGGAAGGGATAAAGGACTGTCCCTTGTGGGGCCCCTGTGTTGTTCAATATCATGTCCGAGACCCAATTCTGTAGCCCAACATATTGTGGTCGTCCAGTCAGGCAGTTAGTGATCCAGGACGCCAATGGAGCATCTACCCGCATTCATCAGTTTGCTCCCTAACAGTGCAGACTGTTAAAAGCACTGGAGAAATAAAAAAAAAACAAAAAAACATGACTCTCACAATGTTTCTTGGCTTAACCAGGTGAGCATAGGAACGATGGTGTAGGTGGATGATGGCGTCCTCAACCTTCATAAGGTAAGCAAACTGCAGGGAGTCCAGTTAGGGTTTAACCTGGGGTCGCAGATGAATGAGCCCCAGCCTCACAAGGGACTTATGTGCGAAATCAGCACCACCAGTCTGTAGTCATTGGAGGAGCCGGGGCACGTCTTCTTTGGTACAGATACCAGACCACGTCTGCCACATCACAGGAACCCTCTCCAGGCTCAGGATGAAGATATGCTCGAGTACTCCGCACAACTGGCTAGCATATGCCTTTAGTACCCTAGGGCTGACACCATGGGGACCCGTGGCTTTGCCTGGGTGGAGTGCTCAGCTCCTCCCTCCTCTGCTCACCTTTGATGGTCAGGTGCGACAAAGGGCAGAGGAAATGGGCCAGGGGGATTGAGGGGAAGAGTCGGTTGGTGAGTAAGGCCCCACCATCATATCTATTTTTTTTTTAAAACACAGGTTTAGCTCATTGGCCCAGTCCTGATTGTTTTCCCTCAACAGGCCACTGGTCTTCTTGTAGCCTGTAATGCTCTTCATTGCACTCCACACATCCCTCATGTTGTTCTGCTGAAGTTTCAGCTCCAGCTTCTTCCTGTAGTTGTTCTTGCCCTGTCTGATGTTAACTGTACTATGGAAGAGTTACTTCTAAGGAATTGAAACATATTATCAATAGGTATTGCTGGACACAATGCAGAGAAATACCAAAATGAAAGATGGGTAAGATCAATGAAGGAATTATTTTCTGGCATGTTGTCTTCAGATATCTCTACCAATGCAAGGGGAAAAGAGTCATTGCTAAATTTGAGAGTAATGTTGGAATTTAAGGGAGGAAAGATATGGGCCGCCATGAACTCCACCTGAACTGTCGATAAATGGAAAAGTGATAACCTATGCAGCAATAATAATTCACATCGGGATGAAACAACAGGAGAGAAAATATGCTGTTCAAAGTGGGGATGGTAGACTGGGAAGGGAGGGGGTTGTGTTCTAGTGGGTTGGTAGATTGAAGTTATGGGAAGCAAGCAGTTGATATACCACTGGGTTTCATTCACAGAACCTAGAACAATGCAGCACAGGAACAGGCCCTCCAATCCACAATGTCTGTGCCAAATATTTATATAATTATAAGACAAACTCCAAACTGCCTGCACATTATGCATATCCCTCTATTCCTGCATTTCTATTTGCCTATCCATAACTTCTCAGGTGCCACAATCATATCTGCCTCCACCACCACCCTGAGCAACAGGTTCAATACCCTCTAAAAATGTTTGCCCAGCTCATCTTCTTTAAACCTTACCCCTCTCATCTTAAAGCTATGCCCTCTCGGATTTGATATTTTCCATTCTGGGAACTAGACTGACTTTACTTCTATGCCTCTCAATTCTATACTTCCATCAGATCTCCCCGCAACCTCCAGAGAAAACATTCCAAGTCTTGTCAACCTAACCCTGTAGCTAATATCCTGAAGTAGGGTCCCAACCCAAAACATTACCTATCCATGTTCTCCAGAGATGCTGCCTGACCCACTGAGGTACTCCAGCACCTTGTGTTCTTTTATCATTCTGATAAACTTCTGCACCTTCCAAAGCTTCCACATCCATCCAGTAATGGGATGTTCAGAAATCCACGTAATACTCCAAATGTAGCCTAATCAAAATCCTATAAAGTTGCACTGTGAGCTCCCGACTCTGAAGAGGGGTCTTGACCCTATTCAACACCTCACACTTGCTTGGATTAAACTCCATCTGCTATTTCTCCACTTTCTGATACTAATCTATATCCTGCTGCATACTTTGACAGTCACCCTCACAGTACCAAGTCACTATTAATCCTATGCATGAGTGTAACCATAAGCACTAATAATTCTCATGAACAATGACTGCCAACTTCACACAATGGTAATTATATTTGTCAGTGCTCACAGCCTCTTGACAAAAACAAAAATTGTCAATGCTCTTTCATGATGGCATTTGTTCTTTCCTTTGTCTGCCCTCTTAGAAAGTTTCAGGTAATAAAAAAGTTGTCACTTCCCCTTTATTGTCTTAATAACCCCCCACAAAACTATTTCATAACAGATAATGCTGCACACTCACAGGACCGACAATATTTCTAGACCAAGAAACAATGTTTCAGGTCATATATCTTTCATCAGTCTGACCATTTTGTTGAAACACCTAGGACCTGCTTTGCTCAAATGATATTGCCCGAGATGTAGTGCCGAAGCTCTATAAGACGCTGGTCAGTTCGCATTTGGAGTGCTAAGAACAAATTTGGGCCCCACATCTGAGAAAGGATGTGCTGGCTCTGCAGAAGGCCCCGGAGGTTTACAAGAATTATTCCAGAAATGAGTGGGTTAGCATATGATGAGCGTTTGATAGCACTGGGCCTCTACTCACTGGAGTTTAGAAGGTTGAGAAAGGACCTCATTGAAACTTACAGAATAATGAAAGGCATAGATAAGGGGCTATCCCACTGTGGCGACCTAATCCGTGAATTCAGAAGAGTTTGCCCTCGACTCATATTCGCAGCATGGTCGACACGAGGTCCTAGGAGGTCTTTATAACTCTCCATGCTTGAAAGTAGGCCCTGTGTACTCGAGGCCTCAGCTAGGTCACAGCGTATTTTTCAACATGCTAAAAAATGCCCGTGAGTAAAAAAAGGTCACCATGGGAAAAAAAACGATATTTATTTTGCTTGTAGGTTTATTCAAGGTAGGTCATAGTATATCGGCATGTTATTCGTAGGTAATCAAGCATAGTCTAAGGTAATCAAAGATAGTCAAAGGTAGTCTTCAGCATATTCGGAGGTCCAAGGAGATCGAAGAGGGTCGTCTTCACTCTCCACTATTCGGTGTCCAATTTTCCCGAAGCTAGTCTTCAACATAGTCGAAGGAGGTCTTCCACATAGTCGAACGAGGTCTTCAACATGACACTTTTTCAATCTCTCCTAAACTCGCCAATTAGGTCGCCGCAGTGGGACAGCCCCTATAGAGGATGTGGAAAGGATGTTTCCACCAGAGGTCCTAGCCTCAGAATTAAAGGGCACTCTTTTAGAAAGGAGGCGAGGAGGAATTTCTTTAGTCAGAGGGTAGTTAATCTGTGGTACTCATTGCCACAGAGAGCTGTGGAAGCCAAGTCAGTGGATATTTTTAAGGCAGACAGATTATTGATTAGAACAGGTGTCAAGGGTTATGGGGAGAAGGCAGGAAAATGGGATTAGGAGGCAGAGATCAGCCATGATTGAATGGCGGAGTGGACAATGGGCCAAATGGCCTAATTCTACTCCTATAACTTGTGAACTAATCAGATGATCCAGTATTTTGTGTTTCATTTCAGGTTTCCAATATTTCTTCATAAATTACGTTTATGTTCACCATGCCTTTCTTCATACTTGCAAAAGGTCTGTAGTATTAGTGATGAAAAAGTGGAAGCAACGTTTTGCAAATCAAGAGTTTATTAATAAAACTAGAACCAAGCATATTTCTGATGGCAGACTGAGAAAAACATGCTACACGGTGTATCCTCAGAAGCAGTACTTACATTTAAACTATAAGATATACTTAAAATAATGCTGATGGAATGGGTTGAAGCAAAGTAATGCAATTGAATCAAGCTATTTCTAACACCAGTTTTATTTTGAGAGAAAATAAATTGTTTAATGAACACAATGTAGCAAAATGAAAAATGTTTGAACAAGGAAGGATGAGCATACTAGGCATTCACTACACAACCTTAAGGGACTGGTGGCAGTACAGGGAATGCCTATCAGTTTAGTTAGGCTAAATTCAGAGAAAAGATTAACTGGCATAATGAACTAGTAGGTCTGAACTCAGTAGTGCCAAGGGAAGGATTTTGTTTTAGTTTTACCTTTAAAATCTGCCTTCTGTATCATTGACCAACTGCTATTTAGGACCATTTGGCTACTTCATGGGCACATTTACCAAAATGTTAACTTAAAAACCAAATTCAAATTCAGAAACCAAGATGGGTTGAAAAAATACATTTTAGGCAGGCTACACATGTATTATAGGTATGTAGTTTTAAGTTCAAATGACTGCCTCTAAAGAACCTGGTATACAAAATATTTACATGATGACATAATTACTGAATACATCAATAGACAATAGGTGCAGGAGTAGGCCATTTGGCCCTTCGAGCCAGCACCGCCATTCAATGTAATCATGGCTGATCATCCCCAATCAGTACCCTGTTCCTGCCTTCTCCCCATATCCCTTGACTCTGCTATGTTTAAGAGCACTATCTAGCTCTCTCTTGAAAGCATCCAGAGAACCTGCCTCCACCACCCTCTGAGGCAGAGAATTCCACAGACTCACCACTCTCTGTGAGAAAACGCATTTCCTCGTCTCTGTTCTAAATGACTTACTCCTTATTCTTAAACTGTGGCCCCTGGTTCTGGACTCCCCCAACATCGGGAACATGTTTCCTGCCTCTAGTGTGTCCAAGCCCTTAACAATCTTATATGTTTCAATGAGATCTCCTCTCATCCTTCTAAACTTCAAAGTGTACAAGCCCAGCTGCTCCATTCTCTCAGCATATGACAGTCCCGCCATCCGGGAATTAACATTGTAAACCTACGCTGCACTCCCTCAATAGTAAGAATGTCCTTCCTCAAATTAGGGGACCAAAACTGCACATAATACTCCAGGTGTGGTCTCACTAGGGCTCTGTACAACTACAGAAGGACCTCTTTGCTCCTATATTCGATTCCTCTTGTTATAAAGGCCAACATGCCATTCGCTTTCTTCACTGCCTGCTGTACCTGCATGCTTATTCTCATAGACTGATGTACAAGGACCCCCCAGATCCCGTTGTACTTCCCCTTTTCCCAACATGACGCCATTTAGATAGTAATCTGCCATCCTGTTTTTGCTACCAAAGTGGATAACCTCACATTTATCCGCATTAAACTTCATCTGCCATGCATCCGCACACTCCCCCAACTTGTCCAAGTCACCCTGCATTCTCATAGCATCCTCCTCATTCTCATAGTATCCTCCTCACTGCCACCCAGCTTTGTGTCATCTGCAAATTTGCTAATGTTACTTTGAATCCCTTCATTCAAATCATTGATGTATATTGTAAATAGCTGCGGTCCCAGCACCGAGCCTTGCAGTACTCCACTAGTCAATGCCTGCCATTCTGAAAGGGACCCATTAATCTCTACTCTGTTTCCTGTCAGCCAACCACTTCTCTATCCATGTCAGCACTCTTACCCCCCCCCCCCCCCCCCCCCCCCCCCCCCCCCCCCCCCCAATACCATGTGCCCTAATTTTGCCCACTAATCTTCTATGTGGGACCTTATCAAATGCTTTCTGAAAGTCCAGGTACACTACAGCCACTGCCTCTCCCTTGTCCATTTTCCTAGTTATTCAAAAAATTCCAGAAAATTAGTCAAGCATGATTTCCCCTTTGTAAATCCATGCTGACTCGGACCTATCCTGTTACTGCTATCCAAATGTGCGGCCATCTCATCTTTTATAATTGACTCCAGCATCTTCCCCACCACCGATGTCAGGCTAACTGGTCTATAATTCCCCGTTTTCTATCTCCCGTCTTTCTTAAAAAGTGGGATAACATTAGCTACCCTCTAATCCACAGGAACTGATCCCGAGTCTATAGAACATTGGAAAATTATCACCAATGTATCCACGATTTCTAGAGCCACTTCCTTCAGTACCCTGGGATGCAGACCATCAGGCCCTGGGGATTTATCAGCCTTCAGTCCCATCAGTCTATCCAACACCGTTTCCTGCCTAATGTGGATTTTCTTCAGTTCCTCTGTCACCCCAGATCCTCTGGCCACTACTATATCAGAAAGATTGTTTGTGTCCTCCTTAGTGAAGACAGATCCAAAGTACCTGTTCAACTCATCTGCCATTTCTTTGTTCCCCATAATAAATTCACCTTTTTCGGTCATGAAGTGTCCAACTTTGGTCTTAACTATTTTTTTCCTCTTCACATAGCTAAAGAAGCTTTTACCATCCTGCTTTATATTCTTGGCTAGCTTACCTTCGTACCTCATCCTTTCTCCCCATATTGTCTTTTTGGTTATCTTCTGTTGTTCTTTAAACATTACCCAATCCTCTTGCTTCCCGCTCATCTTTGCTATGTTGTACTTCTTTGCTTTAATTTTTATACTGTCCCTGACATCCCTTGTCAGCCATGGTCGTCCCTTTCTCCCCTTGGAATCTTTCTTCCTCCTAGGAATGAACTGATCCTGCACCTTCTGTATCAGATATAGATAGATAGATATATATATAAAACCTTTCAAAAGATTCTATGTTATGTCACAAAACTTTAACTGTACAATCACAATTATGAATAAAGATTAAACAGCCAGGAAAAATGAACATGATTAGGGTAAATTCCAGTAAGCAACATTTATTGGAAAAAGTTACATAAGGTGATCAGGATCACCAAATCAAAATGGGAATCTTACATTCAATCCAAATAAAGTTTCATTTATTTGCCATGGGTCCAGTTCTGATGTACTGTTGGCTTAGGTCCATAATGATCAACCAGCTGTTGAGAATGAAAATGTGGTATAATTTTCTCCTTAAAGGAAATGGTTGGATCCTTCAGAAAACACAGATCAAGAAAATTGGCTGAAATAGCGCAATCATGCAAAGCATATCTTTATCCATTTGCTGTATCTGCTGATTTAAAACCAAGTATATTAAATCCAAATAAGTTACATTTCCAGTATCACATAGGTTGAAACAGAAGTTTCAGCAACAGCTCCATTTATGCCACAGAAAAATGAGGAACAGTTGGACCCAAACTATTTAAAAACAATCAAGGATTAAATTATTAAAGACTGAGATTTAATTTTATGGATACAAATTGGTTTTTAAAACAAGTCCTCCTTTTGCAAGGATTTCTCTTACAAGATAGTTTTTTTTTAAGATGGTCAACTTAAAAATGAGAGACTTTCAAAAAAATTAATCCGAGACCTAATTTAGGAGCAAGTTGAGTATCTGATGGTATCAGACCAGTCTGTGAAAGTAACATTTATTAGGGATGTTACAAAACTTACCATCAGCAGCACTGCAGTTCTGCCACCGGCCGTGTAGCTGCTGAAGAAAAATCGATCAGACTTCCGTTCCCGTTTGTGTGGTTTTTTTGGGGGGTTTTTTTTTAAATAAAATCACTAGACAATTTAATAATTGGATTAAAATAAAAAGCGACTTCTAATGCCCTCAACGCCTACAACGTGACAGATCGCAACAACAAAGGGCAAGTTGTATATTTTACATATAATCTTGCTTCTTGGGATGGCTTTAATCTAATTTTACATTGCGAAAATGTTATTTGGGCCCCATACGATTTGGCAGTGTCTTTCCTGCCGATATGGGGTTCAAATTCACCGCAAATGCAACGTTCTAATCTATCGCGTTCCAGAAATACCCACTCGCAAGATGATATAAATGCTCTTTTTTTTGGACGATCATATCATATGAACATCAAAATCGTCTATATTTTGTGTTATTGTCTATCCGTAGTCAATATTTCTATACTAAATATCAGTTTTAGACCCATGTATTGTGCAAAAAAATAATAATTTTGATTACATTGAGTGGATGTTTCTAGATTAATTTATGGGAATTAAACATTAAATTCCTTCCATCTGGCATTAAAATGCATGATAGTGAGATTTAAAAATCATGTTATATTGTGAATTTGTGTGTGAATGGGATTAGTTTGTTATTTGGATACTTAGGCTTTTATTTTAATTATCCTTTTCTTAAGAAATTGAATCTACAGACATCCTTAATGGTAAAGTTGTGGGCAGAAAGGCATGTCATGTGTGGTTTGAAGAGCAAAAACTTGTAATTTACAATGCCAAAATTGAAAAGTTGAGGAAAAGGTGTACAAAGTTGCTCATTGATTACAATCTGAGGAGTATGATGATGCTACTGATTATGATATGTCAATGTACCAGCTAGCAACTGATCTTCTCCATAAAGACCTGGTCTATTGCTTGAAATTGTAATTTATTTACCTATCTGTTACGGACGTACAGCATATAATACAATAATATTAAAGTTCTGATCTTGAGAATATCACATTTTTGAATTTTCAAGGCAATCTGGGTGTTTATTACTATTTCCGTCACAACGGTCAATTGTGTAAATAGCTACAATTAGGTTAACTAATTATATACTTTAATTTCAGGTCATCCAAGTAAGATGTTTTATATTTGTTTCAGAATGCTTCAATCTATAATAATTGAAAATTTTATTCAGTTCTCTTAATTTTTAAAAATGTTATGGGCTTTTGACTGTCTTCGATCACAGCTTTTGTGTTAAGTCAATGGAAAAGCAATAGGGAACAAGATGCTATTTTCCGAGTTTGAAAATGGCCATAACTTTTTTAATACTGAAGATATGAAAGTGAATTGGGTGTCAAAAATGAACTTCTTTTTATGCTTTATCTGATGGGATAAATTGCAGACTTAATTTTTTAAATCTCAAAATTTTGTAAAACTGCTACATTTATATATTCTAATTGATATTAACTCTTATATAGAACAGTTACAAAACACAATCAGACAATGTCAGAATAAAGATAAATACACTAACAAAATTAGATATCATTCACCTTCGATAGAAAAAAGGCTACAAAGATTTTGTTCAAAACAAAATCTGAGCTCCAAGTTAGTATGTGAACTACCTCAAATTCAATTTTTCTGACATCTTAGCAACCAGGTCCAATTATCGCTAAGATCAATTATTTCTCTCCTCCCTCCCCCCGTCAATAGAATCACAGAATGTGGAAACAGGCCCTTCGGCCCAACTTGCCCACATCGACCAACATGTCACACCTACACTAGTCCCGCCTGCCTACATCCCACCAAACTTGTCCGACCCATCCACTTGCAGAAAAAGTCCAAAGATTTAAATACGTTCACAAAATTAGTTTCATCCAAGAATGCATGGACATCAATCAAGGATAATTTTTTTAAAAATTCTATATAGTGGAGAAAAACATACAAATTAAGCAAGGAACACGTGCTGAGAAATGTACCTTGGAACAACTTCTCTTGTCTATTTGGACAAGAGAAAAAATAAGCACTGTCTGACAAATCTTATATGAATTTTATTTGAATGTAATACTAATCTAAAAAGGAACTGTTTATACACTTATTTCAATGAATATTTCAAGGTAGCCTTTCACAAGGATCCAAATGAAGACAAATGTAATAAAATAAAAAATCAGAAATAATCTCATTAACATCAGGACAGATGGTGTTGATTGGAAGTACAAGCCAGAAGGAATAATATGTACATTCTTCTATTATCAGAATGTGACCTTTAATATCTTTAAGAGATCTAAAATGGGTCTACAGCTATTAATATATAGAACTAATATTATTGAACAGAGCAAACTGTCTGAATTTGCCCATGATAGAAAGTTAGATGTGAGAGCAAAAAGCTGTAGAAAAACATTGACTACAAAAACTGAATTTGAAGTAATTCAATCTGTCAACGTTTTTGGATCTGTGAATGTCGAGTTCATTTTTTCTTTTGAACTGATAAAAAGCAGAGCTGTGGAGCAGTGGATGAGAGGGATCAGAAGAGAATATTGAAGAGTGCTCATGAGAGAATCACAGAAATCACTAAAATCTAAAGGGAAAGTCGAATAGAATACCAAGCTTCATTTTTTTTACAATGGGGCCGCTTTTCAAAATAGTGGAAGTTTAATTGATTATATGAAATATCCAGATGGAATTAATTCAGTGTTGTATTCATTTCTGGTTATTGCACCATGAGGTGGATATATTGGCTTTGGTGGTTGGTAAAAAACTAGTGTAGATTTACCCAAATACCAAGTGCTGAAAATTTTAATTAGGCTTCCATTCCTTTGAGTATCAATGATTAAATGATTTAGAGATATTTAGGATAACTAAAAGGAATTGTTAGGGAAGTACAAACATTCTATGGCAGGAAAATCCTGAACACCTTTTGGGGTGCGCTGTCAAGTGATAATTCTGCACACAAAGGGAAGTGGAAACATGAAACTTGCTACACAAACAGTTAAGAGATTTTAAAGCAATAATGCAGATTAGTTCTCTTTTTCTGCAATGAGACAATGGGCCAACTATAATTTTTCTCCGAGTATAAAAGCCAAAGCATCAAAATATTAGCTTCATGATGCAATGAGTGGTGTACCAAAGAGTTGGTGCTGTGCCCTCACTATTACATCTTTTAGAACCGACTTGGATGAAAATAGTAAAAAGGTACGGTTTCTAAATATTGTGATGATACAAAGATAGGTAGAAACAAGTTTTTTTTTTTAAAAGGACAATGGGAGACCATGAACGGGTTTGTTAGGTGAACTTGGTGATCAAAGAATGTAATGCAGGAAATGATCATTTGCCCCCTTTTCCCAGAAAAACAAAAATATCAGCTAGGATACAGAGTTGTCCTCCTGCATTACTTGCCAAAAGCTCATATGCTATTAATGTGTTTATAGCTGGGGTATACCATTTATAGAGGACACTAGTCAAACCACATATATAGTGTACAGTATTGATCTTATTTATGTAAATGTGTTGGTAGCAGTTCAATACATTCAAGGCAGTTCATAAACGATTGATCTGACAAATACCTGTAATGGGCAGGTTGTGTTTTGAGGGAACGTTGGATTTTTACCCACTGGAGCTTAAAAGATTAAAAGACAACTTGGTTGAAGAATAAAATATACTGAGGGATGTTAATAGGGTTGGATGTGGAAAGGATGTATGCTGTTGAGGAAGAATCTAGAACTGCACATCACTGTAAAAATAAAATGTGGGGGAAGAGGGTTACCTATTTAAAACAAATGAGGCAATTTCCTTTCTAACAATTGAGGTTTTGGAACTCTTTTTCAAAAGCAATAGAATCAATCTATGAACATTTTTCAGACAGAGGTAGCTAGATACTTGAAAAGCTTGGGCTGAACAGTGACTGGAAAAATGTGGGAGTTATGATTACAATTAAGTAAATCATGATCTAATGAAATTACAGAGCAGGCTTTAGGAGCCAATGGTCTACTTCAGCTCCAAATTTGATGTTCATTTCCAAATCTGCAACTGAAATAGGTAAACCAGTAGCAGAGTAAATTATATTTCTATATATTTCATATGTCAAAAGTTCATTTTTACAAACCCATCAAAATTCTGTTTTGGAAGCAAATAAAACAGTAAAAAACAATAAACTCATGATAAAAACACATTTTGTTATATGTAACTGATGTATTAAATTTCAACAAAACAGGTGTACAATATGTACATATTTAACAATTTTGCTAAGACCAGTTGATTTCCCCGTCTACACCAGTAATACATGCCAAGTGTTATTTCTATTTCCAGGCACCATGTTTTATAAAATGACCTTCCACATTTCCTCTTCAATCAATGAGTTTCACATCAACCATCATAGTCAAATCTAATAAGTGCAGGAAGAATCACTCCTCACAAATTTTCTCTCTAGCAAGTAACTGGTCCCAGTCGATCAATTCATCAAAGGTAAGCTGATATGTTGCTACCAGTCAAGATTATCATTCAAATTCAGGTCTTTTTACCATTGATGCAGCAACCAGATTGTATCCAAATTGCATGCACATACTATTATTCTAATTTATTTTGCCGTCTAAGTGTTACAACCATAAAACCATCAGTATATTGTTATTTAGCCGAGCTCCTGGTGAATGTAGGTTTATATGCATCACTGCAGTAACAGGTCTCTTATGTCGACTTTTATACACAGACCATAAATATAAACATACATCTAATTTATTAAATTAGAAAGATAAAGTAACTGAAATTCACGTCTTGAAAACAAATCTACTCTATCATGCAACAAATTGTGGATATTTTTCATAACAAGTTACAGCTTAATAAGACTTTACAGATTTAAGTACCCATTACGTCAATGATGTATTCTTATAAATAGGCTGAGATTACCTATATATTGTGTAGAAATGTGTGACGAGTTTTTCCATGTAATTTTCAGGAATATACATGATGTATACGGATTTGTAATACTGCATTTATCAATGAAACTACTTCATAAAACTTCAGTGGATATTATAGTTTAAATCAATAATGTTGTCAAACTGTATTTTTGCCTAAACATAGCCATAATGCAAAGTGTTAATTTAGCCCCAAAATTACCATATTCTCCAATGCAAAGGCAATTGCTGCAACTGCATGATGGTAAGATAATGGGTAAGGAATACAGTACTTTGCTGATGCAGAGTATGGAGGATAAAACGCTAGTGTTCAAACTGAAGTAATTCATTTCCAAGAAGTCCTCAGTGTGCTCTTCATTCAGAAATAGATGAGTGCGCTATCAATATTCTTCTGGTTCCTGAGTCAGTTCTTCAGCCTGTACCTGACCATCATCTGGCCCTGCAATTCCCTCCTGCGTTTTAGAAATAAATACATATAAGTACTATATTTAGCTACGTATATTTTTTCCAAATAAATAGTAAAATTCTACATACATCAGTAGCATAGAGCACATCCATGAGTCGTTGAACAAGGTCAATATTCTCCTGTCCATGTTCTTGGCATATGAGTTCAATTTCTCTCAGTTTCCCAAAGTAGAAGTCCCTTTCCTTTTCAACTCCTTCAAGTGCGAGTTTTAATGAACTCACCTGTGAGCAGGTGAAAAAAATTACAATTAAATTAAGCAAATATACCAGTTTATATAACAATCACATGAATGTTTTTCCATTTGCAGGACAAAAAACATTGACTTTTCAGAGTTCAGTACAATACTGTATTGAGATTAAATAAACTATTCCAGATCATTTCCAATAATTTGGTGAATGGAGGTTGTTTTTCATTACCAAGAGAATTCATAAAAAAAAAAATAAAAACATGTCTCCATCACAGAATTGTTTCACAGGAGCCAGTTCATGAAGTCCATACCAATGAGAATGTACATTATATTGAGCTTAAAAACACAACTCGAGCTTCACTCAAGGATCGGATGGTTACACATTGTGTTATCACAACCCATTATAGGCTCTGCATAGTTTTGTTTTAACTCTGATTATCAAGAAGAGCCTTAGGACAAAGATAACGTTATTGTACAAAACCCGCATTAAAAAATTGTTACATTCTATTTTCTAATAGGAAAATGTGTTCTGCATAACAATATTTTGGACACTGAAAAGCTTCAACAAACAGTATAAATCATCTTCCACCATTTTTTTCTGCTGTCAATGAACGTAAATTAAGTGATTTTTTTTTTAAATTGATCACAGATTTTAAAACATGCAGCAAGTGGTAAGATGTGCTTGGCATCTGACACCAATGTTTTTTTTCTTCTCTAAATGTCTGGAATGTGATAATATCCAAACAACATACTTTTTCCAGGCACGCATACCTTCCGGTCATTAAACTTACCGCAGCCGTTTAATGAACTTTTAATTATGTTTGGATCCTTCCTATCAATGGTCCAATAGTGATGGGGAAATAGTTTTGTGAAAGTTCTCACTTTATTCAGGATAGCTGGTAAGTAGATTGTTTGAAAGTCATGCAGTGCCCTCCATAATGTTTGGGACAATATCCATCATTTATTTATTTGCCTCTGTACTCCAAAATTTGAGATGTAATAGAAAACATCACAAGTGGTTAAAGTGCACATTCAGATTTTAATGAAGGCCATTTTTATAAATTTTAGTTTCACCGTGTAGAACTTAGTGTTTATACACAGTCCCCCCATTTCAGGGCACCATAATATTTGGGACACAGCAATGTCATGTAACTGAAATTGGTCATGTTTAGTATTTTGGTGCATATCCTTTGCATGCAATGGCTGCTTGAAGTCTGCGATTCATGGACATCACCAGTTGCTGGGTGTCTTCTCAGATGATGCTCTGCCAGGCCTGGATTGCAGCAACCTTTAGCTTAAGCTTGTTTTGGGGGCTAGTCCCCTTCAGTTTTCTCTTCAGCACATAAAAGGCATGCTCAATTGGGTTCAGATCAGGTGATTGACTTGGCAACTCAAGATTTTACCATTTCTTAGCTTTGAAAAACTCCTTTGTTGCTTTAGCAGTATGTTTGGGATAATTGTCGCTGTAGAATGAACCGCCGGCCATTGGGTTTGAGGCATTTATTTGAATCTGAGCAGATATGATGTCCCTATACACTTCAGAATTAATTATGCTACTACCATCAGCAGTTGTATCATCAATGAAGATAAGTGAGGCAGTACCTTTAGCGGCCATATATACCCATGCTATAACACACCCACCATTGTGTTTCACAGATGAGGTGGTATGCTTTGGATGTTGGGCAGTTCCTTCTCTCCTACATACTTTGCTCTTGCCATCATTCTGATATACGTTAATCTTCGTCTCATCTGTCCATAAGACCTTTTTCCAGAACTGTGGTTGCTCTTTTAAATACTTCTTGGCAAACTGTAACCCGGCCATCCTATTTTTGCAGCTAACCAGTGGTTTGCATCTTGCAGTATAGCCTCTGTATTTCTGTTCATGAAGCCTTCTGCGGACAGTGGTCATTGACAAATCCACACCTGAAGAGTGTTTCTGATCTGTCGGACAAGTGTTTGGGGATTCTTCTTCATTATAGAGAGAATTCTTCTGTCATCAGCTGTGGAGGTCTTCCTTGGCCTGCCAGTCCCTTTGCAATTAGTAAAGGACCTGTCCCACCAGCATGCGACGAGCGCGACCCAAAGTGGTCACTTGAGCCGTACGGCCTCGTGGGGCTGGTCCCACTTCAATCGCCGGAGCTGTATGGAGATGTGCGGAGCTGGTCCCGACATCGCGTGGGGCTCCGAAAAACTGACACTGTTCAAAAATCCCGCGTCTTGACGGCGTACGCCGAGCGCATGGCGTTGCGCGACGACGTCATCGCCCGAAGTCCAAATTCAGTCAGCCCGCCTCCTGCCCAGCTGATTGGTGAGTATGATGTCGGGACCAGCTCCGTACGGCTCCGCGGTTGGAAGTGGGACCGGCCCAGCGAGGCCATACGCCTCAAGCCATCACGTTTGGTCGTGCTTGCCGCATGCAGTCGCATGCTGGTGGGACAGGCCCTTAAGCTCACCAGTGCACTCTTTCTTCTTAATGATGTTCCAAAAAAATTGATTTCGGTAAGCCTAAGGTTTGGCTGATGTTTCTGACAGTTTTATTCTTGTTTCTCAGTCTCATAAGGCTTCTTTGACTTTCATTAGCACAACTTTGTTCCTCATGTTGATAAACAGCAATAAAAGTTTCCAACGGTAATGGAAAGACTGGAGGAAAGACTAGGTGCTGAGAGCTCTCTTATACCTGCATTAAGGACACACCTGAGGAATTACAAACATGTGTGATGCCATGTGTCTCAAACATTATGATGCCCTGAAATTGGGGAGGGGGGGGGGCGACTATGTATAAACACAGCTGTAATTTCTACACGGCGAAACCAAAATGTATAAAAATACCCTTTAATAAAATCTGACAATGCTTTAAGCACATGTGATTTTTTTCTATTATAAATTACAAATTGTGGCAAATAAATAATGGGTCTTTGTCCCAAACATTAAGGAGGGTACTGTATGTTACCAATAACTAGCTAAGAACAAATATAAAGCGTTATATTAGTTTCAAATATAAATATTGGGAAATACAGCTTCAAGATTTTTGAAAAATGTATCCCTTTACAAATATTTACAAAAATCCAAATGGATCTACGGTGCATAATGTTTTGTTGTTAAATTCAAAAGCATTAAAGAACAAATCTTTATTTTTTTAAACTCAAACATTTATCAATGTCCCAATTCATACATCAACTGCAGTATGTGCACAACGCAGCCATAAATGGGTTGTGCCTTGACTCCAATTTTTATTATACCAAGACGAATTCTGCTTCTCAGAAGCGAAGAATGGTGGTGTGGTGACAGTAGACAATGATGTTCAAACCCAAACTTGCTTGCATGGTGACAAACTCCATGATCTATGAGCGGCAGTAGCAGAGCCCTCAGTGATGAACCTGAAAATGAGTCTTATGATACAGAAGATAGAGGGATAAATATGTATATATTCAACAAAAATGTTGCCTAAGAATGTGCTCATCTGGATTCCACTTCAACTACACCTATGATTATATTTATCAATTGTGAATATATTATAATTACTGGAAAGTTTAGACTTACTACCACATACCTGCTCATTCAATTGTGCAATATGTGATTCTGCATCACCACCACTTTTTGCTCCTGGTGCCTTTCTAGCTTGAGCTGAAGTTGGCCTAGATGGTGTTGACGCTGATTTAGGAGATGGAGTGCTTTTTGGAGCAGCAGCACCTACCATTTGGGCACAAATTGAACCACCTGAACAACTTTATTTACTGTAAATTTTGATACACAAGTCACACTTTCATATAGGTTTGTATGATCTATAAAACTTGTAATGCAAAGCAAGTATTTCAGCTCACAATTAACTAGATGGTAAACTAAACTTTGAGTTATGTTTCACATTGAGAAACCAAATATAATTGGCAAGATCAAGTTGCAGTTTTGATATCCCATGGATAATTATTTTTTATCCCAAGCAAAATTTTAATTATGTTTTTTAATAACAAAACCTTGCATGGAAAGTGCTCCAATATTGCCTATTCATGAGAGAAAGCTATCAGTTACAAGAATGGAAAATGCCGAATAGAATTTAGTGGGACAGTGCAACTCATCATTATAAATAGAAAAATACCCTTGAATCAATATTATTCCTTTTATAATGTACTGTTTAAAAAGTTATTTGTTATGGGTAGGAAGATAAAGGAACAAATTTTTACATTGTTATTCCTGGTGTTTTTAAACAATGTGTGGCTAAGATCTAAATTAATAATAAAATTTTCTCAGTTGTTAAAATATTCCACTTGGGGGGGGGGGGGGGGGGGGGAAATCAAGATCAGTCCAGAGTGTTTAAGTGATGGTTTCACAGAGCAGATGATATTTAATGGTAAATGGAATTCCTTAAATACATACTACTTCTTTAATCCCAGATTACATTAAATTATGGAATCAGTAAATCTTAAGGATACATATTCCCTTCAAATAATTCCACAGATAAGGCATCAATTCAAAATATACAAATGAAGAACAACCACCAAAATGATGGCGTAAAGCCACAAGTGTTTTACAGGTAAAATGCATACAAAACAACTTAAAATTGTCATTGTTTGAAGTTATGGGAAAGTAAAATGCTAGACTGAGACCAATGATCAGAGGAGAGAAGAAGAAAAGTGATCCGAAGTAAAATCTTTAATTGAATTGAGGACAAGTAAAAATATTAAAGATTTACTACTTATTCTACAACCAAGTATATAAAAAGTGAGTCTCCAGAGTGAAGGAGCATATAAACTGTACATAAATTTTAAAGAGCACAAGGATTAATCCACATTCTGTCAACAGATGAACTAAGGACAGGTGCAGGTCCGGAGGAAGATTAATTTCTCTTGACTATTTACTACTTTTATCATGTTTATTTTAACTATTAATTATTTCCATTGGGTACATGCCAAAATATGTGGAAATTCATTGCTTTTCTGCTTGAGAGGTATCCCTGGATTTGAAGACAGCAAATTGAGAACCATCTAGTTGCTTCTTGCTGTTCTAAAGTACAGACAAATATTTCCAGATTGACATGAACTAATTATTTATTACAAAAGATCAGAATTGTTTACAGATTGATCTATCCCAAGAGTTGCCTGGGGTATTCCATATCTAATTTCAATGGTGAAAAGCTGTTTCTAACAAACCAAATCTTCAGTCTTGTAATATCTAACAAAAATATCAGCTATGCATATTAATGAGTGAATGAACATGCTAATATCTAATGACACAGAATAGTGATTATTTTTGTTTTAAACTGAAAAGTAAGGAATGACAAGAAAGAGGCAAATGACAAATCAACCTACCAGCTGGACATAATTATTTCAGCAATGCTTGATGTTGACTGCCAGGAGAAGTAATAATGGGAATAGCATTATGGACTTAAATCTTTCTGAAACCGTATATAAAATACAGTTCATGGTTAATGGGATTAACAAGGAAATAAACCACTGGGCTCACAACAAAGAGCGAGTCAAGGAAGTTGATGAAATGGTGCTGGAGGGATGCTGAATCAAACAATTAACGTGTTTTGGGAACATTGAATTGTAGGAAATTTTATTCATCCAAATGTTACGACACTGGGGACTAAAGGGACCGTGCTTGTGGTAGCAGAGTCTACATCTCATACTTATGTGCAATTAGATTCTTTGTTGCAGATAACATAACAGAGCTAACATAAAGTTGATGATCTGGATGCATCTAGCATGAAGGCATATGGCATATAGCAGATGGAATACAGTGCAGCAAAGTGTGAAGTCATGCAGTTTGGTAGTAGGAATAAAGGTGTACACTATTTTCAAAATGGGAGAAGAATCCAGAAATTCCAAGAAGTTGCAAATTGAATCGGTAGTAGGGAAGGCAAAACGCAACGCATTTATTTCAAGGGGGCTAGCATACAAAAACAGGGATGTAATGCCGAAGCTCTATTAGGCACGACCCAGGCCACATTTGGAGTATTGTGAACAATTTTGGTCATCCACATTTCAGGAAGGATGTGCTGGCTCTGGAGAGGGTCCAGAGGAGGCTTACAATAATGATCCCAGGAATGAGTGGGTTAACATATGATGAGCATTTGGTGGCATTGGGGGGTCTGTACTTGCTTAGAAGGATTAGGGGGTGGAGGAGGGACCTAATTGAAACTTACCAAATAGTGAAAGGCTCGGACAGAGTGGATGTGGAGAGAATGTTTCCTCTGGTGGACGAGTCTAAGACCAGAGGTCATAGCCTCAGAATTAAAGGATGTTCCTTTAGGAAGGAGATGAGGAGAAATTTATTTAGCCAGAGGGTGGTGTATCTGTGTTCTTTGCCACATAAGGTTGTGGAAACCATGCCAACTAATATTTTTAAGGCAGAGATAGATAGATTCTGGATTAGTATGGGTGTCAAGGGTTATGGGGAGAAGGCAGGTGAATGAGGTTAGGAGGGAGCGATAAATCAGCCATGATTGAATGGCAGAATAGACTTGACGGGCCGAATGGCCTAATTATGTTCCTACCACATGACCTTATGGCATATTAAATGTGACCAGCAGTATTACAAAAAAAGTCTCCAAATAGGAAAAGGATGAAAAAGATTAACTATAACCATAAACCAAGTGTTGGAGGAACTCAACAGCTCACACAACATCAATGGAGAGAAAGGATGAACGGCATTTCATGTTGGGACCCTTCTTTAGGACTTAGACTAATATTAGACAATGTTATAAATAAGATACTCCGAATGGCAAGAGGTGCAGAATTGACAGCATGACCAAACATGTAATACTATTACCTGCACTTGGTGAGCTCGCTGTTTTCTTCGGCAAATTAAAAATTTGTTCACCATGATTGGGTGGAGGAAGAGCATCTTGACCTTGTCGAGCAAGCACTGGATCGTACTCTTTACCATCATAATTTGCATCAAAGAACTTCTTGAACCACTGGATGAATTCCAAGTTATCCTGAAAGCGACCTTTAACCAATCGTTCTACTGGAATAACCTGAATAAAAATAAATGAATAATTTTATTCTATGACATTAAAATTGTTGAAACATTCAGAAAGGGATAAAGACACATTAATACATCCTGTCAAAATACCTCAAGAAGTATACAAAACAGATTCAGAAAATATTTTCCATCATTTATTCACAATTGGAATAATAGAACACCAGCTTATACCAGGCATTTGTTTACTGACAAATATACAGTTTATTACCTGGTTTACTTTAAAAACTGAACCACTTCATACTAGGGAGATGGAACATACCACTCCCACATTATGGGATTATTAATGAAAATGAAATGTATTGTCCCTCACACATCTGGTAAGCAACATCAATATGGATGTACCTGTTGCGTGCAATTGGATTTAATAAAATAATACAATATCTTCATCCAAAGGTTCTTCTAGTTTACATTCGTCTGCATCTGCTTCAAGAACAAACAAAAAATCTAAAAATTTAAGCAGTATTTCTCGACAAGAATTAATTAAAAAAAACATGCTTAAAGAATATGGCTTTGGGAGTTGGCTGGCATGAACTAAAAACACTTCAATACACAATATACAAAGGATGAGAGTAATTGAGAGAAATATTGCCCCTTAGGACAATGTGACTGCGGAATGAAAAAACAATGCACTAGTAATGAGTGAACAAATATTTTATTACTGTATTGTAGAAGACACTAAAAAGCATAGCAATTACAATAGAAAATTCCAAAGGGGAAAAAAGAGGAAGGGAAAGCCAACAAGCACAATTATTATAGAAAAGAACATTATGAATATAATTAACCGGTGGCATTTGACCTGGACATAAGGGTTTACAAACCAACACCTTAAAATAATTTGATTAGTCAAACAAATTATTGTTGAAAGAGACTATGGAATCACATAGCCCAAAAAAACATGTATTTTGGTTCAAAGTTCACACCCAACTATCGAACACTAATTTTATTCTCCCCATATACTCATCACAGCTTCTAGATTCAACCATCACTTACACGAGGGGCAATTATCCATGGCTAATTAATGGTCTTTAATTAGACTTTACCTTACACTAAATGTTATACGCTGTAGCCTGCATCTGTACTCGGTGGACAGCTTGATTGTAATCATATATGTATAGTATTTTCACTGACTGGATAGCATGCAACAAAAAAGCTATTCACTGTACCTTAGTGCACATGACAATAAACCAAACTGCACCTACCAACCTGCACTTCTTTAGGATGTGGGAGAAGACTGGAGCATCCAGCTGAAACCTATGCAATCACAATGTAAGCTTCTCACAGATGGCAGTGGTCAGGATTGAACCCAGATCACTGGAACTACGAAGGCAACAGCTCAACCACATGTGCCAATGGACTGTCAAACTGTGTTCCCACATATGACAAAATTAGGATACAGGCATAGCCAGTGATTTGGAAGCGAGTTATAACATTTTAAATTGTAAACAAAAATGCTGGAGAAACTCAACAGGTGAGGCAGCATCTTATGGAGCGAAGGATATAGATGCTGCCTCCCCGTTGAGTTTCTCCAGCAATTTTGTCTACCTTCAATTTTTCCAGCATTTGCAGTTCTTTCTTAAATATAACATTTCAATGGTGCTTTGTCACTTGTGTAACTGCATAGTGAAATTCATTTTGCATATATTACACATTTTCCTTCAATGCAAATGGAATAAGAGTTTAATAAGGAAAATCCTTTTACAAATATCCAGGATTTTGGGGACCACAATGCACAGTTTCTATTTATATTTGAGAGATATACTTGCATTAAAAGCAGTTCAGAACAGATTCACCAGGTTGATTCCTTGGAAAATTGAATAGGTTGGAACAATGCTCAATGGAGCTCAGAAGAATGAAAGATTAATTTATTGAACCATGAAATAATCCAAGGGGAAGAGCAAAATAACTGCAGGTACTGGAAATCTAGAAAAACCAAAACATGTTGTGACAATCAGCAGATCGGGCTGCCTCTGCGGACAGAGAAACAGATTTATTTTTTTCATGCCAAAATTCCAGAAATATTAACTCTTGTTTCTCCCTCAGGTGCTGCCCGACTGTTGAGTACTTTTAGCATTTTCTATTCTTGGATCAGATTCCAAAGACAAGGAGATATTACAAGGAGAATATATAACAAGGGGTCAATATTTCAGAATAAGGAACTACACTTTTAAAAAGGCTGAGGAAGATTTATTCTTTCAGTGGGTCCGCGTCCCTGGGATTTTCTTTTGCGTCGATAGCGGTGTCAACAGAGTCAAATATATACCACTGCTTCTCCATCTTATGTTTAAACACAATAGACAGAATATGGAGTAAACTATTATGATGGGGAAAGAATAATAATAATTAAACAGGTAGGTAGTGAGCAGGAGGGCCCCAAAATTACGGACAGTCTGTAAAACATGAAAGCTCTGACTTTTCAACCTTGAGAATTCTCTGATCATTTTTTGGAAACAAGGGAAGCTTTCCTAACTTAATGACAGTGCTCCACGGGAGAGTCTGCGAGGCGTATCAAAGGACTAGAGACAGCTAATGCAACTGTATACCGCCAAGATGATGTTTTGGCATGAACTAGTAGTTTGAGTCACTGTGCCAGTTATTTGGAGGTCTGTATTGGGATGTATTTGCCAAAATGCTGCACTGTCTTTACTAACAGGGTCAAATAGGCTTTTCAACCAACCTTTAAGATGACCCACAGAATATACGCGTTGGCTAATGCAGGGCTGCGGGTATGTTCTGCCTGGTGGAATGGGGCATTTCTGCATGACTTCACTCCCCACCAGCACCCCTCCTGCACCCAGCTGTTTAACTAGGCATGCCGAGCAGACCGAGTCAACAAGGCTGATGGCGGCCACTTGCCTGCTCACTCTCTCATCACAGCTGTTTCTGTGATACACAGTTTGTTCCTTTCCCACAAAGGATTGGGAATAAAAATTGTCTTATAGCGACCTAAAAATAGGGGATAATATTTCATAAATGATGAAAACCAAGAACAAAAAGAGACTTGGGGATCAATTGAACAAGAATCAGCAAGATATTATGGACAGTCATTGACATTTTTTTGAAACAGCTAATGGATTACAGGTTCTTGGAGCTGAGTGGACTAGCATAGAAGGATATAAGGGTTATGCCACAAGAAAGCACATTAAGTGATGCCTGTGCAGTGTCTTGTGAACTTCTGGGCACCACACCTTAACAAGAACAATTACTAGAAGTGCAGCATGGATTTACCTGGATGATGCAGGTTAATAAGGGTTATATTACTGGGAATTTTATGTGATTTTATTCATAATGTCAAGGGGAATTGATAGACAAATAGAAAGAAGCTATATCCATTTGTTGTAAAACCTAGGATATGGAGAAAATGGCCTAAAATCAAGGTGGGCCACACAGGATTAAAAGTAAGGAACATTAAAAGTAAGAAAAATGTTGCAGTTTCAAATCTCTCTCCTCCAAACAGGAGCTTTAAATTAGAATTTGATAGATTTAACTAAAAGGTATTTGGAAACAAGTTCTCATTAATTGATGAGATGCTCAAGAATTTAAATGGCTGACGTTTCTATGGCAACCAAAACCAGAGATGCCAACCCTAAATTTAGTTCACAGTAACATTCAACCCATTTGTCCGTAACCAGGGGTTGTTGCACTGGTGCAGATCAAAGGCCCGGTGATGGGGCTGCCGCGAGCGGCCGGCTGGCGGCAAGAAACGTCATCGCGCGGGCCGGCGCCGCCGGGCTCTGGGCCGGGCGTGGCTGCGAGCTGGCAAACCGGGGGCACATGGCGCCGGCGTTCACCACGGGAGGAACACCGGCGCGGCGGTGTTCCGTAACAACATTTGGCTGCCGGAACACCGTAATATGGTTATTTCGCCGGGACAAAATACGGCGAATCCGGGACACTTGGCACCTCTGCAAAACCTTCATGTTACCAGCAACATAAAGGTCCATAGCTACTTTACACCAGTACTTATGATAGATAATCTTTAAAAATGCAGGCCTAGTTTATGAATTGTTTTCTTCAAGTCTCTCCATTATATGACATTTAAAAAAATGAAGTTCTGAACGGACCAACCCGTAGAAAATTAAAAGATAGGGTCTGGATTTAAAAAGCATAATATAATTACAGCTGCAGTTTAGTTCTATGAACGTCAAAATAGACAGAAATCTGTAGGTTGAAAAATGAACGATTTTCAGTTGTACACCAGCAAAGGAACTCCATTACAAAGTGTTAGAGGCGTACTTGCATCAGTTCATGCAAAACCGTAATTGTAACATGATGATTTTTATAATATGAAGAAAACACTTTGCTCTATACAGGAACTGATGAAAAGCAACCCAATTCACTGATTCAGTCCATCAAATACATAAACTCAATCAGCTACCCAACAATATCCCACATCAGTGCAAGGGAGATCTGCTATAGCAATAAAAAACAAACGTATTTTGGATAAGAATGTTAACTCACAACTACAATCTATGCAATTAAAAATAAATACTTACTTTATCTACATTCATTCTTTTAAAAGAAGCTTGCAGCAGTTTGAAATTGTGAATATACTCATGTTCCAACTTAGCCTGGAATTTTACTTTCTTCAAACTAATGCAGCCAGAGAACAACATATCCATGAACTGGCAATAAGCTGCACCTGAAGAAAGAATACCAATAAAATACAATTCAGTATCATTTAAAGTCAGTTAGAATAATGTTAAATGAACATAGACAATACTTGGGTTATTTAATACATCTCTGATCTGTGAGAGACTAGAGGATAAGAATGCCCTCAAATCTAAATGATCTAAATCAAATGTACTGGTACGCTATGGATGGCTCCATTGTAATTATGTATAGTCTTACCGCTGACTGATTAGCACGCAACTAAAGCTATTTACTGTACCTCGCTACATTTGATAATAATCTATATCTAACTATAGAGAGAGAGCCAAAAGGGTACTTGATAGCACGACAATATTTGGACCACCATACTCACAATTGTCCTGTGGTCTTTTGTATCAAGTTTTGTTCAGATTGATGTTATATTTTACAAGTTATTCACTTTAACTTTACAAAACCCCAGAAAATGTTCTTCCCTCTGCACTGGCAGCTATGACATCACAATGGGATTGTAGCCCTGCTCGCTACAATGTTGCTATCTAAGGACACTGCAAGCCCTAGCAAGTACACTTTTTTTAAAGTTTAAAATTAGGGAAGGTGAATAAGGCGAAATGTGCAGCCCCTTCGCAGTTGGGGGCTATGGGTGAGTGGTGGAATATTGCATTGCGGAACGGTTAACGTTGGGGGAATGGGTGCGTGGTGGAATATTGCCTTGGGGAACGGGTTGCATTTGGGGACCATGCCTCCCATGACAGGGGGCCACTTGGACTAGTCTAAACTAAGATTATGCAACTGAGACTAACGAAAATTAAGATGGGCTCCCCATCCTTCCTCTCGTCAAAAAGTTCCAAGTTACTTTCTCACCCGACACTGCTCAATGTCAGCAAATATAATGCAATTATATTAAACATAGCTAATAGTCAGATTCATGCAAAATGGCTGCTTGCTTTCAGTCTATTGCAAGCAAATAAGACAAAAAATCTCCATGTTTTAAAATTTACACAGTGTAAACTACAAACGATTTCTAGGATTAACTGCAATACATTAAATCCTCGTTATAATGGACTGAGGAAATAGTGTCCTTTATTGCCGATTGTCCACTATAACAGAGTACAGTCTTATCATTGAATGTAGACGACACAAAAAATTACAGATGCTGGATAATATGCAAAAGGACACAAAGTGCTTGGAGTAACACAGCAGGTCAGGCAGCATCGTTGGAGAACGCTAATAGGTGATGTCTGGACCCTTCTTTAGATGGCTACAGTCTTCGAGTTACTCCAGCACGGTGTGTCATTTCAGAATTTGGTCTGCTGGTCTGCACGAGCGAGCCCTTCCTTACCAGCTACCGGACAGTTCGGTTGATGTGGCTGTTGTTGCCCCTCATGTTATAGCCCCTTGCCATCAGCTCTTTCTTCAGACCACTGCCAATTACAGGACATGCTCAGTCCCTGTGGGGCTCCCTCCCCTCTCAAGTTGCCGCTTCTGCTTGGCGACCATCGTTTTGTCCACTCCCTATTCACAGCCACCTCCTCCTCCTTCCTCACTTTGTCATAGGTGGAGTACGTCAACGTCTCTGGGGGAGGAGGCGGTGGCGGGGGGGGGGGGAGAAAAATAAACAGGCCGAGTGGACAGAGATGGGAGGAGGAGGCGGTGGTGGAGCGGGAAGCAGCAGCGTGGACAAAGTGATGACCAACAGAAAGTAGTAGCTGGCTAGAGGGGAGGGAGCCCTACGGTGACGGAGTGCCTCCTGATGGTGGCCTGAAAAAAATGCTGTCCCCAGTGAGAGCCGCAACAACAGCCACGTCAACAGGAACGTGTGGTAGCTGAAAGGGCCCTTGCGAGTCAGAGGTAGCGTTGGAAGCTAGGGCTTTAAGTGATCAGGGTGGCAGCACATGCCAGGGTGGCATGGGCAAGTCCTACTGCAAAAAAACGAAATCCCATTAAAACGAGAGTTCATTGAAACTTCAATTCCCTGTTGACATTATTTCCCTACATCAATGCAATGTGGCAAGATAAATTTATGAAAATCATAGACTTCCAAACAAATGTACAGAAGACAAAATAAAGAGTGCTTTGGCAGCTAAAACAGTCAATAAAAGAAACCACCTCCAGTAAGAGTTCATCGCATCAAAACTAAATGGAAAATATTACTACTTTTAAGGGAAAACATTCTAGGTCCATGAAAATGTGCAGCATGGAGTAACTCTATTCCTTATATTAATGATAATTATCAGCAAAAAAAACCCAGGAGATTTAAAAATTAATTCATAGGTGTACTATTGGTAAAACCAAAAATATTTCATTTCTGGGTCATTTCTACCTCACCCTTGCAGAAATAAACATTCATCCACACGCATACTGCTGATGAATCAAGTCAACAGCTTTTGAAAGAAATAAAACAGTATAAATAATATGATTCTAACTCCACATATTAAGCATCAAAGGGAATGAATCATATTTTCAATGCCAAATAAATATGGTGACCATTATAAGACTCAATCCATAACATCCATAATGAAATATTTGCTCCATTTCCACTGAATGGAACAAAATGGATTTGTGGCATAACAAAGGTGTATTTTATTTAACGGTTTTGAAATGTTTTTAAGTCAATTCTTTAAGATTAGCAAAGTGACTTTGTCAAAACATTCTTCATCCCTGGTGGAATGGAGACCTAAACAATGTTTTGCCTTGTGTTCAAAGTAAGATTTTATAGTGGAGAATGAACCACATCTCAGAACTTCTAACAGCTTTACACACAATTTCCAACAAGTCTTCACACCCAACTACATACAAGAGTTACAATCTGAAATGAGCTACGACTAAAGATTGCATTCATTAATACTGCTAGGTATTTTAATCAGTATTTTAAAGAAGTGAAAGTAGGCATCTTTAATGTTTGAGACTAGCTTCTGGCCAAGTCCTCATAAGATTGAGCTAAACTGACAAGTTCCTACTCATGTAATGCAGCCTGAGTGTAAAGTAATTTTCCCCAGCAGTATTTGCTGAAAAATTATTTCAAATCTTGTAAAAAATATCCAGTTGCTTTAATTATACTTGGCAGAACAATATTTCCTGCACAAAATGACTTGTAATTTGAATAATGGCATCAACTCAAATAATAATTAATGCAACAAATAAGTAGCACAGATAAATCAACAGGCTTGCCTCTACTCTTGGGGTCTATATTGATGAACTGTATCAGTGTTGATCCAAAAACAAAAATCAACCAATCTCTGCAAAGGTTGTAGAATGGAATTTTTAAACCACATCTTGAGCACAAGCTAGCCTGCAGAAAGGATGGAAACTTAAATTATGATATCTTCAACCATCGTAATGTCACAGTTGCTAAGATGCGATGTTCCTCAGTTAGATAGGCTCCCCATCGTAACAGTGGTATTTAAATTCAAAGTTTTTTCAGATTTTTGAACATTTTCAGTAATACCTCAAGAAATAAAGCCTGAAACTTTCAGATAAGGCGATTTTGGACTCCATGGCAAAAATCTCTACCGCAATACGTAAAAATTTTACCGCGTTGTTTTTTCGCGCAGATATGATTACACACAAACAAATAAATACACATCCAAGATCAGAGTTTTATAAGTACAGAGATAAATAGGATAGAAAACCTCATGTACACACAGTGAGGGTGCCAGAAGCAATGTGGATAAATGCATTGAATTACAACATGTAAAGGACCAACAAATTTATTCCAATGCAGGCAAGGGAGGTAATCCAGAGACACTCAAAAAAGTTCAAACAGAATTTTCCAAATGTAAGACTAAGGTACATAGTGCCCTCCATAATGTTTGGGACAAAGAGCCATCATTTATTTGCGTCTATACTCCACAATTCAAGATTTCTAATAGAAATAAATCACATGTGGTTAAAGTGCAGTGTCAGATTTTATTAAAGGCCATATTTGTACATTTTGATTTCACCATGTAGAAATTACAGATGTGTTTATACATAGTGCACCCCCTCTCAATGTATAAAAATTGCCTTTATTAACAACTGGCAATGTGCACTTTGACCACATGTGATGTTTTCTATTACAAAACTCAAATTGTGGAGTAGAGGCAAATAAATAAATGTGTCTTTGTCCCAAACATTATGGGGAGCACTGTAGATTGCTTAGTAGCACCTTAGAGAGATTCATAAAACAAAGTGAATTTAAGATAGGCAAACTGCAATGAAAGGCATAAATGTGATTGTCTCGCAGAGGACATTTAGATCATGCCCGGAATAGACAACTACTCTTACACATTTGTATCTGAAATATATCAGTTACGGTATTGCACTCACTCATAAATCCTAAAATCCACTTCGTAGAGTGCCCAGATTTCTGTGCTCAAACATAAAATCTTCTCACTCAAAATTGAGAACACTGTTCAATGTCCCACGGCTGACTTTGCACAAACCATTCCATCTTTTTATGCTGTGAATATGCAGAGTCATAATTCCTGGTGGAAAATTAAACAGATGAGTTTAAGAAATGAGTTTATAAATTTGCCTTTCATCAAGTCCCAGCACTCAGCAACTAAATTCATTTCACGAGACATTAAAAGCTGTAAAATGCATAAAGTCATAGATGCAAAAAAGCTACAAAGCTCAACACCCTTCCATTGCAGTGCTGAAGACTTGCATTCGATAACTTACAATATTAATGCAATCAAGGCAATGTGGTTGCATGACGGACATGACCAGCAGCTTTAAGTTTTGAGCATAGTAGTTTCAGACTTGATAGAAGGGGATGCAAAATGATGAGTGACATTTGATTAGGAAGAACATCTTTGCAAACAGTGACCACAAATGTAAGATTTGTGGTAATTATGGAAAACAAATAAAAATTGGTCCTCAAATTAAGGTTCTAAATTGGGGGAAGGCCGATTTCAATAGCTGAACTGAATGAATTGGCAGGAGGCAGCTTTGAAGCTTGGAATAGAGTTAAAGGATGATGAAGGAAGCAAACCTCTAGATACCTTAAAGAAGGAATGTGGATGTGCTTATAAAGAAAATAGGGAATGGGTGACAAAGAGGACTCCTGATGGGAAACTGACATTTGTAGAGTTACGGGACCCGATGGTTGGCTTTGGTTTGGAAGGGAGAGATGAAGAATATTTAAAAGATTGGGAGAACGTTCGATTAGGAGAGGGTTGCAGCCTCCACCTTCACATCCAGCACCTTATGTCCCTCACAGACCTCCTCCTGTGTGAACCACCCACACCCCCTGCTGATCCTATAGTATCACCTGCTCACCAGACAGCAACACCAGCATAGAGTTAGTTCTTTGACTCCAACAGCTCCAGCACTAACAGATATTCCATTAGCGCTCGTTACAAGGAGCAAAACAAAAAAAAAAAAGCTCCATGTTTAAAGATAAAGTACAATCACCAGAAACATTTTATGAGCCTAAACCTAGAAGAATAGAACGACCACCTAGAGACAAGATATGCCTTTAAGAAATATCGCCTTCCCCCTAATGATTAGGATGATAAATCGGTGGCTACTAATCGGGGACACTGAGAGAGAGTCAGACATAGGAAAAACTATGAAGGAAGAACAAATATTCCGTCGTCAGTTCCGTTAGGGCAATGTCTAACCCAGCATTTGATCCGGCTAATGCTGTTGGTGCAAACAATCCTCGAACCATTGATGTATATTCCCCATGGAAACCCAATGAAATGATGGCAGTACGAAGTAAAATACCCGACAGAAAGAAATCACCTGCTTCCTTTGTGGACTATCTATGTGTGTGTGTATCACGCGGATTCGAGGGATTTGTGGGCAGTAATACAACAGATCATAACTCCTACAGAGTATACCAGGTTCCTAGCCACTTTAGGACACCCAACTCATGAAGCATTGGCCAATGTCATTGCTGATAATAATGCAAGAGAAGATGCAGTTTTAACTGCCCTTGCCACTACCCTCCAAAAGCCAATAGACATTGCTAGGATTCTGGATGTTCGACCAAAGAAAGGAGAAGGAGCTGATGAGTTCTTAGAAAGGTTCTCGGAACTTATATATGGACCAGTTAGGAGAACTAAATGTTTGGAATGGGGCAAATTCGCTTCAATACTGCGCAATAGTGTTAAACTGTCTGCCAACTAATGTAGCTGAAGCAATTAAGACAAACATGGACTGGTCAGAGAACAGTTCTAGTCAAATGGCTCATGCTGTGAGGTATCACTGGAAGGATATTAGAAAACAAGAGAATCAGCCAGTAATTAAGACAAAAATTGAATATGGAACAAAGAAGGAGGCGCCAAATTCTAATTTAGATTTATGCAGTAGTCCTCAAACAAGGGCAAGGCATGATTTGCCAGATTGGACAAGGGCACCAGAACTGGATTATCCAGGTTACCCTGATGAACCACCTCCCCTAAAAACAATTTCCCCAAGACAACAGTGGAGAGGAAACAGGGTATTGGGACCAGACCATAGAAACATAGAAAATAGGTGCAGGAGTAGGCCATTCGAGCCTGCACCGCCATTCAATATGATCATGGCTGATCATCCAACTCAGTATCCCGTTCTGGCTTGAGTTCACTGCCTGGATTAGAGCTACGAGAAGAAGTTGGATAGACTCAACCTTCTCTGTAACAACCAATGTTATGTTTGCAGTGGTCACTGGAGTAGGGAGTGCCCAACACACGGACAAAATAAAGGAGGGGGTCAACAGAGAGCAGAGAGGGAACTGGCAAAGAAAGCAGGGGCAGAGAAGACAAACACCCTTCTCTCCAACTAATCCATTCTCACGTTCCTGATTAGCTAACTTGATGGTGTCTGATGAAGAACCTGTCCTATAATTGCGAGTAGAGGGAAGGATATGTACCTTTCTGGTAGATACAGGGGCATCCATGTCATCTCTTCAATCAATTTATAACCTTCCCAAGTCTAGTGACGTTCAGAGCCTCCAGATTTCAGGGACACGTTTGCTAGTATCCTATCTCTAAGCCTGTTGAAGTGGTGTATCGAGGCCAGGCAACAAAACATAGATTTGTGATAACAACTGGATTGGATTGCAATTTAATGGCTAGAGATTTGCTCTGCGCATTTCAATTGAAATTTGAGTGCAGTGACGGTGGAATAATAGTGATCCCATGGGCTCCTGAAAGGCAATGCTATTCAATATTGACACCCCAATGGTAGTCCTTACTTAGATGAAGAGCCACCACTTCATATTACATTGGCCTATGATAGAAGTGGCAAAAATAAAGAATTAGAAACCTTTTTCAGACCTTATGAAGGAAAAACTTGGAATGCGAATATTTTGGCACTGATAACAGGACAGGAAGGAACTGCAGAGTACGTTAAAATAGACACAAGGAAACGAGCTTCAGAGGTTTCTCTACACATTACGAGGAAGGTGAATTTTCTAGCAAGTGCGAAAGACTTGGGAGCAATGGTAAAGAAAGCAATTGATCTGGTAAATCCGAGTGTATATGAAGAACAAAACTTGTCTAATCAATGTACTGTTAAGTTTTATCAGACCCCGAGGACAGTTGTTGCCCAGCTGCACCAGTATCTGGGGAGTGAGGTATGTGGACCCGCAAGCGTGGGCAGAAGACGCAGCTCCAGTTGGATGTGTTCGCATTGATCCCATCCAGGTAGCTCTCCAGAAAGGGGTGACACTACCTTCGATACGGCAGTATCCATTAAAACAAAGGCAATTCCTAGTATAGACATGCCGATTCGTGAATTGCTGGAACAAGATATCTTAGTGAAGTGCCAGTCTATTTGCAACGCACCAATCATTGCAGTGCCCAAGGCAGGGAAAGAGGGCCAGTACAGGCTGGCCCAGGACTTAAGATTTGTCCATACCTTGGTGCCAAACCCGGCTCATATTCTAGCTTTGATTCAAGCGGAAGCGACAATTTTTTCCATTGTCGACCTGCAGCATGTCTTCTTCTCATTACCTCTGCACAAGAACAGCCAGTATGTATTTGCCTTTACTTACAGGGGACAACAATATATGTGGACAAGACTACCTCAGGGATTCATTAATTCGCCCACCTCGTTTTCTTGATGTCTTCAAGAACATTTAAGCACTTTAAGTTTAAAAAGGAAATCCACTTTAGTACAGTATGTGGACGACTTGTTAGTGGCTAGTTTAGATGAGCAGAGCAATCATGAGGACACTGCTCAATTATTGAACCACCTGGCAACCTTCAGATATGTGGTCTCTCAGTCCAAAGTATTAATGGCTCAACAAAAAGTAAAGTTTCTGGGAGTAATAATTTTGGCTACAGAGAGAATTTAAAAAAAAAGTATACTTGAACCAATTTGCGAATTTCCTGTCCCAAAAGAGGCAAAGCAAATGAGACAGTGGCTCGGTATGGTGAGCTACTGCCGACCCTGGATCGATAATATTGCACGAGACACCAATGAATTGACTCCTTATACTAGCCTAGAGGGTGAATTTCAGTTGTCCGAAGAAGCTCAGAAAGCTTTCGAGAATTTGAAGAGATCTTTAATGTAGACCGCAGCACTAGGAAGGTCGCTCTACGATAGACCCTTCCAACTTCACTGTACCATCCTTCCTGAATGTTCAGCTGCAGTCCTCACCCAAAAACATGGGGATAAGCACAGACCAGTGGCTTATTATTCATCAAAGCTCGACCCAGTAGCAAGGGGACACCCACTATGCACCCAGATCCTAACAGCAATCTATAATAGTCTACAATATGCTGTAAATCTGACCTTACAGCAGGAAATAGTAGTGTACTGCTCCCATTCGGTGTCAGCCTTGTTGGGACAATTACAAACTCACCACCTGACAATGGCTCGTCAAAACAAATATGAAATTTATCTATTGAATAATCCAAAACTCCAATTTAGACACTGTACTACTATTAATCCGATATCTTTCAGCATTTCACCTCCAGAGGAACAGTCAGAACTAGGACACGACAGTTTGTTTAAAATACAAGAAGAAACATCTGTAAGGGAGGATCTGTAAGGGAGCACCTATAAAAGACCCTGACATGACACTATAAGTAGACGGGAGTGCATCCATTGGGCCCCAGGGAGAGAAACCTCCTGTGTACTCTACTGTAGCCCAGGATGGGAACCGTGTAGAGGCAGCTGCTTTTGAATTACTCTATTCAGCACAACAGGCTGAGCTGTTCGCTTTGATCAGAGCATGTATTGTTGGGAAAGATTTAAGGGTAAACATATATACAGATTCTAGATATGCATTCGGAGTAGTACATGACTTTGGACAGTTGTGGAGGAATAGAAGATTCCTAACCTCTGCAGGAACTCAAATATCTCATAAGCAATTGGTGACTGATTTATTTAAGGCTCTGATGCTACCTAAGCAAATTTTGGTAATGAACACACACACACACACACACACACACACACACACAAAGGGACAGACTCTGATAGACATAGGTAATTGTTGTGCTGATCAAGCAGCAAAGGAAGTATTCCTGGAACGCAAGGTGGTGGTGCCAAGAATGATGAGGCAGATAAAAAGTTCAGGTAACAAGTATCTCTCAGAAAAGCCAATGCCAACCATCCAGCAAATTATTCAGTTGCAAGAAGAAGCTTCTGAAGGGGATGTAAGATTATGGAAACAGCTTGGATGTACAATAGATTGCTTGTCGGGATTGTGGGTTATTCCGGCAGGGCAGACTTGTATGACAGATCCCCTTGCTGTTTGGGTGGTGGAGTGTATGCATTTTGCGACACTGTGGTGCGAGAGCAATTGGTGATGCTCTTTCGGCATTGTGATCCAAAATTACAAACTTTGGTCCAGAAAGTGAGTAGCTGTTGTATTATTTGTCAGAAATATAATACTGGGAAAGGAGTAGGTTGTGAAGATGGAACACCTTTGCCCATGGGTCCTTTTGAAACTCTTCAGATAGATTATATCAAGCTAGAGAAATGCCAAGGATATAGATATGTACTTGTGATTGTCGATGTATTCAGCAGATGGATTGAGGCCTATCCAACAGTTGATAACAAAGCGGCTACTGTTGTCAAGGTGCTTATGCGGGAAATTATCCCTAGATTCAGTATCCCAATTCGGCTTAGTTCTGACAATGGTCCTCATTTTATTGGGCTAATTAATAAAGAATTCTGTGAACAATTGGGCATCTAACAGCAACTACATTGTGCTCATCGACCACAGGCTGCTGGACTTGTAGAAAGGGAAAACCAGACCCTGAAAACTAAATTAGCTAATTTGAAAGCGGAGACACGAATTGGTTGGATCAAATTACTCCCTATAGCTTTGTTTCAGATGCGTGTCACACCTGCAGGAAAATTGAGACCGAGCCCAGATGAAATTGTGTACGGATGTCCTTCAAGTACCCCGTGGAACCAAAATGCCACAAAAATCGTAAGCTTCCATCACATGCCTACGGAGATGACTACGGAGCGACCACATTGCGGTGTGCCGATCTTCTGGGATAGCACATGGGAGTGTGCTGATCTTCTGAAGTTGTTCTATTTGCACGAGGCTGAAGGGCTTGAATGAATAGAGACAATGATCAGACCCACAGTATTGAACTAGGTGTTGTATTCCTGTTGTATAATAAAGAGAGTTGATTACCAGTGCTTCGTATTCAATGTTTGACTGAACCAGACTAGGGGGGTAAGATTAGGACCAGAATTACATATGAACCATAGAAATTATGATGCAACTTTGCAAATTGCCAGTCTGGCCTCACAAGGAGTAAAACAAAACAAGCTGGAGTAACTCAGCAGGACAGGCAGCATCTCTGGAGAGAAGGAATGGATGACATTTCGGGTCGAGACCCATCTTCAGACACTAGGACTAATGTCTAGTCACCTCAATATAGGAAGGATGCAATTGCATCGGAGATTCATCAATATACTGCCTGCTCTGAAAGACTTAGGAGAGAAATTGGTTTGGCCTGGAGCAAAAGGTCAAGGGGTTACCTGGTGAAAGAAAAAAAAATTGAGAATCTCATAAGGTATACAGTCAAAATCTATATTGCATGGTTGGAGAGTCATAAATCAAGAGGTCATAGGTTGAAGTTGAGAAGAATTTTAAAGGGGATCTGAGGGTTAAGTTTTAATTTTCCAAAGAGTTAATTATATATGGAGTATACCTCCAGAAGTGGATGTGCAATCTGATGCAATAACTATATTTAGAAGGTATTTAGAACAACGCTTAAATAACAAGACCCAAAAGGATATATTCCTATTGCATGCAAATAATTTGTCAGGAAAAGATAGGCTGTCATACGGCCCGTTTCTGCGCCGTATGACAATGACTTAATAACTAACTACATTTCAACCAAACTGTTCCAGTTCATTTTCAACATCTACAAATATCCACAGTCCAAGTATGATGTGTCAAAAAGAAACAGGCCAAATACAAATCCAGCCATGACATGCCTCAAAGTCTACTTCCAACAATACAAGAATTGTTACCCACACAATCAATAATTATTAACTTATATGGGCATGATAATCACAATGGACACAGAAAAGATCTGTGGGACCACTGGCCAACCGTGGGACCACTGTTGTTTTTTTTTTTAAAAAGCAGTTACCAAAAATTTCAAGATACCCTAGAGAAGATTGCATCTGACATTTACTGATAGACAAGGTGAGGCATGGCCTTTAAAATATCAAGACATGGCTAAACCCTCCAGGCTAGCATATGTCTTTGAAGCAGTACATGACACGCAAAAAGATTACAAACAATGTGACATTATTGCACATAGCCAGCCGTTTCTATCTCATATGCTCAGTGGACCTAGATCAAAATTCCAAAATGGTGCTTCAGGAATACAATCTATTCTATTTCAACAATTTTAATTTTAATGAGTCATTAATGCAACTTTATTATCAAAATAATTTAATTTGAGACAAAACAAGTTTGATTAAAACATTCATTTTGTATTAAATGTATTGAAAAAGGTGACAAATCCATTAAGTTTAATGCTTTGCAATTTTTATTTTGTACTTGTAAATCTTAAACAATAGGCAACACCATGCTGATGGCTCTTTTGAAGGTCAGGAATGATTTTTATTTCCAAAATAGTAATTTTCGAAGCTTCAGTGAATGTTAACTGCCATGAGCAGCTCTAGTGTGGATATCTTCTGAGGACTACTACAAGCTGGTTCAGACTATTTGGTCCCTGAAGGAATTACAAACAGACAACACAGATTTCACTCAACACAGTCAGTGTCAAACTAAAATCAGTCGCTTTTGTTTGGACACAAGCTCTAAATTTAGTGCATTTTTGTTGCATATACCAATATATATCAACATATATATATTCTGAAACAAGAACATTAAGCTTAAAAGCAACATACAAGAGTATAATCTTCTACTATAGAAATGGAGGTACTCAAGGAACACTATTTCAGTAGTTTCCAAATTATACATAAAGAATGAAATCTACAAAATGAACAATACTATTTTTGCAAGTTAAGTTTCCTGCCAACAGATTTTTTTTTTTTTATATATATATATATATATATATATATATATATATATATATATATATATATATATATATATATATATATATATATATATATATATATATATATATATATATATACACACACACATTCACACACACACACACACACATATCACACACACACACACATATATATATATAAATATAAATACATATATATACACACACACATATATATATACACATATACATATACACACATATACACACATATACATATACACACACACATATATATATACATATACACATACACATATTATATACACACACATATATACATATACATATATATATGTGTATATACATGTATATATATATATACACACACACATATACATACATACATATATGTATATACACACACATATACACACACATATACATACACATATATTTATTATTTAACTGAGCATTCTTACCTGAACAAAGCTGCTCAATCTTTGAGTAGTTTAAACACACAGTATCGTTAATCCAAGCCATGATATCATGCCGGCTCATATTCTCACTGGTTACCGACGTTGAATACACATTGACAGCCATTCCCCAACTGCAATAAAATAAATTAAACAGTGTTTTAAACAGTTTCAGTTATCAGCACTCAAAAATATTTATTTTATCTTCCTCTCCTCGATGCATTTTCAGTTAATTGGATTACGGGACAGTGCAACATTACTACTACACTAACATTTTACCGCAACAACATTGATGAGGTGGCTTTGGTGCTCAATGATCAGAACTGATGAGCACCATTGCCTCAAGCCTTAATGAAAAATACATTTACCAAGTTAAACAATAAAAATAAATTGGTGTGTGTTACATTCTCAAGGACAAGCAAAATTTACTAAACCAAAGGAACACTCATAAACATTACTACCAATTTATTCCTTTTTAATCAATGAATGCAGACACAACTTTTAGAAAGCATTTGATAAGGTCCCACCGAGGAGATTAATGGGCAAAATTAGGGCACATGGTATTGGGGGTAGAGTGCTGACGGATAGAAAATTGATTAGCAGACAGGAAACAGAATAGGGATTAACGGGTCCCTTTCAGAATGGCAAACAGTGACTAGTGGGCACCACAAGGCTCGGTGCTGGGACTGCAGCTATTTACAATATACATCAATGATTTTGATGAAGGGATTCAAAGTAACATTTGCAATTTTGCAGATGACACAAAGCTGGGTGGCTGTGTGAACTATGAGGAGGATGCTATGAGAATGCAGGGTGATTTGGACAGGTTGGGTAAGTGGGCAGATGCAGTTTAATGTGAATAAATGTGAGTTTATCCACTTTAGTAGCAAAAACAAGGCAGATTATTATCTAAATGGTGTCAAGTTGGGAAAAAGGGAAGTATCACGGGATCTGGGGGTCCTTGTTCATCAGTCAATGAAAGTAAGCATGCAGGTACAGCAGGCAGTGAAGAAAGCGAGTGGCACGTTGGCCTTCATAACAAGAGGAGTCGAGTATAGGAGCAAAGAGGTCCTTCTGCAGTTGTATAGGGCCCTAGTGAGACCACACCTGGAGTATTGTGTGCAGTTCTGATGCCCTAATTTGAGGAAAAACATTCTTGCTATTGAGGGAGTGCAGTGTAGGTTTACAAGGTTAATTCCCAGGATGCCGGGAATATCATATCCTGTGTATACTCTGGAATTTAGAAGGATGAGAGGATATCTTATTGAAACATAAGATTATAAAGGATTTTGACATGCTGGAGGCAGGAAACATGTTCCCGAAGTTGGGGGAGTCCAGAACCAGGGGCCACAGTTTAAGCCATTTAGAACGGAGAGGAGGAAACACTTTTTAACACAGAGTTGCGAGTGTGGAATTCTCTGCCTCAGAGGGCGGTGGAGGCCGGTTCTCTCGATACTTTCAAGAGAGAGCTAGGTAGGGCTCTTAAATATAGCGGAGTCAGGGGATATGGGGAGAAAGCAGGAACGGGGTACTGATTGAGGATGGTCAACCATGATCACATTGAATGGTGGTGCCGGCTCGAAGGGCCGAATTGCCTACTCCTGCACCTGTTGTCTATTACCCAATCTCAAATACTGAAGTGGCCAATTATCAGCATTCTTCCTAAAAACATGGAATTCTAATATCAATGTTTTTCCCCCTTCACGATGCAAACACTATACATAGCTTCACTGTGGAACTTTGGCTTTCCATCCTTCACTGTTCCAAATGTATTCAAAGAGATTGAAGAACAGCGACTCGTGCTTCAATTTAAGCACAGTAATTGCCCATGTTATCAATTTTAGATGAGCCTACTTACTGAATTGATTTTATTTTTGATTTCAAACTGATGCATTTTTATTGTTTGATTAATAAACAGTTTTATTCAGCAGAGTTTAATTGTTGGTCGAATTATTACTTTAACTCCTTTGCCAAGAGCTAATTCTGATCCTTGCTAATGCAGGAGAAAATAAGAAATATAAGGTCCATTCAGTAGTCCTTTGGCTTTCTTCATTATTCAATCTTCTCTTTTACATAAGCTCCATTTCCTTTTACTTGCATCATTTAATTGAACCCATATCATCAACTGCCTTAAATTCGGTGCTCATCATTGTAACCATCTCTCAAGAATGATAAAGCATTGGTTGGAGGCAAGATTACAAACCTGAAACATTTGAAAACCAGCCCAAATCTATCAATTTCCAGTTTTAAGGGAGGCAAGAGGAGACAAGCAAACTATCCTTCCACAAGGTACATACATTCCCAAATATCCTCCTGGGTGAAATAATAATCATAATTCTTAAAATTCCCTAAATCTTACCCTGTCTTTTCTTATGGACCCTCCTTTAAAGAGAAAGTCTTCTCACTTTCTGCCCCATTCATATCTCATATCTATTTATATACCTCCGTCAGGTTCCCCTCTGTCTCCCACAAATCAAGCTCTCATCGTAGACGAAATACTCAGTCTGAATCTGCTCTGCACCATAGTTACATTCTTTCTCGAGCATGTGCCAACTGGAACTGTACACAGTACTCTTGCCCAACAAATGTTTTTTAAACTCTAAGATTGCGCTGTGCATACAAGGTTCCTACCATTCGTTGTCTACATTGCACTATTCCTGATTAAAACCAATCTGCCATTTTTTTGCCTACATTACCTAAATATCATTGTAATCAAAGACCACTCTCCTCACAATCAACACCACCACTACGTTTAGTGTCATCTGTGACATTACTAATCACATCTCCTTCATTTGTGAGCAAGTTGTTAAGTATGTGACAGACAGCAAGGTTCACAACACAAATTCTTATGTACACCACTGTTCATAGGCCTCCAATCACAAAAATCCTTTTACCATCACCCTCCACCTCCAATTAGTAAACCAATTTCAGATATTTTACCAAATTGCCTTGAACCCCACGGGCTCTTACCTCCTCCACCAGATCCCGTTTTGGACCTCAGAGGATTTACTGAAGTTCATGTGGACTACAACCACATTACCTAAATCCAAATACAGTCAAGTCTTCAAAAAATATTCATTCAGATATTTAATGATCTACCCTTAAAGCCATGCTAATTATTCTGATTAGTCACAAATTTCTACTCTGGTAGAAATGGACCGTGCATGCAAATCATTTTAACTAACAATCATAATGTCAGGCTATTACTTCAGCTAGACAAAATCAATTAAACTGTATACAAAATGCATGTATCCACATGAAATTCATTCCAGTACTGGAGGAACCCTTTCCAGTTAGACAGGTTTAATAATTTCAACGTTTTAGCATCAATTTCCAAAGTGGCAAGACATTTAGACATTTTTGTTATGCAATATATATTGTTCTGCAACTCATGTGAAGGTCAGATGCGAGGAGATATACTTAAACTTGTCTAATCAAGTTCAGCATAGTCAAGGTAAATACAATTTGTTTTATATCTCCAGTAACATTAACCAAATGAGAATGGGACATTTAGCTTTTAAAATAACATTACTTGTAGTTTACAATCAAAATGACATAATTTATGTTTGGTACTCTGCTTTATTAAGGTTAGGAGAAAGTGAATGAGCTTATGAATAATTGCATATTTATTTAAATAACTGTTCAAACCTAGCAATTCAATGAATTCAAAAACTACAGTTTGTACGGAGCTACTGGTCAAAGGTCCTTGATAGTGTAAAAAAGTAGCACCTGATGTGGCTTTAAGTCAAAATCTATACATAGAGCATGGAAAGTCAGATTCTTGATCATTTAAACTAAAGCTCTCTATTTGCATCTCAGAACTTTTATAACATTGTGTTTTTAATCTTTCACACCTAGAATTTTAGGTAACAGTCTTCAACAAGATTTCCTTTTTCATAGCACCAAATTACGCAAGAAATTTCAGCAATTAACATATGCAGTCATATTATTCTCAGTCCTTATCCTTCCAATTAAAAGGCAAACCTTTGCACCGTATTATGTAGACTCTAAACCAAATAATTTTTCGCATCAATATCCATTTTGATAGTGGAATATCCAAAATCACAAACTAGTTATTTGACAATCTTTAAATTATTTTGGTCCTGATGCACCAAAAATGTATTGTGTTCCTCTGTATTCCTTGGTGAGCACGTTTGAGATGCTTTTCAGCATTAAAGTGCAATTGATATTTTTAATAATACAGTTGACAGTTGGAAATGTTTACCATACAACCAATATCCACAAACATATCATTTTTCTATCCCACCCTGGTTGATAGAGATCTTTCATAGCATGGTATAAAATGGTGGTAGGTTCGTTTCTAACATTTTGATGGTAGATTAGTTTCTTTCTGAAAACAAAAAGTGGACTATGTGCAGTTAAGAAGTAATTCTTCTCCAAGCTAGAGTCTCAGAAGAATAACAGGGACACCAAGGACAGTGGCACGATTTACATGCTATAAACCGACTACAAAATCAGGCCGTATTGATGACAACAAGCATCGCACCCTGACAAACTCAACACATTCAATGCTTGTTTTGAACAAAAGGTCGGTGGAATTACATCATCTGCCTCAACAGCCTCAGGTACACCTGTACCCACAGTCAGCCACAAATGTCAGATCAGTAGTCCCAATGGGATCCTCAGAAAACAACTGGACCAGATGGAGTGTCCAGCCACCTCCTCAGGACCTGCACAGACTAGCTGGCAGGAGTATTCATTAACATCTTTATCTCCATTCAGAGTTTCCCACCTGCTTCAAGGTTACTTTCACGCCAATGCCAAAGAAAGGTAGTCTGCCTTAATTCTTCAACTGATTATACTCATGTCAAGTGCTTTGAAATGTCATACAACACAGGTCACTGCTCAGGTTTCTTGGTCCTCCAAAATATTCTAAATTGGAATTTAAACTGGAGGTGTTATACGTTATTAAAAGATCATATCAGACAAGTTGCTCACAAGAAAAAAAATCAATTGATAAAGTTCGCAGCACACTACTGGATTCAAAATGAATAACTTGATCCTTTTGTTTGTGATTGATGTCCAGGAGTGATATGCAATATAGAAAAGGATAGCTGTGGGGTTTTTTTTGAGAGACCAAGAATGAAAAGAAAATATTGCTGGAAATACCTTGTCTCTATTGAAATACACAAGGGTAGTCTGTTGAGGCAGATGTTGCAATTCCTCTGACCTGCTGTTCAAAACGAGCATTGAATGTGTGGAGTTTGTCAGGGTGGATGCCTGTTGCCAGCGATACTGCTCATGGCAGAAAATAAATATTTGAAGGTCACTAACATGGACGGGTCTGGCAAGATGAGATTTTTTTTTTAAGAACAAATCAGAAATTATTTGCAGCCTCCATGGATAGAATGCAAGTCAGATGCTAAGGTAATAAATGTGTTGTCAAGATTCACAGCAGCTTTTTAAAAAAAAAATCAATCGCATGGTCTTCAATTAAAAGAATATGTCAAAAATATTTGCAGTGTTAGCCTAGTCACAGTAGTCAAGAGTCAACAGTGTTTCATTGTCATGTGTCCCAGATAGAACAAAATTCTTACTTGCAGCAGCACACCAGAATATGTAAACATAGTACACTGTAAACAATATAATAAATGAGAAAAAAGTTGTGTATCTAATCACAAATACAGACACATATACACACAACACACATACACAGAAAAACGTGCAATAATAACAATAATAGTTTGTGTAGTCCAGAGCTAATTTGAGGTTGTAATAGTGTTTAATAGCCGAATGACTGCAGGGAAGAAGTTGTTCCTGAACCTGGACATTAGTGCTCTCAGGCTCCTGTACCTCTTCCCGATGGCAGGGGTAAAATGAGTATGTCCAGGGTGGTATGGGTCTCTGATTATGATGGCTGCCTTTGAGGCAGTGACTCCAGTAAATCCCTTCAATGGTGGGTAGGTCAGAGGAACTGGGCAGTGTTCACAACTTTTTGCAGTTTTCTTCGCTCCTGGGGATTCAAGTTGCCAAACCAGGCCATGACCAGTAGCATTGCTAACTTCTGAAGATTTGAAGAAAATAATACTCTGTGGCAGGCAATACTTGGATTAAACACATACCTTGTGTTACCCAAACTGAACCAATGACTTGCAAGTTGAGCAAAGCTGTAATTCAAGTTTACAGCTAATCTATTTTGTGTGTCTACAATTCTATCATTCCATATCATGCCTTTACATATCAATCCAAGTTATAGCAAATAAAAAGACAATTAGCGACATTAGATCATCAGAATTTCACAACTGGAAAATGAACAGCACTCAAAAAGCAAATTACTATACACACGCATATCCACAGGAAGAGGATGAGGTTTAAGGATTTTTAAAAAGGAGACAAAAATTGGTACAATAGGCATAAAAGCAAAGCAGACACATATTCATCAAAAACAGAGGCAAAGTAGTTATCGATAGTCAACAAATCCATTGGCTATAATGTAGACACAGGGAACGGGAGATGTTGAAATCTTATTTAATTAATCTCGCATTTTCTACACAGAAAAACAAGTCGTCCGTCACATATTAAAGCAGTCATGTCGATCACCTTGAATATAATTCAGTTTTGGGGAATTAGGATTTTAATATTATTGTAAATGGCCTGGCGTCACAAAATTTATTTTACTTCAAAGAACAAAAGTGAAAACTAGGCCAATTATCCAAAGAAAAAGCCACAGTATACCAAATAACTACTTATTTTATGGAAGTCAAATAGTTGAAACCATTATAGAGATTTCTTAACTTTTTCTTTCCATTACTGTGGTAAAATATCAAGAGTGCAGGCAACTAATACCATGGCAAGTGTCCCAACTCTGAACAAACGATGGAGAATGTTCACAGACCATACCCAAATATCTATGTGCATTTATTTTCTTGTTGGCAACAGGGCATTAAAATCAGCACTGAAATTCCAACTGGATTTTAGCCCTCTTTGAGAGGAAATTGACAATCTAATTGTGAAAAGTTAACTCTGCCAAGTTCATCTTTTTGCAAGTGGATGTATTGTGTGAATTTGGAGCACTGTTTGCAGTTTTTGTCAGCCTATTATAGGAAGGATGGCTTTAAGGCAGAAAGAGTGCAAAGAAGATATCCAAAGATGTTGCCAGGATTCATAGGGCCTGAGCAACAGGGCGGGCAAGCTAGGACATCATTTATTGGAGTGCAGGAAGTTCAGGGGTGATCTTATAGAGGTTTATAAAATCATGAGGGTATAGATATGGTGAACACACATTATTTTATCCAAGTTAGTGGAGTTAAGAATCAAAGGGCATAGGATTCAGGAAAGGTGTAAGATTTGATAGGAACCAGAGAGGCAACTTTTGTTTACTCAAGCATTGTGGGTATATGGAACAGGCTGCTAGCTACTATAACTGCATTGAAGAGAGATTTGGACAGGTATATAGATAGGCAAGGTTTAGAGGGATTCGGGCAAACCAAATTAACTTAGATGGGGCATGCAGGTTAGAATGGATGTTGATATGAAGAAACCATTTCTGCACTATATGACTCTACGGCTACGTACAATAGTTAGTTGTAAAGCAATCCCTTTGTCATGAAGCCATCATTGGGTCCTCTTCAAGCAACAAAGAAAGCAAGCAGAAAGTCCAAAGTATCTCTGTATATCTAAAATAATTGTTTCTCAAACTTTCAAAAGCTTTTCAAATATTCTTAACTCAAATATCTTGAATTCTTCCTGTCCATTTGATGAACATCTATATCGTTTGAAGATGCTTTAAGTGGTCAGCTCCTGCCCATTTTCGAAGGAGATGGGTTCATGTCACATTCGAAACAAGCATATAATTCAAGCCAACCTGTCACATTACTGGGAGTGAATTGCACAAAGTGTTGCCTTTCAAGCAAGCATGAAATATTAGCCTCCGAGATATCGATATTTAAAGAAAAATCTAAGAATTCTTCCATTGTCCCGATTAATATTTATTTCTCATTAGGCATCACCAAAGTCTTTTCTCATCCAAATACATTTGGAGACTAAGTTTATCAAGAACTGCAGAATATTTTCTAATAGTACCTGCTGGGAAAATTCAAATTTCCAAGCAGTTTTTCCTACAATCCCCCTCATTGGAGCACCGCAAGGCTGTGTACTCTCTCTCTACACCAACGACTGCACCTCCACAGACACCTCTGTCAAGCTTCTCAAGTTTGCGGACGACACAACCCTGATTGGACCGATCCAGGATGGGGAGGAATCTGCCTGCAGACTGGAAGTGTCACAGCTGGCGTCCTGGTGCCATCGCAACAACCTAGAGCTCAATGCTCTTAAGACAGTGGAATTGATTGTAGACTTTAGGAGAGTTTCCCCTCCCCTCACCCCACCCCACTCACCATCAACAACACCAGAGTCACATCTGTGGAGTATTTTAAGTTCCTGGGAACCATCATCTCCAAGGACCTTAAGTGGGGGGGGTTATCATCAACTCCACATTCAAAAAGGCACAACAGAGGATGTACTTCCTACGGCAACTGAGGAAGTACAATCTGCCACAGGCAATGATGGTCCAATTCTACACGGCCATCGTAGAGTCTGTTCTCACCTTCTCCATCATGGTCTGGTTTGGCTCCGCCACCAAGCACGACACCTGGAGGCCGCAGCGAATCGTCCGATCAGCAGAGAAGGTTATTGGCTGCAACCTTCCCTCCATTGATGAACTGTACACTGCAAGGGCCAGGAAACGAGCGGGCAAGATCATCTCTGACCCTTCTCACCCTGGCCACAAACTCGCCCTCTGGAAGGCGACTCCGGACAATCAATGCTGCCACAGCCAGACCTAAAACGTTTTTATCCACGAGTAGTTGCTCTATCTGTAGCTTTTCTTTGATCTGGTATTTTGTTGGTTCACATGCTTGATCAATGGTGTTTTATCATTAATGTTTGGTGTTTTCGGAGTCATTCATAACAGTCACTGTATGTCATGTTGTAACTTGTGGGTGGAGCACCAATGCAAATTCCTTGTATGTGAATACTTGGCCAATAAACTTACTTATTTAAACTTCCTTCTGAAAATATGCTGACATTGCCATAGTCTTTTCTTGGTTGCGGGCTGTTTTTTTCTAAAACAATCACTTTTGTCATTTATTTCAAGAACTCTGCTTTGGGGCAATCTATTACTGCATTTTGCCCCTATTCTTCATAATAAGTCCCCAACATCAATGTACCTCACCTGCAGTAGCCATCTGCTGGAGTAGCCTTTCATGATCTTCCTTTTCCTTCCTTTATATATATATATATTTTTTAAATCATCTGTTTAAACCTGGATAGGCCCTGCTTTCTGCTTAATTCCATCTTTACTATAAGCCTTCATTTCTTCTTTGAAGAAAAATGCACAATCCCTGCATCTTCCCTTGTTAACTATCCTATCTCCTCTCCCAACACAGTTAAAATATAATCTTCAAAGTGCAATCTAAGAGATCAATATTTGCTAAAGACTCACTTCCTTCAAGGCAAATTATACAAATTCTTGAAAATAATTATATACAGAATAGCATGGGATCCAACACTTCCTAAATGCAACTGAAAAGTATCTGACTTCTGAACAGACCTCTGATTGCTAAGAATGAATTCTCCATCTTTCAATTATCTCATTGCAGCCTTCTTTTATTCTGCACAATATATTTTCTCTTTTGTGCTACCTGGTGCACTGGCGTATGGTTTGGTTTGCCTGGATAGCACGCAAAACAGTTTTTCACTGTATCACTGTACGTGACAATAATAAACTAATATCAATATTGAGAAGACCGTTTCACTTGTACCAAACAGCTCTCGCATTTTCCTTCAACATTGGTTTTAAAATTCCTTTTAAAATTGCTACAGAAAATTTTAAATACTTGGGAATCTCACCAATAAAACTGAATAATACAATATACAAGAAAAATCCAATTATTCATAGTACTATTAGAATTTGGAAACAAATAAAATTAACCCTCAAATTAAGAAACATATCTCTTCTCTCTCCTAAAGTTAATAATCCGTCATTTAAACCATCCATTATTGATAAATCATTTACACATTGGGAAATAATAGGAATTAAAACATTTGGAGACATGTATGAAACAGGAATTTTTTAATCATTCCAACAACTACAACTTAAATACAATCTGAGAAGTAATCAATATTTTAAATATCTTCAAATCCGTGATTATTTGAAAAAACACAGAAGAATACCAAACTTTGACTCCAGACCTATTAGATGAAGCTATGAATAGAAAGGCAGACTTGACTAACTTAATATCATACTTGTATAATATCATCCTAAATATAGAAATACCATCATCTGATAGAATTAGAAGAGATTGGGAACAAGAACTATCTATAAAAATCTCAAAAGAGAATTGGGATAAATACTTGCTATATGTGCATAAATGCTCGATCAATGCAAGACATATTTTAATCCAATTCAAAATCCTACACAGATTATATTATTCGACAACTAAAGTAAAATCTTTCCAAATGTTTCCCCCACTTGTGATAAATGATTATCTCAAGATGCAACTATAGCACATTCCTTTGTTGTTTGCATAAAAATCCAAATGTTTTGGAATGAAATCTTTGAAAATTTTACAAAATTATTTAAAATAAAATTGAAACCCAACGCAGAATTGATTATTTTTGGAACAATGGAAGTCGGTTTTGAGCCGACTTCGTTCCAAAAGAGTCGGCTCATGGGTTCCAATCACCCGATCTGAACCCATGAGCATGCCTTTTATGTGCTGAAGAGAAAACGGAAAGGTACTAGCCCCCAAAACAAGCATATGCTAAAGATAGCTGCAATACAGGCCTGGCAGAGCATCATCAGAGAAGACACCCAGCAATTGGTGATGTCCATGAATCGCAGATATCAAGCAGCCATTGCATGCAAACGATAAGCAACAAAATACTAAACATGACTACTTTCATTTACATGACATTGCTGTCCCAAAAATTATGGTGCCCTGAAATGGCGGTATAAACACTGTTGTAATTTCTACATGGTGAAACCAAAATGTATAAAAATTGTTGTTTATTAAAATCTGACAATATGCACTTTATCTGAAGAAGGGTCTCGACCCGAAACGTCGCCTATCTCCTTCGCTCCTTAGATGCTGCTGCACCCGCTGAGTTTTTCCAGCTTTTTGTGCACTTTAACTACATGTGATTTTTTTTTAAATTACAAATCTCATATTGTGGAGTACAGAGGCAAATAAATAAATGAGTCTGTCCCAAACATTACGGAGGGCACTGTATCAGCTTCACTAATATTTGTCAAACGGTAATCAGCTATCACTATTAGTCTAACTATGCTGCACCAGAGCCACATAATAGCCAGTTCTTCATTGCCGACTTAACAAATCATTCAGGCTGTTGAATTGCAACACATAAATATTATAAAACTCTTTAGATCACTTGGCATTAATGGAGGCACAAAATTGCAACATGGCAAAGTCACTTCCAGCCCATTCTACCAAGGGGAGGGGAAGGAGGGAGAAAGCAAGGACTACCTGAAATTGAGGAAGTCAATGTTCAAACCACTGGGGTGTAACCTAAAGCGAAATATGAGGTGCTGCTACTCCAATTTGCAGTGGGACTCACTCTGGCCATGGAGGAGGCCCAGAACATAAAGGTCGAATTCGGAATAGGAGGGGGAGTTTAAGTGCTGAGCAACCGGGAGATCAGGTTGGTTCATGCAAATTGAGCGGAGGTGTTGGGCGAAGCGATCGCCAAGCCTACGCTTGGTCTCGCCGATGTAGAGCAGCTGACGCATAGAGTAGCAGATACAATAGATGAGGTTGGAGGAGGTGCAGGTGAACCTCTGCCTCACCTGGAAAGACTGCTTGGGTCCTTGGGTGGATTCATATTCAGAGACAACATACCTGACTTTCCATCACCAACTTTTGATCTGTTGTGTCCCACCTACAGAACAGACCCACCTATGAGATTCTGGCTGGAAGGCCCATTTCCATACTGTATTTCTATTATTACCGGTGGCACTGTTCTACAGGTTGAAGAGGGTAGCTCCAAGTCATCAATATTGACAGCAGTCCCCATGAAATCATATGGCATCAGAACAAACATGGGCAAGGAAGCTTCCTATTCAGGCAGTTTCTAGTCATAAATACTTAGGAGTTACTTTGTCTGAAAACATGAAACGGAACAAACATGTGGAAGGGGCAACGGCCAAAGCCGGCAGTGTCATCGGGCTTTCTACGTCGCAATCTGACGCACCCAAAGAAGTTAAGATCCAAGCATATAAAAGTCTTGTATGTCCACATGTTGAATATTGCTGCTCTGTGTGGGATCCTTTCATTCAAGGGAACATTAATAAGATCTTAAATAGAGCAGCAAGGTTCATATCTAACTACAAGTGACAGAGCTCAGTCTCCAGCATGATAAAGGACCTTACACTTCATCCACCTACTGCTCATCGCAAGTTCATCAGACTGACAACATTCCACAAGATCAAGAATACCACTATTGATTTAAAGATGGAGGACCACATCCAGTTAATCCAAGCACCCATAGGCATGTCAACCAGAAGCTACTAACCTGGAAATTATTTCATTCCGCACGGCACTTCATCAGCACTTTAACTCGTTTTTCTACAAGATAGCAAGGGATTGGAATACCCTACCAGCCACTATCAGAGATCTCCAATACATCAACACATACAAAGATTCAATCCAAACGCATCTCCATATCGACTAGCACATCCACCACCATCATAGTGCTGAGTGATGCTCTACCTAGAGCTTTCAGCGCATTACATCCAGATCCAGATAACAGAACCCACAGTGAAACCACCGGGTTTGGATCTCCATTGCAAGCAATGGCTAACCCTGAACAGAATCTGCACCCTCCATGCAAGAACATCCATCACCTGCATTAGTGGGGGTGTGACAGACAACCTTGCTTGCGACTGCGGTCATCCAGACCAGACCATCCTACACATCATGAACGACTGCTCACTGAGGCTTTTCCCTGGTGGTATCAAAACCATCCCCCCAGTAACTGATGCTGTCCTGACCTGGATGTCTACCCTTAATCTACAACTTTAGGCTGTGCACATCATACGCAAGAAGAAGACTTGAAAAAAGTTCCGAAGTTGGCAGGAACATCAGACGCTGTCTAGCGGGTGCCTTCAAGACCATTACCAAGTGGCAGATACATTCTACCATGACATCATTTTCAGGTATAGCCATATTGCAGACCTTGAAGACACAAAGACCTACTTTCACAATGAAGCTGTCATCCCTGTGCTAAAGGGATAACCTCAGAACAGATCTTAATACAGAAAACTGGTAAACAATGGACCATCAACAGTAGCAGAAATGACCATCACCTAGAGACCCAGTACATCTTCAGCTTCACCAGATTTATTCTCGTGATTAGGTTTGTTCCGTGCTACTTCAGGCATGCCCCACTTCATTCAAAAACAGACTGTTTTTTAAAATGTATTTTTTAAATCCAAGTCTGCTTTTGAATGAAGTGGGGCATGCCTGAAGTAGCACGGACAAACCTAATCACGAGAATAAATCTGGTGAAGCTGCTACACAGGATTGCATGTCAAGCATTACAAAACATTCAAGAAAAAAGTCCTACCGCATCTGGTTGCAAACCGTTAAAGGGAGGATGTACGTCCAAGAACATACACATTCACAATGAAGACAATGCCCATGGCGCTGGTACTAAAAGATGATACATTCAGCCACATGTGCCAATATACGATTCATTTCAGAATCCCTGGAAAACCCCAACACCTCAAAAGCAGTTTTTCAGTCAAGTTGATTTACTCAAGGGCCTGTTCTACTTGAAGATTTTTTTTCGACGACTGCCGGTATCATTGACTGACATATCAGGTCACCGAGAAATTTGCGGCGTGATGACGTATTGACGTGCGGTGTTTTCTCAAGTGTCGCAACATTTTTCTGTCGCCGTTGGATTTTGAAATATTCAAAATCTTTTGGCTACCCTGATATGACGCCGGCAGTCGCCGAAAAAAATCTCCATGTGGGTAGGCCCTTTACACAATATCAAGAAATAACTGAGAGCACGATGTAAAGCAAAGATCAATGTCCTTTCAGCAGTATAGAAAAAGTGCTCCAGGACCATCCATGCACAAAAACACTGATATTTACAACATTATGTGGAAAATTGTTCATAACACCCATTTACACAAGTCGACAAATCTAGTCCTCCTAATGACAGTTTATTACAATCAGCAGCATTGATGGAAGATGTTATTGGTAATTATATCAAGCAAAGCTTACTCACCAATAACCTGTTCACAATGCCCAGTTAAATTTTGTGAAGACCATATCACAGCTTTACTCCAAACACACATCAAAGAGTTGAATTTAAGAGATTTAATAATGCCTGGCTTTGACATCAAGTCTTGTTTGGTTAAATGTGGCACCAATGAAACATTGGTAAAACTGGAGTAAATTTTCAAAAGCGCTCCCAATGATTGGAGTCATATCTTTCTTAATGAATGATGAAAGTCAATCAAGCCAGCCTCATAACATTATAACATATATCCTGGGTTCAACCATCTTCAGCTGCTTCACCAAGACATTCTATCACAAAATCAGAATGAGGATGTTTGCTTATACAAAAACCACAACACCACACCCCATCAACAACATCCTCGTGGTCGTTATTGACCAGAAACCTAACTGGATCAGCCACATAAACACTTTGGTTCTTCACACAGCAGGCCATTCCACCGTGCATAATACATATCCGGAGTGCAATAGAATACTCGCTGCTTGCCTTGATGAATGCAGTTCCAATAATACTCAAGAAATTTGACATCGTAACCTAACTGCATTCCATCCACATCCCTTAACAGTCATTCTCCCCACCACGGTCAAATCATGGTCATCTGCAATCATCACTGCAATTCCTTGCATCACCCAAACCTGGGTCGCAACCTGAAACATCACCCATTTCTTCTATCCAGAGATGCTGCCTGTCCCACTGAGTTATGCCAGCATTTTGTATCTATCTTCCCAAACCTGCAACCTTAACCAACAAGGAGAAAGAGAAGGGGAGGATGTGAATACTCCCAGTTCCGGCTTCACCTCCGACTTGGAAATATATAGTTATGCTTTCATTAATATAGAGTTTAAATTCTGGATCACACTTCTCTTCAGCATTAGAGAACATTAACCAGAAACATTACAGCACTTCAAGATGATGGATCAAAACTACCATTTTAAGGGCAATTAAAATTGGGCAATGCAAAGTGTTGGCAACGATGGCCTTTCTGATATACGGATTTTAAAACATTAATGTTCGGTAAACAATAAAGTCAGAGTTATACATCATAGTAATAAGCACTTAAGTCCAACTGGCCCATGCCAATCTAGATGTCAATCTGAACTAGTCTTATTTACCTGTGTTGGCCCATATCTCTCTGAACCCATCTGTCTAAATGTTTTTGGGTTGTTTTTTTTTAAACATTATAATTGTACCTACCTCCACAGCCATCACTGGCAGTCCATTCCATATACTAAACCTTCTGGAAAAAAGTTGCCTCTCAGGTCCCTTTGAAATCTTTTTCCTCTCATCTTAAATGTTTGCCCATTAATTTTAGGCTTCTCTCCCGAGATAAAAAGGACTGTTTACATTATCAATGCCCCTCATAATTTTACATTTCGTTAAGAGGTCACAATCACCTTTCTAAACCCTGAGGGGTAAAGTTCCAGCCTATTCAACCACTCTTATAACACAAGCCCTCCAATCCCAGTAACATCTTTAAACCATGTCTGCACCCTCTCCACCTCAATAACATGTTTCCTATAGCGGAGTGACCAGAACTGCACATAATTTTCCAAGTGCATTCTCATCAATAACTTGCACTATTGAAACTTAACTCCTACATCAAAGAAATAACTGGAAATATTTTGTAAAGATATTTCATAATGAAAATTTACAGAATTAATTAACTTTATGTATAAAACATACCAAGTGTTATATTTTTCTTATTGTCAATGACTGAACTCTAGAAATTTGGTTTCAATATTTACATAAATACCATGCAATTTACTGGCGCAATTTCCAAAAACGAGAAAGAAATAGCAGCAGCTTTTAAAGACATATTCCTCATTTAACTTCACACTAATTTAAGTTACATTACAAGCTACTGCAAAATGTATATATTATTAAACAGCAAATGTACAAATACACAGAACTCTAATTCATAATACACAGAACTCTAATTCAAATTCCCCTTTTCATAATAAATTACCAAACAAAGCAAACCAGCTTCATATTACAATACAAGAATTATAAGAGGTAGCATCCTTTTAAGAACATTAAACATTTCATAAAATGGGTTAAAATGCTTTAAAAATTCAAGATACTAGTATTGCATGCAAACAGCAAAACTACAGGCCTAACTGCAATGCCCTAGAAAGGGCCCCTTTTCATAACCTAAAGATTCTGGTTGGTTATTTTTATCCACAATTAAAGCTGGATAAATAATAAGTATTGCAACAGTTAGTATATGTAATCCACGCACAGTAATTAACAAATAATGATAACATGCTTCAGCAAATATCTATTTCTCTGATAGCCGAATGAGAAAAGACATCCAGCAACCAAAATGATTCTCTTTCAAACAGAAAAACAAGCTTTCCTCCACACAGGAAAATCTAAATAACGAATTACACATCAACGAATCATACCAGTTCTGATACTTCTTTACACGCTTCACTTTTGTAAAGGGGAAGTTGTTGTTTTTTTTAAAAAGCTAAACGTGAAATGTATTTTACATTTACTGGCCATATCCTCTCATTTCCTCAATGTTCGCGATCTAGCGCCTTTGTACAAGCCAGCTACAAGAGGAAATCTCACTGAATGCATGACATGGTGACCTCGACAGTCAGACATCCCACCAATCAGGTCCAAGAATTTTACAAGCTCCATCAATCTGGTTTGCTTAATAATACCACCAACTGCAGCTCAATCTTGAGGAATCCATTTTTTGAAATGCGCTGGGGAGTGTTCGGTTCTTCTGTTTATTACCTACATTTTATTTCAGTCAAATCTTCTTGGGTTCTCCTTCAGTAACTGAAATGGTACAGTCCCACTTCACAGAAATAATTACTTCATCTTATCAGAAATAACGGCACCGAAGGATCTAGCACAACCAGAGAGGGAGGGGAGGAAGGAAGAGAAAAAGCACAAGGACATGATAAACAAACGAGTTTCCTGTGCTGTTCATTTTCCAATTACCCCACATACATTAGTAAGGCAAATTTTATTGCAAAGCAAAAATAAAACTCAAATTTTTCTAACAGTTTTATTATGCAATCCCTTGCGTTTCCTCATCCTGCTGCAATGTCCAGCCATATCTTCACAGAGCTCTCATTACCTGTAAGAACGCTCCCCTCTCACTGTATGCTTCCGAAAAGGAATAATGGTGCCATTGTCCTGAACGATGTCGTTATTATTCTCACCGTTTGGGGAAAGTGTTTGTTGTGTGGGACCAGGCATTGGTGCCATCCGAGACTACCAATTTCTCAGTGCGTGTTGTAGGCGAGCCCGTGTCTTCACTACGGGGCTCTGCTCCACCTCAGCGCTGACGTCAGGCGCACAGGGAGGGGGGGGGGGGGAGGGGAGGGGAAAAAAAGAGACGTCCGGCGGCATCCCGGCCACGTGACAGGGTTTTTACCCTAGCAACCAGCGAGCTCGCAGGCCCTAGCAACCCACGCCGGGGACTGAGCGCAGAGCCACCTCCATCATAGAGTCATAGTGTGGAAACAGGCCCTTCGGTCCACACCAACCAACATGTACCATCTTCACTAGCCCCACCTGCCTGCGTTTGTGCCCATATCCCTATTGTGGTCCATATCCATCCAACCCTGTCCTATCCAAGTACCTGTTGAACAGTTTCTTAAACGTTGCGATAGTCCCTGCCTCAACTATCACCTCTGGCAGCTCGTTCCATACACCCACCACCCTTCTTTGTGTGATAAAGTTACCGCTCAGATTACAATTAGATCTTTTCCCCTTCACCTTAAACCTAGGTCCTCGATTCCCCTACTCTGGGAAAGAGACTCTGCATCCACCCGAGTAGTTCCCCCTACAACCGCAGGAGATGCAACACCTGTCCCTTTCCCGCATCCCTCGACTGTCCAAGGACCCTGACAGTCCTTTCAGATGAGGCAAAGGTTCACTTGTACCTCCTCCAACCTTATCCACTGTGTCCGCTTTTCAAGTTATGGACTCCTCTATATCAGCAAGACCAAGCGCAGGCTTGGCGATTGTTTAGCTGAATACCTCCGCTTAGTCTGCCCAGGTCGATGCAATCTCCCAGTTGCTAAACACTAACTTCCCCTCCTATTCCCACACTAACATTTCCGTCCAGAGCCTCCTCCATTGTCAGAGCGAGGCCCAACACAGATTGGAGGAATAGCACTTCATATTTCGCTTGGGCAGCTTAAAACCCATCGGAATGAATATTGATTTCTCTAACTTCAAGTAACCCTTGCTTTCCCGCTCTTTCAGTCCCTCTCCCACCCTAATTCTTCGACTAGTTTCACAGTCCTCCCGATTAATTTTACCCATTGTTTGCCTCGTTGTCACTTTCCCCTCAGCTAAAAATAAACAATTTTACATTTCCTTGACCATCGTCTGCTTTGATCTGTTGTTTTTACACCTTACCCTTCCATATCTTTAGTTTCCCTCTCCCTGATTCTCAGTCTGAAGGGTCTCGACCCGAAACGTCACCCATTCCTTCTCTCTACATTGCTGAGTTACTCCAGCATTTCGGTCTATCTTCGATATAAACCAGCACCCGCAGTGCCTTCCTATACATCTCATCTTTAAACTCTCCTCTCAAAATTACTTTATACTCTGAGCCATGCAATTTTCAACAACAATTCCGCTGTGAGTACAATTCATCATCTTTTAGTGATGTTATTGTGGTTTATTATTCTTATTCTTGCATTCCCAATAAAAATTCAACATTTAAGATATTTTATTCGTGATTAGCCACCTCGCAAACACAAGAACTAACAATAAAAACCTTTTGTGTTCCTGTTAAATACAATCGTTGGCAAATAATTCTGACCACACAGTTAGACAACATAGACACTAGATTTGTTCTACTTTGTCAAAACTTTGATTACAAACATCTTGCCACTTGGATTATAATCCAGTAGCTTTGATGCAGATGGACAAATTTTATATAAAAAAGTAAAATATGCAAGAGCTGAACTATACAAGTAGAACGGACATACATTTCTAACAAAGAACAAAGATTTTACAAAAAAAGACACAAAGTGCTGGAGTAACTCAACGGGTCAGGCAGCATCCCTGCAGAATATGGATAGGCGACGTTTTGGGTTGGAACCCCATTCTGGGCTGAAAAATGGGAGAATTCTACATTGGATGAGGGAAATTAGTTAGGTTAAATATATTTAGCTCCTAAATATTATTTACAAAATCAGGGTAGATATATAATTTTACATAAGAGTCTGGATATGGTTCTTGTCTTGAACGTAATTGTTAGAGTTGTACCATGAAAATGCCTACCATGATCTTTGGAAATAGATAGTGAATCTAATTCTATAAATTGCAGCATAATCTTCCACTACCCCCCCCCCCCCCCCTTCAGCATATTTAACTATGTAACAATTCAAAATCCATGTTTAATAAAGAATTGCAGCAACTTTTAAATAATTACATTATTAGTGCTTCCCCAGTCCATCTTTTCCCAACTTGGCCCAAGGTACAATTTTACATATAAAATAGAATAGCACAGCAACAGGCCATTTGGCCCATATCTGTGCCTAAAATAAAACCAAAGTAAACTAATCCCTTCTGCCTGCACATGGTCCATATTGCTCCATTCCCTGAATATCCACATGCTTATATAAAAGCCTCATAAATACCACTATCGTAACTGCTTTCACCATCTCCCCTGGTAGCATATTCCAGGCATGTACCACTCCCTTAAAAAGAATTGTCGAGCACATCTCTAAAAAACTTCTGATCTTAAAGCTCTCTAGACTTTGACCTTTTCATTGTTGGTAAAAGGATTGTGATTGTCTATGCCATTCATAATTGTATATACCTTTATCAGGACTGCTGTCAGCCTCTGATGATCCAGATAAAACAACCAAAGTTGTCCATCATCTCTTTGGACCTAATACCTTCTAATCCAGGCTGCATTCTGGCAAACCTCTTCTGCACTCTCTCTAAAGTCTTCGCATCCTTCCTGTAAATTGGGCAACCAGATTTACTCACACTATTCCAAATATGGCATAACCAAATTGTGCACCTTTTTAACAATTCTATTTGTGTTGTTTTACATTCAAGCAGCTATTGACTTGTACTCCAAGATGCCTCTGCACATTTGCGGGTGTTATTTTTTTTCTGTTCCAGGATAGAACAGAAATTCGCTATTAAATTCCAAATGTGCAATTTTACATCAAAGCACAGCACATGGGAAACTAGAGTACATACCCACATTGATACCCTGTATATTGAAGCACAACACTCAATAGCTATTTGAAATTGGCATCTGATTGGTGTGCAACCAATTATACCACAATTATTTTGTAGGTCAGGGTAATCTTAAACTGCAATACAAAACACAGTTACTGCAAACCTTCCCTTATCATTTCTTGCAATTTCCAGGTTCTGCTTCCATTCAACAAAGTGTTTTGCATACACACTTGTTTCAGTAACACATACCACATTCTTCAACAGTGCCGAGCCTGATAGTATAATCATGTGAACAGAACGCCAACATCCTAATTCAGATATCCTCATCTAATTTATTTTCTCCCAAAAGAGAGCTTATCAATACAGCTCAGCAAAAATTCAATTTTCATGGAATTGAAACTACAATGTATTTAAAATTGTGAATCAGTGCTTTAAGTACACTATCAGTCCTTCAGCATGCAGTAGAACAATTCACTTTAAAAAAACGATATTCATTAAAAACTACATGCAAATTTATCCATTTTCTCAAATTAAAACGGCACAAACTACTCAATTTCGTAAATGCGAACAGCATTGTTACTCATGTAGATGAAAACAGAAAATCTTTTCAATTCGTCAGATATGTCCAAAATATGGTAGTGCAGAAAATGGCAGCGATCTTTCCAAAACCCTGCAAGAAATTTGCAACACCTTTATGAACACAAATTTAAAATCTTACCGTTGTCCGAAGAAAACCAGCATATCTGACCTTATGTGATGCTAACTATTTGTGAAAGGCTTGATACAACACGAGGGGTGGGGACAATATTTAACTGCTGTGGCGCTGCTAGGACTCAAGACAGTTATTTAAATACAAAAGGCTCTAACATTTCAGATAACAACAAGCCTTCTAATGCCAGAGACAATAAGTTATTGTTTAGTTTGGCTATTATTAGTGCATTCATTTCCACAATGAAATAATTACCATATTCTGAAATGTTTGCATTGACTAATTTACATTTTCCTTGAATTATTAATAACACAAATGTACAACTTGCCTCTATATTACCTTTAACAAAGCAAAACATCTTGAGGCATTTTCCAGGAACAGAAGATACTTAAGAAACTAGCACTGAACCAAGTAGATAAATTAAGACCAAAGTGCCAAGTTTCAGGGACCACTGTGTAGGGAGAGGCAAGGTGGTGTTAAACTAGAATTTAGGATAATCGATTTTGATGTTAAAAAAAAGTAAAGAGTGTACAAGTAGCCAGAATTAGAAGAATAGCCAGTTCTTTACTGCATATTTTATTGTTGCAAAGAAGTTCAATGTAAACTTGAAGAGTAACACATCATCTTCTAACAAGGCACATCAGGGTGAAAGGACATTGACCTTAAACATTAACTCTATTTTGCCTTCCAAGGACACTAACCTGTCTAACCTGCTGAGCGCACAAAGGTAAGCAAAATATGAGGTGCTGCTCCTCTAATTTGTGGTGGGACTCACTCTGGCCATGGAGGAGACATAGGACAGAAAGGTTGGATTCGGAATGGGAGGGGGAGTTGAAGTGCTGAGCCACCGGGAGATCAGGTTGGTTATTGCGAACCGAGCGGAGGTGTTGGGCGAAGCGATCGCCAAACCTATGCTTGGTCTCACTGATGTAGAGCAGCGGATGCAATAGACGAGGTTGGAGGAGGTGCAGGTGAACCTCTGCCTCACCTGGAAAGACTGCTTGGGTCCTTGGATGGAGTCAAGGGGGGAGGTAAAGTGACAAGTGTAGCATTTCCTGTGGTTGCAAGGGAAAGTACCAGGGTTGAGAGCGATTTGGGTGGGAAGGAACAAATTGACCAGGGAGTTACGGAGGGAGCAGTCTCTGTGGAAAGCTGAAAGGCAAGGAGATGGGAAGATGTGGCAAGTTGTAGGATCCCTTTGGAGGTGGCGAAAATGTCGGAGGATTATCTGTTGTATCTGACAGCTGGTGGGGTGGAAGGTGAGGACAAGGGGGGTTCTATCCTTGTTACGAGTGCGGGGGATGGGGATTGAGAGCGGAGCTATGGGATACAGAGGAGATCCTGGTGAGAGCCTCATCTACAGTCAAAGCGGGGAACCCCCGTTCCCTTAAGAATGAGGACATGTCCGATGCCCTGGTTTGGAACACCTCATCCTGGGTGCAGATGCAGTGTAGACGGAGGAATTGGGAGTAGGGGATAGAGTCCTTACAGGAAGCAGGGTGGGAGAAAATGTAGTCCTGATAGTCATGGGAGTCTGTGGGTTTGTAGTAGATGTCGGTCAGTAGTCTGCTGAGTACAAAATTATTTTTAACAGCTAAAAATTTAATTTAGTAAGGTAAAAATACTAAAAGCTGTTTGTTACATTGTTTAAGAGAGTTAAGTTTTGACACAATTTCAAAGACCTCTGCTGTGTAATTAGCAGTCTGTGTTTCTGAAGAAGGGTCTCAACCCAAAACATCAACCATTCCTTCTCTCCAGAGAAACTGCCTGGCTCACTGAGTTACTCCAGCATTTTGTATTTATCTTCCTAAAGAGACAGTCCGCTATAAGTAAAATCCACTCAAAGAGGTCTGTAGTAACGAGGTTTACTGTACTATTTAAGAGGAGCTGGAAAGAAGAGTCTGGGAACTGTAGACTAGTGTGCCTGACATCTGTGGTAGGCAAGTTACTGCAGCAGATTCTGAGGAATAATCAGCATGGTTTTCTACGTGGGAGATTGTGTCCTATGAATCTGAGATTTTTATTAACCACTCAAGAGAAGCATAGATTTAGGGTAGACAGTCAGAACCATTTTCCCCAGGTGGATGTATCCAACATTAGAGGACATAACTAAATAGTGAGAAGGGGAAGTTTTGTTTTCATTCACACAATGTGGTGGGGGCTGGAACACATTGCAAGGGGTGGTGGTGGAGGCAGACAGATACGATAATGGTGTTTAAGAAGCTTTTGTCTAGGCACATGGAAACACAGGAAATTGGAGGCAGAAGAGATCAATTCTGCCAGCATCATGTTCAGCACAAACACTGAGGGTCGAAAGGTGGCACTGTGCTGTATGTTCTATATTCTAACCAAAGGTTGATGTGAGAAAAGCTTAGATGTTGTCCATATGAACTTCAGCAAGCCATTTGATAATGTTTCGCATGATAGGCTTCTCTGGAAGGTTAGATCATAGAGGATCCAGAGAGAGTTGGTCAACTGGATAGAGAAATGGCGTCATGCAAGTTAGCAGAGGGTGATGTGAAAGCTAATTTTTCAGACTGGCGGCCAGTGATTAGTGATGCGAGTTTAGAGTTAGAGCGTGGAAACAGGTCCCGTGGCCCACCAAATCCACACCAACCAACAATCACCTGTACACACGTTCTTTCCTACATACTGGGGACAATTTACAGAAGCCAATTAATCTACAAACCTGCAAGTCTTAAGAAGAGAAGGAGTAAACCAGAGCTCCCGGAGTAAAGCCACGCGGTTACAAAGAGAACGTACAAACTCCTTACAGACAGCATCCATAGTCAGGATAGAACCGGGGTTTCTGATGCTGCAAGGCAGCAATTCTACTACTGCACCTGTATACCGCCCTCGGGGATCAGGACTGGCCCATTGCTGTTGGTGGTATATCAACGATTTGGATAAGAATGTGGAAGGCTCGATGAGTAAGATTTCATAAGACTGTGTGCACAGTGGCACAGCAATAGAGTTGCTGCCTTCCAGCATCAGAGACCCGTATTCAATCCTGACTACGGGTGCTGTCTGTACAGATTTTGTACATTCTATTGCCGTGACCGTGTGGGTTTTCTCTGGGTGTTCATGTTTCTTCCCAAAGACGAACAGGTTTGTAAGTTAATTGGCTTCTGTAAAAAGTTGTAAATTGTCCCTTGTGTGTTGGATAGTGCTAGTGTATAGGGATCGCTGGTTGGCGCAGACTCAATGGGCCAATGAGCCTGTTTCTGCGCTGTATCTCTAGAGTCTAAAGTCTGCTGTCTAGATATATTTTGCATTTATAATTGTGCATTAGTTAACATTTCGCTAGAATGCATTCTAGCATTTTGTATGACACCCAGAGTCAGTCTTACCAGCCTGAAGTTCCCATATTTCTTATTTTTACTTATTTTGAGTGTTCTATTTGATACTATTCCATTTGCTGGTATCTTTTCAAGGCAAGGATCACTACCAATCCAACTATCCCTGCAGCAACCTCTTAAAACCCAACATCAGACAGATTATGGACCGATAAATTGTGAAAACTGCAGGAGAAATTACTCATTAAATTCATGATCTCCACTTGTTTTCTATGTTTGTCTATTCTAGTCCAAATGCGAAACAGATTTCTTACTCCTAATTGCAATGTCACTCACATCAGCCTCCCAAGGGATCCACATACACATTGTGATGTTCCTTTTGACATTTATATAAACTCTATACAGTTTAAATATTTGCATTAATTCACTGTCCTGTACTATTGAGTACTGCATTCAATAGTTATAACACCACAGTTATATCCTAAATCATCTCATGTTTACACATTCATGTATCGCTCAGGAAGTTCATCTCCAAAATCTTTTTCACTATTAACTCATTCACATCAAATTCATCAATGTCCAATTTCCGTCTTTGATCGTCAGACTAAGCAACATTGTCCATGATTCTCTCTTCTCAAACATTATACCCATCCTTTTCAAATTCTCTTGCCTCAGAACACTAACACTTTCCTCTACTGGCCTCCTTTGGTATAAATGCCCTTATTCAAACTCCTTATTCTATCCAAATCTCCTTTAATAGGTTGGTGACATCCACTAAATATTCTCTCTTGCCCTCACCCCAAATTCATGACTCGCTTCGGCCTTTATCTGGTAATGCTCCGAATTAGATTTTTTATCATTTTCATTCTCCCAAAATAACACAAATCAAAGTCTTCATTAAAATATGGTGTGACTTAAGGGCCTGTCCCACTTTCACGACCTTTTTTTACTCGTGGACATTTTTCATCAGGCTAGAAAAACGCCCGACCTACTTGATGACACGAGTACCACGACCTACCTACGACCTCGTGACGACTATGCTGCGAGTACGAGTCAAGGGCAAACTCGGCAGAGGTCATGAATTTGGTCGTGAAAGTGGGACAGGTCCTTTACACTTATGATGCAATTCCTATCTGCCCTTATCCTCAGTGCAGTAATAGTAAAAAAGCCTTTAGAGATTAATTTCCTGAAAGACATATTTAAGTGCAAAATATTGGTTCTACAGTAAGAGGAGAAAAATAGCATCAACAACTGAAAATACGTCTTAGGAACAAATAAATTATGTCAAAGATATGAGAAGGGTTAATGATTTTAGAATACAACTGTTTAAGTATCTTCTTCCAAACCTATTGAGAGGGTTCAAGTGGAAAAGAGAAAGCAGAGGGGAAACATTTAAAGTGTAAGGTACAACAGGTATAGGAATTACTTTATTGATTTGGGATTTTGGTAGCAAAAGTGGTTAGTGTAATTGTTAGTATTTTTCATAGTTACATTTATTTCAAGCTTTTTTTTAATGTTAATAATAACTGTTAGCAGTAAACTGAAACCTGTTGCAATCAGAACCTGTGTGTCACACAGAAGTGCCAAAGCATCTACACTTAATACTAACTTTAACATTGAAAAGCAGGCCTTTTTGGTGCAAGCTAGATAAAATTGATAAAACATCAAAATTTGTTACAATGCACCTCATTCCAGGTTTAAGGAGCAGAATAATTGCCAGGCCAAAATTTTATTTCCAGGACATGGATAGGACAGGTTTGGAAGGATATGGACCAAATGCAAGCAGGTGGGACTAGTGCAGCTGGGACATGTTGGCCGGTATGGGCAAGTTGGGCCGAAGGACCCGTTTCCACACTGTATCATTCTATGACTCTAAGCTGGAATGATACGTTTGTTTTGTTTTAAAACAAGAAAGCCATGTATTTTATCTGAATTACATCAGGAAACTGAATAGCTGAAAAAGACATTTAACTTTGGAGAGGCAATTTCTCTTTAATGCTCCTTGTGCACGAAAAGATCTCACTCGATTTCCAAAATACCCCTCATCCCTTCCAAAAAGGCCTCTTGTCCAGAAAAGTTAAGGATCTTCCTTGCACCACATTAAAGATTAGCATCACCCCTAAACCTAATCCAGATCGGAGATCAGACTTGATATTCCACATATAAATACAGCAACATGTTTTTAAATCTGTACGAAACATGGCCCATTAACAACCAGGCTGTGTATGTACTGAAAACCACATGAAGGATACATCTCAACTGCTGAAACTGAAGAACACAGAGAATGCCAAGAAACTCATGGACTGCACGATTTGTGGTGGCTGAAGCTTGCTGTCATCTACAGGAAGCTCAGGAGTAGAGAAAGTCAGTGATAACAAACTAAACTAGGGAGTTGCATATGAATTGGAGGGATGTATTCAGAACAATCTGTGGCATTGACTGGATCTTGACTGCTGGATTATGGTGGTGGTTGTAAGAAGAGTGAAGAGTAATTTGTACACAAAGCATGGAATAACACTTTTTTCAAAGAAACAACTAGCAGGCTTGATTGAGATCACATGCACATCTGTCTTGGTGATACCACAATACAGAATATTAGTATTCTGCATGAAATCATGACCTACATGTAAACAATAATACAGCAAAGAAAGGTAATAACATTCCATCAGCAGAAATTCAGGAGCTAGAAAAAAGGGCTGGTGAAACAAAGTTAAGGATGGTAATTCAAGAATTACTTTCAATGGCACAGGGTTGTGAAAACCAAAATCGATTGCAGTCCGTCCATCTTTGCTTTCTTTTTGTCCCGTTAGATGTATGTTTTTGGTTTTATTTTTTTAGATGTGTATATGTGGAAGGGTGGTGGGGGGTGGGGGAAACTTTTTAATCTCCTCCCTGTACGGGGACCCGACTTTTTCCCCCGTCGGCTCTCCGTTGTCGTTGGGCCAAACATCATGGAGCCAGCGGCCTCCAACCGGAACCAACCTGAGGGCTCCAGTCGTGGAGCCTGCGGGCTCACCGTCACGGAGCTGGCCAACTTTGGAGCATGGAGAGCTGTGGTGGCGCACGGCTGTGACCCGACTCCGGAGCTTCAGAGGCTGCAGCTGCAGGCCCTGTGGACGGTAACATCGGGAGCTCGCAGGTCCCTGGTGGGAGACCGCTTGTCGGAGCTCCTGCAACCTCAAATTCTCCTGCCCAAATCGCGGGATTAAAACGACCTTACATCAGGGGTCTTACATCGCCCGGCGCAGCTTTAACGGCCGCAGGACTTACCATCGCTCGCTGGGGGGTCTAACATCAAGACCCGGAGCAGGGCCTTACATCGCACGGCGCGGCCTTAATGGCCGCAGGACTTACCATCGCCCGCCGGGGCGTTAACATCGGGAGCCACAGTCGCCTAGACGCAGCAGTTGGACTTGACTGCGGGAGAAGCATAAAGAACAGGGAAGAGACAAGACTTTTGCCTTCCATCACAGTGAGGTGGTGTTTGGAGATTCACTGTGATGGATGTTTATGTAAATTGTGTTAATTGTGTGTCTTGGTTTTTTTTAATGTTATGACTGCAGGAACGAAATTTCATTCGAACCATGTCTGTTTGAATGACAATAAACGGCATTCTATTCTATGCACTGTGAAATGCCATGTGAAATGCCATGTGAAATGCACTCATCCAAGAAAGATGTGCAGGAAGGAACTGCAGATGCCGAAGATAGACACAAAGTGCTGAAGTAACTCAGCAGATTAGGCAGCATTTTTGGATAAAAAGAAAGGGTGATGGTTCAGGTCAGAATCTATCTTCAGACCCTCTCGTCCAAGGAAGTTGTTCTTTTCTCAATTCTTCTACTGAAGAACTGAACTGTGGATTACTGAAGAACTGAACTGTGGATAGTGGACATACAAGTCCAAACCAAACTTCTTAAAAAATTTTATTGTCAGCTAACCTTGCAGACACATAAAACACATGAAAATGATTCATAGTAGGACTAGTTCTCAACTGCCTTTGAACAAACTATAAACTGCAATGTTGTAAATCACTTTATCTTCAGTGGGAAAAACTGAAATGACATCATAGTATTGAGACAACAAGACGTCCAAAATGAAATGGTTACATTACAATGTATTTTTGATATGACACGTCAAAACTTTCATTAAATATGTTCCCAGGAAAATAATTAATTTCCTGCCCAACCCCCAACGTCTGGTTGAAATCCATTAACATTTACTGAAGGTTCACACTTAATTTCCTTTGGTGGTCAAACTCTTTCCCTCCTCTCGAGGAAAAACTTGCTCTAAACTTTGTGCTAGAATATTCACTGTCATAATCCATCAAAAATGGTAATATTCGGATGGTAATCTTTTGGAGTGGTTTTGTACTTACTTTTAAGTGCTTCCATTTGCCTCTGCCCCTCACAATGTGACGCAGACCTGAAATGCGCCGCTGACGTTTGTGATACCCGGGTGGGCAGGTCGTGGAGAATTTTTTTAAGCATTTTAAAATCCAGTGCACGCACAGTTTGAGACTCGGCCTTTGTATCCCTTTTGTACCCAACCCGGTTGTTTGCGTTTCGCTCTGAACACCTCCCTCCCACCCACAGCCGCTGTCAGGCGAGTTGCAGCTGCCAGTAAACATCAGCCGCGATCCTCCCGAGGGCTTTTGTCGCCCACATCCCGAATGACAAAGCAGCCGGCCCTTTACGGAGCCGTGCAGGGTGAAACTCACCGCCTTTCTCCCACTTGCACCGCGTCCAGCAATTCGCTCTTAACACTGAATTTGTACTCACAGGTTTTGTTTTTTTCGCGTGTAAATCTCGCACCAGTGCTTCTCTTAAGACACACCAAGACCGGGCTCAGCTGGCAGGAGGCGGGGCGTCCTGATTGCACCGATTCAAAACAAGCTTGCTTCCTCTCCAGTGTTCAACCGGTTGTAATAAATAGTTTGATGAGGGCTGTCTCGAGGGGGTGCAATAGTAAGCCTGTCGTGTGTGTGTGTTGGATGAGGGCGCTTGGTGAGAACGCCCCTCCTGCCGGCTTTGCCCAATGCAAGCAGCAGAAGCAGCGGGCGCCCGCTCGCTCGCTCTGTGCCGCCTGCTGCCGCTGTCCAGCTGCGCTACAGGACGCCCGCACCTCTGCTAAACCTTCCCTCTGCAAATACCGAACACCTGCTCTCGTTTGCTATTTTTTCCCTTTGTTGCACGAAAACAAAGCTTGTATATTGGAAGTACATGTGGAGTGTAAAATCGGAAGCTGCAAGCATTTTTTTTTTAGATTGCATCGATCATTTCAGAAACAATGCAATTACAACACAGGGTACACCAAAGGCTGGAGAAACTCAGCGGGTGCAGCAGCATCTAAGGAGCGAAGGAGATAGGCGACGTTTCGGGTCGAGACCCTTCTTCAGACGGGTCAGGGATCAGGGAAACGAGAGTTCCACACCAGGTCATCACAAATGGCCTCATTCTTCAGAAAACGGGGATTCCCCTCCCCCACTATTGATGAGGCTCGCACCAGGGTCTCCTCCATACCCCGCAACACTGCCCTCGCTCCCCATTCCCCCACTCACAAACAGGGCAGAGTCCCCCTGGTCCTCACCTTTCACCCCACCAGCCGGCAAATACAACATATAGTCCTCCGCCAGTTTCGCCACCTCCAACGTGACCCCTCCACCCGCCACATCTTCCCATCTCCCCCCCTGTCTGCCTTCCGCAAAGACCGCTCCCTCCGCAACCCCCTTGTCAATTCTTCCCTCCCCTCCCACTCTACCCCTTCCCCGGGCACTTTCCCTTGCAACTGCAAGAAATGCAACACTTGTCCCTTCACCTCCCCCCTCCACTCCTTTCAGGGACCCAAGCAGTCCTTCCAGGTCCGACAGAGGTTCACCTGCACCTCCTCCAACCTCATCTACTGCATCCGCTGCTCCAGATGCCAGATGATCTATATCGATCGCTTCGCCGAACACCTCCGCTCGGTCCGCAATAACCAACCCGACCTCCCGGTGGCTCAGCACTTCAACTCCCCCTCCCATTCCACATCCGACCTCTCGGTCCTGGGCCTCCTCCACGGCCAGAGTGAGCAACACCGCAAGCTGGAGGAACAGCACCTCATATTCCGCTTGGGGAGTCTGCATCCTTTGGGCTTGAATATTGAATTTTCTCAATTCTGTTAACCCTTGCTGTCTCCTCCCCTTCCCACCTCTCCCTCAGCCCTCGGGCCCTGGCATTCCCTCTATCTCTATCTCCCTCCCCCACCCCAGTCGCACCAGCTTCTCATTTTCACACCACAAACAGCTTACAATGGCTTGTTCCCTTTATCACCGATACTTTTTTGCATATCTTTCACTCATTGTTCCTTATCTCTCCACATCACCATCTATATCTCTCGTTTCCCTGATCCCTGACCAGTCTGAAGAAGGGTCTCGACCCGAAACGTCGCCTATCTCCTTCGCTGCTGCACCCGCTGAGTTTCTCCAGCTTTTTGTGTACCCAGGGAAACGAGAGATATAGATGGTGATTTTTAAAGAAGGAACTGCAGATGCTGGAGAATCGAGGGTACACAAAAAGCTGGAGAAACTCAGCGGGTGCAGCAGCATCTAAGGAGCGAAGGAGATAGGCGACGTTTCGGGTCGAGACCCTTCTTCAGACTGGTCAGGGATCAGGGAAACGAGAGATATAGACGGTGATGTGGAGAGATAAGGAACAATGAGTGAAAGATATGCAAAAAAGTATCGGTGATAAAGGGAACAAGCCATTGTAAGCTGTTTGTGGTGTGAAAATGAGAAGCTGGTGCGACTGGGGTGGGGGAGGGAGATAGAGATAGAGGGAATGCCAGGGCCCGAGGGCTGAGGGAGAGGAAGGTGGAAGGGGAGGAGACAGCAAGGGGTTAACAGAATTGAGAAAATTCAATATTCAAGCCCAAAGGATGCAGATTCCCCAAGCGGAATATGAGGTGCTGTTCCTCCAGCTTGCGGTGTTGCTCACTCTGGCCATGGAGGAGGCCCAGGACCGAGAGGTCGGATGTGGAATGGGAGGGGGAGTTGAAGTGCTATAGACGGTGATGTGGAGAGATAAAGAACAATGAATGAAAGATATGCAAAAAAGTATCGATGATAAAGGGAACAAGCCATTGTAGGCTGTTTGTGGTGTGAAAACGAGAAGCTAGTGCTACTAGGGTGGGGGAGGGAGATAGAGAGGGAATGCCAGGGCCCGAGGACTGAGGGAGAGGTGGGAAGGGGAGGAAAATTCAATGTTCAAGCCCAGAGGATGCAGACTCCCCAAGCGGAATATGAGGTGCTGTTCCTCCAACTTGCGGTGATGCTCACTCTGGCCGTGGAGGAGGCCCAGGACCGAGAGGTCGGATACGGAATGGGAGGGGGAGTTGAAGTGTTGAGCCACCGGGAGCTCGGCTTGGTTATTGCGGACCGAGCGGAAGTGTTCGGCGAAACGATCGCCAAGCCTCCACTTGGTCTCACCGATATAGATCATCTGGCATCTGGAGCAGCGGATGCAGTAGATGAGGTTGGAGGAGGTGCAGGTGAACCTCTGTCGGACCTGGAAGGACTGCTTGGGTCCCTGAAAGGAGTGGAGGGGGAAGGTGAAGGGACAAGTGTAGCATTTCTTGCGGTTGCAAGGGAAAGTGCCCGGGGAAGGGGTAGAGCGGGAGGGAAGGGAAGAATTGACAAGGGAGTTGTGGAGGGAGCGGTCTTTGCGGAAGGCAGACAGCGGGGGAGATGGGAAGATGTGGCGAGTGGAGGGGTCACGTTGGAGGTGGCGAAACTGGTGGAGGAGCTACACCGCAAGTTGGACGAACAGCACCTCATGGGCTTGAACATTGAATTTTCTCAATTCTGTTAACCCTTGCTGTCTCCTCCCCTTCCCACCTCTCCCTCAGCCCTCGGGCCCTGGCATTCCCTCTCTCTATATATCCCTCCCCCACCCTAGTCGCACTAGCTTCTCATTTTCACACCACAAACAGCTTACAATGGCTTGTTCCCTTTATCATCGATACTTTTTTGCATATCTTTCATTCATTGTTCTTTATCTCTCCACATCACCGTCTATATCTCTCGTTTCTCTGATCCCTGACCAGTCTGAAGGTCTCGACCCGAAACGTCGCCTATCTCCTTCGCTCCTTAGATGCTGCTGCACCCGCTGATTTTCTCCAGCCTTTTGTGTACCCTCGATTCTCCAGCATCTGCAGCTCCTTCTTTAACACAATTACAACACATCTATGTTTCAGTTAATATGAAAACGCTTGTCGAATATGGATGAACACTTGTTTTTCTATAGCAAGATCCTATATTCAGATGTTGAATATTCTGCTTTAAATAACATTTCTATTGCATAATGTCTGAAGAAGGGTCTCGACCCGAAACGTCGCCTATCTCTTTCGCTCCTTAGATGCTGCTGCACCGGCTGAGTTTCTCCAGCCTTTTGTGTACCCTCTATTGCATAATAGGCGAGTTTCATTCTCATCAGCGAGCGTCGCCCGCATCACGATTTCAAATGTCACCACAATGGTTCCAGCCGTAACAGATGAAAGCAATTTCAGTTAACCAAGATGTCAACCACGCAGAAATACATTTATTAATGGGGTTGCCAGCTCTCCACGACAGTTGCAATGTAAGGAATTGAAGGACAATCTTTACGGCACTGCTAACTAATCCCACGGAAAAATATGCATTGACTAAAATCTGTTCTGATTTTCCTTTCATTTTCTTTGAACGAAATTGTAGGTCATAAACCAGGTAGAGGTTTAAATGTGGGGGACGCCTGACTGATGCATAGAGACAATTACTTTGTTCTCTTACTAAAATAAAAACGAAAGTGTTAGAAATATTCAATCGGCCAAGTAACATCCGCGAGGGAAGAAACGTAGTTCTGATTAGGTTGGTCTTTCTCGGAGGGGGGGAAATCGAAAAAAAACCAGACGTGTTTTACGGTGCAAAGAACAAAGGGAATGTTTAAGAGGGTGGAACCCAAGAGAAACCTCACATATCCACGTTCTCCAGAGATGCTGCCCGTTAAGTCACGCCAACCCTTTGTGTCCTGACACAGATTAGTATTGGCTGAGTGAGTGAAGAAGTTTTTCACTGCCACCAATTTTGTCTGTACGTGGTGGAGGAGAAAACAGGTAACCTGCTGTAATTATAAAATACACAACACAGTAGCTGGTGGAAATCTGAAATAAAGGGGAATACTGGGATATTCCAGCAGGTCGGATGGCATTGTGGGAAAAAGTTATTTCAGAACGAGCCAGAGATTTAATTTTTTTTGAAGTGCAGAGGTTGAAAATATTAAACAAAAAATGATACCGGGATCATTCTGCAGGTTAGGCTGCATAACTGTAGACTGATAAACAGAGGCTACTACCCCCCCCCCCCCCCCTCCTAACCAACCTGAAGCATCATTGTTCAAAAAAGCCATTCCTGTCCACAAGGCCATCCACAGAACATTCTGGCATTCTCTGCTCTTACTTGTGGGCTGATCAATTCTGACAGACCAGGAAAAGGCAGATTATCTGAAATGATTCAAAACAACTTTGAGCCCTGAAAGGGAGGGGAGGGGAGTGGGGGTGGGGGGGGGGGGGGGGGTGGACGTGCCTTGGCAGATAATTATGTATTTTTGATCCTTTGGCCTCTCACAAAACAGTGTAAGAAGCTAAATTTAGAAGGAACATAATGGGAATAGGATGTGGAATCAAAGTGATAGGCAGCTGTATGTTCAAGGTCACCCTAGCAGATAGAACGGTGGTGGTCGGTGGTTGATTTGTCTAATGCAGGGAAAGCTACTTCATGATCATCAAAGCCAATGTCCTAAATGGGAAACAGTACAAGTGAATTTATACTTCATCCAAAAGAAGTGTTTGGGTCCCTGGATGTTGCATCTTAAGTGTTGGCATGGAATAGATTTTTCTTTCTAAGTTGCAAATGTAGTAAAAGTCTCTACCTTTACAGTGCTTAGTTTCAGGCAGTTTAATTTAGTTCACATGATATTTTACAACAAAACCATCAAATGGATATTTACGACCTGTGGGCTCTGACAAAATCCTCCAGAAGTGCTTGTGACATGCTCCAGAATAATTTTCCAGCAATCCGTTATGCACAGAATTCTGACAGACAACAGAACAAATTGTCCAGTCCACACAAAATCAGAAGAAATCTGGCCAATTACCACCTCACCAATTACCATCCCATCAAGAAAGTAATGGAATATTCCAGTGGCTTAGCTATCAAGTGGCATGTACTTACAATGTTCAAATGGTATCTTGTCTGAAAGCACCTTATCTATGTCCTTCATGATTTTATGCACCCTTATAAGGTCACTCTTTAACTTCCTACACTCGAGGGGAAAAAAATCCCACACAATCCAACCTCTCCTAAAACTCAAACCCTCCAGTCCCAATAACTACCGGTAACTCGTAAAATTATACAAAATGTGGAGTAACTCAGCAGATCAGGCAGCATCTCTGGAGAACATGGATGGGTGACGTTTCGGGTCAGCACCCTTATTCAATCCAAGTTCTCCTCTTGACATTCTAGATGCATCTCTTGTGTAGATCCTTATACCCTTTCTGTGTATGTTTATTTGGTCAAATCATCACACTGATATAAGCCCGATACCATTATTCCTTCATTATACAGGCCGAGTATCTGTCTTCGTGCTTTTTAAACGCTGTGCGAATATCTGCCTGCTTTACCCCTTCAGGTAGTGCATTCCAGACTACAACCACCCTCAGTAGGAACAAAAGCCTCCATTTGATCCTTTCTCAGAATTGTCTCACCATTGCTTTCTTTCAATACTGCATCTTATCTCCACCAAATATCCCACAAGAGTGGAGCTAATTTTCAGAAAATGAGAAGTAGTTCAACCTACAGCTATAGAGCCAATGTTGTCCAAAATTGCGATTGTAAAACATCAGTATGGAGATGATGTCTACATGTGTGAATGCTCAGAGCCATTGCCGATAATTTTATTTAAGCATTCAATATCAGCCAGTCAAATATCCTCTACCAATCTGTTCCCACTACATCACATAGCCCTCTAACAATTAAGTTTCACAACTGGACTACTGTGCACATTTCTGGTCATCATGCTATCGGAAGAATATGATTACATTGGAGAGGGTGCAGAGACGATGGACCAAGATGTTGCCTGGATTGGAGCATTTCATTTATAAGGAGTGACTGGACAGGCTGAGTTTGTTTTTCTGATGTGGGGGAGGCTAAGGGGTGAACTGAAATACAGTAAATTATGAGGGGAATTCATGGTGTAGAAGTAAATATTTTTTTTCTATGGTGGGGGGGGGTTCAAAATGGGGCGAGTTTTAAGGTGAGAGGTTGAAGACTTAGAGAGAATTCAAGGCAGAAATTTAGATGGTTGGAGTCTGGAATGCACTGCCTAAAGGGGTAATGGAGGCAGATTAACAAGGTCACAATGTTTAAAAAGCACCAAGCAGATATTTGAGTCACCAAGGCACAGAAGACTATGGGCAAAAATCAGATTAATGTGGTTAGCTACAAACCATTGTGGGCTGAAGGGCCAGTTTCTATGCTGAAAGATTCACGAGAATATTCTGGGAAACGTGGACCACATGCCATATCATGGGAGCGAACTTTTCGCAATAATAGTCCTCAATGATCAAGTTTACCTTGTAATCAATGCGCCAGTCTAGGTTTTGGTTGATTGAGGATGAAACATATTTGAAGATCAAGACTTCGGTACCGGTTTCATTCCTGATCATTAATAAAGCCAACAGGATAACAATCCAAACACTGATCTGTGTGGTACTTTAGTCATCTCAATCTATAAAACATTGCCAAGAATGCAGGACACTGAGAAAAAGAGATTCATCACGATCCTAGAATTAAATTAAAATACATGCCTATAAAAGTAAAAATGCTTTTCTGCCTTTGATGTAATTGTACCGTGACTTAATCTCACCCATATAAAATTAATGTCAAATGCAGGTCTTGGTAGTTAATGGTTCCAATCTCAGCTAGTAAAACTTAATTCATGATTGCGAGTCCAATGGTAGAGCCAGTTTTGCCACATCACACTTGGAGAAGGGTCTGGGAACATATTGATCTCAATGGCAATTCTAGGCCGTAGGGGGTCACTTTTTCTTCTCAGGCTGCCTCTTGAGATTGAGGCTCTTGCCTCCACCACAGTTCTGCAGGGTCTTAGGTGGCTGATGAAACCTTGATGGAAACCACAGACGTTTTCACAAATAAGATAAGAGGTGCCTAACAGGTAAATGCATTTTGAGAGGTGATGCATCCCTTTTGCATTTACACTGTTTATGTGTGCTCCCAACACATGGCCTTGACGTTGCCAGTGCCATCCCAAATGCTTTTTTACTATTTTGAGTGTTATGGGTCAGAAATTTCCAAGAATCAATGAAATTGTAGCATTTCTTTCCAAGGAAGCTTTGAGCAGATTCTTGAATCATTGTCTCTGTCCAACTAATCATCTCCAACTTTGATGGAGTTCAGAATAGTTTGCAACTTAATGCAATTAGGGCTTCAGTCCTGCAAAGGTTAGCCTAGGAGAGGTCACAGAAGTTGGTTCACTCAATGTATTTGGAGAATTTTGTGGAGAAGGCACAATCAGTAACTTTTTAGTGTCTGGAATAGATAGAGCAAATCTCACATCTCTCCTGTGGATCATGAGAGTTTAGCATGTTTCAAGGTCTTATCTTCAAAACACCCCTTTTTTCTGCAATCACCCATAAACTGTTCAGTTACACTGAAAGTAATGTTGAACTTCACCATCAATAACTGTCTTGGCAGAGAGGTAGCTCCCAAGATATGAGAAGTGGTCTATGTTTTCTCAGGGTCGATCTAACAAACTTTATTGTTGAGGCATGGTCATGCCCACGAAGAACGTTGATATGCTATTTTTGTCTTACCAATGAGGAGAATAAAATCCATACGTTCCAACACTTAAGTGAACTGAACTAGTTGATGAAAACTTGACACTCTGCCTCCAAACATGTGCATTCACAAATATCAACTGCACACTGTTTTTTGAATGCTGAGACTCCCATTAGAAATATTACAAAAAGTGGCACGGAAATGATGCAGACATGTTTGACACTGATCTTCACTGATCCATTGTGGACCTGCTGGTTTGGATCATGGCTGGCAGGCCAAATGTTCAATGAAGTAATATTTCAGTGTGCAGCTTAATTTGAGGGTAATGTTTCATAGTCCCTCCTAGTTAAGTCTCAAAGACTTGAATCAGATTGAAAAAACCCATGTACAGTGGGTGATGTTCCCCCCTGCATTTTTCTTGGCATTGGCACGCAGTAAAAATCTTGCCTAGTTTGCTTCTAATCCACATTGTGATTCAGGGAAGCAATTCTTCAGCCACTGGGAAGAAGCGGAAATTCCTGGAATGACATTCTCTGGCAGAAGGCAGGAAGAGCTCTCTCTATTTGAAAACAATTGTAGTATCTCCACTTCCCTGATATGGAGATTATGAATCTTTGATTAATGTGGTTTACCCTCATATTTTAGAACCTCAGATAGATATTTCTGCTCCTGAAGCCTCGTTTTTCAAATGGAATGTGACCTGTTCGACTCATTGTCAGCCAGGATTGTTGGCAAATCCAATCTGAATAAAGTATTGTAGTCATGTGAACAACAAAGTCATGCTTCAGGCAGTCTTCAAAGTGTTCCTTCAAAAGGGTATTGATTGTCTTTCCCTCCGTGTTAAGATCACCTCTAAGTGGGATGATGCCTTGGGTGTTCAGGCTGAAGATGGCTTTGACATCACTGATGAACTCTTCAGCAAGTTGCGGATCTTTCTGCATGCTCTCTACCTACCACATGGTTTTAGATTGTGGATTTTCTGTCGTAGTTGTCTTTCTGGTATGTGTCGAGCTCTCCCTTTTCCCATTAACGATGTTGTAACTTCCAATCCGGGTGTGCCTTGCATTTCTAGTTAATTATCTTCACAACCTCCTAGCCATTCTATCAAACCATTCCTAGCTCTGTTTGGTGGATAAGCCACAATTGTCTGCAATAAGCCTGCAATCATTAGTACTGTTGTGGCACAGGTGATACAACTCTGTGATTCTTGATTGGGTGGTCATAGAGTGTGTAAGAAGGAACTGCAGATGCTGGTTTAAACTGAAGATTGACACAAAAAGCTGGAGTAACGCAGTAGGACAGGCAGCATCTCTGGAAAGAAGGAATGGGTGATGTTTCGGGTCGAGACCCTTCTTCAGACTAGTTAGGGTTAAGGGAATCAAGAGATATAGACAGTAATGTGAGGAGATAAAGAATGAAAGATATCCAAAAAAGTAACAATGATAAAGGAAACAGGCCATTGTAAGCTGTTTGTAGGGTGAAAATGAGAAGCGAGTGCAAATTAGGTGGGGGAGGGATACAGAGAAAAGGAATGCCGGGGCTACCTGAAGTGAGAGAAATTAATATTCATACCACTGGGCTAAAAGCTGCTCAAGCAAAATATGCTGTTCCTCCAATTTGTATTTAGCCTCTCTGACAATGGAGGAGACTGAGGACAGAAAGGTCTGTGTAGGAATGGGAAGGAGAATTAAAGCATCCAGCAACCGGGAGATCTGGTTGGTCCACGCGGGCTGAGCGAAAGTGTTCCGCGCAACGATCAGCCAGTCTGTGTTTGGTCTCGCCGATGTATAAGAGTCCACATCTTGAACGACGGATACAGTAGATGAGGTTGGAGGTGCAAGTGAACCTCTGCTTAACCTGAAAAGACTGTCGGGGTTCCTGGACAGAGTTGAGGGAAGAGGCATAGCAACAGGTGTTGCATCTTCTGCAGTTGCAGGGGAAGGTACCTGTGGAGTGCGTGGTTTGGGTGGGAAAGGATGAGTTGCAGAGGGAATGGTATCTGTGGAAGGTGGAAAGGGGTGGAGATAGGAAAATGTGGTTAGTGGCGGGATCCCGTTGGAGGTGGTGGAAATTTTGGAGGATTATGTGTTGCACGCAAGGGCCGATGGGGTGGAAGGCAAGGACGAGGGGGAGGGGGGAGCAAGGGCGGAGCTGCGGGGTTCCGAGAAGACACGAGTGAAGGCCTCATCTATGATGGGCGAGGGGAATCCCCATTCCCTAAAGAATGTGGACATCTTGGATGTTTTAGTATGGAACACTAGTATGTTCTAGTATGGAACATTTTTTTTTAATTTTATTTTTTTAGAATATATATTTTTATTAGAGTATTTAGACAGTGATTTAGCAAACATATGTTATGATAGCAATATTTCATGTTCAACAAGCATACATTATTAATATTATCAAGTGTATCATTTTGACTAATAGTTTTTTTTATAAAGAGAGAACAGTAAGAAAAATAAAATAAAAATCAACATCGAAAAAGAAAATCATAAAGAAAGGAATAATTTACTATTAATACATCGTAGGAGATAAGATCAAGGAATATAAGATATAACTTTTCATCTATTCCTAAATCCAAGTTTCAGTTAGGGTTCCCTGCCGAACCATTCTACCCTTTTAAGTAATCAATGAAAGAAGACCATGTTCTAACAAAAACTTCTTGTTTGTCCATTAAGGCAAATCTGATTCTTTCCAGGTGTAGGGTCTCCGACATTTCCATAATCCACATTTTAATTGTGGGGGATATAGGGCCTTTCCAAAATTTTAATATTAATTTCTTCCCAATTATTATACTGTAATCTAGGAAATTTCTTCGACTTGTTGTAAGAGTTAAACTTTGTTCTGATGTTATTAATTTTGGGTCCGGATCTAGTTTAGTATTAATAACTTCAGAAGTTATTCTAAAAATCTCAGTCCAGAAATTCTTAATTTTTATACAATTTGCAAAGGTATGTGTTAAATTAGCCTCTGGATGTTGACATTTATCACAGGTAGACGATATTTGTGGAAAGATTCTATTTAATTTAACTTTGGAATAATGTAATCTATGTAAAACTTTAAATTGTATTAGAGCATGTCTGGAGTTTAGCGAGCATTGATGTATGTATTGTAAACTTTTGTCCCAAATATCTTTCGTTATGGATTGATTTATTTCATTTTCCCATGTGTGTCTATATGATTCCGTTGATGGTATCTCACTATCTAAAAGGGTGTTGTAAATATAAGTTATTAATTTTTGTGTGTTAGGATGCTTATTCCGACATTCATCTAGGATTTCTGGTTCCCTAGTCCTATAATCTTGTGTATTTGACCTAACATAATCTCTGAGTTGTAGGTATCGAAAAAAGTTATTTGAGTGTAATCCATAAATCTGTTGCAGTTCCTGAAATGAGAGATAAGTGCCTTTCTTGTAAAGGTGTTCCACCCTTTTGATTCCATAGTTTTTCCATTGTATAAAGCCTTTATCTAGCATGGAAGGTTTGAATAAGGGATTGTTTACAATAGGGAGATAGAGTGGTATATTATCCTGTTTTAGAGCCTTTTGTTTCCAGATTCGTGTACCACTATATATTATAGGGTTTTCCCCATAAGTTTTTTTGTGCAATTTTGTCGGTGCAAATATAATCGAACTGATTTCAAAAGGTAGACAATCCTCCTTTTCCATCCTTAACCATTCTGGTTGTTGATCCATTTCTTCCAGCCAAAAATTCATGTTGTTTAATATAAACTGCCCAGAAATAAAACAAAAAGTTTGATAGAGCTAAACCTCCATTAATCTTTGATTTACATAAATGTTTTTTATTTATTCTATGATTCTTGTAGCCCCAGATGAAGCTTGTAACAGTAGAGTCTACTTTTTAAAATAAAAGATTTTGGAATATATCGGGATTGATTGAAATAGGTACAATAATTGCGGTAGAAAAATCATTTTAATAGCATTAATTCTACTGAACATTGAAATAGGAAGTGTTTTCCAGTATTGAATATTCTTCTTTAGTTTATTCATTAAAGGTGGAAAATTTGATTTAAATAAAGAACTATACCCCTTAGTTACATAAATACCTAGATATTTAAATTTTTCGTCAACTATTTTAAAAGGCGATTGTTGTAGTATATGTATATTATGATCCGTTATTGACATGATTTCGCTTTTATTCCAATTAATTCTATATCCTGAGAAATGACCGAATTGAGTTATTAGATTTAATAAATTTGGAATACTAATTTCCGGCTTTGTAATATATATTAGTACATCATCTGCATATAGAGAAATTTTATTCATTGTATCTTTAGTATTGTACCCATGTATTTCTGGATTAGATCTGACATTTTCTGCAAGTGGTTCAATTGCTAAAGCGAATAATAATGGAGATAACGAACATCCTTGTCTACAACCTCTGGAAAGATTAAATTTAGTTGATAACATTTGATTTGTTAGTATTCTAGCTGTTGGGTTAGAATATAACAATTTAACCCAGGCACAGTACTTCTCTCCCAATTGAAATTTTTCCAAGTATGGAACATTTTGGGCGCAGATGCGGCGTATACGTAAGAATTGGGAGTAGGGGATAGAGTCTTTGCAGGGTGAGAAGAAGTGTAGTTAAGATAGTTGTGGGAGTCAGTCGGTTTGTAATATACGTCAGTCGATAGTCTATTTCCTGTGATGGAGACTGTGAGATCAAGAAAGGGGAGGGAGGTGTCGCAGGTGGTCCAAGTAAATTTGAGTGCAGGATGAAAATTGGTGGTGAAGTTGCTTTAGTCCATGAATTCTGCACCAAAGCAGTCATCAATGTAACGGAGATAGAATTCAGGGATAGGGCCAGTGTACGCCTGGAACAGGGATTGTTCAACGTACCCTACAAAGAGGCAGGCATAGCTAGGGCCCATGCGGGTGCCCATAGCTACACCTTGAACTTGGAGGAAGTGGGAGGAGCCAAATCGCAAGTTGTTGATGGTAAGGACCAGCTCCGCTAGGTGGTGTAGAGTGTTAGTAGAGGGAAATTGGATGGTGCTTTATAAACTGCAAACCCTTCTACTCTCTGAGGGAATTTTACTCCTTTATTCTCAGTGGAGTTTACAGCCCCCCCGTGCCTGCATACGTGAGGTGCAAACGCAACTCGCTAACCAGGTAATGAGGGTAGAGAGTGACTTCCAGGACTCCATGGTCATAGTTTTGGGGGACTTTAACAAAGCTGACTTCAGTTGTGACCTTCCAAAGTACAGACTTCAGGTTACCTGCCCACCAGAAGGGAGAGAAAACACTTGACTACTGTTACATGTCAATCAAGAGCGCATATCGCTCTGTTCCCCGGGCGCATCTGGGTCTCTGATCATTGTCTAGTTCACCTTATTCCGACCTACAGGCAGAAACTAAAATCTGCTAAGCCTGTGGTCAGAACAAGGTGGACAAGCGAGGGCATTGAGAACCTACAATCCTGCTTTGACTACACGGTTTGGAATGTGTTGATGGAAGCAACCACAAGCCTCGATGGGTATTCAGACACTGTATCATCATATGTCAGCTTTTGTGAGGACAGTTGTATTCCAACTAGGATCCGGACCTGGTTCAACAACGACAAGCCCTGGTTTATTGCAGAACTCAGACAACTCCGACAGGTCTAAAGAGGAAGCCTACAGGAGCAGGAATGCAGATCTCTACAGGCAGGCAAAGTACAAGCTGAGAAGAGGAATCAGAGCTGCCAAGGAAAGGCACTCTGAGTTGAGGAGCAAATTCTCAGCTAGTGACTCTTCTTCAGTTTGGAAGGGCTTGCAAGAAATCACCAGCTACAAGAAGAAAGCCGTCCGCTCTTTGGAGAATCATCAGCTGACCAACAACCTGAATTAGTTCTACTGCAGGTTTGACAAGCTGAAACATAACCCTGGTACCCCCTCCCCCCCCCCCCCAACCAACACAACCAGACCCCAGTTTGCAAAGACTGGACCCTTTCCCACCTCAACCAACACTTCACACCCACTCACAGCCTGACTCCAGTCTGCAAAGACTGGACCCTTTCCCACCCACCCCTCTCCAATCACCAATTCACACCCAATTACCCATCCCCTCCGTGCTGCACAACATCACTTCTCCATCATCAACAATAAAAACAGAGGAGGTTGAGAGGCTGCTTAGAAGACAGAAAAGCCAGAAATCTCCAGAACCGGACAATGTTTCCCCCTCTACTCTCAAGCTCTGTGCCGAACAACTGCAACCGCTCTACACAGACATTTTTAACCAGTCCCTGCAAACATACTGTCCTAGCCTGCTTCAAAGTCTCCACTATTGTCCCTTTACCCAAAAAGGCAAGGATTACTGGTCTTAATGACTACAGGCCTGTCGCACTGTAGTCATGAAGACCATTGAAAGGCTTGTGCTGGCCAAGCTATAAAATATCACAGACCCCCTGCTGGACCCTCTGCAGTTTGTATATCGGGCCAATAGATCTGTGGACTTCATCCGCCTGCACTTCATCCTCCAGTACATAGACCGCCAGGGGACCAATGCGAGGATTTAGTTTGTGGATTTTAGCTCTGCGTTCAACATCATTGTGCCAGAGCTACTACACTCCAACCTTTCTGATTTGACTGTGCCTGAACCCCTCTGTCGGTGGATCACCAGCTTCCCGATAGACAGGAAGCAGCATGTGAGGCTGGGAAAGCACTTAGGCCTGCAAACCCTCAGCGTAGGAGCATCGCAAGGCTGCGCACTCTCCCCTCCTCTACACCAATGACTGCACCTCCACAGACTCCTGTCAAGCTTCTCCCGTTTGCACACGACACAACCCTGATTGGACTGATCCAGGATGGGGAAGAATCTGCCTAAAGGCAGGAAGTGACACAGCTGGCATCCTGGTGCCATCACAATAACCTGGAGCTCAATGCACTTAAGACAGTAAAATTGATTGTAGACTTTCGGAGAGCTCCCCCTCCCCTCATCCCACTCACCATCAACAACGCCACAGTCACATCTATGGAGTCTTTTAAGTTCCTGGGAACCATCATCTCCAAGGACCTTAAATGGGGGGCCACCATCGACTCCACAGTCAAAAAGGCACAACAGAGGATGTACTTTTTGCGGCAGCTGAGGAAGCACAATCTGCCACAGGCAATGATGGTCCAATTCTATACGGCCTTCGTAGAGTCTGTGCAAACCTTTTCCATCATGGTCTGGTTTGGCTCAGCCACCAAGCACGACATCCAGGGGCTGCAGCGAATCGTCCAATCAGCTGAGAAGGTTATTGGCTGCAACCTTCCCTCTACTGACGAACTGTACACTGCAGGGGCCAGGAAGCAAGTGGGTAAGATCATCTCTGACCCCTCTCATCCTGGCTCTTTGAATCACTTCCCTCTGGAAGGCGACTCCAGACTGTCAAAGCTGCCACAGACAGACATAAAACAGCTTTTTCCACGAGTAGTAGCTCTATTCAATAACCATAAATCTGTAGCCTCCTTTATCTCTGGTATTTTATTGAATTCACATTTTTAATCAATAATATTTTATTATTAATGTTTAATGTTTTATGCGTCATTCCTAACTGTCACTTTATGTCATGTTGTCACTTGCGGGCGGAGCACCAAGGCAAATTCCTTGTTTGCGAATACTTGGCCATTAAACTTATTCATTCATTCAAGGAAGAAACAGATGACTTTAAGGCCTTCCTGGTGGGGATGGAGGTGTTGAGTGACTGAACGTCCAGAGTAAAGATGAGGGTGTGGGGGCTTGGAAAGCGTAAATCACTAAAGAGAGGAAGGGCATGTGAGGTATCTCGGACATATGTCGCGCGAGATTGGACCAGGGGGGATAGAATGGTGTTGAGTTATTTGAAAATCATTTCCGTGGGAAAGGAGCAGGCAACAGAAACAATGGGTCTGCCAGGGCAGTTGTGTTTGTGGATTTTGGGGAGAAGGTAAAAACGGGCTGTGTGGGGCTGGGAAAAGATAAGGTTGGAGGCTGTGGAAGGCAGAGAGCCGGAGGTGATGAAATCAGTAATGGTGTTAGAGATTAAAACCCCTGTCTCACTGTGCGAGTTGGCCCACGAGTGACCCCGAGTTTTCACTCGTGGTGATCACGTAGCGGGAACGTCGGAACTCGCACGAGCAACTTATCGACTCGTGGCGCTAACGGCAGGTACTCGGGAAACTTGTTAACTCGTGAAAAAAATCAAACATGTTTGATTTTTTCCACGAGTCAAATTAACTGTTCAAGTGTAAAATGGAAACATTTTAACTCGTTGTAATAACGTAGTGGCCCCGTGCGTTTATCTTAGTGTCTCGTGAGTGTACCGTGGGAACTTTAATAATCTGTTCTTTTGCTCGTAAGACTGAACCAAAGATAGACACAAAATGCTGGAGTTTATAACTCAGCGGACCAGGCAGCATCTCTGGAGAGAAGGAATAGAGTCGAGACCCTTCTTCAGACTTTCCTTCGCTCCAGAGATGCAGCCTGTCCCGCAGAGTTACTCCAGCATTTCGTGTCTATCTTCGGCCTTTCTGCCACTTGTCCCCGTGGCTTCACTCTGTCTCAATGAACGGCTTAAAGACCTGCCGTAGGGGCAAGTCTGGGGTGGTGGGTGGGATGTGTCCACGTGTGATGCTCCATCCACCCCCCCGGGGCCGAGAGTGTGGGATTGGGAAGGAACTGCAGATGCTGGTTCACACCGGAGATAGACACACACAATGCTGGAGTAACTCGGCGGGACAGGCAGCATCTCTGGAGCGAAGGAATGGGTGGCATTTCGGGTAAGTCTGAAGAAGGGTCTCGACTCTATTCCTTCTCTCCAGAGATGCTGCCTGGTCCGCTGAGTTGTGTGTGTGTGTCTCTCTCCCTCTCTGTCTATCTGTGTGTATCTGTGTGTGTGTCTGCTGTCGGGTCCCGGTGGCCGCTCAAAGTCACCCGAGCTGCTTGATTCCTCTGAAGTGGTGGCCAGCTGCTGTCTGTGTGTGTGTGTGTGTGTCTCTCTCTCCCTCTCTGTCTATCTGTGTGTGTGTGTGTGTGTGTGTGTGTGTACTGTCGGGTCCCGGTGGCCGCTCAAAGTCACCCGAGCTGCTTAATTCCTCTGAAGTGGTGGCCAGCTGCTGTCTGTGTGTATCTCTGTGTGTGTGTGTGTGTGTGTGTGTGTGTGTGTGTGTCTCTCTCCCTCTCTGTCTATCTGTGTGTGTGTCTGATGTCGGGTCCCGGTGGCCGCTCAAAGTCATCCGAGCTGCCTCATTCCTCTGAAGTGGTGACCAGCTGCTGTCTGTGTGTATCTGTGTGTGTGTGTGTGTGTGTGTGTGTGTGTGTGTGTGTGTGTGTCTCTCTCTCCCTCTCTGTCTATCTGTGTGTGTGTGTGTGTGTGTGTGTGTGTACTGTCGGGTCCCGGTGGCCGCTCAAAGTCACCCGAGCTGCTTAATTCCTCTGAAGTGGTGGCCAGCTGCTGTCTGTGTGTATCTCTCTGTGTGTGTGTGTGTGTGTGTGTGTGTGTGTGTGTGTGTGTCTCTCTCTCCCTCTCTGTCTATCTCTGTGTGTGTGTGTGTGTGTGTGTGTGTGTGTGTGTCTGCTGTCGGGTCCCAACGGCCGCTCAATGTCAGTCACCCGGGCTGCTTCCTTTTTTAAAATTATTTAAAATAGAGATCCATTGCAAAAAAGTATTTAAAAACATAAAAAAACAAGAAATGCTTGGTAGAATGCGCATTTTCCCATTGTAGGTCATATCAATAGATGCGGCCGCGCTGAAATAACTCAAAACCACAGGATGGAGATGTATTTTAACATTGTTGCTTTATTAAACCATACCTTCATTCACAGGTTGGCTCAAGAGTAACGGGAGAGGAACTTGCTAACTCGGGAGAGGAACTTGCTAACTCGTGAGAGGAACTTGCAACATCGCAGCAATTACATACCCGTGGGAACTCGGCCACACACTTGATCATACACTTGCAGTCTCGTGCGCAGCCACGAGTCTATCACTCGGGGTACCTCGTGGGTCAACTCGCACAGTGAGACAGGGGCATAAGGCCTGGTGCTCATCAATGATATACAGTAATGGGTATCAGTGCCCGGATCAGTTTGTTCCACCCAGGTTACAAACCAGTTTTTCTAAGCTTGGAGTCAAACTCTTCCTACACCTAATCTGTAGCTTCTAGTGTTGGTGCAAATGTGCTGACAACTGTATCAGGTTGATTCCCTTGCAGGTGGCAATGGGGAAGGAAGCAATTTCTTTAAATGAATTTCATTTTTAACTTTTTATTTTTTGGTGTTTTTTGTATTTTAAAAATACTCTTTATTTTTGGTCACGCTAGAGGCAGGAAACACGTTTCTGATTTTGGGGGATTCCAGAACCAGGGGCCACAGTTTAAGAATAAAGGGTAAGCCATTTAGAACGGAGGTGAGGAAAAACTGTTTCACACAGAGAGTTGTGAGTCTGTGGAATTCTCTGCCTCAGAGGGCGGTAGAGGCCGGTTCTCTGGATTCTTTCAAGAGACAGTTAGAGCTCTTAACGATAGCGGAGTCAGGGGATATGGGGAGAAGGCAGGAACGGGGTACTGATTGTGGATGTTCAGCCATGATCATATTGAATGGTGGTGCTGGCTCGAAGGGTCGAATGGCCTACTCCTGCACCTATCGTCCATTATTTAAATTGTTTATTTTTATTTGAACAGTCTTTAAAATAGGCATTTGAAAATGTAACATTCTTGAGAGGTTTTACAGATGAGAAAGCTCCATCCCAGAGAGCATTGCTTTCAGTCAAAGCCTTTCAGGAATATTCTCGATGCATCACTACCTGCAGTGGAGTAACTGCTAAGCCTTTGGTTGGTGCCTGATTCAAGGCTGTGGAGGTCATTCGAGAACAATCACCTAATTTTAGTCCAACTAGCGCAATCTGGTTATAACACAAAAGCTGTGAAGATTTTAGGTCTTAGTTTCCCAACATTTGAGCCTGTGGTGCAAGTATGTTGTTGATGGTTTACATTTCTTTGCTTGGATAAAGTTTATGGCAGACCTTTGATACTATCTCCACTTATAAAGTGGATCATCATTGGTGAACAGATAAGGTGCAACATTAGCATTACACATTAATGACAGATGAAGTTACACAGGCATTCTTACGACATCAACCTGTGTTTTGGGTCACAGAAGAAAAGCTATGCTCATATGAAATCTGTGCATTTAAAGATCAAATACTGTGAAACTGTATTTTAATTGGGCATTTGCCATAAAAATTCCACTGTAGATGTAGGACAGCCAGAGCTACAACTCCAGTGTTTGTATCTTGTCATTCTCCAGATGGGATGGAGGGGGAATCATTCACAATAACAGCTGTGCTATTTGCAAAAGCAAAGCAGTGAATATCATTCATCATTAACAACGAACAGTCCTTCTTCCAGAAAAAAAAAAATCTACAGTCAAGAATTAATTTAAGGGACACATGGATGACTGCTCAAGATTCAGCCATCTATATACAGTTCCTTGAAAAAATAACTTGTGTACAGCCATTAGCTTTTATCTAGACATACGTTTAAATCTATTGCTCATTTTAAATATATGTGATTAATTAAGCAATGAGTAATGTTCAAGTGCAGTTATTTTTTTAACACACTTAAAGTAAGGTGGGGAAAGAGGGTAGGATGAGATAGGTTGTTGACCTTATTGGCAATCATTGACAAATTAAGGAATGGGAGATAGCCTCCAGTTGGCTGGTTAGGCAGGAAAAAACAAAACAGAAAGGGTAAAGAAGTAAATTAGAATAGTAAAATTGTTGCTGCTAGCCTTGTGGAGAAGGGAAAAATAAACATTATTAAATATTAATGTAATTTTTAAAATAAAGATGCTTTCATCTGAACCACATCAGTGTAAACTACAATGGTATAGAATGTAGACAAATATGGTCGGTGCACAAGAAAATCTGAGTTGGAGCATGGAACACAATTAATATAGTTGTTGGAAAGCATACGAATATATTATTCAGAAATATTAGTCCATCTCATTATTTGTAGTTGGAAGTTGGTGAACCCCGGGGAATATGTCAAAATCCTGATTGATGTTTCAATGTAGTATTCAGTAATAGTTAGGCACAAGGAACGACAGATGCTGGTTTCCAAACTTTGTATCTTATTCAGTAATAGTTTTGCATTACATCCTTCAAAAAAGCAGTCAGAATTAGATAGTTGATATTACCAAACCAGAAGAACAAGACATAAATTACAAAGGAAGAAATGTAGGTGAACCCTAATTTCTAGCCTTTTTAGAAATTCGCTCTTTAATGAAGAAATATTCCATTCCAAAATACAGACACACAGTTAAATACTTGAACAATCTTGAAACATGGCAAGTCCCCAGCTTGTTCCAACACACTGTACGTATGGGTACAATACTTAACAACACAAAACATAAATCAGTAGTTTTATTACATTAACAGTGTTTTACATTGAGTCTTTAGTGCTTTCAAAGCTACAGCCTCTCCTTTTGGAGAAACTAAATATTTCAGTTGCTGTGGTTAGTTCAAACATTATGTAGTCAGATATTTTTGGTGAAAATTCAATGTCCGTTATTTTGGACAGAAAGAAAATGGTTATTATTCACAGCGATTTTGTTGAATTTTATCCATTCTGAATTCAGCAACAGAGACTTAAGTATATATATTTCTACATTAATTAACCTATGTAACTGGGGAAAAAGTCAGACAAAATTAATAAAAGATATAGTACTGTGCAACAAACAAAACTAGACAAGTTATCACTTCATGCACTAACAGAGTACAATTTGTTTCACAGTGAAGGCCACAATCTTGTGCAGGGCAACTCTGAAACATGCCGAGCCTTTCTCCCTTACAACACTCTCAACCTTAACTGAAAACTATCAGCACTTGTGTTTAAAAAAAATCTCTATTCTACATCAATTCTCTTTAGATAAACTATCTGACTTAAATCAATAATTATAATCATATTTCTTTTCAGTGTTTAATCTGATTATATCAATTAATTCACATGATTTTCTCATGTTATTTTACATGCTTTCAAGATAATATTCATGGTTACCACATAATAATCTTGGATATTTTCAGCAATTCTTTAGCTTTCAATATACATATGTTTTGTGAGGCTTACGGATTATTCAGTGTCACTTGTGTCGTTATCAAATCATTTTACTTATCTACACTACAAATAAAAATATATGGTACACTTAAATGTGGCATCCTTTCCAGAAAGCTTCTCCAATAGAATTCTGAGTAAATTACAGATAACAGATATTATTAAGTAAAACAAGTTCATAAGCAATTCAGCTTTAAGCAAGTTTAGGTTTGTGACAATTCACATGGAGTTGCTGTTTTGCACAAACACTTCAAAATTTAAATTAAATGGTGTTTGTGAGAACAATATCTGCAACCTTCTGCATATGTAACTTGTAGATTAGTCAGACTGAAGCTACAAAGCCTCTTGAACTCTAAATTCTCACACTGCTTCTTTTATAACATTTGCAATTCTCTGCGGTATTTGATAAAACTACTCTATGTTCACGATGTGCACACTACACAGATGGCCAACCAAAATTATTTCAAACATAAATATTTGCAATGCACAGAGAGTAATGTGTAAATACAAGTCTGTTTGAGTTCATTGTGATATAATAGAAAACAAACAAAAAGTGTAATCTAAACTAGCAATGGACATGTTTGTTTAAAATATTACTTAACCCATTGTTCAATCACAAAAAAAAGTTAAATGACCTAATTTCAACATGGTTACTGTGTTTGATTTTGGCACCTACGGTTCAAAGTACAAGAACAGAATTAACTAAGAGTGTCCTTGACACTATTCACAGTTCTTCTATTTTACAGATGTGCATCTTATTAAAAAAAATGCTGAAAATTAGTAGTTAATGGGACATTAAAATTTTGAATAAATAATCATATTTAGTTCCTTAATATTGGATTTTTAAGTGCAATTCACCAAAATAGGTTTATCACAGTTGAAAAAATATGTAACTGCTTTGTCAAAGTATTACACAGTTCAGCTAGAAACAAAACAAAGTGTATTAATATTAGAAGTGCAAACAGAATATTTTGATCACAAATGTGAAGAATATCTTTTCTTAATATTAACACTGCTTCCTCTTGGAAATAGCAACACCATATATGTTCAGCTTGGTGATAATTACAGTGGTGTTGTCTTGAATTCTGTTCTCAGTTGAGCCATACAAAGAAGATGCTGATGAACCCAGATTTTAGTAAAAGAATTGTTTGACAACACATCTAACTAGAAACCTTTAAAATTCCTTTGCTACAATATTCACACTAATTATAAAATTCTTATTTTGTCATGAGACGCTTCATGTGCTCATTCCATTCCTGACTGAAACCAGAAGATAGACCTTCCTCATCATCTGTCCGTATGCAGCTTTCATCATCGTCAGTTCTTACGTAGCTCTCATCATCAGTTTGACTGTAATTAGCCTGACAAGTGGACAAAATGACTGAATTATACATAGGGAAAGAATCAAATTGGACACCTAGTCTCAGTAACAAATGAGAACTATTCAAATTGTGAAAATTAAAAAAAATGACAAATCAACAGTTGAAAATCTCACAAAAGCAATGATTTAAACATGTCTTAAACAACAGGTCAATAACTGGATTAAAACACAGCATGTGACCTGCAAAGGTCAGTATGATACTAAAAATTCAATAAAGCGAAAATTAAAGTATTTGCATTGTCAGTTTGAGAAATTAGGTTTTCTTCGTAATACTGCAGAGGATATCTTGTGTATATGATGTAAACATAGTTGCTTTTTCTTGTTGTTGATGATAAATGTATAGCGAATGTTGCATCCATTGCAACTGATAGTTTCCTGAATAGCCCTTCCCAAGTATAAGAAACAAGGCAGTGCTGTTAGTAGGCAGTTTAACCACGTGCAAGCTTAAATTCAATTCTGTCCTGAGCTTCTCCATCAAGGATTGCATTTAATATGGAGTGCAGAATAGGTCATAGGGTTCAACAGATCCAAGTTAATGTTTATGCTCCACGCATGCCGCTTCCCATGCTCTTTCACCTAACGTTATCCACGTATTTCCATTCCTCTTACTCTCATGTCCTTATTCAGTATTCCATTAACCTTAATGCTATTCATCACAACTAAACTTGCCAACAAGTTCCATGTTGTTTCATGTTCCATGGCAAACAGGTTTCTCCCATACGCCTTATTGTATTTATTAGTGACCCTCTATTTATGGGTTCCCCATAAATTTCAACATCATCACTACACATGTTTATTAACATCTTGTGTGGCACCTTAACAAAGTTCTTCTAAAATTCCAAATATATTATATACATTGGTTCATATAATCTGCAACTTCACTAACAGTTTGACAAACATGATTTTCATTTCATAACTCCTTGATGATTCTGCCCAATCCTATTGCTATTTTCTAGGTGCTGTATGTCTTAGTCATTTAGCCTTCTACTTATGTCAGACTAACTGATCAGTAGTTCCCACTTTTCTCATTCCCTCTTCTTAACTTGTGAGATTATATTTGCTAGCTTTCATCTACAAGAATAATCTAACTCCATTGCCACCTTTTCAAAACCTTGGGATGCAAGTCATCAGGTCCCATGAATTCTGTTTGCACTATTAAAGGGAAGATTTGTGTCACTTCCATGAAGGTCAATGGAACATGCAAATTCAATGTTGCTGATATTTCCTCATTTTCCAGCCCATGAGGGACCATTACCTATTGAAAATCTTATATTACATTTCTACAGTCTGCTTACTTTTAAATTTTCTGCTTATATTACATTTCTGCAGTCTTTTACAGTCTGCTTATAAATTTCTCACTCATTTACCCTTACATTCTATTTTCCTTATCGATGATTTGGTTCTCCTTGACTGAATTCTCAGATTGTCCCAGTCTTCACTTTTCTTCGCAACATTAAAACATTGTTTTTTTACTTTTTCCCAATCTGATTCTATTTGGAAATATGCTCTGACCCTACCTGATTTATTTTGGTTATCATTATCCATTTTGCCTGCCTTATCTGAACCCTAATTACAACTAATCACCATAACTAATCATCATAACTATCAGTCTGAAGAAGGGTTTTGACCCAAAACGTTGCCTATTTCCTTCGCTCCTTAGATGCTGCCTCACCCGCTGAGTTTCTCCAGCATTTTTGTCTACCTTCGATTTTCCAGCATCTGCAGTTCCTTCTTAAATAGCATAACTAATTAGTTTGAAATATCTACAGTGCTAGTTTTTCCAAATCATAAGGACACAGGTCTCATCCTAATCCAAATAAAGATGGATTATTACCAGGCATATACAAATTGGAGTTAAATGTGTGTCTTCTTAATTCTATCTATGTTGTTGGTTCCTACATGGATGGTCACAACTGCATCAATAAAGCTCACACCAACAAAGCAACTCCCAGCACAGGCCATACATTGAAATCCAGATCTCTCACACCAATCTTTAAGTCACAGATTCAAATCCATTTTGTAATTATGTTTTTTTCATTTGACCATAGTTGCTCATATTTCTTCAGTAGAATTATCTTCTTAATCTCACCTATTTTGGTGGTTTTCACATGGACGGTGACAACTGGATAAGTCCCCTCTATCCCAAGGATCTTTCCAGACCCAAAGAGATGTCCTCCATCTTGGCACAGGTCAGACAACATAGCCTTCGAGGCTCTCACTCACAGTTACAAAGAATAGTATCCATCCTGCTAATGGTACTGAACCTTATCAATACCACATTACAAATGATTTTTTTCCAACCCAAATGGCCCCCGTACTACAATGCTATAAGCTGTCTATTTATCCACTTTGCAGTTTCTGCTCTTATCGGCACAGGGCAAAAGGGACTTCATACCTATTAGACAAGTGCAAGAACTGAGGTTCCCCCCACGCTACGTTCTGGATCTCCACACTTAGTTATGTTACAGCCACAGATCCGTCATCCTTCCCAACTGAACAATTCTGTAATATTTAATCTGATAGCATTTCTGTACTTTAGAATATAGCTTCAAAGTATATTTAACCCTCCCCGATGCATTGCATTATACCTAATCTTGCAATCTAGTCCATTAACTTCCATGGGCTCACGTTTTTATTTTATGTTTAGAGATTCAAATCTTCCCAATAATGGATGAATAGTACAAAAAACAGAAGACTTGCACTCAAATATCTTTGGGAAAGATGCTTCTTCTCCCTTACCAACCCTCCCTCACCAACCCCCTCCCCCTCCTCCTCGAGTCGCAGACACCAAAGTAGCTGGATAGGTGCTTTTCCCTGCACTGTGCAAATCTACATTGAAAGCCAGTAGTTAAAGTCAATGTAGCAATGAAAGATAAAAATTACTTACACAGGATACAGAAGGTCTGCTCACCCCTGCAAACTGACCTGTAAATAGCAGATAAAATAAAGAGAAAGAAAGATAGCCCCAAGTGTAAATGATGTGACCACTTAAAATAATAAAGATGTGATGTGGAAATAAAGTCAAAATTGTCAAATAAGATGTGTAGTAAAAAGGAAAAAAATAGTATCTTGCAGTAAGCTTCAAAACTGCGATTACGTTGAGACAGTAGAAGTAATTAAACAAAGAAAATGCAAGGCACCTAGTCTGTACATTGATATTCTACTTGTGTTTGCAGTGATATTATTTGAACCCAAAATGGATGACAGAATAAGAATTTAAGTTAAAAAAAACTTTCTTAAGCTTCTGATACTTGTCATTACATCATTTAATAATAAAGGTAAAACCTGCTGACTGAGGCAACTTCTGAGAAATGCATACTTGCTAAGATTGTCATTCTGCAGATCCAGCGAAGAACATCCTTCAGACCTCTAAAGGCTACACGAACTCAAATAAATTATGGCAACTCCAGAAAATGGTAATGACTCTTAATATGATAAACAGAAGAAAATGTGCCCTTAGGAGCAAGGATTCTATTAAAAATGCCTAGCTCCATTAAAGATATTTCTCCCTGTACAGTAAGTATGCCAATCAGGGTGTAAATAGATAACAACAGTGGCAAGAGAAATAGAGTTCCTGTTTCAGGTAGAAGATGGTTTCTGGTGAAAGGACTTCAACCTGAGACGTTAATTATGTTTCCTTTCCATAGATGCCACCCTACTTGTTGAGTTATGTGCTTTCTCATTTCAGCATCTGAATTTTTTTTTGATTTTTCAGGTTGTTAATGGATTTAGCACACAGCAGCTCCACATAACCTCAGAATAGTATACATTTGACGTTGTACAGATACAGATAACCCTCATTATAATGGACCATAGGGGGATGAATGGTGTCCGTTATTGCCGATTGTTGGCTATAACCATCTAGTGATCACCGAAGGTAGACAAAAATGCTGGAGAAACTCAGCGGGTGAGGCAGCATCTATGGAGTGAAGGAATAGGTGATGTTTCAGGTCGAGACCCTTCTTCAGACTGATGTGGGGGCAGGAATAAGAAAGAAAGGGGCGGAGACAGTATGCTGTGGGAGGGCAGGGGAAGGAGGAAAAAGCAAAGACTATCTGAAATTGGAGAATTTCATACCGCTGGGGTGTAAACTACCCAAGCGAAATATGAAGTGCTGCTCCCCCAATTTGCGGTGGGACTCACTCTGGCCATGGAGGAGGCCCAGGACAGAAAGGTCGGATTCGGAATGGGAGGGGGAGTTGAAGTGTTGAGCCACCGGGAGATCAGGTTGGTTAATGCAAACTGTGCAGAGGTGTTGGGTGAAGCGATCGCCAAGCCTGCGTTTGGTCTCACCGATGTAGAGCAGTTGACACCTAAAGCAGCGGATGCAATGGATGAGGTTGGAGGAGGTGCAGGTGAACCCCTGTCTCACCTGGAAAATTGCTTGGGTCCCTGGATGGAATCGAGGGGGGAGGTAAAGCGACAAATGTAGCATTTCCTGCGGTTGCAAGAGAAAGTACCAGGGGAGGGGGTGGTTTGGGTTGGAAGGGACAAATTGACCAAGGAGGTACGGAGGGAGCAGTCTCTGCGGAAAGGGGAGGAGATGGGAAGATGTAGCCAGTGGTGGGATCCCTTTGGAGGTGAGGATATGTTGGAGGATTATCTGTTTAATGTGACGGCTGGTAGGTTGGAAGGTGAGGACAAGGGGGACTCTGTCCTTGTTATGAGTGGGGGGATGGGGAGCGAGAGCGGAGCTACAGGATATAGAGGAGACCCTGGTGAGAGCCTCATCTATAGTCGAAGAGGGGAACCCTCGTTCCCTAAAGAATGAGGCCATCTCCGAAGCCCTGCTTTTGGGTGCAGATGCAGCGTAGACGGAGGAATTGGGAGTTGGGGATAGCAGGGAGGGAAGAAGTGTAGTTCAGATAGCCATGGGAGTCAGTGGGTTTGTAGTAGATTTCGGTCAGTAGTCTGTTACCTGCGATGGACATAGTGAGGTCTAGAAATGGTAGGGAGATGTCGGAAATGGTCCAGGTGAATTTGAGTGCCGGATGGAAGTTAGTGGTGAAATGGATGAAGTCAGTGAGTTCTGCATGGGTGCAGGAGGTGGCACCAATGCAGTCGGCAATGTAGCGGAGGTAGAGTTCGGGGATAGGGCCACGGTACGCCTCGAACAAGGATTGTTCGACATACCCTACAAAGAGGCAGGCATAGCGGAGGCCCATGAGCATGCCCAAAGCTACGCCTTGGATTTGAAGGAAATGGGAAGAGTCAAAGGAAAAGTTGTTGAGGGTAAGGATCAGCTCCGCTTGGCAGAGGAGAGTATTAGTAGACAGGGATTGGTTGGTTCTGCGGTCAAGTAAAAAACGGAGGGCTTCAAGACCCTCCTGGTAGGGGATGGAGGTGTAGAGTGATTGGACATCCATGGTGAAGATAAGGGAGTGGGGGGCTGGAAAACGGAAGCCATGGAGACGAAAAGCATGTGAGGTGTCTTGGACATAGGTAGGGAGGGATTGGAATAGGGGATAGGATGGAGTCGAGGTATGTGGAAATAAGTTTGGTTCGACAAGAACAAACAGAAACAATGGGTCTGCCAGGACAGTCAGGTTTGTGGATTTTGGGGAGAAGGTAAAATCGGGCTGTGCGGGGGGCTGGGGAACGATGAGGTTGGAGGCTTTGGGAAGGCAGGGAGCCAGAAGCTATGAAGCCAGTGATGGTGTTTGAGATAATGGCCAGGTGCACGTCTGTGGGGTCATGGTCCAAGGATAGGTAGGAGGGGGGTGTCTGAGAGTTGGCACCTGGCCTCAGACCAGAAGAGGTCAGCGGGCCAGACTACCACGGCACCTACCTTGTTGGCAGATTTGATCACCGAGTTGGGCTTGTGACCGAGTTGTTTTCATATACAAAGTTATTTTTTAACAGCTGAGACATATATTTTTGTTACTGTAAGCTAAAAACACAAAAGGCTGTTTGTTACATTGTTTAATAGAGTATCATTGCACGTGTCGATCGAAGCAAATATTTGGCAATTTCAGTGATCGCTGGAGTGTATCGAGCAACCTGTGTTCTTGAAGAGATAGTGGTGTCTGATTAATGTGGGGATGCACCATCCACTATAACCAAAATCTGTTAGCGGTCTGTCATAACGAGGCTGGACTGCTGCAATTTAATGAGATACAAGGAACTACAGATGCTCATTTACAAAAATAGACATAAAGTACTGGACTAACACAGCGGGTCAGCCAGCATCTCCAGAGAACATGGATTGGGTGACATTTTGGGTCGGGACCCATGTTCTGCAGAGATGCTGTCTGACCCGCTGAGTTACCCCAGCACTTTGTATCATTTTTAATCTGTAATTGAATACTAGGGATTAGTAGCTGATATATGGGAGTGACATTGGCACGACTATCAAGTTGTCAATGGAACACACAGTGCTGGAGTAATTCAGTGGGCCAGACAATGTCCCTGGAGGCCATGGGTGGAGGACATTTCAGGTCAGGGCTCTTCTTTAGACCGGAATATTGGCGATGAATATCATCAGATTTATTGTTACTCTGTCACCATGACTCAGGAAATGTTCTGTGGAAATATTATTCTATTTACTGCACAGTCATGTTGAACAATGGCTGAAACAAGGGATGTTCAGGGCCAAACTTATATTTCTATTCCAGAAAAGCACCACAAGTCATCCTAATGCAAACCAGAAGTAGTTTTCACCATCTTTATGGAAGCCAATGTCTGTGGCCAAGTCATATGTTGTAGTTTTACAGTCTCACCTGGTAATTCTCATCCTGCAGTTTTTGCTTCAGGTATTCTTCCAGCTTTAGCTCATGTTCAAGTTGATGGACAGATTCATTTTCGTAACTTTCATCATCTGTTCTATCATAAGATTCACCATCTTCTGTAACACTTACAAAGAAAGGAACCATTAAGAGTTGCACATTTGCCAGTTAATATGCATGCTCCCTTTATACCAATGTCTCGGATTCACCTGCTGTTAGTTAGCCTCCTGCACTCACTGTTCCCTGCCATGAGATCCACACATACATGAGGTGGATCTAAGAATAAAGGGGTAAGCCATTTAGAGCGGAGATGAAGAAAAATCTTTTCACACAGAGGGTTGTGAATCTGTGGAATTATCTGCCTCAGAAGGCAGTGGAAGCTAATTCTCTGGATGCTTTCTATAGAGAGCTAGATAGAGCTCTTATAGGTAGCAGTTAGGGGATATGGGGGGAAGGCAGGAACGGGGTACTGATTGTGGATGATCAGCCATGATCACTATGAATGGCGGTGCTGGCTCGATGGGCCGAATTGGCCTACACCTGCACCTATTGTCTATTGTCTAGAACCTTCTAGTCGTAAATAGCTAACTTGATAGGGGCTGAAGAGGTCCCAACAATAGAAATGCTTTACGATTTGAAGGAACCTCACTTTTTTTTCCAAAGCTCTGCATTGGAACATATTACTTTGTTAAGCTACTTTTTTTTTAAAAAAAGAAGCAAATTGCAGTAAGTTCTAATTGTTGAAAATACTTAATTTTAGAGAAACAGCTCAAAGTTTCCTGCAGAAATGTCTTTCTCAGTAAGATCGTTTGGATGTTTGGTTAATTTATATTTTATAGGGAGGGAGAAAGAACAAAGAAAAAGTGCCAATATTTTCCATAATTATGATCAAGGATAAAAAGTGTATCTTTACGTTGCAAATATACACGAGCGTAAATTTTCAAATTTATTGTTTAACCACTGAAAGAAAACAAAACATCAAATTGAAGATGCTTACATATCACTTCGAATTGTTCCTGTTGCAGCAGCACTGTGTATGTAGGTGGGATTTCTGGCATTAATCTGAGCAAGAAAGGCCTTCTCAGAAGTTGGTGAAGGAACAATGTCATCTAAATGATTGCGACCAAAATCAGAGTCCACATTGCTCTCTGTTTCACTGCCGGCCTCTGCTGAAGTGAAAGCAAAACATTCATTAGGAATGATATTAATCGTTTAGACCTGCTGTGTATATTAATGTAAAGGCTTGAAATCCTAAATCAACAAATTAAATCACACTTAGATCAACAAATTAAAAAGGCCTTAACTCACAAAACCAAAGAGAGAAGAAAGATTGCAATCTTTATTCGTACAGATACGAGTTTATTATTGTCACAATATAACCAGAGATTAAATAAAATTAAGATAAAATAATGATCTTGCCCCTAGGCTCAACCTGAATCAACGATAAAACATAATAATATTTTTATTAGAAGTAATCCATCATAACAACAGTATAACAACTTCTCAAATACACAACCAACTTATTTCAATAAGTTTACGAATGTTACAAATAATTCTTATCAACTTCTATTTTTTAGAAAGTAGAAAAAGAAAAGAATAGATTTTAATCAATAAGAAATGATTAAATAATAATTTTAATTATATAGAGAGAAAAAGAGAAGAGAAAAAAAAATATATATATATATTCTTGTTATATATATTTAATTAAAACAAAGAATTATATATATATATATATATATAAAGAGATTATAGTATACATCTTAATAGTGAATAACACAATTTCAAATAATGATATAAATAGAGACATGTATACAAATTTAAAAAAAACAGAGTTATTTTCATCTAATCCTGCCGGGTACCCATTGAGTTGTGATGCCATGAACAGCTACCCCTTCAAATATTCTGTATATGGAGACCATATCTGTTCAAAGAGTTTGTATTTGTCCATTAGGACAAATCTGATTCTTTCCAAATGCAACGTCTCCAACATTTCCACTGTCCACATTTTAATTGTGGGGGATAATGTTCCCTTCCAAAATTTCAATATAAATTTTTTTCCCTATTATCAAACAGTAATCCAAGAAATTTCTTTGGTTTACTGTTAATATTAGATTTGAATCCGGAACTCCTAATATTATTAATTTTGGATCTGGGTCCAGTTTAATTTTAAGAGATAACTCTAAAGATTTCTGTCCAATAATAATTACGTTTTATACATGTTACAAAACTATGCGTTAAGTTAGCTTCCACGTTCTGACATTTATCACAAATAGAAGAAATGTTAGGATAAATTCTATTTAATTTTGTTTTTGAATAATGTAATCTGTGTAATACCTTAAATTGTATCAATATATGTCTAGCATTTAATGAGCAACGATGTATACGTTGTAGGCTTTCTTCCCAAATTTCCTTCGTTATAGATAAACCTATTTCATTTTCCCATGTTTGTCGATATATTTCCGAAGTTGGTATTTCCCTATCCAAAATAGTATTGTATATTTACGCTATTAATTTTTCTGTATTTGGGTGTTTATTATCTAATAATCCTGGTTTTCTATTTTTATAGACTTGCGTATTTGACTTCATATAGTTTCTAATTTGTAAATACCTAAATATGTTATTTGACTGCAATCCATAGATATCCTGTAACTCTTGGAATGAAAGAAATGTTCCTTTCTTGTAAAGGTGTTCTATCCTTTTAATTCCTAAATCATTCCAGTGTCTAAACCCTTTGTCCAATACAGAGGGCCTAAACAAAGGATTATTCATAATTGGCAAACAAAGTGACAAATTATCCATATGTAGGGTCTGAACTATTTGTTTCCAAATACATCTATTGCTATGAATTATAGGGTTATCACCATACGTTTTTTTTTTGTACTTCCCTTGCTGCAAAAAGAATCGAACCTACATCAAAAGGCAAACAGTCTTCCTTTTCCATCTTTAGCCAGCTTGGCTCATGATCTAAATTTACCAACCAAAAATTCATATTCTTAATCTGAACTGCCCAGGAATAATATAAGAAATTTGGTAGTGCTAGTCCACCATTCATTTTAGATTTACATAGATGTTTTTTACTTATTCGATGATTTTTATAGTCCCAAATAAAACTGTTAACCAAAGTATCTATTTTTTAAAAAACATTTTAGGGAGATATAAAGGGATGGCTTGAAATAAATATAACAATTGTGGAAAAAAAATCATTGTTATAGCATTTATTCTACCGATCATTGATATAGGTAGTGTTTTCCAATATAAAATATTTTTTTTAGTTTATTTAATAATTGAGGTTAATTATATTTAAATAGACAGTTATAGGACTTAGATACACTAAATCCTAGATATTTGAGTTTGTCCGTGACTATTTTAAGTAGAAATTGTTCTAATATATTTAATTTTATTCCAGTTATAGGCATAATTTCACATTTATTCCAATTAATTCTATACCCAGAAATTGTGCCAAACTTAGTTATAACATTAAATAGATTGGGACTACTAATCTCCAGTTTTGTGATATAAATTAAGATGTCATCTGCGTATAGAGATATTTTATTCGTTGTAGTTTTGGTATTGTAACCATATATTTCTGGTTCTGATCTAATCATTTTGGCTAATGGTTCTATTATCAAAGCAAACAGTAATGGTGATAACGGGCATCATTGTCTACAACCCCTAAAGAGATTAAATTTTGCTGATAACATTTGATTTGTTAATATTCTTGTAGTTGGATTCGAGTATATGATTTTTACCCATTTGGAAAATCTATCCCCCAGTTGAAATTTCTGCATTATTTTAAATAAATATGGCCATTCAACCTGGTCAAATGCTTTTTCAGCATCTAAGGATATGACAGCTAGTTCAATATCATTCACTCTTTTTGAGCACATGATATTGAATAGACGTCTCAGATTATAAGATGAATAGCGTTTTGGAATAAAACCTGTTTGGTCATGATGTATTAAGTTATTAATCACTAAACTTAGCCTCCGAGATAACATTTTAGTTAGTATTTTTTGATCAGTGTTTAAAAGAGCTATTGCTCTGTATGACCCAGGGTCTTCCAAATCTTTATCAGCTTTAGGGATAAGTGTAATTGTAGATTCATTTAATGATTCTGGTAACTTTCCTTGTTCATAAGCATATTTATATATTGTATGTAAGTGTGGAGAGATCAGATCATAAAACATCTTATAAAATTCAACACTTAAGCCATCAGGGCCTGCGGCTTTTCCGTTATTTAATGATCCAATTGATTCTTCAATATCTTTTACTGATATATCAGCATTTAACAAGTCTCTACCTTCCCTGATCCAAACTGTTAACATGACATTCTTGTAGGAATGTTTCCATTCCATCTGATTGTCCTGCTAGTTTAGATGAGTAAAAATTTTGATAATATTGTAAAAATGTATCATTGATATCTTTTGGTAAAGTCAAAATTTCTCCTTGTTCAGATCTAATTTTATGTATCATTTTCTCCTCATCTAATTTTCTAAGCTGGCGTGCCAGTAATTTTTGTGGTTTATCCCTAAATTCAAAGTGTACTTGTTTAGTCTGTTGATAAAGTTTAATAATCTGATTTGAGTATATTTTATTTAGCTTATATTTTAATGATGCAATTTTATTACTTAGCCCCTTTGAAGGGGGTATTGCATTTTCAATATCTAATTGTTTTATTTCATTGTCCAACTTTTGTTGAGTCTTTCGATTTATGCTGATATTATCGCACCACGCATAAATGCTTTAAATGTATCCCAAAGCAGTGACGGTGAAATTCCAGTTTTGTCATTAGTTTCAAAAAATAATTTAATCTGTTTTACCAAGTAATCACAACAAGCCCTATCATTTAATATTTGGGGGTTGAGTCTCCAGTTAGAGGTTTTAATAGTTATGTCTTTTAATTTTATCTTAAATGTTAATGGAGCATGATCCGAGGTAATAATATTATGATATTTTGAGTCATATGTAAATGGGATTAGTTTTGAATCTATTAAAAAATAGTCTATCCTTGAGTAGGTTCCAAATACAGGGGAAAAGAATGAATATTCTCGACCAGATGGGTTATCTGTTCTCCAGATATCCTTAACGTTTGCTGTGTTAATAAAATAATTTATAAATGTACTTGACTCAGAAGTGGTTTTCCTTTTCATTGATGATCTATCTAAATAATTATCTAAGGTACAATTAAAATCACCTTCAATTATTAGATTATGTTGAGTGGATATAGGGATATTGTTAAATATTTTCTTGAAGAATAATGGATTATCAAAATTAGGACCACATATATTCATAAGGATTACTTTTTTAGAATATAATTCACCTGTAATTATTATATATCTACCCTCAACATCTTCTATTATTGAGCTTTGTTTAAAAGGTATATCTTTACGAATAATTATTACTACCCCTCTAGACTTATGTGTAAATGAAGAGTGGTATACTTTGGAAATCCATTTTGCTGTTAATCTATACTGCGCGTCTTTTTTAAGGTGTATCTCTTGGAGAAAAATAATATCAGATTTCAATCTATTTAATTGAGCTAAAACCTTACCTCTTTTAATTGGTTCGTTAATTCCCTTAACATTCCAACTACAGAAGGTGATTCCATCACCCCCAATCCTAGTGTTTATGTCATACATATTATTATCAAGGTGGTTTATAATGGAGTAGATGTCTCAGCTCATCTAACCCAATCCTATACCCAAACATCAGATCGATGAAATTTAATATCTGTGTCATTGTCTTATACACACGTTTCCTTGAACTAACTATATAATACCAATCATACTTAAATCTATATAGTATATAATATGAAATGAAATACATTAAAAAGTAATAATATAAAATGTGAGTAAAGTAAGTGATGTTAATAAAGTGTAAGGGGGAAAAAAAAGTGACTACAACTATAGTTAGTGCAGTTAGTATTGGTGTAAGCCACACTAGCGTGGCTATTAATCTACGGACTTCCGTGAAAAAAAAAAAAAATAATAATTCCAGCTTCGTTTTTGCCTTAAGGGCTTTATATGTCGGGGTGGGGTATTAAATTTATATAGATAATAATTAATAATACTAATATCAAATATAGTTATTGTCATAGCACTATATTAGGAGAGCTAACATACATTTTTGAGGGGTAGTTGATACAAAACTATATTTATTAATAATCCATCCATCCCTCCTTGACCCCAAGATAGAGTCCATGTCTATTGTTCCTCCTCCTTCCCTGCGGATCCTCAACGATAAAATCAACGATAAATACTGACAAAAACGATCGATAATATACTGACATTTTTTCGATCCTCAAAAGCTACCAACTTGAGCCCACAGACGAGCACCTGGCCATTATCTCAAGCACCATCACTGACTTCATCGCTTCCGACTCCCTGCCCTCCCAGATTTCCATCCTCATCATTCCCCAGCCCCGCTCCGCCCGATTTTATCTTTTCCCCAAAACCCACAAACCTGGCTGTCCTGTCCCATCTAACTTATTTCCACATACTTCAACTCCATCCTACCCCCCCCCCCCCCCCCCCAGTCACCCTCCCTACCTAAGTCCAAGACACCTCACATGCTCTTCGTCTCCTTCATGACTTCCGTTTTCCAGGCGCCCACTCCCTCATCTCCAATACAGATGTCCAGCACCTTTAACTCCTCCCATTTCCTCCAAATCCACGGCGTAGCTATGGGCACGCGCATGGGCCCAAGCTATGCCTGCCTCTTTGTAGGGTACTTTGAACAATCCATGTTCGAGGCGTACAGTGGCCATATGCCCGAACTCTACCTCCGCTACATTGATGCTACCTCCTGCCCCCATGCAGAACTCACTGACTTCATCCATTTCACCACAAACTCCCTTGCGGCACTCAAATTCACCTGGACCATTTCCAACATCTCCCTACTGTTTCTAGACCTCATTATCTCCATCGCAGGTAACAGACTACTGACCACATCTACTACAAACCCACTGACTCCCATGGCTATCTGCACTACACTTCTTCCCCCCTGTTTCCTGCAAGAACTCTATCCCCTACTTCCAATTCCTCCGTCTACGCCGCATCTGCACCCAGGATGAGGTGTTCCAAACCAGAGCATCGGATGTCCTCATCTCTAGGGATCGGGGGTTCCCCTCTTTACGATAGATGAGGCTCTCACCAGGGTCTCCGCTATATCCCACAGCTCAGCTCTCAGTCCCAATCCTCCCACTCGTAACAAGGATAGAGTCCCCCTTGTCGTCATCTTCCACCCTACCGGCAGTCACATACAACATATAATCCTCTGACATTTTTGTCACCTCTAACGGGATCCCACCACTGGCCACATCTTCCCATCTCCTCTCCTTTCTGCTTTCCACAGAGACCGTAACTCCCTGGTCAATTCGTCCCTTCCCACCCAAACCACCCCCTCCCCTGGTACTTTCCCTTGCAACCGCAAGAAATGCTAAATTTGCCACTTTATCTCCCCCCTCGACTCCATCCAAGGACTCAAGCAGTCTTTCCAGGTGAGGCAGAGGTTCACCTGCACCTCCTCCAAGCTCATCTACTGCATCCAACTTCGCCCAACACCTCCGTTCAGTTTGCAATAACCAACGTGATCTCCCGGTGGTTCAGAACTTCAACTCCCCCTCCCATTCCGAATCCGACCTTTCTGTTTTGGGCCTCCTCCATGGCCAAAGTAAGCCCCACCGCAAATTAGAGGAATAGCACTTCATATTTCGCTTGGGTAGTTTACACCCCAGCGGTATGAACATTGACCTCCAATTTCAGGTAGCCCTTGCTTTCTCCTCTTCCTTCCTTGCTTCTTTCCCGTCCCCTTCCCAGCTCTCGCACAGCCTACTGTCTCCGCCTCTTCCTTTCTTTTTCCCGCCCCCCCCCCCCCCCCGACATCAGTCTGAAGAAGGGTCTCGACCCAAAACGTCGCCTATTCCTTCGCTCCATAGTTGCTGCCTCACCCGCTGAGTTTCTCCAGCTTTTTTGTCTATCTTTAACTATAAACAAAAGCTCGTTTCCTTATCAGCTTTCATTTTAAAACAGCTCTGCGCTTTTAGGCAGCAGCAAACTTAAATAATAGTAAATTTATACACTATAGCCGTACAATTGCTCTTTGTTTTCCCAGAGCACGAGCTAAGCAATAGTAAACGTGACCCTTATATGACTCAAAAAAGCATTGTGTACCTTACTGGGATTTGGTCATTGTGTTTTGGGGAATTGACAGCTTGGACTTCCAGCAGTTACCCGAAAGGAGAGGAATAGCAATCAAATTTTAGATGCTGGAATTTATTTGAATGAGGTCAATTGAATCTGATACACTGTATTGATTGAAAGTGACACAAAGTGGAATTAGGGGATTGTTTAGTTTAAGTTTAGTTTAGTTTAGAGACATCACATGGAAACAGGCCCTTGAGCCCACCTAACACACGCCAACCATCGACGACCCTAGTTCAGTGTTAACCCTCTTTCACATGGGCCTTGCACACTAGGCGCAATTTACAGAAGCCAATTAACCTACAAATCTTTGTGTCTTTGGTATGTGGGGGGAAACTGGAGCACTGGGAGAAACCTATATGGTAACAGGAGAACATGCAAACTCTACACAGTCAGCACCCATACAGACAGCAACAATGCGGCCAAAGATTCCACAGATTTATACACGGCAAAAAAAGTCCACACAATTTCTTTTGATGAATCGAAATTAAAAAAAAGAAAATTTAGGAAATACTTGACAGGAGAGGCAGTTCCATGGGAAGGTATACAAATTTAAATCTACGACGCTCTTTTTCACTTGCATTGTTTTACTCAGGAGTGAGATTACAGTGAGAAACGTAATGATATCTAGGTCAAATGGTGACACTCCAAATATTCAGCCTGGCAGTTCAGTAGCAGAATGCTCTGCCAAAGATTATTGTCAGGCTTAATAAATACTAGACCAAGTGCAGACCCATTGGGTCTGTTCCCCCAACGCGTGTTTGGTGGGGGGGGGGGGGGGGGGGCGGCATGCAGCGCCACAGACAGTAACCACCCCCGCACACACGCAAACTACCCCCCTTGATATTATATTAATAATTTGCTCCTTTTATCTTCATAACCGCCCTATCCACTGATGCATAGCCCCCAACTCGCAGGCGCATCTAGAGAGGGGGAGGTAGAGAGTGAGGGCAGAGAGCGAATGGGGAGAGACAGAGAGAGAGGCAGAGACAGAAGGGCAGGAGACAGAGGGAGGGGGGGCGGAGGGGAGGAGTAGAGGGAGGGTGGGTGAGGGGGGGAGGGGAGAGAAAGATGAGAGGAGAGGGGAAGAGAGAGAGGGGGGCTGAGAGGGGGGGAGGGAAATGGCGGAGAGGGGGCGGGAAGGGAGGGGGAGAGGTGGGGGGAAGGGAGGGTGAGGCGGGTGGAAGGGGGCATGGGAGGGGTGGAGAGAAGGGGAGGGTGGAGGGGGGGAAGGGGGTTTAGGGGAGGGAGGGTGGTTGGGGGAGGGAGGGGAGAGAGAGGGAGGGGAGGAAGAGAGAGAGAGGAGATAGAGAGAGAGAGAGAGAGAGAGAGAGAGAGAGGGGGAGAGAGAGAGAGGAGGGAGAGAGAGAGAGGGGGAGAGTGAGAGAGAGAGAGAGAGAGGGGGGGAGAGAGCGGGGTAGGGAGAGAGAGAAGAGGGGGGAGGGAGAGAAAAGGGGGAGAGAGAGGGGGAGAAAAAGAGAGAGAGAGGAGAGGGGCGGCAGCCCGAGCGCGAGGCACGGAGCGACCTGAGGACAGTGAAAAGCAGAGGGGAGACCAGCCGATCGTGGCTTCCGCCAGCGTGTCAGAGCTGGGCCGGGTCGGGGGACAAACAATCGTGTATAGGATCTTTGGTAGAGAAGAGAGGGGAGAGAGGAAGGAAGGCGAGGGGAGGAGGTGAGAAGAGGTGGGGGGGGTGGGGTGGAGCGGAGCCGGAGTAGATTCAGCGCGAGGAGTCGCTGCCCCGAGATTTGTAGAACAAAGAAGCTATAGCGGAAAGGAACTGTAGAATCTTTGTTCTGCAGAACTTTCTCGATCTTTCTGCGCATTTTAATCCACAGCGGCGGGAGGGGTGGGGCCTGGGGCAGTTGGGCCTGGATTGGTGGGCATGTGGGCATTGTGACATCAGCAGCTGGTGAGCGGCGATTATATTTAAAAAATTGAGTTTTGTGATCAATTTTATTCAAAATCTGGGAAAATAATTGACCAAGGAATGGATTTCTGAACTCATAAGTTAAATCCCTACCGAAATTGTAAAAATCTCTGCGTTTTTGCGTCTGGTTTTTGAGGAGATACATTTCACATGTAAAATAACACACACACACACACACATTCAGTTTTAAAAGTATACTAGACCAAGTGCAGACCTGTTGGGCCTGTTCCCCCAACGTGTGGTTGCAGGGGAGGGCTGGCGGGGTGGCACACACACTAACTAACCCCCCACGTGCACCTAGGCTGGGATGTTGACCTAACTCAGCCTCCTGACGCCTGTTTTTGCATTTGGTTTTCGAGGAGATACGTTTCACATGCAAAATGACACACACACACCCACAGTTTTAATAGATATATGATATATGATATATGATATAATAGATGGCCATTCCCTCCACAGATATTGCCAGACTGGCTGAGCTACTCCAGCATTTTGTGTTTTGCTCAGGATTCCGGTATCTGCAGTTCCTTGTGTTTTCTCAATTTTGTCTGCATAGTTTAGAGGCATTCTCAGGGCAATATGCTTTCCGCTGGACTGCAGAAAGAAAATGCTGGAGGAACTTAGCGGGTCAAGCAACATCTGTGGAAAGAGTGGATATTTCAGATCGGGGGACTTTATCTGGACTGATGAAACCTGCTAGAATCTGAAACAAACACAGCCATTTTACTTTGCTTGAGAACATACATACAGGAGGGCATCTCTCTGAACAGGTTCCAGTCCAGCACAGAGAACCCAATTTGCTTTGGCTCTTGGAATACCAAACTACTCTCATTTAACTCCACTGGTCTAATCTTTTGTTCCCTTACTGGTCCCAATTATCATCCCCTTTCTCCTATCATTATTCTTTTTTCTTCTACTCTTTGCTACTTTTCATCCATTCAGAGTTACTGTATGCCCTATTGTTCCCTTCTCCCTGCTTCCTATTATCCTTATTGAAAGTTCAAAACTGTTTTATATAGAATGCTCCTTAGTTCTGCATTTTTGCGTCTTTGTTTTATTTTAGATTTCAAGCAATCGAGTATAGTGCTTCTGTATTATTGTTTAGCTCAAATTTAGTTCAAGATAATCTTTCATCAGAATCAAAACAGCTCCCTTGCGATGCTTCAAATAAACATTTTACTTCAAGCTGAGATTGCAAATGTAATATCTCTGTTTAAAATGATATTGTAAAATGATTCACAGCACGTAATTCCATTAGTACTTCATAAATATCAGTAGGTGGCTGTCTTTGTGATTCAATTGTTTTTTTTTAAACTAACACTGAAGCACAATTGAGTAAATCTTCTTGTTCCTAGATTGAGGAAAAATGCAGTATCTAAACCTGACAATTGTAGAATCATCCAGCAGACTGATATGCAATCAGAGATTCAGTACAAATTTCCATCTGCTTTATGAATAAACAAAAAACACAAAGGTCTATGTTAGGGGCAGGAATTCTCCCTTGCAATTTTCTTGTCACATGATGTTTCAAATGTCTAAGGTGACAAAACAAGACGATTTGCCTGTGAATTTTCAAGATGAATTGTAGAATTGTGACAAAGGAAGACACACAGCGCATTGAGCTACTTGATACTGATTGGGAACAGATATTCTTCTGAATCTCTCGTCTTGCTGATCTTAACATAGACTTCCACCAGTTTGGCTAAGAACTAAGAGGTCTTTACTAATTTGTATGGATCAATGTCTCATGAAAATCAATTAGGAAAGCAAGGAGCTCTTCTCTTTATATTCTATCAGTAATTTGTTCCATTTCTGTCCTCTCTTCAATGCATCGATTCTTAGTTGGGTTGTGGTTCCAGGGCTTTTTATTTGCTCTTGGTGGCTGATAGTTATATCTGGATTTGAAAATAAGTAGCTTTAGAGAAAGGAGAGATTGAGATTCTCAAAGCATCGGGCCATCCATGGGTAGGAAAGGTATGCCCCTAAATACAAATTAGGGGCATATGGGGCAATTTATTTTTTACAGCGTGGTGGGTGCTGCCAGGGGTGGTGGTGGAGGCAGATACGATAGTGACATTTAAGAGGCATTTGGATGGGCACATGCTTATACAGAGATTGAAGAGGTATGGATCATGTGTAGGTTAGTTTATCTTGCATTGTTTGAAACAGCCATGTGACAAAGGGCCTGTTCCCATGCTGTACTGTTCTATGTTCCATGCGTAGGGCACTCATACCTTTGAAACCATTGTGGGACAAAGGGGCCATTCCTGTGCTGTCTTGTTCTATGTTCCATGCAGAGGTCACTTGTACCTTTGTTCCATAATGGCCCATTGTCGCACAATTGTCTCAAAGGTACGAGTGCCCTATGGATGAAACATGGAACAGTGCAACACAGAAACGTCCCACAATGGTCTCAAAGGACCCGTTTCTATGCTGCACTGTTTCATGTTTCATCCGTAGGACACTCATACCTTTGAGACCATTGTTGGACAAAGGGCCTGTTCCTGTAATTGCACTGTTCTATATTCCTGGAGTAGATCACATAACTTTGTGTCTGCTCCGACATTTAATAATATCACAGCTGACCTGATTACAACCTCAGTACCACATTCTTGCATCCTGCTTTTACTTCCTTATGTATCAAGAATCTACCTACTTATGCCTGAAAAATATTTAAAGATGCTGCTTCCACTTCTCTTTTAAGAAACAAGTCTTAAAAGATTTATGGTCTGAGAGCACAAAGTGTGCTTCATCTATGAATTTAAACCATTACTTTTGGATTCTTCCACAATAATTCTCCATATCCATTCTGTTAAAGTACCACAGGATATCAAGTTCCCTTTCATCTTCCAAGCTTTGGTGGATAGTTTAGTTAAGAGATACAGCGCAGAAAAAACTCTTTGGCCCAGAGTAAACATGGACCAATAATCACCCTGTACATTAGTTCTATGTTACACACTAGGGACAATTTACAGAAGCCAATTATGCCTACAAACCTGCACTTCTTTGGAATGTGGGAGGGAACCGGAGGACCTGGAGAAAACCCACATGGTCACAGGGGGTGGGTGTGTGTGTGTGTGTGCGTGCGGGTGTGTGTGTTATCATCGTCAAACATGTGGGTTTCTTGCAAATAAGATGGGAAAATTCATAATGGGAAATATAGATTCTGCAATACTTTCTGCAAAGTGCTGAAAAGCAAATGTGATCTCTGCTATTTAAAAAGGAAAGAAGAAAGAATGCTGGGAATTGGTGACCTACAGTATTAGCCTCTACTCGGAGAAATGCTGGAATATATAAGAAGCATGAGTTCAACACAATAATAAAATAATTATTATAATTGAGCAGAATGAACATGCATTTACGAAAGCTTAATCTAATGGGATTCTTTGAGGATCTCAAGTGGAGGAGATGATTGGAGGAGATGAATGGATGGGATATTTTCAAATGTTCAGAGGGCTCTTGTAAATGTATCATAGAAGAGGGAGGGGGGTTATTATGTCAGAGTACATGGAACAAAAACAAAATAATGCCTGAAATGTAGAGGTCAGGAATCATCTGTGGAGAAGAATGGGTGACGTTTCGGGTCAAGACTCTTTTTCAGACTAGAGTCAGAGGAAAGGGAAACCTGAGATACAGACAATGATGTAGAGAGATAAAGAACAAATGAATGAAAGATACGCAAAAAAGTAACGATGATAAAGGAAACAGACCATTGTTAGCTGTTTGCTAGGTGAGAACAAGAAGCTGGTGCAACTTGGGTGGGGGAGGGATGGCGATTCTTCATGACACAAAGAACTGCAGATACTGGTTTACAAAAAAACACACACAGTACTGGAGTAACCTAGCCCGTCAGGTAGCATCTCTGGTGGTTTCCTGTATTGGTGCAGATAAATTACCTGAATTCAACTCTTTAACCAAAGAGGACATTGTGTTGGTAATGGAATCAGCTGCCACTAACAGATTATTTCTCAAATTTCTCCTGGAACCTGCAAAGAAAACAATTTGTTTTATTATAGATGAAAATATAAAGTTATTTTGTGTTTTATTTTATGTATAGTAGTGTTTAAGATGTTTAAGTATGTTAAGTATTTAAGTATGTATAGTACTGTTCAAGATGGCGTCGCGTGCACAACGCGAGGCTCTGTGTCTCCGTAGTTTTAGCAATTTATTTTTAGTTCTGTTAATAATTAACTTAGTTTTCGCCCGGAGCACTCGAGCGAAGACTCTGTGCGGCCGTCAGGAGCTACTGGAGCTCAGCCGTCTCTACGTAACGAGCCGCAGAAGCGACTTTCAACTGCCGCCGGAGATCGTCAGGACACCGTGGTCTAGCGGGCCAGCTCTCCCGACAGGAAGTGCCCGGAGGCGGCGCAGAGACTGCAAACAAAGACGTGGGAAGCGCGGAGGCTATCAAGCTAGGCTGATATCAAACCCACACCAGCCAGCTCTGCCCAGCATTTTCCTCGCGAATGTCCGGACCCTGGTGAGTAAAATCGACGAACTGCGGCTGCGGATCACCACACACAACCGGATCACCGAATGCAACGCCATGATCTTCACCGAAACATGGCTCACCGACAACATCCCGGACAACGCCATCGAGCTGGAGGGGCGCACTGTCTTCAGGGCCGATAGAACAGCGGAGGACTCCGGTAAGACCAAGGGCGGTGGACTGTGCATTTATGTGAACAACTCATGGTGTACAGATGCTGTCAGGATTGGTAGCCACTGCTCTGCTGACCTGGAATACCTGATGATAAAGTGCAGGCCCTTCTATCTGCCCAGGGAATTTACATCGACTGTTATCACTGCAGTCTATGTACCCCCGGACGCTAATGCCAGGCTAGCAATGGAAGAGCTGCAAGCTCCTATAAACAAACAACTAACTGCACACCCAGAGGGGGCTTTTATTGTTGCGGGTGATTTTAACCACTCCAACCTTAAAACTGTACTCCCTAGATTCCACCAACATGTCTCCTGCCCAACCAGAGGAAACAAGACTCTGGACCTAGTATACACCAATATTACTGAAGCATACAAAGCCCTCCCCATCCCCCACCTGGGACAGTCTGACCACCTCTCTCTGTTCCTGCTCCCCAAATACACACCTCTGATCAGACGAGTGAAACCCACTGTGAGGACAGTGAAGGTCTGGCCTGAGGGGGCTGTCTCTGTTTTACAGGAACAGTTTCAGCAAACAGACTGGAGTCTGTTTGCCACTCAGGCCACCTTCAACTCCCAAGTGAACATCAACTCATACACCTCAACCGTTCTGGACCATCAGTTTGCCTACCGGACCAATAGGTCTACAGAGGACGCCATATCGGCAGCCCTACACTCTGCCCTGACCCACCTGGACAGCAATAACACCTACATCAGGTTGCTGTTCATTGACTTCAGCTCCGCCTTCAACACTGTCATACCCACTAGCATGATCACCAAACTCAGTGGTCTTGGCATCTCCACTTCCCTCTGCAATTGGACACTGAATTTCCTCACTAACAGACCACAGTCTGTTAGGGTCAACAACCTCACCTCCTCCACTATAACACTGAACACTGGCGTGCCACAGGGCTGTGTGCTCAGTCCTCTCCTCTACTCCCTCTTCACCCATGACTGCATCCCTAAGTATGGCTCCAACGCCATCATAAAATTTGCCGACGACACCACGGTGGTAGGACTGATCAGCGACAACGACAAGTCAGCCTACAGGGAGGAGGTCCAGCACCTGGCAACCTGGTGTGCCGATAATAACCTCGTCCTCAACTCCCAGAAGACGAAGGAGATCACTGTCGACTTCAGAAAGAACAGAGGGGGCAGACACACCCCCATCCATATAAACGGGACTGAGGTGGAGCGGGTCTCCAACTACAAATTCCTCGGGGTACACATCTCGGAGGATCTGTCCTGGTCCCTCAACACCTCCAAGCTGATCAAAAAGGCGCAGCAGCGCCTTTACTCCCTGAGGAGGCTCAAAAAAGCCCACCTGTCCCCCCAGATCCTGACCAACTTTTACCGCTGTACCATCGAAAGCATCCTGACCACCTGCTTTACGGTATGGTACAGCAGTTGCACCATAGCAGACAGGAAGGCACTACAACGGGAGGTGAAAACCGCCCAGCACATCATCGGTGCCCCGCTCCCTGCCATGGATGCCCTCCACCGAAAACGGTGTCTGAGATGGGCCGGGAAGATCATCAAGGACCCCTCCCACCCTAACCATGGACTGTTTGCCCTCCTACCATCGGGGAGGCGGTACAGGAGCCTCAGGTCCCGCACCAGCAGGATGAGGAATAGCTTCTATAATAACACCATCGCACTGCTGAACTCGGAGTCCCGCCGATAGATTTCCATATCTGTATTTATTTATCTGTATTTATCTATATATTGTTATCACTACGTACTGACACTAAACTGCATTTCGTTGTACCCATACTTGTATCTGTGCAATGACATTAAAGTTGAATTGAATTGAATTGAATTATATAGCAAAACAAAACACTTCTCATACTCTGTGAATTTATAGAATCACAAAATGACAACATAGAAAAATGCCATTCTGCCACTATGTTTGTACAGGCAATTTTATGGAAGCGAACAATACCACATTCAAGTCTCCTGACCTTCTAACCCTTTACCCAAAATTATGCAAACCATCTTTCCTTCTCTTTTGAATAATACACCAGATACTGTATTCCAGGTCTTGATAATGCTCCACTTATTTAAATAATAACTGAAGTCCTTCCTCCATGCTCCTATTTCACATCATCTCTTCTGCACCTTCATAAACACCTTGCTATTCTAGCCCAATTTTTTGGCCAGAAATTGAATACTATATTTTCAGCTGAGGCCAAATCTGTCTTTCATAAATGTTTAGCAAATTTCTATTTGCTTGCAACACAGGAAGCATTTCAGCCCAAATGAGACCATGCAGCCCTCAGAGTTATCATTATCATGTTATTTATTCTCTCACACATGCCCATGAATAACCCACTGATTTCCCCAGCAGATATTTACACTTCATTATTTATAGTCAACCAGCATACATTTAGGATACTGGAGGAAATCAGAACCCATATAATCACAGGGGAACATACAAACTCAACAGAACCAACACCAGATGTCAGACTTGATCTAGGTCACTGGACCCACTGACCAGGTCACTGGAGTTGTAGATAGCTGCACAACATACAGTGCCACTGTGCCATCTTTACTCTCGGCCTCCATAAAACTGGTAAATTCTAGAAACCCAGATGGTTTTTCAAGTTTCCTCAGTCTATCCTATGGCACGCACTGCCAGGTCTTCCAGTCCCTGAACGCACTTTAAAATGTTACCATATATTTCCTATCTTATTGGCTTAATGGTAGGAAATAGGGTGATGGTAGAACGTTGCTTTTTGAACAAAGGGCTGTTACTAATGGGGGTACACAAAAAGCTGGAGAAACTCAGCGGGTGCAGCAGCATCTAAGGAGCGAAGGAGATAGGCGACGTTTCGGGTCGAGACCCTTCTTCAGACTGGTCAGGGATCAGGGAAACGAGAGATATAGACGGTGATGTGGAGAGATAAGGAACAATGAGTGAAAGATATGCAAAAAAGTATCGGTGATAAAGGGAACAAGCCATTGTAAGCTGTTTGTGGTGTGAAAATGAGAAGCTGGTGCGACTGGGGTGGGGGAGGGAGATAGAGATAGAGGGAATGCCAGGGCCCGAGGGCTGAGGGAGAGGTGGGAAGGGGAGGAGACAGCAAGGGTTAACAGAATTGAGAAAATTCAATATTCAAGCCCAAAGGATGCAGACTCCCCAAGCGGAATATGAGGTGCTGTTCCTCCAGCTTGCGGTGTTGCTCACTCTGGCCGTGGAGGAGGCCCAGGACCGAGAGGTCGGATGTGGAATGGGAGGGGGAGTTGAAGTGCTGAGCCACCGGGAGGTCCCCGAACACGGCCGCCGCACCGCACCCCACTCATCTCGCCGCCTCACCGGTCGGACCGACCACCCGCCCACCGGGACCTCCAACGCATCGCCCGCCGACCCCGACTCCACTGCCCGCGGACTCCTACCTGCGGGTCGGCTGACCCACGAAAAAAAACTACGGAGGCTGTTACTAATGGCATGCCTCAGGGAATGATGCTGGCCGTATTGCTGTTTGTCATCTACATTAATGAATATTAATGAATAATGTTTGAGAATATACAAGGCATAATTAGTAAGGTTACAGATTAAATTAAAATAAGTGGTATCGTAGACAGTGAAAATGGTGATTAAAACAATAGACAGGTGCAGGAGTAGGCCATTCGGCCCATCGAGCCAGCACCGCATTCAATATGATCATGGCTGATAATCCACAATCAGTACTCCGTTTCTGCCTTCTCCCCATATCCCCTGACTCCGCTATCTTTAAGAGCCTAATGCCCCTGTCTCACTAAAGAAACCTGAACGGAAACCTCTGGAGACTTTGCGCCCACCCAAGGTTTCCGTGCAGTTCCTGGAGGTTCCCGGAGGTTTTTGTCCTCCGGCAACCACCTTCAACTAGCATCGCAACCAGCTTTGACAAAAAAAATGCCGATTTTTAAAACAGAAACCACTTTCAACCTTTAGGGAGACTGACAAAAACCTCCGGGAACCGCATGGAAACCTTGGGTGGGGCGCAAAGTCTCCAGAGATTTTCGTTCAGGTTTCCTAAGTGGGACGGGGCATTATCTAGCTCTCTCTTGAAAGTATCTAGACAACCGACCTCCACCACCCTCTGAGGCAGAGAATTCCATAGATTCACAACTCTCTGTGTAAAAAAGTGTTTCCTCATCTCCGTTCGAAATGGCTTGCCCCTTATTCTTAACCTGTGGCCTCTGGTTCTGGACTCGCCCAACATCGGGAATGTATAAGAATTACAGCGGGATCTGGATCAGCTAGGCAAGTGGATCTTGGATTGGCTAAAGAAGTTTAATTGCCATATCCATTGTCCAAAAAATAAAACAATCACCACTGCTATTTGTCAATTCTGTATTTGGGCAGAAGAGATCCTACTCCGAAACTGCACTTCTGCATTTGTGACAATAGTGTATCATTCATTCATGTATCTTGCACCAAAACAAATGCATTTCAGGCCAATTTGCCCAACAATATCAATTTTGAAAAACATATTTTTGCAATTAACTCACTCTGTGCAAATGCTTCCTGTACATCTCCTCCAACCCCTGTCAATGAATCCTGAGGTGTATGAGTTGGAGTTGAACAGGCAGAGGTTGATCTAATAGGCATTGGAATAGGAACGGATCGACTGATGGTGTGACTCGGTGATGAACGAGGAGATCCTGCCCCCTGAGTCTGAAAAGAAAAATACAACGTTACTAGTTTACAAGAGAGCTTGACAAGCCTGACGTGTGGAAAATGTTTCCTAGCATAAGCAGTATGTTTACAATATCAATCAGGACACAAGGAACTGCAGATATTGGTTTACAAAAAAAATACACACAATACTGGAGTAACTCAGCGTATCAAGTAGCATTGTTACTGCTTATTAACCTCTTGCATGCTCTGGATAAGACCTACTTTTTCTATTAGATTAATGGTAAGTATTTCATGCCGCGCACAGCAACTGGAAGAGTGTACACTGGGTAACATTTTATCTGCTTTTACAAAAGTTGCGAAGACAAACTGCCTTCTAATTTGTAGGACACAGAACAGTACGGGGGTTGTGAGCAGTGGTAATGTCAACATTAACAGCTTATTCTGTGAGTCACCAGCCCCATTTATCAGTAGAGGTACATAGTATTACAAAAGGGACTGTAAATTCCCAAAAGGATCAAAGCAAAATACAACAGAGAGCAAACAGCAGCAAACATCACATGTTTTGGATGTTATACTCTTCTTGCGAATGAAACATAAACCAAAGGAATAGTTAGATCTCAAGCCGGGTGTTGAGCAGCCAGGTTGTTGTCTCCACGTCAATGTCAGCCAGGCCCTGAGCTCCATTTGGTGGGTGGTAGAGCGGGCACCCAGATATGACATGGTTGGCTGTTATACTGGAAGCTATTTTGAGCGGGTCCCCAGGAATTCCTCAAATACAGATTCAGATGTGAAAGATATACCCATGGACTTAAATGGAAAGCGTCATCATGGGTGCCTGCAAAGTTCAATGAGCTCATACACATAGGTTAGTGAATGAAATCTTCATATGCCATTCCAATCAAATTCATCCCAACTCCAGGCAGGATTTAAGGCACCACATCAAGGCATCAATCACCCAACAATAATCTGTCGATCAAAATTCATACCTATCAGTGATACAGTGCACTGCATCCTCACAGTGACCTCTACAAGCCTCTAACTCAGACCCCACAGCAACCGTACACCAGCTATTTGTGCAACCCGAAGAAAAGGGTCCCAACCCAAAATGTCTTCAAGAAATGGATGCTACCCAACCTGTTGAGTTACTCTTGCACTTTGTGTTTTATGCAGTTATTCATATATAATGGGTTTATCATCCAAACCTGTTGCAGTTTGATGTACACTCGAAATACCAACCGCTTATTGGTGGGGGACATGCATAGCAGTATGACATTATCTCATGGAAGAGAGGGTGTTGGTCATCATTGCAATACAAAGTACACAATTTATGGTGAGCAGTATGGTTAAAGCTGACAGTATCCTTATATGTAAATCTTCCTTCTCTCAACCCATTTACTCTAAATCACTTCTTCTAATTTACAAGTTTAGGAAGTATAAGAATGGACCTTCTATTCTGCTGCCACCTCTATGTCCTGCGGACCCAGTACACTATAATTCCTACTCTTTTCCCCTTTCGGACAGCCAGGAACCGCAACCCTCGCAAAACAGGGGTGGGGAAGAAATGAGATCGTACTGTCACCGGGATAATCCACAAATCCGGTCTGGTACAAGATGCAATCTACATTAGCACATTGGCAGTACCATCCATCATGAAGCGATGTCTCGCTTTCCAAAAATAACACATGGGAAAAGTGGTCAACATGTGGGTGATGCAATTAACAAACTTTATCGCCGACAATACCTTGGAAACCCAGGTGGTTGACATTATAGCTGTGTGGAAATCAATGTTGAAAAGAGCTTCCTTTATTGTGCCAGGACAGTCCAGTGACCTGTGTTCTGATAAATCCATCCAATTGCTGGGAGGAAATGACCAAGTGGCAGGACGACAGCATTCATGAGCCCAAAGCTATCACTTTGCCTGTTCTGTTATCACTGCCCATTCGCCAGTCAGCCCAGACTGCTGTCACTTTTGATAATTTGGCAACCTGAAGCCTGGTTTGCTTCCTACAGAACTGCTTGAGGTCATGTTGCAAAGTAACCAGTAGATGTCTCCCATGAAATTCAGGAAGGCTTCTGTCAGAAGGCTGCAGCTCAGAGGTTGCACTGCATTTAGTTTAGATTAGTTTAAAGATACATCACGGAGACAGGCTCTTCAGACCACTGAGTCTATGTCAACCACAGATCACCTGTTCCCACTAGTTCTATAGCATCCCACTTTCTCATTCACTACCTACACACTAAAGACAATTTAGAGGCCAATTAACCTGCAAGCCTGCATGTCTTTGGGATATGGGAGGAAACCCAAGAGATCACAGAGAAAATGTGCAGACATACAGACAGCAGCCGAGGTCAGGATTGAACCCAGGTCTCTGGCGCTGTGAGGCAGCAGCTCTACCAGCTGTTCCACTGTGTAAGAGTACTAGGAAACTTGTATAAGAGTACGAGGCAAGCAGAAGACCATACCATTGACCATATTTATTGTATTTCAAATGTTTAAATTAATATCCTTTGTCACGTTGAAACATTATTTATGCTGTCATTTTAGAATTATTTATGCATAAAGTTATTATTACGGCAGTGGATTTGCTTATAAGTGGGTCTGTGTTCATCTGTCATAATAATGATGTTAACTTGTCAAACAATACACTTAACATAAAGGAGGTAACGTGCCTGAAAAGTACAGGTTTGTGATGCAGTCAGTTCAGGATATTAAAAAAAAACGGAGCTGACAAGTACTAAAAGACAATCCCCCTATAATATTTTCTGCATTGCTCCTGCATGGTTCGTACATTGAAAATGATCAGGAATTCATTAGTATGATTGATTTTCACCCCCACAGTAGTATCCAGGCCAACAACTGCCATCACTAAATAGATGACCCTTTATTTACAACAGGTTCTTTGGAGCCTTTCATTGTTAAGGATAGCTTTTCTGCAGAGAAAGCCATTGTCGTAATTAAATGGCACTTTGTTGCCAGAATAGTTATTTAGTTCTGCACACTGGGACCTACAAATAGATCATTTCCTACACCTAAAGCAGTTTAACTCGGGACACTCCCACTTATCTAACAAAAAGTAGATATAAGGTAATTGGGGGCTGGTGTTGCTTTCAAGGACCATAGTACCCGAGGAGGAAATAAGCTATAAACACATCAGTTATCATGGGAAACAGGGGTGTAGATTAAAGGTTTGCCTGACATGAGTTTTTATTGGTGGGTCGTCAGTGGAGAGAGTGTTAGCAGTTTTTAATTTGTTGGCATTAACATCTCAGATAACCTATCCCGGGCCCAGGACCTACATGCAATCATGGAGGTGTGTCTGCACTTCTACTTTCTTAGAAGTTTCAAGCGATTCGGCATGTCACCGCAAACTCCGACAAATGTCCACAGGTGCACTGTAGAAAATATCTTAACATTATGACCTGTTACGATAATTCCAACACACAGGTACAAAAGAGGCTGCAGAGAGTTGTGAACTCAACTCAATCCATGCCAAGCATAGGCCTCCCCACCAGCAAAAGCATCTACATGAGGCGATGCCTCAAAAAGGCGCATCTATCATCCAGGACCCAATCTGTGCCATACCCTCTTCTCGTTGTTAACAGTCGGTACTGAAGCCTGAAGTTGCACACCATCAGGTTCATAAATAGCTACTTTCTTAAAAATACTGCCTTATCCGCTGAGTTACTCCAGTACTTTGTGTCCTTTAGTGTAAACCAATGTCCTTGTTTCCACACAACCCTAATCCTACCTTGACAACCACACAATATGGACCACCTCTGCACCACTATGGATGGGTTTTTTTTCCCCAATTGTATTTTGCACGAATGCCTTGTTTTTATGCAATCTTCTTTTAGAAAATTAGTGTATTAGTGTGGCTTGCATTAATATGTATAATATGGGTATTACGCACAATGCATGAATCGTATATAATATATGCATAACATACAATGTATGGCTAATATAATGCACATATAAAATACATAAAGCAGATGTATAAAGGGCCTCTCCCACTGCGGCGACCTAATTTGCGAGTTTAGACGAGTTTGCGCTTGACTCAAACTCGCAACATGGTCGACACGTGGTCCTAAGAGGTCACTGTAACTCTCCTTCATGCTCAAGGGAAGTTCCCGCATACTCGCGGCCTCAGATTGGTCGAGGAAACATTTTCAGCGAATAAAAATTGGTTGGCATGGTTCTTTTCAACTCATAGTGCAGTGGAGTGGGGTCGCTATTTAGTTATAGGCAGTCGAGGTAACCGTGGGCAATCTACTTTGCTGACCGGGCATTTTAAATGGCTCATTGGAGTTTTCAGAACCAAGGAAAACCGACCGGTTAAAGGACTTACTGTAACTGTGCCAGCCATCTTTTACCTTCCTGTTCATCGTGGGTGTGACTTTCAGACAGCGCTCTCCCGCTTTCCCTAGCCCCCGCCTTTGCGATGTGTTTGTGCGTGTGTGTATGTGTGTGTGTGTTGGTCGATCCAGCTTGAGGTTTTTCAGGCTAGTGCCCTCGTGCTTGAAGGTCAGACAGTCGCTGAAATGTCGCATTAGTGGGACAGGCCCTTAACAAGTATAATCCATGTTTTTCAGTCTACATGTATTCTGTGATGGCTGTTGCAAGCAAGATTTTCATTGTACCTGTACCTCGCCGTACATGTGCATATGACAATAAACTCGACTTGGAAGAGCAGATGGGTATCATGAACAATGAAATGTGGAAAAACAACAGGACATGATGGGGACAATGAACAGGTCAGATTCAGTGGAAAGATTTTGAATATTAAACTTTGCGGTATTTCACTTTCCACAAATGTTGCCTGACCTGCTGCGTGTTTTAGCATTTTCTGTTTCTATTTCAAATTTCCAACGACTGCAGTTTTAAAAAAAAAGTTTTAGCTTAACCAATGAAACGTGCAGACGATTTTAGATTGATTGGCCAGGTAACAGCAAAATGTTAAGTTTGCAGCTACTACATTTTCACTGGTAAATAACAAGAAATAGGGGAAGCAGCAGAGGTAGTTGAATGGCTCATAATAAATTTAGGGATAAATAAGACCACGAGCTTGTTTTTACCTTAGATGGAGGGTAGAAAGGCAGATGAGAGAAATTAAAAGGAGCTACTGATGAAACTGGGGCTTGCTCGCTTTCCCAGATGATCTATATCTGGTGTTGTTCCAGAGAGCTATTCATCAAGAAGGCTACTTGCGTATCTTGTATGAATACTGAAAGCATTTTACAGCAAAATCAGCCAATTTTATCAGCAGGCAATTTCGGGAAAGGCTTTCAACATACAAGTGAAAGTTCAAAGGTTCATGAAGGTAATTTAGTAATGTGGCCTTTCAGGAAGACAACTATTTATTTCTGTAGAATAAAATATTAAACAAACATGCCAGGCTTTTAAAATGGTGCCAGGCACACAGAATAAAGATGCATCTTAACATGGTTAATACAAATCGATTTAAAAAACATTTTAGCAATAGTTCACAGGCTACTTGAAATGTTCAAGGATCATCATTATCTGCACATTTTGACTTTCTTGTATAGTATTCTTGAAACTTTCACTTGAATCAATGGCTAAAACTACACATTCATGCAAATTATTTTAGCATTTTTTTCATTCTTCCCCAACAAAGGGAAAAGTAGCCCATTGAGCCAAAATCAGTTCAGTGACTACACGTCTCAAATTTACTGGGCGTCAGATTTGTACTGCAACCAGATTAATAAAATGCTATTAATTTATCTCAGTGCCTGCTTAGTTGTTCATTGTCATAACCCCAAGGAAACAACATATTAAATGTACACTCATTATCATATGCAATTATCTCACAAACAATGCTTAATATAAGGAGTCAAAGCACAGCAAGGAACCTTACAACACATTCGTGCTTTTATAACTAAAACAAGTGATTAGTTATAAACTGAGTAGATTAATACAAATTCAACCTTTATTATTTAATATACATTAGTATCATTTGCCACAGAAAACCTAGCTTGTTGCAGTAAAAGCAAAATTTGATTATTGAGCCACAGTGCAAGCAGAGAGGAAAATAAATCGGCTTACTTCCTGTCTCATTTCTTCTTCCTATTCAAAAGTTTAAAAGCCAAGTATTATTTAGACAAAGCATCATCATATAATTATGTAATTGTTCAACATCGTTCATTCCTAGCTTGCAGTTAATAGTATACATTTATTAAAACAAACATGTATAAAAGAAGATAAAAAACATAAGGGGATGGCTTTGAGGTGAATTCACTCACGGGCACATCCATTTACATTAAAGTAGTAAATTGGGATTAGCATCAGAAAAGTTCCCTGCTTAGACCCCCTTCCAAATCTACTACATCCAAGGCTAGAAATTACAAAAAAATGAATCCACCTCCACTTATCAATTAAACTTCATATTCCTAATTTGCTACACTGCATTGTTGTTTTGCTGTGGTTTAGTTAATTGTTTAATACATGGCCAAAAACCAGAAACAGGTGAGGAAAATGCATGTCATCAATGCGTTACATTTGTTAATTTTCTAATAGAATGACCTTACTTTCAGTAACTTCATCAGGCCCTCCAGTTGAACCATTAATTCTCGGCGGCTTTCTTGCAGTGCCGACATCCTCTGTTCTAATTCGTCTTTTCGCTGCCTGTGAAGTGTACATCAAAACTAATATTTAATCTAACATGTGTCCATTAACTTCTGAAGGATCTGACAGTTTTTTTAAAGCAACAAAGTAAACAAGTTTGGATGGTTTTATGCCACTCAAAGAGTGCTGGTAGGTACATTTTTTTTGTTGCAGTATCAACAGATTCTTCAAAATGTATTCTAATATTTAACCACATTCTGAAAAATGTCAAAATGAAGGTACAATCAATTTGTTTTTTAGTCATGAAGATAATCTACCTTGATCAGAAGAGCAAAATTGGGCAAGCTTTTCCTCACGCCGTCTTGGTACAAATAACCTGTGTCTGTTTATCAGGTATTATATTATTACTCATTAAAAATGTTATGCACAGAAGAAGACTTTATGGAATGAGGGGTGATTTTGGTGGTGACCACTTGATCAGGATACCAAGTGCTAAGAGGAATTCCCAGTTCCAGATGACCTTACTACAGATAAGTAACCAGCTAATTTCAAATGCTCAGCCCCATTATTTGTGCCAGGTAGCGAGAGTTGAACACAGATATGTCAGCCTATGGCATTTAAACTGGTCCTGGATTCCATCCTGTCTCAGCATTGTAATTAGTTTGATGTTATTCATTGCATTAACACATAAGCAGAAGTCTGCAGTTTGAGTGGCTAGAACCAGGTTAGATTAAATGACATTGTTTAAAGCAAGCAGCACATTGTTCTGGAAATGCAAGTTGTATTAGAGATGACTGCAGTTTGCTTAAGGGGTAGTCCAACATGGGAATGGCTGCATGATTTTCCAGTGCTATACTTAAAGCTTTGAAGGCGGAGATAACGAGCAGAACAAAAGTTCTGTCATTGGGACCAAGGGAAATTCCGAATACATGTTGAGAGATCAGTGGATATTATACTGCAAGGAGTTCAATGATTCACAAGGTCAATATATAGATTCTCAAATGTCATGTGGTACCAATTGCAGCAACACCTTTGGCCACTGCTCAATGCACTTTGCCCCCATCACTCACCTAATCACACAACTAAAATTCCGATGTTCCCAACATCAGCCCACACCACTCTTCCAAGCCTCACACCCATCTCTTACAGTTTACACACCTCACTGGCTATTCAACCAATGTAGACACATCACTCAAACATACGACCTGACATTCAAATATTTTCCCTTACTGGAAAGGGACACATAACTGGTGGTGATGCTGCAACATCTTGCTTCTCTGGAGAAAAGAGAACTTACCACAACTATGATGAATTGGAGAAGGGACACCACTGAAAATGTGTGTTTATTTCTGAACAACTTCCTCACATGTTAATCCTCCCCATCACCCCGACTGACTAGTCTTGTTCACACAGATAATATTATGATTTTATCTGTTGTTATGTTCCCTCCATAACTTCACTGATATCCTGCATATTCACTACCCTGTATCTTTCTTTCAGATTGTCACAAATCTACCTGCAGCTGACAATCAAAAAAATTTGCAATGAATGTTCGTTCAGAAATCTGACGATTTTTTTATTATTCCGAGTCATCATTCATGTTTAAACTTCACTTGTGATTCATGTAACATTTTAGCGCCTGCTATTTTTTAATATTAAAATTCACGATACTCTGCAAGTTAAACATGGATATCTTAAAGATAAAAGGTACACAGCTTTGAGGTCAATAATTACCCAGAGCTTGTTTGGTGCAAAGTATACGCACTTGACTAAAACAAGGGACCATGCAGAGGAAATCCGGTCAGAACAGTGGGCTGCACCACAGTTATTTCAAATGATCCCAAAATACTTCCAAGTGTTTTAGGCATCAAGTCAGTGGAGAGCTCAGTTTGCTTTTCAAAGCTTGGAAGCTAACAGGATCACAATACTATTCCAATACGGAGGTGAAAGCAAATTGGAATGTTTAAATAGAGGTTTGCGAGGATTATAGCACAAAGGACAACAGAATAGGCAATAGACAATAAGTGCAGGCGTAGGCCATTCGACCCTTCGAGCCAGCACCGCTATTCAATGTGATCATGGCTGATCATCCACAATCAGTACCCCGTTCCTGCCTTCTACCCATATCCCATGACTCCGCTATCTTTAAGAGCCCTACAGTGGTTTGCAAAAGTATTCATACCCCTTGAACTTTTCCACATTTTGTCACGTTACAACCACAAACGTAAATGTATTTTATTGGGATTTTATGTGATAGACCAACACAAAGTGGTGCATAATTGTGAAGTGGAAGGAAAACGATACATGGTTTCCAAATTTTATTACGAATAAAAAACTGAAAAGTGTGGCGTGCAAAAGTATTCAGCCCCCCTGAGTCAATACTTTTTAGAACCACCTTTCGCTGCAATTACAGCTGCAAGTCTTTTGGGGTATGTCTCTACCAGCTTTGCACATCTAGAGGCTGAAATTTTTGCCCATTCTTCTTTGCAAAATAGCTCAAGCTCAGTCAGATTGGATGGAGAGCGTCTGTGAACAGCAATTTTCAAGTCTTGCCAGAGATTCTCAATTGGATTTAGGTCTGGACTTAAACTGGGCCATTCTAACACATGAATATGCTTTGATCCAAACCATTCCATGGTAGCTCTGACTGTATGTTTAGGGTCGTTGTGCTGCTGGAAGGTGAACCTCCGCCCCAGTCTCAAGCCTTTTGCAGACTCTAACAGGTTTTCTTCCAAGATTGCCCTGTATTTGCCCTCCATCTTCCCATTAACTCTGACCAGCTTCCCTGTCCCTGCTGAAGAAAAGCATCCCCACAGCATGATGCTGCCACCACCATGTTTCACAGTGGGGATGGTTTGTTCAGGGTGATGTGTAGTGTTAGTTTTCCGCCACACATAGCGTTTTGCATTTAGGCCAAAAACTTCAATTTTGGTCTCATCAGACCAGAGCACCTTCCTCCACATGTTTGCTGTGTCCCCCACATGGCTTGTGGCAAACTGCAAATGGGACTTCTTATGGCTTTGTTTCAACAATGGCTTTCTTCTTGCCACTCTTCCATAAAGGCCCGATTTCTGGAGTGCACAACTAATAGTTGTCCTGTGGACAGATTCTCCCACCTGAGCTGTGGATCTCTGCAGCTCCTCCAGAGTTACCATGGGCCTCTTGGCTGCTTCTCTGATCAATGCTCTCCTTGCCCGGCCTGTCAGTTTAGGTGGACGGCCATGTCTTGGTAGGTTTGCAGTTGTGCCATACTCTTTCCATTTTCGGATGATGGATTGAACAGTGCTCCGTGAGATGTTCAAAGTTTGGGATATTTTTTTATAACCTAACCCTGCTTTAAACCTCTCCACAACTTTATCCCTGACCTGTCTGGTGTGTTCCTTGGGCTTCATGATGCCCAAGGAACATTGTTTGTTCACTAATGTTCTCTAACAAACCTCTGAGGCCTTCACAGAACAGCTGTATTTATACTGAGATTAGATCACACACAAGTGGACTCTATTTACTAATTAGGTGACTTCTGAAGGCAATTGGTTGCACTGGATTTTATTTAGGGTTATCAGAGTAAAGGGGGCTGAATACTTTTGCAAGCCACACTTTTCAGTTTTTTTATTTGTAAAAAAATTTGAAAACAATATCATTTTCCTTCCACTTCACAATTATGCGCCACTTTGTGTTGGTCTATCACATAAAATCCCAATAAAATACATTTACATTTGTGGTTGTAATGTGACAAAATGTGGAAAAGTTCAAGGGGTATGAATACTTTTGCAAGTCACTGCATCTAGCTCTCTCTTGAAAGTATCCAGAGAACCGGCCTCCACCGCCCTCTGAGGCTGAGAATTCCACACACTCACAACTCTCTGTGTGAAAAAGTGTTTCCTCATCTCCGTTCTAAATGGCTTACCCCTTATTCTTAAACTGTGGCCCCTGGTTCTGGACTTCCCCAACATCGGGAACATGTTTCCTGCCTCCAGCATGTCCAAACACTTAATAATCTTATATGTTTCAATAAGATTCCCGCTCATCCTTCTAAACTCCAGAGTATACAAGCCCAGCAGCTCCATTCTCTCAGCATATGACAGTCCCGCCAATCCGGGAATTAACCTTGTAAACTTAAGCTGCACTCCCTCAATAGCAAGAATGTCCTTCCTCAAATTAGGGGACCAAAACTGCACACTATACTCCAGGTGTGGTCTCACTCGGGCCCTGTACAACTGCAGAAGGACCTCTTTGCTCCTATACTCAATTCGTCTTGTTATAAAGGCCAACATGCCATTCGCTTTCTTCATTGCCTGCTATACCTGCATGCTTACTTTAATTGACCGATGAACAAGGACCACCAGATCCCGTTGTACTTCCCCTTTTCCCAACTTGACACCATTTAGATAATAATCTGCCTTCCTGTTTTTGCTACCAAAGTGGACTACCTCACAATTAATCTCTTGTTACCTGAGTTGAGAACATCAGGCAGGATGAATATAGATCAGAGCAGACAGCACAGCACTTGAAGATTCAGGAAGTGGTAGACTATGCACAGGTCACGCAGCAAGTTCAAGCTGTCCAGCATAACTTAAGGGCCTGTCCCACTTTCCCGAGTTATTCACAAATTCTCCCGAGTTTTCCCCTTGATTCAAACTCGCAGAATGTCCGTAACGAGTCCGTAGGAGTCCGTGGATATATCGTAGCGGCTGGTTATGCCAGCCGTAGGTACTCGGGGCTATTTTTTTTACTCATGAACATTTTTTATCAGGCTGGAAAAAACGTCCCGACTTACCTGATGCCCCGAGTACCTATGGCTGGCATAACGAGCCGCTACAATATATCTACAGACTCCTACGGACTCGCTACGAACATTCTGCGAGTTTGAATCAAGGAGAAAACTCGGGAGAATTCTTGAATAACTCGGGAGAGTGGGACAGGCCCTTTATGGCACAGGAAGCCTTTTATTTTATTCCCATTTCAAAACTCTCAGCCTGCAACCTTGGTTGTAATGATTCCTCAAGTGCACACCCAGCTGTGTGCTGCAAACCTCAACTACTGTTTGCTTGAAAAAAAAAAGTCAACTGCCCTCCAGTACCATTCATCTATGTACCTTAGTACCTTAGTTACTGACCTCTCTGCTAAGAGAAATAGGTCCTTCCTGTTCAGTGTCTAGCTTCTCGCTAAAGTATCACTCAGCCTTTTTTCCCCCAAAACCTAACAATCCCTGATTAGTCAGTGTCTCCACAGATCAATATTTCTCCAGCCTTGACAACATTCCCTTAAATTTCAATGCATTGTCTTCAATGTATTTCTAATCTTTACGCTAGGACTGCGACCAGAACCATACACGGTACTTTAGCTGTGACCTAGCGATACAGGTTTATCAGGATTCAATTGCATTTTATGCCTCAGTCAATAAAGGCAAATATAACCCAATCATTTTTAATCATCTTATCTACCTGTCCTTCCTGCATGACCTGAAGTTCCTTCGAGATCGCTGATCCCTTTGATCCTCCACACTTCTCAGCACTTAACTATTTATCATATTGTAGCGGCACCTATTGGTCGGCACGGTCACGTGACCGCATGGGTTCGTTCGCGGGCTTTTAGGGAGTTATCTGCGCTGCTCCCAGGGGCAGGAGCTCTGTTTTGTAAGCTCAGCTAGGCACGTGGTTTTCACGAGTTTTGATTTGTTTTCCGTGAATAAAAACTATTTCACTCAACCAGCCTAATCTCGCTTCAGTGGTGACCCTGACCATCCGAACGTTTTTCGGATCTCAACAAGAAAGCCGTCGAAAACCTCAACGTCAACCACACCAGCAGAACGCGGTTTTCCTTAAACTGCCCGGTTTCTGGGCGGTTCAGCCTCATGTGTGGTTTCAGCACATCGAGGCTCAGTTCGAGATCCGCCTATTGTCGCGGATTCCACCCGTTATTTCTACGTGGTTGGTACGCTCAGCCAGGAGTCTCCCACCCGTTTGCTACCTCACCTGCAGAATCCGCCCGCTGTTAATAACTATGAGGGTCTCAAGGCGCTGCTGCTGCGCAGCTTCAGGCGCAGCCACCGCGATCACGCAGCCCGGCTCTTACACATGGACAGCCTCGGCGATCGTAAGCCATCGGTATTAATGAGCGAGATGTTGTTGCTCATGGACAGCAGCCTCGACGGGCCGTTCCACCATCTGCCGATGGCGCCTCGCCACAGCCGACCACAGTGAATCACAGTAAGCGCCAGCGGTGTTATTACCACCAACGCTGGGGAGTGGCGGACCGCCAATGCCGCGCCCCCTGCTAGTATCTGCGAAATGCCTCAGCCAATCGCCAGTAGAAGCTATCGCAGTCGGCCAGAAACATCGCCTCTACGTCTGGGACCGCCATTCTGGGCTCCGATTTCTAGTGGACACAGGGGCTGAGCTCAGCATCTTACCTCCATCCGGGGTCGATACCCGTGCTGGTAAGCGTGGCCCCACCCTTACCGCCGTTACTCATGGCCGTTTATGGTCGCGGATGTTTTCCAGCCGCTGCGAGGCGCTGATTTTGTTACTGGCCCTTTCCTTCCGGGGCCAGCGCCTCGTTCCTCCGGAGTCATAGAAACATAGAAAATAGGTGCAGGAGTAGGCCATTCGGCCCTTCGAGCTTGCACCGCCATACCATATGATCATGGCTGATCATCCAACTCAGTATCCTGTACCTGCCTTCTCTCCATACCCCATGATCCCTTTAGCCACAAGGGCCACATCTAACTCCCTCTTAAATATAGCCAATGAACTGGCCTCAACTACCTTCTGTGGCAGAGAATTCCAGAGACTCACCACTCTGTGTGAAAAATGATTTTCTCATCTCGGTCCTAAAAGACTTCCCTTATCCTTAAACTGTGAACCCCTTGTTCTGGACCTCCCCAATATCGGGAACAATCTTCTTGCATCTAGCCTATCCAACCCCTTAAGAATTTTGTAAGTTTCTATAAGATCCCCCCTCAGTCTTCTAAATTCTAGCGAGTACAAGCCACATCTATCCAGTCTTTCCTCATATGAAAGTCCTGACCTCCCAGGAATCAGTCTGGTGAACCTTCTCTGTACCCCCTCTATGGCAAGAATGTATTTTCTCAGATTTGGAGACCAAAACTGTACGAATAATCCAGGTGTGGTCGCACCAAAACCCTGTAGCAGTAGAACCTCCCTGCTCCTATACTCAAATCCTTTCGCAATGAATGTAACATACCATTTGCTTTCTTCACTGCCTGCTGCACCTGCATGCCTACTTTCAGTGATTGGTGTATCATGACACTCAGATCTCGTTGCATCTCCCCTTTTCCTAATCTGCCCACCATTCAGATAATAGTCTATCTTCCTGTTTTTGCCACCAAAGTGGATAACCTCACATTTATCCACATTATACTGCATCTGCCATGCATTTGCCCACTCACCGCCTATCCAAGTCACCTTGCAGCCTCCTAGCATCCTCCTCACACCTAACACTACCCCAGCTTTGTGTCATCCGCGAACTTGGAGATGTTGCATTCAATTCCCTCGTCCAAATCATTAATATATGTTGTAAATAGCTGGAGTCACAGCACTGAGCCTTGCGGTACCCCACTAGTCACTGCCTGTCACTGAAAAGGACCCGTTTACTCCTGTCTGCCAGCCAGTTCTCTATCCACATCAATACTGAACCCCCAATACCGTGTGCTTTAAGTTTATATACTAATCTCTTATGTGGGACCTTGTCGAAAGCCTTCTGCAAGATAGAACACATCCACTGGTTCTTCCTTATCCACTCTACTGGTTTACATCCTCAAAAAATCTATAAGATTCGTCAGACACGATTTACCTTTCGTAAATCCATGCTGACTTTGTCCAATGATTTCACCACTTTCCAAATGTGCTGCTATCCCATCTTTGATAACTGACTCTAGCAGGTTCCCCACTACCGATGTTAGACTAACTGGTCTGTAATTCCCTGTTTTCTCTCTCCCTCCTTTTTCAAAAAGTAGGGTTACATTAGCTACCCTCCAATCCTCAGGAACTACTCCAGAATCTAAGGAGTTTTGAAAAATTATCACTCAAGCATCCACTATTTCTGCCACTTCCTTGTGTACTCTGGGATGCAGACTGTCTGAATCCAAGATGGTGGCGCGACCGGAGGTTGCAGCGGCCTCACCCAGTGAAAATTTGGCGATTTCACGGATTTTTGGAGCACGGAGGCAAGGTTCTTTTAGAAATCGGAAAGAAGGCTTTGTGGTGGTGTAACACTACCTTACGGAGCGTCCTGGTGGAGCTGAGACTTCTGCGTCGCGCAGGCCCACATAGGTGCGCAGGCCCATGGAGAGCTGCGGCTGCAGCTGCACTTACACCGGGAACAACGCTGGTGGGGAGGTACACAGGCCCACGGAGAGCTGCGGCTGCACCCGCACCGGGAACAACGCTGGTGGGGAGGTACACAGGCCCACGGAGAGCTGCGGCTGCACCCGCACCGGGAACAACGCTGGTGGGGAGGTACACAGGCCCACGGAGGCGCGCAGGCCCATGGAGAACCGCGGCTGCACCCGCACCTGGAACAACGCTGATGGGGAAACATCACAAGCGGTGTAGCAGGAGGCAGAAGCGGGGAAGCGCGGAGGAGCCTACGCTAGGCTAAACGCGAACCCTCACAAACCGGCAGTGCCTACAGTCATGTTGGCAAATGTCCGCTCCCTCGACAACAAGATGGACTACATCAGAGCGTGGAGAGCCTCCCAACGAAGCGTGAAGAACTGCTGTGTCTACGTCCTAACGGAGACCTGGCTGAATCAGAACATCACAGACACTACGATCCAGTTGGAGGGACTTATGCTATACAGAGCTGATAGTGTAGCTTGGTTAGCTGGTAAGGCAAGAGGAGGGGGACTGGCTGTGTATGTGAACAGATCATGATGCCGGGATGCTGTGGTGTTTTCCACTTACTGCTCACCCCATGTGGAGCTAATGACTGTGAAATGCCGACCCTTCTCCTTACCCAGGGAGCTAACGGCAGTCTTCATAACGGCCGTCTGTGTACCACCGAGCGCGGACGTGAAGGATGCTATGACACAGCTCTACAACAACATCAGTGAGCAGCAGAGGGAACATCCAGATGCTTTCTTCATGGCAGCTGGGGATTTCAACCAGGCAAGTCTTACTTCTGTCCTGCCTAAATTCTACCAGCATGTAAATTGCAACCAGGGAAAGAACAAACTAGATCTGGTGTACACCAACATTAAAGATGCATATAAAGCAGACCCCCTCCCCCATATCGGCAACTCTGACCACCTAGTGGTTATGCTCACACCTGCATACAGACCCAGGGTGAAACAGGACAGGCCAACGGTCAAAGAAGTCAGAACATGGCCACAGGGAGCTACCGAGGCACTACTGTTTCGAAACCACGCAGTGGGCCATCTTCAGAGAGGCAGCAACAGATGACAGTGGCATCAACCTCCAAGTATACACAGATTCCGTCATTGGATACATTAATAAATGCATCGAGGATGTAACGGTGGTAAAAACCGTCCGGAGGCGTGCCAATCAGAAACCCTGGCTAATTGGGGAAGTGTGTTCCCTACTGAGAATCTGGAATGCTGCATTTAAATCTGGAGACAACGCAGCATACAAACTGGCAAGGAGTAACCTATCCAGGGGGATCAGGGAAGCGAAGAGACTGTATGGACAAAAACTTAATAGTCACTTCACAAATGACAGTCACACGTCGCTTGTGGCAGGGATTTCATACCATCACTGACTACAAGCCCCCCCCCCCAACTGCGGATATGCCAAAACGACCCCTTTGACCGTGAGCTGGCTTTATTTGGGAGTCCGGCATTTCCGGAATTTCTTGGAGGGCAGGCACTTCACGGCGATTACTGATCACATGCCCCTAACATTTGCATTCACGAAGGTGTCCGATCCCTGGTCTGCTCGCCAACAGCAGCACCTGCCGTTCGTCTCTGGGTTTCCCACCAATGTCCGGCACATGGCGGGCAAACTTAACCAGGTCGCTGACGCCTTATCCCGTCCTGTGGTCCATGCCGTGCAGTCTGTAGCCCCGGGCATTGAGTATTCTGGCTGCTGCGCAACGAGATGGGGACGCGATGATGGCCCATCGTAATGCTGTTTCGGGGTTGGTGTTGGAAGATGTCCCGCTCAGGTCCTCGGGTGCAATGGTCCTGTGTGATGTCTCCACCGGGCAGCCGTGGCCCATCGTCCCTGCGGGTTGGCAGCGGCGTGTGTTCGACTCCATTCACGGGCTGGCCCACTATTCCATCCAGGCGACTACTGCGTTGGTGGCGGCCAAGTTCATCTGGCATGGCCTCCGCAAGCAGGTTGGGGCCTGGGCCAGGGCCTGCATTCCCTTCCAGACGTCCAAGATCCAGCGGCATGTACGTGCGCCGCTCCAGGATTTTGTTGTCCCTCAACACTGGTTTGAGCACATTCATGTCGACCTAGAGGGTGCCACCCACCTGCTCACGATTGTGGACCGTTTCACGAGGTGGCCCGAGGCCATTCCGCTGCCTGACACCTCCGCCACGACCGGGCCCTCGCGACCCACGTTTTGGTGTTCCTGCTGACATCTCTACAGACCGTGGTGCTCAATCCACCTCTGCCCTGTGGTCGGCCATGGCTCAGCTGTACGGTGCGCAGCCACATCATACGACTGCATACCATCCTCAGGCCAACGGGTTGGTTGAGCGGTTTCACCGGCATCTGAAGTCCGCATTGAAAGCGCGGCTCACGGGCCCGGATTGGGTGGATGAGTTACCATGGGTGTTGCTGGGGATCCGCACTCCCCATAACCTCTGACACCTTTACTAATCAAGAATCTATCTTTCTCTGCCTTAAAGAGATCTACTGACTTTGCCTCCACAGCCTTCTGTCGGAAAGAATTCCAGAGATTACGACCCTCTGACTAGATGAATTCCTCCTCGCTTCCTTCCTAAAAGAATGTCCTTTAATTCTGAGGTTATGACTCTAGTCCTAGACTCTCCCACTAGTAAAAACATCCACATCCACTCTATCCAAGCCCTACACTATTCTGTACGTTTCAATGAGTTCCCCTCATTCTTCTAAACTCCAGCAAACATAGGCCCAGTGCCGTCAAATGCTCATCATATGTTAACTTAATCATTCCTGGGATTATTCTTGTAAACTTCCTCTGGACCCTCTCCGAAGCCAGCACATCCTTCCTCACATATGGTGCCCAAACCTAATTGATTATTTCTTGATAATACAGGTTGGAGTACAATGCTTGGCGTAATGTGCAGAGTGAACATATAGCATTAGATGCCTTGTAGAGATTCAGTTTATCAGTGGTAATGTTAGATCAGCAATGGACACTGATTCAGATCATAATCTTTCTACTGTATCTTTTTCTGGGAGCTATAAGTGATTCATCAACAAGTGCGTATCCCAGTATGCCAACAACCCAAAATGTATTGCCAATATTTACATACATTCCGAAAGTATTCATACCCCTTCACTTACTCCACATTTTGTTACGTTACAGCCTTATTTTAAAATGGATTAATTATTTTTTTTTTAATCATCAACCTACACACAATACCCCAGAATGAAGAAGCAAAAACAGGTGTTTAGAAATGTTTGCAAAGTAATGAAAAAGAAATAACTGAAAAATCACATTTACATATTCAGACCCTTTACTCAGTACTTTGTTGAGGCACCTTTGGCAGTGATTACAGCCTCAAGTCTTCTTGGGTATGACGCTACAAGCTTGGCACACCTGTATTCGGGTAATTTCTCCCATTCTTCTCTGCAGATCCTCTCAAGCTCCGTCAGGTTGGATAGGGAGTGTCGATGCACAGCTATTTTCAGGTCCCTCCAGAGATGTTCGATCGGGTTCAAGTCCGGGCTCTGGCTGGGCAACTCAAGGACATTCACAGACTTGTTACAAAGCCACTCCTGCGTTGTCTTGGCTTTGTGCTTAGGGTCGTTGACCTGCTGGAAGGTGAACCTCCGCCCCAGTCTGAGGTCCAGAGTGCTCTGGAGCAGGTTTTAATCAAGGATCTCTCTGTACTTTGTTCCATTCATCTTTCCCTCGATCCTGACTAGTCTCTCAATTCCTGCTGCTGAAAAACATCCCCATAGCATGGTGCTGCCACCATAGGTATGGTATTGGCCAGGTGATAAGCGGTGCCTGGTTTCCTCCAGATGTGACGCTTGGAATTCAGGCCAAAGAGTTCAATCTTGGTTTCATCAGACCAGAGAATCTTGTTTCTCATGGTCTGAGAGTCCTTAGGTGCCTTTTGGCATACCATAAGTGGGCTGCCATGTGCCTATTACTGAAGAGTGACTTCCATCTGGAGACTACCATAAAGGCCTGATTGGTGGAATGCTGCAGATATAGTTGTCCTTCTGGAAGGTTCTCCCATCTTCACAAAGGAACTTTGGAGCTCTGTCAAAGTGACCATCGGGTTCTTGGTCACCTCCCTGACCAAGGCCCTTGTCCCCCGATTGCTCAGTTCGGGCGGGCACCAGCTCTATGAAGTGTCCTGATGGTTCCAAAGTTCTTCCATTTATGAATGACAGAAACTACTGTGCTCTTCGGGACCTGCAATGCTACAGAAATTGTTTGAGATCCTTCGCCAGATCTGTGTCTCGATACAATCCTGTCTCGGAGGTCTACACACATTTCCTTCATCCTCATAACTTGGTTTTTGCTCTGACATGCACTGTCAATTGTGGTACCTTATATAGACAGGTGTGTGCCTTTCCAAATCATGTACAATCAATTTAATTTACCACTGGTGGACTCCAATGAAGTTGTAGAAACATCTCAAGGATAATCAATGGAAACAGGATGCACCTAAGCTCAATTTTGAGTGTCATAGCAGAGTATCTGAATACTTATGTAAATGTGATATTCAGTTATTTCTTTTTGATTACTTTGCAAAAATTTCTAAACACCTGTTTTTGCTTCTTCATTCTGAGGTATTGTGTGTAGATTGATGATAAAATAAATGAATTTAATCAATTTTAAAATAAGGCTGTAACGTAACAAAATGTGGAAAAAGTGAAGGGGTCTGAATACTTTCTGAATGCACTACATGTCACATGCTAAACTGGAAACTGGTATCAACGTGCATCCAAATTGTGTGGGTATTATATTTGTTAACACTTCCTCTTTGTTTTTGCACAAATGTAAGTATGTAAAAAAATTAAATGTGTGAATTGAACTGTAATGTAATACAAATAGCAGTAAATGGCAGGGGAAATAGAATAGGTTCCTCATATGTAAGCAAAAAAGGCAAAGGCAAAGTTTAGTACTGAGCCATAAAGTGCATAGATGGGGGCCACCTCAGAGCTTCTGAAAGAATCATGCTCATTCATTTCCTTGGCCATATAAGCCATTATATAAGCCATATGCCATCCTTTGTTACAGCGTAGCAGCACCACTATAAAGTTAAACAACATTGTTCTGCTTTCTGCCCACATGACACGTCTGTTTATTAATCATACATGCCAGCACCTTTTTGTTTACAAAAATGGCATTGGCCATATACATGTAATTCTTCCCCTAAATACGTAATCATCTACAAAATCATTCATTTGTGTTAACCGGTTTCAAACAAAACCGGTACTAGAAAATAAATTAAATATACGATTCCATTTCACAAAAAAAAAGAAAATTGTTTCACAACCTGATCTTTTTATTTAAGTGAAAAATCCTTTGTGATTTTAGATATTGATCACCGATAAAGAAATATGGTGATATATTTGATGGGTCAAACGTGTTGAATATTTCATGAAACTATGCTTTTGAAATTACATATTCCAATCTTTTCTTTGTATTTGTGTTGAAATAATATTTTAATTATTTTATCCTCTCTTTACATCTTCTTATTTTATGCACTATTTCATAACCTGCTGGCTCTGACTTATCTCCTTAATGCAACCAGCCTTGGTAATCTTGTGTTCTCCACCAGGAGGAGTATGAGCCACAGCCACAACAAATCGTTCAATGCTTTCTCTCCCTTGGTGAAAAAAAATCGCCTTCTTCTGTCACCATGACAGTCTAATGTAAATATATGAGCATGAACCCAGCAGTGTTCTGTAATATAAAATTACTGATGGTAATATTTTACAACACATTACTTTTCAGTTTATGATACAACATATGTTAACCTACTTTCATTGCACAAGGGTATCCAAATATTTTCGCTGTTCAATAAATTGCAGCTGGGAATCTGATTTACAATTAGAAAATGGTGATCTTTTGTCCTCCCTTCTGGAATAATAAACTCCCCAAATATTAGCAATGTAGGCAGGTCCCTGGTTTACAAAAGGGTTCTTTCTATTCCTGAGAACTGTTTCAAACCCAATTTTTAAAAAATGAACATAATCAATAATTGGGAGAAGATCATAGAAACAGCAGTGATGGGAGAGTGAGCGGGAAGACTCAGTGAGTGAGCCATCTCAGAGACTCGGCTTGAACCAACCCCTGATTGTTGAGGCTTGGATGAGGGTAGTTTGGTGGGAAGTGAAGGAACGCAGGAATGCCCTATTCCCACCAGTAGGGGGGGGGGGGGGGGAAATACCTGAATACCTGAAGCCCCGCTGAGGCCAGAAAATGCACCTTCCATCCATCTCGCCAGTCTCTCCCACACACCGGGAAAATACCCTGGGGATAAAAACCATTTGCAACTCCACATACATACGTCAGAACAGCTGACACTATTTCAAACCACCAATTCCCTTTGAAAATATTGTCTCTGCTTTGCTTACATACAGCTGCATGGTAAGACTCTGACTGCAGTGGCTAACTCACTTGATTTGCCTCAAAGACTCGCCTGTAAAGCACGGATATAGAGTTAGCTCAGCCAAGAGAAGAGAAGAGTAACTGAGAAAAGGTGGCATATTTTAATGGAGATTTTGGTAGTTGAAAATTCATGTCAGAGCTTTCATGACACGGGGATTGCCTGTAGCAAAAGGGCTGCTCCAGAGGCAGTGCTCGACCACAAAATTCTGAATACTAATCTATCCTGCCAATGATCAGCAAGAACCAATAAATATTACTTTTATTTCTACATCAGCTGAATTTAAAAAAATGTTTGGCTTTCACCAACAAACAACAAACTGATGGTATGTTTGTTGCTAGGGGGAGAATCAAAACTGATTCTGGCAGTTACCAGAGTAATACATGAGGGGAAATAAAAATCATGCACTGCCACAAAAAATAATTTACCTTCCACCCAGCCCCACCTCCCTCACATCTTATTGACAACTGAATATGATGTTGTAATATTGAAGCTGCTGCGTATGTGTTTAACAAGTCTATACCAGGCGCGACGTGAGGTCAAACTAGTGATTTGTATCTCTGATTCCACATATTCCTAACTATAGCTGCACCAGTGCCAGGCATTAAATGGAAGTGAGGCACTTTTCCTCAAGGGAATAATTAGAGGATGAATCATAGCTAATACTGATGGAAGCTGGGGACACACTTTGACTACATTTATAGTGTGTGAGAAACATAGACACAAGTAGCAGCAGTAATATGTAAATAGTTCACCTTATACAATATTACAGTACAACAAACATATTTCTGTTACAGGACCCAAGTAAACCATAATTTCATGCCAATTATGAAGTACCTGTTCTTTGCAAATTCCTACCTGAAATAATTTTAGACAGTTCCAATCAGAAGCTTTATACCTTACAGCAATGCATATTTGTTGCAAGTCATGATATATATATTTTAAATGCAACCAAATCTAACCTGCTCCTCATACCTTTGCAATTTATACTTGGACCTCAACATTTTAAAAAAGCCACAAAGTGTGAAAATAACTAAAAAGTTGCTCTAATGGAATTGATATGTAGCTCGAATGTATGAAAGTAATGAAGACTTTATTTTGTTAAATTATCAAGTGCTCAATTCCCTACATAATAACAGGCAGTGCAATCCAAAATATTTGGCTAGAAATTCCTGCAAGCTGGGAATGGCACATGAAACATGTGATTTGCTGTCAGACAACATTTTGTTCAAGTGGACACACTCCAAAATTTGAGCATCCAAGAAATGTTAACTTTAACGTGCTCAAAGAAAGAATAACTTTAGATAAGTAACAAAAGTCCAAAATAGATGGTGGTGGGGGGGTGGTGGAGGGGGGTGGTGGCGGTGGGGGGGAATTGCAAATTGTGCGGGATAGATCCATTGAGCAGCGGTGATAGGGCAGTGGGGAGATTCAGGGCATCATTTAATGCAGTGAAAAGGGGAAATAAATCTTTTGTTGGGACATGGAGGGGAGAGATTGTCTGCAGCTTCTGGGGAGGGTCTGGATTGTAATCAAATTGGAATACAAGATTGGGCAGAGTTCTTAAGAGAAGAGTAATTAGGAAAACGGGACATATTTTTAATGTTAGCTTCAAATGCTTTCCAGCACTAGACTGCAGGCTGGAATCTGTTTGGGCAGGTTCCCATTCAGAATCAGCCCTCCCATTCAAAATCTTGCTTTAAAGGCATGCTTCTGCATGCTTTTCCCCATGCTCTATATCTCCTGGATGTATGAGGCATGAGAGCATTTCATTGAAGTGACATTTGAATATGCTCCACGATTATCCAAATATTTCCATATTTCAGTCCATCATATAGAAGGAAAACAAAGGACTAAAATTGCAAGATAGACTCAAACTGCTGGAGTTTCTCAGCGAGACAAGCAGCATCTCTGCCTTCTTAAGAGTCATAGAGTGACACAGTGTGGAAACTGGCCCTTCAGCCCAACACACCCACACCGCCAACAATGTCCCGGCTACACTAGTCCCACTTGCCTGCGCTTGGTCCATATGCCTCTAAACCTGTCCGATCCATGTACCTGTCGAACAAAAGACTGTGCATTCCTTGCCTGTTCCTGGATCTGTCTAAATGCGTCTTAAATGTTACCAACGTATCTGTGTTTACACCACCTTCTCTGGCAGCATGTTCTCCATCTAACAAAAAACTTGCCTCAGACATATCTACCTTTCCCCACCTCCTATTAAACCAATTGTCTCTAGTATTTGGCATTTCTAGACTGGGAAAAATACTTTGACTATCTATGCCTCCGTAATATTATATACTTTTATTAGGTCACTCCTCAACCTCTGACGTGCCAAATAAAACAATCCAAATTTGTCTAAATTCTTATAGTTACTACCTTCCAATATAGGCAACATCAACCTCTTCTGTACCCTCTCCAAAGCTTCCACATATATCCAGTAGTGTGTGACCAGATTTGCACGCGATACTCCAAATGTGACTTAAATAATGGCCACAACATACTTTGCCAACTTTTATACTCGATGCCCAGAATGAAGAAGGCAAGCCATATGGCTTATTTACCACCCAATCTGATTGTGTTGCCACTTTCAGGAAGCTGTGGATTTGCACCCTAAGATCCTTCTGTACATCAATGCTCCTGTAGGTTCCACCACTTATTGTGTACATTTCCCTTACATTTGCCCTCCAAAAATGCATCACTTAACATTTGTATAGATTAAACTCCATCTGCCATTTCTCCATCCAAACTTTCCAACTGATCTATATTCTGCTGTAACCTTCGACAACCTCCCCTACTATCCACAACTCCACTAATTATTGAGTCATCTTCAGACTTAATAATTAGTCCACCTACATAGAAACATAGAAAATAGGTGCAGGAGTAGGCTATTTGGCCCTTCGAGCCAGCACCGTCATTCAATATGATCATGGCTGATCATCCAAAATCAGTACCCCGTTCCTGCTTTCTCCCATTTCCCTGGATTCCGTTAGCCCAAACAGCTAGATCTAACTCTCTCCAGAAAATATCCAGTGAATTAGTCCACATACATTTTTAGTCAAATCATTTGGATATATTGGAAATAACAGGGACGCCAGCTTTGATCCCTGCAGAACACCAATTGTCACAGACCTCCAGTCTGAAAAATACCCCTCACTAATACTGTATGTTGTCTATGTCCAAGCAAATTTTGTATCCAACTTAACATGGATCTCATTTGATTTAATCTTATGGACCAGCCTATCATGAGTCACCTTGTGAAATGCTTTACAAAACTTCATGTAAACAGCATTCACTACTTTACACTCAATCATATTCATTGCACAATCAAATTTATGAAGCAGGTCCTACCTCACGCAATGCCTTGCTGACTATGCCTAATAAATCTGTGCTTTTCCAACAGCGAGTAAATCCTGACCCCAAGAATTTCTTCTAATAATTTCCACCATTGATGTATGGTTCACTAGCATATCATTTCCTGGATAATCCCTGTTCACCTTCTTAAACAAAGGAACAGCATTAGCTATTTTACAATTTCTCTGACATTTCCCATTGCTAAAGATGCTACAAGGATCTCTGTCAAGGCTCCTGCAAGCTCGTCCTTTGCCTCCCTCAGCATCCTGTAATAGACCCCATTCGCACTGGGGACTTGCTGCTTTTCGAGACCCAGCAGCTCCTCCCCCCCAATGATATGCTATCAACACACTCCTTCCTGATCTCACTATGCACCAAGGTCTACTCATTAGTGACTACTTACTGTTGTAAGGTACTCATTAAGGACCTCAGATAGACACAACTCACCCACTTCATCTGGCTCCATGCATCAACTAAATCCTCAGGGCCAGATAGGCTGCATCCCAGAGTACTTAAGGAAGTAGCTCCGGAAATAGTGGATGCATTAGTGATATTCTTTCAAAACTCTTTAGATTCTGGAGTAGTTCCTGAGGGTTGGCGGGTAGCAAACGTAACCCATATTTTTAAGAAGGGAGGGAGAGAGAAAACGGGGAATTACAGACCAGTTAGTCTAACATCGGTAGTGGGGAAACTGCTAGAGTCAGTTGTTAAAGATGGGATAGCAGCACATTTGGAAAGTGGTGAAATCATTGGACAAAGTCAGCATGGATTTATGAAAGGTAAATCATGTCTGATGAATCTTGTGGAATTTTTCGAGGATGTAACTAGTAGCATGGATAGGGGAGAACCAGTGGATGTGGTGTATCTGGACTTCCAGAAGGCTTTCGACAAGGTCCCACATAAGAGATTAGTATACAAACTTAAAGCATACGGCATTGGGGGTTCAGTATTGATGTGGATAGAGAACTGGCTGGCAAACAGGAAGCAAAGAGTAGGAGTAAACGGGTCCTTTTCACAATGGCAGGCAGTGACTAGTGGGGTACCGCAAGGTTCAGTGCTGGGACCCCAGCTATTTACAATATACATTAATGACCTGGATGAGGGAATTGAAGGCAATATCTCCAAGTTTGCGGATGACACTAAGCTGGGGGGGCAGTGTTAGCTGTGAGGAGGATGCTAGGAGACTGCAAGGTGACTTGGATAGGCTGGGTGAGTGGGCAAATGTTTGGCAGATGCAGTATAATGTGGATAAATGTGAGGTTATCCACTTTGGTGGCAAAAACAGGAAAGCAGACTATTATCTAAATGGTGGCCGATTAGGAAAAGGGGGGATGCAGCGCGACCTGGGTGTCATGGTACACCAGTCATTGAAAGAGGCATGCAGGTGCAGCAGGCAGTGAAGAAAGCGAATGGTATGTGAGCTTTCATAGCAAAAGGATTTGAGTATAGGAGCAGGGAGGTTCTACTTCAATTGTATAGGGTCTTGGTGAGACCACACCTGGAGTATTGCGTACAGTTCTGGTCTCCAAATCTGAGGAAGGACATTATTGCCATAGAGGGAGTGCAGAGAAGGTTCACCAGACGGATTCCTGGGATGTCAGGACTGTCTTATGAAGAAAGACTGGATAGACTCGGTTTATACTCTCTAGAATTTAGGAGATTGAGAGGGGATCTTACAGAAACTTACAAAATTCTTAAGGGGTTGGACAGGCTAGATGCAGGAAGATTGTTCCCGATGTTGGGGAGGTCCAGGACAAGGGGTCACAGCTTAAGGATAAGGGGGAAATCCTTTAGGACCGAGATGAGAAGGACTTTTTTCACACAGAGAGTGGTGGGTCTCTGGAACTCTCTGCCACAGAGGGTAGTGGAGGCCAGTTCATTGGATATATTTAAGAGGGAGTTAGATGTGGCCCTTGTAGCTTAGGGGATCAGAGGGTATGGAGAGAAGGCAGGTACGGGATACTGAGTTGGATGATCAGCCATGATCATATTGAATGGCGGTGCAGGCTTGAAGGGCCGAATGGCCTACTCCTGCACCTAATTTCTATGTTTCTATGTTTCTAACTCCTTCCTTTGTCCTTGAGTGGACCTACCCTTTCACCAGCTACCCTCTTGTTCCTAATACAACTATACAATGCATTGGGATTCTCTTTAATCCTTCTTGCCTGCCCCAACTCCCCTCCTCAGATCTCCTGATTCCCAGTTTAATTTCTTTCCTGTTTACTTTGTATTCCTTAAGGGCCTTGACAGATTTCAGCTTCCTATACTTCACATTTGCTTCCTTTCTAGTATTAACTAAATTTACAATCTCTCTTTTTTCAAATGATAAGATGCTCTGCAATAAAAAAGTACAAAATTGTTTGGTTGCATATATCAGATATACTTGCACCATAGTGATGAAAATGTCATGTGTAAATACAAGTTATAACAACATCAAACACACTACGTGATCTGCAATGCGAGTGGCTGGTTTTGATATGTTGCTTACTTTATAACTACTCTTGATGCTCATTATACTCTAGACTATATGTAAGGAAGTTCATTATCAGTCAAGCTTTGACTGGGATCAATTCCATAACATCAGCTTCATTGAACAAGCATGTTAATATTTGGTAGGTGCAGGCCCATCCGTATGATTTAACTGTGTAGAAGTAAATGATTTTTTTTTTGTTTGAACAGTTCTATAACATTTCTACTACAATGTTTTCTTAGTTCAATTAATTAATCTATTACGCAATTTTCTATTTGTGAAAATTTCAGAAAGTTATTCTGCACTTAATTGTAGATTCTTAGAGTGGCACTGCACAGAAATTAGTCCTTTGGCCTTCTTTGGCCATACCAACATTTTTTCCATCTGCACTGACCCCATTTGCTTGCACTGTAGCTGAATCTTATGATGTCTTGCCTTTTTAAGTGACAAATTAAATGTCTCTTAAATGTATTGATTTTACACACCACCAGCTCCTCCAGCAGCGTGATCATGATAACAACCACTCTCAAATTTATCTCAAATTCCTTCCTCTCATCTTAAACCTATGCCCTCTTGTTTTTGTTTAAAATTAATTTTGAAATCAAATGTATTGATAAAGCAGACAGTAGGAAAGATTTACATGAGTCATTAATAGTGATTTTGGATCTAGATAATGTGTGGATTACTCAGCACAATTATATGAATCTGTCATTTTGATGAACATGATTGTAGAAACAAGAGCAAAATCAAAGTAACATAACTTGGTATTGAATGAGTTTGTTCTGACACTACTCAAACATAACGATCAAACAAAAAAATAATTATTATGTCCTCAAATGCCTCTGGAGTTTGTGGTTTGCTGCTGTCAAAGTAGAGATGGGCAGAGATGAGTTGATGATGAAAAAAAGAAGAAAAAAAACACCTGATCTATGCACCCACGTGTCTCACATTAAAGTGGATAGTGCCTTAAAACCTGAAAAAAATGGGAGGGGAACAAGCTGAAGATCATTGTCCACCAGACTGTTTTTGTCTGTACCTCTAATAGACTACCTGCGTGATTCAAACATCCAAACCTCATTGCAGATGGGAAGAGGAACGATACGAACCTTCCAAGAGCACTTGACAATAGAACTGGGCACAGTCTTTAAGGAGTCCGACTTCAAATCATTTAACTCCATTACTGTTAAAGAAGGAATGCTGGAGAATCGAGGGTACACAAAAGGCTGGAGAAACTCAGCGGGTGCAGCAGCATCTAAGGAGCGAAGGAGATAGGCGATGTTTCGGGTTGAGACCCTTCTTCAGACTGGTCAGGGATCAGGGAAACGAGAGATATAGATGGTGATGTGGAGAGATAAAGAACAATGAATGAAAGATATGCAAAAAATATCGATGATAAAGGGAACAAGCCATTGTAAGCTGTTTGTAGTGTGAAAATGAGAAGCTAGTGCGACTAGGGTGTGGGAGAGATAGAGAGAGAGGGAATGGGGGGGTACACAAAAGGCTGGAGAAACTCAGCTGGTGCAGCAGCATCTAAGGAGCGAAGGAGATAGGCGACGTTTTGGGCCGAGACCCTTCTCCAGACTGGTCAGGGATCAGGGAAACGAGAGAAACGAGAGAGAGGGAATGCCAGGGTCCAAGGGCTGAGGGAGAGGTGGGAAGGGGAGGAGATAGCAAGGGTTAACAGAATTGAGAAAATTCAATGTTCAAGCCCAGAGGATGCAGACTCCCCAAGCGGAATATGAGGTGCTGTTCCTCCAACTTGCGGTGTTGCTCACGCTGGCCGTGGAGGAGGCCCAGGACCGAGAGGTCGGATACGGAATGGGAGGGGGAGTTGAAGTGCTGAGCCACCGGGAGGTCGGGTTGGTTAATGCGGACCGAGCAGAGGTGTTCGGCGAAACGATCGCCAAGCCTCTGCTTGGTCTCACCAATATAGATCATCTGGCATCTGGAGCAGCGGATGCAGTAGATGAGGTTGGAGGACGTGCAGGTGAACCTCTGTCGGACCTGGAAGGACTGCTTGGATCCCCAAGGCGTAGCTATGGGCACACGCATGGGCCCCAGCTACGCTTGCCTCTTTGTCGGGTACGTCGAACAATCCTTGTTCTCGGCGTACCAGGGCCCCATCCCCGACCTCTACCTCCGTTACATCGACGACTGCTTTGTTGTCACCTCCTGCACCCACACACAACTGACTGACTTCATCCATTTCACCACCAACTTCCATCCGGCACTCAAATACACTTGGACCATTTCCAACATTTCCCTACCATTCCTTGACCTCACCATCTCTATTGCAGGTGATACACTCCTGACCGACATCCACTACAAACCAACTGACTCCCACAGCTACCTGGACTATTCTTCCTCCCACCCTGCTTCCTGTAAGGACTCCATCCCCTATTCCCAATTCCTCCGTCTACGCCGCATTTGCTCCCAGGATGAGGTGTTCTACACCAGGTCATCATAAATGTCCTCATTCTTCAGAGAACGGGGATTCCCCTCCCCCACTATAGATGAGGCTCACACCAGGGTCTCCTCCTTACCCCGCAACACTGCCCTCTATCCCCATTCCCCCACTCGCAACAAGGGCAGAGTCCCCCTGGTCCTCACCTTTCACCCCACCAGCCGGCAAATACAACACAGTCCTCCGCCAGTTTAGCCACCTCCAACGTGACCCCTCCACTCGCCACATCTTCCCATCTCCCCCCCTGTCTGCCTTCCGCAAAGACTGCTCCCTCCGCAACTCCCTTGTCAATTCTTCCCTTCCCTCCCGCTCTACCCCTTCCCCGGGCACTTTCCCTTGCAACCGCAAGAAATGCTACACTTGTCCCTTCACCTCCCCCCTCCACTCCTTTCACGGACCCAAGCAGCCCTTCCAGGTCCGACAGAGGTTCACCTGCATCTCCTCCAACCTCATCTACTGCATCCGCTGTTCCAGATGCCAGATGATCTATATCGGTGAGACAAAGCGGAGGCTTGGCGATCGTTTCGCCGAACACCTCCGCTCGGTCCGCATTAACAAACCTGACCTCCCGGTGGCTCAGCACTTCAACTCCCCCTCCCATTCCATATCCGACCTCTCGGTCCTGGGCCTCCTCCACGGCCAGAGTGAGCAACACCGCAAGTTGGAGGAACAGCACCTCATATTCCGCTTGGGGAGTCTGCATCCTCTGGGCTTGAACATTGAATTTCTCAATTCTGTTAACCCTTGTGTCTCCTCCCCTTCCCACTTCTCCCTCAGCCCTCGGGCCCTGGCATTCCCTCTCTCTCTATCTTTCCCTCACCCTAGTCGCACTAGCTTCTCATTTTCACACCACAAACAGCTTACAATGGCTTGTTCCCTTTATCATCGATACTTTTTTGCATATCTTTCATTCATTGTTCTTCATCTCTCCACATCACCGTCTATATCTCTCGTTTCCCTGATCCCTGACCAGTCTGAAGAAGGGTCTCAACCTGAAACGTCGCCTATCTCCTTCGCTCCTTAGATGCTGCTGCACCCGCTGAGTTTCTCCAGCCTTTTGTGTACCCCCTAACTCCATTACTGGCTTAGTTTATAAATGACCCGTATGCCCAAATTCTGCAGCTATAGAAAGGGTGTGCAGTAACTTCATATAAACGGCTGAACTCAATGATTGGTCAAGGACTACAGTGGATCACGATAAACAATTTTTGTGATAATTAAGCAGAGATATTTCTGTCCTGATATTTTGTCCTCTTGTAGAACATTCCCTTTACTCATTTTTGTAACCAGGGTAAGTGAGGTGTTGACCTCCGTGGATCACAGCACAAAGGCAGTTTTTACTTATTAACAGACTTATCAACCAACAAGCAGGATGCAATCTCACACTCTCTCCCGTCCACGCATACGGTGTGCACTGTCATCAAAACCTAAAATGCTGGAGTAACTCAGCGGGTGAGACTACTCACAGAGTTACTCCAGCATTTTGTGTGCCTCACCCGCTGAGTTAATCCAGCATTTTGTGTCATCCTTCGATTTTACCTGCATCTGTAGTTCATTCTTACCTGTAATGGGCAGCACTATTTATCCAAAATAACATTTTATTCTCCTTCACTTTGGCAGGAGGTGGGACAAAATCCTATTGTAGAAGAGGGAAACACAGAAAAATAGGTGCTGGAGGAGGCCATTTGGCCCTTTGAGCCAGCACCGCCATTCAATATGATCATGGCTGATCATCTAAAGTCAGTACCCCGTTCATGCTTTTCCCTCCATATCCCTTGATTCCTTTAGCCCTAAGATTGAGGGATATTAACCACCTGATGACACCGCAGTGGCTGCCTTGCCAACAGTCTGTCTCGTCCTTTTCTTCTTTGTCGTTTTTTAGCATGTGTTAAATTAATGTTTTAGTGCTCTTTAGCTTTGTTTTACGTGGAGGGCGTTATTGGGGGGGGGGGGGGGGGGGGGTGGAAACTTTTTTAAATCTCTTATCTCGACGGAGATAGATTTCCGTATCGTATCTCCATCCCCACAGCCAAACATTGAGGAGCTTGCGGCCTCTTGCTGGGGATCGACTTTGGGAGCTCCAACTGCGGGAGCCTGCAGGACTTAACATCGTGGAGCTGGCGGTCTCTTTGCCAGGGATCGACCTCGGAGCTCCAACCGTGGGAGCCTGCGGACTTTAACATCATGGAGCTTGCAGTCCCTTGGCTAGGGACCGACTTCGGGAACTCCAAGCCGCAGGAGCTTCGACCACCCCAATGTGGGGGCTTCGATTGCCCTGACTGCAGATGGTCTGACTGCCACGACTGCAGGAGAATAAAGAGTGAAGAAGATTTGACTTTATTGCCTTCCATCATAGTGAGGAATGTGGCAAATCCATTGTGGTGAATGTTTATGTTAACTTTTATGTAGTTGTGTGTTTTGTTGCTTTTGTTGGCTGTATGTTAAATCGAGTTTCTCTGTACCTTAATTGGTACATGTGACAATATAATACCCTTTGAATGGTTGGGCATGAGGACAGAGATAGAGTGGAAAAGAGAAATTGAAGAGAAAGGTTTGAATAGATCTCTGGCCTGTGACTGACCTCATCTCTGGTCAACATCTCCCAGTCAAATTTTCAATCCAACTGCATTTTCAATGAGTTACCTGAGGAGTCGTAGCTCAGCAAGAAGGGTTGGATTCTGTTGTGCCTTCTCAGGTGTGGGTTGAGATGCCTGTTCGTGCTCAAGCCTCAATCTCTGAATTTCTTGCAGGATTTCTCTGACGAATGACAAATGTTATTGCAGGCTTATTTTGCAATAAATAAATTGACGTAGAACACAATTGCAGATACTAGTTAGAATTATGATTAGAATGCTTCAAAGCTTTTAATTGAGTTAAGAGTTTAGAGATACGTCGACCGAATCGACCCCAACCATTGATCATGCATTCACACCAGTTCTGTTATCTCACATTTTTATCCACTCCCTGAAAAATTAACGCCAATTAACCTACAAACCAACAGGTCTTTTGGGATATGGAAGAAAACCAGAGCACCCAGATGAAACCTTCAGAGTCACAGGGAGAGTGTGCAAATTCCACACAGACAGCATCCGAGGTCAGGATTGAACCTGGCTCTCTGGTGCTCTGCGCAGCATCTCTACCAGCTGTGGTAGATCACGTTAAATCTTCCAGGCAACGGATCTTTATTATCTGGTATTAACTTGGTTCAGTTCTGTGCACACCCCTCTGAATCAGAGGATAAATGGACAGGGAACACAAACTGAACTTTTTTTTAAAAAACATCAGTCAAAATAGGACCCAATTGTTTGTGAAGAAAGTAGAAATGTTTTAATTAGTGCAGTAGGCAACACCTCATCAATGGTTGCTATTACGGAAGTCGTTAATAACTACAAATGGTCAACTTTAAAATTATAATTACATAATTATAAATGTTTGTATTTTAACAATCAACACATCGCAGCCAGTCATTCACTTGCCTCATAAGATGTGATTTCACATGCCACACTTGAATTTATAATTAAGATCCCACGGCAAAGTGATTTGCAATATCAATTAATTATTGCATGGTTTAAAGACAATCCTTCAAGTGGTGATAAACTAAGGTTGTGTTCTTCCCTTTCCAGCAATTTATTTGCTAATATCCTAAGCAAATTGATCACAAATGCCTCGGAATATATTCCGCTTTATTTCAAAGACCCAAAACTATTCACTGGCACAAAACCCATAGAAAATGGTAGCATGGTGTCAGGATGCATTCAAACTAGACAAAAGTCTTTATTAAGCTGGTTTTGGATTAAAACAGTGGACTATGGGCTAAGAGGTACTAAAGACCAGCAGTTTCATTAAAATGTGAATTCTAACCTTAGCCAAAGACAGTGAAAGACAGGATAATATCACCTTAAAGAGGCCAGGAAGAAGAAGCTTCCAATGCACAGAATTTAATTCTTGTTTTTATATACACAGGACGTTGATGAGACATGCAGACATTTGAGGCAAGAAACCTGGCAGATATATCACATTGCGCGGTGGGAAATGTTGCTTTCAATCTGAGGTGGCACACTGGCACTACACAATATGCAGTCATGTATGAGGAATTGACAAGCGGTCACTGAAAATTCTCTCTGTTGGCTATCCTGGTCATGAGCAACCTCTAAGAATATAACCTGCAAAACTTAATGTTCACATTGTCCTCTGGTAAAGGAGAAGATTGATTTGGGATCCTAAATTACAACCACTGTTTTTTTCAGTTTAGCATCATAACACCCTGGTAACTTAATCTTCCATTTTCCTTTTGATTTGGTCATAGAGTGATACAGTGTGGAAACAGCCCTTCAGCCCAATTTGTCCACACCAGCCAACATGTTCAAGCTACACTAGTCCCACCTACCTGCGTTTGGTCCATATCCCTCCAAACTTGTCCTATCCATGTACCTGTCTAGCTGTTTCTTAAACGTTGGGATAGTCCCTGCCTCAACTACCTCCTCCAGCAGCTTGTTCCATACACCCACCACCCCTTGTGTGAAAAAGTTACCCCTTCAATTCCTATTAAATCTTTTCCCCTTCACCTTGAACCTATGTCCTCTGGTCCTCGATTCCCTCACTATGGGCAAGAGATTTTGTGCATCTACCCGATCTATTCCTCTCACGATTTTATACACTTCTACTATATAAAATCACCCCTCATCCTCCTGCACTCTGTGGAATAGAGACCCAGCCTACTCAACCTCTTCCTGTAGCTTAGACCCTCTAGTCCTGGCAACATCCTCGTAAATCTTCTCTGAACCCTTTCAAATTTGACAATATCTTTCCTATAACATAGTGCCCAGAAATGAACACAATACTCTAAATTCAGTCTCATCAACGTCTTACACAACTACAACATGACCTCCCAACTTCTATACTCAATACTCTGATGAAGGCCAATGTGCCAAAAGTCTTTTTGACCACCTTAGCTACCTGCGACTCAACTTTCAAAGAAGCACGCACCTGCACTCCCGCACTCTGCTCTACAACGCTCCCCAGAGGCCCACCATTCACTGTGTAGGTCCTGGCCTTCTTAGACATCCTAAAATGCAACTCCTCACATTTCTCTATATTAAATTCTATCAACCATTCCTCAGCCTACCTGGCCAACCGATCCAGATCCTGCTGCAATCTTTCACAACCATCTTCACTATCTGCAAAACCACCCACTTTTGTATCATCAGCAAACTTGCTAATCTTACCCTGTATGTTCCAATCCAAATCATTGATGTAGATGACAAATAGTAACAGGCCCAGATATAGATGTTATGCTCACCAGACTATAGTTCCTAGCATCTAAGCATAAAATTAGGGACAATTCTAATGCAAGGTTCATACATGGAGAAGGCATGCCAAATCGAAAACTGCCCACATCCTATGATAAGATAAATAATGATGTGAGGAATAGCATCAGGTTAACAGCCTAATGGTCTAAAATGTTGCCATGATACCTCAAAGTACCTTGACCACACTCTTCCCATTCCCTTCCCTGTCATTAATATCATTTGGATAATACTCATTCATTGGTGGAATGGTGGAAGAAATATACGAAGGATGAAGAGGCACTGATGGAATCGAGATACATTTAATTTGTGTAAATCAATCCAGTTAGTTTCCCTTTGTACATTTTAGGTTAAAATTATCCCTTCCCTCTCTATCACACATATTATAGTGACAGAATCTCCTTGCATTGAGGAAGTGAGGAAGTTTGCATTATGCTCTCATGCCATCCAAGTTTTCCTTACAAAGATCATGCAAAATCAACTTGGCTGGCAGTGTAAATTAGAATCACTTCTATTTTAGGATTGTTCTTTCTTTTGCGACCAGCTACCCCAACATTTTAGAAATTGATTTCAAATAATTAATCCATCACTTTTATCCATATATACTTTAATTTTTCCCTGTGAAAATGGATATTAAATATTTATTATCTTTGTCTCTCCAAATACAAAAATGCACAAAGCCATCCTTTGAGTTTCCCTTACCCCTATGTGCTCTGGATAGTTCCTGTCTTTCCCTTTATATCAACCATCATTTTTTTTAAATACTCAGTCAGCCTTCCACCTGCCCATTTTATTTCATCTCTATAGATTTTAAATGTTTACAGTATTGTTCTTCTATGTGACATATGCTTCATTCGAACGTGACTAGTCCACTGAAGCCATACCTTTGAGATACTAATTTAACCGTGGTAAGTATTTAACATGCCTCAGAATGTTTCTCTCATTTAAATATCTCTCACTGCCTTTCTCATATTTAAGCTGACATTTTTCAATCCAATTAATGTTATCAACTACTTTTCTTCTAGAGTTAACACTATTATATTCCCGAAGACTTTATCACACGATCCTTCCTCCAACCATGCTCTAACACTTACATACGTTACCCTTTATTGTCCAAAGAAACAGAAAAAAAATAGAAGCAGCAGTAGACTATTCAACATGATTATGGCTGATCCTCCATTGCCCCAAACGCCATACTGCCTTTTGTGTCCAAAAATGTATTAATCATCTTCTTAAATATATTTAACAAAGGCACCCATCATCTTCTGCGTTAATGAATTCCACAGATTCACCACCCATTGAGTGAAGAAGCTTATCCCCATTTCAGTCCTAAATACCTCAGCCCATAGAGTGATACAGTGTGGAAACTGGCCCTTCGGCCCAACTCATCCACACCGGCCAACAATGTCCCAGCTACACTCGTCCCACTTGCCTGCGCTTGGTCCATATCCCTCCAAACCTGTCCTATCCATTTACCCATTCCAACTGTTTCTTAAACGATGGGATAGCCCCAGCCTCAACTACCTCCTCTGGCAGCTTGTTCCATACATCCACCACCCTGCGTGAAAAGGTTACCCCTCGGATTCCTATAAAATCTTTTCCCCTTCACCTTGAACCTATGTCCTCTGGTCTTCGATTCCTCTACTCTGGGCAAAATACTCTGTGCATCTACTCAATTTATTCCTCTAATGATCTTATATACCTCTATAAGATCACCCCTTATCCCCCTGTGCTCCATGATATAGAGACCCAGCCTACTCAACCTCTCCCTGTAGCTCACACCCTTTAGTCCTGGCAACATCCTCGTAAATCTTTTCTGAACCCTTTCAAGCATGACAACATCTTTCCAAAAACATGGTGTGCAGAATTGAACACAATATTCTAAATGCGGTCTCACCAACGTCATATTCTGAGACTGTGATGCCTCGTCAGAGGAAACACCCTTACTGCATCCCGTCCTGTCAGAATTATGCACGTTTCAGTGTGATTGCCTTTTATCTTCTAAACTAGTGAGTACAGGAACAGATGACCAAACCCTTCTTTATTCAAGTCATGCCATCTCAAGAATCAATCTTGTGAACTTTTGAAGCATCCCCTCCAATAGCTGGTACAATGCCAGCTTTTGCAAGAAAACCAAATCTGCACACAATACTCCAGGAGCCTTCTCACAAAGGTGTTGTTTAAATGAAGCAATTATTGATGTTCCCATATGGCCTTCATAACAAGAGGAGTTGAGTATAGGAGCAAAGAGGTCTTCTGCATTTGTACAGGGCCCTAGCGAGACCACACCTGGAGTATTGTGTGCAGTTTTGGTCCCCTAATTTGAGGAAGACATTCTTGCTATTGAGGGAGTGCAGCATAAGTTTATAAGGTTAATTCCCGGGATGGCGGGACTGTCCTATGTTGATAGAATGGAGCGGCTGGACTTGCATACTCTGGAATTTAGGATGAGAACGGAATTTATTGAAACATAAGATTATTAAGGGTTTGGACACGCTGGAGGCCAGAAACATGTTCCTAATGTGTGGGCGTCCAGAACCAGGGGCCACAGTTTAAGAATATGGGGTAAGCCATTTAGAAGTATTTTTAGAAAAGTAAATACTTTTTCACACGGAGAGTTGTGAGTTTGTGGAATTCTTCTGCCTCAGAGGGCAGTGGAGGCCAGTTCTCTGGATGCTTTCAAGTGAGAGTTAGATAGAGCTCTTAAAGAGAGCCGAGTCAAGGGCTATGGGGGGATGGCAGGAACGGGGTACCGACTGTGGCAGAACAATCTGGTAGTTATATCCCTCAGGATTCAATGCCTGGTGGTGTTACCAAGTCCCTCTTGGCGATGGATATTGAAGTCCCCCATCAGCGTACATTCACTTAGTGCCCTTGCGACTTTCAGTGCTTCTTCCAAATGTTGATCAACATGTAAGAGCAGTGATTTACTAACTTAGGGAGGATGATGGCAGTAATCGGGAAGCGATTTCCTTGCCCATGTTTAATCTAGTACCTTGAGGCTTTGTGGGATCTTGAATCAATTTTGAGGACTGCTTCGTCTTGGCTATATTACCCCTGAAGATGGACACAAAATACTGGTAGATGGACACAAAATAACTCAGCAGGTCAGGCTGGAGAAAAGGAATAGGTGATGTTTCAGGTCAAGACCCTTCTTCAGTCTGAAGTTACTCCTGCATTTTGTTTCTACCTTCGGTGTAAACCAGCATCTATAGTTCTTTCCTACACATTGTCACATTGTGCCCCCCTGGCCTACTCGGATGGGTCTGTTCCACCTGATGGGGACAGGGCCACTCAGGGATTATGATGGAGGAGTCTGGATTCTCTCTTGGTGGGAAAATAAAGCAATTGCAGATGCCAGAAGTCTGAATTAAAGGCAGAAAATACTGGAAAGACACAACTTGTGGAAAGAGAAACTGGTAATGTTTCGGGTGCAGGACAGTTCATAAGAAACTAGGTAGTTTTAGGTAGCACAATGGGTTGCTCCTCCCCTCATCTTTGCAACCCAAAATTAACCAATTTTCTCTCTTTCTCTGTTCTGATGACAGGTTTCAGACCTAAAACATTTAACTGTGCTTCCTTCTACAGGTCCTGCTTGACCTGCAGTACTTCTTGATTAGTACATGTGTCAGTGGTTATGGGGAGAAGGCAGGAGAATGGGGTTAGGAGGGAGAGATAGATCAGCCATGATTGAATGGCGGCATAGACTTTGTGGGCCAAATGGCCTAATTCTACTCCTATTCCTTGTGACCTGCTGTGCATTTCCAGCATTTTCTGCCATCTTCTGGTTTGATTCTGAGAGGAGAACTATGACACGGTGCTGCATGACTTGTCCGTCCATGGAACAGTGGTCGCCGGCCATTTCTGAGGAAGACTTTGCAAGGTTGATTGGCCTTCATGCCAATCCCAGAACTCAGTGCCAAGAGTCAAGAGCCAAAAGTGTTTTACCGTCACATGTCCTGAAAAGGAACAATTGCAGCAGTTCAACAGATATGTAAACATAGTACTCCGGACCTCAGGCAACCCATTGATCCATCTAGTTTCTTTCTTCTCTACATCAATGTGGCTGTCATGGTAGAACTGAGTGGCCATTTTTACGGGCCTTTGGGAGTCAAACATAAGTCAGAGCAGATCAACTTAGAAGTCTTTTCTTATATTTACTGAATTTAATTTTCCAAGCTGCCATGATTGGATTTGAACTCGAGTCACTATATCCATTAGTTCTGGCCTCTGAATTATTAGCCCTGTAATTTTACCACCTTGCCATCATCCTACCATTTTCGTTGGACATGCAAAGTAAAGGTGTAGGAACATAAAATTAAGAGTGGACACTTACCTATTTTTGTTTTCAAGTTCAGCAATCAACTGCCGCTGCTGCTTATTTGCATCTATGGTAGAAGTAATATCACAGGGAGCGCGCTGTTGCTAGAAAGATTTAGAAAAATTTAGAATTTTTTCTGCAGATCAATAGAATGCATTGGAGATCACAGCCATATACAGAAGAGGGGACAGGTTTACATTTGCAGCAGTTATACCCAAGTTGCCACTTATGTTGCAGTGTAAACAATATTACTTATCATTGTATATTAACCTGTTGTGTCCTTGCGAGACCATTTTTGAAATTAAACTTGATCACTGACTTTAACTGTGAGATCTAATGGAATTTAGCCCCTTGACTAAACCTATGTCCGAATCAAGTGGGAATGGTATGGATGGGAGTAGGATTTTGGGTGATTAGAGACAGGAAGCTTGAGGCAGAGTCAGGTCAGAACTGGAACTGGGAATCCAAGATGCAGGACAGAATGCCACAGGAGATCCTTCTTCCCTGTGACTATCAAATTTTACAACTGCTCCCCCTTCTGTCGTGGGGTAGACTGAGACTGACTCCCCTCCCGTCAATCTTTGCACATCCACCAAGCCTTTCCACTCGTCACTTTAATTTCATGTTTCATGTATTTTGTGCTTTTTATGACTGTTGGCAGATCAATTTCCCTACTGGGATAAATAAAGTTATATCGTATCGTATTGCAAGGAAATCATTAAAAAAAACATCAGTGGTTGAGGCTAACAGCAAACAAAATAGAGACATTTTTTGGCTGGCAAGTGATGTGCTGCAGTATGAACGTTTTACAATTCATCCCAGTCAATAACTGGGAAGAAGGTGGCAAAGATATTACCCCATAGTTCACTGATGACCCAGAAAATAGGTAGCAGGGCAATAAAACAGAAATACTCAACTTGTCAAGCAGCATCTTCCTCAGCTTTATGGGTCTGAAGCTTTAATTCTTGTAATCCATCCCCCATTCGGCTCGATTGTAATCATGTATTGTCTTTCTGCTGACTAGTTAGCATGCAACACAAGCTTTTCACTGTACCTCTGTACACGTGACAATAAACTAAACTAAAAAAAACCTCAAACTTACTGAAGATGCTGCTTCAGCAGCTAGTCGTGCTGCATATCTTGCTATCAATCGATGTTCTTCATCCAATCGGTTTGGACTGTCAAGGACACTATAAAAAAGGGAAAAAAATGAACAAAATGAGCGATTTATTTTAGTTTTTAATCTCAGTGATTAGAATTTATTTTTTTACACTGGATATTGTTCTTATGGTAACATTTCTTTCAAATTTATCATTGGGAATGACTTATCGAAGATGAGTCTTACTTAAAGATTCTTTAGTTATATAATGTGTATTAAATGGGTTGCCAGAAGCAAAACACTTACAACTGACTCCTAGTACTTACTTGAGACAGAATATACTGTAAAATAAAGGTTTACCATTCACTGTTCACCATTTTATCGTTCAAGACATAATCATTTGATCTGTATAGGAAAGAACTGCAGATGCTGGTTTAAATTGAAGGTAGACACAAAATGCTGGAGTAACTCAGCGGGACAGGCAGCATCTCTGGAGAGAAGGAATGGGTGATGTTTCGGGTCGAGAGTCTCCAAAGATGCTGTCTGCCCCGCTGAGTTACTCCAGCATTTTGTGTCTATCGACATTTGATCTGCAGGTATGTTTCCTCAAGTCTATCGAACCCCAATTACAACAATTCTTTTTATATTAGCTCTTTATGAATCCAGTGGTAATTATTATTCTGCAATTATAATTGTAATGAAGTCAGGAATTATGATAAGAAAAAACAGAACAAGAAGTAGAGGAAGGAAAGGGTTAAATTTATTGGGGTTTAACAGTAAATGGGGAAATCATTCGCTTTTTTTGAGACTTTCATTACCAATAGACAGAAATTTAACATCGCTAATAAAAGAACCGCAGTGCAGGAACTTTATTTTTGAAAACACATGTTAAAATCTGGAACATCCTGTCAAAAAGAGTTGTGGAAGCAGATATAATTGTAACTTTTAAAGGAGAATTGAAAATCTGCTTGAGAAGCAGCAATTTGAGGGACTAGAAAAGGAAGAAAGGTAGGAGAATGGGATTAAATTGCATGTTCAAAAGAGCTGATTAGTTTTTTTTGTGCAGTTGGATCCCAAGTCATTGTGTGATATGGATGAAATTAAAACAGCATTGTTGCTCCAACATGAAATAGTGCAAAAGCAATCGTCGACTGATTTACAGCGGTAGAAACTCAAGTGGGCTCATTTCTAAGCCTAAAATTATTGCTATGAAGGAAGACCTCAATATTACAATGGTAAACACTAACACCAATTTCAGGAAGCACACACTTTTAGTTAATTAGAATCTACCTACAGAATGAAAATAGTTTTTCTGTAAACAAATGGTGCCTGCTTTTCAAGTTTAATTACATTAATTAGTTCACCAACGAAGTCCACACTCAGTGGCGCTTTAAAGTTTAGAAATGAGTATGTTAACCTATGATGAGCCTTTGTTGGCACTGGGCCTATCATCGCTGGTGTTTAGAAGAATGAAGGGGGATCTGACACCTGTACTAATCAAGAATTTATCCATCTCTGCCTTAAAAATATCCACAGAAGTTGGCCTCCACAGCCTTCTGTGGCAAAGAGAGTCACCACCGTCTGACTAAAGAAAATTTTCCTCATCTTCCTGAAAGAATGTCCTTTAATTCTGAGGCCATGGCCTCAAGTCTTAGACTCTCCCATTAGTGGAAACATCCTCTCCATATCCACGCTATCCAAGACTTTCACTATTCTGTATGTTTCAATGAGGTCCCCCCTCATTCTTCTAAACTCTAGTGAGTACAGGCCCAGTGCCGACAAACATTCATCATAGGTTAACCTACTCATTCCTGGGATCATTCTTGTAAACCTCCTCTGGACCCTCTCTAGAGCCTGTGCATCCTTCTTCAGATATGGTGCCCAAAATTGTTCAGAATATTCCAAATGTGGCCTTACCAGTGCCTTACCGAGCCTCAGCATTACATCCCTGTTTTTGTATACGAGCCCTCTTGAAATAAATGCTAGAATTGAGTTTGCTTTCTTTACTACCAATTCGACTTGCAGATTAACTTTTTGGGAATCCTGCACCAGCACTTCCAAGTCCCTTTGCACCTCCGATTTCTTGATTCCCCATTTAGAAAATAGTCTACGCCTTTGTTCCTTCTATCAAAATGCATGACCACACTTTGCTACACAATATTCCATCTGCCACTTCTCCGCCCAGTCTCCCAACCTGCCCAAGTCATCCTGCAGAGTCCCTGCTTTCTCTTTACTACCTGCCCTTCCATCTATTTTCGTATCATTCGCAAACTTGGTCACCAATCCTTCAATCCCCTCATCCAAATAATTCATATAAAACGTGAAGAGTAGCGGCCCCAGCACTGACACCTGCGGAACTGCTAGTCACTGGCAGCCAACCAGAAAAAGCCCCCTTTATTACCACTCTTTGTCTTCTGCCATCCAGCCAACCTGCTTTCCATGCTACTATCTGCTTTGGACTTTCATCTTCCTTAGCAGCCTCACATGTGGCACTTTAACAAAGGCTTTCTCAGAACCTTAGTAAACAGGTTCTACTGACTTTCCTTTATCTGTCCTGCTATTTACTTCTTCAAAGAATTCCAGCATATTTGTCAAGCAAGACCCCCCTTCACAAAGCCATGCTGACTTCAGCCTGGCTTTGGCTTGGCCTTGGCATGGTTGGTGTGGACTTGTCAGCTGGCTGTTTCCATGCTGTAACCTTTAATCAATTAATAAACAATTGGGCCAAAAAGTCTACCCAACTTGCAAATATTACAGACATATACTTCATCTCAGGGAACATAATGCTGGTGAATGCAAAACATTTTCAAGAGTTATTAAATAAAGCTTATTTATTGAGTTGTACAAAACTCCCCTGCAATATTCAAACACAAAAGATCAGGGAGGATTACAAGCAAAATATATGAACCTCAACCAATATCAATAAAATAAACTGTTATGACTATTTTTGTTGTAAATATGTTGATGATGACAGCAAAATAATTTCAGTTGTATGGATTCATTTTATTAAAAAAGTTCTAAGATTAGTGTAGTAAAAGTGCCACCAAGCAATAATTAATAAATCACTCACAGTAATCTATTGCCTTGTAAAACATTTTGCAGCCATTAGTAAGACAACAAAAACCATGAAGAGGGATAAAAAATATGATAAAGTATAAATAACAATAATATGAGTCATTTATTTACATTGATAATGGAATGGAAAAGTATTAAACACATTAGGGAAATGTGTAATTAAAAAAGATGATAGTCTTGTGGGAAGTTTTATTGCCCTAAAATTAATTGAATGATAAAATGGATAAGGAAATGGAGTTCCAACAATGTGATCAGGATTAACTTTCTATTCCAGAATGTATGAAACTCAACAAAAGAAGATTAGCATCCAGACCTAATACACAGAGTGCATCAGAGCTGATTAAAGAACCAAAAGGAGTGAACTGTTAGGCAATATATTATATGTTTTAACATAATAACAATAAAAGACAGAAAAGCACAGGGTGGTTAAATATAGAAAAGCCAATTGTGAAGGACTCACAACAGAACTGGTATAAAGAAAAGACATTATTAGCAGGCAATTTGGATACATTTCAAACACTGACATACAGATAACAACAACAAAAATTCCCCTGAAAGAAAACAAGAACATAAATATTAACAAGAAATCATAGGAAAAACAAAGTATAGAAATAAAAACTAAGGGCATATCACAATTATACAACCATTACAGCAAGCCGTGATAATCAAGTATACAAAGACATTAGAGGCCAAACAATTGATAAGGAAAAGAAAACTAGGAAACAAAATTATCAAGGAGACCAAACAAAACAGTAAAATGTTCCAGAGGCAGATACATTAAGATGGTCAATGGGGAGGTAAGGTTAATGTTACTTCTCATCAATTGTTTGTTACATGAATCATGAGCAAAGAAGTGTTGACATTGTGGTTCCCCTACCACTTCCTGTTTGACATTCTTTTGCATGTCCTTCCCTTCCTCACATTCCCTTCTCTCAACTTCTCAGCTGATGGGAGCGGGCCATCTTTCGTGACCAGGTTGTACAGCACACAACATATGGGCTCAATTGTAATCATGTATTGTCTTTCCGCTGACTGGTTAGCACGTAACAAAAGCTTTTCAATGTACCTCGGTACACGTGACAATAAACTAAACTCAACTCAGTATTTCCTAAAGTATTGATGCCCTCTCATTGGAATACCACATGGGTTCCACACAACAGTCTGGATAACAGATACATCAAGGACACCACTGGTGTGTTCTGTATAGTTATTTATCGCCTGCTATTCATGTATGTGGTTACTGGATCAGAGCTGAGAGATACGTCAGGAGTGGAAAACATTTAACTCACAGCACCCAGCATTTGACCCACCGCAGTAACTGCAACTGGATGAAGGAAATGAGACTCCTGCTACGATAACTGGCACTGCCATGTGCGATGAGGTCCCTCTGTTCACTCACCCAATGGCACATGCAGAGAGTGAAAATAGTTCAGAAAATGTCTCAGTTCACGTAAGGTACTTGAAAGGGAATGTGCCTGGTGTCAATGGCATCCAGCGCTATGAGAAGCAGTAACCATGCACATACTCACTCCAACACTCGTTTATCTCCAGCAAGAGGGAATAAAGGGAAGGTTATCCTCTGTGCATCCTTCAGTGTCTTAGCTAAAGGAACAGTGTATTTAAAAATGCAAGATCATGTTTACATCTCCAATAACTGGCAGGCATAGAAGATTAAGAGCCAGGATCACTGCTGCAGCCACAGATATTGAAGTTCACAATGATGGTCTTTGCTGGAGGAACCAGCAGATTTTAATCATACAGTACAATAGGACTTTATTTATCCCAGAAGGGAAATTGATCTACCAACAGTCATAAAACACAACAAGATACATGAAACATGGAATTAAAGTGACGCATGGCCACTTTCAAGAAACAAAGATGGTTAAAGTAGAAGCCAGTTCAAACATCATTCTATATATTCATCATTCATTCCCGTGTTCTATTTTCCTTGACTCTCCCTTGGCCACTTCTTGTCACTCCGTCTCAAAACAATTTACTACATACACCATATCTGTCCAGCTCACCTTGCTCTCCTCCCCCCCCAGTGTTGGTCCAAGCCTGTGTACAAGTCTCAGGCAACCAACAGGTCATATTCCAAAATATTTTGTGCTCATTTATTCAGAATCCTGATGATTCAGCATCAGGTTAGTCTTTGCATTCCCTCCAACATACTGTGGCCCCTATTCACTTGTTGCCTGCAGCACACTGTGGTTCCTGTTCTAGTGCTCTCTGCAACACATTGTGGCTCCCGTTCTAGTGCTCTCTACAACACACTGTGCCCACCGTTCTTCTGCTTTTTATAACACACTGTGCCCCCTGTTCCCACACTCCCTCTATGACTGCTTTCCCTGTGCTCCCTCCAATACTCTGTTGCCCCAGATTCTGTATTCACTTATAATGCATCTGCTTTTGTTTCTTGTATTCCCTTCAATTATACTGGGCTCGCTGGAAAATGTACTTTACAACTGTAATGTGTAAAAGTGCAGCTTTAGCTAAAATAACATCCGGAAAATCTGCCTGTGGGTACAAAGTTTCAAGAGTGCCGGAATAGTGGAGTTATATGAAAGATGAGATAAATTCTACTGTATAGTTGTACAGTGGAGCGCATACGGATGGTTGTATCATAGCCTGGTTCATGAAAACGTCCAAGAATGAAGGAGGCTGCACAAAGTGGTGGACATTGCTGAGCCCATCATGGGTACTGATTTTCCAACCATCAAAGGAATCTATAGGAAGTGCTGCCTCAAGAAATAATATTATAAAAATTAATATTATCAAAAACCCACACTTGCTGGCCTTGCTCCCATCTCATTGGTACTATTGTAAGAAGGTATTGCACGAACCATTATCTTCTTATCAAGAACATCTTCTTTCTCTCAACCATCAGGCTCTTGAACCACCAGGCACAACCCTTATCACTTAGCTTGCACTATTATAGCCTGGTTTACCCAGCATAACTGATCTTATTGCACATTTATTTGTTGTGTTTAATGTACCTGTAAAGCTGCCACAAGTAAGAATGCATGTGAGAGTTAAACCCATTTGACTCTTGAGTGTTAAACTGTGAAGTCAATCAGCCATCCTGTTGCTGTGAGACCCACTCAATTCTACCATCCCAATAATAGTCTGGCTTCTGGTGACAATCCCACATCGAGAACCAAGCACCTTTACACTCCACGTTTGTGTAGCTGCAGCTCGATCACCTACCTCTTCAAACTCAAACCAATGTATTATATCAAATTGACTGAGTATCTGCCCCGATTTCTCCGTGCTATATGCCAATACTTTTTTTAAACTACTACAACTGTCCTGCTTATCTCTTCACCATTCCAGGCCAAGGAAGAAAACGAGTGAATAAAGAAATCCAAGTACCAGGAGTGAATAAGTTCGGCAAGGAACACATGGGAACAAAAGACCAGAAAGAGAATGGTGGAAATAAAAGGGACAGAAAAAAAGGCATTGTGAGGTTTACTAGTATGGAATAACAAAAAAGAAAAGAGAAATGGAACTGCAAATAAAGGAAGCAAATTTAGATCAGATGCAATGGTTTGTTTAGCTTTTGTCAGCAATTGATGGGGGGCATATAAGGAAAAAGATTATACGTAGCATTACATTTGATATATAAGTATTCATCAAACCTGAACTTACATAGCTCAATAATTAATCACAACTGAGGGGATTCTGAACACAAAGATCGTGACAGTAAATAACCAACATTTGAAAAATGGCCATCAGATGTTAAAATTCAACAAAAGGTTGCTCCAGTTCATTTGGGACAGTCCTGATAAAATATGGTTGGGTTCTCTAATGAGCAGCCTAATACTTGATTTTGTCCCCATTTGTCTCAAGCAGTGCAGTTGACTAAGTGAATCCAGACTTCAACTGATACAACTGACCCTAATTGTATTTTTTTTATCATTTCCTCATATTCATTTATAGCCTTTATTTTCAAATGATAATCTATTTTCATTTCAAAATCCTGTTATAATCATGGTTTTAATAGTTATCAGAGAATGAGTTAGAATGGCAATTTCAGAAACCTCATTAATGTGAAATGTGGCAGATTATGATGCTGTTTAACATTGATGAAAACTAAAATTAATATTATTGACATCAACTTTAATAGATTTTCTTGTAGTTCAAATATAGAATCTGTTACATACTTTAGATTAGTATTTTATCTCACTATTATCCTTATCTTCTGCATTCTCAGAAAGCAGTGTGAATTTAAAGCTTTGTGGATACTTAATAAACACATCACATTCTTTGTCCTTGTTGTTTGCACATCAGTGGAATGGAATGACTAATTTTTAAAGGCTTTTCTTTCAAACATTATTATTTCTAAGTTGGGTAAAAGAAACCTCAACTAACCGTGGAAAATTGTTCAGAAGGAGGTTGATATATAGCCCAATCAGAACATGTTCATCACCCAGTCTATCAGCAATATCAAGGCTGTACTGTAACCTAGAATGACGGAAATGTGAAAAAATGAAATCTAAAGAATAAAAGAAAGCATTGCAAAAGGTTCACGTGAAATTTAAAAAAAAATTAAATGGAATAATAAATGTTCACATGCACAAACACTATTTTGTTTCGGTTTCAAGATATTCAAACTATAATTCACTACACTATTCTACTAGTTTGTTAACTGGCTTAGTGATTGGGGTGGGATTATATAAATCTGGGTCAATAATTAAGTAAAAGAGCCATCTTAAACTATGCTACTGAGAAAACATACATTTTTTTAATACTAAATAAGAGCAGAAATATTTCTACCGATATAAAACTGCAGAGGTGGACTACTTGAAATTCTACTTTCAGACTCAAAATGTATGTACTGGTATATATTTATGTTATTTGTTAGCATGATATATGATGTTCTTTTTGCATTGTTATTAGCTCATGCCAGACACGCTACACTCTATTTAATACTCACCCTTTGCCTCTCAGCAAAGCTGGAGTAGCCCTAGCCAGTTGTTTGTTCTGCTCTACTTCATTGATCTCATCAGGGAAGCTATTAACAAGATAAGAACACTGAACAAAGAACAATACTGATGAAATGGGTCAAAGCAAAACTGTAAAGTGCACACAAATGTAAACACATGGCAAAAACAAAATACCCAATAAAGAACTTAAAATGCATTATGCAGAAACATTAAAGATACATCAGAAAGAAATGTGGCAAATCAACATAGGACTGAACAAAATTGTAAGGTAGCTTTAATGGAATGGAGAAGAATGTGATTAATTATTACTGGGACCAACTGCACATGTTTGCTGATCACAAGTGTTCTATTGGCAATATTCAATTAGGAGTGCCCTACTGCTAAAGTAAAATATATTTATACTTTTCTGCAATTAGAATGGGTAAATCGATTCTTTAAGCAGTAACTTAAGGGCCTGTCCCACTTGGGTGTCATTTGCGTGTCATTTACGCAACATCATTTACGTGTCACGACGCGCATGTCGTGACGCATGTGGCTTATGCAGTGAAGCGCTGCAGTGAAGCGCGGCGCCCCAGGATTTTGTGGTTCTAAAAATCTTCGCGCGCTAACTGTGTGACATGCAAATGACGCCCAAGTGGGACAGGCCCTATATGCTGCACATATGCTTAATGCTCCTCCGGTTGCACTGCTGTCTCTTTGCAAACTCCAGTGACGTGCCACTCTGTGGAAGAATGGCACTAACCAAAATGCTTGACCCATGATGTAAGTTTCAGAATTGTATCAGTCTCAATCTGCAACACTTTGAAATAGAACTTATTACTGTTTTGAAATATGAATGGGAGAATAGATTGGTTGAAAAAAAACTAAAAATGCCTTCTGATAATTACCACATGATTATTTCCCTGGAGGGGTCTGGGTGAACTCTATATATTCATTGTTGAATAATCTTATGCTACCCGAGGTACAAAGCTCTTAATAAATACAAATGGTTACAGCCATAAGTTCACGACAGTGTAAAGATTTCTTGCGCATGTTCATGGCTATTTCGAACAAGAATAATCCAATTCAGCACGTGTCATCCACATGAGATCTAAAACCTGAAAGAGCAAAGCATGAAAGTGTGTTTTTCTTTAACCTACTAGACTGAAGAATCCTTACTGACAAGCTGTAGAGTACACACCAGGCTGTGTAATTTAGAATAGTTCATTCAATTACACCAATGTAGGGGAGAAATGTGGGATTATAAAAGTAAAAAGAATCAAAATACATGTTTAAAAGAAACTTTGAGAAACACAACTGGGAGAATTTGTTTTTTAATACTTCTACTAGTTAATTTTCCGTGCCAGAGAAGTTTCTTAGCAGCTTAAAAATTAATATATACCCGTATTTCCCCGCAATGAAGATGCTTTTTTTTAACCCACAAATAAGGCATGAAAATTTACCTGCGATTTATGCGATGTTGCCAACCCCTGGACTAAACCAAACCCTTGATCCTGTCCCACCATCCTTTTTTCAAAATTTAGCTACTTAAATTGGGGGTACGTCTTCATTGCTGGGAAATACAGTTAAAATTTACTTGGAGTTGAATGAATAAACTCTAACATTTTCTAGTTTGTTAAGTGGGTACTTAGTGCTAACTACCCTAGCTTTGTGTCTTTATGTTGACTTCAATGCTGCATCCATCAATGAGCTGCTCATCGAACAACAGGCCAATTCATTCAGCCACTGACAAAATTCACATAAGTAGATGTCATAGTCTGCTCTCTACTTTATTCCATAACTACAGTGAACACATTTGTCCTGTCATTCCTCCTGCAAAACATCCATTGAATATCGAATATATCCAAAATCAAAACCTTTATTCCTTAAAAGGACTAATTAAATTAAAAAAAGGGTGGCACATCATATCATCATATATCATTTTCATTCATATACTTACTAAAAGTCTGATCTTGTACGTGTGAATATGTTATATGCAGTTGGCTTTACATCTTCGCAGAAACACTCCACGTTAAAGATTACATTTTTACATATACCGATTGACATTTTTCCCGTCGATGCCGAGAGCACGTTCACTGAACATTTTATTTTATTTCTCGACTTATTCTCATCTCATTACAAGAGTCAAGAGTGTTTAATTGTCATATGTCCCGGACGGAACAATGAAATTTACTTGCTGCAGCACAACAGAATATGTAAACATTGTACATAACGGGGAAAAAAAGAAAAAGTTCAATAAAATCAAATATAGTGCAAATAACAAATAATAATGTAGTCTTTTGCAGGTCAGAGCTCCGAGCTTATTCGTTGTGTTTAATAGCCTGATAATTGAGGGGAAGTAGCTGTTCCTGAACCTGGACGTTACAGTTTTCAGGCTCCTATACCTTCTTCCTGATGGCAATGGTGAGGTGAGTGTGTGGCCAGGATGGTGCGGGTCCTTGATGATTTTGGCTACCTTTTTGAGGCAGCGACTACGATAGATCCCTTCGATGGTGGGGAGGTCAAAGCCGGTGATGGACTGGGCAGTGGTCACAACTTTTTGTAGTCTTTTTCGCTCCTGGATGTTCAAGTGGCCAAACCAGGCCACGATACTACCAATCAGAATGCTCTCTACCGTGCACCTGTAGAAGTTTAGGAGAATCCTCTTCGACATGCCGAATCTCCGTAATCTTCTCAGGAAGTAGAGTCGCCAATGTGCCTCCTTTATAATTGCATCGGTGTGCTGGGTCCAGGAAAGATCTTCTGATATGCCCACGCACAGGAATTTGAAGTTATTGACCCTCTCCACCATCGTCCTGTTGATATAAACAGGATTGTGGGTCCTCATCCTTCCCCTACCAAAGTCCACAATCAATTCCTTGGTATTACTGATGTTGAGAGCCAGGTTGTTGTGCTGGCATCTTTTGGTCAGAAGGTCGATCTCACTTCTATACTCTGACTCGTTCCCACCTGTGATTCAACTAACCACAGTGGTGTCGTCGGCAAACTTGATGATGACATTCGCACTATGACCGGCTACGCAGTCATGGGTATAGAGTGAGCAAAGCAGGGGGCTGAGCACGCAGCCTAATTGTTACTGAGGATGAATTACTGATTAAAAGTCTAAAAAAAGCCAAAAGACTTTGAAATTAAAACGACCAGCTTCAACTGATGATGTCACAATGGCTCGGCTAGCAATGATCAGGAGGACTACACCTCCAGTGGGGGCTATGGGTAGGGAATGAGTGCGTTGGGGGAGCAGACCCAACGGGTCTGCACTTGGTCTAGTACATTAAAAGTCTGATCTTGTACGTGTGTATATATATGTGGTTGTCTTTACATCTTCGCAAAAACACTACACGGTAACAATTACATTTTTACAAATTCCGATTGACATATTTCCCCTCGAGGCCGAGACCACCTCCACTGAACATTTTATGCTTTATTTCTCGACTTATGACTAAAGTTCAAAAAAAAATTAAAAGACTTTGAATTTATAATGACCAATCTCAACTGATGACGTCACAATGGCTCAGCTAGCAGGGGAAGGGCAAATTGCTATTGCAACGCGCAGGGAAAGTGCAATTGGAATGTTTTCAAAGAGCACTGCTGAGGGAGGCTGGGAAGTCCTGGAATCTTACATTTGGGAACGGCTTGAGTTGGAGGACCACGCCTCCCGTGGGGGCTACGGGTAGGGAACAGGTGTGTTGGAAGAGCAGACCCAACAGGTCTGCACTTGGTCTAGTGTATCTATAAAAGTCCATGCACTTCGATGGATGGCAATTGTGTGTTCCTCAATGTCTTATCTATCCTTCATTGGGTGGGCCAGGCTGTTGGATGGCACTCTTGCAGAAGTCCGAGAATAGCTTGTGAATGCACCTCATCCCATTCACAAGGTCCCAGCTTTGAGAGGAACATCATTTGACAATAGACAATAGGTGTAGGAGTAGGCCATTTGGGCCTTCGAGCCAGCACCGCCATTCAATGTGATCATGGCTGATCATCCGAATCAGTACCCCGTTCCTGCCTTCTCCCCATATCCCGACTCTGCTATTTTTAAGAGCCCTATTTAGCTCTCTCTTGAAAGCATCCAGAGAACCTGCCTCCACCGCCCTCTGAGGCAGAGAATTCCACTGACTCACCACTCTCTGTGAGAAAAAGTGTTTCCTCGTCTCCGTTCTAAATGGCTTACTCCTTATTCTTAAACTGTGGCCCCCGGTTCTGGACTCCCCCAACATCGGGAACATGTTTCCTGCCTCTAGCGTGTCCAAACCCTTAATAATGTTTTTGTTTCAATAAGATCCCCTCTCATCCTTCTAAATTCCAGAGTATACAAGCCCAGCCGCTCCATTCTCTCAGCATATGACAGTCCCGCCATCTAACCTTGCAAACCCTTAACAATCTTTGGTCCCCACACACTCAATGATTAATTCAACCAGGCTCAGTATGTTCATTAATTAGTGACTCGAAAATAATTGAAAATACTGGAAATACTCAGCACATGTGTGGAGAGAAAGACACATGGTTTGCTGAGTGTCCCTGATTTGCTGACCACTGCAGCATGTTTTGCTTTTCATATCAAATCACAAATTTGACATTGATAACATTTAAAGAGAGTGTAACAGTGCAGGAAGGTGTAATAGATCAGTAATTGTGATGGCTTGTTAAGAACGCACCTGGATTGTAAAATATGCCAGTATTTGGGGATGTGACCGAAAATTTGCTAAAACAAGTTCGCCTGTACGCGGTGTGTTCAAAGACGATAACGAGTTAAACGTGTTAAGGGAGAGATTCCTAAGCATGCTACTTCGGCAGGTGAAGTTGCAAATGCCCAAAGGAAAGACAGAGATGACTACAAGGCAATATTCAGAGAAGCAAATAGCTGAAGAGTGGGAAGTTGGGCCCACTATCTCCTGGGAACCTTTGGATTATGACTGCTTAGAGTGGAGAAGAAGCATTCAAGAATAGCTTTGCAAACATCACGCCATGCAATTGGATCACACAGAAGCTCAGAACAAGGTTCACATCATCTCATAAAAAATCCACCCACTGCCACATCTGTGGAAAAGTCTCTGGTTCCCACAATGGCCTCATTAAGAACTCACAAAACTGAAATAGAAACACACCATCTTTAATCCCGAGGAATTGCCTTAGAAGAAGATACTAAGATGTTAAGAAGCAGAATATAAATGAGGAAACAGATTTTAAATCTGAAATTGGGGTGATAAATTGACAGGTCAACAATTTAGTCACATGAGGTACTGGTCAGCGAAGCAATGTTTGGAATTCAGCTACTCTTATTTCTGACTACATTAGACCAAGAGATTTGTTATTTTATTTACTTAAAATGAGTACACGTAAGTGCAGTGCATAAGATGACGTTGGAATGAACAGAATGTGAAGAACTGTGAACAGAAATGAATAAATGTTATTAAACAGTTCAAATTTGAGTTTTTGAGTTTGAGTTTAGTTTAAGAATTTGAATGTTCGGACTAAAGGGAAAGATTTCTTCAATGCAAAATGTGCAAGGTACTTTAAGCAAAAACAGGAAATGATTTAAGAAAATAATCTAATTAGATAAAAGAGGTGACAAAATGGTTTAGGTGATACTACAGCTGATTTTTTAGTTTGTAAAAAGTGAAGAGAGATGTTGCAAAGGTGCACATATGTAATATTAAGATTTATCAAAAGATATATTCAATTGGGTTTTCCTGTATCTAAAGAAAATAATTAATTTAAATTGCACAGCGTTTTTACATCTCAATGACGGTTTAGAATGAAATGCAAATATGATGGCAAAGAGAAAATAATAAGTGCAGGTCTTCCAATCAGCCAAAAGTGCAGATAAACTATTAAGGGTTTAACAGCTTCCATAACTGGAAATGAGAGATTACAAACTCTAACTTCTCATATCAAATTGTTTTTGTTCATTTTAACATAGTCTTCAATTTATGTTTTGTAATTTGTAAAATGATAATTTTGTTCTTGTGTAATACCTATTAATTTATAATCTCAAATGGCACCAGTAGTTCCTTTGCATTTATTTAAATCATATACAAAATAGGAGCTGCTGTTGGCTTGTGATCAATACAGATTTTTTGTTAATTTAGAGCATGGAAAATTTAGCGCAAAACTGCTCTTCAAGGACAGTATTTATGTCTTACAGTTCCTATCCCAGAATTGTCGTAGATGTTTGTCAAAAGCCATTAGTTCTACATTTAAAAGACGAGTGACCATTGCAGCTATTTTTAAATATAATCAAAATGTGACTTTCAGATGTAAATGCAAGTCATTTTCAATTGAATTCTGTTTAATAAACATAGAATTAGTCAGATAGGTTTATTACAAAGATAATTGAACAATATTTACTCCAGCATTTTGGGTCCATCTTCAATATGAGCCTTGCATTTTTTTTACCTTTTATTTTGATCTTACCTTTTAAAAATCCACAGAAATGGTTGACCTACCTCTTGTTAGTGCCGGGGCTTCCTGAGGTTATAACTGAATGAGAGAACATTGTGTCATTCATATTAGGTGGAGGTCTTGAAGGCCTGTGGCACAAAACAATTGTTTATCATTATGTTTTATGTAAAGCTTATCACCTTAACCTACACACTTATAAATGCAATCTTTGCCAAGCCAAAATAGCAGTTAACCCACAACTAAATAGTTCAGTGTCACAAAATGTCTCTAATAATTCACTACTTTGAAAACTCAGCAAGGTTCTTGAGACATTATAACCAATTTCAAGAAGTATCTTTTAAAAACTGCAGTTTTATGAAAAAAAAGTGCAGGTATTAGTGAATGAGAATCCAAATGGGATTTATTTTTCAGTTTCTTTCTTTATCTTCATATCTTTAAAATAATGCACACAAGAATTTTACTGAGTGTTCATATGCTGCTACTTGCAATTATTTTAAAGGGCCACACAAAATAAAATTGTAATGAGTCTGAACAGGAGACAACTTGAGTATTCAGCTTCCACCAGCTCTCTGAAGAAAAACACAAAGATTTCCTATCGATTGCCTTTTCCACATAGTAGTGCAAATGTTTTGCCCTCAAGTTTTTATTTTATTACTGTATCTGCTTCCTCAGGCTTTCTAGCTAGTGCAAAAAATAAAAAATCCCTCTTTCCTTTTCTTTTTTGATCTCATATTCTATTTTTTTTTTTGCCATTTGCCAATAGTCTCTTTTTATTTATAATGTAAAAGTATTCAATGTTTTTGACAAAACAAATTGGTATCTCTTCAACCACAGAGATGCCAACCCTAAATTTAGTTCCCAGTAACATTCAACCCATTTGTCCGTAACAAATGGGGTTAAATGCATTTCTCTCCGTAACATACTCACTTGGGGTTGTTGCCGGCGGCTATGCGCCTGCGCACTGGTGCAGATCAGCGGGCTGCCGGCGGGCGGGTGCGGCACATGCGCACTTGGCAAGGTTGCCGGCGGGTCTGCGCGCTGCGCACTGGGTGGGGGTGGGGGTGGGGGGGAGGCCCGGTGATGGGGCTGCCGCGAGCGGCCGGCTGGCGGCAAGAAAGTGCCGCTGATCGCGCGGGCCGGCGCCGCCCGGGCTCTGGGCCGGGCTGGCAAACCGGGGGCACATGGCGCCGGCGTTCACCACGGGAGGAACACCGGCGCGGCGGTGTTCCGTAACAGCATGTTTGGCTGCCGGAACACCGTAAAAAGGTTATTTCGCCGGGACAAAATACGGCGAATCCGAGACACTTGGCATCTCTGCAACCATATCTGCTTTAAGAACAATGATCCAAGGTTTTTCTCTCCCCACCCAATACTGGTACCTTGCAGGTAAATCTTCCTACACCTTCTATAATTCTATGACATCCTTTCTAAAGTTAATTCTCATTGCATTCTAACTAGATAAATAAATACATTTCTTGAACATTGCATGCTCTCCATGTTGTTTTCTCTTTTTATTTGGTGTTCATTGGGAACTTCAGGCTGGATACCAAACATCAGTCAATGCAAAAATGTTGTCATCCAATCTTATTGAAGTAGTGACTGGCTATTTAGAATATCATTATAAGATTACACACAGCAAAATTGGATTGAGAATTTATTAGAGCTCCTTTCGGATATATCTAACTAGATAAAGGGGAACCAATGGATGTAAATTATTTGGAATTCTAAAGACGTGCGATAAAATGCCATAAAAAAAGGTGTGAGAGCTGTGACACAAAAGATCGTGTGGCGTAGAAGGAGATATAACAGAATGGAGAAAGGAATAGACAATAGACAATAGGTGCAGGAGTAGGCCATTCGACCCTTCGAGCCAACACCACCATTCAATATGACCATGGCTGATCATCCCCAATTAGTACTCCGTCCCTGCCTTCTCCCCATATCCCCTGACTCCGCTATCTTTCAGAGCCCTATCGAGCTCTTTCTTGAAAGTATCCAGAGAACCGGCCTCCACAGCCCCCCTGAGGCAGAAAATTCCACAGACTCACAACTCTCTGTGTGAATAAATGTTTCCTCTTCTCCGTTCAAAATGGCTTACCCCATTTTGTAAAACAGTGGCCCCTGGTTCTGGACTCCCCCAACATCGGGAACATGTTTCCTGCCTCTAGCATGTCCAAACCCTTAATAATGTTTTTGTTTCAATAAGATCCCCTCTCATCCTTCTAAATTCCAGAGTATACAAGCCCAGCCGCTCCATTCTCTCAGCATATGACAGTCCCGCCATCTAACCTTGCAAACCTACGCTAAATTCCCTCAATAGCAAGAAAGTCCTTCCTCAAATTAGGGGACCAAAACTGCAAGCAATATTCCAGGTGTGGTCTCACTAGGGCCCTGTACAACTGCAGAAGGACCACAACTCCTCTTGTTTTGATGGCCAACTTTTGATTCACTTTCTTCACTGCCTGCTGTACCTGCATGCTTACTTTCATTGATTGATGAACAAGGACCCCCAGATCCCATTGTACTTCCCCTTTTCCCAACTTGACACCATTTAGATAATAATCTGCCTTCCTGTTTTTGCTACCAAAGTTTAAAAACCTCACATTTATCCACATTAAACTGCATCTGCCCACTCACACAACCTGTCCAAGTCACCCTGCATTCTCATAGCATCCTCCTCACAGTTCACACTGCCACCCAGCTTCGTGTCATCTGCAAATTTGCTAATGTTACTTTGAATCCCTTCATCTAAATCATTGATGTATATTGTAAATAGCTGCAGTCCCAGCACCGAGTTTTGCGGTACCCCACTAGTCACTGCCTGCCATTCTGAAAGGGACCCGTTAATCCCTACTCTGTTTCCTGTCTGCCAACCAATTTTCTATCCATGTCAGCACTTTGCCCCCAATACCATGTGCCCTAATTTTGCCCACTAATCTCCTTTGTGGGACCTTATCAAAGGCTTTCTGAAAGTCCAGCTACACTACATTCACTCCTTTGCCCATTTTCCTAGTTACATCCTCAAAAAATTCCAGAAGATTAGTCAAGCATGATTTCCCCTTCGTAAATCCATGCTGACTCGGACCGTTCCTGTTACTGCTATCCAAATGTGCCGCTTTTTCATCTTTTATGATTGACCAGCATTTTCCACACCACCGATGTCAGTCTAACTGGTCTATAATTCCCTGTTTTCTCTCTCCCGCCTTTCTTAAAAAATGGGATAACATTAGCTCCCCTCCAATCCACAGGTACTGATCTTGAATCTATAGAACATTGGAAAATTATCACCAATGCGTCTACGATTTCTAGAGCCACTTCCTTAAGTACCCTGGGATGCAGACCATCAGGCCCTGGGGATTAATCAGCTTTCAGTCCCATCAGTCTACCCAACACCATTTCCTGCCTAATGTGGATTTCCTTCAGTTCCTCCATTACCCCAGATCCTCTGGCCACTACTATATCAGGAAGATTATTTGAGTCCTCCGTAGTGAAGACGGATCCAAAATACCTGTTCAACTCATCTGCCGTTTCCTTGTTCTGTATAATAAATTCACCTTTTACAGTCTTCAAGTCCAACTTTGGTCTTAACTAATATTTTTCCTCTTCACATATCTATAGAAGCTTTTGCTCTCCTCCTTTATATTCTTGGCCAGCTTACCTTCGTATCTCATCTTTTCTCAACGTATTGCCTTTTTAGTTATCTTCTGTTGCTCTTTAAACATTACCCAATCCTCTTGTCAAGTGATGGTCAAGTGACAGAAAGCAAAGAGGAGGATTAAGATGCTAATTTTCACCTGGCAAGCTGTAACAAGTCAAGTGCCAGAGGGATTAGAACCGAGGCCACAAACAGTTACCATCTACTGTTTCCGCTGTTCCAGGTGTGGGCTCCTGTATATCGGCGAGACCAAGCGCAGGCTCGGCGATCGTTTCGCTGAACACCTCTGCTCAGTTTCGCATAAACCCACTTGATCTCCCGGTTGCTCAACACTTTAACTCCCCCTCCCATTCCCACATTGACCTTTCTGTCCTGGGTCTCCGCTATGGCCAGAGTGAGTCCACCGCAAATTGGAGGAACATCACCTCATATTTCGCATGGGTAGTTTACATCCCAGCGGTATGAACATTGACTTCTCTAACTTCAAGTAGCTCTTACTTTCCCACTCACTCCATTCCCTCTCCCTTCCCAGTTCTCCTACCAGTCTTACTATCTCCGACTACATTTCATCTCTGTACCACCCACTCCCCTAACATCAGTCTGACAAAGGGTCTTGACCCAAAGCGTCATCCATTCCTTCTATCCAGGGATGCTGACTGTCCCGCTGAGTTATTCCAGCATTTTGTGTCTATCTATATTAATGATTTAAATGAAGGATATCCAGCTCTACCGTTAGTGTGCCAGTGCATCAGCAATTAGGAAGATAGATAGAATATTGGTATTATTGCAGGGGTTACGATATTAAAGCAACAGGTTCTTCAAAGAATAAGCGGAAATGGTGACTTAATATTTTGACCTATAATGTAATTAGGGAAGGCAAAGGTGTAAAAAAAGGATGTAGGGACAGTGCAAATAAAATATTATAACAATGGCAGAGTATGAAGTTGAGGGCAAATATTTAGTTACTATAAAAGTATCATAATTTATAAGTATGAAGGGCTATTAAACTATAGATGGTCGGCACGGACTGGAAGGGCCGAGAGGGCCTGTTTCTGTGCTGTAATTGTTATATGGTTATATGGTTATAGGTATATATTACAGGTTACCAAATTGCCTGGATGCTTTAATCATTGATCACGTTCAATGGCATATCATTTCATGAATCCGGTATCATTGACACAGGGAAACTGATTGTCTAACTAGTTGTGTTTCAAAAAGGAAAGGTAACAAATATTTTGAATATGACTGATATCACACATGACCCCAAAATTTGTTCCAAATATAACAACTTTTTGCCAGTTGTGAATTTAATTGCAAGGTTTTTTCGCATATATGTTGATGCCAGTTAGAAAATGAGAGCAAATAGAAAATTAAAAAATGGACCCAATCTGGCTTCAGAATCCTTTTAGTTCCATACTAGACCAAGTGGGACCCATTGGGTCCCGTCCCCTCCCGGGAGGCTTGGCCCGCGGCAGCAGCCTCCCACACACACACACTAATTACGGCCCCACAACACACACACACAAAACTAACCCCCCACACACACACACACACACAAAATAACCATTTCCGACATCTCCCTACCGTTCCTTGATCTCACCATCTCCATCGCAGATAACAAACTACTGACCGACATCTACTACAAACCCACTGACTCCTACAGTTAACTTGACTACACTTCTTCCCACTCTGCTTCCTGTAAGGACTCTATCTCTTACTCCAAATTCCTCCGTCTATGCCACATCTGCACCCAGGGTGAGGTGTTCCAGATCAGGGCATCGGGGATGTCCTCATTCTTTAGGAAACGTGGGTTCCCCTCTTCTATTATAGATGAGGCTCTCAACAAGGTCTCCTCTATATCCCGCAGCTCTACTCTCACTCCCCATCCCCCTACTCGTAACAAGGGCAGAGTCCCCCTTGTCCTCACCTTCCACCCCATCAGCCGTCACATACAACATATAATCCTCCGACATTTTTGCCACCTCCAGCGAGGTGGAGCGGGAGGGCTTAGAGAGGGATCGGGAAGAGGTAGAGAGGGAGGGTAGAGAAAGAGGGGTTGAGAGGCAGAGGGGGGCAGAAGGGGTAGAGAGCGAGAGGGGTGGGGTAGAGAGGGAGGGGGATGGGGAAGAGATGTAGGGGATACGGTAGAGGGAGGGGGAGGGGTTAGGGAGGGAGGGGGAGGGGTTAGAGATGGAGCGGGAGGGCTTAGAGAGGGAGCGGGAAGGGGTAGAGAGGGAGGGTAGAGAAAGAGGGGTGGAGGGAGGGGATAGAGACCCCACCCCATTTCCCTCTTCCTCATTTCACTCATCCTCCTCCCCTCACTCCCATTCCCTGCTGCAGCACCTACCCAGGTCGTAGAGCAGCGCCAGGGCCTGGAACTCTGCCAGGTTTTCATACTCAGCCCGGACCTGCTTATAGATTGCAGCCGTCAGCTCGGCAGCCGCATGGTGTCCAGTCCAGGCCCCGACTTCATCTCCGGGCTCGTCCCTGGCCCAGACTTGTCCTTGGATTCACTGGCGGCTTCTTTTTTGCCGCCGGTCACGGCCCCATCCCAAGCCCTGAGCTCGGCCCTCACTCCAGCTCCAGGCTTTGCTCCAGCCCAGGCCGTCGCCAGGCTTGGCCCACCACGCACCGGGCTGCGGGCGGACGTGGACCCAAGGGAGGCCGCGGACCCGAGGATCCGAGCAAGGCCGCGGATGGACGTCGACCCGAGGACCTGACTTGCGAAGATTGTGGCGTCAGTGTGGGTTTTTTTTGTGCGGAAATATATGCATTTTTAATATTTTTTCTGAGTTTAAAATTAATTTCAATACATTTTAAATTCCTTTAATTGTCCACCTAAAGGCCCTGAGTCTCTAAGCCCCTGAGTCCAAGGAAATACTGCTACTTCGTCTCCAATCAACGCTCACTTCATTTAGTGATCGACCACGGCAGTCAGGCCTCTCACTCAGCCTCAGAAAAATGAGATCTGTGAAAGTCATGGGCTATTTACCCCATGCCCTGCCCTATCCACTCACGCATAGCCCCCAACTCACAGGCGCGACTAGAAAGGTAGGGGGATAGAGAGAGATGGACATGGAGGCACAGAGAAGGACACAGAGGCAGAGATAGGGACAGAGCGGCACAGAGAGGGGCAGAGAGGCACAGAGATGGACACAGAGGGATACACAGAGAGGGACACAGAGAGGGACACAGAGAGGGACACAGAGAGGGACACAGAGAGGGGGACACAGAGAGGGACACAGAGAGGGACACAGAGAGGGACACAGTGAGAGGGACACAGAGGGGGCACAGAGAGGGGCACAGAGAGGGGCACAGAGAGGGGCACAGAAGCACAGTGAGGGACAGAGGGGGACACAGAGAGGGACTCAGAGGCAGGGGTGCTTGCTGCCTGTTGGAGCTGGGGCTTCCAATTTGTGGCGTCTTTTGAGCACGTGGCCCTGCTGCTGCGAGCGGGGGGGAGGTGCTGCCCTGCTGCAGCGAGCGGCTGATCGTCGCTTCCGCAACGGGAAAGCTCACCCACCTGCGTGACAGACGATCGGGCGGGGGAGACGGAGAGGAGGTTACCAAGTGGGATCGGGATCACCAGCGAGGAAAAGGCGTCATGATTTCCCGTGTCTCTGCGATCAACAGAGGAATCGCAGGTCTCCATAGATGGCCAGAGGGAGTAATGGCTGCCAGGACCACCTTCCCATCGTGCTGCCCTGCGCCACGATAACGGCCGCCGCCATGTTCTAGAACACGAGCTGAAGCGTACTTCGTGTTCAGTGGTTGGGCTGCCAACGACCGCGCGAGTGCTAGTTGACAGCACAGCAAGTCACTTTGTGTGAGGCACTTTGTGCTGCAAAATGAATACAATGATTGGAGCAAGCTTGCACAAAACATATATCTGCTCATTATCTTGACTCTAGAGTGATCATGAGCAGCAACCTTGCTGTTGATTGTTAAAACATTACTGACTTGCACTGTCTTTAGCTGGTCTATATTGCCTCAGGAGAAAGTCACTGTGGCTGCAGCAGACAGCATAATCCAGGAGATGTAAAAATAACTTGCTTATAACATGCAGTCAGAAAAATACACATGGTTTGTTCCATTGTCTACAAGAAAACTAAAAGTCTGATTTTGACCACTTCCTGTTGTTCTGTATATTGACTGAGCTGTGAATCAACTGAACACACTGAATGTCTACTGAACTGTGAGTGTGGTGTTTATGTGGTGTTTTGTGTGGTTTTATGATGGTTTTATGGTGGTTTCACCCTGCTTGAAATGGTTTTATGGTGGTTTCACCCTGCTTAAACATGGTTGCAGGAGGGCTGTGATTGGAAACTAAATATTCCAGGATTTCGTTGCTTCAGGTGTGATAGAATTGGAGGACCAGAGGGGGAGGTGTTGCATTGCTTGTCAGAGAAGATATTACAGCAGTGCTTTGGCAGGATAGATTAGAGGCTATTTGGGTGGAACTGAGAAGTGGGAACGTGTAGCAACAGTTTTAGGGGTGTATTATAGACCGCCAAATGGGGAGCGTGAATTGGAAGAGCAAATATGTAAGGAGATAGCAGATATTAGTAGTTAAGCCCAAGGTAGTAGTGATTGTGGGAGATTTCAATTTTCAAAAAATAGGACTGGGGGAAACACATTCTGTAAATGGGCTGGATGGTTTGGGAGTTTTGTAAAATTGTGTGCAGGATAGTTTTTTGCAGGGCAGTACATAGAGGTATCGACCAGAGAAGGGGCAGTGCTGGACCTCCTGTTTAGGAAATGAGGCAGGTCAGGTGATGGAGGTATGCGTTGGTGAGCACTTCGGGGCAGTGATCACAATACCATTAGTTTCAATATAATTATGGAGAGAGTCAGAACTGGACCTAGGGTAGAGTTTTTAGATTGGAGAAAGGCTAACTTTGAGGGAATGCGTAAAGGATTTTAAGGAGTGAATTGGGACACTTGTTTCAATGGGAAGGATGTAGAAGAGAAATGGATGACATTTAAAGGGGAAATTGTAAGAGTACAGAATCTTTATGTCCTGTTAGGTTGAAAGGAAATAGTAAAAATTGGAAAAATGAGCCATGTTTTTTCAAGGGAAATTGGGACACTTGTTTCGAAAAAGAGAGATATCTACAATAATTATAGGAGGCATGGAGTTAAATGAGGTGCTTAGAGGAGTATAAAGATGTAAAAAGAATCTTAAGAAAGAAATTAGGAAGGCTAAAATAAAGATATGAGGTTGCTTTGGCAAGAAAGGTGAAAGTAAAACCCAAAGGGTTTTTTCTTCACCTATATTAATAGCAAAAGGATAATGAGGGATAAAAATTGGACCATTAGAGAACCAGAATGGGACAGCTAGCTGCAGAGCCAAAATAGATGGGGGAGATATTGAACAATTTTTTTTTTCTTCGGTATTCACCAAGGAGGAAGGATATTGAACTCTGTGAGTTAAGGGGAAAGAGTAGAGTAGCTATGGAAACTATGAGATTCAAAGAGGAGGAAGTACTGGACCACTTTTGAAAAATATATAAATGTGGGATAAGTCTCCAGGTCCTGACAGGATATTCCCTAGGAATTGAGGGATGTTAGTGTAGAAATAGCAGGAGCTTTGACAGAAATATTTCAAATGTCATTAGAAACGGGAATAGTGCCGGAGGATTGGCGTACTGCGCATGTTGTTCCATTGTTTAAAAAGGGTTCAAAGAATAAAACCTAGCAATTATAGACCTATTAGTTGACGTCAGTGGTGGGCAAATTAATGGAAAGGATACTTAGAGATAATATATATAAGCATTGGAAAATAAACAGGGTTTGATCAGGAACAGTCAACATGGATTTGTTGCTGGAAGGTCATGTTTGACAAACCTTCTTGAAGTTTTTTTGAAGCGGTAACTAGGGAAATTGGATGAGGGTAAAGCAGTGGATGTTGTCTTTATGGATTTCAGTTAAGGCCTTTGACAAGTTTCCCCATGGAAGGTTGGTTAAGAAGGTTCAATCTTGGTGTGTTAATGGCGGAGAGTAGTAAGAAGTAGTAGCAAGATGGATTCAACAGTGGCTGGGAATGGGAGATGTCAGAGGTAATGGTGGAATGGCTGTTTGTCAGGTTGGAAGCGGTGACCAGTGGGTGCCTCAGGGATCTGTGTTGGGTCCACTGTTGTTTGTCATGTACATCAATGATCTGGATGATGGGGTGGAAAATTGGATAAGTAAGTATGCAGGATTGATACTACGATAGGTGGTGTTGTGGAATATGAAGTAGAAATTTTCAAAGTCTACAGAGAGATTTGGGCCATTTGGAAAAGTGGGCTGAAAGATGGCAGATGGAGTTTAATTGCTGATAAGTGTGAAGTGCTAAATCTTGGGCAGGACAAATCAAATAGGACGTACATGGTAAATGGTAGGGGCGAATTGAGGAATGGTGTGGAACAGAGGGATCTAGGGGGAATAACTGTGCATAGTTCCTGAAGGTGGAATCGCATGTAGATAGAGGTGGTAAAGAAAGCCTTTGGTGTGCTGGACCTTTATAATCAGAGCATTGAATATAGGAGTAGGGGAGTAATGTTTAAAAATTGTACAAGGCATTGGTAAGACAATTCTGGAGTATGTGTACAATTTTGGTCGCCTAGTTTAGAAGGATGTCAACAAAATAGAGAGAGTACAGAGGAGATTTACTAGAATTTGCCAGGGGTTCCAGCAACTATGTTACAGAGAAAGGTTGAAACAAGTTAGGTCTTTATTCTTTGGAGCGCAGAAAGGTTAAGGGGGGACTTGATTGAGGTCTTTAAAATGATGAAAGGGGATAAGACAGAGTTGACGTGGATACGTTTTTCCCATTGAGGGTAGGGAAGAATCAAACAAAGGGCATGACATGAGATTAAGGGACAGAGGTTTCGGGGTAACGTGAGGGGGAACTTCTTTTACCTCAGAGGGTGGTGGCTGTGTGGAATGAGCTTCCAGCAGAAGTGGTGGAGGCAGGATCGATTTTAACATTTAAGAGTAAAGTGGATAGGTATATGGACGTGAAGGGAATGGAGGGTATGGTCTGAGTGCAGGTAGATGGGACTAGGGGAAAACAAATGGTCGGCACGGACTGGAAGGGCCGAGAGGGCCTGTTTCCGTGCTGTAATTGTTATATGGTTATATGGTTATATGGTATGAAACTGCATTTGAATGTGGTGGCCTTGCACCCTGCATGAAATGGTAGGAAACTGCATTTGAATTTGGTGGCCTTGCACCCTGCTAGAAATGGAATTTCAAGGAATAGCCGTGAGCCAACTGCCAGTCCACCAGCCGTGAGAGAGTTGCCAGCTTGAGTGACTGAGCTGCCACCCGAAGAATCCATTTGGCCCACAATGTCCATACTAGCCCTCTGGAAACCAGTCCCTTCAGCCCACAACACCCATACTAGCGCTCCAGAAAGCCCCCCCCCCCCCACTGACCACAAATATTGGAATTGGGGGCGAGGTGGAATATTGCGTTGAGGGACCAGCCCTCCTGTGTGAACATGGGACCCAACGCATCCCACTTAGTCTAGTAAGGAATAAATATCAATTAAATGTGATTCATGAGAGAATATAGCAAATATGTTAGAAAAACTCCAAATGCATCCAAATGTTTGATATCACGCTATAACTGAATTATATCTTACAGTAACTACCTTTAATTTAAACCATCATTGATAGATGTTATTTCACATTATATTGGAGCCTATTTAGTATGAGGCTTACCATTTAAAGCTCTCTGGATTGCCATGTCAATATAAATTTGATCCATTAACATCAAAAGATCCACATATCTGTTAAGTATATCAGTTACCTGTTGAGGGCATGCCCAGATGAAATCCTGGCTGAATTGGATTGGTCAGACCAGGACTGCCTCAGTTCACCAGATAACACAAATAAGACCCTGATATTTACATTCATGGGCAGAACTGAAGGGTAGATTGGATAGGATCACATCTCTTATTGATGTACTTTAAGATTGTTCCTATGGCATGTATGGTGCAACATGTTTTCAAAACCACGAGTGGGAGAAATTAGTTCCTGGCCATGTGTTTAATTATGTGCAAGTCAACGGCTTTTGGATTTTCTCACCTACCTAACTCAAGTTCATTGGCTCCAATGAAATGTGATTCATGAGAGAAGGCAACGTGTTTCCGTTATTCTCACGCCATTCAGTGCTAACTATTAATAACGAATTGCTGCTCGTTGCAAACATGTTCACAGGATTTCTGCAACACATAAATTACTTTCCAATGTGGAGGTGGAGAATGGGAATGGTGGAAAAGAGGAGAATGTTGCCTTTGCTTCATTCTCTTTCCTTCCACTCTCCGCTGCCGCTTATCAACCTACATTGCAATGACAAAGAAAGAATTGGCCATTGAGAATCTCCAACTTATTCCTGTAAACCCCACACTGCTCAAAGAGGACAAAGATTTGAAAGATTAAGGAATTGTAAATTGGGAACGGACAGAGCTAATAGGACTTGATGTTTCAATTCCTGTAGTAAGTGATTGGCACTCATGATATTGGCAGTGGGACTGGAGTAGTGAAAAGTAGGGTAGGTACATAATTGGGGTCATCAGGTGGGCACCCTCCTTCTTTGACGTTTCATTGATAAACCCACAACATCTCCAGAGGGCTCAACAGTGATACCTGGCGTCTCAATTACACCCTCCTCAATTCCATACCCTCCTGTGTTCATCTTGCAGCCCAATTGTTGTCTCTCCTTTTGATCCAAAGGCAATTGCTGTTTTTTTCTGCTGAATTTGATAATGACTTGATTGCTTGTTGGAGGGAGCGACCCCTGACCCCCCATTTTCTTCAATAGACTGGTTGTTGATGTAGCAACAAATCCCCTGCATCTTACTTCTACATGGAAGAGGGGTTGAGGCAAGCATAGATCAGCCATTAGGAATCCAAAAATCAATTTTTAAACCATCTATGTTTGGCTGAAAGTTCCTTATTACTGACAATCCCAGCTATAAGAGATCAGCCTTTTTTAAAGCAGCTCAATTAATAAAGCATGCAACATACATTACCTCACAATCCCACATTTAAATTTATTTATATTAACCCTGTGGGGAGATTACAAAATGATATAATCCATGTCAAGATACTTGGATAGAATAAAATAGTGGGAAAAGTTTTGCTCCAATTTCTCAGCCAGAAAATATATTAATGCAAGTGAAAAGCTCAGATACACTAGTGAAATAAAGTGTTAAAAATGTGGTTAATTAACCCACAAATATAAATGTTTTTAAAATAACACCTGTTGACAATAGCATACTTTAACAGAAAATGCTCCTTAATTTATATATAGACTAAATCACTGCAACCTAACAGAATTATACATCTACAGATCTCCAAGGCAAATTCCTTGTACGTGAATACTTGGCCAATACACTTATTCATTCATTCAGGTCTTCAGAAAGATAATTAACAAAATGTTCTATCCAATAAACAAACAAATTGAGAATGATCAAGATAAGCAACAATATTTAAAGTGCAAATTTATTTGTTTATATCTGAAATAAGATGTATGTAGGTGAAGAATAGCTGTGTAAATTTATTTCATATTCTTCCAATTTGGACTTGACTCAGTAGACCCTACATTTTGATTTTTGATAGGGTAGAGCATATATGGGGATATATCCACGGCATATTTAAAAGGGAATTACAATTGTCATGGGATATTTTAATCTACATGTTGATTGGACAAACCAAACAGGCAAGGTTATCATTGAACAAAACATTATGGAGTGCATCAGGAATTTGTTTTTATAACAATATGTTACTGAACGTATCCAGGAAATTACTATTTTAGATTTTGTCATAAGAAATGAGGAGGGATCAATGATAAATATTGTGGTTAAATATCCACTCAGAGCGGGGATAGTTTGGGCTTGTATTCCTTGGAACTTAGAAAAATAAAGTGTGATCTTATTCAAATATACAAGATCCTAAGAGGACTTTGCTGGAGTAGATATTGAGATATTTTTCAATAATGGGAAAGGGACATAGCCTGAAAAAAGGGCACTGTTCTGAGGCAAGCAGAAATTTCATCTCTCAGAGGTAGTGAATCTCTGAAATTCTCTTCCCCCAAATTTGGTTTAGGCTAGATCATTCAGTATATTTAAAATGGATACAGATTAATATTTGAAAGATCGAGGAATTGAAGAACATGGGGAACTGAACATGGATGGGGAAGTGGAGTTGAAGCCAGCATAGATCAGCCATGGTCACATTGAATGGCAGGGCGGATTTGAGGGGCTCCTATTGTGGAAGGGGAAAAGAACAAAGGGGGACCTGGCGTGGGTGAGGGGGAAGAACAAGAACAATGGAGGACCTGGCGTGGGGGGACCACAAGGAGGGGGGAGGGGGAGAACAAAAGAGGAGCCTGCAGGGGTACTTTGTAACTTTGTCAGCGCCAGATGTGGTGACTATTTGCATACCTTGGGTATGCACGCAAAGAATTTCACTGTGCCTGGTATGTAACAATAACGTTTTTTATTCCTTTCCATTCACATTTGCCATGCGTTATAACTAAATCAAGATGAATATCCCTAAAAGGCACTGATTTGATACATTTCAAAATATAAAGCAACAAATTATTTAGATGGCAACAAACAAACAAGGATATCACAGATGATTTTGTAGAGTGCATCAAGGACTGTTTCTCAAAACAGTATGTTACTGAACCCACCCAGGAACAGCTATTTCACATTTTGTCATGAGTATTAAGACGCAATTAGTCAGAGAAATTTTCTTGTGGTAATAGATCCTTGTGGGATCAAAAGCATACTAACTATCGACTTGAATGGAAATAAGGAAGCTGGTCTAGGATGTGGTACTTTATCCAACATTGGCAGTGAAGAATATCCAGCCGAAAGTTCATAAAGTGTTGAAAGAATAACCCAAAAGTACAAATATAGAACACATGAAATTCAGTGCAGAAGTAAACTATACTTCACACAATGTGGGCGAGATTTAGCGGTTTTTTCAGGTGCTGCGCTCAGATACTCGTGCCTCTTACCCTCTGGGCAGGATGCAACGGGCTCTCGAGTGGAAGAAGCTTAATGACTTGCTAGTCGCTGGTTAGCTTTGGCCTCGGGGGGGGGATTTCTGAGAGAATGATGATACAAAAAGTAATTTTTTGTGCCATTCCAGAGCAATACTTTTAATTTATCCCATTGCCTCACCTTACATACTTTGACTTAATCTAGATTTTAGCTAAATGACAAGACACCAATATTATAAATGTCTAAGAAAGCAGCTCTTGTTTATGTTCATTATTTTCATTATTTTTCAAAGTCTTTTTCAAAGATATAACAAAAAACGCTGCGGAGAATTAGGCATTCAAAAGAGAGATAAACAGTCAACATTGGGTCATGACCCCTTTAATGACTCCGTATTTTGTCCAATTACTTTGCATAATTAAGATGGTTTTGCTACCGTTTACAACATTGAATACATTATACTTTGGGCTATATAATGCCAAATTGTGCTTATAGTTACTTCTCTAAGACTTGTGCAAACAGACAATGAAGAGAGCAAATTGATATATCATGGAACTTGGATAAATTACCTGGTGGAGAATGTGAGTAAAATGTTAGTTCTAATACTATTTCTAAAGTCCGTGGCTATCCATCACTAGTTTTATCATAACCTATGGATATCAGAAAGATAATAGATTCACCACCTCTCTGCTTTCTCTAGAATTTATTTCAGCACGACTTGGAAGAAAAGCCACCCAAGACTGCCTCTTCCAATTTGAAATCAACAACTTTTTACCAGTTTAGGCATTAGCATAATCACTCCAGCTTTCATACTACCTTTGAACCCCTTCATATCAAGAAGATTGTCTCTTTCTGTGAAATACAACATAAAAAAGGTTTCCAGTTAATTTCTCTGTCATTTTCCCCAAAAGCCATATGTCCTTGATCTCCAGTTTGGGTCAGCATTTCTTTAAATTGTTCTATTATTTATTCCATCTTTATAAATTGGCAAACTTTTGTTTTGCTTTTCCTCCATAGAGGTGATGGCCCAAAAATTACAGTCACCTAATTTAATTTTTTACATAATGTTGTCGTTTTTATGGACAACAATTGTTTGAAGAAAGAGGTTAAATGGATACACTAGGAAAATAGAGTGGGAGGTACACAAAAGATGAGAAAATCAGCGTGCAGCAGCATCTTCCCTTCGCTTCCTTAGATCTGCTGCACCCGCTGAGTTTACTCCAGCTTTTGGTGTACCCTCGATTCTCCCAGCATCTGCAGTACCTTCTTTAAAAAAAAAAAATAAATAGAGCTGTGAATTCACCTGCACAAAAAGCTTATGCAATCTACTCAATAACATGAATTTTGACAACCAACCCTGCTCATGTAAATCACACTGTTGAATGTGCCAGTTCATTGCTCTGGAGCCCAATGATGAAAGAGGTCCAATTTGACAAAATTGCCATAAAATCAAAATCGTTCATTGGTTCACACATGAACCTATCCATTCTACATCAGGATACAAGTCCAACATGCTTCTGCCCTTCCTTATTCACTATTTCCTAAATAGGCGGCATGGTGGCGCAAGAGTGGAGTTGCTGCCTTACAGTGCTTGCAGCACCGGAGACAGGGGTTCGATCCAGACAACGGGTGCTGTCTGCTTGGAGTTTGCACATTCTCCCCTTGACCGCGTGGGTTTCCCCCTGAGATCTTCAGTTTTCTTCCACACTCCAGAGACGTACAGGTTTGTAAGTTAATTGGCTTGGTGAGTGCGTAAATTGTCCCTAGTGTGTGTATCATAGTGTTAATGTGCGGGGATCGCTGGTCGGCATGGACTCGGTGGGCCGAAGGGCCTATTTCCACGCTGTATCTCTAAACTAAACTAAACCCCGTTAGCTCTACACCACAAAAATGTCAGGTATTCAAGTTAGCTCATCTATTACCTAAGTGACGGTCATTAAAACATTGACTTTGACTGAAACACACATATTGTGCGAATGGCTTAAGAAAGGTGGTTAATATAATGCCACAAATGTACACTCATTATTTCTGGAGGGAAGCAATGGGTGACGTTTCGTGTCAAGACCCTTCTTTTCAGACTGAAGAAGAGTCTCGACACAAAACATCACCCATTGCTTCTCTGCAGAGTTGCTGCCGGTCCCGCTGAGCTACTCCAGCTATGTGTCCATCTTCAAATGACGTCACGTCCTCCAGACGGCTGTGCTTACGCAAGAAATCGCGCGGGACCGTTGTGGCTCAACGCGACCACAAGGTCGCGTAATTTGCCAAGGACACGTAAGTGGGACAGGCCTTAAAGTGTTGATGCAAGATGACATACTTGGTGGAAAACTGTTTCTGGATTCCTGATCTTTGTAGGTTTACTGAATGTTAATTCAATAATTGACCACTGAGAAATAAAACTGCCATTATGGATGATAAGTACTTTACCACATTACACAAACAATAAATTAATAATGTTTAATGTTCAACCTACAAGGCTGAAAACTCAAAATGTTAAGAATTAAACTTGGATAAAACAGTACTACTATATTTCACAATTCTCACAGCAAAATTGATGCAGACAGGTTCAATGTAAACTATTCCTTCAAGAAACAATTGAAGATTTTTTGGTGTGAATGACACTCCTTGCAAATTGGTAGAAATGACCAAAAACTTGCAAGGGTTAAAATAATTTATTTTATAAATTGAAAATAGTGTTCAGATCAAGTTTAACATGCAGAATTGCCTTTGCTCTCTTACCCATTAAATTCATGTACATCTTACCCATGATGTGTATTCTTTCATTTGGTGCTGGTTGCTATGAGAACCACTTGCATGGCCTCTCCAAAAGCAGTCTTGACAAAGCTGGTAATTGTGACACTGCTGGCAACGATATCGAAAACCCATCATACTCTCACTGTGGCAGTAGGAACACTCTACAGGGTGGAAGACTGTTGATGGAACACACCAAACCAAGACACTTTTACATTGCGGCATTATTACTGCTTTCAATCAATTTTTATTTTGCCGAAAGCACTGGATATTGAAGTACTACAAGCAAGATAATGAAAGAATATCTCAAACACTGAAGTGAAGCTTTCAAATCTTGTGTTGCAAAACTTGACAACTCACAAGATCTCTTGTACAACTCATAAAATGATCCTGGGACACAGAAATGAATTACCAAAGTTTGGATGAACCAGGTAATCCTGCCACTTCCACAAAGTGTCTTTATACACAAATACCCAAAGCTGCAGGGATATGAGCACACTGACCTGCTGAGTTACTCCTGCATTTGGTGACTTTTAAGATGTGGTCTGACCTGTTGAGTTAGTTCAGTTTAATTTACTGTCACATGTACCATGGTATTCTAATTGTGTGCCAACCAGTTAGCAGAAAGACATTACATAATTACAATCAATCCGGTTACAGTGTATAGATACATGATAAAAGAAAAATGTTTAGTGCAAGGTGAAGCCAGCAAAGTCCAATCAAAGTAGCTATGGGCACACTCAATGGGCACCGAAGGCGTAGCCTATGGGCACACGCATGGGCCCCAGCTACCTTTAGCCTCTTTGTTGGGTATGTCGAACAATCCTTGTTCTCGCATACCAGGGCCCCATCCCCGACCTCTACCTCCGTTACATCGACGACTCGCTTTGGTGTCACCTCCTCACCCACACACAACTGACTGACTTCATTCATTTCACCACCAACTTCCATCCGCACTCAAATACACTTGGACAATTTCCGACACTTCCCTAACCATTCCTTGACCTCACCATCTCTATTGCAGGTGATACACTCCGACCGACTCCACTAACAAACCTACTGACTCCCACAGCTACCTGGACTACTCTCCTCCACCCCTTGCTTCCTGTAAGACTCCATCCCCTATTCCCAATTCCTCCGTCTAGCGCCGCAATCTGCTCCCAGGATGAGGTGTTCCACACCATCATCACAAATGGCCTCATCTCAAGACGGGATTCCCCTCCCCCGACTATTGATAAGCTCGCACCAGGGTCCCTCCTCCATACCACCGCAACTCTGACCTCGCTCCCCATTCCCCGCACTCGCAAACAGGGCAAGTTTAGTAGTGTTGAGTTTTAGTTTTTGAGTTCTGTTCTTGAGTTTTCGTCCCGGCAAATGCCAGATTCGCCACCTCCAACGTCACCTTTCATCTCCCACCACCCGCAAATACAACCATAGATCCTCCGCAACTCCCTTGTCCAGTTCTTCGCCACCTCCTGACCCTCCCACCCCACCCCCTACATACTTCCCACTACCCCCCTTCTTGTCCGTGCCTTCCGCCCCTCCCTCCGCCCCTCCCTTGTCCTTCCCCTCCCCTCCCCTCACTCTACTCTTTCCCCCGGGCACTTTCCCCCTTGCAACCGCAAGAAATCAACACTTGTTCCCTTCACCTCCCCCCTCCACATCCTTTCAGGGACCCAAGCAGTCCTTCCAGGTCCGACAGAGGTGCACCTGCACCTCCGCCAACTCCTCATCTACTGCATCCGTGCCTCCAGAATGCCGGATGAACTATATCCGGTGAGACCAAGCGAGGCTTGGTGATTCGCTTCGCCGAACACCTCCTCTCGGTCCGCAATAAACCAACCCGACCTCCCGGGCGCAGCACTTCCAACTCCGCCCTTCCCATTCCACATCCCGACCTCTCGGATCCTGGCCTCCTCCACACGCCCGAAGAGTGAGCACTACCGCAAACAGGAGGATCAGCACCTCTTAAATCCCGCTTGGGAGTCTGCATCCTTTGCTTGAATATGAATTTTCTCAATTCTGTTAACCCTTGCTGTCTCCTCCTCCCACCTCCCGTTCAGAGCCCTCGGCCCTGGCATTCCTCATCGTCTCTCTATCTCCCTCCCGCCCAGTGCGCACCAGCTTTCCTTTTTCACACCACATGTTGGAACAGCTTACCATGTGCGTGTTTCACGCCTTGATCTCACTCGATACTTTTTTGCAATACTATCTGTTCACTCATTCGTTCCTTATCTCTCTCCCACAGATCACTGGGGTCGTATATATCTCTCGTTTCCCTGATCCCTGACCATCTGAAAAGGTCGACCCGGAACGTCGCCTATATCTTCAGCTCCTTAGATGCTGCTGATACACCCCCGATGATTTCTCCAGCTTTTGTGTCTAACTCCCACAAGTCCACAATCAAGGATATCTGACGGACATCAAAGAAGAGAGACTAGTAGTTCAGCTCGCTCTCATGGTCGTGGTAGATGATTTCTTAGCCTGATAAGCTCTGGGGAGAGAAACTGTCCCTGAAGCTGGGTGTGTGACTTTTCACATTTCCTATGTGAACCCTTCCCTGATGGGAGAGGAAGAGGAGAAAGGAAGTGGCCAGGGTGCACTCATCCTTATGATGCTGCTGACTTGGCGCGGCAGCGTGAGGTTTAAAATGGAATCAAATCAATAGACGAGGGAAGTTTTTTGTGATGGCCCTTCAGCTGCGTTCACAATCCTGCGCCATTTCATACGTAGCTGATGGAGAGCTGTTTCCAAACCGAAGCTGCCATCCAATTTAAGGGCTGTCCCACTGCTGCGACCTAATTTGCGAGTTTAAAAGAGTTTTAGAGATTTGAAAAAAGTCGGATGTTGAAGACCTCCTTCGACTATGTTAGCGAGATTAATCCCTCGACAGCTTCGAAAAATTGGACACCGAAGTTGAGAGAGTGAGACCGCACATCTCCTCGTAACTATGTTGAAGACTCTGATCTACGATTGACCTTCGACTCACCTCGAAAGCATAATACGAATAACATGCTGACCTAGCTACGACTCACATACGAGTTTAAATATAAGATATTTTTTCGATGCGATCTTTATTACTTGCGGGCATTTTTCAACGATTGAAAAATACGCCAGCACCTACTGAGCCTCGAGTATGCGGGGGCTACTCCTCGAGCATGAAGGAGAGTTACAAAGACCTCCTCGATCTCAGTGTCGACCATGCTGCGGAGTTATGAGTCAAGAGGGCAAACGACACCAGAACTTCGCTGATTGTTCCGCCGCCCGCAGAGTGGGACATGACCCAACTGCCAGCAGCATTTTTTGTCTATCCGTTTATGAGCCAACCAAGTCTTCATGCAGTCTCATCTTCTTACGATGTGAATCTATGAGCATGTTTGTGTACATAAAACATGGCGGAGTGTTGAGTAATAAACAAAATATGTTGCTCGTGAGAGCCCTGATTCTCTCATAGGCGCGAGCAAAACAGCAATTCCTGTCATAATTTTTTTTCTAAGTGTTTTGAAAATATCAGCAAAATATTCAAGCACACATAATGGACACACCCCTACTACCGGCACAAAAACCAACAACTCGTACTATAGAGCACCTAAAAAAAACCCCACATCCAATTAACCAAAGAGTGCAAATGCCACGTGCAAGTGGTCACAGGCTACTGCTAAACTGACTGTACCATTCAATTTAAGAGTCCTACACAATTCACTGCGTTGTCCTATTAAGTGAGAGGAAGTGTGCTGGTATCGAGCCAAGTAAAGGGAAAGTGGGGGGCTAAGGGAATAAATGCATAAATCCTGAAACGTCGCTGGATCCCGAGCTTCCCTAAGTTTTTCTCAGCATCTAAAAAAACAGCTCTAAATTCTGCCAAATTTACAACCTGATAGGTTCTGCAATGTCGTCACCGATATATTCAACAGAGTGAATATCTCAGAGAGAAAAGCTAAGTTTCAGGTCATTTCATATTCATTCCGTTAAGTATATGTATAATCTAATTGTAGTATATGCAAATATCAAATGTTTTATGTGTGTTGGTGGTATTAGTTTGTAAATTAGTTTATATATATTATAAAATAATTTGAATGATATATTAATATATTTAATGTTGTTAAAGATCAAACCTTGAGAAATATATTCAATGCAGCATTTCATCCCTGAGGCTGACCTCGCTGGCTGAAATAGTAAGTTTTATGTTGGGATTTACATCTTCCGTGCAAAGCCCATCCATCAGGCTGGCTTATGCAGGAATTTGTGCTGGGTGTTGCGCCTGAAGACACAAGAGGCGCGCAGACACGTAACGACAACTACTGCACCCAAAAAGCACTGTTGAGGGAGAGTGAAAGATTTACGAGACAGATGGAATGTATTTGTCATTATTGCTGCCCTGTTAGCCCAAGATTTTGAACCAGACGGCTATCCAGCCAACGATATTGCTACCTCTCTGCTACCGTTGATATATCGTGGCAGATTTTAATTACTCGGCAACTGATCAGTGAAGTAACCGTCTAGCTGCAAGGCACCTCCAGCAACATAATGTCAAGGACATGTTTCGTAAAAATGTTGCATTCTCCCTGCAACTTCTTACTCTTGGCCATAACATTGCGATGCTTGAAGACTGAACTGCAAAGTAGATCTATGGTAGGAGAGGTTGAAATGAAGAAGCATCGGGTATTCAAGTAGACCAGAGGGTTTCATCATCCTTCAGTATTGGGAATGAGGGGGGCAAGCACTCTTTTTTAGAGTCAATTTTATAGTGTAGATCCTTGCTGAGCAAAGAATCATTTATCAAGTAGATAATGGGTCATTCAGGATATTGCCATTCTGGTGCTGAACTGTCACTCTTCAAATGTTTGACATTTCTTAACCAATGAAAGAAACGGGTGGGGTGAATGCATGCATCGGGCGAATGGAGCACAGGCAAATGAAGAGTGATCTTATAGATGTGTATAAAATCATGAGGGGAATAAATGGGATGAATGCACAGCATAATTTACCCAGATCAAGAAACTGAGGACCTAGGTATAAGGTGAGAGGGTAAAGATATAATAGGAAACTGAGGGACAACTTTTTCACACAAACACTGGTGGGTACAGTGGCTTGCAAAAGTTTACATACCCCTTGAACTTTTCCATATTTTGTCACGTTACAACCACAAACGTAAATGTATTTTATTGGGATTTTATGTGATAGACCCCACACAAAGTGGCGCATAATTGTGAAGTGGAAAGAAAATAATACATGGTTTTCTAATTTTTTTACAAATAAAAAACGGAATAGTATTCAGCCCCCTTTACTCTGATACCCCTAAATATAATCCAGTGCAACCAATTGCCTTCAGAAGTCACCTTATTAGTAAATAGAGTCCACGTGTGTGTAATCTAATCTCAGTATAAATACAGCTGTTCTGTGAAGACATCAGCTGAATGTTAGAGCACGAATAGTGGAGACAAACAGCATCATGAAGCCCCAAGAACACACCAGACAAGGTCAGGGATAAATTTGCGGAAAGTTTAAAGCAGAGTTAGGTTATAAAAAAATATATATCCAAGCTAGTGGAACCTCTCACGGAGCACATGTTCAACATCCAACATCGACGAAAATGAAAGAGTATGGCATCAACATGGCAAATCACGCAAGACAAGGCCGCCACCTAAACTTGATGCAGGCAAGGGAGAGCTTTGATCAGAGAAGCAGCCAAGCCCATGTAACTCTGGAAGTAGCTGCAGAGATCCACACTCAGGTGGGAGAATCTGTCCACAGATGACAGACTATTAGTCGTGCACGCCGACAATAAAATCGGGCCTTTATGTAAGAGGCAACGAAGAAAGGCCCTGTTGAAACAAAGCCATAAGAAGCCCCGTTTGCAGTTATGCCACACATGACACGTGGGGACACAGCAAACATGGAAGGACGGAGCTCTGGTCTGATGATACAAAATTGAAGTTTCTGGTCTAAATGCCAAACGGCAACGTGTGGCAGAAAACTAACACACGAGCACAGTCACCCTGAACACACCATGCCCCACTCTGATGAAATAAGGGTGGTGGTGGCAGCATCAATCTGTGGGGATCTTTCTACGAGCAGGGACATGGAAGCTGGTCATGAGTGGAAGATGGATTTAGCCAAAAACAGGGCAATCTTGGAAGAAAACCGTTAGAGTCTGCAAAAGTCTTGATGGTGGCGGAGTTCACCTTCCAGCAGGACATCGACCGAAACATACAAGCCAGAGGCTATAATGGAGGATGGTTTAGATCAAAGCAATTTCATGTGTTAGAATGCCAGTCAAAGTCCAGACCTAAGTCGCAATAGATAATCTCCTGGCAAGACTGAAAGATTGCAGAATCACAGAGACGCCTCCTCCAATCTGTGTAACTGAGCTTGTGAGCCTTTTTTGGCAAGAAATATGGCAAAAATTTCAGTCTCTAGATGTGCACAAGGTAGAGACATACCCCAAAAGACTTCAGCGTAATTGCAAGTGAAAGTGGTTTCTATAAAGTATTGACTCAGGGGGGGGCCCTGAAAAAAAAGTACTTTTTGTTGCAACGCCAAAATTTGTTTCTAGTTTTTTATTTTGTAATAAGAATTTTGGAAACCTTGTAATTTTCCTTCCACTTCACAATTCTAGCACCACTTGTGATGTTGGTCTATCACATAAATCCCAATAAAATAGACATTTACGTTTGTCGTTGTAACGTGACAAAATGTGGAAAAGTTCAAGGGTATGAAACTTTGCAAGCCACTAGTTTTATGGAACAAGCTGGCCAGAGGCGTAGGTTTGAGGCAGGTACTATAACACCATGTAAAAGGCAGAGTTGGCCAGGGTACATGAATAAAGTTTAGAGGAGCCAAAAGGCAGGTGTGTGCTAGGTGGTAGGAATGGTGCGGGCATCTTGGGGTCGGGGATGGCATGGGCAATTGGGCAAAGAAGCATGTTTCGTGTGAAGTGTGTGACTATGATCCTAGACCTTGTGGAAACAGTGAATAACGACTATTCATCCTTAAAGACTTTTGGTCAGTCAGTGGGGAAACAAGGAGAATGTTAAGCTAAAGGGAGGAGGCAAAAGTGAGATATTATCTCGTTAAACCCTAAACACTGTTTCTCATCCCACAGATGTACCAACCTGCTAAAGCGATTTCAACGGTTTCTATTTTTATATTTTAGATTTCAGTGGTCTTTGCAGGTCTTTTCATACATTTTTTGAGAGATACAGATTGTTTTGGAATGCCCTCATCAAGAAATAGAGTTATTTCCGGGAGTTATCCAAGCAATTGGGGCAAATGCCTTCGTTTTACCCTTTCTCGAGATATAGCTCATGTTCCTTTCTCCCTGACTTTAGTAAATCCTGGAGGAGTGTTTAGAGAGGAGAACTTGGTAAACAAGACACTAATAATCATTAAGGGCCTGTGATCGCTTCTGTCTCAGCCACAAAGGAATCTGGGCTTCCTGTGTGGACTCCGAACAAGAACCTCGCTCTTCCAATTACAGCACACGTCAGGTCTGTGTCTAATGAATTCCGCTGCGATCTACTGGCTGAAAAAATCAGGCTAGTGAGTCAGCCATTAGAGAGTTTCTCATCGACTGAAAACAAAAGCGCAACTTTTAATTAACTAAACATTGGAACAGTGCACAAACTGAAACGCATTAGTATCATTATCACGCACAAAGAAAATGATACACAAGATGGGAAGAATCTTAAAATGTTCATGGCCTTCTTTAACCCATTTTCAAACGATTGGCAAGACGATGCCTAGTGAGTGGTAACCAGCAGACATTGTGGAGGGGGATCAGACATCAAGGTGTCCAGAAAACTGTTTAGTGTCACTTTTTTCTGTAAGGCAAAAAAATAGAAATTGGATTTTGCTTGCGTATGAAAATTTTAAATTAATATTTAATATTGTGAATGGCATTGAAAACTTGTGCTGTTCCGATTTAACCATATAATATAACCATGTAACAATTACAGCACGGAAACAGGCCCTCTCGGCCCTTCCAGTCCGTGCCGACCATTTGTTTTCCCCTAGTCCCATCTACCTGCACTCAGACCATACCCCTCCATTCCCTTCACGTCCATATACCTATCCACTTTACTCTTAAATGTTAAAATCGATCCTGCCTCCACCACTTCTGCTGGAAGCTCATTCCACACAGCCACCACCCTCTGAGTAAAGAAGTTCCCCCTCACGTTACCCCGAAACTTCTGTCCCTTAATTCTCACGTCATGCCCTCTTGTTTGAATCTTCCCTACCCTCAATGGGAAAAACGTATCCACGTTAACTCTGTCTATCCCTTTCATCATTTTAAAGACCTCAATCAAGTCCCCCCTTAACCTTCTGCGCTCCAAAGAATAAAGACCTAACTTGTTCAACCTTTCTCTGTAACATAGTTGCTGGATTTTAAGTATAATTTCTCAAAAACAAAATAATCTCTTTTCATCCAACATGTTCAATTTGTTTATGAAATTTGTCAGTATAATCTTGTCAACCTTGGCATTCTGCTGGCATTTTCAAACAGCTTTTAAATGATGACAAACATAAAGCAAATTTAAGAAACAATCTGCAACATAAACCTATTTACACACGTCTGCTGTGCAATGCAGAGATGATTCCATTAGTAGAAATATAATAAAAGGTACTGACTTCTTTAACTATGTCCTTCGTTATTTTCTGACCTATTAGTAGGATGGGCCTACCAACAGTGGGATACAGTTGGACGGGTAATGCCATGAGAGTTCAGTTTAGCGCGGAAACAGATCCTTCAGCCCACCGAGTCCGCACCGACAAGTGATCCCCGCACACCAACACCACTCTACACACACTAGGAACAATTTACAATTATACCAAGCCAATAAACCAACAAATCAGTACGACTTTGGAATGTGGGAGGAAACCGGAGATCCCGGAGAAAACACACGCAGGTCACGGGGAGAACGTACAAATTCCATACAGACAGCAACCGTAGACAGAATCGAACCCTGGTGTCTGCTGCTGTAAGGCAGCAACTTTACCGCTGTGCCACAGTTCTTAATACTGACTCTGCATTTCATGAAACTTCACAACATCACAACCAACTAAATCTCTCACTGATCATCACTTAGTCTCCTCTCTCAACTCCTTCATGTTGATCACCACTTGGAGAATTATAAGGGATCATAATATATTAGACCGAGTGCTGCTCCCCCAACGCACCCGTTCCCTACCCGTTGCCCCCACGGGAGGCATGGTCCTCCACTTAAGCCGTTCCCGAAAGTAAGATTCCAGCACTCCCCTGCCTTCCTCAGCAGTGGGCTTTAAAAAAAATTCCAACTGCACTTCCCCTGCGTGTTGCAATAGCAATTCGCCCTCCCCATCCTGTGAGGTGAAAAATTCAGTGTTGCATCATTGTATCAAAGTGTGTTGGAAGCTGGCAGGAATGATTTTAATGAAAAATGTGAATCAGAATATGTCTGTTTTCCCAACGGTGTGGTCTCCCAACGCAATATTCCACCACTCAGCCGTTCTCCCTACGCAACTTAATCCGTTCCCGAACGTAGGATTCCAGCACTCCCCTCCCTTCCTCAGCAGTGGACTTTAAAAAAAAATCCAATTACACTTCCTCTGCCTGCCGCAGCAGTTTCAACTGCAATACCAATTGGCCCGTCCCCTCCTGTTGAAAAATCCCATTGAGGAGAAAAGTTCAGAGTGTTGCTGTCTTGCAACTTTGTATCGAAGTGTGTTGGAAGCTCGGAGGAAGCTGATCACTGCTAGCTGAGCCATTGTGACGTTATTAGATGAAGCTGGTTGTTTTAAATTCAAAGTCTTTTGATTTTTATAAACTTTAATCAGTAATAAGTCGAGAATAAAAACATAAAATGTTCAGTGAAGGTGCTCTCTGCCTGGAGAGAAAAATATGAATCAGAATTTGTAAAAATGTAATCATTACCGCATAGTGTTTTCGCAAAGATGTAAAGACACCCGCATATACCCACAAGATGAGACTTTTAATAAGTACTAGGCCAAGTGCAGACCCATTGGGTCTGTTCCCCCAGTGTGTGGTTGCGGGGGAGGGGGGGGGGGGGTCTGGGGTGGGCGGCATGCGGCGTCACACACACTAACTACCCCCCCCCACACACGCTAACTACCCCCCTTGATATTATATTAATATTATTAATTTGCTCCTTTTACCCCATAACCGCCTGATCCACTGACGCATAGCCCCCAACTCGCAGGCGCGTCTAGAGAGGGAGGGGGCAGTAGAGAGTGAGGGCAGAGAGAGAAGGGAGAGACAGAGAGAAAGGGGCAGAGACAGAGAGAGGGGAGGAAGGAAGAGAGGGGAGGGGGGAGAAAGGAGGGGAGAAGGGAGGGGGAGAAGGAGGGGGGGGGGAGGGGGTAGAAGGGAGGGCAGGAGAAGGGAGGGCGGAAGAAGGGAAGGAGGAGAGGGGTAGGGCCGCCCAGCAGCCGTCGCCTCAGAGTCAGGGGGAAGAGGGGAGAAGAGAGGGTGGGGGGGGAGGGGAGGGGGGGGAGGAAGTGAGGAGGGGGGGGGGGGGGGGGGGGGGAGGGGGGGGAGTAGGGGGGGGGGAAGGGATGGGGGAGCAAAGAGGGCAAATCATCTCTGTACCCCTAGAGCCAGCTGGTGTCATCACAGAGGACTGATTCCCGAACGCATCAGACCCCAAGTACGGGAGGGGTGGAGCGGGCGGACGTGGGCCCGAGTGATCCAGCGGGCCGACTGCGAACAATTGAGGCCCCTGCCGCAATGTTCTGGAAGCAGAGTCGAAGCGTGAGCGGACTTGATGTCACTAAGTACGCTTGTGCCACGCTTCCCGCAGCTGGACTCCCACAAAAGAAGTCCGCTCATGCTGGGCGGTGGGAGGGGAGGGGACGGGGAACGGGGGGGGGGGGGAGGGGGTGGGGGGGGGGGTAGGTGACTTAACTCATGCAAAAGAACAGATGTTTCATGTAGAGCCGGGCCGGGGGTGGAGAGGGAGACAGAGAAACTGTAAAATTCAATGGTATGAAAAAAAAGAAATAAACAATGCTTTAATCCACAGCGCGGGGGCAGGGCCAGGAGGCAGGTGGGGGGGCGGGGTCAGGAGGCAGGTGGGCCTTGATTGGTGGGCATGTGGGCATTGTGACATCAGCAGCTGGCAAGCGGCGATTATATTTTTAAAAGTGAGTTTTGTGAACAACTTTATTCAAAGTCTGGGGAAATAATTGACCGAATTTAGAGAGGAGTGCATTTATGATATCGTATGTTAAAGCCCTACCAAAATTGTAAAAATCCCCGCGTGTTTGCGTCTGGTTTTCGAGGAGATACGTTTCAAAGGCAAAATGACATATACACACACGCACGCACGGACACACACACACATAGTTTTAAAAGTATATAGATACTAGACCAAGTGCAAATACACATACATACACGATCAGACGTTTAATAAGTTTATAATAAGATCATATGATATGATGGTACCCGGGTGACTTCAGTATCTACCTCTAGAGAACTCAGTAATAATATTGACCGAGTGGCCAAACTCAAAAAGATACAATTGGTACCTTTGCTCCATCATCAAATGTCTTACAACTAGTGCACAAGTATGTGACCTTATTCACACTGATCTATCTTTTAGATACATCTGTCCATGATATTTGTAAGAAAATTCCATAGTCCATGAAGGCAAACCCCCCTTATTACACTGAGAATGACCTTCATTTTGTTGTACGACACGAACATTATACTAAAGGAGACAGATTAACAACAACTAGCAGCTCAAAACTAGGCGGTATGAATTCCCTTAAACAACAAACAAAATGTTGTCCTCTACCATTAAACCAGGTTGCCTATCCAGGTGCAATAAGGAGTGAGGAGCAGCAAACCAGCATGCGCGATTGAAAATGAGGTGCCAACCTTATGAAGCCAACTCCAGTACAGGATTACATGAATGCAAAACACTGAAGTTGCTTGAAGTTACAATGGATCAGAAATGTGCACAATATTCTATGTGCAGTCTAACTAACTGCAGCTGCAACATGACACCAATAATGTTGAACTGCAACATTGCACCCTGACTCTTCTACTCAATGTCTCTGTCTATGAAGGCAACAATCTTTTTCATTATCCTATCCTATCTACGTGTGTCACATTTGCAAGGAGCTATACTCATACCCCAAGGTCCTTTGTATATTGACACTCCCAAGTCCTTGCCATTTAGTCTCATGAGCTCTAGAATTTCACCCTCCAAAGTGCATTACCTCACACTTGTCTGGACTAATTTTTGTCTGTCACTGTTTCATTTAACTTCCCAGCTAATATATGGCCCACTGGATCCTTAGACAATCTTCTTTATTTATGAGTCCACCAATTTTTGTCATCTGCAAACTCACAAATCATTCTCATCCAACTAATTTATATTTTGCTAACAGAAGTCCTTGCACCGATACCTGCTGCACAATACTTGTTATAGATTGTCAGTCAGAAAAATACCCATCCACCACTAGGCTCCCATCACCAAGCCAAATTTGGATCTAGTTTACCACACACCCCAGATCTCTTGTGCCTAATCCTTCTCAGCAGCCAATCACACAAAATCTTATCAACTCCATGTAAAACCCCATCTACCACTCTCCCTTCATCAATTTTCCTTGTTACCATCACAACTCAATCAGATTTGTGACACATGATCCTTCCTGCACTAAACCGACTCCCCCTAATCAGGGAATACAAATCTTGGCCCTCAGAATCTTCGCCAAAAACTTCCCTATAACTGGTATCAGGCTCACCAGCCTGCAGTTTTCAGTCGAATCCCTACTGCACTATTTGAACTAGGAAACAATATGGCTCTCCCTCAGACTTATGGTACTTCAGCTGTGGCTAACAAAGATGCAAAATCTCCATCAGAGCTCCAGGAATCTCTTCCCTTATGTCCATAAGCATCCTCGGACTGATCTAGTGAGATCCTGAGGATTATCCACTCTGCAGGAAGAGCACGGTTTCTACGGTTATATTCTCAGAGTTTCACCCTGTGTCACAAGTTAGTGAGTATAAGAAGATGGGACAAATCAAACCATGGCTTCACGTTTTTGGATCATTGGGAAATCTTCTGAGGCAGGTTGACCCGGACAAGGACTGATTGCCCCTGAACTGGAGGTGGACTAATATTCTTGAAAGATTTGCTCATTTTACAGCACACAAGATATATGGTACGCTTGCCTTCAATGGTTGCAGCATTGATTTCAAGAGTCATGACGTTATGATATGGCTCTACAAGACTTCTGTTCGGCCACATTTGGAGTAATGCATGCAGTTCTCTTCGCCCCATGAATAAAGTTGTGGATCGACACATGGATATGCAGGGAATAGAGGGATATGGATCAGGTACAGGCAGAGAAAATTTGCTTATCTTGGAATCATGTTCAGCACAGACATTGTGGGCCAAAGGGTCTGTTGCTGTGCTGAGGGGGTTTTAAATTAATGAGGCAGGGATTGGGGGGTGGTGAGACCCTGAAGGGCAATACAGTAGATAGAGAGGCTGACTCATATGTAAGAGAAAGGACAGCTCTTAACTAGAAGGGCCTTGACCCGAAATGTCACCCATTCCTTCTTTCCAGAGATGCTACCTGTCCGGCTGCGTTACTCCAGCATTTTGTGTCTACCCAGCTCTTAATCAATGGTATGTGTAGGCAGAGACAGGAAATGAAGCAAGAGGGAGAAATATAGGGTTAACTGGATTTATTTTATTGCAGGAAGCCTCAGTGGCTGTGGGGAAAATGATCAGTAAATGGTGTGGTTAAGGGTCAGGAGTCGGTGGATAAGGATAATCAAAGATTGGCAGGATCTTGGCTGGATCATGAAGGAAAATACAATTGTGATAGGGTGGAGTAGGGGGAATAAACATACCTTGCAATTCCAATCGGTGGGCTGACACTAGCTCAGAGGGATGCCTTTTATATTGGGCTCCTGCATAGGCAGTAGTGCAATAACACATAGCAACATAGAAAACTAAAGAGAATGAATGGAATAGCAAACTAGATTCACAACTGGAAGCAAAACTGGACGTTTTGCCACTGTAGGTAATTGCTCAGACTCAGCCCCTTACTTTTTGTATATAGGGGCCACGCAATTCATACAACACATTGCCACATAGTTTACAAGGAGGAGTAAATTCTTAGGCTGCAGGATAGATGGCCTGGTCAATTGGTCAGAAATGCAGAGAAGAATTTCAGAGAAACTAGGTCATGCATTTGGGATATTGGAACAGAAATAACCAACACTAGAAATAGTAGAAATAATTCACTAACTGCAGAAAGAGACAGTGCTATGCAACTATCTTCTGAGAAGGGAAATGTTTCCATAACTCTCATTTTAATCTTCCCAATTTCATTTTGTTCGCAAAAACTCAAAGCTTCACATTTTGTACGATGAACAAATTCAAAGTGTCCGTCCTGATCCTTTATCACTGCTTTCAGAGTACAAGGACTGTATTAACGAGGGAGAGCCGAAAACTATTCACAACTGTTGTCGACATGGAGCTTACACATTGTCTTTTGGATTTTTTCCAGGTTCTCTGGTTTTCTCAGGCATTCCAAAGACGTGTAGGTTGGTAGGTTAATTGGCCACTGTAAATTGTCCTTTGTGTGCAGATGAGTGATAGAATCTGGGAGAGGTGATGGGAAGGTGGAGAGAATATGTTGCAAGGAAAATAAGTGGGGGGAATAGGAGATGGCACAGAGATGATGGAACAAAATGGTCTACTTTTATGTTATAAGGAAATATTGTGCAAAATGTCAAAATATTTCTTTTTTCCTGCAACTGTTGTTTTGCACTGTCTGAAATATTAATTGCCAGAGTCCTGGAAGTGTTTAATAATCAGAGCAACGTGAACCATTGGAAAATTTGAAAAATTGCGAAAAGTTATCCATTGCTCATAGATTCCATATTTTCTGTCAACTACGAAACATTCATAGAGTCATGTAGCTATACAGCACAGAAACAGGTCCTTCGGCCCACCTTGTCCATGCTCACCAACTTATACACGAAGGGCCGACTGGCCTACTCCTGCACCTATTGTCTATTGTTTCTGAGCTAGTCCCATTTGCCTGCATTTGGCTCATATCCCTCCAAACCATTTTTTAATAGACATAAGATGCTGGAGTAACTCTGCGGGACAGGCAGCATCGCTAGAGAGAAGGAATGAGTGACGTTACGGGTCGAGACCCTTCTTCCTATCTATATCTGTCCAAATGTCTTTTGAAAGTCATAATTGTGTCTGCTTCTGTGGCTTTCTCTGGCAGCTCATTTCAAATTCAGACTACTCTCTGAATGAAACAGCTGCCCAAGGTCCTTCTTAAATTTCTCCCCTCTCACTTCAAGCCTGGGCCCTCTGACATTCTTTAATACAATGAGGTTATGAAGATGATGTTGAATAATGTCCAGTTTAAGGAAACTATGCCAAATCAGTTTGGGCACTGCTTTGTTGGATTTGCTTTGTTTCCACAAGCAGCATAAAAAAGATTTGAGTCAATCAGCTGATCTGGTTTCAGCTGCAATAACCTTATTAGGGCAAATGATTTTGTTTTCAAGATTCCTTACATTATTCAAAGATCTTCCAGTGTGTTGTTCAAACTGAGGCGTAGGACTTGACAATTCTTCCTCTCCCCTTTTCATACTCAAACCCTTTCCTCTTTTTCCACAACCATTCATTTTCCAACTTTACCCACTCTCTTTCTCTTTCATAATTCAATATCCATCTTCCTCCCAATTTGCTGCTTCTATCCTTTCCCCCATATTTTAATTTGTCACCTCTAACCAATTTATCCCATGGTTCTTTCATCTCTGACTTTTTTCCCCTTCATCAGGTATCATCCCCATTTCCACACTCCCCCTTGATTGGCTCCATCAGTGCTTCACTCTTCCTCAGGAAAGTAGCCAACATAATCAAGGATCATCCACTTCTGGTTATTCTCCACTCTCCTATCGGGCGGGAGACACAAAACCTTGAAAGAACTTACCACCAAATTCAAGAACTGTTTGTCCCTCGCTGTTATCAGACCTCTCATATGCCAAGGATAATTCCCCATCTTTCAATCTACCTTGTGGTAGCCATTGCATTCTTTTACCTGCACTTTATTTTATTTTATCTTTTGGATTACCAGGTGCACTCATGTATGCTATGATTTGCCAGATTAGCACGCAAAATTAAATTTGTATCTTGGTACACATGATAAGGAATTCCTCCTCAGGAGGTGCTGAGGAGATCTGAGGAACAGTGACAAGAAGGCTAGCCTTAAAAGATGACAATATATAAACACTGATTAACTAGCAATTACAAAACAGTCTTTATCTTTAGACTTCTTTGGGTGCTACCTGTATGGAGTTTGTATGTTCTCCCTTTGAGTGTGTGGGTTTTCTCCAGGTGCTCCGATTTCCTCCCACATTGCAAACACGTTCAGATTTGTGGGTTAATTGGCTTCTTTAAATTGCCCCTTGTGTGTGGGATACAAAACTGGGTTAATATAGAACCAGTGTGAACAGGTGATCTTTGGTCAGCATGGACTCGTTGGGCCACAGGGTCTGGGTCCACACTGTATCTCCAAAACTAAAACAAAACTAAACACACTACTGGTCACAGGCCTCCAATCTATAAAAAACAATCCTATACTACCACCCCCAAATTCCTTCCATCAAGCTAATTTTGTATCTTATTGGGTGGTACACCCTAGATCCCACATGATGTTACCTTCTGGACTAGCCTATCATAGAAACATAGAAAATAGGTGCAGGAGGAGGCCATTCGGCCCTTCGAGCCAGCACCGCCATTCATTGTGATCATGGCTGATCGTTCCCTATCAATAACCCGTGCCTGCCTTCTTCCCATATCCCTTGATTCCACTAGCCCCTAGAGCTCTATCTAATTCTCTCTTAAATCCATCCAGTGACTTGGCCTCCACTGCCCTCTGTGGCAGGGAATTCCATAAATTCACAACTCTCTGGGTGAAAGAGTTTTTTCTCACTTCAGTCTTAAATGACCTCCCCTTTATTCTAAGACTGTGGCCCCTGGTTCTGGACTCGCCCAACATCGGGAACATTTTTCCTGCATCGAGCTTGTCCAATCCTTTTATAATTTTATATGTTTCTATGAGATCCCCCTCATCCTTCTAAACTCCAGTGAATACAAGCCTAGTCTTTTTAATCTTTCCTCATATGACAGTCCCGCCATCCCAGGGATCAATCACGTCAACCTACGCTGCACTGCCTGAATCACAAGGATCTCCTTCCTCAAATTTGGAGACCAAAACTGTACACAATACTCCAGATGTGGTCTCACCAGAGCCGTATACAACTGCAGAAGAACCTCTTTGCCCCTATACTGAAATCCTCTTGTTGTGAAGGCCAACATTCCGTTAGCTTTCTTCACTGCCTGTGTACCTGTTGCAGATTCAGAATCTTGATTCAGAATCTTGCTCTTTCATGCAATGAACAAAGAACAGAACCGCATAAGACCAGAGGCCCTTCGGCCCACAATGTCTGTGCATAACATGATGGCAAGACTGTCTCTTATCTACCGGAGCATATTCAATACCCCTCCATTCTCTGCATATTCATATGCCTATCCAAAGGGCTCTTAAGTGCCACAATCATATCTGCCACAACCATTAAACCTTGCAACGTGTTCCAGGCACTTATCTCCCTCTGTGTAAAAAAAAATGTTGCCCTGCACATCTCCTTTAAACATTGCCCCTCTCACCTTAAAGCCTTGTTCTTTATTATTTGATATTTTCCATCCTGGGGGAAAGGATCTGACTGTCTACCCTATCCAGGCCTCTCAAAATTTTATATACTTCTATCAGGTCTCGCCGCAGTTTCTGACATTCCAGAGAAAACAGTCCACGTCTAGTCATCCTCTCTCTATAGCTAATACCACTAATTCAGGCAACATTCTAGTAATCCTCTTCAGCGCCCTTTCAAAGCTTCCACATCCTTCTCGTAATGGGGTGATCAGAACTGCAAGAAATATTCCAAATGTGACCTAACCCAACTCTTGTAAAGTTGCAGGTGGACACAAAATGCTGGAGTAACTCAGCGGGACGGGCAGCACATTTGGAGTGAAGGAATGGGTGATGTTTCGAGTCGAGACCCTTCGTCACGACTCTTCTTGTAAATCATGGAAGACCTTATCAAAGACCTTGCAGAAGCCAATATAGATATCTGCTGCTCTGCCCTCATTAATCCTCTTTACCACTTCTTCAAAAAACAATCAAATTTGTGAGACACGGTTTTTCATGCACAAAGATCTCTTAACCTCTCTTTATTTGCAATAGCTTTGATCATTATTTTGCTTCTCTGCATTTTCAACCTTGGTCCCATAAGTTCATAAATTATAGGATTAGGCCATTTGGCCCATCAAGTCTACTCCGGCATTAAATCATGGCTGACTATTTTTCCTCTCTACCCTTTTCTCCTGCCTTCCTTTCCCTTCTCTGCTGATTAATTTGTCTTCAGGCTCTTTCTACCTTTTGTTGTCCATCACGGAATCAAGGGATATAGGGAGAAAGCAGGAATGGGATACTGATTTTGGATGATCAGCCATGATCATATTGAATGGCAGTGCTGGTTCGAAGGGCTGAATGCTCATGCATCTGTTTTCTATGTTTCTATCAATTGGTGTTATAGTTGAGTGGAAACTTCAGCAGTACAGTGTATAGCTGCCGCTGTATGGTGAGTTTGGTGCCTTGCATTGACAACAACGATCATGTCAAGTTATTTGGCTGAAATCCTTATGTTTAGGTTAAGGCCTCGAGCCACAAAGAGCCAGGCAGGGAGAAATTGACCAAGGTTGGGCGTACATGAGCTGAAGATACAATGGTAAGCATTAAGAATGTTTTAGACGTTGAACAGTTCACGGGAAAGTTAATGTAATTTCAACGTTGAGAAGTTCTTGAGCTGATTGTTTCTGCTAACATCTGCAAATTATTTTGGTGGTCAGTAATATCCACAAACAACCCTACTTCCACTAATTTATCTTCTAATAACACAATAGGAAATAAAAATGTGTACATTTTTATTTTCTATTACGGTATTAGAAGATAAGTTGGTGGAAGTAGAGTTGTTTGTGGTTATCTGAAATAATTGAGAGCTTATTTGGCGTGAATCAGATCCTGGAAAAAATATTATGGGAGCTGCTGGGCTAAATACAATAGCATATGTATAGCAAGGACCTGCCTGCATTTTGTGACGTTATACAATCACCTGGCGAGTGGATGCTGGAAAGAGACCAAATAAATACAGCCAATTTTTAATATATCTATGAGCAAATAATCTTTTCACGCAAATTCAAAATAAAACAAAAACCAGGTGTAGAGAGATAGAACAACATTATAAGGTAGATAAAAATGCTGGAGAAACTCATCGGGTGAGGCAGAGGCAGCATCTATGGAGCGAAGGAATAGGTGACTTTTCGGGTCGAGACCCTTCTTCAGATGGGTCAATATTATACACTAACTTTTCAGGGTCCCTTGGTGTCCACATGATTTTCATTCTCCATTGCATTTCCAGGCAACATAGTACATGATATTGATCAAATGGGAAGTTGGGCTGAGCATTTACAGATGGAAATTAACCTGATAAGTCTTCTTCTTCTTACGTGTGGCGTGCACAGCCTAAAGTTGCAGATCAAGTGGCATGAGAAACTACATCAATTTGCTTGTGCACGTCGGGTTGATTGCATTAGTCGAAACAGGGTGGACCATGTGAAGGTTGCATACTCATGCATTTTGGAAAGTCTAAAAAGGGCAGGATATATACAGTAAATGGTAGGGCGCTGAGGAATGCAGATGAACATAGGGACCATGTCAAGTCTATAGTTCCCTGCATGTGGTAACACAGATAGATAGGGTATGGAAGAAGGATAACAACATACTTGCTTTCATAGTTTGGGACGTAAAATATAAAAGTTGTGAAGTTACTGGTTAGACTGTACTTAAGAGAATTGTGTGCAGTTCTGCTCACCACACCATAGTAAGAAAGTGGTAGAGCTGGTGAGATCAGAGGAGATTCACTGGGATATAGCCTGGATTTGAGGAATTCAGTTTTGGGGAGAGATTAGTTAGACTGGGCTTGCTCTTCCTGGTGCGAAGGAGGCTGAAGGATGACCTGACAGAGGTATATACAATTATGATGGTCATAGAGAGGGCAATGAGTCAGAATTTTTCACCCATGGTAGGGGTTTCAAAAACTGGAGAGCATAGGTTTAAGGTGAGGAAAGAGATTTAAAGTGGATCCGATGGAAATATTTTTTTTAAAAAACAGATTGTCGCTGATATCTGGAACATACTACCAGAAGAAGTGATGGAATCGGATTCAATTACTATGTTTCAGAGACTTTTAGACAGGCACTGGAAGTTGGAAGGCATGGAAGGATTCAGACCTAATGTGGGAAAATGTTATTAGACTTGAAGAATATGAGGGTCTGGTGATCCAATTTGTGTGCTGCACAACTCCATCACTCTGACACACAAAAATGCATTTGCAGAGGAATTTTCAACTTCTGTTTTTTTACACTTCAACCAGGCTTTACAGAAGCAGCTCCATTCTTTGACATTATTGATCTCTTGACTTCCTATGATCTCAAATAAACATTCTCAACTTCCAGCAGCAGCAAGACCAAATAGACAAGGAACATTTGGTGTTTCCAGCCTGTCTGAGTCATTCCCAGCCCCTGAGAGCAGGGTCCCTATCCCTTCCCATTACCGCAGCATTCATACATTTTTCTTTAGTGTTGAGTAAGAAGAGTGTTGCTTGCATTGTGATATAAGATTGTTACAAAAATTGCACTAAATTGCTGTATTGGATAATAAAACCTGCTAAACATCAATAAGCGAGTTTGGTATTCCGAAAAACGCCAGGAATCTAGGGATTTGCAAAGGTCACTCGCTATAAAGAAAAAGCAAACGAAGCGCTGGGTGCACAAACTGTATGTAAATTCTTATCTTTATTCATGATTTGTGTAAAATGTATTTATGTGTAAAAATATATTTAATCTGAGGAACGGGGGTGCCAGGTAGCGGGAGAGCGGGGGAAGGTGCGAGGGGGAGACAGGGGAGGGACTGGATCAGCAGCGGCCCACAGCCAGCGCAGAGAAGAAGCGCCACTCCGCCAGGCCAACCGACAGCCCCGGACAGCGGAACTCTCCTGCAGACACTCGTCCAATAAAAGCCCCTCTCCCATTCCCCAGTCCTTGCCTCCTCTCTCCTGCCATCTATCCCTTTGACTGCCGCTCCTTTGCGGGTACTGCTGCTCAGCCTGTCATGCACTGATTGAGGCCGGAGCTCCGGGTCTGGGGAGAATCGCACCTGCCTCTCCCACAGTGAGTGGGACCCAAATCCCTCGGCATCGTCACAGGTCACAGAGCGACCTCGGCAGGGCTGGTGACCTTCGGTTGAGCCTCTTGTCTTTTCCAACGGCTGTCGGTTGGCCCCCTTGGCGCCGGAACAGCGGTGAGGGAGGGCAGGTGTGATTCGCCCCAGACTCGGAGCTCCGGCCTCAGTCGGTGCAGCGACAGGAATCGCTGAGCAGCGGTTCACGCAAAGGAGCAGCGGTCAAAGAGATAGATGGCAGGAGAGAGGAAGCAGGGACTGGGGAACAGGAGAGGGGCTTTCCCCCCCGCGCCGGCTGCGTCTGGGGCCGCCACCGGACAGGGACGGGCACGTCTGGCTGCCCTTCTGCATGGACCAGTGGAGAAGGAAGAACTAGTGTTGCTAACTCCAGCAGCAATTCAACAGCGCTTGCAGCGCGGGCGCAGGAGACCTGGTTCGATACAATGCTTACAGTGACCTATGACCTGGGCACATGCAGTCGGAATACCGAACTCGCTTATAGAGAACACGGTGGTGAAATTGGTTGTATCAGAGCAGTGTTCAACAGAGAAACTTGACAATGTTGTTCCACCAACTCCACAATTGAATCTCTCAACCCTTATGCCACTTTCACAGATAGCATTAAAGTAACCTACAATATTCTTTGTACAGATGAAACAGATAAAAGCATTTACAACTTAAAGTGTCTATTTTCCAGTGAATATCCTAAAAGAAAAGTACAATCCACAAGTTTTGAATATGCAAACAAGCCAAATAGTCTTACCCAAGAACAAGAGCAGGTTGTTCTGCTTGTAATGTGTTTCCACAACACAAACTGGATAAAACACACGTGAGGAATGCGGGAACATTAGATGCATTGCACCGGCCGAATTGGTCATAACATGATTTTGATTGTGTACTAGAGAACCGTTTAAATGTTACATTGGAAATCAACAAGTAGAAAAAAAAACTGTCTTGGATTGAAACAGTATACATGAGTAAAAATCTGTTTTCATGTAACCTCAAGCACCATTATCTCCTTGGAACACAGCTACTAGTTTCAATATGGGTGACCATTGAAAATAACACGCAATTGCTTCTATTGACTCCTGTGCAACAATTTTCTATTGAACAATGAAAAATACATCCTTTAATTTTTTAAGCCTGCAATAACAAAAATTAATTTATTGCTATTGAAAACATTTAGGTTTGAAAATCTTGCAGGAAAAATGGTGAGGCTGCTTTTTAGAGCATTATATTCAGTTCTAGGCACGATGTTGTAAGAAAGATGTTGTCAAGCTGGAAAGGGTACAGAGAAGATTTACAATGATGTTGCCAGGGCTAGAGGATCTGAGCTATAGGAAGAGGTTGAGTAGGATGGGACTCTATTCCTTGGAGCGCAGGAGGATGTGCACAAGATCATGAGAGGAATATACCGGGTAGATGCACAGTCTCTTGCCCAGAGTAGGCGAATTGAGGACCAGAGGACATACTGTGGGTTTGAGGTGAAGATTTAATGGGAATCTGAGGGGTAATTGTTTCCACACAAAGGGTGGAGGGTGTCCGTAATAAGCTGCTCGAGGAGATAGTTGAGGCAGGGACTATCCCAACATTTAAGAAACAAGTTAGACAGATAGATTGATAGGACAGGTTTGGAGGGATATGAACCAAGCCGGACAGGTGGGACTAATGTAGCTGGGACATGTTGGCTGGTGTGGGCAAGTTGGGCCGAAGGCCCTGTTTCCACACTGCATCACTCAATGACTCTAATGCATGATACGTATGTATGTACAGTATGTGCTCCTGTGCCTCCGCCTTAGCTTTCGCCTTATCGGATATCCATGTCATCAGATTCAAATGGATCACTCACAATGTGTTATAAACAACAAATAAAATAAAAGTAGATTGATATGCATACACATTGTTCAGTCAGAAATGGAGAGATAAAAAATGTTAATGGATCTTCACCTGCTGGGAAAAGCATGATCTTGATGCTTGCTCCGTGTACCCAAAGGAAGGACCTTCGAATACAGATGTTGGCAACTTCAGCACATCTCGTAGAAACTGATCAAACTTTGCATGTATCATTATTCCATTGGAGTCTGATATTTGGGAGAAAATATCTGAAAGATATTAGAAAAAAATGAAAACCATAAAAGATTTTACAAACAAGCAACATAAAAAACACTTCTATTAAATTAAGAACATAGAACGAATGGTTCAAAGGCACTTTATTGTCACATGTACCTGTATACAGTGAAATTCTTCGCATATAGTTCAATGACAATCCTACTATACATTAGGTGCTATCATACTAAGTATGGTAAAGGTACAAGAACAATTCAGCACAAATACAGGCCCTTCATCCCACTATGTTCATGCTGAACATAATGCAAAACAATCCCTTCTGCCTGCAAGTGATCCGTATCCCTGCATAATTATTTGGATTTTAACCACCCAATTGAAAAAAACCCAGCAATGATCGGTCCCACCGTCCCTATCTGAAATACTGATAATGAGCCTTCATATAACTTCATTTGGATTAATTCAGCAAGCGGATGGTGTGAAACATGATCCTAACTATTGTATTGATGAATTAAAGCAGGAAATAAGTTTAATTTAATTTAGACTTTAGAGATGCAGCACGGAAACAGGCCTTTGGCCCACCGAATCCACGCCGACCAGCAAATCCCGCACATTAAAGGGCCTGTCCCACTTGGGCGTCATTTGCGCGACATCATTTACGAGTCACGACGCATGTGTGATGCATGGTGATGTACGAGTCACGACGCATTACGCGCGCATTGTGACGTAGGCAGTGGTCGCGCGCGGCGCCCCAGGATTTTGGGATGTACAAAATCTTTGCCCGCCATCTGCGTGACCCGCAAATGACGTCCAAGTGGGACAGGCCCTTAACTCTCTCTACACACACTAGGGACAGTTTAAAATTATACCAAGCCAATTAACCTACAAACCTGTATTTCTTTGGAGTTTGGGAAGAAACCAGTGATCCCTGGGAAAACCCACGCAGGTCACGGGGAGAACGTACAAATGCTGTACAGACAGCACCTGTAGTCAGGATCGAACCCGGGTCTCTAGCTGTCAGGAGCAGCTCTACCGCTGTGTTATCATGCCGTCAGAAGATTTTAATGGCCATGTTGCAGTAACTGAAAGTTTAGGAGTGGAAGTGACAGGAGCAACTTTGAAGGGCCTGGCAATAAAAGTATGGCACCTGCTGCAGCAAGGAAGTGCAAACCTACAAAATTATCGAAGCCCACGTGTGAATATCATAAACAAATGGATTTAATATAACACATCTTCCTGATGAAGACCAAGAACCCAATTCTTGGTTCTCAAAATAGCTGTATTTTTCCATCACAAGAGAGTTTTAGCTTCTCAGATTAAGGTTTTGCTAAAAATTCGAACAGCTGGGAACAAAATGACAAAGTTTCAACAGTAGTTTGGACTACCTTTAAAAATGCTTTGGACTGCAAATGGGAAGGCTGGTTTATAAAAAATTATCTCCAAGAATGAGGACATTTGCATTTCAAAAGAAGTTCTGATTGCTGATGAAGTAAAGAAAATAACATGATAATGAAAATAGCAGAAATCACAAGAGACAATAGATGTAGGCCATTCGGCCCTTCGAGCCAGCACCGCCATTCAATGTGATCATGGCTGATCTTCCCCAATCAGTACCCCTTTCCTGCCTTCTCCCATATACCCTGACTCTGCTATTTTTAAGAGCCCTATCTAGCTCTCTCTTGAAAGCATCCAGATAATCTGCCTCCACCGCCCTCTGAGGCAGAGAATTCCACACTCACCACTCTCTGTGAGAAAAAGTTTCCTTGTCTCCGTTCTAATAATATAATAAAATAATATGAAAATAACAGAATTATGTCCATACACATGATTTCCAGTGATGGGCATGTCCAACCTGGCTCTGTTTAAATTATTATAAAGCTGTCCTCTTAACCCATGGAAAAAGTTGACGTGCCTTTTAGGTTACATCAATGAAACCAGATTTCATTTAATGAAGCCAGATTTCATTGGTCAGAACAATTATTATGTTTTTCCAGCCAGAAGGCCATTATATTTGCTATGAGTCTCATATAAATCGCAGTATCAACATGTAAACAGCAGTATTAACATAATTTAAAGGAGATAACCACCTACCAAATACTCATACAATAAAATCACCAAGTACAGAGCATTTTATTGGGCATTTCAAGCACAGTGATTGCAACCAAGCCTTACTGAGATTGAAGTCAGAGGTCATTATGGATGCTTGATGTTTTGAATGTTAAACTTGGTGCAAGGCCAATAATACTGAGCCCCATCACACGTGCAATAACTCGATGATACTGATTTAACCACTACGCCCTCAGAGATAAAGTTTTCTTCTCAGCATTTTAATGTATCTTAATAGAGCTACAGAGAGGTCTGCCGAAGGAGATAGCCACAGAGAACAATCTCATTCAACTAAATGTTTCATTTCAGTGTGGCATTGGCATGTTTTGTAAATAAGTGGCATTTGGGTGGTTTCAACTAACCAACAGCGATCTAGCTGCTCACTGAACGAATAGCAGCTCCCAAAAGGGAAATTCAGATGAAAGCAACAAAGAAATGTGCTGTTTGTCAGATATGTAGGCTAATGAAACACAGAGACACAGTCAGTCAAACATCACTGTCACTAAATGTCAATCTGCTGTCTTTGGAATATTGTAATATTATCAGATTGATGATATCGCCAGCTTTTGTTGTGAGCCCTGACCCAACAAATTTATTTAAGGGCCTGTCTCACTTGGGTGTCATTTGCACGTCACACAGAAGGCGCGCAAAGATTTTGTACATCCCAAAATCCGGGGGCGCTACTAGCGACCGCGTGTCACTGCCTACGTCACCACGCATCATGCGCGTGTAATGTGACACGTAAATCACGCAGAATTATAGAAATGTAAATCAAAGAGGATGTTATTCAGCCCACGGTGCCTGCCAAGCAAAAATTGAATCATTTGATTTAATTCCACTTCTTAACATTCAATCTATAACTCTAAGGACTGCTTTTCAAATGGTATGTTTTAAGGTTTTCAGATTGTGTGTTTGAGATGTGTGACGACTTGCTGAATGATAATATGAATGATAACATCCATGGTACATGGATAGGATAGGTTTGGAGGGATATGGACCAAGCGCATACAGGTGGGACTAGTGTAGCTGGGACATGTTGGCCAGTGTGGGCAAGTTGGGCCGAAGGGCCTGTTTCTACACTGTATCACTCTAAGACTCTATAAAGCATTTCTGAACTCCCTTCTAGCCCATCCACCTGTTAACTTAATGATTCCAGTTACTGTCATCATTGCCAAGGAAAAATGGGTCTTTTCAAATCACTCGTCCCCAGTAACCTCACCAACCTGCCGCAACCACTACATTGTGTAGGGAGAAACTGCAGATGCTGGTTTAAATCGAAGGGAGACACAAAATGCTGGAGTAACTCAGCAGGATTTGCAGCATCTCTGGAGAGAAGGAATGGGCGATGTTTTGGGTCGAGACTCTTAACCACTACATTCCTCTCCCCATCAACACAGGACAGCAATCCATCACCCTGATAACAATCATAACTTAGGGTGGACAGAAATGGACAGAGAAATTGCACTCGGCTTTAAATTTGGGCAAGTGTGAGATGCTGCAGTTCTGGAGGACAAATGCAAGAGCAAAGTATAGTTAATGTCAGGCCCGTTGATGTGCAGAGAGACCTTGGAGTCCAAGTCCTTAGTCCCTGAAATAACAATGCAAGTAGATTTTAGTGGTAGAAAAAGTGTATGGTACACTTGCCTCATTGGTCAGGGCATTGCGTACACGTGTCAGAAAATCACATTGTGGTTCATAACTTTGGTGAGGCTGCATTAGGTGGATTGCAGCTCTGGTTACCCCATTATAGGCTTTAGAGAGGGTACATAAGAGGTATACTAGGATGCTGCCTGATTTAGAGGGTATTATCCATAAGGCGAAAAAACTGGTGTTGTTTTCTTTGGAGCATCGTAGGTTGAGGAAAGACGATCAAAATTTATAAAATTACGAGGGGGTACAGATAGGGTAGACAGTCCACCGTGGAAATGTTAAATACAAGAGGACATAGCTTTAGGGTGAGAGGAGGAAAGTATAAAAGAGATGTGTAGCGCATGTTTTGTTTTTACAAACAGTGGTGGGTGCATTTTACATGCTGCCAGGGATGGTGAAGGAAGCAGATAGGGTAGTGCCGTTTAGGGGCTTTTTGGGTAATGGAGAGATATGAATCTTGTGCAAGCAGAAGGGATTAGTTTAATATGGCATCATGTTCGGCACAGACACGGACATTAGGAAGTTTGGCATGTCCCCTACAATTCTCACCAACCTTTACAAATGCGCCATAGAAAACATTTTATTAGGATGCATCACAGCTTGGTTTGGGACCAGCTCAATCCAAGACTGCAAGAAATTGCAATGAATTGTGGATGTAGCAAAGACTATCACACAAACCAACCTCCCTTCCATTAACCATCTACACCTCGTGCTGCCTCGGCACAGCCACCAGCATGATAATTGCCGAATCTTACCACAGACACTCCTTCTTCTCCCAACCTACCTTCTATTTACTCCATTTATACCTTGCGCTGCCTCGGCAAGGCCAGCAGCATAATTAAGGATGAGTCGCATCCTGGCCACTCCCTCTTCTTCCTTCTCCCATTAGGCAAAAGGTATAGAAGTGTAAAAATGCACACCACCAGATTCAGGGACAGTTTCTTCCCAGCTGTTATCAGACAACTGAATCATCCTACCACAACCAGAGAGCAGTGCTGCATTACTATCTGACTTTTTGGTGACCCTTGGACTATCCTTGATTAGACTTTGCTGGCTAAGTCTAATCAACTAAATGACTGTTAGATGGTCAGCTTAGACATGATGGGCTGAAATGCCTGTTTCCGTGCTGTATCTCTTTTTGACTTATAATGCCTGGTTGAGGTTGTGTCAGGCAATATATAAAGACTTGTTCTTTCTTACATCTCAATTTGGAGGCAAGTGTAAATCGTAAAAAAGTTAAGCATTATGGCAATCATTCTGCATAAAACACTTACATCTCAATTTATCCAGAATCTTCCCTCCACATATTGTTGCTAACGCCACTTTCACGGCAAAAACCGATATTTTGCCATGGCCTTCCCTAAAGAAAAAAATAATAATAATAACAATGTGACATTTTAAACAACAATTGCTTTCAGTCATTCATCTAATGAAAAAGAAACATGAAGCTAATTTGCTTTCGTAAAGAAATGTAATATTTTCATAATTTACCCCAGTTGTTACAATTGTAGATTATTGAATTATCTCCACAATCTCAACATTTTACAACAGAACCTAATTTTTAGGGTTAAGAAGGAACTGCAGATGCTGGAAAAATCGAAGGTAGACAAAAATACTGGAGAAACTCAGCGGGTGAAGCAGCATCTATGGTGCAAAGGAATAGATGACGTAAGGAATAGGTGACGTTAGGAACAGGAAACGTCACCTATTCCTTCGCTCCATAGATGCTGCCTCACCCGCTGAGTTTCTACAGCATTTTTGTCTATCTAATTTTTAGGTTTGTTTCTTGCCCATGATATGTGCTTACTTGAATATCAGTGATACATGGTTTAAAATAAACCAGTAACTTCAGACTTGGAACTTGATTAAGATGTGTTATTCTATTTTATTATTTGGATGTTGTTGATGGGAATGTGAAAAGAAACTACAGCAAAAATTGACAGAGCAAAGGGATTACACTTTGGGCTAGAAGAGATTTAGTTTAATTTAATTTAGCTTAGTTTAAAGATACAGCGCAGAAACAGGCCCTTCGATATGATGGGTGGACGTTGACTCCTTCTTAGTTGCAAGAAATATGGAAAATACAAACTGTTTTAAGTACTCTTGGGAAAATATCCTTGAGTCTGAGATATTTCTAGAGGGGCAAAGTGTAAAGATGTGCGAGGCAATTTTTTTTTACACATAGGGTGGTGAGGGTCTGGAATGTGCTGCCAGAGGTGGTGGTTGAAGAACATCTATTAGTGCCATTTACAAGACTTTTGGATAGGCAAATGGATATGCAGGAATGGAGGGCTATGGGTTATGTGCAGGTAAGATCATTGATGGTCTTTGCATCATTTTCAGCACATACATTATGGGCCTGTTCTTATGCTGTTCTGTTCTAAGTTCTATAATTGTTCCTCTGTGTCTTGAGATTGTGAGACAGAGCTAAATCAGATTACTCATACACTTTGCATAAAAGGGATTGTGATACAAACATTAGAACTATAAACATTTATAACATGGGAACATATCTGGACCTTTGTGCCAGGATCTTGTTAAAATAATTCTGCCATAATCCTATTCTGCATGCACATTACTCATGATCTTTTTGTTAAATCTTTATGGTCTTTTCACGGTAAAGAAGCAGGAGGTTAAACTCAACAAGAACTGAAAGCAGGAGGAGGCCATTCAGTCTCACATTCTGACCTTGCTCTGCTATTCAATAAGATAATGGGTGATTTTTTAAACTCCCAGCACAACTGTTAAGGGATGTGGGATTCACAGGCTGAGTCAGCATTGAATTACCAATCTCTAGTTGCCATTAAGAAGGTGGTAGTGAGCTGCCTTCTTGAACTGCTGCAGTCCTTGAGGAGTGGATATGTCCTGTTAAATTGGGAATCGCAGGATTGTGACCCAGTGGCAGAGAAGGAATAATGATATTTTTCTAAGTTAGGTTGGCTTGGATGATAACTTCCAAGTGGTGGTGTTGCCATGGTTTTGTTGCTCGTCTTTCTAGCTGGTAGAAGTTAATGAGTTTGGAAGATGCTGTCTAAGGAGTCTTGGTAAGCTGCTGCAATGCATCCTGTAACTTGATGCAAACTGCTACCACTGTGCGTGATGGTGGAGTGTATGAATGGTTGTAGATGGGGTGTCTATCAAGAGTGCACACAACACTGGCTCAGATTAACCCTTGATTCCTTATACAAAAGCTATCAATCTCTGTCTTGAGATCGCGCAGAACAGTTTGTGATGGTGTGCCGACATATTATAACGACTGCAATGTCAAGCACAAACCGCACATCAGCAGAGGGTGAATTTCATAATTGGGGAGGCCCAGTTACATTTAGTCTGCACTATTTAGGATTAATTTACACGTTAATTAATTTGTGGAACATTGTAGTTGAAACTGATGCTGGCAGATGGCAACTTATCTACAACTAAAACTATGCTGAGAAACTGCAGGAAAGGCATATTAGAGAAAGGAACAGGTTTGCTTGAGAAAGTATTTATTGATCTCGCTGGGCGAGGTGGCCGTCAGAAATACACCAACAAGAGTGAGTGGTAGATTCAATTGTGACATTCGATATGTATATGAGGGCAAAGAATATGAAGGGTAACCGAGCGAGTGCAAAGGAATGGGACGTTGGACCAATATGAATTTGACATGCTTCAATCATTGTGACATTTATCGAACTCAGACTAGTCAGCGAGATCAATAAATACAACTTCAAATGCTGCATCCCACTAACTGCATCACTAATGTCAGACACTTGCAATGCACTACACTTACAAGACTCAATCACCAAAAAAAAATCTATATCCTGGTCTGTTTTTATTCTTCCACCAACATTTCCACCACAGATTGTTTGATCATTAACATGCTACTTTTTTGGGGAGTTCACAGTACTCAAGTGCCCATACTCTAAAACTAATTTGTCTGCTGTAAAGTAATTTAGGATACTCTTCAAGGGATCTAAAAAGGCACCACAATTATTTATTTTTCCTTGATGTAACTGAAGACTAATCCTAAAATTCATGTGCTTCAACACAAACATGCCTTACAGCGCTAGAGTCCCGGGTTCAATCCTGACTATGGGTGCTGTCTGTACGGAGTTTGTACATAGGTTTCCTCCCACATTCCAAAAACATATAGGTTTGTAGGTTAATTGGGCTCGGCAAAAATTGTAAATTGTCCCAAGTGTGTAGGATAGTGTTTATGTACAGGGTGGTTGCTGGTCGGCGCAGGCTCAGTGAGCCAAAGGGCCTGTGACCACGCTGTATCTCTAAATTAAACAAAGATATAATGCTAAAGATATCAATTTCTTATACTACTATGCCGGTAATGCAGTCCCAATATTAACACAGAATACAATTTAGAAGACAATGCTGAATCGGTGAAATTCTACTCATAGGAATTTTAGGCAAGTTAAGGTGCAAGGATTGTGCAGCGCCATCCTAGTAGAAGGCAAAGTTCACACCAGTTTGACTGCTGCTGAGGTTTGAAATGAAATGCTTCTTAGATTGAGGAATTTGCTGAGAAAAAAAAAATGAATGTCCCAACTCAGTTTGAATTTGATAGAATTTTGTATGGAGTTGGGAGACTATATTTTTCCAGCACAGAAATATTTGCATTTGTGGACCCAATCATGACACAATACCTGATGGTCAGCATTACAACTTCTACTGTAGCACGGTCTGAGTATGAGAGCTTAATTGCTCTAATAGTGTCCTTGGATTATAATTTATAGACCAACTTGTAGCAACCATGTACTGCTGAGACGCTGTTCTTTGGAAGTGGCTCCACTGTCCCCTCTCATAGTAAATAATTCCCGTTCCTCCAAAGCAACCATTTAACAATTGCACAAAGAGTCTGTTCTCAGCTTTTGGCACTGGGTCTGGGACTTTTGTTAGTATTCAGCTTAGTCTTTTTCCAGTAGAGAGAATAAATTCACTCATAGTTCTAGTTGCCACGCTGCAGGAAGGATGTGATTAAGTCTGAGAAGGTGCAGAAAAGATTCACGGTAATGCTGTCTGGACTGGACCACTCGTGCTATAAGGAAAACCTACATAGGCTGAGACTGCTTTCCCTGGGGTGGAGGAGGCTGAACAGTGAACTTAGAGGTTTGCAAAAATATGTAGGGCATGCATAAGGCAGATAGCCACTGTCCTTTTTCCTGCGTAGTCACATCCAAAACTAGATGGTGTGGGTTTAAGCTGAGGTGGGAAAGATTTACAAAAGGGACAGGGGCAGGTTTTTCATAAAGAGGCTGATGGGTCTATATAATGGACTGCCAGAGGAAGGAGTAGACTAGAGTACAATTACAATATTCGAAAAACATTTGGAAAAGTACATGGATAAGAAAACATTTAGAGGAATATGGGCCAAATTACTGTTTTGCACAAATGTTAAAACATCCCACTGGGTTTTGACAATTAAAAGTTTAATATCTATATATACTATTAAAAGTCTCGTCTTGTTTGTCTGTCTGTGAAATCAATGAACTACGCCAAAGTTTCACAATAGTGTGAAAATATTTGCAGAATCTTTCTCAGCTTTTTCCCTGTAGTCGTTTCTATCAAGTTTCTTCACATTTGATGTTATATTTTACAAGAAATTTAACATTTTTAAACTTAAAAACTCAAGATTTGGGAATAAAAGGGAGGGATCTACGCCGAAACGGTACACGATAGCGCATAAAAAAAATTTGCATCACCTTGCGCACCTTTGTCCCGTAGTCATTCCTATCAAGTTTACTTCAGATTTGATGTTTTATATATATGTATGTGTGTGTGTGTGCGTGTAAAGAGAGAATGAGACACACACACACACACACAGAGGCCTGCCATTTGGGGAAAATGGGCGAGTGGTAGAATATTGCCTTGGGGAACCAGGGCTCCCGTGGGGGCTATGGGTGAGTTGTGCAATATTGTGTTGGGGGACTAGGCCTCCCGTGTGACAGGGACCCAATGGTCCCACTTGGTCTAGTCACTAATAAAACTTGAAAACTAAGCTGACTGTGCCACAAGAAACTGCTGTAAAACTTACGCATCATAAGCAGCAAGCAGAAAGTTCAGCAGTAAACTAATGGACTGTTCCACATTTATCTGATGGGTGGTCGGCATTCGTTTGTTCAGCTGGTAAAGTATTGTGGAGATGATAGCTTCCAAACGAGCCACACTAAGTTCAGCATTCGGATCCATGGTATTTAGTCCATTTTCTCTGAATGCCTCGATAACATTCCAAACATCGACCAAGTGCACTAAACAAAGAAGAAAGTGGGTGAGTTTCATAGAACAGGAGCCAGACCTCCATCCCTTTCTTGTATTTCTTTGCTCCTTGAAAGTGGTAACACAAATACATAGAAAGGTTGACATAGTATGCTTGCATTCATTGGTCGAGGCATTGAGTATAAGAGTCAAGAAGTCATAATGCAGCTATATAGGACCTAGTTGGGCTGCATTTGGAGTATTGCATGCAGTTCTGTCGTGCCAATACAGGAGGGATGTGGAGGCGTTGGAAAAGGCGAGGAGGAAGTTTACCAGCATGATGCCTGGATTAAGGGGTATTAGCTGCAGGGAGAGGTTGAGCAGACTTGGATTGGTTTCTCTGGAATGCCAAAGGTTGTAGGGAAACCTTTTGTTTTCACTCAGAGGGTGGTGAGGGCCTGAAACATTATTGGGGGTGGTGGTGGAGGAGGCACGATAGTGCTGTTTAAAATACTTTTGTATAAACATGTGGCTATGCAGGAAATGGAGGGATATGGATTATGTGCTGGCTGATAAGGGTTGATCTTGGCATCATGTCTGGCACGGACATTACTTGCTCCTTCATTATAATCTGCTCTAACCTTGATTGATCTAGTGAAAAACACTCCTGGATTCTGTGCTAAAGCGATTACCGATGGTGTTGAGTTTTTTCATCTCTATAGCATTACTCCAACATTTGCAGCATTTTCTGTTTACATTTTTAAAATTTGATTTTTTTTAATTTTCACTTGACAATGTACAGCCTTGGGAGTTCTTTTTGAACCCACACAAGCCTTCAGAAACCAAACTATAACAATCACCGTCTTTTATCAATCACAAAGTCATAGAATCTTCGTTTTCAGCAACACCTAGCTCTCCATTTCTTTATCCCCACCTCCGTGGACATGTTTATTATCTCCAGGCCAACATTCTTTTGTTCCACCTGAAGTAAAGGCCGAACAAAATTCTATGTTCTATTTCCCTTACATGTTGCTGCCGACATCAATCCTCACCATGTCCATGATTACAAAACAATTTGCTTATCATAGATGAGATAAGTAATTTCACCAACAACTTTTAATTTGTTGAGAGATGCTAAATTCCCAATTTCAATATGCAAATGATGCTTAAAAAAATCACTTCCAATACTCATCTTGGGTGTCTGAGCCATTTGTTAATTACTCTGTATAAAGGATAACTTCCTGGCAACAATCTTAATCTGTCTGTAGCTTGCACCTGCGTTCTCTTCTGGCATTCTCGCTATTCAGTTCAAAGCAGTGTTTAACGACTATCTTCTCAATTTTTTCAGCTTTGTTGTTTGTCTCTGTGAAAATATTGCTATGCTGACTCCTTTCCAAATTTAAAAGCCGGGATTTCCTATCCTCTCCTAATAGCTCAAAGCTATACGCATAAGGAATCATTTTATCAATTAAAACAGGTCATAGTTCAGTTAACAGCAAAGTCCAATCAGCTTTAGCAATGGAGTTAGACATTGAATGGCATTGTTGCTCTGCTTAGTTATATATGCTCAACATTGTGTCTATGAAAAGACTTAAGAGTCTGATTCAGCTTTATTGTTACATAGCTATTCATGGTAATATTACATTTTTGACCTTACAAACGTAATAATATTACATATTTGACCTTACAATTAACTTTCATTTATAATTGTTTGTTCTTTTTGCAGAATTGATTTGTTCGCCCACAATTTCAAAAGTTCCACGTCCCCAAAAGTCAGTACTCTTTAACAAAAGACTGAATACATATCAACGAGGCGAAATACAAAAGTAAAAGCCTTTTTTTTTTTCAAATATCCAACAGAGTAAAGATTATCCTGACAAAACTCATCCAACAAAAGCCTTTTTATTTTATACAATCATGCTCTTTTAAAAAAAATTCTCAACTAAAGTCGGACAGCTTTGAGATCAACTTTTATTCTTTATGGAAAGTTTAATCAAATACCTTTCACTGAATTCAAAATCCATCAAGAAATTTCTTGACAGCCTCTGTACTTTTTTTCTGATGTAAATCTCCTGCAGAAGACATTAACTTTGGTGCAACAAGTAACATGGAATGGAATACTTTATTGTAACATGTGACAAGGCGCAGTGGAATTCTCTGCTTGCATACTCAATGTATACAAATAGTGGCCACCTATGGCGCTGACAAAGTTACAAAGTATGCCAACTCCTCCTTTGTTCTCCCCGCCCCCCTTTCCCCCACAGTGGTCCCCCACATGCCGGGTCCCCATTGTCCATTGTTCTCCCCCCCCCCCCCCCCCCCCCCCACGCCAGGTCATCCATTATTCTTCCCCTCCACCCTCACGGTGGTCCTCCCACAGGGTCCTCCTGTAGTGAGAGTTTCATCCCCAGTGTTGTAGAACATAGTACAACACAGGAACAGGCCATTCAGCCCACAATGTCTGTGACAAACATGATGCCAAGGTCAACTCTTATCCGCCTGCACATAATCTATATCTTTTCATTCCCTAAATATTCACATGCCCATCCAAAAGTCTCTTAAATGCCACTATCATATCGGTCTCAATCACCACACTTGATAGCGTATTCCAAGCACTCACCACCCTGTGCGTAAAAAAAAACTTGCCCCGGATATCTTTTTAAACTTTGCCCCTCTCACCTTAAAGCTATGCCTAAAAGTATTTGATTTTGTTTTAGTATTAGAGATACAGCTAGGAACAGGCCCTTCAGCCCACCGAGTCCGCACCGACCAGCGATCCCCGCACATTAACACTATCCTACACACACTAGGGACAATTTACACATACACCAAGCCAATTTGCCTACACATCTGTTCGTCTTTGGGTGTGGGAGGAAACTGAGATCTCAGAGAAAACTCATGCAGTCCCGGGTCTCCTGCGGCGCAAGCTCTGTAAGGCAGCAGCTCCACCACTGCACCCACGTGGCTGCTCCAGGTGATTTGTTCATCCTGGGAAAAAACTGTCTTCCCTATCTATGTCTCTCATAATTTAGTATCATTCTATCAGGTCTCCTTGCAACCTCTGGTTCTCTGGAAAAATCAATTCATGTCTGTCCAACCTCTCCAAGTAGCTAATACCCCCTAATCCAGGCATCATTCAGTGAAAATAACCACTTTTTTTCCCCATGGTTCTTAAAAAAAACAAGTTTTTTTATTTACTCGTGGGGTTTACAGTGCCCTCCATAATGTTTGGGACAAAGACTCATCATTTATTTATTTGCCTCTGTACTCCACAATTTGAGATTTGTAATAAAAAACATCGCATGTGGTTAAAGTGCACATCGTCAGATTTTATTAAAGGGTATTTTTATACATTTTGGTTTCACCATGTAGAAATTACAGCTGTGTTTATACATAGTCCCCCCATTTCAGGGCACCATAATGTTTGGGACACATGGCTTCACAGGTGTTTGGAATTGCTCAGGTGTGTTTAAGTGGACCGATGAGATGAAGATGAACATATCAGAGTGAAGGCAAGAGCAAAGTATGGAGGAGGGAAGGAACTGCCCAAGATCCAAAGCATACCACCTCATGTGTGAAACACGATGGTGGGGGTGTTATGACCTGGACATGTATGGTTGCGGAAGGTACTGGCTCACTTATCTTCATTGATGATACAACTGCTGATGGTAGTAGCATAATGAATTCTGAAATGTATAGACACATCCTATCTGCTCAAGTTCAAACAAATGGCTCAAAACACATTGGCCGACAGTACATTCTACAGACAATGATCCCAACATGCTGCTAAAGCAACAAAGGAGTTTTTCAAAGCTAAAAAATGGTCAATTCTTGAGTGGCCGTCAATCACCCGATCTGAACCCAATTCCCAATTAAACATGCCTTTTATATGCTGAAGAGAAAACTGAAGGGGACTAGCCCCAAAACAGGCCTGGGAGAGCTTCACCAGAGAAGACACCCAGCAACTGGTGATGTCCATGAATCACATACTTCGGGGGGGGGGGGGGGGGGGGGGGGGGGGGCTAATAAACACTGTTGTAATTTCGGTGAAACCAAATGTGACAATGTGCACTTGTGATTTTCTATTACAAATCTCAAATGCTGAATGGTTGATTCGTGGCTTGGTTCAGCAACTTGAGCGTCCAGGAGCGGAAAAGGATGCAGAAAGTTGTAACCGCTGCCCAGTCCATCATCGGCTCTGACCTCCCCACCATCGAAGGGATCTATCGCAATCGCTGCCTCAAAAAGGCAGCCAACATCATCAAGGACCCACACCATCCTGGCCACGCACTCATCGGGCAGAAGGTACAGGAGCCTGAAATCTGTTACATCCAGGTTCAGGAACAGCTTCTTCTCCACAGCCATCAGGCTACTAAACTCGCCTACAAACAGACTATGAACTGTAACAGCCTATTGCACTTTATCTGCTTATTTATGTGCATATTGAACTGAACTGTTCTGTGTATTTGCTTACAATATTCTGTTGTGCTGCAGCAAGCAAGAATTTCATTGTCCTATCTGGGACACATGACAATAAACTCTCTTGACTTGACTTGAAATTGTGGAGTACAGAAGCAAATAAATAAATGATGGGTCTTTGTCCCAAACATTATGGAGGGCACTGTGGTTAATTGGAAGGGTAAAATCACATGCCACATTCTTCACTCTCACTGAGAACGCTGATCTCTTATGACCTGAAATAAAACCTCACATCAGCCTTGACTGCTTCATTTCAAGTCATATGCACTCTCGATTTCCTAGTATCAGGGTCATTCCAGGCTACTGTTACTGGTCGCTGCCATATGTTACAGTTTTTTTTTGTAAAATATTTTTATTATAAGTAATTACATATTAAGAAGAAATATAAAATCAAAGCAATACAAAAAAAAATATTATCGTCACATTCAGTCTTAATATATTTAAAACTTATAGTCTATCTTATTTGTACTTCTATATTTTTTTATTTTATAACAGTAGGAAATAAAGATAGATAACAAAAAAAGAAAGAGAAAAAAAAAGAGATAAATTAATTGAGTGGAATAATAAACAAGATATTCTTCATAGGAGATATATTCATGATCTATTATATATAATTCTTCATCTATTCATTCATTCAGGCTTTAGTCATGGCTTCGAACCGGACCATCTTGACCCTTTAAATATTCAATAAATGGAGACCATATTCCTCTGAATTGATCCAGCCTGTCCATCAGGACAAGTCTTAATCGTTTCAGGTGAAGTGTCTCCGACATTTCTGTAATCCACATTTTAGTTGTAGGGGAAATTGGACCTTTCCAAAATCTTAGTATTAATTTTTTATCAATTATTAAACTATAACCAATAAAAATTATTTGTTGTGTTGTTAATATCTGATTTGTTTCTAATATTCCCAATATGATTAGTTTTGAGTCTGGAATTAACTTTGCATTAACTACAATTGAGATTATCTTAAAAATTTCTATCCAAAAATTAGTAATTTTTATACATTCTGTGAATGAGTGCATTAAATTAGCTTCTAATTGTTGACACTTATCACATATTGCGGACACATTTGAGAAAATTCTATTTAATTTGGATTTGGAGAAATGTAATCTATGTATAACTTTAAATTGTATCAAGGAGTGTCTAGCGTTTAATGAGCAGTGGCGTATATGTTGTAAACTTTCATTCCATACTTCTAGTTGACCTAGTTCATTTTCCCATGCTTGTCTATATTTATCCGTATTTGGTAAATCATTTTCCAATACCAAATACGGATAAATATAGAGTTTATGTACTTTTCCTTCAGCTTAATGAACCAGGCAGAGTGGGCACGGACACAATCACATTGCAGGGTTTCCCAAAGAGCAGGCATTCAGTGTCCTTTTCGAGACCCTCCCTGGCAACTACCTGCCAGGAGCATCTGCCTATAGCCTGGAGTAGCGGTGAGGAGAGGAATCTTCATAGTTCTCCTGCATAAAGGGCACATCTGCTTCTACATTTCCTCAGCCTGCGCCTCTGACTCCTTTGGACAAGATTTCCCTCCCATCATTGCAGAATACATTCATACAATAGCAACACAATCGTGCAAATATTTAACTTGCTTATATTATAATAGTCCCCACAAGACCTGGCTGCAAAGATTACCTTTACTGTGCTATATGCTGATAACCACAAGAACCTGCTGATCTGACATCAATGTTACTGTAATGAGTAGGTAGGAACTCCAGATGCTGGTTTAAACCAAAGATAGACACATAAAGCTGGAGTAACTGAGCGGGACAGGCAGCATCTCTGGAGAGAAGGGTCGACTCGAAACGTCACCCATGCCTTACCTCAAGAGATGCTGCCTGTCCGGCTGAGTTACTGCAGCTTTTTGTGTGGTGGATGGGACTAATATTGCCAAAGGATAATTGACAACATTGATCTGTGATACTCGCAAGTGGAGTTCTTGCACTTTACATTACTTTCACAAGCAGTATTCAGATGACCCAGTGTTTTAATGCAATAAAAAGGTTATCTCTGCAGCCTCCTCGTGCCCATATATCAGCAAAGCACGATACTGATCAGCCCCTTGTGCACCATTGGCATCGCTTTTATTGACCCTGTCTTTAATATAGACGAGAAACATTCCCCCATACCAGAGACATCTAATCTCTGGCCCGTGAGCTAGGTTTGCCCACTGAAGCCCTTGACTCAGACAGTTAATTAGATCCCAATATTAGGCATTGTACCATGCAGAGGTCTAAGGCTTAATGGGATGGCCTGCCATTCGCGAAAGGAGTGAGTGGTGTTGAATAGGTAGGGTCTGAGGAGAGGATTAAGTCTGGGGATAGACACAAAATGCTGGAGTAATTCAGCGGGTCAGGCAGCATCTCTGGAGAAAAAGGATGGGTTACGTCTCGGGGGTGGAGGGGGTCTGCAGAAGATGTGTCTAAAGCTGGGTCGATGGGGTTCAAACACAAGTTTGACTTCTTTGGGAAAGGTGGGGGGCTGAGGGAGGGGAGGAACTGATTTGAGCAAAGGTGAAAGGCATGGGAATCGGAAGAGATTTCCAGAGCACAAAAATTCCCCATCTTCATCAGACCTTCTGGTCGTGACACAAATAAAACTAATATTTGACTAACACCAAATGTGGTCCCAATTTAATGATTCATATTTGCTTCAGTTTTTAAGGCCCAAACTCTTCATGGGCCATTGTTACACAGTTGCATTTTTATATTCATTTGTTTAACAGCATAATGAAGGGTCTCGACCCAAAATGTTCTCCAGAGATGCTGCCTAACCTGCTGAGTTACTCCAGCACTTTGTGTACTTTTAAGGCATTTTGACTTATTGTTCATGCTCTGCAGCCTGTGTTTATTTGCACTCCATTTGCACTCAATAAATTTGGCTCGCATTCTTCTACTCTCCCTGAATGAGGTTCTTCAAGCACAAAAGATTGGCCCTTGTTATTCTAAACTTGTCAGTTTTCCCAGATTAGAATTTACCTTCTAAATGATGTTCTAAATGTATTCTCCCTATGCCTCCTGAGTTTTATTACTGCTTGGATTCTTTCTCCTCTGCAAAGCTCACCATAATTTACTAAGTTAAAGACTCTACAATATTGTAGGGAACTCAGATGAAAAGTTGCCATGTCACAGAATGGTAAGGTGTAGGCTTGTATGCGCAATGTATTGCATAAGACGTTTTGCTGAATGGAAAAAATTGTG